>OX411309.1:39468285-40767660 GCA_948150685.1 Rhaphigaster nebulosa
ACTGGCCTAATAAGATATTTGTTTTTCTATCCACATAATGGAGTACATCAAAAGAAGAATTGATAATCTGGATTATAATTACCATCCTTCAAATAGGACTCGTAATTCATTTATATTTTAATTTATTTTTTAACAGTTCAATTTGCAGACTTGAAATATTCTATTAATTCATTATACATACTATATTGTTCTTCAAGATAGTAAATAATTTTAGCAGAATCAACAACAATTCTTTCTCCATCCTTGATCACTGGAACTTCTCCCCTAGGATTGATGTCCAAGAAAGATGTTTTGTATTGTTCTCCTGCAGCAATGTTGATGACCACTGTCTTGAATTTAATACCTCGCTCATTTAATACGAAGAGCAACTATAAACATAATAGAGAATTAATTATTACCTGGTTCATTCATATTTGTAAACTATTCTTGATTAATCTTGTTCAAAATAATACATGTAAAGTAGAAAATTAAAAATACTGATTAATTAAAAAAGTTTACAACCTATCCTGAGTCAAGTAAATTTATTTTTCACATTGTTTGTGTATGGAGTATCTGTCTGACCTGAGAATGAGAATGCGAATGAGCCTATTTTGGCTATTACTCCAGGATACGGACTTACGCAGGAAGGGCAAGAGAGGGCCATGGTCCTCCTAAAAATTATTTTGCTATGCCACAAAAAAGTATTTACCTTCTAGTGCACCCTTTTTTCTCTGCTATGGCCTAAAATGCCAAGGGGATGCACTTTTCCACTGTTCATACCCAGGCACAAAAAATTCAGGTACGCCAGTGGTAAGAACAATTATTCATTTTGTATGGCTAGGAGTGTATACCTTACAGATTTTCTATTAATAAAAAAAATGTTGATTGTTATGTTTCTTTTTGCCATGTACCAATGTTTGTTAGCCATGCCCCTCCCCCCCTCTTCGATTAGATTTTTTAAGAACTTTATATCTGTACGGTTCTGCTCATTTCATACATTGCTTTATTCCACATGGAAATGGGGACATTACCCATTGACACGCACGCACGCAAAAAAAAAACATACAAACCATTTTGCGAAGTTTTTTGGACTCAGGAGATCTTAAAACGCGTATCAGTTGAAAACTCGAATTCAAAATTTTTCACGATCACAAAACTTCCCCTCATAATCTATTTCATATATAATGCCGTGCTCAGCACAAAGAGGGAAACTACATTTGAGGTTGAATTGAGAAAATGGGGTTTGAAGTTCTGATTCCTCCTTTTCGTTCCTTCAATAATTAAGAACATTTTGTCGTGTCTACAACATGCTATGGCCAAGATGCCACATCTACATCGGATATCCATAAAACTGCTTGAGAATTGTCCCTTACTGCTTCACTGTAAAAGGTACAAAATGTACAGCTACGACTATCAACAAAAAAAAAAGATTTTTAAATATTTCTCATGCTGCTGCGACCAAAATACTCTAGAAAGATGTATTAAATAGCAATGTAGATGTATTAAATAGCAGATGTATTAAATATGTTTATTAGCAAGATGTATTAAATAGCAGGGCAGTATAGGTAAGGGAAAGTAAAACCGTATTTAAACAAAACTGTAAACAAAATTGATTATTAATTGTTAAATGCATGCAAACTTCAACTGTAAACGAAATAGTTCAAGGTAGTGTTATTGTATTGCTTCATAGTAATTTTGTTTCATTAAATGTTTGTTACTTTTTATTTCTCTCATGATTAATATTTTTATGTACTTATGCTATTTAATTATATTCATTATCAAACTAATACTTTTACATACACGCTTTTCGCGTGTACTATAAAGGAGAAAGATCGAAATAGTTTACCTCAAGAGGGTTCAGTTCGGTTTGATAACATAAAAAATTAACCAGGCAGTTAGTTTTATGCAAACATGAATATCAAAGAACAAAATTTTGCGATTTTGGTCTGTCGGACTAGCTCTCTGGCGAAGCATTTTTTTTCTGGTAACAGCAGGTTTTTAAGGAATCGAGAATACCAAAATGTGTTGAAGGCTTAAACTCCTGGGTGAAGATCGAAAGGCCAAACCCTCAATAAGCGAACTGAAAAACATAATATAAGCTATCTTTCTCTCTCCTTTCGTACTTATTAGGCCCGAATAAAAGATAAACTGTAATAACCAATAAGTATTCTTTAGATATAAAATGACTGACTCGAATCAACAATTAGAGAGGTTACATCCTTTTTAACGCAGATAATTTATTGAAGATATATTTGAATTTATTAAACGAACATCAAATGTTCTTTACCTGCCCAGCTAAAACGACCTGTTTCCAGAAAAATGTAACCAAATGTTTGGTTGACGCAATGTTAAGGTAAATATTAATAATTTTCTTCTTGTTTGTTGTTCCAATATTTTTAAATCATTAGAAATTTCTATTTCTTAATAAAATTAAATATCTGATGTGCACAACACATGACTTTCTCGTATGCCTATTAAACTATAAATCGGTGGCTCAAAAAGTGATCCTCAATTTGGTTACTAATTTCCGAAGATTGAAGTATCTCAAAAACGACACTCGGCGTCGCAACATCCATCTATTGACACACATACACAAACACACTTTTGTTTCTGGAGATCTCATTCCGTTATTATATGTCGTTTTCCTTCCAAGAGATTTCTTCATGTTCCGTGTCAACATTACTAGCTAAAGCATTGGAAATCGACAATTTCGACATTTTAAGCGGAAAAACCCACTTAACTAATATCTTATTCTCCTGCTGCAGACTTGTTGATCTCATAAATGGGGAAGAAAACCAGTATTTTACACTCAATTTTAACACTTAAAACAAGTAATAAAAATGTTTAATTGGATTGGAAACCAAATTGCATTTGTAACCTTTATTACCGAAACATATGATTTCTGTATTTAATTTAAATATAATTTTTGATGTAAGCTTATTATGATCTTCAAGTAAAGTACCCTTTTCGGCTTACCAATTTTAACCAAAATCTAGTGAATACATTTATATCGATATAAAAGTCCTGTTTACCAAATTTGAGATGTTTTATATTATATTTTTGATGAAAGTCTAATATGACCTTTTCGTAAATCCGTTCGTATGTACGTTCGTATCTCGCAAGTTATCAGACGACTATTATACTTAACAATTTTATAACTATAATTTTAAACACTAGTTGAATATCAGTAAACTGTCTTTCTCAGAGCTCTCTAATATCTTAGACCATACATATGGGAATCCTTAGCATGTGGTAACACCTTGTCACTGTCAGTGTCGGCTGACCATTGCCCAAAGATCTTTTGTCTCCTACCGGAAAGCCTGTCAAGCTCTCTCTTATATTCAACAGTTTATTGCTACCATATTCTAGTTCAGATGTCAATTGTATACTTTAACTGAACCCTCAGGACAGCCCTCACAAGAACTTCACATGAGCTTCCAAGAATTGTTCCCAAATAGGCCACCCAGAATTTAGGTGTAGAAGAAATTATCCTCCTCTTTCTTCTCCTTGCAACTTCATCCCCTCTCCATTCGCATCCCTGTAAAGCCTTCTCTAAGATTCCATATTCAACATTCCATATCAGAGTAAGCCATGATGTAAGATAGCTAAGATATTGTAACTTAGTTTGTAACAAGCATTATAAATGTCATTGTAACATTTTGTTTAGACAATAAAAGTATATCTTAAAGTCTTCACTGTTGTGTGTTCGTTAATTCGCATAACTCAAAAACGGTTAGCCGTAGAAAGTTAAAATTTTGTATTTAAGATTGTTATAAAATGCAGTTGTGAACCTCCCTTTTTGGTCACTTGATCACCGGAAGTGGTACTTTACTTGAAGGTCATAATTGATTTCCATAAAAAATTATATTAAAATATATGCAAAACTTCTCAAATTTACTATTTATGACTTATATATTGGTTTAAATAATATATTAAATTTTGGTTAAAATTGGCAGACCGGAAGTGGTACTTTACTTGAAGGTCATATTAGACTTTCATCAAAAATTATATTAAACTATAATGTAAAACATCTCAAATTTGGCAAATAGGACTTTTATATCGATATGAATTTATTTACAAGATTTTTGTTAAAATTGGTGAGCCGAAAAGAGTAATTTACTTGAAGGTCATAATAAACTTACATCAAAAATTATATTAAAATATAATACAGAAATCATATTTTCGGTAATAAAGGTTACAAACGCAATTTGGTTTCCAATCCAATTAAACATTTTTATTACTTGTTTTAAGTGTTAAAATGGAGAGAAAAATATTGGTTTTTCTCCCCATTTGTGAGATGAACAAGTCTGCAGCCCGAGTAGCTGTTTAGATTCCGGCCGAGACAGTCGTAGACTCTCCGCAGAGTATTAAACAGATAAGAGTTTTCCTTTATTATAACATTAATTTATTTATTGTTTTGTTTTTCCGGTTTGTTTTACTTTATTGTTATTATTATTTTGTCTTATTTATCTGGAAGAAATTCTTTAATTTTGTTAAACCACTACTCTTTATTTATTTATTTATTTTTTTTTTTTAATATTTCTTTAAACGAAAAATGGGAGAGCCTCCTGACCCTCCCGAATTAACTAGTCCTTTAAATAAAAAAAGAAAATGGGCTCGGGGTCGAATCAAATTTCCCCCCGACAAAATTTTACCACAAAGGGCAGAAAACATATCACCAACCTATTTATTAGTAAAAAGAATAGATGAAGAAGACTTTAAAAAAGTCTCCCCTTTTTTTATTCATAAAGTAATTTCTAACTTGGTAGGAAACGTTAAAACCGTAAAAAAGTTAAGAGACGGGTCTCTACTAATACAAACAATAAATGGACAACAGTCCAATAAGCTTCTATCCTATACGGATTTTGGTGGACAATACCCAGTACAGATAACTCCACACAACACACTTAACTATAGTAAAGGCGTGATCCGTTGTTTCGATTTTCAATATATGGAAATAGAAGAAATTAAAAAAGAACTTACCCCAATTATTAAAGATATAGTAAGAATTAAATCAAAGAATAATGGAAATGAAGTTTTAACGCATAATTATATAATAACATTCCCGACCCCTAAACCTCCAGATACAATACAGATTGGATACGAAACAATTAGAGTTCAACCGTATATACCTAATCCATTACGATGCTTTAATTGTTTGGGTTTTTCTCATCCTACGGCACAATGTAAAAAAGAAACTGTGTGTATCCAGTGCGGTCAGAATAAACATGGGGAAAATGTTAGGTGCAATCTACAGGCTAGATGCATTAACTGTAACGGCTCACATAATGCTCTTGATCGCTCCTGTCCCGTATTTAAATTGCAAAAAGAAATAAAAGCAATACAAGTGAATAATAAAGTATCGCTGAACGAAGCGAAAAAAATATATAAAGAGAAAAATCCTATTCAGTTTAATAAAACCTTCGCGGAAATAACTAAAAATCAAAATAAAAATACTGAAAAAAAAGATGTTGCCATTCAGGCCAACATTTTATATTATTTTCCAGATAATCTTAACAAAACAGAGACTAATAAAAATAGCCCAGCTGGAGAAATATCAAATGAAACTATTCAGATTAAAGCTCATAGTAGCCATACACAAACTACGTCTGTTATCACCCAACCCGCCGGGTCTTGCGCTAGTGCTCTAATGACCCCCACTCTTCTCCCTTCTCCCTCTCCTTTCAGCTGTTCCGGTATCTCGCATCTCCCACCGACCTCCCCCACTCCAAGCCTACCACCTTCCACCACCGCGACTCCTCGACCCCCGCCACTTGTCCAAAACCAGACCCACCTGATTTAATTAATGAACAAATATTAATTAATAATGAACAGGAAGAAGATGGATATGTGGTTCAAAAACCAAAAAGAGGAAAGCAAAGGAAAAAACTCTCCTAGTAAAAATAATAATACATAGATTTTTTTCCTTTTCAATCAAAAACAAATGTATATTCTTAGTTCTAGTTAGAATATATTTTCATCCATACATATATATGTATCTTTCCTTTTTTATTTTATTTCTTTTAAATATAATAACCATATATGTCATTGCTTCAACGGAATTGTAATGGCTTAAAAATTCATTTTAATGATTTGAAAATATTAATACGTGATACTGATCCGTTTTGCCTAGCTCTTCAGGAAACACATCTTGCAACAAAAGACAAAATCACAATAAAAAACTTCGAAATTTATAGAAAAGATAGCCCCAATCCAAATCATAATCACCATGGAGTTTTAATAGCTGTACATAAATCCATATATTCAGAATCAATTCCGATTAACACCCACCTTCAAGCGGTTGCTGTCAGTGTTCACCGAAGTTTTGCTTTTTCTGTATGCAATATATACCTACCACAAGATCGTACAATAGATACTCAACATCTATTAGATATTTACAACCAACTGCCCCGTCCTGTTCTTTTTATTGGGGACCTGAACGGCCACAATCCTCTATGGGGATCCCAAGATATCAACATGCGGGGTAAAATAATAGAAAATTTTCTAGATATCTCTAACCTTCTCTTACTTAACACTGGAGAATCTACCTTCCTCAGCTCCAGCTACGGGACATATTCAGCCCTTGATCTTTCTCTCTGTAGTCCAACGTTTTTTAGTAATATTTACTGGACAGTGTTACCTGACCTATATGGTAGTGACCACTTCCCGATACTCATAAAATTTACTAACATGAATCCCACGCACGTAAAACCGAGATGGGTGTTGAAAAATACTAATTGGTCTCTTTTTACCTCCTTAGCCTCACCACCCCAAACACAGCCATCCGATATGACCATGGACGAAGGCTGTGAAATAATTACAAATACGATCATAAAAGCAGCAAAATCATCGATACCAATGACCTCAGGTTTACCCAGAAGACCGCTAGTTCCTTGGTTTAACGATACGTGTAAAAAAGCCATTAAAGATCGTCGTAAAGCGTATAAAAAATTCGAAAAATCTATGACATCCGAAAACCTGATAGAATATAAAAAACAGCGGGCTATATGCAGGAAAATATTCAAACAATGTAAGAGTGCATCTTGGAAAGAATATATAAGTTCCATAAATGCTTCTGCTACGTCAGCTGACGTATGGAACAAAATCCATAAACTTACTAAAAATCCATCTTCCTCCCGTTACACTATTTCGGTTAATAGACAATTGTCTGACAACCCTTCACTGGTCTCAGATACCTTTGCAAATTTTTATTCCGAGATATATAATTCCGAGAGAAATAGTCCCAACCTTGACGAAATAGAAACTGATAATACAGTAAATGCCGAAACCCTCTATTATAATCTTGATTTTTCAATGTGGGAATTTAAAAATATCTTAAATACCGTTAAAGGAACTTCGCCTGGTCCAGACCATATCCATTACGACATGATAAAAAATCTTCCAGTCGACACACAAAAATGGCTGCTTGAATACTATAATCACATTTGGTCTACTGGGCACTTCCCAAGCACCTGGCGCGATTCAGTCATAATCCCGATTCTTAAAAACGGAAAAGACAAACGGGACCCAAACAGCTATCGCCCCATATTCCTAACTAGTTGTCTAAGCAAAATTATGGAACGTATGGTCAACAAAAGATTAATGTGGATAATAGAGAATAACAATTTAATACAACCATTTCAATCTGGGTTCCGCAAAGGACGATGCACAATAGATCATCTGGTTACATTAGAGGCCGAAGCCCAATATGCCTTCATCAACGCTCAACAGATGATCGCTGTATTCTTTGATATGAAGAAGGCTTTTGATAACATAAACCACGCAGTAATTCTCAATAAGTTATCATCTATAGGAATCAGAGAGCAAATGTTCTATTTTATCAAACAGTTTCTTTCAAACCGTCACTTCAGAGTTAGAATAGGATGCGAACTATCTGAGAACCATGAACAGGTCAACGGTGTCCCACAAGGCTGTGTCCTTAGCCCCACTCTATTCTGCCTAGCAATAAATGACCTGGGACTCAACTTACCTAGGGGTGTCAAACCGCTCTTGTTCGCAGATGATTTAGCCATTATTTGTCGATCCGATAACATTACCACCGTACAACTTAAATTACAGGAAGCCATCAATAGAATTAATAACTGGTCCCTCTCCATTGGTCTTCGTTTCTCTACCGAAAAAACTATATGTTTACATTTCAGCAGAAAAAGAAATACTCCCACCTCTCCCGAACTACTTTTAGGTAATTCCTCGATTCCATATTCAAACAACCATAGATTCTTAGGGATGATTTTTGACCGAAAACTGACTTGGGAACCACACGTCTCTACACTAAAACTAACTGCAACAAAAAAATTAAATATACTACGATTTCTCAGCGGTACTTCCTGGGGCTCAGATAGAATCACTCTGCTAAAACTTTACCGATCTTTAGTATGCTCGAAATTAGACTATGGGTGTTTTATCTATGGTTCTGCCCGCTACCGGATCCTTAATAAGCTCGATACTGTCCATCATACCGGAATTCGCATCGCGACCGGCGCGTTTAGAACCAGTCCTATTCTCAGTCTGTGTTCCGAAGCAGGACTACCGCCTCTTTTATTCAGAAGAAAAAAACTGGCAATAAGCTACATCTCTAAACTCCTCCCTCAAACGGAACACCCAATACATAGGTACATTTTCAAACCAAAATTCTCCAAAACCTTTGAAAAAAAAATTAATTCAACACTTCCTTTATCAGAGAGAATTTCTTCCGCTACCTCGTTCCTTAAAGGAATTCCTTTATATAAACCTGAAATTCATACTCCTCCATGGACGCACAAACCACCAAAAATTATGTTACATTTATCACGATTACCCAAAAACAAAACATCGCCCTTGGAATACAAAACTGAATTTTCCCGTCTCCTTCAGAATATTCCGGAACCATTCTTAATCTATATAGATGGATCTAAATCCTCCGACTCTACAGCATCTTCTTTCGTTACCCATAGCTCAACCCACAAAATAAAACTACATAAACTGTGCAGCATTTATACCGCCGAACTCCATGCAATAGTCTCAGCCCTTCACTTCTCAATGTCAATATCACCTACAACCATCGCAATAATAACTGACTCTCTAAGTTCACTAAAAGGTTTAAATAATACATATCCAAAACACCCTACATTAATTAAAATCCATACTTACCTCCAAATGCTCGAAAATCTAAGAAAATCGGTATACTTCGTATGGGTGCCAAGCCACGTAGGAATAGTCGGTAACGAGCTCGCGGACCTAGCAGCCAAACAGGCACTTACTCTTCCAGGTCGAGGCGCTGCCATTTTAACACCTCTAGAACTCAGTCTTCCCCTCAAAAGAGAAATTACTGATGGGTGGCAGTCCATGTGGAATGAGAGCCCACCAAGTAAACTGAAGGCCATTAAAACATCAGTAAAGCCATGGACCACGTCAAATCGTTCTAATCGTAGAGAAGAAAGAGCAATAACCCGACTGAGAATAGGACATACCAATTTGACCCATTCCTATCTTATTAGCAAGCAACCGCCACCGAAATGCCAACACTGTCAAAACATCCTCACGGTCAGTCATATCTTTCAGGAATGTCCATTTTATATTTCGGTTTTAGCCAGATCAGGACTTACACCCGATATCGCAACCTGTCTAGGTAACGATGACATCAAGATAAAACGTGTATTAAACTTTCTAAAGGCAAATGACATAATAAATAAAATATAGTTTTTTATAATATATTATATCGTATTTGTTTATCTATGTATCTGTTTTGTTTATTTATCTGAATCTATTTGTTATCTTTGTGTGTGTGTGTGTGTGTATATATATTATATATTAATTATTATTATTATATATTTACTTAGTTCTTTTTATTTATTTTTTTAAATTATAGATAAAAAAAAAAAAAATAATAATAAAAAAAAAAAAAAATAGCCACAGGCGTTGATGACCTAGCGGTTTTACGCCTTGAAACCCAAACAAACAAACAAACAAGTCTGCAGCAGGAGAATAAGATATAAGTTGAGTGGGTTTTCCCGCTTAAAATGTCTTAAAAATTCCAATGCATTATCAAGTGACATAGATAGTTCTAATGTTGTCAGGGAACACAAATCTGTTAGGAGCTTGTTACCTATGGAAAGAAAATGACATATAATAACGGAATTAGACTTTCAGAAACAAGAGTATGTCTGTGTGTGTGTCAATAGATTAGATGTCACGACGCCGAGTGTCGGTGTCGTAGGCGTACAAGGAAGTCATTTGTTGTCCACATCAGATAATTTGTTTTATGCTATGCAATTTTATTTATTTTACAAATGCATCCATCCACAGAGGATCATTAGCGTACTACAAAGATTTTACAGATACACACTTTACAAATAATTTATGCTTTTAACACAATGTATTTTGTTATGTTTTTTATAACATTTTTCTAGAATTGAATAGATAAGGTGAAAGTATTTAGATATTTTTAGAAACTTGAATACATTTTCAACAAAAGTTTGGGTAACGGTGATGTCCAGCGGGTTACCTATGTTACAATCTGCTACGCAATTGTTTCGACTTAAATGTTGTTTTGACAGAAATGTATTTAAGAATAAAACCGTATCATGAATTTGACAGTCACAGTCCAGTAACAGGCAAGTCGCCGCAAGTTAAATATATAATTCAAGGGTGTTAAGTTTTTGTTCCTTTCTCACCACTTTTCAAATAGGCTTCAAGACAAAACTGTTGAAGCATCTTCTTCAACAAAGCATTGTCGAAAGAGAAGATGGAAAATTAAAGACAGACTTTCTCCAACAGGAGAAAAAGAGAATGCACTGGATTCCTTGCAGATCTTCAAACCGGAAAAGCGACGAGGCATCTTTGTTTTAATAATCTTAGTCATAAAATTTGAAATTGTAAATATCGCTATTAAATTTTAGATAATTAAAATATTTTTGAAGAACTTTCTATCATTCATCATTCAAGAACTTTATTCTTTTTTTAGGGTTAATTATTTTCAATAATGAATCTTTGTAATCGAACCAGAAAAAAATATGAATACTTACTCAAAATTTGAGGTTTTACGTTTTAAGATAACGTGGAATCCAAAAATCGAATAAGGAAAAATCTGTCCATCCGCGGCATTTCTCCGAGACTACTGGATCGATTTTTTTGAGATATGAGATATAAAAAATATAAAGTGTTTTGAAATCCTATTACTTTATTATACTATACATTATACTATTCTTAACAAAAAAAAAGCAAAATAATTTTTTTTGGATTTTTCAATTTTACTATATCTCCTTTTTCTCTTGCCTCTCGACGAAGAGCACGAGCCTCGGTCCAATTCACCCATTCATTCCTATTTCCGGCCATTTGGCGAATCTGGAACTATGTCTTTCCTTTCCTCCCCAATCCTTCCAAGAACTCTCTGCATGTCACCTTAGGTCATCCTACCGGCCTTCGCCCCTCTGGTCTGACCTGCATGTACCATTTGGTCTTCCAGGTATCATGCATTCAGCACACATGTCCAAACGACCTCTAAGATGGCGTTCCTCTATTTCTGCCTTAACTGAGACTATGCCCAGCTCATCCCGATTGCCTTCGTTTCAGATCCCGCCTCTCTTTGTTTTACCTTCCATTCTTCTAAGAAACATCATCTCTACAGCGGTTACTCTAGAGGAATCTCCATGGTTGGCCAATGCTCTGCTCGGTATAGTAACACAGGCAAAAATATTGTTTTAAGGATCACTAGCTCTCTGTTGACCTCTTTTTTGCTAATTATTTTGTTACTAATCTGATAGAAGACTCCATTTGTTTAATAACCCCTCTCCCTCCCCGCTTTGAGATATCTTGGTCAATGCGTCCATCTCTGCTTATAAGGGTGCTCAAGTATTGTTAGGCATTTACACATTCCATGCTAACCCCATTACAAGTGATATTCAGTTCTTCATTTACAACTGTTGTTTTTATTTTAACTATAAAAATATTTTGAATTTATTTATTTATTTTGAATTAGTACAATAATTTTTTGTATTAAATTTAAATTCAATTCAATCTGTTAATTAGTCATTATGTTTTTATTTTTTTTATTGTTATTTTTATAATTATAATAACCCTTTGTAATATACTTTTGAAATATGTATATTTCTTTCATCAGTTTTTTTTTTATTATAAAATTTGGGTCATCTCTTCAGGAAGGAGTCTCATTTCAGTTCAAACACCCAATTTCATGATAAAAGAAAATGTTTACCATTAAAATTACAATTAAACCAAACATAAACAAAAACAAGTTTCAAACACTAAGATACATTTCCGTTCTGAAGAATGATTTAAATAAAACAAAAAGGTAAAATGTAAGTACAGGGTAAAATCAGCACCAATAGTAAAAAAGTAGATAGGGTTAAATTCAGTTTTATTTTTTACAAAAGTTTAAACTTCCAGATCATACTCAAAATCCTATAATTTAGATTACTTTTTTAAATGATTCCATAAAAAAGTACTCTCATTTTATTATATCTCAACAACAAACCGCAAAAATTTATTGTTATTAAACTCATATTTATGTTGAAATGTAAAGCACTTCTTAAATGATTCGACTTATCTAGTTTTTCTCAATGGCCACAGAATTAACATAATATTATTATATTAAAATATTATTATTTATGGTAATAAACATAAAAATTGAGAAATTAATTTCCTATTTAATTATGATAAATAGCTTTAATAATATTATTTTAGATAAAATGGTTTCTATAATACATTTTCAAGGTAATTTAGTTCCTTATGGAAAAAAAGTGAGCACGAAATTGTGAATTTCCCAAGCTTTACAAATTAACTTGAATCATAAATTAATGATTAACTATTAATGAGGATTCAGAAGTAGTTCTAGAATTTTGTGGAATAAGGGTAATTTCACTTTAAATGTTCGATTTCACTTCTCCAGTGTTATTTTAGTGGTTTAAAAGTGCTATTATTAAAAGATTTTTTTTTTAAATTAGTGCAATACTCTTTAATTTCTTGAACATATTGACCCAACTGTTTGACCTTTTTTGAATCATGGTTTGGAAGAAAAATGAATAAATTATTAGTCAATTCCAGGAGTGTTACTGTCTCCCATCCATTTTTGAAAAGAAGCATATTCAATTTCTTTTGGAAAAATGCTGGTACATGATTGAAAAATATGATCTGTTTATATTAGATGTTTCTTTAAATTTTGGATAAGAGTGTGAATTTTTAGAAAGCTTAAAGTCGTCAGGATCCATCTTCAAAGTTTGGTCCTCAGCATCTCTTCTTGGTGGTTCTCAATGAGTGTTAACAACTTTATATCAAGAATGAAGTGTTTTTCAAGGCAGAGGAGAGCCCATAACAACCCTTGTAAAGGTAACAATCACATTCTACCGTATGAGGCAGTTTCTGTGAAGAGGAGAGAACTCTCATATTTTAATCCTTGACATCGTGATAAGTATTTTAATTAGTTTCCATGAGTGTTACAACCTACTTATCAACATATAATTTCACAAATGCATTCATATTAACAAAAAATATAAGGCAAGAGAGCACAGTTAAATTATTGTAGTCATAACAAGCCCACATTTTTCTGACCTTAACCTTGCTGACAATATATTGAAGCTGAAATTCCATGAGTGTTACCAAAAGCTGTTACTGCAAACAAATAAGAATAATAAACTAGTCATATGTAGCCTGCTGTAGTGAATTTAAGAACCACCTTCTTCATTAATCTAATGGAGACTATAAATAGAGTCAGCAACCCAAATTTTCGGTGCAATTTTTCATCAAAAATTGGAATAATCTTTTTATTTTTAAATAAAATAAAAGATTCTTCACGCTTTCTCCAAATTTTATCACGACTATTGGAACATAAAATATTGAATTAATATTTAGGAACTTTTTTCAAAGCAGAATCTGTTTTTCTGTATTTTTTTTAACTAACAAGCAGTTGTTTTTTGGTTACTCTTCCATTATATTCAGCTGCTTTTAGAATTGTTCTCATATTTTGTAGATGAAGTTGATTCCTCTTTATCCAAATTTCTTGGAGGCGATCTGAGGAGCATTCATCGAGGGCTTATTTTAAATTTTCACAAATATCTTACGCCTTACTCGCTTGTTCAATATTCTTGGACAGTCAGCGGAACCTTTCAAAACCATCTGAATTTCATACCTGTATCTTTGAATTACATGGGCTATGTTGCTTTTATTTCGGCCTATGATCCCCCAATTTCGGAAACACCTGATCCATTTTCATAATTAAAAATTATTATTTATTGAATGTCAAAAGATGTTCGACCTATTTTGACAGTAAGAAATTCAAATAATTACTGAAAACATCTTGCTTGTTCGTTATTAGCGGTTGGTTGAGAAAGGATTAAAAATTATGTAGAGCACCTCTTTTATTTTCAAAACAAACATCATCTGTCCTAAAATTTAATTTGTCAAAATAAAACTCATAAAAGTTACTGTTCAACAGATCCTTCCTGAGTGGAATATGATGAAATGTTCTCTTATTTATAGAGAAAAATTAAATCATCAGAAATCATCCTATACTGAGGACAGAATCCTGCTGTTACCAACTGGTGGAAATACAGTGGCGATTTTTCTAACTTGTAAAAGTTATAGAGAATGTTCGATGAGTTCGATATAAAAAATGGTGACACTCCTGCTTTGAAAACTACAGAAAACTGTATAAAACTATTGTTAAGAAAAATAAGTTAATTATGGGACATTGTTAAGCAACTAAGTAGTTAAGATTTCCAACAGAAATTGCTTCTGTAACAAGAACTGAGGTCACTGAAAATAATGTGTGAATTTTGGTAATATTCACGAGATCCTATGTAGTACTTCTACCAGTAATAAATACTGAAAAAAAAAATTAAAACTTGAGAAAACTCGCTGCACAATCTCTGGATCTTCAAATAGAGAGTATAAGCTACCAATCAATTCATCCATTTGACAGATTTCTAAGCATTTTTTTCATAAATAGTCAGCAGTGATGACTCAAAATCGGACATTTAAGTTGAAATGACCCATATATAACTGTTTTCTAAAAACATGATTTTGTTGGAGTAGGTGGTTAAATCTAACCCTTTTAGTTCACCAGAAACTATTATTTATTATAGTTATTACCAACTATTTATTATTACTAAGTAATAGTGGCCAGTTGATTATTCATCATAAAGTTTAATTTTATTACAATTTATATTAATACTTGCCAACCCACTTTAAAATCATGACAGATGCTTCTACATTTTTGTTAGTCCAGAAAAAAATCATTTACTTATTCATTTAATCTATACCAATTTAAGTGCACAATAACAAAATATTCAGGAAATTCATTATGTATAGACTATAAAAAAATTAAAACTTTCAATTATCTATCAGATTAACGTGGTAATATAGGCTGTTAGTCCCATCCATTTAATCAAGACGCCAGTTTAACCAATAGTTCTCCACTCCCACTCACCCTAATCCCCTCTAGTTAACTTTTTAAAAGGGATCAGTTCCCAAACTGGCCATCTGATGTTAGGAATATTTATCAAATATTTTTCTTTTAAGAGCAAGGCATGTCTCCAACAAATTAGAGAAAAATTACCAAGTTTTTAGCAAAGTCCTTTTTATTTGAAGAAATGTCAAAAGTAAGTAGCATGATTATCAAAACAATAATAATAATTTGACTTGAAGAACGGTTAAGCCCAATTTTTTATGAAACTACTAATTATTATGTTTTATCTGATATAATACATTATAATCAACAACGGAAATACAGAAGTTCTTATCTGCTTCATATAATACAACACAATAAGCTGATTATAATAAGAAAAATATTTATTAAAAACTGTGATTGGTTCAGAGCTAAGAATAGTTCAAAGTTTGGCCAACTTATATTTTCATATTAACAAACAATCAATCAGTACTATTCTTGAATTTTCTTATTAAAAACTAACAATGACTAGGTAATTATTTAGTATATTTTCAAGTTAGAAGAAAGACTGATATGATTTAGGGATATTATCAGGATATCAGAATAAAATAAATTCATAAATTTAACATTTTTAACTACACACGTGAACAAAAAATTTAATATTGTACACATGATATATGACCAAGCATTATGAATCAAGGATGATTGCTGGGGATCGGTCAAATTTTTTCTCATTGCTGATAACTTATAACGCAAGTCCAAGCTTACGAGAAATAATAAACAAAGAAACATAAATGAAATCTATTTTTTGCCTATGTTGGCTGTCCCTCGACAATCAATCCTTATTCTAGATAATTAATAAAAATAAATACTTTTTTTGAAGTATAAAATTATAATTTTGTCATGTGATTTTTCTGTTGATAAGTAACGTTACATTTAATGCCTTATGTTACATATACTAAATTTATATCTTATATGTATTGTAGAAAGTTCATTTGAAACAAATCTTAATCTTACATATCCAGTTCAACTACCAAATGTATTAATTTTATTTTATTTTTTAAATTAATCATGTCTTCATTCCTAATCATGATACTCAGGACACTTACATTTTTTTGAGCTGTGCTGACAATATAGAATTTTTATTCAATTTCATATTAGCATATTAATTGATAGGTTAAATGATTTTAATATCACTTTAGGCATTACTTTGATTAACAATTGTATATGCTAAGAAGATTAGTAAAATTTTGTTGTGTAACATTTAAAAAATTCAATAACAAATAGAATATGAAGGGATGAGAAGCCAAAAGATACAAATGATTTTTTTTTCAAAGATAGGGTTAAATATGGTTACGGATAATCAATGCATATAAAATGTTTTAAGAAAACAATATTGCTCAATATTCAATGTATATACAGTAAAACCATAATGTATGATACAAACTCAAATGTCTTATCAAAATATTTTAACTTTAAAATGTATTTTCACAAAATTATAAAAATGTCACTTGCACACCTTGGCTTCTAACCTCCTCATATATAAATTAACTGAAACAAAAGATAACATCATTGAGACAGTGATTCTGAGACTGTCAGGGTAGATGAATAGTCTTCATAAGCCTTAAATATTTTTGGGGGGAGTATTGGTCAGTCAAGTTTAGTAAATAGAATAATGTATAATAACATAGTACTAACTAAAATAGTACATATGCTGACAAAAGAACAGTATATGTGCTTGGATATTATACTAATATTATATAGCATATTCAAATTTGAAGGCCTTTGATTTCACTTTTTTTAAATTATAAAAATACTTGTTGTCGTCAGTGATCAGTGAAAGTCCTATCAGATCCATCTAAGTAAACGGAATTCTGCAGAAATGGGTTTCTTTTAAGCCAGGAACTCTTGAAAAACAGCTAACAATGTTATTGTCATTGTTTGTTATTTCCTCCTGTTATACCAGAGAAACATGGCTTTACTGGCTCAATTCTCATTTCAGCAAAACCAAAGCATATTCCTTAGATGAGCTCAAGAGAAATTGGAGTTAAATTCCTTCCTTGACCATCTATCTCTCTTTCAATTATCTTGGATGTTTTAATTCCCGGGTATCCATTCTATTCAGGTTAAATAAGGAAAAGCTTATCAGAATATTCTTGTAACTCTCTAATATTTTTTATCGTTTTGCACTCACTCAGTGCACCAAGTGGTGACATTTTTTTCTCAGACCCTCTTTATTATCTAATAACAAATAATAATTGCCAGAATCTGAATCACCAGAACAAACCGTGCCAAAAGAAATGGAATACTCATCTTGTACATCAAGGAGTAGTAGTAGAGTAGTTCATGTCACTACTAAGTCTAGGTGGTTTTCACAAAGTTATTATGACACACTAGTTAGCATCCCCATATTTCTTGATCTGAAAATTAGTTTAAGTTTATTGACAGCACTTCTGTGTACATTAAATAGGCAACATTCTTGTCTAAAAAAGAATACTGTATCTAAAAATAAGTCTGGAAATTGGATCTTGTACATAATTTTGTATGGCAGTGGACCATATTCAGAGCTGGTTCTTCAACTTGCAAGTAGTGGTAACAGTAGCAGTATGAGCAGTACTGATTGCACCTGAAAATACATGACAATATAATCTTCATAACCGTTTAAGGTTGTTTAGGTTAATTTGATACTGTGCAATGTCAAAAGTTTAACCCATTTAAGGTCAGTGGTGCGAAAATACACCTAGCTAATGCTTACTTGTGGGCTCATGTTTCCTCCACTTTATTTTCTGGAAAGTTTTAGTTAATTTTTTTTGTATTAGAAGGATGCTTTAAACATATTGTTTGTCCTTGTCAAAATTGTATTTTCGGTATTGCATCAATGTCTCCTGAGTGCAGTTTTTTTTTGTAACATATTGTTCTATTTTCATTTTATTTCAGAGCAGGGGCACAAAAAATTATCACCGAGGCAGCTTGCAGCTGATGGGCCACCGGCTTGAAACCCATGCATTAGAGCATTCGCAGATATTTAAGCACTATGTTGTGTTGTTCATATTAATGAATTATTAACATGTTGATCGCCAACATAGAATTTAGCCATATGCCAGGGATTGCTCGACCCTCAGAAAGAAAACTTTTGCACTAAACAACGGGACCGTTTGCCCTGATGTAGTGCAATAGCCCTGTATCATTGGTTTTTAATTATTTTTTTTACATCCTTTAAGGGAGCAATATATATTATTTTATTAAAAACCAATTTTTATACATAAATACTCTAATTCGCAGTCTTTCTCAAGCATCCATGTGCCTCATTTTCCATCCATATCAGAGACTGGAAAATAAATGCATGGTAAAGTAGAAAAATTTCCGAATTCCCCTTACGCACTATGTTGTACAGATGGGCAAAGTGTATTCTTGAGTAACGAGTACTGAGTACTAAGTATTTTACTAAAATACTTTCACTAGCCGGGATGAATTACTGTTTATACTGCTCTTGAACAATATTACATGCATGGTGTATGTGCACAGATGCAAAATAGTATGTTGCATCTGTACAAATGTACCATGCATACAATCTTGTTCAAGAGCAATATAAAAAGTAATTCAAAAAACATTACTCATAGCAACAAAATAAAACTAAAATCGCTAATAATTAACTGCATTGATAGATAGCAAAACAATAGTTTATACATTTAACATTTAAATGTTGAGTATGTGAATTAAAAATGTTTATTTAAAAAATGATTTGCTTGGTGTAACAATTTGTGTCATAAAATAAATAAATTTATTTAATGCGAAAAATACACTTGATTTGGCACAAAGCTTACCATTGCAAAATAAATTTTAAAATGTGGTACACCCTTAGATAAAACGAATTGTACACAATATAACAAGGAGAGTTGCAATATTAGTATATCAACTGCAAAATCAATGAAAATGTAAAGAGTATGACAAATACCAGCTTATATAAGATAGTCTTCATTAATCATTTCCCACACCCATTCAATATATATTGCTAGTGACTGTTATAAATAATAAGTTCGAAAAAATACTAAATTATTGTTTAATCTCAAAAGTCAGAAAATGGCGTAAATTACAAAACAGTAATGAATTTACCTGTTTAATTCAATGAACATTTACATTTCAATTATGGTAAAAAAGGAAATAAACAAATCCCAAATATGCTTCAAAATTATTCCTTTATTAAATATAGAGAAATTTAAAAATATTGAGCCTCAAATAAAATGAAGATTAGATAGATTAAATTGACAAGCAATACTATTGTACATATAGTAAAAATTCAACAAACAAAAACTAAAAGAACAATACATTTTTCGATGATACCTGATCTTTCAAACAAAGATAAGCATCTGCAATATACTTCAAGTCATTTTAAACTAGAGAGCAACAAACTATGACGATTGAAACATTGAGTAGCTTAAACTTTGAACACAGCCTCGGCAACAGGTTCTCCAACATAACAAGATAAATAACATGCAATATAGTGGAATGTAATGTATTCGTCCGCTCCTACCACTGCAGCTATATGACGTGTTAATAATGAAACTGTACATAACAAATTAAGAGTCTATAC
This sequence comes from Rhaphigaster nebulosa, assembly GCA_948150685.1. Lineage (NCBI taxonomy): Eukaryota > Metazoa > Arthropoda > Insecta > Hemiptera > Pentatomidae > Rhaphigaster > Rhaphigaster nebulosa. Next base: position 39,488,253 of record OX411309.1, read on the forward strand.
ATCACTGTGAATCAGATAGCGATATGATTTTACCATCCTGTTCGAGATAATTTAATAAACCATACAACCTTTTCTTGATTTTCTTCTGGTCATCCAATGCACAACCTAATAAGGCAATTTCAAAAGCTTTATCTGTAGGTACTTCTGGATGAGGTGAGCATGCAGCAAGATAAGACTGACATTTAACTCTTGTTGAAGATGGATCCTGTTTAAAAGAAACTACAAGTTGGTCAATGAGACGATTTACCTGAAAAAGAGACTCCTCTTGGGCTTGATCTCTATTTGTTCTAACTAATATTTCAATTGTCATACACCGCATAGTTACCCTGTCTATATACCTTTGTATATCATCCCGATCAGTCTCTAATAATCCTGATAAAAGTTCAGAATTTCTAATCGCATCTAACGTTGTGAATAAAGAGTCTTTCTTTTCTTCCAAGAGTAATGTATCTTTTCGTAATCTTTCGACGTGAGCTTCAACTTGATCCAGAATGCCGAGCAAATGATCCTTCGGATGTTTCTCTGCATTTTCGTTTTCTTCAATTTTCGGAATAGAACTATCAATATCGACATCCATTTCGAAAGTAAAATTAATGACTCACTCCTAGTGGGAATCCGACGCCTACAGAGAACAATCAGACAGCTAGTGAAGGTACCGGAGTAAGGTTATGATATCTATCATTGAATTTTTAAAATACACTAAAAACGTTTTTTTTTTTTTTTTTTTTTTTTTTATAAAACTGAGTTTAAAAAAAAGTATTTTAATAAAACGCAAAAATTATCAAAATATTTTTAAACATTATGTCATTATCAGAATTAAAATGATAAAATTGAAGGCCATGAATAATGGCCGGTAGAAACGTATAAAAGAGAAAGTGCTTTATGTAACGTTTAACTAAGAAGTAAACAGTATAGAGTGCTCTTGTTATAAGATATGAAAGTGTTTAAACACTAGATTTTAAAAGAACGACCACAAACGATGCTTTTACGTCAATGAAAATAATCAGACTTTCGTCTTCGTTTCTAATAACACCGTAGTGCATAAATTTCATATCATCCTAAATATATTTAAATACATATACAAGTTTATATATACAAAGTTGTGAAAATAACTATTTTATAATAAATATTATAAATAAAACCATCTGACCTTCTGAGAATAAAATGAATGGTTGTGGAGATAAAGAAGAATCTCCTTATCATTCTTTTCTGTTACAGCTCCCTCTCCACTCGCCATCCTTACTGGACTGAATGACGAAGAAAGCTTGTCTGTCTTCTTAGAAAGTAAACTGCTGTACCTAAATACTTTATATTCTACTTTTTGACGAGATGAGAACTAAGTAAATACATTGCTATCATAAAATGCGTCTCGATATTACAATATATTCCCTTAACAATTTATATACGATAGCTCTTGAAATAATGACAACAATTAACAACAAACCCTTAATATCCTTTTTACTATAGGATTATATATAAAGGTTTTGATCCACCGTAGATTTCCATATCAAAACAAAGTATAAGTAGGTTCTTATGATAAGGCTACATCCACGAATTAACAGATTTTCATTTTAATACATGAATCAGAAATATACGAAGTTTAAGCTTACAATGTTTTATTTCATTAATATAAATACCATTGATGAAGTGTCGCGACTGACTTGTGTAAATTTTTTTATGTAAGTTCAAGAATAAGAATGAAAGAGCCTTTTCCTTTTCCGTAACCAATTTTAGTTGATATTTATTATGCACTTATATTATTAGCCTTTAAAAAATACTAAAACTATTTAGATTTTGTGGCACCGAAGTAAATGGCATTCTAAGTAAACTGATATTAAAGAATATAAGAAAAATGCTTTAGTTTTCAATTTTTATGGTAATAGGAATCTCCAAGATTCCTGTTTTTTGCACAAACACTTATGCTCACAAATTTTCATTATTCATTCACCAATAAGAAAAAAAAACTTTCAGTTTATTTTCTGAGGTTTTATTTTATTAGAAGCTGAATAATGAAAATTGTTTTTTAAATGTTATACCTTATTTCAGATTCAAAATATAAATATAATTTTTTTATTAATTTATATTTTTTTATCTCATGAAGCAGTTTGAGTATTAATTTTCAATACAGGTAAAATATGAACATTATATACAGTAATCTTTTGCAACTATCAGTTAATTTTGATTACTGAAATTTTAATACGAAATTAATTTGGTGGAGCTGTAGAGATGCGCAAAACTGTAAAAACGCAAAAATTTCAGGCAAAAATACCGAACTACTTTTTACTGGAATTCATCCATACTGTTATGGTATCGTTCTGCCTGGAAGAAAACCTTACATACCGCTCATTTAAACTCATTTGCCGCAAAGGGGACCGCTGGAGGTGCGTAAGTGTAGCGGGAAATATATATATATATATATATATATATATATATATATATATATATATATATATATATATATATATATACATATAACATCTCTAAAACTTCCGTAATCGTGGGTTATAAAACGAATAGAAAACGCACTCCCGCCCCTTCGACCCAGAGTAATAGGTCTATTTTATTCGGAGAAAATACGACTAAAAAGATTACATAAATAAATAATAAATTCATATTGCATCTAATAAAACCTTTTTAGAAAAATTAGATTTTCATTTCAATATAATACGTTAGAAACATTAAGAACATTTTTTAAAAATAACAATCTGTATTTTGAATAAGAAACTCGAGTAAAAAAATATTAAAAACTTAAAAAAATAAAATAAAAAGCCTAATTTATATTGAGAACGAGTGCGGTCTATTTCATTATTTGTGTAGGTGTATATGTCAGAAATAATATCGGTAATCCTTCCTTGGTGATCCTAACGACCTTAACTGGTTTAGATTCTAAGACATCTTTTTTTAACTATATTGTTGACGAAGTAATATAAGTGGGAAATTTCTGGCCCAATGTTAAATCTGTTTCTTTCTCTTTCTAGGACTCGGTTGATTCTCGTATTCGTATTATCTTGTTAGTAAGAGCCATACCGTTTTGAAGTTCTTCCATTGTCGGGATATAATCTTCATCGTCACAACTTTCGTCGCTCTCCTCTACTTCTACTTCCAAAGAATCTATTTAATTTTCATCCTCTGAAAAAACAGGCTCATCATCATACGTTTCTCTCATGACTTCCAGAACCTCTTGAGGATTTGTGACTATTCCCGACTTCATATACTTGATTCAGTATTAACGTAATAATCTATCGAAATCAACCTAATGAATGTCAATCCTGATGAACAAAAGAAGGAATTTTTACAAAAAGGGAAGGGAGGAGTTTAAATTCCACGAGGAGTAAATCTTACTCAATACTACCATTCTAGGGTTAAGAAGATAAATATAATTATACATTAATTATATGAATAAATATATATTTTAAAAAAAAATGTATCTTAGATTATCTAAATTTCTACTGGCTTTTCTATACTGAAACAAAGATTTGACCGATGTTTTTTAAACTATATTCATGAAGTAAGTCACTTTCTAGTCGTTTATGTCACTCCTAGCATAAGACTTTCTTTTTTTAAATCTATATCATGATAAAGAGGGTACTGTGTGGCTGCTTCGGGCGTGGTGTTCTCTTGAAAAAAAAATGGAGAGCGAAATCAAGGCCATGGTTTCACGGACGCTTCCTGGGTCTACCCAGCCACAAAATCATTACCTGAACGTTTATTTTGTGGCAGACCCTCCGAATAAATCTCGAATTCTCACTGTGACAAGAATAGGTTGTTAATCTGTGGGATAACTCGTCCTTCCAGCCCTAATTGGAATGCATAAAGACTTTATGGTCGGCTTTACGTTATGCACATTTTCTCCAATTGCCGGATACTATAAACTTTTAGCATTTTATAACTTTTTTTTAATTAAACACTATTTGTTGTTAATTTCTTACAGTATTTTCAAAATTGTTTATCCATTTAATATAGGCTAGATAAGCAGCTAATTTTACAGCTCTACCAAACCTTGGGTTCCCATTGATTTTTCTTGTAATCTATCATCCTCAACAGACAGGTTTTTTGTTCCCCTATCTATTGGATTCAGCACAATATGTTATTATGCCACTAGAGTAGTAGGTACAATAAATATAATCTGTTCATGATATTAATATTGAAATGATGTTAATAAAACAGGATGGATCATATTCTTACTAGGCAGTAAGTATTCAGCTGGTAACAGCATTCCTTTTTTTCTTTGCAGGCTCAATAGCTTTAAAAGAATTTTGAGGCAATTAATGGAATGTAGTAGTTAGGATTTTTAACTGCAAAATCACCAATAACCTTCTTATAAAAGTTCTATGCTGAAGGTTAGAACTTCAAAATGGAATAATTTGACTACTCATCATTTCTAATTTAATTTTCATACAGACTTAATTGACAGCTTGGGTTCTCTAAGAGTCCAATTACACTTATTTAAGAGATTGTTCAATAGACATTGGCTACATTATTATTTCAACCTCCTTTCTCGTTAAGGATTGATGTACAGTTTCATTTCTATAGATTTATGGTCCTGAAACCCACATTAGGCTCCCTATTACCTTAACCAATTTGACAATTTATAATCTGAGTGAGAATCACTGCTCAGGAATCAAGATCAAACACTCTCTAATCATGCTGACTCTTAAAAAGGTATTTATCTAAAATTTGGAATCAATCAGGAAAAAGGAAACATTGCCATCCTTAGACCAATAAAAAATAATGCCTGACAAGTTATTACTATCATGAATCATTACACTGATCCATCATATCATAAAAATTACAAGAGAAACTCAATACTAGAAGGGTGAATCCGCCATGTCACAAAACCATATATATCATGCATCATATATATATCTAAAAATGCATGTATATATATATATATATATATATATATATATATATATATATATATATAAAAAGAAGAGGTGGCATGGCGGATTCGCCCTTCCTCCATGGAGCGCCTAATATGTATAAATAAAATAAAATATGAACAAAAAATAGATGTTTCCTTTCGAATATTTATTTGATTACATCATTAACAATTCTAGAAACCTCACTTTAGCCTTTTTTTCTTAATTCTGGCTTATTAATAGTTTTAATTTCATTAATAGGCTTACTAATAATACCAAACTAAAAGCACATTGAATTATCTTTTTAATAGCTTAGTTTATAATATAATTTATGAATATAAAATATTCACTGACAAATAACAAAATTATTCATTTCCTATCAACTATAATTATTGTTTTAAATCTCATAATTTCAATAAAATTAATTGAGATCATAGATCCTATTTAAAAGAAAATAAATAACAAATATCCATGTAATTTCAAGCAACTTTGAGAGTGAAAATTGAATAGTACAGTAGTAGGAATCTTTATTCTGAGGATTAGTTACATTTATTGGATTTTTTTTAAATATACAAAATATAAAGGCAAACCTGAAACCACTTTAAATGACAATTGAATCATATCGTGGCATATCAGCGAATTTGTGAAACTAAGAGCATTGTTTGAATTATGGTTGCTGAAGCTTTGTAACTAATTAAAATGGCTGTATATTTACTTAGTGGCATCACATTATCAGTTATGTATTTTTGGCATTTCGAAGGGAATAGAAAACCAAACATTAAAATGCAACAAAACCCAAAAATAGCAAGATTTGCAGATACACCACATTGGCATTGCATCAACAATATTAGATGCAGTGGTTCAGTCTAGCTAAACAAAATTACAGAAAATTATATCTAATATGCTAAAGAGATGCACAAGGCCACATGTATGAGTTAGGACTGGGAAGAATAGAATCAGCTAGCTATAAAACAGAATGGAAAAGTGAGTTAGCTTCAGAATAAGATTTGTAATCAAGCTCTATAAATGCACCTAGAGTAAACTCAATTCATTCGGTAAATTGATACTCCCCAAGGCAGATTTATATAATATTCTTTAAGAAATTATACATCTCCTGAAAGATCTACCAAATCAGTTGCTATCATGAAGATAGTTAGAGGGTGGTGATTTGTAATTCACAATCTTAATTATGGTTTTATACACTGGGCTGATATTTCTTTAATTAAATAGCTATTTAATTATTCACCCTCACTTGAAAGCTGACCTTTCACACCTCAACCCTTTAGCAAATATTTCTTATAAGAAACGATATCTGAGTCTAGTAAGCAGTGAAACTATCTACTAAACTTTACCACAGAGAATGTTTAACTTATCCCAACTTAAGATGAGAAAAAACACCATCACTAATAGATGATTTAATTTAAGTGTAATGTATTTCCAAAGTACAATTATCTCAGGATCAAGAAATCAAAACATATAAATATGGTTCCAAGAAAAATCTTTGCAATCACTTCAGCTTAATCATTACTTTTTTATTTCATTTTTTTTGTAGTTTTTTGTTTGATTAGATCTTATAATAGCTTAACAAATAAACAAATTAAATCAATTTATACAAATTTATAATACATAGTCTTTTTAAAATTACTTTCTTATTTATAATTTTTAAAATTTCATAATAGTAATAATTTAACTAGATTTATTACAGCGCCTCCAGATGATAAGGCCTCCGCCTAATCCGACCAATGTTAAAGCCAATCCAATCCCAGCTATAACCTTTAAATTAAAGATATAAAACCGTTAGATTCAATCAAATGGGAACATATTAATACATATAATTTATATATATATATATATATACATATATATATATATATATATATATATATATATATATATATATATATATATATATATATATATATATATATATATATATATAAAAGAATATTAATAATTAAAAAAATATTTTAAACTAAACTGTTTTATTTCAATAAAAATTAACAAAAACGTATGTCAAATAAGCAAAAATAATAATTAATTGTTAAACTTATCTGAAAGATGCCTAAAAAAAACCTTGGAGAATGTTTTCAAATTATAAATAACTTAATACAAATAGAAATATGACAAACAAGCTGAATACTAGTAAATTAAATAAATTACAACACTATCTGCATATGTGAATTGAAAACTAATAATAGCGATTAGTTTCTTTTTAAAGTTACATTTTGCAAAGATTGAATCTTTGGAAAAATTTTAATTGGCCTGCCAAAAGAATGTGATTTGCCAAATGTTAGAATATAAGAAAATATTCGTCAGAACCAAAACAATCCAGACTTCACAATTTTTATACCTATATTCTAACTATTCTACATCTCTTTAGTAATAAAGTTGATATATTATTTCTATCACATATGATTTCAGTTTAAACAAATGTTTTCAAAACAAAAAATGATGGATCCAATGACTTGTATCACTCAGAGATAATATATTTTTTCAGATTCAACTATGTAATCCAAAATGCATGAGAGCTACATCAATGCACATTAACAAATAGACATTAAAAATTAAATGTTTAGACTTTGTTGCTAAATTCTCTTTTTATACAAATGTTGAAAGATACCAATTTCTATTATACCCTTATAACTAGGTTATGTTAATAATTCAGATTAGATTGCTGAGCAGAAAATAGGGGAAAAATTGTTTCAGTTAATAGTAATTATAAAAAATTTCAATGCCAATAAAATTTGATATTGCAACAAACATTTTAAATATAGTTCATTAAATTAATGTTCCTTCAAAGTATTAATGATGAAAATCAAATAAAAGTTAAAAATGGTACAAAGGGAGACCCATTTCTAATGGTTGTTTTAACTCATGACCATTGATAAATGACTAGGTCTCACAATTAAAAATATTAGTTTAATTTAATTTGAGCATAAAGTATAATTAGAAAATAATTTTTTACAAATTATGAATAATAATATTATCCAAATATTGTTTTTTTTTTGTTTTCTAATTTCATAATGTTTTAATATTCAGAATAAATCCAAATCACCAAGGCCAATAGTGCACTGCATTTCCTTCCTCTTGTACGAAAATTTAAATATAAACTACCAATGAATAAAACATCATTCACGGACTTATAGATAAATTTTTGTTTCAAAAATAATTCAAGAAGCCTTATCTAAATTGTGCCCAAAATTACGAGGTTCAAAGATATTTTATAAAACCTAGCTCATTGAAATATTTACGAAAATATATTTTAAATCTCACAATTTCTAAATTGAAGATTATAATCTTTAAAAATAAAAAACAAGTAATGAAACAATAGGAAAATATTAAATTGCTTCAAAAATGATCAATTATAGTAAAGAAACTTAATACTTCAGTATTTCATAGGAAAAAATGTACATTCCTATTTTAGACTAAGTACAATGAAACTAATTTGTTTTAATAACTTAATGTGAGTCGAACTTGAAGAAAATTGAGGTTACAGTAGAATGGAGCTACAATCCTTTCTCTCTGCTTTTAATGAACATTGCTTGTCCCAACAATGTAGTGAATAACCTTTAATATAATTTTAATAAATGAGCATATTGCTCACAATCACTATTTATTTTTAAACAAATCATTGAACTAAGCAAAGCATAACACCTGACTGACTGGTTTTAGACATTTCAAAATCTAAAATAAGCTTATTTAAATATGAAGCTATTAAATTTTCTTTTATAATAACTTTCAAACAAAGACGCACAAAATTTTAATATAAACAAAAATAATAATGCATATTTATAATAAATAATGAAGTGTGATTCTAGAATACTTCTATACAGAAGGATACATTTTTATACACCTTATCAATAAACTTTATTTTTAAAAAGTGATTTATTTGAACTTATAATGACGGTTCACCTCTTCAGATGCATGCTGAAATGATAGTGCTATTAAAATGAACTTATTTTTTTATTACATGATATACCTATATATTCCTAAAATTATTGACTGTTTAATTTATATTAAACGAAAATAATAAAAACCAATACAAATTAAAAAGTAATCCTTGGTTTAAAAAAAAATTCATACAAACAATAATAAAAAGTAATATTTTATTAAATTATTGAGCAAAAGAGATATTTTTTTGTTATCCAGAGGCTTCTAATTATTCTTTCTAAACATATAATGTATCCTAATTATTTTTTAAAATTAATGTTTTTATTGTGAAAGGGAAACAGCACATAAATGGGCATAAATAAAGGGAGGTTTGCCAATATATCAATCATAAAATATATCAATATATCAATTATAAAATAATTCATTTTTTTAGCACCAATAATAATTTATTATTCTACTTAAATATATTCTCATTAACCAAGCTTACTGAAGAAACTTAAAATTTCTACTGATTTTTTGGTCAATTATATGGACTTGATTATTTAAAAATTTGAAAAGGATGATAGGAAAGTCTGATAACAATAGAGAACTAATTCATTAACAGACTGAAGTAACGGATTTATAATAACTTTAATGAAACATTTTTAATTTATCTAAAATAATAATTTTTAACAATATAAGCTACTCTTCCAATACAAATATTTTATAACTATTAACGGAATCATCACTTGATTATCAACTAAATTAATGAAACTGCTATATTCATAAGAACTTTATTCTGACTTCTGCCTCCACCAATATATTCCACCACCCAAGGCAGCACAAACTGTCCCAAGACCAGCAAGAACCTTAAAATTAAAATTGAAAAAATAATGATAGTTTAAAGGAATACAAATAATTGTAAAACAGTGCTGAAAACAAAACAGCTTAAGTTAAAAAAATTTATTTAAAAAAATACACATGAATTTGAAAATTTCATTAAACATTTTAAGGTTCACATCAAATCTGATAAAAAAAGATAAAATTTTAGTAGTTTTTCATTTATAATTTTTATTCACTATATGGTTTTGGTTTAAAGTTATTACATATTTATTTTCAATATATAACTACATCACAATAAATTAAAAAACTGGTGCCTCGGTGGCCATATGGGCTACCAGATGGATAAAAGATATTGAAAGATTTAAGAGGCGATCATGGTCAGAACAAGGATAAGTAACAATCCCCTTAAGGATGGTCAAAATCATCTACCAATGAGTAAGTGAGAATCACCAGCCTATATAAGGAAACCCAGCTAAAACAGGTAACTTAATCGATAATAATGGTAGTCATTAAGTTTCAGTCCTTAGAGAGTTTGGAAAGACTCATAAATTTCTCAGTCTTGCCATAGCTTTTGAGTACGGGCAGAGATCAATTCCATGCTAGTACAAAGAGCACAGCTAAATTGGCTTCAAGGAGGTGTCTGATTAATGAGTTATAGATAGCATTGAGTTATGAGGGTATTTCTACTGCTGCACTATGGGAAACTTGGTTCACAGCAGTTAATTATACATAAAGAATTTATAAACAAATTGAATTGTGCAATATAAGTTAAAGTGCTTCTATGTTCATTGAGTTGATATAACATAATTAATGTTAAAGGATAGCTCAACACTAATTTTCATTAGATCTTTTGCTGAAAGAATTTAAACAAAAAATAAGTTAAAATGAAAGTTTTAAATTATTTTTATGAAAAAGTTTTAAAATAAAATAATAAAACTTTTATTTTACCAAAATGGATATAAAAATAATAAATAAAAGCCAACAGTTTGTTTCAGTTCCTGATTTTAACATATATAGAACAAAACAAATGATTAAATAAATAAAAATTAACATCATACATTGCCTGATAGGACAACAAACGATAACAATAAATTTCTTAATTTTTTACAAAACAATTTATATAGAATTTTAATTCCTACTAATCAATAAAGTATCAGCAAATCACCTTTTCTTTTATTAATGATAACAGTGACATACTTCTGCAGTCTCATGCTGCTATAGTCCCAGCTTCAGATTGCAAAATTAAAAGAATTTCATAAAAGAAATAATTCACTACATAAACAATACAAGCTATAACAAAAGCAGTAAAATATACAACAATACAGACAAAGTTATTGAGTGCCTTTATTTGTTCCTGAGATTGGGTTCAATTGCAGTGAAGAAGCTTTTTCACCTATTCAAAAAAAACAAAATAAAACAAAAACAAAAGAGAATAAATAGGATTCTACTTAAAGAAATGGAGTAAAATATTCGTTTTAGTTTATGATTTCAGTGTTATCTGTAACATTTTTTAAACTATTTGGTTAGATCACATCAATTTTTAAATATAAAATTACCAAAAGAAGAATGAATACAAGAAAAATTGTAAAGTAATCAAAGCAAACACTGTTACCTTCTACACACTTCTCCCAACATCAAACCTTTCTCAAACAAGCTCAGAGTAAGAGAAAAAATAAATTCCTGGAAGGCATTTTTATAGCATCACAATAAAAAGTAAACTTTTGAGGATCAAAAAATAAAATTAAGAAGTCGAAGACTGTGTTGGGAACAGCTGATTAGTTTATAGCAGGCAGTTATGAAAACAATTGAATGCCTCTATTATTTAGTATTTTTTAAAATTATTTGTACCTTATACAGTGTTTTATGATTCAAATTAAATTAACAGAAGATTTTCTTGGATACTGAAGAAATCAGAAGTGTTTCCAATGCCAAGCAACACGGCTGAGTTAAGAGATGCGAACATTTCGAATATTTTTTCACCTATTTAAACAAATAATTCAGGGTGTGGCTGGAAATTAGTAGTGACAGGACATGCTCCTTAATATTCGGCCATTATTAGTAGAGATCCCAGAAAATGCCAGAAAGGATATGGTATCCTCAATAATCAAAAGAGAAAGGTTATGTTACTGTTAATAACAATTTCAGGCTCTTATCAGGACCAAATGATTAAAAAATGATTCTGAAACTAATAAATAATTTCTTAAAACTCAACCAATAGTAATAATAATATTTAAAATATAGACTATGCGGTTGTTATTTTACATGATCAATGGACCCATTATAGGAGGGTAATTCCAAAAGTAAGTTATCTTATTATTAACCAATTAACAAAAAAAAAAATTATTTTCAATAATCTTTGCATTTTTTTAAAGGCCGAACATTCGCCTATTTTTCTACATAATCCTCATTTCGGTCGATGCATTTTTGCAGACGCTGTGGCAGCTTTTGTATGGCCATGTCATACCAGCTCACTGCCAAGTCCTTGAGAAATCGTAGAATCTCTTGTTTCACCTCTCCGCCTGAGCTGAATCTGAACCTGCCAAATGTTCTTTCAACTTAGGGAACAGGTGATAGTCACTGGGTGCCTATCACGCATCCCTTCCCCATCCCCACTGGGTGCCAAGTCCGGACTATAAGGCGAGTGAGTGATGTCCCATCCAAACTTTTCCAGAAGCTCGACAGATTGACAGGGGACGTGTGGGCGAGCGTTGTCATGGAGAATGATGCCCTTGCTCAGCATTCCTTTTCTCTGGTTCTGAATTGCCCGTCTGAGTTTTTTCAGAGTTTCACAATACCAATCAGCGTTTATTGTGGTCCCAGCAGGCATAAAGTCGACCAACAATACTCCCTTTCGATCCAAAACACAGTTGTCATGACTTTACCGGCAGACTGGGCTTGTTTGAACTTTTTTTGGCTTCAGAGAAGAAGAATGCAGCCACTCCTGTGATAGTTGTTTCGTCTCTGGGATGAAGCGAAATGTCCAGGTATCATCTTCTGTGGCAATTGAGTCCAAAAAGTCTTCATTGTCTGCACAGCGGCGAAGAAATTCGTGGGAAGAATCAACACGCTGTCACTTGTGATCTTCTGTCAGCATTTGTGGAACCCATCATGCGCAAACCTTCCGATATTGCATCTTTTCCATTTTTTTTCCCCCCCAGCATATTAGCACCGTGGCCTATTAAGGCCTATTGTGCGCTGGTCTAAACCGTTTAAAACAGGCCAGGAGCCTTCGCAAATCTGAGTAGACTCATCGGGTCCATCAACTCGCAGAGCTTAGGGTCAGTGATCCGGTCACAACCAAAGTGGAGGTACCGCACCCTTGCCAAAGCATTACAGCCACAGATTATGTGGAAAGCCGTTTCATCCTCCATCCCACTTAGTCTACATGTCAGTGACTCAGTTAGTCCCATGTTGTGGAGGTGCTTATTCAGTTGACAGTGACCTGTATATAGTCCCATCACTCTCCTAATGTTACACCTATCCATAAATAGAAGAATCTCACTTCTTTTGGAGCAAGGTCCATCTAAAACAGTTTGGAGTGTATCTGTTTCCTAGTATTTTCTCAGTAGTTCTTAACTTTATTGCCTACAGCCACTCTGATGCGTCTTTTGGCATTGCGAAGGCTTATGGCACATGGGCTCTGGTGTACAAGGTTTCATCTCAGAGCCTCTCCTTGCAAGGTGATCAGCCTTTTCATTCCCCAGAATTCCCGAGTGTCCAGGGACCCATTCAACCCTTACCCTGTTGGTTTCAGAGAGTTTGTTAAGATTAACTTTACATTCTTCCACCAACTTTGACTGGGTAGCATAACTACTTAAAGCCCCGATAGCAGCTTGGCTATCTGTGTGGACTGTAATTAGTCTGTTTCTGATGCCCTCCTCAATAAGGGACTGGGCACACACATTGATTGTTAATACATCTGCCTGAAAGACAGAGATATGCCTACTTAAGGATATGAAAATTCCCTCTCTAGGCTTATCCATCCTCCAGATTCCCGCCCCTGAACCTTGTAATGTCAGGGATCTGTCTGTATAGCAGTTGACTCCGTTGCATGGTACATGGGAGTCGGCTCTGCTGATCTTGGTACTATAGTATCCCTCCCTATAGCTTTGAACTTGAATGTCAGAGTGCATTGCCAACACCTCATCATGATCAATCCTGTTGAACAGAGTCCCATGTCCCTGGTAGACCAGGGATTTGGATCTTGTCTTTAATTTCGTAAATCTATACGCAGTGCTAAATGCCTGCGCCTCAATCTCCAGGTGCAATGGTGTTAGGTTCAAAAGGACCTCCATTGCAGCACTGGGAGTTGTGCTCATGGCGCCAGTTGTCATAAAGCACGCCAGCCTTTGTAGTCAACCCAGTATGGCTCGAGGCCTACTAGCATTAATCCTATGCCACCACACAATTGCAGCATATAGGTCTAATCGCCGCCTTATATAGCCATAAGGCCATTTTGGGTTTCAGACCCCCAAGATTTTCCCACGGCTCCTTTGCATGCCCATAGGCAACGAAGTGCCTTCGTGCTAACTTTACTAATGTGACTAAGCCATTTTAGCTTACTATCAAGGGTAATTCCTAGATATTTAACTTCACTGTAGATGGTTATCAGAGTGCCATCAAGCCGTAGCGGTCTGATTATTAGATTTCTTCTGTTAGTGAAGATACAGAGGTTAACCTTCTGGGGGTTGATGCCGAGACCATTATCTCTGCACCATTCCCCCAAAAGGTCTGTTATAATTATGAGCAATCCGGAGATAGTCTCGGAAATTTGCCCCCTATCAGAACAGCAATATCATCTGCATATCCCTGCATATAAAATCCTGCAGAGCTTAGTTTGGTCATCAAAGTGTCCACAACCAAGCACCACAGGAGTGGAGACAATACTCCTCCTTGTGGACAGCCCCCTTATGGGTCTAATCCATAGCTTTGCATGCCTAGGTCAGATTTGAGTAGCCTTCCCTTCAGAAATGAGTTGATCCATTCAGAAGCTAATAATCTTTTCCATTAAGATCCTGTGTATGGTGCTTCAGGAGACCTCAGGAACCAAAATGCAAAGATCATCCAGAGTGATCCGTCGATCTTCACGCATATATGAGTAACTCTGCAATAATATATCCAACACCAACTTCAAACGATTGTTCTGTTTGAAGTTACTGTTTTTGGTGCAAGAAAAAAACTGCTCATTTGACAAAAAGTTTATGGGCAGCATCAAATTCTAGATACAGTATAAGGGTGAAAATCAGCATTAGAAAATTGGTAAAATGGTACTGTGGCTTTAATGCAAATACGCCTTATAGAAACACTCAGTTTTTCAGGAAATGGTTTAGAGCGAATGATGTGGGTATGAAAGAACTTCATCAGTTAACTCTAAGCACCTTCATGTAAATGCACACTTTTATGTTTAAAAATTTACCATTCATGACTTTAAAATTGGAATACAAAAGACATATCATCAACTGACAACCAAACGTTTTGGTCTAGTTCTAATTTCCACGAAATTATCCAAAATCTCTTTATGTTATTAATTTCTTCTCCAACTCCAAGATGGGCAAAAGTTTCTTACATGTTGGAAGAAGTATACAGAAACAAAAGGAAAATATTTTGATTTAAAATATAAAACTTTTGATTGAAATTTGGTATTATACAACTTGATATAACAAACAATAAAACATCATTCACCAGCAATGATCAACTTAAACAACAAAGGAGTACCAATCCACACATAAATAAGGATTTTGCAAAATGATTTCTCAATTTTTATACAAATAACTTAATTAAATTCATATTAGCTATAATTGGATTCACGGAAATAAATGCTTGGGATGAAGGTGTTCTTTGGCATGGTGCAGCCAGATGCCAAGAGCCGATTCTCTTCGAGAGAGCCTGGCAACAGCCTCAAAAATACAAAATAACACTTAAAATAATAATCTATACCATGCTATTCGGTCTCAATTGTTGCAGACATTTTCATGGAACAAGGTCAAAACGACAAGAAAGATTCACGCTCATTTTCCTCCTTACCTGCCCATTATATTTACAAAATAACGTTTTAAAACAGTAATTTCACACTTATTAAAATGTTTGTGTAGTCACCTAGGTTCCACGGGTAAGAAGTGGTCATGACAACGAAACCTATGCAAGTTAGACACATTTTCTCTTAGCAATTTAGGTATGGTTACTGCTCCATTACTACGGGTTTAGTATAAAGCCTAAAACCTTCCTCGATTTGCGGTCTATCAAATATAAAAAGAATTTTTCCTTTTAATTGATACTTATGTGATTGCAGATGTTGAGACAAATATATTTAAGAAAGTAATTTATCTCTAAGGAGGGGAGAATATGCATTATCCAAAGATTTCATTAAAATTAAAAACATTTAGGGATATTTTTTTAAATTTAACAAAGGGCTTTAACTTACACTTAAGTTAAAAATGATAATTTAAAATAACCTAAGGTGGATTTAATTTCATTATTATAATACAAATGTCTCCAGCTATTTACAACAAAGTTTGGTCATTTATCTTTCAATACCTTTCCTTTCCATTGTGGTTATTATAGGCCCTCAATCAACTGTTCTTTTGAATTACAGAAGCTCAATTCATTATCACAAAAATGCTCGAATCGAAAACATTATGTATATCCTGAATTATTTAACTTTTTTTCTCACCTATTTTTTAACTAACTAGAGTGTGCATACCAGTGCAATATTAAACAATAACCGATCACTAATTTGCTTAATGATACAACACTATCGTAAAGAGCTCAAGAGGTTAGAAGAGAAGTTGTGCACAAAGCAGCAACAGCCCTTCCAATTGCGGATCTCAAGCATCAATTTATGTGAATCCAACAATAGATTATTTCACCGTCATATTAGAAATATGAGGTTTGTTAAATAGGCACTGATAGTTAATAAATCGACAGTATACCTGCAAAACCTCCTAAGTAATACTGAAATAATTAGAAACTTTCCAAGGTTTTGCAGGTATAGTGTTGAAATATAATTACATTGCATAGCAAATATTTACAATGAAAGGACTAATATATAACAATCAATTTATAGAGGCAAAAACCAAATTAATGAAAGATAATTAGATGAGAACGGAGTTGTTCCTGTTGAAAATCATTTATCTATGTTATAGAGCTCTAATTAGCAAACCTTGTAAACTTTAATTTACTCTTTTACTACACAAATTTATTGCAAAATCCTGATTAGTGGGGCCAAATAAGAGATACATTATACCTTGAACCCTACCAGAGCCTTAATGTGGAACATCGTCCCAGGTACAGTATTCTTATAAGATTCCCGCAACTGCGCACGTTTAAAGTAATCAGTGACTTGAGGTCTTACACCAGCTTCCCAATATCTTTAAAGAAAAACATTACGTTAATTACCAATATTGTCAGACATATTTAAAAAAAATAATAATACCTCAAACTGGGTTAAATTAAAGTGGTTAAATTTCAGCAATAAATATATATTATAATATGTACATGCATATAAAGTAAACATATTAAGTAAATTATATACTTGTATTTTTTCAGCATTATATATATATATATATATATATATATATATATATATATATATATATATATATATATATATATATATATATATATATATATATAAATATATATAAATATATATAAATATATATAAATATATATAAATAAATATAATAAATAAATATAAATAAATAAATATATATAAATATATATATATAAATAAATATAATAAATAAATATAAATAAATAAATATATATATATATATATTTATATATATATATATATATATAAATATATATATATAAATATATATATATATATATATATATATATATATATATATATATATATATATATATATATATATATATATATATAAATATATATAAATAAATATAATAAATAAATATAAATAAATAAATATATATATATATATATATATATATATATATATATATATATATATATATATATATATATATATATATGTAGGTTATATACCCGTTTATAGTGATTTCCTGACTATAACGCTCTTTTTCCTAAGGTTAATTTCCTATAAAACTTTGTATGCTATAACAATCTGATTTTCTAATTATGTCACTCTATATGAATTTTATTTTTAAAATTGTTTACATTTTGCCTAGTTAATCCTAGCCAGGTTGACTTAAAATTTTGAATACAGTACTGGAAGGAAATAGAATAGTAGAGCAGTAATAAACAATAGTCTTAATTGATTCCACGAACATGGTTCCTAGGAATTTTTTGTTTTTGTTCGGCTGAGATTAACCATCAATTGAAAGGTTAATTGTTTTACAGATACGGATCCGATTTTTTTTTATGAAAACATGCCACAAAAATCTTCTTCTATTACAGAAAAAAAAATGAGTTAATTAAAGAGTTAAACAAATCTAATTTAAATCAAAAAGATTTTACCGCATCTAAAAACATGAAATGAAGAGGAAGAGAATAGAACAGAATCAGTAAAAACAAATGATTTGGACGCGCTAGACGAACCTTTGAACAAATAAATAAATCATAAAATGCTATTTCTAAAAATACTTTGTTGCCTTAACTTAAGCTAAAAAAAAAAATCAACAATGATTACTTTAAAACAGGAATATAAAAAATGTAGATTAAAATGTTTTTTTTTTCTTTGTAGTTCAAATAAATTAAAATAAACATTTTGTAGTTGTTTTTATGCGCTCTTTTTCTAAGGGCTCTAGAAGAGCGTTATAACGAAGTTTTACTCTACATAAAGAAAGCTGAAAAAATATAATTATTATTATAATATCTTTACCTATGCGCCAGACCGACTAAATTGAGTCTCTCTAAAAGTATTGTCAATCCAACATCAGCAATCGTAAAATCTCTTGAGACCAACCAGCTTTCACGATCTGAAAATTGGAAAAAAAAATTAATAGCACCTCTTGATTTATTAATTATTATTATTTAAAAGATAGTCACAGCTTCATAAAAACATATTATTTATAATAAAAATACTAACAACATTACTAAATACTAAAAAACCTTAGAAATTGGAGCATCAGTCTAATAACCTAATACCTCTACCAAAAGGTTTTCTCTTCCGTTAATCATTTCAGTTATGTTTAATTAATTAAACAAGAATGAAATATGAAATTTTATTGATTCCTGACTTTTAAGAAATAACGAATAAAGAAGTTAAATAAAAAACAAAATGATTAAAAAGGAAACCAATTTATTACTTAAGAAATATAAGGTAAATCGTCTGCCAGAATAATTTTTGATGTACAAATGCACTCGTTAATTAATTAGCTTCTGCCTGAACTGTAGTTTCACTAAGAAGCTCTCCCCAATATACAACATATAAAGTAAGGAGTCTCTTGACCTCAACCTGCAATAGGCGTGGCAAACTCAATTAAAGCGGGAGACAAATCACGATACTAACATTACGTATTTAAGGTAGGCACATGCCTGTGATGTTACTGCAACTTTTTCATCAAAATAGACTAACCGGAATTGCCACTTTATATAATCGATTTTACACCTTTTTACAATTTTCTCGAAAACGGCTAACGATTTTGATGAAAGTTACCTAAATTATTCTTCATACAGGCCTTTAACTTTTCATTTATGTAGTACATCAACGGGAAATTGCAGGAAAAAAAGTTATGATGAAAAGAACATTTTATTTGCGCATAACTTAAAAAGTATGCAGTTTATGATAAATTATGTATAGAATTTCATGAAAGGTTATTAAATTATCAAATAAATATTAAAATTATTAATGGAAACAAAATAACTTTTAAAATATATTTTCAACTTGACAAACTTAAAATATATAGGTAATGTACAGAATTGTTGTATTAAAATCGGATCAGTATTAGCAAACATACAGCGCATCGGATTGACCGGAATTAGATATTATATCATGGATTTGACAATTATTCACAATTTTTTCGTAAACGGCTCTAACGATTTTGATGAAACTTGCCTAATGTCTTCTCCTTAAATGCCTTTAACTTTTTATTTATGTAGTATATCAACAAAAAAATGCAGAGAAAAAAGTTAGGATGAAAAGAATATTTTATTTGCGCTTAACTTAAAAAGCTTGCAATTTATGGTAAATTATGTCGAGAATTTTATGAAAGCTTATTAAATTATCTAAAAAACGAAAAAAGAATCATCAAAATCAGACCAGTTTTAGCAAAGATACAGTGTATCTTATGAGGAGTACAAGACCCTATATGAATAACGTAGCACATCTGAAAGGAGACGGATGCAACCGAACCTCCTCCCACCAATGTGCCAATCTGTTGGCAACAATATGCTCAGTTATAATGTAATTTAAGAATACAAAAGCAGAAATTAACTAAATAATTTCTATTTTTATATTATTTAACGGAAACAAAACCGAAACTTTTAAAATATAGTTTCAACTTGACAAACTTAAAATAAATAGGTAGTGTAAAGAATTTTACTAAAATTGTTTAAAAAACGGTTTTATTGCACTTAAGTGGGAGAAAATTGAAGAAGTGAATGCTGCTGAGTTTATTTCAAGTATTGTTTATGTGAACTCTTTAAAATTATATTAAAAAAATAATTATTATAGGACGGTAAGGGAAAATTGCGTGATGTGTGTACCGCACCAGATTTTTTCTTTAACATCATAAAACTATCCATTTGTACAATACAAACATACATATTTTATTGGTATTTTTGGAAAATTAATTAGCCAATACTTAATTTTAATCTATTAATTTATATCGATCATAATTGCCTAAATCATCATCTTTGTGGCTTGTTTAGCTACAAAGCTTTTTTAGCTTCTTAACTGATTGTTTATTTGTCCTATTATATCTATGCCATTACTTTTAAATTTTACTATTGAAATGTAATTTTCCAATAATTAAACTTATTATTATTTATTTAAACAATCAAGGTAATTATAACACAAAAATTGAAATATAGATAGATAGAATATTGATAAAAGAGCTTTATTCTGGGACTAGTTCCCTTAAGAATAACATGAAGGAACAAATAAAATAGTAACATTATCTGGCCATAAGAGTACAAAATACAGACCAATTAATTTTTACAATATCTTCAGTAAAATAAATAAGCAAATAAATAATTTTTTTTTTTATCGAAAAATATAATTAATTTAAACAAAACAAAAAAAAAAAGAGAAAAAAAAACAAGAAAAAGTAAAGAAAAACAGAGAAAATGAAAAATACAAAAATAATGAATTGATTAGCAAAGTTGAAGTTTGTACATTAAAAAACTGTGATTCACTTCTGATCCAGATGTTAATCCTCAACTGTTAAGAATATGTTAATCCTATTTATATAAATAGCACAATACATAGATAATAATAAGTTTAATTAAAGGAAAATTCCATTTCAATAGTAAAATTTAAAAATAATGACAGGGATATAATAGGACAAATAAACAGTCAGTTTAAGCTACAAATATGGCAACTAAGGTAATTATAATCAACATAAATTAATAGATTAAAATTAAGTATTGGCTGATTTTCCAAAAATACCAATAAAATATGTATCCTTGATCCTTGTATGTACAAATGGATAGTTTTATAACGTGAAAGAAAAATATAGAAACTATATGTAAATTATAATGTCAAAATTATCTTGCCAGAATATTTGAAAATAATTATATTTATAAGAATGGGAGACTTGAAAATGGACAGAAGTGTCCGAAATCTTGTGAAAAAGGAGTTGAATAAATAAAAGATACGAAGCAAGATGGATAGCAAACTTAATCCTGGAAATAAATAATTGATTAAATATGTTCAATAATATATCCTATATATTTTGTATTTTCCTCTGCAATTTTTCTTATACAATGTAATATACACATTTTTTCAGATTCTATGTACGTAGTAAATAACTATTTTTAGGTATTTTAAATTAGATTTAGTATTTGGAAATAGGGGTTCTAAGCAAAATAATATACAACATTTATTTATCCTGACTGCAATCATCATAAATTATAATGCAAAGTGTGCTTGTCATCATAAATGGAACCAAAACAGACGCCTCCATTTAAAAACATGGCGGTTCCATTTTGGACTTCAACAGAACCACTGCCATAATGATCGAGTGGATGAAAATCATCAATTTTTCAATAGTTCAACAATAAATCTGATCTAAGATAATCAAAAAGAAGTAGAAGAGATTTTGATCAAATGAAAACTTCTGTAAATAGTGAATGGTCCATTTATATTAGAGAATCAAAATGCAAATTCACCAATTTTAAAAACCTGTTGGTGGTGTAACGGACAACAAAAGGATAGTTCTGTTGTAGCTGGACCAGGGACCGGAGCAGAGGCATTTTAAGAGCATTTTATTCATCTACATTCAGGATCCACATCATTTGGTAACACACTTTAATTAACTCCCATAAACCACCTTCATCGTTCTACAAGAAGAAAGTGTTAAATTTAAGAATTATTGACGCTTCACGTTTTAGTATGTTCTGAATCAGTAATAGTTCTGTGTAACTGTGTGCCTGATTGTCTAGCAACCCACCCTGAGATTAAATCAATGTAATTCAAAAAATTATTAAAACGCGCGGAACAGCTGTAAGTCAAGCCAGCGCTAGGAAGAACCTCTTTGCCATCTAGGTCCCACCAAGTGAACTAACTCACTGAAATTCAGCATACCTGTTTTTTTATCAACAACTAATATGTAATATAGTTATCAGCATTTAATGTTTTTTAAAATGTACTGTGATATATGTTGTAATCATAAAAATAAAAATAAGACTAAAAGGTGTGCTGATATAGCCAAGAAAAGCTGAATTCTCTGAATCTCTTTCCTAACATAGAATGAAATTTTTATTTTAATTCATTGCTTTTTTGTTGTGAACATTGCTTCTAAACATGACATCAGTGATGAATTATATACAAATAGACATTAGAAGCTATCTTGCGCGAAAACAAAAATAAATACATTTTTATGTATGTTAGCATATTTTTATTATTAATATGCCTTATTATTTAATTGTAAATTTACATTTGTAAAAAATCTGCAATCACGGTTGTAATTTGTACAATTTTTCAAATAAGTGTTATTGATCGTTCAGTTGATTTTTCTTTAACCCTAAAAAATTACCTTTGTTACATCATTAACCCCAAAAATTGCCTTTAACCCTAAAAAATTGCTGTAATTGTTTTTAGTCTGAAAAGGTTGAAAAATTGCAATCTTTCTATATAACGAATTTTTTTCAAGCAACCTTGATGTTCGATATATAGAGGTTCTACAGCACGTGTGTATGTGTGTGTCTGGGTATGTTTTATATTTAAATTTATAACCACACCCCATTAAAAAATGTTATACAAAAAAATGATTTCAATTGAAAAAGCTTGGCTAGAATTAAAAAGCCATCAAGGAGAAAATAATAAGTGTCTACCAGCTAATGCAAGGAATTTCAGATGGTAATAACTAATTTCAAATGTTTCTTTAACAAACGAAATAATGAATAACAGAGTAAATAACTAGATAAAGAAGTACCATTATGAGAAGTAAGTTCACTCTCAACAGCAGACAAGGTTTCATCAACTTGGTCTAGAAGTTTTATAAATGATTCCTTGTTAGCCACTAAATCCCGGGTTTTCTCTGTAGCTTCAGCCTTTTGCAATAATACATCCTTGTATTTTGGATTTTCCTCTGCAATTTTTCTTAATTTCTCTCCATTTTTTTCGAAGTCCGCTAAAAAAAAACATTTTCTTAGTCAAATAAGCGCAATGTTTATTAGTAATTAATAATATTAATGATGCATATAAACAATGTATACACAAACTACGTAAATTAAATAAACATGTGAATTAAATGAATTTTTTTTTTAATGTTACCATAATCAATAAAATTATCAATATTTGTTGTTTAATTTTTATTCACATACACTACATTTTTTTACTTTTTTCCTTACACATTAACCATCCTTAAATGTTAAGGAGTATATAATTGGTAATCTATCTTTATGATATCTTACGTTTTGTAATATCTTTGTTATAATATCTTACGTATGTTTGTATATATACATAAACTAAAATGATTCATTTAGTGATTAAAACTGATGAAAAATTTATAAAATATGCTATTTAAAAAACCAGTTACAAATAAATGATGTAAACAAACACTTATGCAAAACAAAAAAGTGGTCATAGTAGGATTGATAGTAGGATCAGCCTGGTGAATTGAGTTGCATCCTTTACTGGGTAAAATCCAAGTTGGCACACAAAATGGTCTCATGATAGGAAATAGTTGGGCTTTGTCATGCTGAATAACAACTGCTACTTTGGTCCACTCTGTCCTACTAATGAGTATCTGATATTTGTCAGGGGATGAATTGGGCAGTTGGAGCACAGTAATGACTACACATAGGGTGGAGAACTAGTTGTCCCTACCATTATCTTATACTCTAGACTCTTTATGCGCTATAGTGAAAATGAATAAGTGAATAGGTATAAACAACTGGAGTTATAATATCTTATAAAATAAATAAGGAAATGAAAGCTACATTGTTAAAGTAAATAATAAAAGCGCAAGAACATACCTTTCATGACTTTTCTGACTGGAGCAATGAATGGATATTTTTGGTTTTGAGCTAAATCAGGATGATAAAATGTTCCAATAGTGACAGTATTGGCATTTATCCGATCAATCAACTCTCTAAAGTTATTCATTTTTTGTTTTTGAACAGGGTCTTGAGGTATGAGACGAGGATGATCTCCTGAAAAACATTTATATATTGATAGTAATAACGTATGAATCATTTGTCATCATACTATTGTAATGCGTTCATTTGCTATTTCACGTGAATATCATGCATTATTATGGCTAGGTGTCAGCTTTTTCTTCGTAGATTTCTATTTTAAATATTGCCGCAGATAGTTATTATACCTGATACTTTTTATAACTTGCAAGTCCGCCTGAATGTTGCTCTTTAGAGCATATTGGTGAATCTTATTCGGCACACACCTTGATACGTTGTGAGGGCTTACTAGTACTAAGATGTGCCTTTAGGGTTATAATTATATGCAATAAGTACTCGTGTTTTCGCCCTCAACGAGTATGCAGAAACCATAGGCAAAATAAAAAATTCTAGTAGCCATAGGCAAAATCAACAATTATAAGTTAAAATAAGTTCCTCTAAAAACTATATTGCATCTAACATTTTTTAAGTAAACTAATTATTTTGATACATTTTATAAAAGTCAGTCCATTCAAAAAAACTAATGGTTGCTCGACCACCTCAGAAAAAAATCATACTTTGTAGGTACTGTCCTTGATGTTTTGGTAGTTCAAAAATAATTTGTGAGCATTTTTATTGTAACCGGTTTGCAAATGGTGCCCACTTTTGTTTCAGTTTTTCAGTCATTTTTAAACTTCGCATACATGTGCGGTTTTCTAATTTACTTAACACTAGATTGTCCTAAAATTTAAAAATTAAACACATAAGAGATCTCTATAGCATCAAACTCCATTATAAATTTCAGCTTTCAGATTAAACTCTAAGTAGGTATAATTGATATCATGATATAAATTGATACGAGGTATATAAATTTATCAGGTTGCTTAAGTTGTGCCGCTTACACTGCTTCAAACAAAATGTTAAGGACCAAGTTTGGGTACCTATAAAAAATATAATCCATAGAAATCTTTTACATGTTAATTTTCAATTTTTTATCAGACCACTCAACAAAGATATTTCAGCTAGAAAATTTAAAAGAACAAAATATTTTTCCTACATTTTTACATTATAACAATTTTTTATAACTACTTGAGTTAAATCTAAACCCTGAAATTCATAATATAGTTTGATGCTACAGAGACCTCTTATGCACTGAATTTTCAAATTTTTATCAGGTACCCCAACAGAGCTGTAGCAGCTGAAAAACAAGGGAAAAAAAATATTTGTTTGCTATAATTAATGATTTTTATACCTGCTTTTTAGTAGCTATATTTTTTTATTGCTGATTTTTTAGTGTTAAATCTAAAAGCTGAAATTTAAAATAGAGTTTGATGGCATATAGAGTTTTTATTTGTTAAATTTTCAAATTTTTATCTGGAATCCCAACAGAGATATAGCAAACTGAAAAAATAGAAAAAACTAAAAAAAAAACAAACAATTTTTAAGAGGGCATAATTTTTAAGGAGTAAGTTACCCATGACTGATATTTTTTATAAAGTAAGTCTACTTATATGTTTATAGGTACAACAAAAAATATCTGATGTGGACAATACATGACTTCCTTCTGTTCTTATTAAACTATAAATCAGTGGCTCAAAAAGTGATCCTGAATTTGGTTACTAGTTTCCAAAGATTGCAGTAAAAATGACACTCGGCGGTGAACCTTCGGAATCGCTACTAACGACCTTGAAGAGGTCTAGATTCTCAGACCAGACTATACTTTCATCTACTGCGTATGCCCAATTAAATACTCAAACCGATGGATCCTTATCACTTGGAATAGTCATGTAGGGTTAGGTCAGACTTCCCGCCTTTTACCGAATAGATCTCTTTCCTACACCATCTTTAAGTTTAAATATCATGGCCGATCTCTTCAACGTTCTATTAGCTTCGGATCTGGGAAGTTTAGTCTAAGTGGTGAAAAAAATTTACCAATTATCTGTAAAACTAAGGATCAATAGATTTTTGTACATGAAGTTTTAGAAAATTGCATTCATTTTCTAATGAAAAGGTGGGGTTGGACTTCAACGAATCCGGATACGCCACTTGTCAGCAATCATTTATCATTACTACACCTCTCGCTTACCATTCTTCCGCTCCCTGGCATATGATGGTTCGCAGTTCCTGACTTGGTCCTTGGATCGGAATTGTTAATAGCATAACCCGAATGAATTGGTCATGGATAAAATTAACCTTTTTCCTCTGTTGAGAGTCTTCTTAGCATTGCAAAACCCCTTCGTAAAAATGCTGGAAGTCTAACCTAACCCTACATCAGTGTTCCAACTGAGAAGGATCCGTCGGTTTGAGGATTTAATTGCGCATGCACAGTGGGTGAAAGTATAGTCTGGTCTGAAAATCTAGACCTTTTAACAGTTGTTAGTAGCAATTCCAAAGGTTTACCAAATGTTGTTTTCTTTCAGTAGGTAACAAGTTCCCAAGAGATTTCTTTGTGTTCCGTGACAACATTAGAACTATCAATGTCACTAAATAAAGTATTGGAAATTGACGGTTTCAACATTTTAAGAAGAACCCACTTATCTTATATCTTATCAGACTTCTTCAACTCACAAATGGGGAGAAAAACAAGTATTTTACACTAAATTTTAACACTTAAAACAAGTAATAAAAATGTTTAATTTGGAAAAATTAATAAATGTAATAAGTAATAAATAATAAATAAATTAAATGTAATTTTTATGGGAAAAAATCGCATTTGTAACCTTTATTACCAAATCATGTGATCTCTGAATTTAATTTTAATCTAATTTTTGATATAAGTTTATCATGACCTTCAAGTAAAATACTCCTTTGGGCCTGTCAATTTTAATCAAAATCTAGTATATTATAAATATTGATATAAAAGTCTTATTTATCAAATTTGAGATGTTTTACATTGTACTTTAATATAATTTTTGATAAAAGTTTATTATGACCTTCAAATAAAGTACTGCTTCTGGTTTCCCAATTTAGGCCAAAATGTAGTATGTTATTTTAATTAATATATAGATTATAAATACTAATTGTAAAAAGTTTTGCATTATAATTTAATATAATTTTTGATGGAAATCAATTAAGAAAGAATTTAATTTAATTAGAATAAGGTTTCCTGACCAGCTTAAACCCAAGGCCATTGTATTGTTATTGAAGAAGTATTGAAATCCATTTTCAATATTACATATACCTTAAAAATCTTTCCTGAAGAGATTACGTAACTCAAATAACATCTCATTCAATCTCAATATTAAGACCGCTATACTAATCTCATCATCTCATCACTAATCTCATCGCTCAGTTTCCTTCATTTCGATAATAGGTTAGCTAGAAACCAGACTTAAAATGATGAAATGAATGGATTTTTTTCCTACATTTTATTGTCAAGCTCTCCAGAGATACCCACATTCTTTATGGGATATGAGTTGAAGAGATTTTTTTTCTTGACCACATCCACAAGTATTTTGTTGCTACCTTCATATATCTCATTATTCAATCACATCACCTTCCATATTTTATATTCCAACTCCTATAATTCAAATCCAAAATTCACCTCTGTAATAAACACTACTGCCCTTCCTGAATCTATCTTAATTTCATCCCACAAAACTGCTGCTTCTGAACCTTTATAATTAAGCCTTTATTAATTGGCTGCATCAGCATCAAATTCCATTCCTCCACTAAACCGTAATTATACTGCACTTTTCTTTCTGTTGAGGATTTACTTCATCTCATTTAATCCCGTCTCTTCCCTTCCTCTTAACTCATAATTTCCTTCCTGATTTATTTCAAGCATATATTTGAATATGTTAAATAACCGAATAGAACTACATAATATTGTATTTAGTTATTTTATAATTATTTATAATTTATTTACTGGAGAAACATTTTTATTTAGACAGTTCTACTAATCCTACCATCTCCTTTCTGAATACATTCGCCAACTCCTCGTCTTCTCACTCAGTTTCCCTCACAACGAAATGGTTTAATATTATTTTTTAAAAACAGGTTTTCTTTCAATGTTTTTGGTCAATAGAATATCAGGTGAGGCTACAAAGATATTATTTTAACACGTTCACTGTGGCAGACATGAAAGTTAATTGAAATGATGTGACCATTCAAGTCCTTCCGCACTGAACATGTTAAGTACAAATTAAACTCTTACAAAAATATCTGTTTTCTTTTATTTTTAAAAAAATGTTTCCTCCTGATTCCATAAAGACTGAATTATGTTAAATACAGCAAAATATTTGGAGGATAAAATTTATTGAAAACTGTTCCTTCTACTTTTATCTCACATTACTATAATTGTAAATAATTATACAAGTAAAATTCTTTTCAATCTCTATTTGTAGTATGTAAATAACAACGATAAACTTACCGTTACTAAAATTATCTTCTAAATAATCAATTATACGACTAGAATCAGGAATGATTTTAACTCCATCTTTCAAAACTGGAACTTCACCCCTTGGATTTATGTCCAAAAACCATGGTTTATAATTTTCACTGGATGTTATATCAACTACAGACTGTTTAAAAGGTAGCTTTTTTTCAAACAATGCAATCATTACCTGAAAATATGAATTACAGTTATTGCTTATTCACTGTTACAAGAAAATCTTTAATAAAGAAAAATATAATCACAAAGCTTAAAAAAAATAAGTGAAATAATAATCCCACCTTTTGAGCATAAAATGAGTAGTTGTGGAGATATAACAATAATCCATTACCATTTTCTGATGAAGAATTACTGGCCATGATATTTAAAATTGCAGTACAAGATAATACAATATAACAAAGAAGGAACCTCCCCATGTTCCCACTGCTAATCTTCTCAGAGTTCTATATAAACAAGATACATACCTCTTTCTACTTAAGGATAAAAAATGTATTATCTCAATCTGGCTGATAATTCACATTCAGGTTTTTATCTGAAGTTGATTTTTAAATGTTCCAGGCATTGCAATGAAAGTAAAATTTTAAAGAAGAAAATTCTTTAAAAAATCATAAATCCTTATATACCATTTTTTTTTTTATTTACATCCCCTCTCTAAAACCAACGGCGATGTTTATGATCCCTTTAAAATGTCAACAATAAAGGCATTTTCACACGATCCGATCTATGGAGGGGGCGCCTGATTGCAAGGGAGTACGTAACATTTTTTTCAGGAAGGGATTTCAATTTTTTTCGAAGAGGGAATTTAATAAGAAGAAGGCAAGTAATCACCTAAATGCCTATAATCGCCAAATTGAGAATAAGTTATAAGAATAAGCATGAAAATTGAATAAAAAATTATTGTTAACCATTACCGAAGGTATTATTTGAAATACAAACTTTATTTGTACTTTGTACTTTTCGGAGAGGGGAGAGGAAGATATATCCCCCAATACCACTCTTCTGCCTGACTGCTGAAAATGTGGGATCCGAATCCGCAAATTATTGGACCGTGTGAAAACGCTTGAACAGTGAGAAGGGTGTTAGTTATTATATAAGTAGCATATATATGAAGATTATTACGAAGTTCAATATTTTTTACACATACATTAAGGGGAAAATGATTTTAAATAAATATAACCAGCGGTGGATTTGTCGTACTGCCGCCCACAGGCTTACAACATCATGTACAACAGCCTTACAACAGCCTGATACCGTTAACTGCCCACAGGCATGATGGATAATACTGCCCCCTCCAGTCGCTTCTATCTCCAAAAACGATTATTTCTTTAGACCGATTGACCACTGAACAGTGCAACAAAAGGAGTTAATTACCTTTCGAGTTAGATACTTTTTTTATTTGTTTCATCCAAGGTAAGTTAATAAAAAGATTTTGACATTACTACATTTATTTCATAATTTTTAAGCGCTGGCCAAGAGAATAATTTCACAGAAATTCTTATGTTATATTTTTTTTTTTATTATTATTAATTTTACTTTGTATTTGTTTTTTGTTTTATATATATATTTTATCTTTTGAATTTTTTATATTTTTCTTCTATATTTAAAAAAAAAAAGTCTCTCTTTTGCTAGTATATTTTCTTATTGCATTAGTAGATGACAAATTTTATTATGGTCAACAATATGTAACACTTATAAATAAACTAGCTGTACCCGCATGGAGTTGCCAGTGAAAAGAAGTGCTAGTTAAATACCTTCTCTTAACCGCACGAAGACTTAGCAGACACACTTCATGAAAAATATGTGCAGAGAACCTTAGAATCTCCCCTACCTATGTTATTTACCTGAATAAATCTCACGGCAGAGGTGCTCCGGAGACTACCCTGAAAATATTTGGTTTTTCTTACAACCCTTCAAAACACCAATATCAGAACAACAAAATTTCCTTTTCAATGGAAACATTCCGTGATACTAATGATACAAAAACCAAAACAAAGAAAAATCCTAACATATAACATTCACATTATGAGATGATACTTGCCGACCAGTTTTCATTGCCAATCAACCGTTACCTCAAACAAACAAAGTTACATATTTAGGATTAAAATTTAACAGAAGACTGACATGGGGCCCAAATGTCAAAAATAAAAGCCAAATTTAAAAAAAAATAGACATTCCAATCGAAATTTCTTAGACTGATAACAGACTCACCTCCCTATGTGTAAAACGAAACCCTACACATAGACTTACATATCCCGAAAGTTATTAATCACATTTATTTAATCTTCAGAAGCTTTTACGACAAACTACATATCTCAATAACAAACAGATACTTGAAAATGGGAACTATTGAAATTCCAGACATCATTCAGCGAAGGATAAAGAGGAGTTGGATGAGGTATCTCCTCGTCTTACCAAGATATAGCATTTCCAAGTCAGTTGTAACCTTTTCCAAATCAATTGTCACCTTTTCCATTTCAATTGTAACTTTTTCCATTTCAAATACAAGCTTTTCCATTTCAATTGTACCTGTTTCCAAATCAATTGTCTCCATTTCCAATTCAATCCAACCTCTGACTACATGTCCTAACCATCTCAGCCTACTTGCACTGACAGTTTCTTCTTAACACTCACCTTTTCCAATTCAATTGTAACATTTTCCATTTCAATTGTAACACAGCAGGACATGGATTAATTCAATATTATTTATTTTATTATTGAAAAATTATTATTTTGATTACATTAATGACTTTTGAAATAATTTTGGCATATTCTTACGACATTTTTTCGTTTATTATATAATTGATATTAAGTGGTTTACATTTTTGAAATAAAATTGTTTATTTATTTTTAAATATTTATTATTTATTTAGTGAGGGGAGTGATGGATTTCATCTGTTTGGTGATCGTTCATTAGGTTTTCGAAGTTGCTAATGTCAAATTTATAACTAAATTTTGTTCTGCCACGAGCATTTCCACTTAATTATTAGTATTCAAAATTCTTCGGTATAGGCATCGTTTACTATGTTTTCCGATGGCGCATGCGCATTTCGATATTCCGTTTCTATTGAAGCTTTCTTTGATAAAGGGATCGTTTATTATCGAGGGTTCTGATTCCATTTTTTTAGTTGGATTTTGGATCGCGCATGCGAGTTTTGCATTGCCGTTACTATTGGAGTTTTCTATGATATCGGGATCGTTTATTAGGTTTTCGAATTGAAATTTTTATCGAGCATGCGAATTTCGATTTATTATTACAGTTGGCATTTTGATACAGGTATCGTTTATTAAGTTTTTAATCACTATATTTTTGAATTCACTATCGGGTTTTTGATCTCGCATGCGCATTTGGATTTACTGTTCTTATTGAACTTTTCTTCGTTTACAGAGGCCGTTTATTAGATTTTCAAAGATTCTGTTTTAATTTTTGGAAGTGGATATTTTATCGAACATGCTCATTTGGGATTGCCGTACGAATTGATTTTTTTTTCGGTGGAGTTATTGTTTATTAGGGTTTTATAGGACGATAAACTTAAAAAATGCCAAATATAATTGCAATTTAAACTGCACATGCTCAATAAAAAATAAAATTTGAAAAAAGGAATCAGAACCCTTGAAAACCTAATAAACGATCCCTATATCATAGAAAACTTCAACAATAACGAAAATACAAGATGTGTATGCTCGATTAAAAATCCTATTAAAAAAAATGGAATCAGAACTCTGGAAAACCTAATAAACGATCTTTTTATCATATAAAACTTCAGTAACTTCGAAAACCTAATGAACGATCACCAAATAGATGAAATCCACCATTCCCCTCACTAAATAAATAATAAATATTTAAAAATAAATAAACAACAATTTTATTTCAAAAATGTAAACCACTTAATATCAATTATATAATAAACGAAAAAAATGTCGGAAGAATTATTTCAAAAGTTATTATTGTAATTAAAATGATCATTTTTCGATAATAAAATAAATAATCTTAAATTAATTCATGTCCGGTTGGACTACAATTGAAGTGAAAAAAGTTACAATTGAAATGGAAAAGGTTACAATTGAATTGGAAAAGATGAGTGTTAAGAAGAAACTGTCAGTGCAAGTAGGCTGAGATGGTTAGGACATGTAGTCAGAGGTTAAAATGATACAGAGGAAATATTGGATGTGCACTACAGTGGGAGAAGAAAAAGGAAAGACTAAGGAAGCTAAAGCCCAATTGATAAATAGGAGACCTAAGACCACGATGACCAACAGCGCCGGAGAATTAGCCTACGAAGTTTATTACGCTGTATCTGAGCTAAAAAAGTTTACTTAAGTTTTTTAAAAATAATTAAAAATATCTGTACTCAGATTGTCAATAATATTATAGAATAAAATGATATGATTTTTAAATTTAGTTTCAATCCTATTGTTTTTTTCCCATCCTGAATCGAATGAAACTATCTGCATTTCGATAGAACCAAACCATTCTCGAGAAATATATTTTTTCCGCTTTTTTGCTGTTAGGCCCCACAGTGTGACGGACGGCAGATAGACGGATTTTTTTAAATCCTAAATTTGGATTCTACATTCCTTGAAGGGTAAAACTCAAATTTTGAGGAGGGTTTACATTTTTTTCTTGGTCGATTACAAAGGTCTATTATTGAAAATAACAAACCAAAACAAGCTTTTGCTAAAAATGATCCTAAAATTAAATTTAAAACAAAATATAGTCATACAACATTTACATTTCTCTAGAGTTATTTATTAATTCTTTTTGATGAGCAATATATATATTAAAAAAATGACCTATATACATTTTTTATCACTAGGGAATAATAAGCCGTCGATGTAATCAACGAATCTCAATTAATACAACCAATAAACTGTTTAAAAGATTAACATAATATATTTCTTTATCAGTCCTTCGCTTCTGTAGAGGTATCTTTGAAGAGTATTCAGTCTCTTACTAGAATTTTACGTAAGGTAGCAGAAAGAGGTTGGTCTGGTTATAAAGGTAATGAAATCAATTTAAGATAAAATAAAATAACTTATAGGTGTCATATTCATGGGTGATATCTTCAATAATGATACTGTATGATAGAATATGCTCACATCGTTTTATTGCATCTTTAGGATCCAAATAAAGTTTTGCTATTAATTTCACTCCTAGCAGGGATTTCACTTTACATATTCAGTTGAACTTCTCATTGGGATATTTTAAATTCGATTACAAAAAATAATAATAATAGTAATGTGTATTCGTAAGTAATAATAAGTCAGTGCTTCTTCGGGGTAAGTGCGTAATCGTCTCCTTAAATCCAAATCCTGAATTGGCCAGAGCTGCCCTTTAAGCGGCCTGTACACAAGGGAACATCGGTTTGCCAACAATGGTTCGGCGAACCAAGTTTCCATGTGTGTAGAGCTAACAACCAACGGTTCGTAAATTTTTCCTTAGTTCGTATAGTGTGCAGAGAGTCACGAACCGAACTTCGATTCGCCGAACCGTTGTTCGAAAACCGATGTTCCAGGCCGCTTCAGGGAACATGAATTCTAAACGCTGATGTTTCTCAAATCAGTCACGAAAATTTGCTATAATGATATCAGTTCCAACCTGTTGGTCAAGTTGGATCTTTTAACTTCTGCTGTTCAGCAGTACCAGTGTTTATCCACCATTAGACCTATTTTTTGTATTACTTTTTTGTTTATTGCAGTAAGTGGAACCTTCAGAATCAGTTCTTCAAAATACTTTGTGATTTTCATTTCTCCTTGGCAGTTTTCTAGTTTTTTTAGCGCTTGTCCGCAGTTGCCACGGCAGAACATAATTACTATTTATTTATTTTCAACCTTCCTCCCTAATATGGGTTTCGGAAGCAGTAGCAATTCCACCACTACCGATAAGTAGTCTTTATTCTTTCTTTAAGTTATTAGCTGTACTGCCGCTTCTTTCATAATAGGCGGTTAAAATGATCTGGTATCACTATTTCTTTCCACCAGTACACGAAACATTCGTAATACGGGTAATTTTTCGTACAGACTAACTGGGGAAAGTCATTCTCTGTGATGACGGAGAGACCAGTTTTCCTCTGTAGTTCTTATTGCCTCGATGGCGTAGGTGGTGACGACGTGCTCACCAGTTTCCGGAACACCAATGTAAGAGTATAGGAGATTAGTGTCCTTCCTGAAGTCATGGAGCTTGGTATGAAGTTTCTCGATGAGAAATTGTGACATTCAGTAATCAGGGAGGACCCATTTGACTTTCAATTGTGATTGGACAGTGGGGAAGTATTTTATTATAGGGAAGTATCCCCTTTCAGAGTAATTCGAGTCGATTCCACTCATCAATGGCATCCTTCCTTATTATTCTTTTCCATTTGCTTGGATCTTCTACAATTCTCCCTTGGAGATTCTCCGGAAGAACTGGTGAGCCATATTTCTTAAAACCTTACTTCGTCTTCTTAACATACAGGAGGGCTCGAGAGATATCCCTCCCGCTAAAACCCTTAGGCGTATTTATATATTACATCTTGGGAATTCAACTACACAAGAGTCTAACATAGAGAAACCACATCAGGCTAAAAACGGATACACAGAATAAACATATTCCTTCCCTCTCTGGCTAGAATAGGCTGGTAACATGTAGGATAACCCGTCCTGTCTGCCTTAATCGGAGTTAGTTCCACTCTTGCAGAATTAGTTTTTGATGAGATTCAGTGGAGGAAGATATGTGACAAAGCCTGTCAGTGTGGCATCAAACCTGCACGTCTTGAGCCTCGGTGTTTGGAAGGAGATGGGCAGAAGGACAAAATTCTTGCAGCCCTTTTTCAGGTTTACGATAAGAGTTGAACAGAAAAATCTATTTTGTCGAATAAGTTTGTTATATAAAAATAAATATATAATTAAGACATCACCTTCGCAACCTCGAGTCTGAATCGGCCCTGGTTCGAATCCGGCCTGGACGGTTGAAATTTATTTCGTGGTGGACCCACAGAATGAATCTCGACCTTCCCACTCTGGTTAGAATAGATTGGTAACTTTTGGGATAAGTACCGTCCTGTTTGCCTTAATTTGAGTTCGCAAGGATGTTAAACCCCAAATGCAATATGGTCTATTATTCAGGTTACTTGACAGAGCTGATAGACAGATGGTCCTCCTTCCGGAAATTTTTGAAGGCCTCTGATCAAAACTGTGTTTTTACACCATTTGTAGTAGTGGATTTGAATCACAAAAAATTCAGTTTGGAAGCTGATTTTTTTTTTTAAATAACGTTATTTACAGTGACAATAATTTTTTTAGGGAGACAATCTTTGTATGACAATATTTGACATAAGAAAGCTTACATTTAGTAGCTGAAGTATATAGTTTTTAACCCATCATTCAGCTAGAACCCACTCTCTCAATTGTATTTTATAGTACATTTCATTTTCAAACCATTGCAGTTTTTTAATTATTTAGCTCAGATCATTCATAGAAACAAAAATAGATCAATGATAAAAAATTATTTTGGGATGGAGATCTCCAGCCTCCTCCACCCTTGAATCCGCTAGTGCATGAGGGCATAAATTGATGCCTCTTTCTCTTTCTACCTCACAAGAATATAGAGAACCAAACAGTTTCAGAAACTGCTGTCGAATTCTCCAAGTATTTCCACCAGATACTGAATTACAATATGAACGTAATTTATCTGAGAGATTTACTGAAGTGAATGTTATTCTTAATGAATATATCCATTGAATTCACTTATTGAAATCGAATTGGCCGTTCTTGAATTCATAACTTCTCAAAGGATTGAGCTACAATTTTCTATGGTATATCGTTTTAAAGAGGATTAACCAGACTTCATTTTGGCTTACTCACAATTTACCTAGTCGTTTTAGTTTGCGAAAAAAATTAATCCAAAGTTTCACAGAGGTGATTTCCGAATTCGTATTAAAATATTTGAAAAAGTGAAAGTGACCCATACTATAATCGAACGAAATGTAGCAAGATTCTTCCTATTTAAAACGGTATGCCTATAACAATCGAAGCTCGTTTTGTCAAACACTTACAAGGAAAAGAACAGACGAAGACGTCAAAAGTCGTCGTCCGAGAGTGTCCTAAGGGCTGCGCACTGCGCCACATGGTCCCCACTCCTGTTATTATTGCATATTATTGCATTGTCGCTCACTCCTAAGATATGTTTTAAATTTTAAGCCTCTAGCTCATCGGGAAGATAGTAAGCAGATGAGAAATTGTAGGCTGTATTCGTATTTAGGTAGGGCACGGTATGGTGTTGACGCTGACGGTACATGACGCTTTTGCTTTTTTTACCTCATACCAAAAGTTCCAAACGGGCCAAAAGAAGTTTACAATTCAAAAAGTACACTAAACCTAAAATATATAATCCACTTATATAAGTGGAGCTGCAGACAAACTAGGACGAACAATGTTTTAAGTAGACGAAAATGTTGGTAGATTCTAGTTTTTTTTCTCTGAGCTTGAACCTGAGGTTTTCTGACAGATATTTTGGCTGGAACCTCGGTTTTCCATCTATATCTTGGAAACTATTTTTTTATTCAATCAAGACCATTCTCTACCAAATGAAAGTCGACAAATTGTTTTACACTTTATGTCCATAAAATATTTCTCTAATATCAACCTATATCAGCCGCTATAACCCGCTGGAAATGAGGCCTAATTTCCAAAAAGTAGTAAAAACCCGATTTAAGGCTTTTACGCCCGATTTCTATAAAAACTATCGATATTTATGCTACTTATAACCATACATGATATTAAACTTCATAGAATACGCACAAAAATACATAAAATGCACATTACTATTTGGTGTATTTGAAAAAATTTATCTTATTTACATCGTAGTGATTGGGTATCAGTAAAAAAAAAAAAAGAAAAAAAAAAGTCGACCAGAGAGCGATAATGTTCATCGTACTTTCTAATGCACGCTGTTGACCAAACTTTTTAAAAGCATATCATGTTCTTACATGATATAAGTGCCTGTGAGACCAATTTCGTCCTCTTCGATCTATATAAATAGATGTTTTTACTTCAAAACTTTAAGTAATTTTTAAAAATTTTCAATCTAATCGATATTGTTAGAGTTGTAGGATCTTGCATTGCCTTTTGATAGCCTCTATTAACTTCGGGTTATAATGAAAGCCTTAACTTCAAGTAAAACTGACCAATGACATTATTAAGAAATCAAAGCACAGCAATACATAGTGGAGGAAAAACGTGCGGAAGGGTATGGTTGGAAGGGATCCAGAAACGATGTTGAACCAATCACCACTGATTTCCCTGCATTGCTGAAGCTGGTGACGCTCAGCTGCACCACAAAACCTGCTCAAGAAACTGAGGCTGCAGATAGGCAGGCCTTGGTTCTTGCAGAAATGTCAAAGCTAAATACGATATCGCCGACAGGCGGAATTTGGTTTAGACTTTTCTAGTCTTCAGCCTGATAACTCAAATCAAGAACCTTTGAAGGTTCTTAGGCCCCACACGCGGAAAACCCGTATAGCCGTAAAGGCGAGGTTCGGACGAAAATCAATTTTAAAAAGTATATTGTCAAATAAACGATCTTGAATATTTTGTTAACATTTTGATTTGTTTAACATTCTTTCAGTTGCATGCATAATTCGTAAGTTATCTTTATTTTAACATCACAAGGTTATTGTTAGGCGCATGCGCACTAAAAGGCTCTTCCTTAAGTTATTTGCCTAGAACATTATCTTTTCCAAATCTAAATCCTGGCTACCTTCTTCTATATTGACGACTTGCAAATATACCTTCAATTCCATACTTATTTATTCCTTCTGTTCTATTCATACAACAGATGACTCTGCAGCACCCGAGTATGATGAAGGACAGGTCAGGTAATTTCAACTGACTACTTTGATTGACATTTTTACAAAAAAAACTTTTTACAAAAAAAAACTTATAAATATAAGTTTTGCAGTCCACCGGTTGCTGGATGAAGGGAGTTATGTAATTGTTGATTTTTAAGCATATATGAAAATAAAGTAAGGGATCAGTTTAGACATATTTAGAGTCTTCACTCAGAGCGTAATAATAGCCATTGCTATCTTGATTTTAATAAAAAAAAAAATGGAAGTAAAGAGTTTTTCAGTTCACACCCTCAAGTTTATTTTCATCATTGGTCTTCATATTTTTCATCATTTTCTCTTTCACTTTGATTTTAAAAGCTTGCTTCGTAACACGCTACAAGCACAATGTACATAGGTAACAAGTAATTTTTATGTATTTAATATGTATTTTATGAAGTTTAATAGAACGCATGGCCAAAAATAGGGCTTCAGATACGTGTTCAAGAACACAAACAACTGGAATGAACCAAAATTTACGACTACAATAAAACTTTCCTCTATTTTTCCACACATTGCATTATAAAATAAAAATGAAAATTGGCTTGGAGGGAAGGGGGAGGGGTGCGTCCTCGACTGAGGGGGGGCACCTCTGGATAACTAATTGCTTATGAAGATCAGTTATTGATGTTCACTTTTGAAGAAGTAAATCAGGAATTGGTTGCAATATTATCGGAACCTTGGTAATGAACGTATATTCCAATACTAAGATTAAAACTGTTGACTTTGTTTTAATTCTGCAATAACTGGCGCCTATTTCTGATAACACACAAATATAATCCTTCCCAGCTTAACTATTGTCAGTTATGTGATACCTGGGTGTAATTTGGCACAGTGTCTTCTCTAATTGCATCTAAATTGTATTGTATGCTGACCCTGGGTTATTGTGACCAACAAAATAGGTAATAAAATCTTAAGATTTGTCTTTTATAATAATTAAGGTATTAGTTGCTTTCTATACACTTTATGGATGATGAATACACTAGAATGCAACGCTACGACGCTACACTTTTACAATGCAATTTTACTACCGGTAACTTTTAATTTAAAAATATTAAATTAATGTTTACACCTTGTAGTTCATTCCCATTTCCAGTTTAAACAATTAATATGGTTTATAAATATATCATTATGATTGTCTATACAGATGTTTGCGAACGAAACAGTCCTCAGACAATTAAGTGTATCTGCGAAGAAGTTCAGTTGGATAGAACATACCGTGTTCTTCATTATGCTCATCGCTTCATTGGCCATCGGAATATACTATGGCCTCAAACCGAAGAAGAAAGAAGAAACTGTCGACGACTATATGCTGGGTGGTCGTAAAATGCCAATAATACCAGTAGCTATGTCCCTCGTTGTAAGGTAATTAGTTTATTATTTTCTTATATATCTCATTAATGTTTCAATTGTATATAAACTATATATTCTTCCAGAATCTTTTTCTTTCGCCAATTTTTGAATTTGGAATAAATATAGGGAAGAAATAATAAATCCATAATTCGGCATCCCCTTAAGTTGGTCTTTCCAAACAGTTGTATACAGTTGTAACCATGTAATTGAGATATCTTTAATGGTGATTGAAATGACAACTAGGCCTTCTTATAAGAACATGATCATCATATCGTTAATATAATGTTATATTCTTCTATTCTGTACAAAATATCTAAAACTCGTATTCTTCTGACATTTGTATGAAGAAGAGAGAGAAATCAGGCTTGCCTCTGGGCAATTAAAATTCTTAAGATAATCGAACAACAAACTACGGGTTAATCATCCATCAAATGTTGCAATAATCCTGGAATAGACGAAGGAGACTTTGATTGTTCGATTATTTCCTTCAAGGAGAAATAAAAATAGCCTACCCCCGTTATGCTATTTACGTCATTTTCCATTTTTTTACAGTTGAGAAATTTATAAAATAAGTGAGTGTTTTTTAAAATTCATAAAATTTTAATCTAAGAAAGAATATACATATAGGGTGCACAGCATAAGAACCAGGAAACAGTTTGGCTTAACTAAATCCATTATAAGGCGGCTTTCGAGAAGACTAACAGTAAAAAGATTTATTTTATTTTTTAAATAATACTTTACTTGTGAATGTTTTTCTCAGGTCCCTGCTGGGCTACAGATACTCCACTTTCTGGAAAAATATTCCTTTTTTAAAACTTTTATTTCGTATAAATGAAGTTGAGGCTTCTTTTGGGATTGGTCTAGAATAGACACCTGAATTGCCAAAAAGTGAGGTGTGGAATTTAGGTTGCCCCTACAAAGAAGTGATTTGAGAGTAAAATTTATTAAATTCACTTTGTTTCTAGTCAATAAAATAACACGGGAATACAGAATAAAAAGCTTCCTTATGAAATAAAGCATGACTTTACCGAAACAATATTTGTTAATTAGCCAAAACAATTCAGAAATTAAATATGAAATGAAACTGTGAAGAAAATAATTTTACTCACCACACTAACAAAAAAATCCAAAATAATATCTTCAATGAAATAAATTTTCTAAAAAACAAGATAGGACACTGTACAGTGGTGCCCTTATTAAAACTGCGCTTGCTGTTGCTTTTTTCTGTAGCTTATGATATTTTAATTTTAATTGTTTGGTATTTTTTTTGT
The DNA here is from genome assembly GCA_948150685.1 of Rhaphigaster nebulosa. Taxonomy (NCBI): domain Eukaryota; kingdom Metazoa; phylum Arthropoda; class Insecta; order Hemiptera; family Pentatomidae; genus Rhaphigaster; species Rhaphigaster nebulosa. The sequence continues at coordinate 39,529,412 of OX411309.1, forward strand.
TAAAACAGTGGGTAAAATAATTTTCATCTTTTAAATATATAAGCATTATTCATTTTAATTTATTTTTATTTTCAGGAACAGTTTCATTTCATATTTATTTTCAGAATTGTTTTAGTTGGTTAAATGATATTTTTTTTATAAAGTTTTATTTTATTTCATAAAGAAGCTTTTTATTCTATGTTATTCTATTGACTAAAAACAAATTGAATTAATTACTTCAATTATAATAGTAAATAATAATATCAAATTTCAGAATATTTTTGGTTAATTATCAGACATTTTTACGACAAAGTTTTGTTTTATTTTATAAAAATTTTTATTCTAAATTTCCATGTTATTTTACTGACTAAAAAGTAAATTTAATAAATTTTACTCTCAAATCACTTCTTTGTCGGGAAAATCTAAATTTTACAACACACAATTTTCGTCAAATCAGGTGCCAATTCTAAACCAATCCAAAAAGAAACCCCAACTTCATTTATACGAAATAACAAAAAAATTTTTTACAAAAAATGTGGCTTACATAAAATAACACAACACTTAAATTTCCTACTTTTCTGCTGAGAATCGGACCATTTGTTCATATCAGACCCTGAAGTTTTCTGGTTCTAATGCTGTACAATATATATATATATATATATATATATATATATATATATATATATATATATATATATATATATATATATATGCATACACTCACATATTATTTGTTTCAGTTTTGTCTCTGGAATCACTCTTATTGGATTTCCGGCTGAAATGTACTTTTATGGAACTCAGTTGTATGCTGTTAATTTTTCCGTTTTGATTGGTTTCATTCTTCTAAACGTTTTCTATCTGCCTGTGTTTTACAACCTGAAATTCAAATCTTTGTATGAAGTATGTATCTTTATTTTATTTTCAGATACTAGGGTATATTTAACATACCGAAACATTGTATATTTTTTATGCTTAGTATCTTGAGAAAAGATTTCACAGGAGTGTTAGAACTTTAGCATCAGGAATTTTCGCCTTTTCGTTGGTAAATAAATTTAGATAACACTATTGTGAATGTGATATAAAAAAGGTTTAACGTCCTCATTTTATTGTTATTTTGGTTTGATTTTAGTTACTCTATATACCTGTGGTGATATATGTCCCTGCTCTTGCATTTAATCAAGGTATTAGTAAAATTTATTTATTAATTTATAGCTTAATGAAATGAAGATATAAAGATACACTTTATATATTGATTTAAATAACATACTAGATTTTGGTCTAAATTGGAAAACCGGAAGGTCAGATTAGACTTTCAATAGAAAATTTTTGTACCCCCTCCCCCTCTCCCTCCCTCAAAATATCCATTTTGACCATCCCTGAATACATTTTGTGCTTTTATTGTATTTAAACGAAAGCTAATGAAATTCCCTACAAAATAAAATAAAAATCATTTAAATCGGACCATTATTAGCTGAGATATTACGTAAGGAACTTCTGAGACTGATTCTTCTGGCGGCTAGTCATCCTGCTTCCTCACTTATTTATTGGGCTTCTGACTTCCTCGTATCTCTGTTTTATTCTTCCTTGGATTATTTCTTTACTTCCTTTAGCTTCCTTAGTCGGAAACTAGTAACCAAATTCAGTATCACTTTTTGAGCCACGGATTGATAATTTAATAGGCGTACAAGGAAGTCATGTGTTGCCCACATCAGATTTTTTTTTTTAACATAAAGCAACAAAATTGTAAATTCGATTGTAAAGGAAAGGACGTATTCATTATAATGACTTCAAATTAATCTTCAAAAAAATGCAAACTAGTTATTGCAGATACTTTATCTCTTCTCATGGCTTTACACCATTTTGCTCGAATAGTTGAGGCTTTTGGAACGAGAAAAAATACTTTATCAGCTGCATTTTTCGTTGTATTTTTGCACATAGGAACAAGACAATACTCTAACGAAGGCTTTCCCTCTTGTTCCTTGGTTTTACTAATCACAGAATTACATCAGATTTATAAAGTTTCACCAGAACCAAAACCAATTTGTTTAAAAAGCTTATTGGCATGATAAGTGACGTCACATTATTTTGCGATGGCTAAAATATCTTGCCCAAAGGAAATATTTTTTTTTTAGTTTAATAAGAATGTTTTTATGAATAATTTGATGTTTTACGTAACTTTTGAGAGGAAAATGATTCATAAGGTATTTTAAAAAATCATGGATATACCTTATTGTTTCCAAAAATTATGAAAATATTTCATTGCTCAAAGGTAATTTAATCGATCGTTTTAAAAATTTTATAGTACCAAAAGGACATTTAAATATACCAATCCGCACAAATCGGACACTACTAGGTCAATTTTAATTTGAGAAATAAAACAATGTATTTATGATTGTTTGAATATTTTATAAGTGGCTTTTTATTGTCTTCAAATCTACAAAATGTATACTTTATTGTTATCATCAGAAAGAGGGAAAACTCGTCTTTTCATCGCTACCAAAACATTTGAATTTGGTCAAAGTAGGCACGAGTAACAATGGATTGCCATTGATCTAGGAAAATGTCTCCGGTAAGAAAGAACAATTTTAATTTTTTGTTGTTGTTAGAGATGTTATTAGAGATTTTCATATCCGAATATGAAGTTAGTTTTTTATTTCAAAATTTGTATAACCTACTTATATAAAATGATACAAGTCTTCGGGAACGTTAACGTTAACGCCACAAAGTATGTAAACAAGTTCACTTTCTCCAAGATAGAAAAATTTCAATTTGTTGTTTTTGTTACAAATTTGTATATGCGGGATTTTCGGAGTGCTAAATTCGAATATGAAGTTAGTTTTTTATTTTATTTTTTTATAAAATACTTTGTTTAATTTTATTAGAGCTTGTTTTTATATAAAGGTCATTTTTTAAACCTTCATATATTTTTTCTCGGCTCCTAGGATCTTTGGAACGAACGAAAAGATATGTGCTTAATATTTTTGAGTGTAGAATCACCCAAAAAAATTTGGTTAATATCGGTGATTCCATTGACTGTGACCTCCCTTTGTCAGTCCTGACCCAAGTATTGAGTTTATGTGAATAAAAGAAGAAATTATTAAAAAAATATCACTTTACACCCTTATCCCTAGGTATAATCCAGTTTTCCCCAAAATGTCACTATTCACCTTTATCCACTAGACCCTTCAATTAAAATTTGAATGATTTTTTTTTTTTTTTACATTTCGAAGCTAAATGGACTAGATATATCTGTCCCAAATCAAGATTCACTTCTCAAAATATTCCAGAATACTTTCAAGTTATTCATTTTTTTTTAAATAACTGTTTAGAACACGGAATTTAATTATTATTGTTTGAGAAAAATAATTCAAAGAAGACTATTTATGATTTGGAAAAAACTTTAATCTAGTAAAGCATTTTCAATTTGTTTTTCGTTATTGCACATTAAATAAAACTCCATCAGCAAACCATTAACATTTTTGGGAACCTCTGAGTTATTCTACAGCTTAGAGAATTTAACTATTACAATTAGTTAATAAATTATTTCCAATTTTGAAGTGACAGGAATGCCGCTCTACATGTTGGCCACAATCATCTGCGCCATATGCATCGTTTACACTTCTTTGGTAATTAATTATTTTCACTATGTATTTTACCAATTTAATTCACTTAATGGATCACTCTTGCACTCTTCTAGGGCGGTTTAAAAGCAGTTGTCTGGTCCGATGCGTTGCAGAGCGTTTTCACTTTCGCAGCTATGATTGCTGTTATTATTTTAGGCTGCGCGAGCAATGGTGGTATACGGAAAGTGATAGAAATAAATAGAAAAGGCGAAAGGCTGGAGCTTTTTAAGTAAGTTTTTGCTATTATTATTTTTTGTGAATTGGCTGTATGATGTTTATTTTTACTTATCTATAACCATTTTTGCAATCTATCTATAGGCTGAGAACATTAGAAATTTTGTTTTTTAATTGTTCGGTGCTTTTAACCTCCTCAAAGACAGGCTAACAGCTACAACTTTATTTACGAGAGATAATATTTGACTGTTGAGCCCAGCAGTGGAAGAAACACCAAACGTTCGGAATTTTTGTTTCTCCGCACATGGAATGTGTGTTATCATCTAGACGTTTATTTTTGATAGATTGAAACCAATTATGTGCACCTTCTCCTTCCTTCCTTCTAATTAAAAACAGATACATATTTAAAAACAGCACAAGGTTGTATAGTATACCTTTTCTTATTTTTCTTCATCCATTGTGCCTCTGAGCGTGGAGGTGCATCGACCCAAGCTTGCCAGCCGTCCGGTCTCTTGCCAACGCCTTCATTGAATCCAGTCCCTTTTCCCTCTTTCTTTCCTAATCGTGCCACATAATCCATTCAAAAATTCTTGGCCTTCTGAAGATTCTGGATAGAGTTTGTTATGAGTTTCATCCGCATCGAGAAGAGTTTGTGCAAAAACTGTCCTCAAGTTCCATTTCTCAACAACTGTGGGTGCCATCTTCGCTTACATATTTTCGGGACTTCGTCTATCAGGGCAATAAACAGAAGTAGCCTTAGACTGTCTCCATGTTTGACGCCTCTCTTCATATTGAAGCTTCCAAATTCCTTTCCGTTAACTCTGACTATTCTCTTTGAGCCTTTATAGGGAGGCGGCTTCGATTTGAGTCTAGAATTTGCGTACCGACTATAAGCACCATAAGATGCTTATCGTCAATACGAACCGATTTCCGCTCCTCTTATGACCTTGACATCTCTGAAAAGCTTACTAATATTTTCACTGTACAGGAAGTAGTCAATAATGTTATTGGTATTTATTTCTTGGGCACTAAACGAGTATATAAATATATATATTTTATATACGAGTTTCAAAAAAATATGATTAAGTAATCAATGTCTATATAAAGTTTATATAATTTATAAACGTCAGCTTACCACTGATTTTAAAATAATATTCTGAACAGCAGTTTATTATATTATTTATAATTATTAGTAAGAAATACATTCCTAAGTTGCCTTCTGGTTAAACATTGCCCCATGTTCATTTTTATTGCAACTTATCATTGGACAAACAATCTGATAAGAGTATTATTATGACGATTCTAAACAAATAATCTAAATATGAGAAACTCTATCGGAATACAAATAATTATATTTGTGTATCGAGATTTTTATCCCCTCCTTGAACCATAGCGTCTTGGTCTAAGCTTCGCCTAGTTTTGGAGCCACTATATTTTATATTTATATTTTTATTTTTGTTTTCAGTTGCGTTATTAGCTCTTTGTGATTTTTGAATGTTGCATTTACTACAACAGGTGGAAATTTAAGCTTAGTGGTTTTCACACAATATTCTGTTTCGTAATCATCAGTTTCATGATCGGAAACGTTCGCAAAACTATTTTTAAGGTATGTCATACTGAGTGGACTCACCTCTTTTTCTTTTCGGAGTTATAGTTTTTTCGATGAGCAGGCTATTGGTTCACCCATTTTTATAATTTTCTCCAAGGGATATATTTTTTCACGCTAGTTGTCTTGAAAATGTCACAGAAAATGTTAGCAGTACAAAAACGCATTTATTGATTTTGATTTGAAAAGAATATAGTAATAAAAAGTATTTATAATACTTTATTGTTCTCTTATAATAATAAGAAAACAACAAATTACACACTCATTCGTCAGGATCGGGAGGACCGAACTGGTGGAGGTGTTGGTGTCTACGTTCATGATAGTTTGAGGGTAAAAATTCCTTTTCAAATCCCCTTCCCCCGACACACCTCATTTAGAATTTCTTTTCTTGAAAATTTCCTTTAATCCATCCTCCCTTCTCTATGTGACAGTATACCGCCCTCCTCATGTCCGATTTGATCCTACATTCGAATCCTCCCTCTTCACCTACGTGCCTTTATACAACAAAGCGATAATGACCGACAACTTCAACACTAATCTGTCCTCCGACTCTCATGACAAAACATACCTTTATAGACCTCATCTACATATCGTCTTAGTATCCTTACAACCCACCCACCACACTCAGTTTACAAGTAAATGGCTGGACCTTTTTATATTAGATTCCTCTCAAAACTTATTATCTTCCTCACAAAATCCAGTACCATTCCTTTCATGTCATGATCTTATCAAGATCTTTTATAATATTATAAATCCTAAGCTCCCAAACAAATTTCCTGGCGGGACCTCGACTCATTAACCTCTCAAAAACTAAAACCTTTCCTCGATTCACTTTCCCAATCTCTAGAACCTAACTATTCCTCTTTCTTCTCTTCCTCCATTGATGGTGGAATGCCTTTTCTCAAATCTCTCTATTTTCCTAAACCACCACGCGCCCCTAAAGATCTCCACTTTCAGATGTCCAGCGGCTCTCTGGATTAATATAGAAATTAGAGAGTTGGTGAGGAGAAGATATGCTGCCAAGAGACGCTTCCGACGAACACGTGCTACCGATGATTAGTCTTCTTTTAAGCCCATATGAAACCTCACCCAATCTTCCTTAAGCCGCGCCAAGACACAACATGCCCACATTATCTTATCACAAGCCAGCTATCCTAAGTCTAGATGGAAAATCCTTAAAAACATATCCGTAGTAAGCTCCAAAGCCAGCACTTACGCGGTTGCTCATGACGAACTAAATTCCTATTGCTGATCCTCTTCCTATATCGCACTCTCCTCCATGCTGGACAAATATTCTTTGGTCCTGAAAATTTCTACTTTACAAATATTTCCCCTGAAGATTTACCCTCCTCAGTTCTCATGTCCAGAACTAACGACTTTGGCCCTGATCACATTCCTCTGAAAATCATCAAACTATATTTCTCTGCTATTTTTCTGTTCCTTTTGCATATCTATAATTTTTCCCTCCAAAATTTCATTTTCCTAGGATCTAGGAAAAAAGTCATAGTCTGTCCGTTGAATAAAGTTCCGGTTCCCTCCACAGTTTCCGATTATGGACATATCTCCATTCTCTCCAACTTATCAAAACCACTTGAAAGAATATCCACTCCTAACTTAACAACTTCCTTGAGCAAAAAGCTCTCCTCAACCCTCTTCAGTCACCTTCTATTAACACGTGGTGTTCCTCAGGAGTCCTCACCCTCACCAATCCTTTTCTCTGTCTATATTAACGATCTCACCAATTTCATTCAGCATTCACAATATCATTTATATGCTGATGAACTCCAAAGTTACCAATCCTTCCATCCTACCGAGATGCTTGAGGCTATCCGAAAGGTACAAGAAGATATAGATTGTTTCAACGCATGGGCATTACGCAATGATTTGAGGATGAATGTTAAAAAATACAGGCCATCCTTATCGGTTCCAATCATCTTCTCAATCTCCTTCCTTATTATCCCTTACTCTATCCCAACCGCCTACCTATCCACTTCCATTCCATACTTCCACGCCTACCACTGTCGGAAACATGGGAGTAATTTTTGATCAATACCTATCCTGGAATAATCACATTTCCCAAATCACCCGAAAGCCCATTGCTATCCTTAAACAGTTTCTAAGATTTCGAAATTCTATACCTCCTAAAACCCGTCAGCTCCTCTCTCATTTTCCCTCACTTTGACTATGGCTGCCTTGTGTATGGCGGACCGTCCGTTAGGCTTGAGATGAGACTGAAGAGACTAATGAATTTCTTCATTAGATTCATCTTCGGAATCCCCTGGCGCTCCTATGTATCCATTTGTTATGCCGAGTTAAAGTGGCTTCACTCTGTTTTCTGACGGCAATACTTCTTAGGTATTTATCTTTTCCGAACCTTAAAAACCAAAAAGCCTCTTTAAATTCATATATTGTTCACCCCATGTTCCTCTGTACACTCTTTAAACACCAGATCCCAACCTACAAACTACTATAGAGGTAAAGATCCTTTACCTTTCGTGCAACTTCATTTTGGAATTCCTTACCCAACTCCATTCACAAATCATCATCCTTAAACTCCTTTAGGCATCATGTAAGTGCTGAAGTTCCATGTTTATTATGTCTATTGTTTGTTGGTGTAAATAGGTGTACATATGTATTTAATTATGATTTAAATGTCTGCAATTATTAAAATATCCTATATTTCATTTTATTATTTAACTTTTTCCTTATTTATTCGCTCTATGTAAGCTAGACAAATAGTATCTAATACAAACTTTTCTGTTATTCTAAGAGGACTAAAAATCCCAGAATAAAATTTATTTTCATTCATTCATTCAAATAGATAAGGTGAGGGAATTAGAAAAGTTAACTCTGCTGCTGCTAGAACAAGACTTATAACAGATAGATAATGGATTAAAGATGATATTAAATTCAGAAATACTAATTTGAATAGCGAGTGATATATTCTGTTAACAGTCTATTTTCACTAAAATTGTTTTTTCAATATTTCTAATATAGTAATAGCACATATTTTCTATTAAACTTGTTGGAAATTTAATCCTCTACAAGATTGGTTATTATACATTTCACACTTTACTTCACTAAAAATAGTCCTTATGGCGAATACGACTGATAAATCTTACTTTTGTTGTGTTTTTTTTGACATTTTTGTAAATATTCACGGCCCCATATCTCAGTAGCTGTTCCAAATTTTTGAAAATTTTAGTAAAAAATCTGCAGGAAATTTAATGCCCTTAGAAAATGGTAATGATGACGTTTTGCCTAAAATGCACTGGAAGCGACTTACAGAGGAAAAACTGAAAAAGTGCTTTTTCTTAGCGGTTTTTTCAAGATGGCGGAAACCCACAAGGATAGGGACGTCAAAAACTTGGATTCTTTACGAGAGAGTCAATACCTACAATCATACCTGAAAATCAAAATTACTTTAGCTTTTACAAGCCAACCCTTTTTTTGAGCCATATCTAAAGGTTAGCCCAAAACGCACATTGTTGTTGATTTTAGTCGTTTTTGTTAATAGTATGGATCCGAATCCCTACAAAATGTACACTTTTTGGACAGTGACTTTTGGACTGCTGCCCATTCAGGCGAACTTTTGCGCTACTCACCCAGCTGCCATTCAGAGATACATATCCCTGCCGACGTTCCAACATGCAAGGATGTAGGTTTAACAGTTGTAAATTACTTTATACATTATTACTGCATACTATTTTAATGGTCTAACTATTACAGAGTTACTATTGGCATGTGCTTTGGAATCATTTTGTTCAAGACTTTGAGCACGCTGATGGGTCTTATCGTTTATGCCAAGTACCATGACTGCGATCCGATAATGACAAATGTGAGGGACTAATTCAGGATTTGTTATTTTATCCTAGCTCTGTCTTATGGTTTTGACTATTTTGTGATTTGTTACAGCACATCAAGAAACCGGGACAGTTGTTACCATACTTCGTCATGAATGTGGCTGAAGAGTACCCTGGTCTTGCAGGGATCTTCCTCTCCGGCGTTGTCAGTACAGGCTTAAGGTACTATTTTAAAGCTTTCCTCAGACATATTTGCAAATCATAATCTACTGTTTCTAATCTTAAATCTGATGCTAATAAATATTTAACTGTGAGAACCTGTTTTTTTTTTTTTTTTTCAAGTGCTTTATTAATTTTGTTACTCTAATTAACACTACTGAAATGCTGATTTGTATGATTTTAAATTGTTTTTTTTAGTCAAATGGAGTAAGCTCAAAAGAAATAGGCAGGTCTTCACAAATAGTACATTATGAAATTAAATGAAAAAAATAATTTTACTCTGGGACAAAGTCCTCTAAGAATAATTGCAATACTCAGACTCGATGTGTGTTTGTCTGTCATAATGCTTTCAACAACAACCACTTGTTTTATTAGGCAGTACGTGAAGGGATAAGTATTGTTTAAAGAAAAGTTTGGATGAGAATTGGTGAATAGAGATGGGTGAAGAATTCGAAGAAGACTACTTCGAATGACGAAGAATCTGCTGAAAGAAGCTGTTGTATAACAGGGAATATAAAAAATCAATGGTTTGATATCTTGTATTTAGAGAATGAATAGAGGAACGTAGGGTGAGAAGATCAAGTATGTAAAGAGGTTTTTTGGTTCTCAGGATTTGGAAAAGAAAGACACCAAGCGGTATTAGTCGAAGTGGGAGAAAACAAGAAAGGATACTTGGAGCTGCTGGGTATTTTGTAGAATGAAATAACGGAATCTTAGAAACTGTTTAAGGACATCTATGAATCTAGGAAATATGGTTATTCAAGAAAAGATGCTGATCGTTGTGGTGAACTAAGGGATAGTAAGAGAGGGGATTTTGGAGGTGCTTGGAACTGATGAGGATGGCCTTGGTATTTTCAACATTATGTCATATAATCAACATTTATGTGTCATATAATCGGAGTTTCCTTTGATCAAAACCTTACAAGGAGTAAGCATATTTCCCAGATTGCCAGAAAATCCATCACAATCCTCAAACAGCTCCTAATTTTCTATGATTCGTTGTCCCGAAGTATCCGTCATCTCCTAGTATTCTCCCTAATTCTCCCCCACTTTGACTACGGATGCTTACGGCCTGGTGCCTTCTTATTCCAATCCTTAAGAGCCAGAAAACCTTCCTATAATCTTGGCTTCCTTGCCCTACGTTCTTCCATTCATCTCTTAAATACAAAATCCCAACCAAATGATTTTTATATGCCTTCCCATTGAACGGCTTCCTTTGAAAAATCCTGCTTCATCCGTACTACCGAATTCCTACTACTGTTTCATTCGTGTTTTGGAATTCTATGCCCATCTCAATTCGTAAAGCTTCCTCCCTAATCTATGCAAATTTAAGCATATTTTTATTTTATTTATATAATTATTTATTATTTGTCTTTTAGTTAGCAATATAATTAATTTACTATAGTGAAACCAGACCGATGCTGCTTAAGTTGCATATTACTGTTATTCTTAGGGGACTGAATGTTCCAAAATAAAAATGATTTTTTATTCATTCATATAAAATCTCACATTTTCTCAATTTCTAATTATCACACACAGAATACAGAAAGGTTTTTTTTTTTTTTTTTTTTTTTTTTTTACATTTTTAATATAAAAAAATTATACAATTAAGGAAAATCTAGATTATATTATTGACTCTGAATGAAGGCTTGTTTTGTTTTAGTACAATGTCATCAGGATTGAACACTGTGGCAGGAACACTTTTCGAAGATTTCGTGAGACCACTCTTTTCAAGGAGATTTACTGACAAGCAGACGAACCTTATGTTGAAAATAATTGTGGTGATCCTTGGAGCCGTATCGGTTTTATTGATTTATATCGTAGAAAAATTTGGAACAATAATGCAGGTATTATAATTTAAATCATTCTTATTTTATGATAAGTAAGTAGGAAATAATTGAAAATAAACCACTTAACTTTTCGATGTTTAAAGATTTTTTTTTTTTACTCCAGAATGAGTCTCAGGTACACCATGCCGTATAATAAAACTATTGGTCAATCAGGGAACAACGAACAAGGAGAAAGCACGCCAATGTGTCACCTTGTCTCTCCCCATTTTGGAACAAAGTCCTCGCTCCTGAACCAAGTATTCAGCGTCTATCATCGTAAGCCTTACTAATGTTATTAGTTCAGGTGGGATGCTTAACTCATGGAGTGCCTTGTAATGTTCTTCTCGCTCTATTACAATGTATCATAAGCTGTCTGTAAGTCAACTTATAAGTGATGCGTTGTTATATTATATTCCCTACATCTCTCAAAAATTTTACGAAGATTGATGATCTCGTTCCCGGTCCACCTGCCTGTTCTGAATCTGTATTAGGCCTATTCCACACCGGAACATTGTTGTTGCTACCCCGTTCAATTTCGCATATGGTTGGATGCAAGATTAATAAAAAAATAAAAATTTTAGGGTTTCGATTTCGCCTATCGTGAGGCTAACTGCTATCACCCTCCGGTACCTTGCTAGTGGAGATTCATATACAAGTCTCATGTATACTTTCAAGATCACTAAAAAAACTAAACTTCGTTTCGAAATCTTGAGATATCTCAATCTATCACATCACATCAGTCTTTTCATGATGTGATTTTTTTTTTCCCAGTTCCACTATTGAAACTTCCAACTTTTTGTCATGTGCGAGCTTATCCGGGGACACGAAGACATGCTGCGGGTCTGATTCGTAGCAGTGCCGATACCCACTCGATTAAGTCTCGCAACATTGAGTCCTGGTGTGGGCTAGGATAGGACTTTAATAAACACCGAAAACCTGCTCAATAATGGGAAAGAGTGGGTAGAATATTATATTCAGCAGTATTTTATATGCAAGTGGTATTAAGGAAATTTCTCGATAATTAGCACATTGCAATAAGTCACTTTGTGCCAAGCGGTCATCATTGTCCTCCACTCTGCTGGTATCACCACCTTAGTCCATATGGTCCTGATGTTTTGGATGTATTTAAAAAAAACTTCTATCTATATTTCATCTATACAGCATGAATGCCAATCAGGGGCGTAACTAGACTGGTTCCGGGGCCGCAAGGTATGAGGATATTAGGACTCAAAAAACGAAGTAATATTTCATTCGTATTCGTAATCGTGATGTTTTGCTATTTTGTTTCCGTACTGTATTTTCAGATAGCAATAGCTAGTAAATAGAACACTCATTTTCTTAATTAAAGAAATAATGAAAATTTTGTATGAGATCAACGATGACTCAGAATCGACTATCAGTTTTGGCACTGCTCTCAACTGAAAATGAACGAGCTAAATTGACTTTTCTAAACTCATTGATATTTTTTCACCGAAAAAATCTGGGATTAAGTCATTCAAGTTGTCTAATATGTTCTTCATAGCTCTAAAATGTCAGAAGTTTAATAGTTAGACTACTCTGCATATTCGTAAAATCAATCAATTTATCATAAGCAACACATGTTTGCATTGTCTCCATGAATTTATAGAATTAAAGGAGTTATATAAAATAACTTTTAGATTTCTGTTTCTTTCATTATCCTTATAATTTCCATGATCTTACTATGTATAAGATTGTCCTTCTGATATTTTCCATTTCTAATGCTCATTTCAATTTAATACTGTAACTGTATAAATATATGACTGTATAAAAGTATAAAACAGTTTTGTAGACAATATAGTAAAAAATGAAAAGTATTTTCTTTGGATAAAAGTTAATTTTTGTTTATAGTGAATTAAATGCTTAAATCGAACATCTTAATATTTTATAAGGAATAAATCTATGAAGCATGGGAAAGGAGTTTAAAAAAAAATATGTTCCATTATTTATCTTCTTTATTATTAATTTGCGATCTTGTCCCGGTGCCCCTCGTTATGCCCCTGATGTATAACAGTTATATGTAATGATTTTGTAATCAAAGTTTTAATTAAAAACTGAAAACAAAAATAATTTTCAGATTGTCAACAATTTGCAAGGAATCACTGGTGGAGTACTTCTTTTCATTTTCAGCTTTGGAATGTTTATTCCGTGGGGAAACACAAAGGTAAATTTTGCAACAAATTATACTCGTAAAAAGATTAATCTTCACTTTTAATGGTATATTTAACTTTACGGATTACAATTAGACAAGGATTCATGAATAATTTTAGGAGAATGAATAGTATTGTGTAAGTATTACGTTTTTCTCAAAATAATTTCATCTCAGAGCAATGGCTCCATAAGAGGAACAAGGTAACAATGAAATAAAAAACATATTTTCATGTAAAATAATGTATGCTTGTATATTTGTTATTGAAGCTGAATGAAATGCTTAAAATGATTATTGATTTAGTTTTTGTTGATCTATTTAAGTGTTTTAGGATAAAGTATAAAGGATGACAACTGAAATTTTTTTTCGATATACCAAATCATTTTTATATATATTATTCAATTCACTTTGTTTTAAGTCAATAAAATAACAAGGAAATACAGAATGAAAGACTTCTTTATGAAACCAAACAAAACTTTATCAAAAAAATATCTGTTAATTAACCAAAACAATTCTTTCATTAAATTTGAAACGGATGAATAATGCTTAAACATTTAATAGATGACAATTGTTTTACCACAGCACTAACAAAAAAAAAATACAAAACGTAAAATTAAAATATCAAGAGCAGGAGAATAAAGTAGCGGCAGGCGTTGTTTTAATGAGGGCAAGAGCGTGTCTGGTTTGGTCTTGCAAATTTATTTCAATAAGGATATTTTTATTTTAGGTATGTCATGTATTTTTATTTTTCAGAATTGTTTTGGTTAACTAACAGATACATTTTTGGTAAAGTTTTGATTTATTTCATAAAGAAGTTGATTATTCTTTATATCCGTGTTATTTTATTGAACAGAGGCAAAGCACAAATTACCCTCAAAACACTGCTTCGTCGGGAAAACCTAAATTCCACACCACACTTTTCTTCAAATGAGGTGTCAATTCTAGACCAATAAGGGTTTGATAAATTATTTGCCAGTTCTATAAATTTGTTTTATAGAAAACTAGTTTTGAATGTTAAACATTCATCCTCAGTTCAAGGTTTAAATGGATTATATATCAAACAGAAAAGTTTGTACTGGTTTCTTCTCGCATTGAACTAACAATGCGTTGTTATACCCAGCATACTGTGTCCCACAAATGTTTTTTCTTTTCTAGAAATCTTACAATTATTTAACTTAATAAAATATTTAAAATACGAATATCTGAGTAGAATTATTATGTCATAAGTTTTATAACTGCTGACACCCACGACAATTTTTATATTTTTTATAAAATCCTTTTATATTAATTCTTGCCAAGAACATTAAATATAACCATTCCAGATAATTTACTAGGACTTTTCAGGATTTTTCTTTTAAATAAAAAATTAAAAATGAAAACATTCCCAACTTTTCATATAGTTTTCCCTCTTAATAATTTTCATTCACTATATCATTATTAATGATTTTATTTTATGTTTGAAGGGAGTGACAGGAGGTGCGATAGCAGGCCTCTTAACAACCTGTTCATTAACTATCGGCACTTACATATACTCACAAAGTGGCGATATCAAATTAGAAAAAAAAATTATCTCTATCGAAAATTGTCCAGCTAATTCTTCTATAACATTGGGATTGAAGTGAGTATTTTTGATTTTAATATACATTTGTATGGTAGAAAAAAAAAACAACACAAATTAGTGCAAATTTGCAATTACACATATGAGAAAAAAAAACAACTGTATGTCTCTAAATTTTGTAAAATAATAAAATTTCAAAAATGGTTATTACCTCTTCTTGATTGCATCACTGTCCCATGCCTTCTTGAACTACTTCAAATGATGCCATCTGATGATGGTAAATGATCTTGCTTGATTTCTCTGGATTCCTGCAGGGACATTATATTATAACTGTCTTATAACTGTAACGGAGTGGTTGCGCTGGACACTGATAGATGGAACCACTCCCTTGTTTTAAAACTGCTTTGGCCACTGGGTCACTTTCTTTGTATTTATTTTATGTTTGCATTGTATTTTAGCTAAGTTCATATTGCTGCGTTTATTTATTTTTGTTATATTTATTTATGTTAATTTGATTATTATTTATACCTAGTGGCTAACAATCAAGTAACCTCCTACTGTTAATTAATGTGGTATTATTTTTAAGTTAAAACATGTGGGCAAAAAACGAATATCAACTTTGTCTCTCCCTAAAAAAATATTTTACCCCACTTTGTTACGTCACGACAAATTTTATTCCCAGTTGCTACACCCATTGTGATTTAATTTTGTTAGATTCTAGTTTGCACCTATTTATGACAGTTAATGGGTAATTTCATGTTTTTTAATTATGAATTTAATCATTTATAATCATAATGGATAATAATAACAGTATTTATTTTTGTAGAAAATTAAATTAATTATTTAAAAAAATCAATTTCGTGTAAAGTGGTATAGTAAAGTGCAATAGTAAAGTGGTAATTTTATGGTTTTTAATTATGAACATATTTATTTACCTAATTTTTAGATAATTAAATTAGAACTAAATTAATGAAATTAATTATTACAAATGTTTATTAAACATGGCCTTGAATTATGAAGATCATTTAAAAAAAAACATTACTTGATTAATTATTATTTAATTGTATAAAAATAAGTGAAATACTTATAGAGATCGCTAGTGGGACGATACTCTATTCAGTCTCTAGAATGTTCTGATAGTGCGCCGCTCCTCTGTAGTTGTATCCATGTTTTTGTTCCGAAGCTAACCTTTTTTGTAATACTTTAAAAAGAGATTATTAAAGGTATATTTTGAAACTGTTCAGTGAACTTATTTAGTAGAATCAAAAAGAACACGAAAAATAACTCAGGATATCTGATTTTGGCACTTCGTCTTAGTTTTTTCTAGAATAACGAATCATTTCTTTTAACCTACATCTGTTTATAGGTCTGCTGAATGTGTTCAGCATCTCCATAGTTACACAATCGACTGCAGCTTATTTTAAACTTATTATATGAGATTTTTGACGCTCTTGTCTGCTCATTATGAAGTAGTCATCTTAAGAGCTGTGCGTGGGTTGGAAGATCCTTTCCCTTTATCTAACTGGTACTTTATTTATTTCTCTTATCTCGTCTATAGAGGAGAGCGGAGAGCATTGAGGCATCTTTAAGCCAGCTTTTGCTAGAGGATGTTCTTTTCGAAATGTTCCTTCACCAATAGTATCACTTTCAGCCTTATTAAATCACTCTAATTTTATTAAATCATATCTGTTTCCAGTTCAACTTCGTTTGGTTATCCTGGAGTGGGAACTAGGATTTTCTTCTCAGAGTCTGTACCAGCGATCTATCGGGTGTCCTTCCTGTACAATAGCCTGATCGGAATGGTGGTATCCTTCACGGTCGCATGCATCGTCAGCTTAGCCACTGGTTGTCAGGATGTCTCGGAGCTGGAGCCTGAACTAGTCATACCTCAGCTGAGATCCTTCGTACTGAAGCACAAGACATCAATAGAACTACAGCAGCAATATTCTGCCGTTCCAACCACCGAAGAAGAGGCAAACGAATTAAAAAAAGATACGCATAAAAACCCCTCCATGTTAGCTGCAGTGTTATGACATTTTTTTCGAAGCGTATATTTTAATAAATCAGTTAGTAATGTAAATATTATTTCTTGAAATATTTATCCTTCAAGATGCTTTACAAAAAACCTTATAAATTGAATCGTGGCTTATTTATTTTTATCCATCCATCTAATTTCATTGAAACCAAATGTTTATGTATAATTTCTACAAAAAATTTGCTTCACTATCCAATTTTCGTCCTGTTTTCGGTAAGTTAGCACAATAGGCATAATAACAACATACACATGTTATATGAAATTTTATGCTCTGCTACATTGTTGTTAGTTAATTTTTCTCAAAACTGTACTGGAAACGGGGCATTCACCAAAAATCAAACTTTTTTGCTCATTTTACTGATTTCATATATCGTTATTGTATGCAGATAGAAGACAATGGTAAATACAGATTTCTAGGAAATTTTATAATCGACAAAATTTATCTGAACTACTTTAACCGAAATTTATTCGGAAAGGAGATACATCGAGAAAAAGCGATTTTTCCGTGATTCTGACTAGTTTTTTCAAGATGGCGGCGCGAGCTCAGGCGCTGGAAGGTCGAAAACACGGATTTTACATTAGGGGACCAGTTCATAGAACATATTAAAAAATTGGAACTACCGGAGTTATTTCCATCACAGATCACTAGTTGCACTGGCCTATTAATTGTAAAATGATGTCCTACTAAGTCTCTTAATTTCTTTGTAGTTTTCACTAATTAAGATTTAAAAAATAATGCTTCAAAATTTGTCTTTGTTTGCAAATACTCCGTATCTATTAAATTTTTATAAAAATAAAACCGAACTTTTAACGTAACAAAAGCCTTAGCGAACGAGATGGTCCAATGCCAGGTCAGGTACCAACAATCGCCCACCGACCCCCACCAAAAACTGAATCCACAAGGCAAGCCTCTCGGTCTAATAATTCATTTTTATTGAATTATTTTTGATCAGCAGAAAATACAACAGTTTTTTCGCTCTCCTGAATACCTGAAAAGTAGTGATTTTCACAATTAGTTTCAATAACATTAATTAATAAAAACCCTCTTACTCTTAGTTATTTCCTTTGGAAAATGTAAATAAGTTTTTAATATTTGTTTCTAATTACTCCAATAAGCAAATACAAAAAGGACAGCTTTTACCATATTGTGCAATGGATGTGGCAGCAGATTACCCAGGACTAGCTGGTTTATTTCTCTCAGGAGTGGTAATTGACAGCATTGAGGTAATTGAGAAATGAAATTAAAATATATCTAAATTATCAAGTTAAGTCCTTAATATCTGACATAAGTATCAATCTCATGTATGTTATATAATAGAAAACGACTACTATGTTGATAGTATTTATATTTTAACTATTAATTGAAGCCATGAGGAGGTGTTATACTACAAATTTTAAATTTTGAGAAAAGACAACTAAAGTTTTTTTATGCAATTTTTTTAAAGACATGATCTATTGGATCAACTGAGATATCATCCAAGCAGCCAAGAATCTTGGGTTGTGAATCTTACAAAGCGAAGATAAGTACGTAATATGTTCATTTGAAAGAAAAAAATCAATATCCGAAACTTGTTTCATTCACTCAGGTCTTCAATTATATTGCAAATGATAGTTATTAAACTTTCTTTCCATGTTATTAAAAAAAATATCAAAGAGGTGAAAATTTGATATTTTTTAAAAATAATTTATTATTTAAAGAAACTTGAAGCCTTAAATGCTAATAGGTTAACGCTTGATATAACAGTTGGCTGGTTGTTATTTAGAAAAAGTATCAGGTGTATGCACTCGCACGACTTTCCTCACCGTTTTGGGTTCAAAATCCAGCATTAACTAATTAATTCTTAGTTCTTAAGTTCCATTTATCACAATAATAATATATAAATCCATGACAAGTAAAAGAGCTATTTTTTTTTTATTTTTTTTTTTTTTATCAAATAGCAATAACTATCATTTTTCTGTGTGATTCAAAATTAGCTTTATCATACTTAATAATAATTTTGGCCATCTCTAATCTATACATCATTAAAACTTTCATTTTGCATCTTAGTTGCGGGTACAACATACCAAGATTTCATAAAACCAATAATGGCATTAAACAGAAAAGACAGCATAGCGAATCTAATAATGAAGTTTATAGTTATTATATTTGGCATTATATCCACCCTATTGGTGTTAGTTGTAAAGCAATCGGTAAAAATAATGCAGGTGATCAGTTCAAAAGGGCAAATACTAAATTAGCTAATACCAAGGTATTTCTTTAATCTGTTCTCTGCATTTCAAAAATAAACTTAAATAAATTATTTGTAATTTATTTTTACACCAATTAATCAGTTATATGCTAATTTCGTTTTGTTTTTTCAGATATCTATTAGCTTACCTGGCATCACAAATGGAGTTGCTTTGTTTATATTTACTTTTGGGATGTTTAATAGATAAATAGATAGATAAATATGTTTATTTACAGTAATATTTTTTATGTATAACGCATTTTGGACAATGAACAATGTTCGTCTATCGAGGTTTCTTATAAATATATTAATCTGAATACATACAAATAGAATAACATAACATTATACTATAAACGTATATAATAATATTATTACTTCAATAGAAAAAGTTCTTAATTCTTCTTTATTATTCACTAAAATACAATCAGATGAAAATAAAAATAAAACAGAAAACAAAACATGAAGCATAAACCAATTCATAAAACAAACTTGCAATGAACATACAAAAATAATTTTTTTTATTTTATTGTATACATGCAATTAAATTAAATATAATTTTTACACAATTAGAAAATAGGTAGGGGGTAGAGTGTGAAATCATCAACAGTAAAAATATTTTAACACATTTCAGATATATTGAAAAAATCTAACATTATGAATTTTATAAATCTATCAGGCAAATATTTAGATTTAAAAATATAGATATAAGTAAATTATATATTAGTAAAAGATATACCAAACTATCTACTCAAAGAATACTCTGAGCTTTATTTCTATGATAGAGTAATACAAGAAGATAAGTTGATTACTTTAGTACATTTTTCCAAAAGCAAAGGGAATAAACAAAGAATACAATGTTTAGTAAATTGCCTCTATAAATGAGAGATGTATGTCATATAAAAATACAAAGCACAATTTTTTTTTTCTCCAAAAACAATAGAACTTAACAGAGAATACAATTGTTTACTAAGTTGTCTCTATTGGGAGATAATACTAAGTTATCTATTGAGAGACCTATTCTTTATAAAAATAAGCAATATCAATTAAAAAAATACATAACTATTACCATATTAGCTGGATAATGGAATTTTCAAATAACAGTATGATTTATTGTAAAAAAAAGCTGTTAGCTGCCTCCGAGAGGCCCACTCCATTGGGAGCCTTCAGTGTTGTCAATGCGTCCGCCTCCTTCCCGCACAATAAACTGTCCGTTTCGGACCAACTGAAGATTTTGTTTTTAATTTTTATTTTGTTTCCTCTTACTGAACATTATTGTCCTCATCTTTCACCTTGTTAATTATTTCCCTTCTTATTATAAGAAATTTAGATTGTTTAAATCTTGTGCTTGAAATAAAATTTTCTTTGAAATATTACACAATTCCTTGGATTAAAGTGTTTTATATCTTTAATATATTTTTTGAGACATTTATGAAGCTGTTTGTAATTTGAAAATCAATTTTATTTTAGAATATAATTTAATTCCAAAATTACATTATTTATTGTCGTTACAATTTATATAGGGCATCCATTCCTTTTGCCTTTTTGTATCAGGCTTATGAAAAAGCAACTTCTTCATAGTCTGTGGACCTATTACCTCCACATACCTCAACCATTCTAACCTCTTAAATTGGATAAATAGAATTGTAAGGCACGTTCAAAGCTACTGGATTTCTGAATTGCTCCTTATTCGCCATCGATCTCCACGTTTAATGGGTTCAAATATTATCCTAAGCACTTCATTATCCGATGGATTTCTTGTTGTTTTTTTCAACTCTCACGTCTCACTACTATAGATAAAAAGTCTGACAATGGTTTTATAAGTAAAAACTTTTTTCCCCGTAAGAATCAATCAAAATCAGTATTTTTTTTAATGCGAAACAGCACCTTTTTCCTTTAGATATCTTAATCTGGTATGTCAGCAGGAAAATATTGGTTGTGGTAATACTCCATGGTTATTTAAGATTATCAAAGCTCTTAAAGACGTGCTCATCTTATTCCTACAATGTCCAGATTTTTTATATATTTTCTATCTGTAATTATTCATTTCAACTCTTTGCAGTCTTAGGAGATTCCTTGAGACCTGGAGCCTCTTAATGCCAGAAAACCTACATAAGTAATAATATGGAAAGTTGGTGGTCCATACACCTATTCCTCTCGCTGGATTAGTTTGCATTTGTCTAATGGTTATTTCAAGAACCAGACTGATTAGCACCCCCTCCCACAATCCATTAACTTACATAACATTTTTTGGAGAAAACAATGGAAATTGATTTTGGAGAATGTTATTTATAGAAGTCTAATTCATTCCATCTGAGTTCCAAATATATCCAGGCAATTCCATTATATTTTTTTCTCTGCGTATACTATCATGTACCTAGAGAAAATCCAGCAAACCAAAGTAAAAATGTGCAGCCTGGCAAACTATTTTGTAAAACAAAACTACTAAGATACTAGGTAATGTTTTTTTATTTTTTAATATTTATTTTATTTTTAACTTAGTTATGAATGAATATTTATAAAAATAATTATAAAATGATTAGTATGTGGAGTAGTGGCCTATGAAACTATAAATATATAAAAGCAATTTACTGAGAATCTGTGGTTGGCTTACCGCTTCCCTAATATGTGCTAAAATAATATAATAAAAATATTCGGTAAGAAAACTCATATTATAACAATATTTCACACTTAGTTTCCTACCCTTCTTTCACTATTTCTTTTCTATTTATCTTGAATAATATTCTATGAAACTAATTTATATTATGTGATTTTCTTTTTGCAGCGTTACCCGATTTGGATATCCTGGAGAAGGGGCGATGGTCTTCCACTCTGACAATATCCCAGACTTCTTCAAAATATCATATTTGTATTATGGTTTAATAGGGTTCATTGTAGCGATGATTGTAGCATGCAGTGCCAGTATAATAACAGGAGTACAAGATCTATCTGAGTTGGATCCCATCTGAGGGGCTCAGCTGAGGGGCTTTCTCACCGAGAAGAAGAAACAAAAGCCACAAGTACACATCTATTCGATGGTAGCTACATCAGAGAAATAATTCTACTTGTACATTTATTAACGAGATGAGAATTAAACGTGAAAAACTTGATAGAAATGACACCCTTACGCTCCTCATGACATATGTAGATCATGACACCCCCTCATGATCTACATTGAGGAATGTCTTTCACAATCATTCCAAATCCCATCTAAATAGGTCTTTTTAAAACAGGAGCAATTTTTATTATTCACTAAATTCCTGATCTATGGATTTTTATATGAAAGAAACATCAGATTTATAATTGTAAATCTGACTTCGTAACACTTCAGTAATCGAAATTATTTAATATTTATTAAATATTAATAAATGTTTAATTGTGACAGACCTTAAATAACATAGGACAACAAGATTTTTATTTGAAATTAGGCTTATAGTTTGCTTTATTAATTGTATTACAGCTATTAGAGCTAGAATTCTCAACAATATTAATAGTAATTCCATTCATCTGTTATTTTTAACAAAATATCTTTATAACATGGAACATGTGAATTTTTTTATTTAAAGAATATTATTGATATATTTTCCATTAATTTTTGTTTTATTTTTCTTATGTTGTTTCTTGTTTAAAAAAGAAAATAAAATAAATGTATATATTTATGATTATAATTAAATGATCCTCTGTGACTGTTATAGACAAAGAATGTCCGTTGTACAATCAGAGTGTTACAAGTGAGATAGAAACTTCTGCAGAACCTGGAGGTGATGCTGTATCTTTGTTGCGTGGAATGCGTGAGGATGGTCTGAGAATGCGTAAGACAGCACTTGAAGCTCAACAACATGTTGAAATCCCGAGATACAAGGTTAGTTTGATATCGTTTTTATTCAAAGTCCAAAATCCGAAAATGATAAGTAAATTGTTGTAGCATGTGCAGTTTTTTTGTTACAGGGTGTGGGTGGTGGGATAAAAAAGGAGATATATTATTACAATCTAATATCTATTTAATATAAACATGTAAAATGTGTTAAATCAAAGCTAAGACTGAGGGTTAATAAAAAATAAATAAATAAATAAAAAATATTTCATATTTTCCTCCATATCCTACTTTGCAATATCATTTCAGCAAATACCGAAATCTAAAACTACATAAACTCTCTCATAAAAATTGCGTCAATAGCATATATTAACAATATTAATCAATAATTTTGTCTAAATATTATATAAATTGACAATGTTGGCTCATATTTTGAAGAGTAATTTTAATGTGTTGATTTTATAATGCCTTTTCTTTTTCCTCTACCAAAAAAAAACTACGTGTTATAGTAATTTGCTAATCATTTTCAGATTTAGGACTATGATATTCTTCATATACATTTTCATCAAAAACGTTTAAATTTGTTAATCTATATGATTGTCGGATCAACAGAGTTCACCAGATCTTGCACTTTTAGAACTGCAAGCTGTCTGTCTGATGTTTCTGCTTGAAATTTAAGAACAGAAAAGAACAAGATATAATTTCTGAAGGCTTTATCGCTCACAATTTGTTGTAACTCTTTCTGGGACAGATAATTCTGACAGAATCACTTTACTGTTAAGTCGGTAGCGGTTGTTTTTTACAAAAATCATTTTTCCAAAACATTGTTAAAATGTTGACATAGCAACTTCTATAACATTGTGAACCGCAACTGAATAAAGTCCAGTAGCTGAAGCTAATGGTTTTTTTCGCTGTATAAATTTTCTCATACATTCTACATTATTACTGAAACTAAATCAACAAAATATCACAATAAGAAAAAAATAAAAATTTTCTTTTCAAATTACAATTATTATATTAGAATGTTACCATTATAATAATTGTTATTGTTTATTTGCATAATTCTTTCTGTAAATGTGTACATATACTTATTACATATTTTTTATAGACTACTTACTTTGTATTATTTTCATAACCATATCTCTTTCCATACCATCATTCTTTAAACATTTTATAATATTTATTTCTATCTTTGCTTCACAATTTACATATGGTTAGTTTTTAATTTTGCGACCTATATAGGTAGGTACAGTCGACTCTCGATAATTTGACACTCGCTAATTTGAATCTCTCGATGATTTGAAATTTTTCTCGGTCCCTTGAAAAATACTCGATAAATTGAAAAAAATAAGTATAAATTGGTCCCCTCGGTAATTTGAAGTTGAAGGCACAGTATCTTGCCCGCCAACATGCAATAATTTGAAGTTACAAGGACATGGATGAATTTCTCAGTTTTGAAGAGTGCTTGATTAACTGGATTCATCACTGCAGAGGACAAAACGTTCCCGTCGGCGGTTTCATGTTGAAGGAAAAAGCCAAGTCTTTTGCGCAGTCTCTTGGAATTAAAGGATTTGCAGCAAGTGAGGGTTGGCTCTCAAATTTCAAAAATCGACATGGTATCATATTTAAAAAAAATTGCGGAGCGAGCGCTAACGTGGACATTTCTATTTGTTCTCAATGGATTGACGAACTAATTGTACAAATGTTGAAAATAATAAATCACGAATTTTGATCAAACTCTTGTTTACTTGATTTTATTTCTCCCTCCATCTTGGTTATTTAAACTCCTGTCATTTTGAACTCTTGGTAATTTGAAGTTTTTCTCTGATCCCTTGAGTTTCAAATTATCGAGAGTCGACTGTACTATAAGGACAACCCCCTCTTAGTCCAGGACGCACCCACTGAGTATAAAAATAACTGGAGCTGCCTTAGGAAGGCAAAAGGTGTACCTACTTTCCCTCACCTCTTGGTTACTTATCTCGATAGAATTAACTAGAGTAGCCATTGAAAAGGGTCGGCAGAAATGTGCTCTATTCCCCCTCTCTTTGGTTACTTATCTCGCCTAGTCCAGCCCCAATCACTGCTGTTTTCTCCAATTAGTTATATCTATACTATCTATAGAATCTAAAATATATACAAGTAACTACAATAATATATTAAAAGAGATAAAAATAAAATAATAAAGTTTAAAAAAAATTTTAACAAATGACATCAAAATAATACATATGTACACATATATAAATAATTCTTGTACAATGTGTTTGAGTCTCTTATGTTTTAGACATTATAAGACAAATCTACTTTATAATAGTTTTTATTTTGAAAAATTATTGCAATTGCGAGAAATCGAAGGCATGACTTTAGGCAATAAAAATAAAATAAACAACATTTCTGGTTCAAGAATCAAAAATGAAAGTCAAGTTACTGGCTCAATTACTAAGTAGCGGTGTTACAGATGCTTTGAAATATTGTAAAATAAAAAACATTCCCGCTTTCAAGATAGCCATTACAATTTTTAATGATTTATTTGACGTTCTGAATTCCAGAAGTATCAAAGAAAAATATTTGAAACAAGCAGCCAACGAAAATAATGAAGTTGGACTTTTTCTAATACTAGAGAAGTCAGATAATTGCATGCGATGTCTAAAAGAAAAAAACGGTAGACTGATACTCAATGGCTCTCGGAAATCTGGTTTAATGGGTTTTCTTATTTGCATCGATGATATGCACAACAAGTATGACAGAATTATTAAACAAAACAAATTGTTAAAGTATATACCCATGTATAAAATAAGCCAGGAACATTTAGAAAGATTGCTTGGTTACATCCAGCAGGAGAGGAGGGAATAATGATAATTCAAGTGATTTTGGAATAAATAGGTAATAGCCAAATTGCATAATATATTGATCGCATGATATGTATATCTTTTTTTTTCTATAAAAGTAGACAAATAATGTGATTCGAGAAGCCCACCTGTCGCCAAAAAGCAATAACTGGTACATGTTGTCTTGTGAGTTAATTTACTGCTATCAGAAGTTTACAAAAATAAAATCTATTCCCATTTTTAGTTGAGACTGGAGGAGTATACTAACCACTAAATGCGGGCGTAAGAGAAGTGGACCGCCCCGGACGCACGAAGACCTTGGCACACCACTGGTTTGATCCTATCCATCAGAACAGGGTGGTATCGAAGAACCACTCAATTTCGCCAAAACAACGAGTGTAGACACAGTTAAACCAGCTTTAGCGCCTGCCGATTCCTGATTCAATGCCAACCATTCGGCGGAAAATTGCCGAACGTCGAAGCAAAAATACTAATTTTAATTCACAATTACCTTTCATCTTAGATTTGTCATGAAAAATGGGTAAAAACAAATGGTAAACTTTGGCGAAATGGAAGCGACGTACTCGTTGTTAATGAATGTATTTCTTTAGTAGCAGTTGTTGAGTAACGCGCCATTTTGAAATACAAATGTTTGACTCAAAGTATCCCACCCTGACTACACCCATGAGTCAGTGTAAAGTATATAATCCACTTTCATATCCAGCACCTTCAAATAAATGTATGGACTAACTTTTGAGAGTAATGGGTAATAAACTATAGGGTAATTAAAAGACTTATTGTAAGTAGACAATTAGAATTAAATGCATGAATTTCTGGAAAGCAAAAAAAGAATTTAGGTAGTAGTGATTCAAAAAGGCTTAATCACCGCAAAATTTATGTCATCACCGCTCTAATAATTCGGAAATGGTAATGACCTGGGTTACCTGGAGGTGGTAGAAAAAAAAATTATCTCTGCAAACTTTCTTACAACAAACGGTAGTCAAACTTAGATTATAATTAAAGAATAATTTGAAAAGGAAGCGTGATAATAAAGACTGTGGTGACAACAATAGGTACGTGACTTATTTTAAATTTGGTGACTTATTTGAATAAAACATTTAATCATATATCCATAAAATGTCCATCCTCAGTATTCAATTTGCATTTGTCTGACCACTCAAAGCGGGCGGATTTCAAAATGGCGGCCATAAAAACTTGAAAATCTCCCGATCTCCGGCAATTGGCATATTAGTCCAGAAAAGATATAATATTGGTTTTCAAATAATGAATAAATTTTGATTCATTTTCAGGTATGATATATGATTGCCCCTTTAGTGAAAAATGCAATTTTTCGACTTCCTCCTTTTTGTCAATTTTGAGAAACTTTAAATTTCCTGCAAGTTTTTTATGTAATAGTTTTGAACCACACAATAGAAACCGGAAAAAAAACGTGAAAAAAAAATATTTTATTTAAGCATAACCCGAAAAGTAGGAATTTAATAGCAAATTATGTGCATAGTCTTTTGAAAGGTTATTTAATTCCTACAAAAGAAAATAAGAATCATCGATCAGTTGACGCCCGCATGATGGTAAGAAGGATCAATCTAATTAGGAATTGATAAATTATTTGCCACTTCCATAACGTCTTGTAACTTATTCCTGACTTCTATAGCGTGACATTTCATAGAAGTTGCAAATAATTTATCAATACCTAAAAAGAATCATCGAAATCGTCCAGTTATTAGCACTGATATAGTGCATTGAACTTTATTACATTGCTTACGAAATAGGCAAAGAAGGTATTACACAACAGGACTAAGTTTTCGATGTGCAGTTTTCAACGGAGTCTGTATGTTTGTCACGATTAATTCATATACGAGTGGAAGCTTGTTTTTAAAATATTCTGCGCATGCAAACTCTCTTCCTTCCCACCTCTCCGAAAAAACATAAAAATGCTGAAGAAACATGGGCAACTAATTACCCATATCTGGAAAATTCGCTGTAGGAGAAGAAATTACTACAGTACCGAAACGAATTTCAGTATATTATAAACAAGACGTTATCAAAGATGACGTTGACAATGAAAATTAGTTATACAATTCATATGAGCAATACGTAAACATTTCAACGTATTTCCAAAGATAAAAATATTATCTCAGGTTATCTCAAGCTCAATATTTCACTTTATGTAGTATTCATTCTTGCTTTCATAATTTATTTTTTCAAACAACCACAGATTTTCCAACATTAAAAATCTGGTGCGGAGCATCACACAATTTTCTCTTACTACCCTATAATAATAATCTTTTTAACATAATTTAAAAGAGTTCACATAAAGACTACTTGAAATAAACTCACTAGAATGCACTTTTTCAAGTCTTCTCTCACAATTCTGTACACTATGTATTCTTGGTTTTAACATTTTATTTCCATTAAATACTTTTTAATCCATACTATTTGAGTTAAGTGCAAATAAATATTCTTTTGTTCATAACTGTTTTCCTGCATTTCGTTGGTGATGTACTACGTATATGAAAAGTTAAGAGGCTTTAAGGAGAAGTGTTAAGGAAAGTTTCATCAAAATCGTTGTCAGAGCCGTTTTCGAGAAAATTGTAAAAAAGTGTAAAATCGATTGTGTTGAGTGGCACTTCCGGTAAGTTGATTTTGACGAAACAATTGCTGTAACATCCCTAGAATATACCTACCTTAAATACGTAATTTCAGTTTCGTACGACTTTAGGTTTTCGAGCTAGGCTGTTCACATAGATGCCGTTCACACGCGACTATTTCAGATAACTCATAAATCTAATCTATCTCGCATTAACTATTGTCAGTTATAACATACCTGAGTGAAATTTGGCATAGTTTCTTCTCTAACTACATTTAAATTCTATGCATGTTAACATACAGAAAACTCCTTGCATGTGCGTGTGTGAACGTACAAATAGTAAATTAATGTATCGTCAAAAGAGTCTTAAGTTCCTAGCACCGGACTACTACACTAATTGTAAGTTTCAATGTTCATAGACTTAAATTTTACAAACAACCCACCAATGTGTTTAAATAGTTATGCAAACACATTCCGTTCCTTAGGTTATTAGGTTTTTTTCCGTAGGTTTTTCTTTTTTAAAGTAAATTGTTATTTATTCTCATTATATTTGAGGAATTTCCATCTTTCTCGGCTTTCGCCGGAAATATCACCTGTCCGGATCTAGGTAAAGAGTGAAACTAGAAAGAACTAATTTGTGTTATTCATAAATTTCCTAACGATGCTCGCAGTCCCAAGCAACACTTCTTTCTGCATCTATTCCAAAATATTAAAAGAAAGGTCCAGGCTCTTAATGGTGTTCATCGTGATCTCCGGGATCAAGCCATTTGTCGAGATGATCAACGGCATAACCTTCACTTTATAAAGTTTATTCAGTTACTTTAGTTCCTCGCCCGGATCCTGATATTTTCGAATTTTTTCGGCAACCACCTTGTGAAGATTGTCATCTGACGTTACTCCTATATCTTTGCATATTTTTGTTCCTTCAAGATAAGTAAAATATCATGTTTGTTACAGCCCCATTACAGCTTGACTTGCCGTTTATCAATTACTGGTTGCGGGCTGTACCTATGATCAAGGAAGGTGTCGTCCAGGATATTAAATTTCTTGGCCAATTCTTACATACATCTTCGGCTCTACAGCCCAGTCCGGGTCCTGGCCTCCAGAAGAAACTGTCCCCACCGGTCTCTGTCCCTGGCCATCGTCCACCAGCTTGACGCCCCCAGCCGCATCGCATCCCTTCCAACCTGGTCCAACCATCTTGTCCGAGGTCTCCCTACTTTTCTTTTTCCTATTAGTGCATGGTTCATTATCCTCTTGAGAATACTATCTTCAACCATCCTTTGTACATCACCAGCCCAACGAAGCCTGCTGATCCGGATAAATTTTACTACTGGGACAGCCTTATACTTTTCGTACAGTTCCCGGTTGTGCCTTATTCTCCAGGTGCTATTTTCTTTGATGGGCCCATAAATCCTTCTGAGAATTCTTCTTTCGAAAACTGCGATCTTCTGTTCATCGACTTTCTTTAGCACCCAGCATTCACAACCATATGTCAGTATGGGTGAGGGTGCTCATGAGGGTCTTGTAGAATGTAGCCTTTGTGTCTTTATTTATTGCTTTTGTTTTAAAGAGCTTCATTATACCGTAATAACCCCTCTTGGCGATTATGATTCTCTTTTCTATTTCTTTGGAGAACTTATTGTCAGTATCTACAAATGACCCAAGGTACACAAATCCCCGAACTGTTTCGAACTTGTATCGACCTATTTCTATGTGTCGATCACGTACCTGCAACCATATACTTTGTTTTGGCTTCGTTTATTACTAGCCCCATTGCTTGTGCAGATCGCTCCAAAGCTTTAAAGGATTCTTTCATGCCTGATTTCGACCTACTGATTATATCTATGTCATCGGCATAGGCCAGAAGCTGTACGCCCTTATTGAAGTTATGCCCGCCTATTTGTATCTGCGAATTTCTAATCACTTTCTCCAGACCTAGGTTGAATAGAAGGCACGCCAGGGCATCACCCTGCTTCAGTCCATTCCTTGTTTGTAGGGGATCTGATAGATGGGACTGGATCTTAATTTGACATTTAGAGTTGGATATGGCCACTCTTACCATTCGGACCAGCTTGGACGGTACATTCATCTCCCTCATTGCGTTATAGAGCATCTCTCGATTTATAAAATCATACGCGGCCTGAAAGTCCACAAGCAGATGGTGCGTACCAATTCCATTCTTTTCCAGGATTAACCTTAACGTGAAGATCTGATCAGTCGTTGATCTACCTCGCCTGAACTCACACTGGTATTGGCCAATTCTCAGTGAACAATTTTATCGGCACATAATTATGCCTCAGCAAATATTCCTTCCCAGTGAAAATTTGAAAGTCTGGTGTGATATGCTGCATAGATTCTGTTGATGTTCTTATAATTATGGCAGTCGACATAATTCAGTAACAGCTTCTCACATATACGGCGCCTGTATGTCTTGGGTTTCAGGAAATATGTCCCTGCGTAGCCACATTAAAGAAGCACTCTTATCTACTCCCACTGCCGACTGTGGTAAAATCTTCCATGTAGCTCATTAGATTTCGCGTTTCAAGCAGGCGTTATTGATTTGCAGATGGGAGAAAATGTTCACTTCGAAGATATAGTGCAGTGCATCTGATGTTCAGTTCCCAGTAAAAGTACACAAGTTTGTATATATACATAAATATATAAGCGTTAAAAAAGTATGATAAAGAATGGATACAGATTTGGTTGGTTATTTCACCATGATAAATGAATTATTCCTACAATTCATTTATTATGAATTGTAGCTTACCATAAAATAATCTTCTAAACAGAAGTTTATAATTAGTTTTTAAAAGAAACACATACCTAAGTTGCCTTCTGGTTAAACTTTGCCCCATGTTCATTTTTATTGCAACTTATCGTTGGACAAACAATTTGATAAGAGTGTTATTTTGACGTTTCAAAACAAATGTTCCAAATACGAGACACTCAAATATATCTATTCGTGTATCGAGATGCCAACAGATGTCAAAGTTTTCATGGTTATCATAACTCCATATGACAACCTTCCTTTTTTTTTTTTTAACTGATACTTTACCACATCAACATCTGATAAAAGAGTAAAAGGAGAAGCTTTGTCGGCAGAAAGCCGCGACGCTCGAGACAGAAGCCGATTTGAATCTGACCAAGAGATTTAGTCTTTATGTTGTAACAGAGACACGGAGTATATCTCTACCTTCCCACTCTCCATAGAATAAATTGGTGGTTTGGAAAGTAATCCTCTCTCTCAGCCTTAATAATGGGAATAAATAATATTAATAAAAATACTTGACCATTTTGGACATCTCTGCAGAGTAACGGCTGCGTCTCTGTTTCTTTGATTACTCCTGGAGACAACTTCTTCGTTTATAAAAATTTCTCTGAAGTGTTGGTCTAGAGCATGTCTTATCGAGCCACTTTTTGTCAACTGAGGCGGCTTTTGAATAGAGAAGTATAAGTGATCAACCTAAGGGAGAGCCTTTTATTGTGCATGTGCCTAACAATAACCTTTTATTATTGAAATAACATTCAATTTACGAATTAGTGCGATTGTAAGAATGTAAAACAAATCAAAACGTTAACAAATATATTCTAGATGGTATACTTGACAGGGTAGCTGTCTAAAGTTATGTACAAGGAGAAGGTTTTTCCCCTCCTTGAGGCAAAACCTGTTGCCTAAGCTCTTCCCAAAAGATTCTCCTTTGAGCTGTTTGTCCTGTAGACGTTCATCTCACACTGTTGTGCGGATGAAATGTCTGGTAGAATTTACATACATTAGCCTTGATGGCTTTAGAGATGATGTTTGAGAATGCTTGTAGGCTGTGCAGAGGAAATGGAACTTATGCTAACCTACTCGATACCAAGAAGCAGCCATCGAGCTAACTGGTAGACTAGTTGCATTGAAGCTATGGCTCTGAGATTTGCATACTGAGCAAGTCGAATGGATCGGCTTTATTAAATCATGAAAGGAATATCCTCCGATCGATATATAGTGATATCTCCTGCTCTTATCTCCAACTATAGCGGAGATCGGAAAGCATTGTGACATTTTTAAGCCAGTTGTTGATAGAGAAAGTTCTTTTCTATCTTCGCCTATAGTATTACTTTCAACCTTATAATGTATAATTTTATTAAATCATATCTGTTTCCAGTTCAACTTTGTTCGATTAACCTGGAGTGGGAACTAGGATTTTCTACTCAGAATCTGTGCCAGAGATCTAAGTGTCCTTCCTGTACAATAGCCTGATGGGGATGGTGGTGTCATTCATGGTCGCTTTCGTCGTCAGCTTAGCTACAGGTTGCCAGAATGTCTCGGAGCTGGAGCCTGAACTGGGCATACCTCAGCTGAGATCCTACCTCCTCAAGCAAAACGAATCGACAGAATTACGGCAGAGGTAATCTTCCGTGCCAACAACCGAATAAGCTGCAAACGAACTCCAGAAAGACATACACAAACATCCCTCCATGTTAGCTGTTGTATTATGACAGTTTTATCTAAACGAATGTTTTACTAAACCAATTAGCAATGGGAATATTATTTCTTCATTTTCATTATTCAACATTTTTCCTTCATGATATTTAAAAAGAAAATAAGAAAAAAACCTAATGAACTGAATCGTGGTTTATTTGTTTTTATCCATTTATCTAAATTCATTCAAATAAAATGATTATGTATAATTTCTTTAATTATGTGCAATGGGTGGTAAAATTGAATAGTAAAATTTAAGGAATGAATTTAATACGCATTAATTACAGAACCATAAAACTTGAGTAAGTCAGAAATGTCCAAAATTGCAACATATATTTTTATTATACCTCGCCAACAGCTGGTAATTCATTCCATATCAGTAAATTTAAAAAAAAAATGTACGAAACTACTAACAATATTTTTGTATATATATAAATAGTATTCAAGTTATTAAATACGTGTCATGTTGCTACATGAAAAGCATAAATATAGTCAAACTACTATAACTCTTTATATAACTATAACTATTACAAGGAAGAGAGAGTCTACTTGGGGTAGAACATCAAACTCTTCTGACATTTTGGATCTTCATTCAATATCCGTGTTTTCTAGGGTCATCACACTTGACCGACTAGCTTTTCGGATACCCCAAGTAATTTCTTAACTTTAAGCAGTTCATTCCTATTTGGACTGTCGTATGCTTGGTAGAAATCTATGAAGAGGTGATGGGGATCAATATTCTTTTCGTATGTCTTCTTTAGGATTTGTGGAATAGAGAAGATATGATCAAATATACTTCTTTCTGACCGGAAGCCACTTTGGTGCCAATTATTTTTACCTTTCTGTCCGCGTCATGAGTTCAGTTTATTGTGACTGAAAGTACCCTGTAGACAGTGAGCAATAAAGCGATTCCTCCATAGTTTTGGCAGGTTAGTCTATATCCCTCCTTAGGTATTGGGCACAGAACTGCCACATTCTAATCCTGTGGCATCCTTATTTCCATCCATACATCAATTATAAAATTATGTATCCTTCACCACTGCCTCGCCACCGTATTTCAAAACCTCATTTGGAATACTGTCTAGTCTAGGAACTCTATTATTATTGTGTGCTCTGAATGGCTCAGCTATTTCCTCCCTGTCTGGTAGTATTTCTTCTTCCTCCATGTACGCTGAGTTTCTATTATCTTGGGATATTTTTTCTTTATTGATTGCTAGATCTTTTATCGTATTGAGTAATTCTACGAAGAACTGTTTCCATCTTTCCAACATACTTTATCTCCTATCAAATTTTCAGGTCTATCCTTAATGAATCCCATCCTTGTTAAATGTCCATTCCGGAATTCTCTCATGCCTTTGTTTTTATTGTTTTCTCGTCTGTTTAGCTGCAAGATCTTCCTAAAGCTTATCTAACTTCATTGTTTCATTCAGTATTTTCTTTTGCTTACATATTGCTTTTGCTTCCTTTCTTTTGGCTTTATAGACTTTAGCTGTTGTTCGAGTCCTTCATTCGATCATTTTCTGCCTGGCCTTATTTATTTCTTCAATAGCCCTTATACAGTCCTCATCAAACCAGACATTACGATGTATTTTTGGTGTGGTGGCAAGAATATCCTCTGCCAGACCTTTGAGATCATCTATTTGTCTTCTATATTCACGCTAATTTCTTCCTTCTATTATGGAACAAATATATAAACCTTTCTAAAAAGAAGCTCAATATTACATCTCTAAAATAAACAAAAAAGATTGCATATTCAAACATCTCTGTTCTTTCGGTATCATATCAAGTAAAATGACAGGATTTCAGTTGCTAACAAATACTAACACATGAAATTTTCGGTAATCATGTTAGGGGATTATGAAATCCACTCCCATTCCTCTTCGATCACCGTCGATACAGTTCAATGGTCAGTTATTTTCGGAGAAAATACTAATACAAAATTAGAGGCATTTCTTGGATGGAAGTTGTAAAGCTGGGAATGCTTTGCTAAAACTATATATATATATATATATATATATATATATATATATATATATATATATATATATATATATATATATGGCATTCTACGATATATCTATAGATTGAGTTAGGCGGACGGACTGAGACGAAAGCTGGTGTCTAATACTGTTCCGTAGCCCGATCTCCACTTTTCACTAACGAAACTTATTTTTGCAAATATGCATTGGGAAAATTTGGGACTTTTTGCGTTTTGATTTTTATAAACTAATCATCACCGACGAATAAAAATTGAAAATTCATGCAAGTGTCTTCCCCATTTAGACAATCTTCGATTTTTTTTATTTTTTTTATATAACTATCATGTTCATTGTTGAAGTTATAAATTAAGTTGACGGGTAAAACTGATTAAATCACTAAAAGAAGTTTCCTAATAATTTTATCTTTTTCTTTCAGAGAAGAAAATGATTTATTGCGAATTGTGTACACGGCCTAGTATAAACTCATTCTGTTTAAATGTCGGGAACAGACCAGCAGTAATAATAACACTCATTGCATTACTACACACTTGTCACCGTGGAGAATCGAATGTAAGTAATTTCATATTTTTCTCTGTTCATTTTAAAAGGTTCATTGTAGTATCTACCTACAAAGTATACACATTTAAATATAAGGAGCACATTCATTGTAGAAGATATATATCAACACCACAGATTTATAATGGAAGGAGCACGGCTCGAAAACCGTGATTTTAGTACGAACTAATATTTAGTACGTGAAATATGTGATCGGTTTTTTTACTATTTCTCAAAAATCCACTACTAGATCGCGTGATACGTTTGCGAAGATTTTGAGCTGTTCTTTCAATTTTTTTTATTTTTATACTAAATTATATTTTTTTATTTACAGATGGAAAGTACTGTAGACTCTTCAAAACTAATCTCTGCCCTTAAATTATTCAACTGGGTGGAATACGTCGTATTTTTTGGAATGCTTGCCTTATCCGCACTTATAGGGATTTATTACGGATGCAGGCCAAAGAAAGAAGTCACTATTGATGAGTATATGCTGGGAGGAAAGAAAATGTCAATATTCCCGGTAGCTATGTCCCTCGTAGCAAGGTATCTCATTACTAATGTGATTTTACAGTTTAAGAAACTATATTATAATAGAAATTGAAGAAATATTTTATATGAATTAAAATCTACATAAATAAGAAATATTTATTAATAATTCACCAAATGGTTAAAAATATAAATAAGAATGAGATGGTAATAATATTTTATTATCATAATATTTTATATTATTATGATAATAATATTATTTTATATTATTATAATATTTTGTTATTACAAAGATGAACTAAAAACAGCATTTATTTGGCAAATAAAGCATGTGTTTGTGTCTTAAGATAATGAACGATTAAAAATGATTTTCCTCTGTAGTGTTTTCAATTATGACGCACTTGAGTTTATGAACTATACATAATTTGACCCTAATGTTTTTATGTATGACATATGTTATAAGGATGGGACGGTGAATAGTGGTTAAAAATCGACTTTTTTCGGGAAAACCCCTAACAAGCTCGATCTGTGAGCTAAAGAAATATAATTTTGATACCATCCTAATCTCAATGAAATTTGCACTATGATGTACACTAACAATAAGCTTTACCATTGATGCAGAGGACATTTGGAGATGTCAATTCGGAAAGAAAAACTGAAATTTTTATATAAACTAAGAGTTAAATAAAATATATGTTGTGATTTTGCGGGAAAAGAGACGATTGCAGGTTATTTTGGGTTAAATATCAGAAATTTCATCGTATTCTGGTTCTGGATTCGACGAAATTTCGCATTTTAATTCAAAAGAAACTGTCAACCCTCTGCCAAAATAATAAATTTAAATATGATACAAATATTTACTAATTTATATATTAATTAATAATATACATATATATAAATATGAATGTACACACAAACAAACACACAAACTAACACACAAGCAAACACACAAACAAACACACAAACAAACACTCAAACAAACACACAAACACATACACATACAAGGTGTCCTTTTTAGATGGCCCAGCTGAATTTCTCTTGAGCCGATAACGTTATAAATAAAATAAATACTACGTATTTAAAATTTCGACCTGTTTTTGAAAACAACAACTTTGAAATTTCAAATAGAAACCTATGCCTTCCAATACATCACTTTAATGGATTTTTTAAACTGAAATCAATGGGGAAAACAGATTTTAGATTGTTCAATAAATTACAAAGTTTAAACAAAATACATTTTGTTTGTTTCGGTATTAATTCTTTTAAATTGCACGTTTTTTTTTTTTTTGTTGCACAGAAAATAGTTTGGTTACTTCGTTTTTGTTATCATTTTAGCTATCTTTATTCATAATAAAGGTTTCTTTAAATGAAGAAAGTGAAGAAACAGAAATAAGCCTCTACATTTTGTGAAACGTTGTAGCTGTTTACATTCACTGTCTCTAAAAAATAAAATCTCTTTATTCTTGTTATTCTTTCAGGTCCCTTCAGAATAGCAAAAATGAACAAATATAAAGTAAACCCAAAATATTATTTACCCAAATTTATTGACCAATTTAAAATATGGATTCACCATTTATTTCAGTTCAAAAAATCCATTAAAATGATGTATCGCAAGGCATTGGTTCCTATTTGAAATTTCAAAGTTGTACTGCGTTTGAGAGAAACCGTATTATTTTTTTTTTCAAAAAACAGGTCGAAATTTTAATCTAGGCTGAAACATATTAAATAGGTATTTTTTATTTTTTTCATTGCGTTATCGGTTCAAGAGAAATTCATTTTCTAGCCGGGCCATCTAAAAAGGATTTAGTATATATAAATATAATAAATATAAATGTATATATAAATATAAATATAAATATAAATGTATATATAAATATAAATACATACATATATATGTACATATATATATATATATATATATATATATATATATATATATATATATATATATGTATGTATATGTATATGAATATGAGTTTTGTTTTTGCGCATCCTTTAGCGAAAGTACTGGATAGAATTGAACAATATTGATACTGGACCATTATACCAATGTTCAACTTTTCTCTAGGTTTGAGCCGAATCGTACCAGCCGTTTTTGAAATATGGTGTGTCAAGAAAATACTTTTGGGCATGCATTAGCGAAAATAGTGAATTGCATCGGACAAAATTAATTAAGAGTAATTTTGACATTCACAACGATCTGCGAAAGTTTTGCTCATCGTATGGGGTAAAAGTTCGCTTTGGAAGGATTTAGAAATGTCGCGATATCTCTGTTAATAATCCTCCAATGGAAGCCGCTGTTGGGCAGGATTTAGTGAAGATCATAATGTATAAACTTCATGCAGAATATTGCGGAAATTGATGACCAATTTTTCTAAATATTAAAAATTACGTACTTTTACCCTGCATATACACATATATGTATATGAACACCAAACCAAATTTATTTATCTTTTACTTTCCCTTACCTATATACGAAGTATATAGATAAGAGGAAGTATTGCGATCGTGAAAATTTTCGAATTCGAGTTTTCACCGGAAATACAAGTTTTAAGATCCACTGATTCCAAATGACCAAGCCTCGCAAAATGGTCTGTGCGTGTGTCTGTGTGTATGTTAACAGCCTAGCTCAAAAACGAAAAGCCGTACGATATTCAAATTACGTATTTAAGGTAGGCATGTGGCTGTGATGTTACAGCAACTTTTTCGTCAAAATCGACTAACCGGAAGTGCCACTTTATATAATCGATGTTATATTTTTCTCGAAAAAGGCTCTAACGATTTTGATGAAACTTGCCTAAATTATTCTTCATAAAGATCTTTAACTTTTCATTTATGTAGTAAATCACCGAGGAATTGGAGGGAAAAAAGTTATGATGAAAAGAATATTTTATTTGCGCTTAACTGCAAAAGCATGCAATTTATAGTAAATTATGTAAAGAATTGTATGAAAGGTTATTAAATTATCTGAAAAACAAAAAAAAAATCATCAAAATCGGACTAGTATCAGCAAAGATACAGTGTATTTTATGAGGAGCACAAGACCCTAGATGGATAACCGAGCGCACCTGAAAAGAGATGGATGCGACCGAATTTCCTCCCACCAATCCGTCAATCTCTTGTAAACAATACGCTCTGTAATTTAAGAATACAAAAGCGGAAATTAACTTAATAATTTCTACTTTCACATTATTTAATGGAAAGAAAATGTTTCCATGGAAACTAAACCTGAAACTTTTAAAATATATTTGCAACTTGACAAAGTTGAAATGTATAGGTAGTGTACAGAATCGTTGTACTAAAATTGTTTAAAAAACTGTTTTATTGTACTTAAGTGGGAGAAGAAGTGAATGTTGCTGAGTTTATTAGAAGCAGTGTTTATGTGAACTCTTTAAAATTATATTAACAAATAATTATTATAGGATGGTAAATTTGTGTGATTTTTTATATTTGGTAGAGAAAGAATCGATGCATTATTACTGTGGTAATACAAATGTTTATATTCAGAGGAAAAATAGCAAATCAAAATTATGCCTACATTTTATATTAATATTTCAGATAATTGCTGTCTGATTCAAATATTATAACTGTGAGTTTTTTTTTTAAATTATGACGTTGATGTATAATACTAACCATGTAAATTAGTATAACAATATTAGTTTTTGTATATATCCAGATTTTTGATCATGTCACTTAATACTCAAAATGACATTTAAAAAATAAATTAATAAACAGCCAATGAACTTCAAGAAGGTCATCTCTTTAGCTATGAACTGTCTTGGGTTTAGTTCTCGGTGACAGTGAACAGTTTTTTGAGCAAGGGTTATACAAAGAGGTGATATGATCTATCTGTATGCAGATAGCATACAGCTGAACCACCTGGGTTTTCTCCCAACCCGCTGAAAGGCCATATACCCAAGTTATAGAGGCTGGGTGTCCTCCACCCTCAGCTATACCACTCCTGTTCAAAATTATTATACAATATTTTTTTTTTCTGGATCTCAGTTATAAAGACTGTTTAATTAATTATTAATTTATTCACAACTTTTTCGACCCTTCAATCGCTCGGGACATTGCTCTGTACTAAGTAATGTTGGATTAATATATTCGGACCTTTGTTCGATATCGATATAAATATCATAGTTTCATGACCTGAGCTGTGATAGGGTGTCAGGTACATCATTGTGGTAGCAACATGAAGTATGAGGTTTGTCGCATTGTATCTTTTTTATTATTCCCAAAAAAGCAATTTGTTTTTGTTTTTGTTTTTAGTTTCATATCTGGAATTAGCCTCCTGGGTATTCCGGCAGAAACGTTTTATTACGGAACACAGCTGTTCGGGATTAGCTTAGCGGTAATCCTTGGCTACATTTTGCTAAACCTGTTCTATCTCCCAGTCGTATACCATCTTCAATATAACTCTCTGTTCGAAGTAAGTTCAATTGAACAATTATAGACTTATGAACTGTGATAACTATTAAAACTTGTCTTCTTATGCCAGTACTTGGAGAAAAGATTCAACCGCAGCGTGAGGCTGCTGGCTTCATTCATATTTTCTTTCTCTTTGGTAAGATTCAGAACATTTTTATACATTTGAAAATAAACTTTCTTTACTGATACCTTACTCTTTAATTGCAGATACTATATATTCCGGTAGTCATCTATGTGCCATCCTTAGCCTTCAACCAAGGTACTAAACTATAATTTAATTAAATGTTAGTAATGAAATGAAGATTAAATTTATATGACGTGAAATCGAAACTTCTTTTCTGTGGTAAGGTTTCTTACAAATTCTTTAAAAAATGAAACTTTCGAATCTATTTATTCGTTATTAATTATAGTAGTTATGTAAAGAATTTGATTTATTTAGCCGTAGCTTAATCGAGCGAGGGGAAGACGGAATTTAAATATGGGGATCTTGTTAGCTCTGATCTTTTGGATTCAAGTTTTGATAGGGTTCTGTGAAGAAATATATCAACGATAGTTGATCAGAATGAACCCTTCGAAATCGCTATCCTTATTATAACAGACCTTATTATTGTTTTAATTATTAAATATTAAATGTAGGTTACATATAAAATATTAAATCATTTTCGATTTTTTCCTTGTTATATGGACAACAACAACATAAAAGTGATCAGATGTTGATTTGAATTTTTGTATAAAACTCATTTGTTATTCCTTTCAATACATTGCTAACATTAAATTATCCAAATTACGAAATTATCTAACAATTTTTTTTTTTAAATTATTTCATCAAAACATAATGGAAAAATAATATAAAATAAACATAATATAATTCAGAAAATAAAGTATTTTTCAAAATAAAATAATTACAAATCAAAGAAATTTTTCCAAGCCTGAAATACGCATAAATATGCGGATTACAATACTCCGTTTTCAAGAAGAAAGGAAATGCTAAAACTGTAGCAATTACAGTTGGAATCAGTCTTCTGATTACTGCTTATGAAGTATTCTCAGTTGTCTTATATGACCGATTAGTACAACATGTAGAACGACAGTTGGGAGATTACTAAGGGGATTTTAGAAGAAATAGATCAACAATAGACCAGATTTTTTCGTAAAGATAAATAATGGAAAAACAAAAGAGTTTAACAAGATCAGATGGATTCTTTTCATAGATTTCAAATCTGCATGTGATTCCATAATCAGATAAGAACTGTATGGAAGAGTTAGATATCCCACCAAAGTTAATCCGACTTACAGCCAGAGGCTCAGACTTGAGGAGAGAAACGGGGACAATCATAACAAATAAAATAATAAAAATAAAAATGAATAACAAATAATCTACACGAACCGATAAAATATTTAAGCTAAAAGCAATTAAGAAAATAGGAAAAGTCGGATAGTTGGTCAGTCTAAAGTCTAAATGTAAGATTTAATTTGAAGTAGAATCGAATTATGTAAGGCTAGATCAGCTTGTTCGTTCCTTCGTTTAAGCAGTAAACAATTCCAAGAAGAAATATGGCCTGGATGGGCTAGCAGAGTGTGGAGTAACCCCAACTCAGCGGCTCCAGTTCACAACTGATGCTTACCGAAACTTAGGAGGGGGAAGGGACTAGAGTCTGGGGAAAGGAGATTCCCAAGGCGAAGATAGCCGATTCCAGCCGAATCCTCCTCGCTTTTCTCTCGCTGCTTTTTCTGCGTGATTTTACCGCTATGATTGAGTTTAATATTTTTCAACTGATCTTCATAATTTAAAGTTCATGATTAACAAAAAATTTAATAATTAATGTCATAAACTTATTTTCAATAATTTAATTTTCTATAAAAAATAAGTTTTTAAGTTAAATAAATGCAATTATTATTATCCATCGTGATCATATTCATGATTAAAATCCATAAAATTATCCATTTACTATCGAATATAGGTGCAAATTAGAATGTAACAAAATTAAATCAAAATCAGTATCGCAACTTCAGATGGATTCTTTTCATAGATTTCAAATCTGCATGTGATTCCATAATCAGATAAGAACTGTATGGAAGAGTTAGATATCCCACCAAAGTTAATCCGACTTACAGCCATAGGCTCAGACTTGAGGAGAGAAACGGGGACGATCATAACAAATAAAATGATTAAAATTGGACTGATGAGTTCAGACCACTGTGCGATGTTACAGTGTGGTAAAATATTTTTTTAGAGAGAAACAAAAGTTGATATTCGTTATTCGCAGCCCGAAAAACCCGCAGATACGAATTGTCATAGCAATCGAAAAATAAATTTTTTGTATTAAAAATTTCCACCTCCGCGCTTTCGATTTTTATTCGAAAATCACATAAATTGCGATAGCTTCAACACGACTCCACCGATTCACACGAATACAACATATAGCTTGTGAAAGGTTGGCGGGAGAAGTGGAAGTAATGGTACTTTCCATAAATGAAGGAAAACGAAAATAATGGTGCTGAGGAAGAAAAAACTCACCAAAACAGTATGTAGTGGGGAAAGTTCACGTTTCAGTGTGTTTCCAGTTTCAAGTGACCGGGTTCTACAGTCAATGATCGAATAAATGAAGAAGAGATACAAAGCCGAATAATTAGGGCTAATAAAGCATACTGGGCCTTGAGAAGCTTCCTCAGGAGTAAGCTGCTAAGTACAAACATGAATCCATCATCCGACCCATTCTAACATAGGTTAGAATAGGCCTGTGTAACCTGGACAGCTCAGCTGAAAAAACCGATAGGTTTGAGAGAAAAGGGCTCCTTCTTCCCTTATTGGACTTTTGGGTTTAATAAGGGAAGAAGGAACATACCGTCTAAGGAGAAACACAGAGATCTGAGCTTCCCATTCCGTGCGAGTTCAATGCGTTAAATGGCTAAGGCATATAATTAGGATGGATAACAGGCGAGCAGCCAAATCATTGTACCAGGAAACTCCAGATGGAGCCAGACCACATGGAAGATAAAGGACTCGGTGACTGAGGACTTGAGGATGACTGAAATGTCATGCAGACGAGTACCGGGCCGGAATTACTGGGAAAAGACAGATACGAGCGCAATACCATGTATTTCATCATTTCTTACACAGAAATCGTTTACATTACTTATATTATCATATTATCTTGAGATACTTTTCATACTCCTAAATCTTCATTCTAGTATTTATTATAATTAGCATTTTTCATGTATTTTACTATATATTTCATTTCATTCATTATCTTTCTTTCTATATTTTCACAATTTTAAAGCCTTCTTGTTTAATTATCTGTTAACATATTTTTCTTTATTTTTTTAATATTAACATTATGATTAGTATATTTTTTCTTTGTACCTTATTAGCGTTATTTATACTTCATTACTATAATTTTCTATTTTTTTTATTTCAACATTAATATTAGCATATTACAATCTTTTTTTCTTTATACTTTGTATTTTCTTCATCTTACTGTTTGTTAACTTTTTTATTATTACGGGATATTGCCACTGTTGTTGCATCTTTTGTTATCTTGTTTTTTCATAGCCCTGATGATAGCATATAACTTAGGCCGAAACATCGGCACGCATTATAATAAGTTTTTCCTATTTGGGTGTTCATATATTGACCGCTCTCCCAACCAAGATTCTCCCTTATACTTTTCCACGGTCAACCATACTCCCACCACAATAAAATATTTATTTGAGATTGAGTAAATCAACAGTGCTGTCTGCCATAAATGCACACAAAATTGGGCACCGACCAATGGATTTCTTGCTTAGGGTACAAGGATTTTTTACAACAGCTAACATAGCATACACAAGTTAATTTCATTTCTAATTCATGTATCAATTATTTATTTTCACGATATTAATAAACTG
Organism: Rhaphigaster nebulosa; assembly: GCA_948150685.1. NCBI lineage: Eukaryota > Metazoa > Arthropoda > Insecta > Hemiptera > Pentatomidae > Rhaphigaster > Rhaphigaster nebulosa. The sequence continues at coordinate 39,573,687 of OX411309.1, forward strand.
GTTAAAAATAAATAAATTACTCTATAATTCCCAATGACGGTGTAAACAATTAGCCCTTTTAACGCCTTCTAGTTGTTTGTAAATTGCCTTTTTCACACTGACTTAACCGAAGTAGTAAAATTACAAAAACCTAGCGTGTCTCTCCTTGTGACCGATATTTTACGTCGTATTTTTGACAGTTGTTTACTATGACTTCTGTTGTAAAACCCCACTATCCAGAGACTGCCACCGATTTGATGCAGTTTATTATTCATAGAGGAAAATGAATTTTTTATTAGTTATTACTATTGTTAAATCAATTAATATTTTGTTAATTAACAGTTACAGGAATGTCAGTTCATGTGTTATCTTCAATAATATGTGCGGTCTGCATTTTTTACACCTCTATCGTAAGTGATGCCTTCTATGATGAAATATGAAAACGTAAAAATATTATCTTACGAGAACCATCATTAATTTAATGCTCGTTGACATTTAGGGCGGACTTAAAGCTGTAGTTTGGTCCGATACTCTCCAAAGCCTCTTCACTATTTCCTCCATAATAGCTGTGTTAATATTGGGTACGAGAAGTGTTGGAGGATTGTCGAAAATAATCGAAGTCAATGACAGAAGAGAGAGACTAGAACTATTCAAGTAAGTATAGTCTGCTCAAAACTAAATTCATTAACCATGCTAGGAAATTATATTAGTAATAAGAATATTACGCAATCGTCTAGAAGAGGTATAGCACATTTGACCAATCTATACAACTCCTGCCTAAGATATAGATATTTTCCTGAAGCATGGAAACGAGCAATTCTCACCCTAAGCTATCCTAACCCAGATAACGCTCTGAATATTTGTAAACATTCTTATTAATCCAAAGTGGATAATTTTATATTATTGTGGAATGTGGTGAGTGCTTACAAACAAACTTTTGATAGTGAAAAAGCTCGTAAGCTAGAGGTATCATCCACGTAGCAGAGCAGTTTGTTACCTGCTCGCTACTAGCCTCAGACAATCATTCAACTGAACAGTTTGACTGTCACCAGTTCTAATCTCAAGGACATATTAATAATTATTCTAGCTGTTAAATTTTAATTTTATATCTATATTTTACTAATTTTATTAGCTATAATTTATTTTTATTTTATTTTATTTTTTAAAATTATATTCACAATGTTCACGAATAAATTATTGGACATGGAAAAGGTTGAAGAGACCGCCTTTCCTGAAATAAGCAAAACTGATTCTCAGTATCTGAAAAGACTAATTCTCCAAAAGCGTCTAAGAAATGCTGCTTCTGGTTCCGCTGGGAACTCGCCAAATAAAAAAGGAAAGTATAAACAGGCTATACAATCTGAAAACCGCAGTAAATCTGCTGTCAACAAAATTAAAGCGAATCCAACTGCACCAGCCATTCCTACCAGCAACATGTTTGCAGCCCTCAATAATTCCGCTACTGAATTTTCCACGCCTCGGGAATTCATCGAACCTGAACCACCGTCAATATTTGTAAGTAATATTAACAACTTCATGGCGTTTGGCCAAGAAATTTCAGATTTAATTGGGCAAACTAATTTTAAATTTGTCACCAATATTATAGATATTACAACGAATAAATATAATTATAAAAAAACTAGTTAATCACCAATCTAAAAATAATTATGTCTTTCATTACTTTCAATTGGAAGAAGAAATATCTTTCAGAGCTGTTTTGAGTGGACTTCACACCACCGTGGGTGGTCAAAGAAAGGCTGCTCCTGGTTCCGCTGGGAACTTGGTAAATAAAAAATAAAATGAAAAGGAAAATCTAAACAGGCTTTACCACCTGAAACCCATGGTAAATCTGCAGTCAACAAAATTGAATCGAACCCAACTGCATCAGCCATTCCTAACAGCAGCATGCAAACATGCTGCCTCAATAATTCCGCTACTGAATCTTCCGTGCCTCTGGAATTCATAGAACCTAAACCACCACCAATATTTGTAAGCAATATTAACAACAACTACATGGCATTTGGCCAAGAAATTTCAGATTTAATTGGGCAAACTAATTGTAAATGTTTCTCCAATATTAAAGATATTAAAATCAATACAACGAATAAAGATAATTATTAAAAAACAAATAGTTAATCACCGATCTGATTAGGTTACCACCCCCCCCTCCAGTACAACCATCAAGAAAGATATTGATGAATTAGGCTACAATGTCAGAAATGTCTCCAGCGTGATCCACCAATCTTAAAAAATTCCATTACCTTTATTTTACGTTAACAATTCTGAAATATTTACTAGAATAAACAGAGAAAAGGAGATTTTTTCCTTATTAAGGGGTAAAAAAAATATATTATCTTTAATAACATACATAAGCAAAAATAATAAAAAATTTCCAATTAAAACTTTTTTTTACTTATTAACAAAAGAAGAACTCGCAAGCATGATATTGATCCTAATAACAGATATGTTAGAGAACATACACAAAAAGTTTGAGGAAGATTTATCACTTTTTATTTTTTCTAAACATCGCCTTGTTAGAAGAGCCAATTTGACAAGCCTGACGAAAACGACTCTTATCTGATTATGTTTAGTCTATCTTTTATTCTGAAACGTATGATAATTATAGTTGGGATTAATCTCAATTGTTATAATCAACCTGCTGAGAAAAATAATGCGTTTCTAAAAATGGGGCCTGATCGTATGCCTAGCTTCAAAGGCTCACGGTAGAGATGGGTAAAACCTGAGATCATGGCAGATCAGAACAACAATGCACTTACTTCCTTCTTCGCAATACACTGCCTCTTTTTTATGATGATTAATAAAAAAAAGGCATGAAGATTATGATGATTTATTGAAAAAGACCAATTCTTTTTTCAAGAGTTACCACTCCACACAAAATGTAATCTTGGAGATCGTTATTTATTACGCAGGGAGCTCGCGAAGCAATTGAGAAAAAATATAAAATGTGCCTCTATGTGCATATTGATCTAGGTGAGCAAGCATTAAAATATAATTAAATCTATTAATCTAATGTTTGTTTTTTAAATTAAAAATCGAAAAATAATTGTTTGCTCTAAGTGAGGCCCGTTACTCGTCATCGTTACTCGTCATCAGTGTAGCCCGCGAGATCATTTGAGTTTTCCAGGTCTGAATTAGAATGAACACATTTTCATATTTCAATTTATTTAATATATATAAAACGCTTAACAGTTTACTTTAGATTTGGCCTGAAATGTTTCTTTTTCTTTCAGTATGAATCCTGATCCATTCCAGAGAAACACCTTCTGGACAACTGTGATCGGTTCCATACCAAATTGGCTTAAGGTCTTAGCAACGCACCCTGGCACCGTACAGAGATACATTTCAGTTCCAACATATCGCAGTGTGCAGTTGTATGACTTCAAATTTCCATAAACATTATTAAAAAGTAAGTATTGGGCTGAAGCTTAAATTCGTGGCATTTCAGTGAGGACTTTTAAAGGCAATTTAAAATAATAATAAAACTTTGGAATATTTCCGGCGGTAACACATGCCGTTCCTAGAACGAAATTTCGGCTTATGAGCCTGCTGAACCACTTAAAAATGACGCACTCTCCTAATGCATCATCTTCCTAGCAACTTCCATTATTTATATGTACAATGTTAAAAATAAAACATCAACTTCTGGTAATGGCCATACTTTGTCTCTAGTTTTATTAAGGAAACGACAATGTATTCAAGACCTGAATCCAACCTGAGGGATACAGATATTTTGATTAATCCTCCTTCGGAGCGTATAAACATTGAAGTAATAAGCGGCCCCCAAAAAAGTGCAATATAATACCTCATTAAGTCTGAAATGCCGCCAACTTACGCTACAACCTAATACTGAACTATGAATTTTTAAATAATCTTGATATTTCTTTTTAGAGTGGCTTTTATAATGTGCGTAGGAATAGTCTGCATCAAGTTCGTTACCACATTTTCTGGCTTGATAATGTATACTAAATATGGCGATTGTGATCCTTTGGTTACGAAGGTAATATTCATTTAGGTTGATTTCATTTAAGGATCAACAAAATCATCAAATAAAATCTTAACTTTTATTGTTATTTCCATAGTCGCGGTTTTTATTTTTTATTAAATTAAATTTTATTTTAACGTTATTAGTTTTTCAAGTATTGGTACTTACAATTTATTATCATATGATCATGAACTTTCAAATGATATAATAAGAAACATCAGCAAAAAACCGAAAATACTTAAATTATAATGAAATTTTTTTTCAGTTTTTTGAGCTCGCTATGTTTCAAAACATTCACCGATGTTCTACTGAGTAATCTGAGCTATATAACTTAAAAATCGGTCGTGCAGCATTATTATCGTAAGTTCACTCAAAAAATCGTTAGATGCCCTCAAACGGACAGATTAAACACATTTCTTCATTATTTTGAGTTCAAAATGTTTCAAAACATTAACGGGATCACAATGAGTAATTTGACCCATCATAATTGAAAATAGGTTGAGCCATTTTCTCAAAAAATTGTTTCATACTCTTAAACTGACAGGTTTAACACAGCATTTGTTTAGTATTTTGAGCTCAAAATGTTTCAAAACATTCACGATATCACAATGAATAATGTGAGCAAGTAAACTTGAGAATCGGTTGAGCTGTTCGCTCAACAAATCGTTACATACCTACTAACGGTCAAGCTAAACACATTACCCTCCTTGTGGTTTCGAGTTGTTGGGTAAAAAATATGTTTAGTAAAGTTTTTCCGGAACATAAAGGCGATCTATGCCATCATGACCTAATATTCTTCTAGTTCAATTATTTTTCACAATCAGTAACAATAACATTAATTAATAAAATCCTCTTACTCTTAGTCATTTTCGTTGAAAAATGTAAATATGTTTTTTAAATTTTGTTTCTTATTTCTCCAATTAGCAAATAGAAAAATCAGGACAGCTTCTACCATATTATGTAATGGATGTGGCAGCAGATTACCCAGGACTAGCTGGTTTATTTCTCTCAGGAGTAGTATGCACAGCATTGAGGTAATTGAGAAATGAAATTAAAATATATTTAAATTATCAAGTTAAGCCTTAATATCTGACGTAAGTATCAATCTCATGTATGCTATATAATAGAAAACGACTACTATGTTGATGGTATTTGATTTTTAACTCTTACAAGCGGAGCACGCGGTCAATGGGTCACCGACTTTAACCAAACTTTTTTGTTGGTGATTCTACATCCAAAATTATTGAACACATGTCCCAGCGTTCGTTCCGATGGACCCAATGAGCCGAGAAAAAAAAAAAACACGCTCGAACTGCTATATTTCGAATTTGGAAAATTATATGGAAGTGGTTTTTCCACCAAAACATTCTTTTTTTTCAGTGTATATTAAAGGAGAAATACAAAATTTTAAAATAATTGTTGTTTGGTCAGTTAAATTGAAAAAATTGTTTAGATTATTGGGTAAATTTGCCTTATAGATTTTTTCACTCCAAAAATTATGGCAGATTTTGATTCAGTAAATCAAAAAATCTTTATGTTAAAAATATCATCGAAAACAAAAAAGTTTTTTCACATCCGAGAGGGTTTAAAATTTTCAAACCACGAAATTACGTTTCGATGTGAAGCTCTGTATCCCATCTTCAGTTCATCTGATTTCGATTTTCATGGGCTCGTTGGAAATAAGAACGTTTCTTCTTTGCATACATTTAAACACATACGGCATTATCTAGAAGGTCTGTATACAAAAATTTGATCACAAAATAAAAACAAAATTGAGGTTTATTCCGGACAACGTTAGTTCTAAATCACACAGAAACACGCGGGGGAAAACACTCTCTTTTATTGCTGTGCATTCAGCCATTTAGACCAGCTAAAATCAATGCCAGTAGGCAAGAAAGCGGCCATGCTCCATAAGTAACTAATTGGATAAGGTAGTGGTCAACCTCCCAATGTTGTACCCTGTCCACCCAGAGTTGGATACGAGGAACCATTCTATAGGTTCACCCCGGGCTAGATTTACCACTATGCCTCAGCCTAGGGGCATATGTTAAGAAAACATTTTTTCAAATAACAAAGAAAATGTTTATGATGATTTAGAAAAAGTCTTCATTTAACTTTCTTTTATCCAGTTTATTTGAAGAAACATAAACGCAATTATTGTTGATTGAAGTTATATGTAGTTTTACAACCAGTTATAGTAGTTGTAGACACGTAAACAATGGTGTAGAACGTGAAAAAGGTCTATGATAGCCGCTGATTATAAACTTATATCCAGTACCTTTGTTGGGCGATTTGTGATGTAGTAATGTTATTATTTGATAAAATTAAAATTGTCATTACAAAGATTACTTTCTTGAGAAAAGTAGGGGGATCGACTGCTCTCCCCCTCCGATGGTATGAAGAGGTGACGGCAAAAACTCTTGGGCCTAGGAGCGTTCAGACTTTAAATCCGGTTCTGCTCCTTCTCCAAGCGTAGTTGCCATCTGCCATATTTTTTCGGTTCTGGGAATATGTTAAACTCTTATAATTTGAGCGACTCCTCTCTTCGGCAATCAGGCCACCATACTTGCGGCTTCGTATGAGGCTGTGCGAAACGTAATAATCTCCTTTAAGGCACTCCGATGATATATGGACACCATAGGTCTTCTATAAGCTGTTGAACCAAGTCCCCTTTCATATGCGACTACTTGGACCGGATCTCTGGCCCACCAACTCTCAGAGTGATTTCTTCCGTCATTTTTCTGCAACTAATAAGAAGTGACTCTTTGAACTCTTGAAGTCTGCCAGCTTCAGTCCTACGGATTCCAACAATTCGCGAACCAGTGCAATACTCTGGTTAGTCCTAAGAAGTTACCCTTGAACACTGGGATACTTCGCCAGTCATCTTGGATCTCCTTGGCCCGTCTTTTGTTGTCCATTTAGTCACTGGCTACACTCCTAAGGGATGTAGGGACACTCATTAATTGCAGGGTATCTAAAATACAGCTTTATCTCATCGAGTTGAAAGTATTCTTCAAATCCAGTGTGATGATGGAGCAATAAAAATTCACGTCTCTCCTCCACCTCTTCCCCGCGATAGCCTTCTGAGCCGTTTCTCTATTGCCAAGGTGATTGCATACAACATAGACCTCGTTTTCTAGAAGCCAAATTGGGTCCTAATAAGGCCTCCTATACCTTTAGTGAAATCCTCTCAATATTTCTCAGGATCTTCTACAAGACCAGATTGTATCCAACAGGCATATCGACAGATTTGTCTATTGGTTCTCCCTTGGCCTTAGGGATCTGGACCAGGCACTGTCTATTCATCATAAATCATAACATCATAAAAACAGAACTAAGCGATGAAGACCAACAAATCCAAAACTTTAAACATTTACCTTATGATTATGAATTATATGACAGACTATGATTTAATTTAATAAAAATGGAACATGGCTTGAGAAAGGACAAACTTTATTTTCTCATTTAAGACAGACATGCTACAATTTATTAACAATATAGACTTCGACTCACTGTCCACAGATGGGTAGCATAGGTAATAAATTTTTGGTTTTATTTGTTTATTTAATCTAGTTTTGTCTGTGTTTGTTTTCCGTTATATATTTTTATTTATTATTTTATTTTTTAATTTAATACTTAAATTTTGTTTAAAAACTAATGAAATCAATGTGTAGAACTCCTATAATCATTCATGTAGTATACCATTAAGGTATGGAGCATGTGTGCATGTTTCATAAATAGTTCTTATGTGGGTTACCATGTAACGAAAAATTTATACAGATATTATATAAAACATTAAAATTTTTATCTTGCATTTTAGTACTATGTCAACGAGTCTCAACACAGTTGCGGGCACAATATACCAAGATTTCATAAAACCAATAATTCCATTAAACACAAAAGACAGCACAGCAAATCTAATTATGAAGTCTATAGTTATTATATTCGGTATTGTATGCACCCTGCTGGTCTTAGTTGTAGAACAATTGGGAACAATAATGCAGGTAATCAGTTCAAAAGAACAAATAATACATTAGCTAATACCAAGGTATTTCTTTAATTTGTTCTCTGGTTTTCAAAAATATGCTTTGATAAATTATTTATAATTTATTTTGACATTAATTAATCAATTACATGCTGTTGTTGTTTACTTGTTTTTTCAGATAGCTATTAGCTTGCAAGGTGTCACAAATGGAGTTGCTTTGTTTATATTTACTTTTGGGATGTTTGTTCCATGGGGAAATACCAAGGTAAAATTACACATTGAATGTATCTGTTGTTATCATATTAAAAAAATAGATGCAGTCTTAAGTAATGCATTTAAAAATAATAGCCTATCAAATATCATTTTTTAATAGTCTGTGCATTGCTTTTTCAATTACTAAAAATTAAATATTTCCTTTTGTCTAATGAGGATTAAGATTAATAATAAGAAAAATAAGATACTTGAATAATGTAACCTGCTAAGACCTTAGAATGTTTAGTTAGCTAATGTAAAAGTTAAAAACAACTGAACATTTCTAACTTTTATCTAAGTGCATATATTTTCTTTATATCTGATGTCAATCGTAACTTTTTTCCTTTTTTCTATATTTTGATAATTCTTTTTTATTATTAATATCGGCCAATGAAAGTATTAAATAAAATATTAATTTTATTGATTATTGGTTATGAAGTGACAGACACCAAGTACAATAAGACAAAAACTGATTTATTAATAATGAAACAAAAATATATATTTAAAATTATGAAATTGAATAATCATAATATTTCAGAAACTTTTTTATAAAAACAAATTAAAATTATTAGCTTTAGTATTTTTGCATAGAAAATTGGATCAGTTTAATGATACAGGGCATTAAAAAAATAATTAGAACAATTTCAAACATATCTTAACTCTAAAAATAAAATATTAAATTTAAATTTTATTTACACAATAAGAAATATTATTTTGATTGTTCACTTGTAATTTTCTTAACTCTTGTTTTTTGACACTCCTCTAATTTTTTCATAATTACAATCAATGGTATTTTATAATAAAGTTATTATATCTAATGGCACTTATATTTAACCCTATATAATTAATCTTATCATTATAATATATATATATATATATATATATATATATATATATATATATATATATATATATATATATATATATATATATATATATATATATGATGAGGATAAAATTGTTAATGATCTTTTAAAAATAGTAATATGCTGATTGAATAGTAGTAAATTATTGATTAAATTATAATTTAAGGGCGTTCTAGCGGGTGGTCTAACAGGCATCATCACAACATCCTGGCTAGCCGCTGGAGCCAATATTTACAGCCTTCAAGGTCACATAGTTTATGGTACCAAAGTAACTACAATTGAAAATTGTCCTTTAAATATCACACAATCGCTTGGATTAAAGTAAGTTTTATATCTTAAATATATTTGTACATTTATGAAGTTGTTTGTAATTTTATTTTACAATCTTATTTAATTCCTAAGTTATTTTATTTGTTGGCACTACACTTTATGTAGGGCATGCACATGCTTTATTAACCTGCTAGTTCCATTCAGTTCTGTCAGTTGCAAAGAGCTTCCGTTGGAATATCTCAACATCGCTAAAAAAGGCTCGCGTTCCTTAATCTACCTAAGACATTGGCATCAGATTTAGCCAAAAGCAACTTCTTGAGAGGCCTCTGTGGACCAATAACTTCCACATACCCCAACCATTCTAGCCTCACTAAACTGCTATAATGTCCAGATTTTCTCTTTTAACAATTTTCAATCTGTAATTATTTATTTTAAAGGTTAAAGGCTTTGCAATCTTAGGAGATTCCTTGAGACCTAAAGGTTCTTAATGCCAGAAAACCTCCATGGTTAAGATGTGGTAGGGAAGAGTCCATACACCAACCCCCTCCCTAGATTAGTTGGAATTCATCTGATGGTAATTTCAAGAACCAGACTTATTAGCACTCGTAATAAAGGATATCCCTTCCACAATCCATTAATCTGTATTAAATTTTTGGAAGAGAACAATACTTACCTTCTTTGGAATTAATTTTGACAAATCTTATTTGTAAAAGCTTAATTTTCATCTCAGTTCCAAATATATACAGATCATTTCATTATCATTTTTTTCTCTATCATATGCCTGGAAAAAATCCAGTAAACTATGGTAAAAATGTGCAGCCTGGCAAACTATTTTGAAAACAAAAAAAACTAAGAGACTGGGCAATGTTCTTTTAGTTTTTAATGTTTATTTTATTTTTAAGTTATGAATGAATATTTATAAAATAATCATAAACTGATTAGTATGTGGAGCAGTGGCCTATGAAACTATAACAACAATTTAATGAGTACCTATGGATGGCTTACCGTTTCCCCAATATGTTCTCTTGTTAATAAAAAAAATAAAATAAAAAGATTCGGGAAGAAAAATCTTGTTTTTCTACTTTTCTTTCACCCCGCTCTTTTCTGTTTTTCTTGAATAACATTTTATAAAATTAATCTAAATTGTGATTTTATTTTTGCAGCATTACCCGATTTGGATATCCTGGAGAAGGGACGATGGTATTTCACTCTGACCATGTCCCAGACTTCTTCAAAATATCATATTTGTATTATGGTTTAATAGGATTCATTGTAGCGATGATTGTAGCATGCAGTGTCAGCATAATAACAGGAGTACAAGATCTATCTGAGCTGGATCCCAAACTAGTCATACCTCAGCTGAGGGGCTTTCTCACCAAGAAGAAGAAACAAAAGCTAGAAGTACACCTCTATTCGATGGTAGCTACATCAGAGAAATAATTCTATTCATATATTTCTTATTAAGGAGATGAGAACAAGTTCAATATGCCAAACTGAGTTAGAAATGACACCCTTACGTTTATGAACAACATTCAGAAATCAATACAAACTGATGAGTGTCTTTCACAATTATTCTATATCACATTTAAATAGAAATTTTTAATACAGGAGTATTTTTTTTCTTCATTATTTCTGATCCCAAGTTGGATTTGTATCTCAAAGCATCAGATTTATGAATGTAACCAAAAAATTTCATTAGCCAAAATTTCAATGATTGTCTGATCTGCATAGTATGTGTACAGTTCACTAGACCATGCACTTTTAGAATTGCAAGCTGTCTGTTTCTGTAGGAAAATAAAAGAAAATTATATAATTTCTGAAGTCTTTATCACTCAAAATTTGTTGTGACTCTCAGGAATCGCTTTACCGTTAAAGCATCAGCATTCTTTTATGAAATTCATTTTTCCAAAACATTATTAAAATGTTGTCATTCCAAGCAGCTTCTGTAACATTGTGAACTGCTATTGAATAAAGTCCAGTTGATAAAATTAATGGGTTTTTTCACAATGAGTTTTCTCAAATGTTCTAAGTTATAACTGAAACTATGTCTACAAAAGATAACAATAAAAAAATATAATTCTTTTTTTTTCAAATTATTATTATGCCAGAATTGTTACCTTTATAATAATCATTATGTATATCGATATAATTACTTCTGTAAATATGTACATATTTTCAAAATATACATATATATAAATATTTTTTTATAAACTACATAATTTGTATTATTATCCTAATCATTTCCTTCTCCATAGCATCATCCATTTAAACATTTTCAATTATTTTTCATCTTTACATTACAATTTATACATATATGATTTTTTTTTTTTTATTTTATTTGATTTTATTATTTGATAAAATTATTTGATCTATATACTGTTAATCAAAAAAATATCCATGCACTTTTTTTTTTTAATTTTCAAATACCAATTTCGCTTTACAAATATATTATAGAGTAATTCATTCTACATCACAATTTATTTTATTTCCAACAAATAACAATTAAATAACACAAAACATTGATAATGAATTTTTAAAAATATATTCATACACCCACATATTTCAGTGAAATATTATAACTTTTCAATATACAGATTATATTAGATTAAATGTTTCTATGTTTTATTGGCATTAACAATAAATTTCCTGTAGTCTCCTTGGTAAATGGACTTCACTGAATTTGAAGTCTCCACTGGAGCAACCTCACCCCATTTCTTTAAATTTTCTAAATAAGCACTTGTTTTTTTAACGCTGCTTTTTTTTCTTATAACAGGTTTGTAAATACTAATTAAATTCTGGAGATTGTAAAGAAAGGGTTTTAAAAAATGTATTTGGACAACCATTCTTTTTCAGTTTATTTATTTCTTAGCATTGTGTAGGATCATCATCCTTTTAAAAGGATAACAATTTTTAAGAACTTTTTTGACCCTATCATTATACACTGTCTCTGCTTTTGACCATTGGTTTTTAATTTATTTTTACCAGCCCTTGATTATTTTTTTTCTCAAGTCAAAAGTTCAAACGATAATATTAAAACTACTTTCATCAGGGAAAAAAAAATTTCGTCAAGAACTCCATCAGTATGTTGGCAGGCGAGATTAAAAGCAAGCAGTTTAAACAAATCAATGGAAGTTTGTCTAACAAGCTATAGTGTGTTTCTTTTACATAAAGTATTTTAAGCCGATCCGAAACTGTTATGAGTTTTTTTATTATGCATTACACAATCGTATTTCAACTTTTGCTTCTAATTTGCCAATTGAATTTTGTAGAAATAGGGGTATTTCTGTTTTAAATCATTTTATCTAAGTTTTAAAACACTTCTAAATGTTATTCTAATGAAAAGATAAATAAATTAAAACAGTAGCACTAAAAAACTCATGAATAGTCTTGGCAACTGATTATGGAGGACTTGAAGGGTAGGAATAGCAGTAATCGCTAGAAGCAATGAGGTCAGAATCTTGCATGACCTTTTTTTTCTCTCTTTCTCCCAATCCCTAGACAGATCGGGTATTTAAAGAACAAGCTGAAACCCCCAAAAGGTACTTCTCAAACACCAACTCAGTTCACATTCAAATTTTCAATCCTCTAACTTAATTTGGAGGGAGTATCTATAAAGGTGCACAAAACTTCAGAAAACCGAAAAAAAAAAATAGATAAACTAACCAAAATTTTGATTAAAATTTATCCCCGGATCATTCCATGTCAAATCAACCATGGTCTAGAGCTTAATATCTCAGAAATCAGATATTATGTATTTTTTTCTACACATATAGTACTATCAGTAAGGATAAAAAAAAAAAAAAATGCAATATTTAAGATTTCTCCAATTTTTAGTTTTTGAACATTTAAAAGCTTATAGCTCCAAAACTATTCACCCTAAAAAAGTGTCATTCTTTTCCGAATTATATGGGATTTAATTTGCTATGAATCTAGATTAACCAAACCAATCTTAAAAAGTTCCAAAAACTTAATATTGAATTTTTTTTTTTTCAATAAATGTTATAAGACATATCAAAAATATATTATACCTGACATTAATCGTGAGCCATTAATTGGTGAATGAACTTGTTTTTATTTTTATATGATCCCATTGAGGTACCATCATAAAGTTTGCTATGTGCATTCTTATGTAAACAATAATATACATTTTTTAAAACAATGAGGTTGTTCAACTTAAAATCGAAATTTTTTATTTAAGTATATTTAATGTTTTCAATTTAAAATATATGTGTAATTAAAAAATGTATGTTTAATGTTAATATAAGAATGCAGATATCAAGCTTTATGACGGTATCTCAATTGGATCATGTCAAAAAAAAGTTTTGAGGAAGCTCCTTCACCAATGGCTCACGACTAATGTTGGGTATGGTAAATAACTTAAAAACGCAGTTTTTATAATGAATTTTAGCAAAGTAAGTTTCATTGTATGACATATACAGTTAAATATATGTTAGCAGTGTATCTCCAGTTCAGTTTAAAAATAAATTATCATAAAAATACAAGGTTTTATTTGTTTATAATAGAATCCTCAAAAACTCTATCTTGAAATTTTGTCGATAAATTATTATCACATGTAAAAGTAACATATATTTTTTCAAAAAAATAAAATCTATAATTTTGAGATACTGAAAGAATTGGTCCTGTAATTATGAAAAGACTGACACTATTTTGAGCTGTGTAGGATAAACAATTTAATATGTCAAAAAAGTTGTTTTGTTTTTGTAATTTATAACTAAAAATGTAAAAAATCAGAAACTTTGAATTTTTGACTATATTAATGCATCAAACATAAATACCAAGTTTCATTTCAATACACCTCGAGTTTAATATTATTATTTTATTGGTTGATTTGGTGTGGAATGATCCTCCTCCTCTTCCCTCCCACTTTTATAGTATCGTCCTGCCTAGTAAACATCTCCAATTCAGTTTATTATTTTCGGGGAAAATACAAAAAAAAAAAAAAAAATTATCAAATCATATTACATGAATACTGAAATAAATAAAAAAAAATGATAAATTAATAACAAATAAAAATATTCAAACAGTTCCATAAAAATTCCCATTTTATTTTCTGTTTATGACTTCCCTCTAATTGATTTATGTACTGTAAAAAAAAAAAAAAAGGTTTGAATCTGACAAAAAAAACATAAAATAATTATCTGAATAATTCATTGATCAAAAATTGATTTTTTTTTTTAAGTGCAAAACCAAAAATCGGTCTCATCATTACATTATTTTATTTATTCCTTCTTTAAATACAAAATAGCATTTTCTGCTTTAAAACTTATAATTCATTCTTATTTACAATAAATAATGATGATTTTTATTATCTAGCCATGACTATCCGAAGGAGTGATAGAATAACTTTTTTGGGAATTGAAAAATAAAATAATACCTTTTCATTAAAAATCAGGAAAACACAACAGCCATTAATTGGCTTATAAATATGGCTCATTAACTAATAAAAATCACACTTTTAATAAAAAAAAAAAATTTGTTTGCAATTTAATCTAATTCTTTCAATAGACAAATATAAAAAATTATTACATTTGGTACTTACATACTTCACAGTCCACCATATGTTGAGGTTATAACCTGACACCATTAATTGATTACTATTTATGCCAATTTAGGCCCCGATCTCAAATGAAAAGGATCCGTCAGGGGTTTGTTCAACTCTTCAATGAGCATAGAGAGTAGAAGTCAACAGTTGTGATCCAATTAAAGCAGTAATACTAATAGTATAGGTTATAACTCACAACATTGGATGACCATTAAATACATAAATATCCAAAATTCATACACATCAAATCAGGTGAATCACATACCACAATTGTAGTGAAAAAAGAAAGAAATAAAGTTTATAAAATTAGTTCTTAAATCATTCAAAAGGAAAAACTCTTATTTTACTAAAGATTTTATAAACAGTATTCAAAGAATAAGAGCACTGCTATGAGATAAATCTATAGCAGTAATTTGATTGAGCCTGTGTATAAATTGGTAATAAGTTTAAAGATTGTATTTAAAAAAGATATTTACAGATATTCACATGTTCCATAAATTATTTCAACAATGTGCCTATGAGATAGTAATTAAGGCATACAAAATTATTTTAAAAAATCATCGATATGACAATAACAATGCTAAGTATTTATTCAAAGTGATGGGGTATTGTAAACTAAATTAATAGATTAAAATCCATATTTTGATTGAGTTTGTTTGCGTGTCATTCTGCTATTAGCCCATTGATTTCGGAGTTCCATTTCTTTTTCTTTTGCTTGAGATGCCAAATATGTTATTTGATGTTTTCTTCTTTCAACAACTGAAAGATTTTTGGCTTTCTTGTATCCTCTATGTTCATGCCCTTTTGTCAAATCTTTAGAAAGCCACATATATGCATCTCCTACCATAGAGTTAACATTGATATCAATGACTTCTTCAGGAATTTCTCCTTTCCGTTTTCTAGCTCTAGTACCACATAGTTTTTCAATAGCTTCATCACCTAAATCACTGAAATCTTGATTATTCTGGGCTTCAATCATGAGATTATCAGATTTACTTTCTGAATAAGGAGGATATTTGCTCTCAGAACTAGCACCAGAATTTGTCAAAGGCAAATCAACAGGAGTAGATAAATGAGTAATCGAAGAACTATTATATTTAATTTGCTCAACATCAGTAAACGGTTCATCAATGATAGCTTCAGGTAATGAAATGTCATCACTTGAGGTGAAGAAAAATGATGATGGATTTTCTTCACGTTCATCATCCTCTTCATCATCACATTTTTTTACAGAAGTTGATTTTGATAATGGGAACTGTTTAACTTTAGAAACTGGTCTTGATTTATTAGAATTATTTAACTTATTAGTAATACTTTTAGGTATAAAATTATTTACATTTTTCGGAGCTGGTAACAATGCAAACAAACCAGATCCTTTTGTAGAGGGTTTCTTCTTTCTACTTTCTTCATTGTCACCTGTCTGTAAATCACTTAGTGATGGTAACAATATTTTTACTGGTTGATTTTTGTTTTTGCTAAGTAATTTCAATGCATCCTCACCAAGTGAAAAGGTACTTTTGGGGGCTGGTAATTGTGCAAAAAGTTTATCTTCAGTTGAGTTGGGAGTTTCCTTTAACAATGCTGGATTATGAACAATACAGTCTTCTTGATTCTCTTTCACCAAATGAGCTTTCCCGAAATCACTATCTTTCTTTTCATCACAAGGTGATTCGGAATCACTTTCATCAGATGAACCGTAATCCACTAAAGCCATATTAGTTTTTTAATACACGAAATAGCTTAAATATAAACACAAATAGTTCTCATCACTGTAATTCAAATAAAAAAAGATTGAAAGAGCATACAGGGATTGATGGTTCAAATAACAAGTCAAAATAAACAAAACTTTGTAAAATGACAAATTAAAAAAAAATAACTAGCAAAAGCCAGAACAACACAACTGAAGAAAAATAGATAACCTTACGTTTGCCGTCAACCTAACTTTCGTTCAGCAACAAATGCTCACATTTCGTCAAACATTCGAGGTAGGACGATCGGAACGATCAACGAAGATAAGAAAGATAATCTTATTACCTTCCTTCCTCAATGGGATGATCCCGGGACGATCAGTTCTAGGATTCTGAATGAAACGTCCAGGAGTGATGAAGATATTTTATATTTGTCTTGCTTTGACGAATCTATTTCTACAACGCAACATTTCCAAATTACTCAGCATATTGGTACAGCCTCACATAAAATAAACATAGAAATACAATCAAGACTGTAGAAAAGTATCATTACACCATCTACAAGTAGAGACAGCAAGTCCGCCTTTTGTACAGATTTGGATAGCGCATTTGTAAGAACCGATGTCCCGTTGAGCAAAATAAACAACCCCACTCTCAAAGGCTTTTTGAAAAATATATATCGGAGAAACAAATGACTGATAAACCCCCTTTAAAAAAAACTATCTGGATGATGTATATCAGAAAAACCCTCGCAAAAATTCGAGATAATATCAAGGAGGGATCTATTTGGTTTTCAATTGACGAGTCAGTTGATGTTGAAGGCCGAAATATTGCAAATATCATCGTTGGTTCACTCTGCCCAGATTCCTCTTCAAAGTCATTTCTCCTAAATTTCCAAGAGTTGGAAAGTTCAATCTTCAACGACTCCAATCTTCTTGGCCTAAAATGTGTGCTACTTGAAAAGTGTTCTTGTTTTTGTCAGGCGGCACTCGGTACACAGTTAAAGCAGGGAAGTCCATAAAAGTATTTTATCCTAAAATACTTCATGCCACATGTCTTGTGCACGCGTTCCATCGTGTTTCTGAAGTTGTTCGGCTGAATTCCCGGAGGTAGATTTTTTTTTTTCATCTGCTAAACAGACTTTTTTAAAGCTTTAAACTGAGTGCAAATTTTCGAGAAAACTTTTCCTGAACTGACCTTACCTCTTCAGCCAATAGTCACGAGATGTGGAACTTGATTGGTGGCTACTGAGTAGGTACTAAGAACTTTGAAAAAAAGACGTTGTTTCAAAGCTTGATAGTGATTCAGCCGCAGCTGTTACTCATGTTCAGAAATTGTTGGAAAACCCGATTGTGAAAAATAATCTCACTTTCATCACCAACAATTGCGCTTTCATCGTACTCACGATAGTGTGATAACGATAGTGAATTACAGAGTGTGCCTCAAATAAAAACATAGAGCTTATTAATGAAGCAATTCGAAAAATAGAAGACGTCTCAGGGGAAATCGGAAACAGAATCTGGACAAAACTGCAATATGTTTTAAAAACAATCCTGGTTGAAAAGACATGTTGAATATTCAGGTCATTAGCGGAAAGAAGATGGCATCGAAACTATCAATAGAGTGGAAACTTTATGAAATAACAACTTTCTGAAATGTTTTAGTAACTTCAGTAGACTCGAGCGTTCTTGCAACAGGTAGATGTTGGTACTGAAGATCCACGTACTTTTACATTTGAAAAATTAAAAATGCATTTACTTTTCAACTGTTTTCCTGATAATGAATAGATCGTTTTTTGAAATGAATAAATTAAATAATTTTATTATATTTACACTAGCTGTACCCGCACAGCGTTGCTCATGAAAAGAATTGTGAGTTAAATACCTTCCCAAATATCAAGTTTTTTTTGTTTTAACTTATAAAAAATAATGTGAGTAACAGAAGACCAGAAGTATTGTTCTTATCATTCCAAGTCAGTATTCGTCATCATACTGTAAAGTTTGTACAAAACTTTTACAAACTTTTTTTTTTCAAAGAAAAGATTTAAGTTTAACTTTGATTTTTATATTATTTTTAACACATTAATTATATATTGCACATTTCATCATACTAATTGCTCTATGAAATGAATGGAAAAGTAAATAAAAGGATACAACTTTACAATAGGGGCGCGTTATCACTGGTTCCTTCCGAATTTACCCGAAGGTCGCCGGACTAGATAACTTTAAAGCTATTTGTGCTAGCTGATTCATTTGTATGCATTCAATTGTAGCATTCTTATTCATTGGAATTATTACTGCATTAATTAGATATTATTTTAAATTATTAGTGCTGTCGACTTCTGGTGATCTTGGAACATGAAAGGAAAGAAAGAAAAAATATGTTGTTTTTTTTGCAAAAAATTCATTTTTTATTGTAAAGCTAGTACTATTATAAATATGATTTTATTACTTATATGTTATCAGAAATGTGTTGTTTTTTAAAATTAAGTCATATTTCTTTAATATTTTTCAAGTTGACTCCTGAATTCTGAAAATATTTTCTAAAGGCACTCTTTAGCATTTCTATGCTTCAATCATTAGAACTCTTAGGGGGATATGGTAACCAGAACTTTCAACGAAACAACTTGTTACCAACAAAAATTTTGAAGGTAAATATTGCAAGGCCAAAGAGGAGAAAATTTTTCTTGGTAATCGACTGCATCTTTTGGAATTCGTCTCATTTCATCTAGAGGTTTTCTTAGAACAGATTCAAAATGATAAAAAAAAATTGTCATGGCAAAAATTACAAAATTATCTTATTTTTTTTTTTTTAGTTTTCCCCATTTCTCCCCTTTTTGAAACGAGATTTTGAAATATTTATATAATATAGGAAGGAGTTGGTCGGGTGGGTGCGGTCATTGACAAACACTATAATAAGTATAACTTATTTATTCTATGCCAACGTTTCGGTCTAAGTTTTAGGTCATCATCAGGGCTAAAAGAAAGAAACATGAAAACAATATTGAAAACAACAGAGGCAGTATCAGTAACAGAAAAAAAATGGTAATAAACAGAAATGACATGATAAAAATATATGAAGCATAAAGAAAATATATGTTAATATGTATTGTAAATAATGAAAATTAAAGACATGTGAAAAAAGTGAAGGAATGATTAAGAATAAAATGAAACAATAAAGTACATTATACATGATATAATAAACTACATGAAAACTATTAATTAAAATGATTACAAGTATGATGATTTGGAAGTATGTAAAGCATATCGATTTTATTATGATATTACAAGTTTTGTAAAAGATGGAAACGATGTTAAAAATGCTGACAAGTGACTAATGAAAACAAAAATAATTTAAAAAATAATTGAAATTAAAAGAATGCGTTATTTCTGCAAGATATAATAAAATAAATGAAAACTAATTGAAATTACTACTAGTAAGAACATTTGGAAGTATGTAAAGCGTATCGAGATAATTATGATGTAACTTACAGACTGATTACTTACAGAACTGATGTATTTTACAGAAACTAACCCTAAATTTAAATATTATTTGATTGAAAGGCATAAATATTAATTTAAAAAATTGGTAAAAAGTATAGTTTAAGGCTAAAAAAAAATAAATATTCTCTCAAAATTATTTTAAAAAAAATAAAATAAAATAAAAAATTAATATCTCATCCAAAAAACATTTCCTCCAACTGATGGGCTAAGTGATAATGGATATAAAATAAAGGTGAAGGGTTAATTAGGAAAATTAATTTGTATAAGGAGTTGTCACAAAAAAAAAAAAAAATGGAGATGAGAAAAGAAAATTATGGATGCAGGGATGGATGAAAAGGTAGGTTATTTTTAATATATTGAGTATTTGGGAGTAAGTTAGAGAAAGGTTTTGTATATCAGTTTATTGATTGATGGGAAGGGATTCTAATTGGGTGCAGATGCTTCCTGAGAGGAGTCGTTTGTCATGCTTAGAGTCTGTAGCGAGGACAGAAGTATTGTCAGAATCAAATGTAGGGTTTAAGTATAATACGTGTTCTAAAAGTTTAGAGGCAGCATGGTTACGGGAAGAGAGGGAATATTTATGTTGGGTGATGGGATTAGGGTTGGAATATTGACGCGCGATATATCGATATATCGGAATTGAAAAATCTATATTTTCTATCGATATCTTAACATCCGATATATCGATATTTTGCAACGATATATAGATGGCACTACATGCTAAACTATATTACTGTGATAATTCATATTTACCTTTCGAACCATTGACCATACGAATTATCGATATTATAATATTAGTAATAATAATAAAAGGCTTAGCGAACCCGGAGGTTCGATGCCGATACCACTAATCGCTGTCTACAAATCTCGGTCCACCGACTACCTTCCAAACCCAAATTCCTTAGATCACTCTTAATACTTACTATCCTCCCACCTACGTTTCGGGCAAGCCCTTTTCAACCGTCGCGATGATATCACTTCGATTATATTAACAGGGTGCATGCTCCGCAATTCCGCGTTGTGTAATCTCCTAAACTCTCCAGTTGACTCATCCTTTTTCGGACCAAATATTTTACGCAGTACCTTATTCTCGAATACCTTAAGGCGTTGTTCGTCCTTCAAGGTTAGCGGCCACATTTCACACCCATACAGAACTGTAGGCAAGATAATAGTTTTGTATATTCTAAGTTTTAAGTTTCTGGACAAAATGCGCGACCTAAGTAATGTTGACACCGAAAAATAACAAGCATTTCCCGCCTTTAACCGCGCCTTTATTTCCTATTGAATTTCGTTTTTTCTAGTAATCACAGACCCCAAATACTTAAATTTCTCAACGTGTTCAAACCTATTTTCTCCTATATCTATATCCTCAAAATCTCCGCTAACCATATATTTCGTCTTATCCGTATTTATTTTGAGGCCAACCTCTTTCCCAGCTGTCATTATCGATATTATACTGTATCTTATTTTAATAATTTCCTTTATTCGCTAAAACTCCAGAATCGTAACCCCAACATGGCAGAGGTTATTTTTAAGATCAGTCAGGCCCTAAAAATCTAGATTTCCGCCATGGGGTCACGATTCCGGAGTTTTACCAGTAAATTTAACAATAAACAATATTTAATCACCAAACAATATTTAGTAAATAAGATTTATATACAAATAATGTTAATTAATCCTATATAAAGATAAATTGATGATAATATAAATGATGATGGTACTGAGATGTATATCAAATGAATTATGATACATGTTTTTAGATGAATGTTTTGAGAATACACAATATAGTTGGAAGCGTTGTTATAAGATCAATAAAATGTTTAGAAGTTTGAAGGTTTTATTATTGAAAAACTTCTAGACGACATAATATGTTATAATTTTTTTGTATGTATAATTCTTTTCTATCTTTTTTATAATGGTTCATGGCTAGTAAAAATATTGTTTTTTATAAGACAATAATTATATTATTTCATAGCCTTCTTCACAATTTAACATTATACTCATTTTATGCACTTTTCTTTGCTTTTTCATCCATTTCCTTTCGATACATCGATATTTTCTTTTCGATTTTCCAACCCTAGATGGGATCTTTAAGGAGGTTATTAGTTTCGCCAATGTAGTAGGAGTTACAGTTGGGAGTACTCAACTGCTATCACAACCAGTATTACCTGTAAAGCAAGTCAGGAAGAAAAAAAGATGAAAAGAACGCTGTATTGATAGGCATACACAAGATGCTAAAATGAGAAAGTTGTTCATGATTTTCCTTATTGGACGTAATATTTATAAGACATCAAATCACATTAAGTATTTGACCAATATAATATTAAAATAAATAATTTGTAGCGTATGATATGATGAATATACCGTACAGACCAATGGAGAAAATGTGTCTTTGGACCCTGGGGCTATGAAACGGAAAGATCCGTTGAAAACTTTACATCGAAAATTCGACGCGATTATAGTACTTTCTTTACCTAGTAGCGATAGGAAAGCAAAAAACGGGAAACAAAAAATTAATTGGATTAAAAAATAAACAGGTAAGTGAGGTTAGCAATGAGTCTTGGTCACCCTTTAGTTTCCGGAACTGTTACTAGATTCGTCTACTTGCACTAGACCAGGGGTCGGCAACCTTTTGGTGACAAAGAGCCAAATCTATATCGAAAAAAACAAAAAAAACATGGAAAAACATACAAGTGCCTGTTTTATCTTATTCTGTGGCACTTTGAATATTATGTGTATAGGGATCAAATGCCTTAAAAAAATCGTATCTAAAATTTGGAATGGTTTTTTACTGAAATATTTAATATTCAGAGAGTCACACAATTATCTAAAAGAGCCGCAGGTTGCCGACCCCTGCACTAGACCAATGGCGACCGTGGTCCATTGCCCTTCTCAGCTACACGTTTATTTCTTAATCCTATTGATTTTGTCATAATTTTTGGTGTTGATAATGCTTTTTTACTTTCCCTTACCTATATACGATGTATATAATAAGGGGAAGTATTGCGATCGCGAAAATTTTCGAATTCGAGTTTTCGACGGAAATACACGTTTTAAGGTCCCCTGAGTCCAAATGGCCAAGTCTCGCAAAATGGTCTGCGTGTCTGTGATCAATCTAGCTCAAAAACGAAAAGTTGTCCGATACTGTATCTAAGGTTGGCACATGCGTGTGATGTTACAGCAACATTTTCGTAAAAATCAACTAACCGGAAGTGCCACTTTATATAATGGATTCGAATAAATACTTAGCATTGTTATTGTCATATCGATGATTTTTTAAAATAATTTTGTATGCCTTTATTACTATCTCATTGGCACATTGTTGAAATAATTTATGGAACATGTGAATATCTGTAAATATCTTTTTTAAATACAATCTTTAAACTTATTACCAATTTATACTCAGGCTCAATCAAATTACTGCTATAGATTTATCTCATAGCAGTGCTCTTATTCTTTGAATACTGTTTATAAAATCTTTAGTAAAATAAGAGTTTTTCCTTTTGAATGATTTAAGAACTAATTTTATAAACTTTATTTCTTATATTTGTCTATTGAAAGAATTAGATTAAATTGCAAACAAATTTTTTTTTTTATTAAAAGTGTGATTTTTATTAGTTAATGAGCCATATTTATAAGCCAATTAATGGCTGTTGTGTTTTCCTCATTTTTAATGAAAAGGTCTTATTTTATTTTTCAATCCCCAAAAAAGTTATTCTATATACCCCTATCACTCCTTCGGTTAGTCATGGCTAGATAATAAAAATCATCATTATTTATTGTAAATAAGAATGAATTATAAGTTTTAAAGCAGAAAATGCTATTTTGTATTTAAAGAAGGAATAAATAAAATAATGTAATGATGAGACCGATTTTTGGTTTTGCACTCAAAAACGGCTCTAACGATTTTGATGAAACTTGCCAAAATTATTCTTCATAAAGACCTTTAACTTTTCATTTATGTAGTAAATCACGGAGAAAATGCAGGAAAAAAAGTTATGAAGATAAAAATATTTTATTTTCGTATGGGTTAAAAAGTATGCAATTTATAGTAAATTATGTACAGAATTATATGAAAGGTTATTAAAGTATCTAAGAAAAAAAAATCATCAAAATCGAACAAGTATTAGTAACGATACAGTGTATTTTATGAGGAACATAAAATAGATGGATAACCGAGCGCATCCGAAAGGAGATAGATGCGACCGAACCTCCTCCCACCAATCCGCCAATCTGTTGTAAACAATACGCTCTGTAATAAAGTAATTTAAGAATACAAAAACGGAAATTAACTTAATAATTTCTACTTTCACATTACTTAATGGAAAGAAAATGTTTCCATAGAAACTAAACCAGCAACTTTTAAAATATATTTGCAACTTGACAAAGTTAAAATATATAGGTAGTGTACTATAATTGTTTAAAAAACTGTTTTATTGTACTTAGGTGACAAAAGAAGTGAATGCTGTTGAGTTTATTAGAAGCAGTGTTTATGTGAACTTTTTAAAATTATATTAAAAAGATAATTATTATAGGACGGTAAGGGAAAGTTGCGTGATGCGCGCACCGCACCAGATTTTTATAAATATGATTTATGATTTTCATTTGATTATTACGCCAACTTTCGATAGTTCGAAATTCCCGGGATCAGTGTTTAGGGGTCACTCCACGTTAAATCACCCGGCCATGATACCAACCCCTTCAGATTTTTTTGAAACTTGGAGCAATTGATCACATCACTATCCTGATGATACCCGCAAAATTATTTTATCCTTTCATTTTTAGTTTTCGTTAATTTTTTTATGTATACCAACTGTCTCTACCTTTCATTCCATTTTATAAATTTCACTGATAAAGCTAGAAGTAAAAACTGTCATTCGTGATTCACTGCTGGAAAAAAGGATTAAGTGCGAAGGCAGATGCTGAGGAAATTTGTGCGGTGTAAGATGAAAATTTGGTGCATCGTAATACTGCAGCGTTTTGGTTCAAGCTGTTCAATTCTGGGAACAACAGCGTTCAAGATAATGTTTTATGTTTGGTGGAATTATGAAGATGTTTTGAACTTTGATCTGGTTCCAGGTGGCAGGGTTACTGACGTTTAGCATTACTGTGAACAACTCAAAAAAACATATAGAGTTTTAAAATAGGAGTCCCCTGCTTTGGTCAATCATATTAAAGTGATGTTTCAACAAGACAATGCTCCTGCCCATCGTTCACTCTTAATCAAAGAAAGATTCTCAGAAATAGAGGATGTTAGCATCTTATCCTACCATCCTTAGAACCCTTGCAAACATTGCACTGTTTGGCTATGGTCTTTCACGGTCAATGGCACATTTTTTGACACTTCAAAAACAACAGGAATACCAAATCAGGTGTAAGGAGTTTTCCGCCTTAAAATCCAAGGACAATCAAATTCAACTTCTGGTAGAAAGGTGGGTTAAAGTAATTGACAATGATGGCCTTATTTTGAAGAATAATTTCAATGTGTAGATTTTATACTGAAATTTAAATAAAACTTATTCTATGCACAATGACTTTTGTAACAACCTTGTATATAAAGCATTGCAGCACACCCACAGTCTAAATTACACTAAAAGCCTTTTAGTTACGGATGAAGAAACAAAGCTATAATATCTAGTAGAAATAGTCAAATCAGTGTGCACGATTCATGCTCGGAGCATATGGGCCGGTATTCAGAGTATCACATTGTGTATTTCTTACATTTCTTGAAGGGAAAAAGCATATTTCCAACTACAGACTTGGTCCTTATGAATCGCCTAATTTTAATAGCTGAATTCCTGAGGGATATTTTTATATTCCTCCATTTGTACAAACGTTAAAATTCAGCGATTTTGGTGAAGTAGAGCGTTTCCTTATTCGCCTTGACAATTCATCCCATTAATGTTCAGTATGGTTTAGAAAGGGACTACATGTTGGCCACTATAAATATAGTATTATAGAGTTTTCTAGAGATTCCGAAAGGGTATTAATATATACAATAAAATACAAAAAGGGTATTTTTCGTCCATAAAATTTAATACAAGTTATTTTTGTTCAATTCAAAGCTGTAGGAGAAAGCTTTATGCTTTCCTATCTCCTTGTTACAGGTTGTTAACCGGTGTTTTAAAACAAATATATCATTTCATAGATAAGAAGTTTGTTTTTAATTAGATCCCTAAACAACGTCTGTTTAAGGTTTCGCCTTTTTTAATTAATTTTAAAATTATATAATTATTTTCTGGATTTTTTTTGTCAAAGAGTAATATTAGCAGCTTCAGAATTTTGTTTGCTACATTCACTAAAGAATCAATTTCTTACTTTACATTTGAGTATTGTTTTAATTGTTGCTTATTTTCAATAAGTGTCTTGTAGTTATAGGATATCGAGGGTTTTGTAGTACTTTTTTGCAAGCAAGGATCTTGATTTTATCTCGTTTTGTTTTAGTAGTTTATCTTGTTAATCACAGCTATTGAGAACCTGAGTTTTTATTCCTAAAAAATTAGTGCTGATAATGATAATCGGTGCTGGCTGATGGGATCGGGACATATGTTACAGTAAAACTACATATGTTGTAGTTTTACTGTAACTGTTAAAAGTTTTAAAATTGTTGTTTGTATATATATGTATATAAAACTGATCATCAGCCTTAAATGAATATTGAGAGTTGTTTTGAAAACAGAAATTCCATAACTATTTGTTTGATATAGTTAATATAGGATAATGATGCTCAGTATTTAACTGAAACTATGTTTAATTTGTATATTATCTTCAAATATTGTCTTGTATATTGTGTTCAAAATGCGACTATTGCAGGCATTGTGTTTTAAATTCTATGGAGACTTGTATCTAATGTATATAATACCAAACATAACTTTTATTTTTGAAAAAAAAAAAAGTGCATGCTTTATGCATTTTTATATTTACGTAGTAATTGATCTATTTTATTTACAACACTTTAGATTTTAGAAGTATATATGAATTAAAAACTTTATTCAAAATGCCTTATTATTATTCTACTCGGTTTTTAAGTTATATAAGGCAACTAAATATGCTACGTAAAATAGTTATTATTTATTCCGATGGTGTTGTAATATCTTCTCTGAATTTTAGAAGTGTTTTCATATTCTTAGTACATTTTTTAATGTTATATTTAACTTTTTCATTGGAATTAGTGTTATTCTTGATGTTAAGATAGTCCCTTGAAGGATATAAGCTTAATAAAAATCAACCCTTTGATTATTATGGGCCTCATAAAATTCTAAATACCATGGGGGTCCTGTTGGGACCAAAACATTGTACTGTCACTTGTTTTTTGCTGTTGGTGAATTTCACCTTTAAGTTTGGTTTTCTTTTTGCCTACACCTGAAAATAAATAAAAATTGCATCTTTTTTTTTTTCTTAGATTGTGAGCTCTTTGATAAAAATAATTCATTTTTTACATATCTTTAACTTAAAATTCGAATATCCAATATTTCTTAAATCTAGATACTAGAGCAAAAAGAGGGACTGGATATAAAAAAAGAAAAGATTAACATAAATTTTATTGTAAACCTGAAACAGACAATTGTTTTCTCAAAAACTTTAATAAACAAAATAATCACACACATTTTTTAGACGTATGCACCTTACACACTTAAGTTTTTCCAATTATTGCCAAAAAATTTTACTTTTGCAAGAAAAAATTCGGTTTATTAATTTGCTATTTCTACTTATTTATTGAACCTTGCGATGCTTTAAAGATGATTATGGATTTTTATATGACAATATTAAATAAAATATCTAATAAGTAATAATGTCATTTTAGAAAATTGCAGTTTGATGTAATAACATCATTATTATACTTTAATTAATTATAATAATGATTTTACTACTGTATTAATCATATATTGAATATATATTTTTTTATGATATATAATGGATATATATCTATTTTGGATTGGATTTTTGTTAGCGAAGTATCATGTTTTTATTTCAAAATACCAGTTTTACAGGAGATCTTATTGAATGTTTAATAGTTTACTAGAAATGAGCATTACTCTTGATCTCTTTACATGAAATTTAAAAGATTATTAAATTTCATGTAAAGTGATCAGGAGAAATGGCCATTTATAGTAAACTACTTAACATTCAATTGGCTGTCTTGTAAAACAGGTGTTTTGAGCATTTGATTTGTTTTACTACTCTTTACAGATATCATCTATTTGATTGTTAATAATTTTATTGTTTTTGTTATTGTATTTAGAATATAGATTGTACATATAATCAACTACTCTCAAAGCCTGTGTTTGTAATTAGTTAATAAATATATTATATATTTCTTAAATTTATATTTACTGATTATATTATATTATCTCACTTCATAATATAATTTAATTTTCTGTAATATTTTGAATATTCATTTTAATTTTGAGTGATAATTATTATCTTCATTTTTTGTTTATTTTAAATTGAAAGTATAAAATACCTCAACTATTATTTACTATTACCACTATTCTAGATGCCCGGTCCTCCCCCAGAACCTCTATATTCATTTCGAGGAAATATGAAATCAGTACACTGCATCTTGCCTATCATAAATGAATCCAATGAATTACTTTACGTTGGCACAAATTTTGGGAAGGTTCATGTTTGGGACCTCAAGGTAACATTTGTAAAGAGTTGAAATGGTTATTTCAAAAAATCAATTGCATATAATTAATTTAAGATTTATGTTTTGTTTTTTTAGTTAAAAAGAGAAAAGATTAAGCATGAAGTTGGAAATGAAGCTTGCCTTTGTATAGCTTTCAACAACAATTTGTTTATAACACAACAAAAAGGAGATAGCATTAAATTTTGGGAAGAAGGTAGTGGTGTTTGGAAACTCCAGAAAATACTGAATCATGATTACTGTGGATTCTGCAAAATGGGCTTCCTTGATACTTTTGTTGTTTTGCCCAGTAGTGGCAGCAGTATTACTTTATATGATTTTGTCAACAATAAAGAAATCATTCAAGCTACAGAAAAAAAACTTGGGGAAATCATGTGTCTTAAAATCATAATTTCTATAAAATGTATCTTGGTTTGTTACGAATCTGGTGAACTGATCTTATGGAAGATGGATTGGACTTGTTTAGACAAAACTAAAGTTACTGACGACTGCCCTATGGCTATTGATTATTGTGAACTTACCAGTGAAGGAATTTTGGGAACTAATAACAATAAATTGTTGAAGTTTAAATTATGTGATAATCAGAAAATAACCATTGTTGGTGAAGTGGCTATAACTAATCCAGGTATTAGCTCTGTAGCAATTAATGAAAAAGGAAAACTATGTGTATTAGGATGTTGGGATGGAAGAATAAGATATTTCACAATGAAAACGTTAAAATTGCTTGCAGTCTTAACACATCATAGTGGTTCTGTTGATTGTATTACTATTGTAAACCAGAATCTTTCTTTTTGTGGGAGTGGCTTGGTTATAGCTAGTGGTAAAGACACCAAAGTAAGCTTATGGAATTTGTATTCTCAATGAATGAATTTGTTAAAAATAAAACGTGATATTATTATTTTTTGTTCATTTATCAATCCTTTCAGCTCAATGTTTTTTTAACGGGGGGGGGGGGGGAGATAGCATGTTACAAAGTTTAATTGTATGTTTTAAATTTATGATTTTCTTAATAATTATAACTCATAATATTTTTTTTTTAAATATTAATATCCATTTAACAGTATTATGTCATATTTCTGTTAGGTTTTCATGATAGTGTTATATAGAGATATTGATACAAAAGGCTTTGACAGTGATACTTGAATGTTGGTTGATCTAGTAAGGAGGTTATTCTGTTTTTGATTTTCATTATAAATTGTCAACCTGATTTTTGATTAGTGTCAGCGCTGTCAAGGAATGAAAAAAAAATAAAAACGCTTCGGCGTACGAAATGGAGGGTACGGGTTCTGATATTGTTTCAGGTAATAAATAATTGTTGAAGAAACCTTTACAATAATGATATATTTGATTAGTTAGTATGTATGTTGCTTTGAATATCTCTATTAAAACAATCATTATATTTTATTCATTTTCCTTTTTTAAATTTGAATATCAATGATTACTAGTCATTGCCAATTTCACTTAATTTTAAAGAAAGGACTATAAAACCTGATGAGAATGGAGACACTAAGACTGATGTTGCTAATCTTCAGGAAAAAGATACACCTTCTTCAAAAGAAAATGTTAGTTTTATAGTAATTCACAACAAAAATAAGTTTGATGTTCAGTTTCCTCTTGATGAAACAGTGTGCAAATTAAAACAACATCTTCAGAACATTATTAGTAAGTTTTTCTAATATGCAAGAATTTTTTTTTTTTTTTTCAAATATTAATTTAATTTTTCTCTAGATGTTCCTCAACCTCTCCAGAAAGTAATGTTTAAAGGCTTGGCCAAAGATGATAAGACCTTAAGAGATATAGGGATTACTGCTGGAGCCAAAGTGATGGTTGTGGGATCTAAATTAGATGATGTTCTAGCTGTTTCCACTCCTAGTACCCTAGTAAGCATCACTCTTATTATGTTTTTATAGTGCAATCACTGAGAAGTGTACTACTAGTTGGTTTATTTATAGGTTGCGGAAGAGAAGACACATGTTGTAAGTAAAGAACCTTTATGTCGTCAAAAAGTGCACAAAAAGATAATCGACAAAGGAATACCTGATGATGTCCTGCCTGGTATTCGTGATACCAAAGTAAGTCAATTTATGTATTCTGAAACTTTTCTTACTGTTGTTATTATATTTTGCTTCTTACATTTTTATGCACAAGCAATAATATTTGGTTTCAACTTTGTACTAATGCCCATTTACAATTTTAGGTAACAATAACTCAGCTGGAACACTAAATTGAGGCTGTTGTCTCTTTTTATTTAAATATAATTATTGATAACATATGTTGTTTTTAGGTTATGAAATATTGTTTTATATCATTACTTCATTTTACCGGAAATCCACTAAGTCAGCAAAAAATAAAAATAATTGTTATTCAAGGTATTATTGTGTTGTTTTTTATAGCTAGAGTACAATCAAACATAAAATCATTTCTTAGTTTATATTTTCTTACTTAATTTTTTGAGGAATTTCAAAACAGTTTTAACTGAATTATAGAGTTCCATATGTTATTGTAGGTAGATTTACTTACTAGATATACTGATGTACATCATTGACTTCATGCATATTTGTAACTGGGCTAAGTATTTGAAGTGTTAGGTACAAAACCAAAGTTCAATTTGATGAAATTTATACTGTTTCATCGTGATGTTGATTTGAATTATTGTAGAATCATGGATTAGGCCTGATGCATTGTTGTGCAAAATACTCAAAAACTCAAATAAAACATGTAATTTGAGCAAATTTTAATAATAGATTAATATCTTTCACAATATTAGTTTTTGATTATTGATTATCTATCGTTTTTACATTTATATTGACATTGTATAAGTATATAAATAATGACAACTAATTTAGTCCCTGTAATCATAATTTTGTTACCATTAAATGATAAAAAAGGTATTGATGGTTTAAATAGAATTTATGTTTGGAAAACATTTTTGTTTTAGATATATTTAACACTTTTAGTTTAAAAAAAAAAAAAAACTATTTAGTTTCTTGGAATTAATGAGGTATAATTTTGTAAATGTATCGTACATTTTATCATAATCACTCCCTCCTCCTGCCCCTTTCGTTGGCTTCACAGATCTTTTGTAACCTCAACCAGCTTTATAAAAGCAAAGCTTTGGGCTATTGTTTTTAGATTTCCGGCTTAGTTGATGTTTTTTGAATTCATCTGATTTTAGATCTCCAATCTGCTGGGGCAGATTTATTATATTGCTGCTAACAGGCATGGCATATAATACTATCCTTTCTCCCCCTCCAGCTGCTTCTATCTCCAAAAACAGTCATTGCTTTACAGTTAAAAGCTACTTGGAGATCATTTTTATATTTATGTGTGCAATGTTTATTTTTTATTTAATTGAGATGCTTTGAATATAATTTCACTCAAAGTTTGCCATCCCCTGCAAATGCCTAATCTGCCTGTGTATAAATACCCTGCTGCCAATCTAGTCTTTTACCAACAATTGTGGCATAAATAGTTGTAAAGATGTGTCCTAATGAACTTCGAACTGCATGCCCTACTCATCAACTTTCCTTCCCTTCCCTTTGCATTTCAGTATTCATTGCTTGTTTGTTAACTCAAACTCCGTCTTAAACAGTCTTTTTTTACTGATTAGGACTCAATTTTTATTAGTTTTTTTCTGGTTATATAAATAGTGTTGATTTTTTTTTTTTTAGGATTTTTTTATTTTTAGAAATTTTTAGTTTTATTTCCAATTTAAGAAGAATATTTTGTGATAGTATTATTGCAAAGTTTCATTCAAGGCTATTTTATGTATGAATATAGTTTATTTGCAGTCTGAAACTAAGCAATGAAGTATTTCAGTCAGTCTGAACTTTTACAATGAAATTTTTTTATCAGGAACCTCTACCTCCTTTCCCACTTTGTGGAATGTTAAATATGGCTGGTGGAAAAGTCAGGCTAACATTTAAACTCGAATTAGACCAGTTGTGGATTGGTACTAAAGAAAGAACTGAAAAAATTCCAATGACCTCAATCAAAAATATAGTTAGTGAACCTATTGAAGGACATTCGCAATATCATATCATGGTAAGTCTTCTTTTATTTACTTACTTTCATTGAATTTCATTTCCTAATAAGGAACTTTTTTTTTTTTTGTGTATACATTTATGATTTCTTTTCCATCATTCCTGATACAATATTAATGTTGATAATTTCAAAAAACTGTTAAGTTGCAAATCATAAATAATTGAATGCAAGGAAAACTGAGGTTATCCTTTCCAGTTTCAATCCCCAATTTCATTCCATTTCTTACTCTTTTCTTTTATTATTCACTTCTAAGAAATTACTTACTTGTACCCTTTTTAATCTTAGATGCGGGATAAAATTGAAAGAAAATAATTACACAATTATTTCATTTATAAAGGAAGATTTATTTATAATGCCTGTAAGGTAATAGTGAACAAATTGCTTCCTTGTTGTTTTATTAAGTATTCTACATTATAACCAGCATTTTGTCGTCATTTGCCTCATCTTCAGTGTTCAATCTTATTCTATGTTCACTGTTGTATTCATTTATAGTTTTTCGTGTAATTTCCTTTTAAACAACAATATATCCAAATTCAAAATATTTTGTTAATATTATTACTAGTCAAAAATTGAAAATTTCTAAAGGAATGCTTGTTGCATTCAGTTACTTTTCACTGTTGCATAACGTATGTATTGTAGACTCAAAGTCAATGTTAAATTTTTATTATTTAAGTGTGAATATAAAAGTTTTTTGTATTTAAAAAAATACTATATTTGATTTATTTTAATTTTCATTAAACAATATTAACAGTAAATCTAAATGCGCATGCCCGTTTGAAAATTCCATAATAAATTTGCAATTCACATCCTTAAGATCCTAACAAACAATTCCTGTATTATTGTATTGTAATAAACAATACCGAAGAATTCTGTAATAGTAATATTTAATCGAATGCCTGGGAAATTAGATGTTTATAAATAAACTAATATATGCTCACTATATCCATGAAAGTGCACCTCCGATATCTCAATATCAAAGAAATCTAAAAAGGTAAAATATATCAAGTGAGTGCGAAATCATAAAAGCGATAGTATTTTCATAATCAGCACCTTCGATAGCCCAATAATGGACTTCAATATTGAGTAAGCGATTAATGAATCGGTTTGAGGTTTATTTGTTGTGCCTCCAGTGACAATTCTTTGCTTAACCAACTTTGGAACAAAAAAAAATTTCTGATCTCTCTTTGAATACCATATCTCAAACTATTGAGGTGATTTTACAGGCTCGACACTTGCTATAAGTCCCAAACATCTAAAAACACTTAGTTAGCAAACAAACCAACAAACTTTGTATCCCCACGATTGTGTGTTTATGAGAAGTAAGCATGGCGAACATCAAGCTTGTGTCTGCTTCAGTTTGAACTATTTTTATTCTAAAAAGGAACAAAAATATAAAAAACAGTATAGAAACACAGTTATCTGTTGACAGATTTCAAGTAACGCAAATCTGTGGATGCTTCGCTAGCGTTTGCTATAAAGTTCTTTTGATTTGTGCCTGAAAATTGACACTAGACTGGATCAGCCACAAGCACATGCAAGCATGCACAAGCTAGTCCAGATACTCCCTCTATACGCTTGTGCTTGTGGGCTTTGCCATTATTTGGCAGATGTGTGAATGTATTTTTTCATACATATATAAATAATTGCCGCAACCACCTGCTTAGGGAGCTTGTATCTCTTCACAATTTCCTTCCTATCTCAACCTGTTTACACTTATATTTCCACCCATTGATTTTCTTCTTTTTTTTTTATTTTTAGTGTAACCTCTTTTCGGATTTCCTTACCCTTTACTGTTAATAGATTCTTCTATCTAGCTTCCTCCTAACACTATTTATTTTTTTAACTAACTAATCCTCACTTTTCTGGTTAAATGCCGTTATTTTTATTTGTGTTTATTTATTTTGCTTATCTTTATAAAAAGGAAGTTGGAAAAAGTTATAATTTAATTTGTGAAAAACACCTACTTCTTTATCCAATGTTTTGATATTAAAAAAAACTATTATCTATCAAGCTGCTCTTTATTGGATACTATTTCCATTAAATTCTAGGTAAATATCCTACTGATTCTTAACTAGATAGACACATCTCTTGTTGTATAGGTCCTTTTTCGTAGACATGCCATTGCTGTAGTTATTTCATTGATGGTGTGTGAGTGACCTTGTTTTATTTACAAATGAGAAATATTCAACTCATCATTAAATATGTAAATTTAAAAAATATATTTTAATGTATGGTTTTGTTTGCCATTCTAACATTTCTTGACTTACTCCACCTCATGAAATATTATCTATATTGGAAAAATTATTGTTCGATTTCAGTAATTTGTAGAAGTAAAATTTATTAATAATAGATCTTGTTCAACTTGCAGGGCATTCAGTTGGGTACAACTGAAGCTTCGAGGTACTGGGTCTACTGGGTTCCTGCTCAATATGTTGATTCTATTAAAGATGCAGTATTAGGCCCTTGGGTAAGTTATCTAATATGCTAACAAATTATTATTATAGTATTAATCAAAATATTTTCAAAAATGTCTGCCAAGTAGTTCATTATAGCTTCCCCACTATTTTTAGTGGGTGCATAAGGAAAACATTGTGAACAAATTACAATAAAATCCTGATGAAACCCTAGCACAATATCTGCACCTCACTAATTGAAGTCTGAAGACTAATGAAATTAAATATTACATTAATTTGAAATTGTTAAAGGAAATTTGATGATGGAATTGATACTGGACCATTTTTACACTAGTCCCCAATTTTCTTTCAACTTTGGGTCCAATTGGACCAGCCTTTTTAAAATGTAGACTTGTCAAGGAAAACACATTTGCGCATGGTTCTGGGATTCCAAGGCAAGGGCGTTCCAGGTGGTACATAAACAAGCAATTACACAAGCCATGAATAAAATCATCTTTTTAACACATTCAATGAAAGATAACAATTTTTTTTTAAATTATTATTGAATGTATCACTTATGAGATGAATAAACACAATCTACAATTAATGAAAATAATTCAGAATGGTTATCATAGTAAATGCAAAAGCACTGAGTGTCTAAAAGAACTTAAGAATCAAGTTAAGCACCATCAGGTCTAAAAATTGATGCTCTGATTATAAATAAACAACAACATGCTTCCAACTGAAATATATTGATAAATTTCAATTCAATGTCCAAATTTCTTTCTTTTGGTGAATACACTTGTATTTGCAGAATTTTTGGTGTTGTTAGGTGAATGTTACTGTTATTTGAAATTGATAAACTTTCGCTTTTGGATTTTCGAATCTTATATTTAACTAACTATTTTCTTAAACAAATTTATTTAATAAAATATAAAAGGTAGTTTGTCTTAAATCATGATAACTAACAAAATGAAAACTTTTACAATGTTAAAATGTTTGTTAGTTACAATGTTTTACCTTCAACCAGCAGTCACTTACCATAACTCAATACTAAGATTATTCTTTAAAAAACTAATATCCTATAGATTCTTTCATGAACCTATGAAATGAGTGTTGAACCTATGGATTTCAGGGTATCCCAAAACTTCAATGTTAGGTACCATTTTTTATGATCGAGTACCTCATATAGTGTTTTGTTAGTTAAATAAACTTTTGTAAAACAGTTTGTATTTTTATGAAGACAAATCTCACTTTTTATGAATACTAATATCATAAGTACACAGTGACATAAAGTCTGGGAACCCCTGGCATGAGTGAAAGTACTAGTGGATGGAATTTGATAAAATTCCATTACCAATTACTTGACCATTTTTTCACTAATTCCCAACTTTGGGTCTAATCGGACGAGCTGTTTTCTAAATATTGGTGTGTCAAGGAAAATACCGTTGCATATGCGTAAGCGAAATTAGATGATGGATTTTGATAAAATTGATATGAAGCCAACTTGTTACCAACCTGCACAATCACTGAAAATTTCATCAAAATCTGATAAATATTAGTAGATGTTTTGTCCATCAAATGGATTTGACTTCTGACAGACAGATTCAAAATCAATTTTTTTTTTTATGTCTAAAAAGTAATACAAGAGGAAATTTTTTATTCTGAATATGATTTTTTTTTCATTTCCTGCAAGAAAACAAAGCTTCTCTTTCCTTGGCAGTAAGGAAACAAAATTTGTTCTATAATTATTAAAATACTTTAGGTACTCTTTTTAGTGCCTAAGTGAAATTTTCTTCTTAAACTTTTGAATCATTAATATGTCATATAAGTTCTAACACTGGCTAACCCAATTCTCCCAACTTTAAAGGAGGTTAAAAGAAACTGTTGCTAATGACCTTCTCTTCTAATAATTTATTGTATATTTCAATCTCTGGCTTCTGTAGCTTGTTGGCATGGTTACCATCCGATCAGGCGTCAAAAAACTAATTGAGTTAGCTACCTAAATCATTTTCGTCCAAAACTGAGTTAGGTGGTATTAGAGCTAACAAAATGTTTCACTTACTTTTGATGAAAATATTCTCTCTGCCTAAATATGTCAAAAAAAAAAAAAAGTAATCACGTCCCTATATATAATGCAGTACTATAGATCTCTTTTCCGGCTCTCAAGAGCAATGGATTTTGACGAATAAGGTATCAAAAGAAAGGGAATTTCACGGAGAAGTGACTAGTCCTAATTTGAATTGTTAAATTCTTCCTAGGGCTTAAATAAAAGCGATGGAAAAACTGGGAGGTTTCAAAACATTCGATTTTGAGTTGGCAGATCGAGACGGGACGGGTTGGATTTTAAAGATATCGCCGCTGGCATCAAGATCATATATGTTCCTTTGGAACGTAGTGGTCCAGCGTTTTGAAGTCCAAAAACTTACCATTTTTGAGATAACGCACGGTACAGGTCCTCACGGCCCTATGTTATCTTGCATACGTGCCGTTGTCATGGCAACTTTATATCAATTTGAATCTCTTTACAAAAACTTTTAATGAGTAGGAAATTATATATTCTTTCCCATGTCTAATCCTAAAGAGCACTGAATACTATACATAGAAAATGATATAGCTGAGTCTTATTGCTTAGTTGTTAAACTGAAGGATATTTTCCATTGAGGCAAGCTAAGTACTAATAAAGTATAAACTCTTACTTCAACATAGTCATTATAAACTACCTAGCTTCACTAAATGTGTGTGTTAAATAAACTTTGTTGGTGATATATTGTTTATAAGAATAAACATGTTTCCCTAATATCGCTTATACTTCAAATGTATTACGGAGAAGAAAAACAGGTATCTAATGTCAGAGTTCTAGCTCGGGTATACTAGTAATAATAAATAAGAATAAATCTATTGAGACATACTGAAATTTGCTTTGAGGAAAAGAGTGAAATTTTAGTTGCATTTCTCACAAATCTCCCTTTTAGTTACAAAATATTATCTTGCTTCATGGTATTAAATAGTGGCAATCACTTTTCATTATTTAATGCTTGCCATAAATGATAATATTCAATATGAGTCAATTTAGTTTTCCTTCTATTTTGGCAAAAAAGAATCTTTATTTTTAGTGCATCTTATAAGTTAGCTTTATTTATTGTTTTTTTAATTCTTTTTGTTAAGATGATGTTATACACTGAGCAATATAAATTACTTTTATAACTACAATACAATAAAACCTATTCTTATTTGTTGATTTACAAAGTATTGTCATGAAGTTACAATCATGAGGAGAAATGAAGTTATAGTTTTTTAAATAACACAAAAATTTATCAATAAATATATTTACATCTATATAGACATATATATAAACATTAACATTGATAAAATTATTTTATCTTATTTACAGGAAGCCTGAAAGATCATAGAACTGCAACAGGTGCTGTGTTAATGTAATTTTACTAAGTGTTTCAAAAGAAGATATGTCTAATTACTTTTTTGTACTAAATTACACAATATGTGTCATTCAATGCATATTATTATTAAAAACTAAAATATAATTGTGTTTTTATTGTTTATTAATTGCTTTATATGTGTGTATATATACATATATTTATTTATATATATATATATATATATATATATATATATATATATATATATATATATATATATATATTTGTATTTGTATAAATAAATAAATGTATGTATTTATAGACATAATTTTGTATTTTTTTAAATATCTAGTTCAATATTTTAAGACTTTCCGAGTGTTTATTTCTTTTTATAAAATTTAAATGGTAAAAAAATATTTGATAAATATATTTTTTCTTATTTTTTATTTTAATCAGAATTAGAAATAAAAAGTTTCCTATTTAGTTATTATGAGAGATAATAATGTAAATATGCTTGTTCTTGAAATTATACTTGCTCCATAAAATCTGTATTGTGTAGTTTAGGAAGTATGTTTCACCAATGATTTTTTTTCTTTTTTTGAAATTTTTTTTAAGTGAATTGTCACTGTAAAATGTATAAAACAAATTTAATTACAGTATATAAAGAGAAATAATGAAAAAAAAATTAATAAGTTTACTATTTACACTTAGATTAATATTTTATTTTTTAAATGAAAGTTTATTGATACAAATAAATGATATTATAAAATGGATATACATAAATTAAAACCCCAATATATCTTTTCTCACAATTGTTAGGGAATATTTGACTATTTACAATCTACTGGTATTTTGTAATGTAATTTTTAAATACTTCCTAGGATGAGAAATAAACATTCAGAGGGTCAAGTATTTAACTCAATTGCTTCTACAAAGCTACTATTTTTTATAATCTTTTAAAATTTAAATCTAATTAACTTCTGAAATTCATACTTTTTGGAGATCTATTACCATTTCAAACACTGATTGTAGCATTTAAAGGATTCAACACTGTAGAAATATTAGTAGCTATTGTTGTTACAGAAG
This sequence comes from Rhaphigaster nebulosa, assembly GCA_948150685.1. NCBI lineage: Eukaryota > Metazoa > Arthropoda > Insecta > Hemiptera > Pentatomidae > Rhaphigaster > Rhaphigaster nebulosa. Next base: position 39,613,346 of record OX411309.1, read on the forward strand.
TTAATGTTGTTAAGGTTGTGGTTGTCAAGGATGTAGCTACCTGAGGTGAAAGAGTTGTATAATAATAAACACTCAAGTTTGTAGATAATGACCGGATCGAACCACAGGGATCTGTTAATGGAGCTCCGAGCATTGCTTTGAACACATAAGCCAGCAAAGATCCTGCTGTAAGCCCAAAATTATATGACAGTGTCATGATGTTTCCTGAAATAGATTTTTAAAACAAGTTTGAAGTATAACATACCATTAAATGTTGGAAAATTTAATACCTATTGAAATAAGTATTTTTAAACTGTTTTATTTGCTAAAATATTTAGATAAAAACATCAATGGTGTAATTTTGTTGTTAGGTATTAGAAAGTGCCATTTTAAAAGAAAGAAAATTAATTATTTTACATTAGCGTACTTAAAAATAATTAAAGTTCATACGTAGTGTCATGGCTTCCACTACAGTGAATATACCTTCCTTATCTTGCTTATCGATTGTTGCTAGGAACTACTATATAAATGTTATATAAATGTCCAGAGTTGCAAACAAATTAATAGATTATGTTATGTTTTCTTTAAAAATGCAATAAATATATATGTGTGTGTGTGTGTATATATATATATATATATATATATATATATATATATATATATATATATTTTAATGAAACTATTACATTGATTACTACTGGGTTTTTTTTTATTCCAGCTTTCAACTTTCAAATTGGCGTTATTTGTTAGAATTTGGCGATAAGGGCCCCTCTGCTATCTTGCTTAATATGAAAAATGGTCTTGATCATACAGATAATTATTTATACCCTTAGGACTTTATTACCGAAGGGAATTATGTTTGAGTTTATGGTTGAATGGGGAACATAAGAAAATCTGGTGCGGTGCGTGCATCAGACAACTTTCTCTTACAGTCCTATAATAATTATCTTTTTAATATCATTTTAAAGAGTTCACATAAACACTGTTTCTAATAAAATCAGCAGCATTCACTTCTTTTGTCACCTAAGTACAATAAAACAGTTTTTTAAACAATTTTAGTACAACAATTCTGTATACTACCTGCATATTTTAAGTTTGTCAAGCTGAAAATATTTTTTTAAAGTTTCGGTTTAGTTTCCAAGGAAACATTTTGTTTCTATTAAATAATATTAAAGTAGAAATTATTAAGTTAATTTCAACTTTTGTATTCTTACATTACATTATTACAGAGCGTATTGTTGACAGTGGATTGGTGGGAGGAGGTTAGGTCACATCCTTCTCCTTTCGGATGCGTTCAGTTATCCATCTAGGGTCTTGTCGTCCTTATAAGATACGCTGTATCTTTGCTAATTCTGGTCCGATTGTGATGATTCCTTTTTGTATTTTAGAGAATTTAATTTAATCACCTTTCATACGATTTCATACATGATTTACCATAAAATACTTACTTTTTGAATTATGCGGAAATACAATTTTCTTTTCGCTATTACTTTATCCCCTGCATTTTCTCGATAGACAAAAAATGAAAAATTAAAGGGCTTTAAGGAGAATACATTAGGCAAGTTTCATCAAAATTGTTAGAGCCGTTTATGAGAAAATTTTAAAATCCATGGTATAATTGCCACTTACAGTTAGTCCGGTCCACTGTATCTTTGCTAATACTGGTCCGATTTTGATGATTCTTTTTTGTTTTTTATATAATTTAATTACCTTACATATAATTCTATACATAATTTACTATAAAAATGCATGCTTTTTAAGTTAAGTACAAATAAAATATTCATCATAACTTTTTTCTCTGCATTTTTTCGTTGATATACTACATAGATGAAAAGTTAAAGGAGAAGACATTAGACAAGTTTCATCAAAATCGTTACAGTCAATTTCGAGAACATTGCAAAAATGTGTAAAATCGATTATATAAAGTGGCATTTCTGGTTAGTCGATTTTGACGAAAAGTTGCTGTAACATCACATGCATGTGCCTGCCTTAAATACGTAATTTCAGTATCGTACAACTTATAGTTTTTGAGCTAGGCTGTTCACAGACCATTTTCTGAGACTTGGTTATTTGGACTCAGGGGACCTAAAACGTGTAATTCTGTTGAAAACTCAAATTCGAAAATTTTCACGATACTTCTCCTTACTATATATTTTATATATAGATTAGAGAAAGTAAAAAAATTAAACTTAAAAAGTCATAATATTTTTTAAATTTTTACATTTTAGTATTATATTCATTCAATGAAATAAAGGATTGTATGATATCAATATACAACACTGAGGTACTAAAGGAAGAGGGTACATGAAGTATAATTTTAAAGACCAAAAGAATAAATTCTGTGTGCAGTATCAAGTAAAAGACTTAATAATATATTAATTATAAGATGTGAAATAATTGGGTAGCAAATGAAATTATCATAACTACCAGCTAGTTCTCTATGCTGTTCAGAAACTCTGCTTGGTGCTTGGATCATAGGTACACTTCCGATAACACCATTGGTGGTTCCAAGAAGCATTGAGAAAAACAATGGATATCCTTCACCTGGAGTAATTGGCCTTTCACGAGGCATCGCACAAAGAAGTAAAGATGGTATCATAGATATTCTTGCTACAGCAAAAATGAGAAGACGTGTGCGTGGCCATTCATAAACAAGAGAAGCTATCATCTAGAATTGAAATCCAAAATATTTTTTTTTAAAAAATTCACATTTGAGTTATTAAAATTTTTTAACTAGAAATACATTTTTTTACAATTCTTATTAATGCAATAATCAATACAATTAAAATGATATAGTTCACCCATAGTCATTTAAAAGATATCTAATCAGGATAGAAGAAATGTCAGATTTAGAGGAAGTTAAATTTATTGAAACTCTTTTATTTGTGCAAAATACCTTGAAGTCTGAAAAGGTATTTGTAAAAAAAAAAAAAAAAAAAAATAGGTTTTGTACAAAATTAGCATGGAGCTGATTATAAAGGGATCACTATTTTCTATATTATAATAATCAGAAATAAATTTTTGGTTGCATATCTCAAAACTGCTTAATGAGATTTCAAGTATATATCAGATAATATTCTTAATATATTTTAGTGATTTAATTTTGGAAATCTGTCAGGAATATTGTATGTTAGTAAAGTTTATTATTTTACCTTTCCTATTAGATCAGACCCATTGAAAGCAGCCATAAGTATTACAGGCATCCAAGATCCAAATTTGCAAGAGACAATTTCCGATACTATTCCAGGATATAAACTTAACGTAACCATGTATACCAAACTGATTGCGAGCATATAGTGCCAGATGTTTTGTGCTACTTCCCATCTTGCTTTCAGTCCTTCTGAAATTTTGGAAACTATTCAAAAATACCTCAAGTCTGATTAAGAACAGAGAAAAAATACAAAATCATTTTATTACATTTAAAGAAAGATTAATATACTCTAGTAATCCTTAATTTTAGTTAATTTATTAAACAAAATTATAATAAAAAATTAAGTAAGTTTTTATTTTTATGAAACTCGAACCATAAAGAGTTTGGGATTAAAAAGATATTCCAATAAAGCCTTAACGGTTAAAGCCTCCAGTGGTTCTTAACACGTTGACTGCCAGGGCCGTAGCATATATGGTGCAGAGATTCCCTGCTCAGTGTGCCAGAGCTATAATTTCAAAGGTCCTACCTCTTATTTGTTTTAATAAAAAACACTTAAAAATGTATATAAAATATAAATTAATAATATTTATATATTAGCCAGTCATTCTGCAAGCAGTCAATGGAGTCAATTGGTACTAATCTAAGTTAATATTAATACATAAACATAATAAATGATTAATACAAAAAATTAAAGAAAATACGATGGCACATGGCACCCGTTTTGACAATCAGGTGGCAGATAAGGTGTTAAATAATGTATGCAGTCCTCTGGGTGCAAAAAAGAAACTTTAGAAAGTATGAGAGAAATTAATAAATTTTTGAATGAACTACTCCATTTATGACTGCATCTGTGAAAAACTGGCAAACGCTACTTTGGCATTTGTAACCAGTAATACATGCTGAACTTCTGGGCTTTGACACAATGTAGCAGCAACAATAAGAGATTAAGAATCAAAGTCTGCACTTTTGATAACATTCTCATAAGAATGACATGAACTCTAAATCCATTCAAAACTGTGGCTACACCAAAGTTACCCCACTTTTCACAAAGTATCCTAAGTTAACCAGTATACTTTTTTTATTCATACTAGTCCTATATTACTGTTTGTTACCATATTTTATAACTATATAAAACTTAGACCGAAACATCTGCACACAATAAAATAAGTTTTCTTATTTTTGTGTTTCTTCATTGACCGCACCTCCCAATCAAGTGTTTTCTACAATTATTTCTAAAGTCTACCATACTTCCACCATTATTATGGTTATTAATTTAATTAATAACTGACAATAATCACTGATTGGATAAGATAGCTTCAGTAACGCGACATGCTTAGGAAGGTAAATATGTGCAATAATTTTTAATTACATAGGTTTATTTGCTATTTCTCAAATTTACATATAGATGGTCTAACCAAGTTTTTAAATTATTGAAATTGAATTAAATATTGATGAATAATCTTAATTAGATAGTAAACAAATTCAATAATTAATTTGTTAAGTATTAATTGTTTGGTTAATTTCTTTTTTTAGACTTAAGTTTGAATCGTTTAAAGGTGCATAATTTTTTCTTACAATTCAGTATTTTGATTTGGTAAAGTTGATATAAAGAAGAGAAAGGATTAATTTGCCTCAGTGGATAGTTTGGGGAAGTTATAAGAGTTATGAGAATGAGTCAGACTAAGATGATTGAAGTAGTCCAAGAGAGAAGAGGAGTGAAATGGTGACTTCTCAATCTGTTGTGAAGTGTAAGTGAAAGGTTCTTACAAAGTGTGGCATGCATATGTTCAAGTTAAAAATTATTTACGGGGTGTTTTAATTTCGACAACCATCATCTCCTAGATTTAATCCAAAGTCAGTCATATCAACATAAACATGAACCAGAAAACTTGATACAAACCCATCACCCATCCATTGCAAGAGTTTTATGAGGAAACCAAAAATTTAAACTTATTTAAGTATTTCTGAGTTGGCCATTACATACTTGACAATTTTATTGCATACAATTCTAAAATTCTTTTCATAATTACGCTCAGTATATTGTTGGCATAACATATTAATCTTACTGAACCTTTTTCATCAAAGATATTGTAACACTTCAAGATGACCAAATATTGAAGACAGCAACAAAAATATCCATTTATTAAGTGTCAAGATGTTTCTAAAGCTATCAACAACTAATTTAACTATCAACTAAATAATAATAAAAAAACTCACTGCGGATAGCTGACCAAGGTTTAGCTGAACTGGATTTTCTATAAGTTGATGAATCTCCTGTCATTCTAACCACTACATCCTCAACTTTGTACGTTGGACCTACATTGGCAGAGGGTTCGTACACTGGATTTGAAAAACTAAAGTGCCCTGCAGCGGCTTGAGAATTTTCAAGTGGACTTTGAGGTTGAAGTTTTAGGACTCCATATTGACTGTTTTTTCCTTCTACAGCATCAGCTGGATCCATCTGATGAATGTCATAGCACATTAATAATAAAGGAAAAAATAAATATTAATATATAATAGAATATATTTATTGGGAGAAAAAGCAATAGAAGAGATTAAAACTAGATTAAAAAAAAGAGAATGCTGGTGGTGATAGATGAAACTACACCAATGTTCTCCATCAACCAACTAGAACCATTGTTGAAGTAAACCAATTTCAAAAACCCTCTCTCTAGCAGTGGGGAGAAAAGATGCTTATCAGAACTTCAGAATGACTCAGCCTGTTTGGTTAAAACAATGCAAAGTGTTATACTTTTTCTTACTATAATATTCTATTCAGTTTTCTACTAAAAATAATAGTTGTGAAGTTTATTTGTGCCTCTTGTAATTTATTATACGTTGGTTGCTTACGTGAAATAAACAGATAAACGGAAATTGATGTTTTTTTGGTTCTATCCAAGAATAATACATTTATTTAGAATAGAAAATTTACTTTATTCTGGGACTAGGTCCCTTCAGAATAACACAATTGAACAAAGATAAAATAAACCTACAAATCTGGCCAAAAAACTACAATAATGAGAGTAGATAAGTTTTTACATCAATAGTAATAACAATAAGTAAACAAAAAATGAGTTCTTCACATAACAAAAATATACAAGTATTAAAAAAAAATGAGAAAGAAAAAAAAGTGAAAAGGTGAGAAAAATGAAAATTATAAATAAATGTTCACTTAAACATCAAACTTTTGATCTCATTGTTCGCCTTAAATTAAATTTTTCCTTTTATTTCTTTGCTTATACAGCATCCTCTTTAACTCGCCATTAAGATGGGAAACATGGGACCGCCTCGAGGTACCGAAGATAAATCTTAAAAAACAGTTCATAATTCGCTTCGATCTGTCCTCGAGTACGATCGAAAGGCCACCATATACCACATTGCCATAGTCAAAGTGGGGGAAACTAAGAGAGGATACAAGGCGCTTACGGGTTGTTTGTGGAAGAAGATGTCGGGAATGATGGAATAACTTGAGGGTACTTATTGACCGTCGGGAGATTAGGGCGAAGTGGGATTTCCAGAACAAGGTTTGGTCAATAGTAATACCCAAGTTTTTAACAGAGGAGCTGAATATGATGGGGTGATTATTTAGGATTAATGTAGGGAAGGTAACATTGGATCTGAGGAGGGAGTTGGAACCAATAACAATAGCCTGAGTTTTCATAGCGTTTAACCTTAATCCATTCAAGTTTGCCCAGGCACTGATCCTATCTAGGTCTTCCTGGATATTGGCAAACGCTACTAATAATTCGGAAGGAGGAAAGGATAGGTAGATTTGGAAGTCGTCAGCATATAGGTGGTGGGAACAGTGGTATATTGAATTAGGAAGATCATTGATATAGGAATTGAAAAGGAGTGGTGAAACGCTTGAACCCTGGGCTACTTCTGAGGACAGGACAAGAAAGGAAGAAAGAGGTTGATTAGGAATGGAAACTGCTTGGTCCAGTCGGAAAGGAAGGTTTGAAACCACCAAATAGCGCTGTTGGGAAAGGATTTTGATTTTAATTTGGTGGAAAGGGCTCATTCAGACCTACAGACAGTAATCTATGGCAAATGCAAAACTTGCTCTGAAATATTTATTTAATTCAGCTTCAGAAAGAGTTAAAGAGAATTTGAACTATGCTGCTGCCTTGTGTGAATTAAAGGAAAGCAGTCTGAAACAGATTTACAACAACCTGAATATCGAATGAAATTGGAAAATATGGAGTCATACCATAAGGTTTTGGAAAGAACGGAAAAAGAATGTGAAGAAAAGGTCTATAAATTCAAGAAACTGGATCCTGAAAATTTAAAAAAAAGGACCACTTTCTGAAAAATTTCTGATACAGACGTAGAAACATGAAAAATTAGAACAGTTGAGGAAAATGACTGAAAAGTTAGAAGAAAATATACGTTTACGAAAGAACGGCAACCATCGGATGGAAACAGAAAACTTGGTTCCACTTGAAAAATTTTTGGAAGAAAAAAATACCACTTTTATTGTCCCATCTAGAAAATGAATCATGAAAAAAGAAAAATTGCATTAAAATTATGCTGTGACTGATGAAGCAACTCAGCGAGCTTTTGATGTATCGGGAGAAATAGATATTGATGATCCAGATTAGAGGAAAACTCCAACTACTAGAAGAATCCAGGTGCTAAGAAAAGGGAAACTTGGAAAAAGAAACAGCATTAAAGAGGACGAAATATGTACATGCATTGGTAAATATGAAAAAGATAGCTTCTGTAAGAAAGCTTGCTTCTCAATGCAATGAAAGTTGTTCCTGTGACCACTATACTCATTGTCTAGTAAATGCCAGAGGATTGATTTGGTGAAGACTATGGTAAATATTTTAATAAATAATGGAGGCTTGTTTACTGGAATAAACACTTCATGATCACTTTTGAAAGCTATATTTTATACCTGATTATTTAAAATTTTAATATTATTCTTAATTAACTGCCTTTATCTCATTGGCAATTGTATAACTGATTATTTTTTTTTTCTTTTATTGTATTATATTTATTTGTAATCTTAATTCTGTCCTTGTATAATTAATATTAAAAAAAAAAATTAATATTAAATCCTAAAGTATAAGTTAAGATATTATTATATTACTTCGAAAGAGCTAAAAAAAAAAAAAAAGAAGAACATATACTTGGCTCATGATAATTCAAATTACTTTATTATACAAATTTGTTCCCCATATCACAAGCAAAAAAAAATATATATATATATATATATATATATATATATATATATATATATATATATATATATATATATATTTGGGGAATATGGGGATATGGGGAACAAATTTGTATAATAAAGTAATTTTAATTAAGAGGTAGAAGAGGCTCGATAGTCCTATCAAGACAGCTCTTCTAAGAGACGGGAGCTCTGAATATAAATCTCCTCCAGGTTGGGGGTTGAGAGTAGGGTTAACGGTCCACCTCGTAAAAAAAACTATTGTTACGAAACCAGAAGAAAATAACAAAGCCGGACGGATTACTGGAAAAAGGACTGGAACTTGGAAAAGGCCAAATGATATTAAAATTGCGACGTGGAAAGTACGTTCCTTATCCAGATCTGGAGCCCTAAAGATTTTATCAAATGAGGCTCTCAAATATAAATTGGATATTTTGGCCTTACAGGAGATGAGATGGACAGGTAGTGGGATTATGGATCGGAGGGACTATTCGGTCTTCTATAGCTGTCACGACCGAGAGCACACATTTGGCACTGACTTCCTTGTGAACCGGAAAATCAAACAGAGAATAATTGATTTTAGACCAGTTACTCCCAGGTTTTGCAAAATAAGAGTGAGAGGTACATTCTTTAACTACACCATAATCAATGTGCATGCTCCAACTGACGATAAACCAGAGGAAGAGAAAGACGAGTTCTACGACCTAATGGAAAGGATATGCTCTGAAAGCCCAAGACATGATGTTAAAATGATTGTAGGAGATCTAAATGCCAAAGTAGGAAAGGACCATTTATGCAGTAATGTCGGGAAGTATGGATTGCATTCAGACTATTCAGACAATGGTTTCCGACTACTGAATTTTGCTGTTAGCCAGAATCTAGTTATAGGAGGAACATTGTTTGATCACAAAGAAGTACACAATGGTACGTGGACCTCTCCGGATGGCAACACAGTAAATCAGATAGATCATATCCTAATTGAGGGATGCCATAGATCAGACCTACAGGATGTTCGCGTGTTCAGAAGTGCCAATATCGACAGTGATCACTTCCTTTTGGTGGCTAAATTAAGAGCTAGGATATCTAACAGTAGAAATGAGAGAGGCACGAGGATTACAATGTACAATACAGAGAGGCTCAAGGAAGAGGTTGTAATGAAGCAATTTGAGGAATGTACCAATCAGAAAACTATGGCTTGCAGACGGACTGATGGCATGGGACAAGAGGTGCAGAGTCACTGGAATGGTCTCAGGAGTGTGTTGACTGCCACTGCGGAGGAAACTGTTGGTCTGAAGCGTGATGACCCAAGGAGTGAGTGGTTTGATGAGGAGTGCAGGGAAGTCACGGATAATAAGAACAAGGCCTATCAATTGATGATTCAAAGGAAGTGCACAAGGGCCTCCCATGAGGAATATAAAGGAGCAAGGAAGATGGAAAAGAGGGTGCACAGGGAGAAAAAGCGAAGGCACATGATGAAGCATCTGCGAAGCATAGAGGAATACAAAAGTAAGAAATTAAGCCGGGATATGTATAAAAAAGTAAACAGTATGAGGCAAGAGTTCCAGCCTCGATCTATTGTGTGCAGAGATAAAAGTGGAAACCTCCTTAATGACACTGCCAGCGTGGTCAGTAGATGGACAGAGCACTTTAGTGAACTGTTAGGTATGAACGAGGAGTATAGTGCTGGAGAGGGTGGCAATGATCAGAGGGAGGAAATGACGGAAGATGACAGAGAAGAACTGCTCCCATCCTATGATGAGGTAAGTGAGGCAATAGAGAAGCTCAATAATAACAAATCTGCGGGCTTAGATGGTTTACCAGGGGAGTTTTTTAAGAATGCTGGTCAGGACTTCGTCAAGGAGCTTACCCATTTAATGGAACGCATCTGGATAGAGGAAGAAATGCCTGATGATTGGAATAATGCAGTGATCTGCCTGATACACAAGAAAGGTGACCCGCTTGTATGTAAAAACTACAGAGGCATTTCTTTGCTGAATACAGCATACAAGATATTGTCCAACATAATATTTGGTCGACTTCTTCCTTATGCAGAGGATATTATCAAGGACTACCAGTGTGGGTTCAGGCGAGGTAGATCAGCGACTGACCAGATCTTCACGTTAAGGTTAATCCTGGAAAAGACGCTGGAATATGGAATTGGTACGCACCATCTGCTTGTGGACTTTCAGGCCGTGTATGATTCTATAAATCGAGAGATGCTCTATAAGGCAATGAAGGAGATGAATGTACCGTCCAAGTTGGTCCGAATGGTAAGAGTGGCCATATCCAACTCTAAATGTCAAATTAAGATCCAGTCCCATCTATCAGATCCCCTACAAACAAGGAATGGATTGAAGCAGGGTGACGCCCTGGCGTGCCTTCTATTCAACCTAGGTCTGGAGAAAGTTATTAGAGATTCGCAGATACAAATAGGTGGGCATATCTTCAATAAGGGCGTACAGCTTCTGGCCTATGCCGATGACATAGATATAATCAGTAGATCGGAATCAGGCATGAAAGAAGCCTTTAAAGCTTTGGAATGATCTGCTCAAGCAATGGGGCTAGTAATAAACGAAGCTAAAACAAAGTATATGGTTGCAGGGACTGACGTACGTGATCGACACATAGAAATAGGTCAATACAAGTTCGAAACAGTTCGGGGATTTGTGTACCTTGGGTCATTTGTAGATACTGACAATAAGTTCTCCAAAGAAATAGAAAAGAGAATCATAGCCGCCACGAGGGGTTATTACGGTATAATCAAGCTCTTTAAAACAAAAGCAATAAATAAAGACACAAAGGCTACATTCTACAAGACCCTCATCAGCACCCTCACCCATACTGATATATGGTTGTGAATGCTGGGTGCTAAAGAAAGTCGATGAACAGAAGATCGCAGTTTTCGAAAGAAGAATTCTCAGAAGGATTTATGGGCCCATCAAAGAAAATGGCATCTGGAGAATAAGGCACAACCGGGAACTGTACGAAAAGTATAAGGATGTCCCAGCAGTAAAATTTATCCGGATCAGCAGGCTTCGTTGGGCTGGTCATGTACAAAGAATGGCTGAAGATAGTATTCCCAAGAGGATAATGAACCATGCACCAGTAGGAAAAAGAAAAGTAGGAAGACCTTGGACAAGATGGTTGGACCAGGTTGGAAGGGATGCGAGGTGGCTGGGGGCGTCAAGCTGGTGGACGATGGCCAGGGACAGAGACCAGTGGGGACAGTTTCTTCTGGAGGCCAGGGCCCGGACTGGGCTGTAGAGCCGAAGATGTATGTATGTATGTAAAGTAATTTGAATTATCATGAGCCAAGTATATGTTATTCTTTTTTTTTTTTAGCTCTTTCGAAGTAATATAATAATATCTTAACTTATACTTTAGGATTTAATATTAATTTTTTTTTTAATATTAATTAAACGTTAATACTAATATATTATATTACATCTGTTTGTCGATGTTTACCTTTATTACTCCAATAGTCTTTTCACCGTGTTAAAAAAAAAAGGTGCCGTTTCCATGTCGTTCATATTTAGTTATTCAATATTCATAGTTTTATCATTTAAGGTAATTCTGATTGTACAATACTGAATATTATGAAAATCAATAGATTGCAAAACACTACAATACCAGTAAAAGTAACCAATGTATGACAATACATTCATTTTACTAATGTAAAAAAACAAAAAACATGCAAATAAATGTTGCATAGAATTCTTGTATAGAACAAAACAAAACACATGTCGATTTTATCATTAAACACCTGAGTAGTGGCATGCAAGATCTGGTGTTTGGTGGAGCAGTTAGTTTAATATAGTTTGAAGTATTCTTAGCATGTTGTTCACAAGGTAATCAGTTCACTTTATTTTTACAATTATCTACCTTGCCATACAACTTTCCTGAGTTAAAATCTGTAATAATTCAACTTCAGATAAAATATTAGGTTGTATCACAAGAATGATTATAATGTAATTTTATTAATTAATCAAAATATGTTCCTTAATAGCATTCATATGATCCTTCCAATGAAAAAGTTGTTAAATTTTGTTTTTATTAGAAAAGTGTGAAAGGAAATGAATTACTGTAAGGCAATTCGAATCACATCACCATGTGATGACACATTAGCAATGTTTTAGAATTATTTATAAAATATTTTAAGAAGTTCGTCATGGGGTGCGGTCAATGAAGAACATACTAATAAGTGTAACTTATTTTATTGTGTGTCAACATTTCAGCCTAAGTTTCAGGCTATCATCAGGGCAGAGAGGGTGCAGCTAAGCACCAACTAACTGGCACTGATCATTGTCCCCAATCCCCCCGACCAACTTCTTAAAATTACATCCGCAGTCAACTAAACACACACCAATATTTATAAAATAGTTTGAGGCCTTGAAAAGAGGTGATTGGTAACTGATTTTCCTGAGGGGAACAAAATAAATTTAATTTTAAAACAGAGATTTTTCATTGTAGAATAAAAGACCCATGCTCCATTTGAGGCCATGGTGGCCGAGATTATTAAGGTGCCACCTTAGCAACCTCAAGACTGCTATGGTGCCGGTTCGAATACAATCTGGACGGGTTGAAATTTATTTTGTGGCGGCCTCACGTAATGAATCTCGACCTTCCCACTCTGGTTAGATTAGGTCGTTAACCTGTAGGATAACCGCCTATGAGCCAAGCTGGGAGACACGGCTCTACATTCTGGCAGAGAAATCTCTCTCAGCCAATGGTCAAGGAGAACTACCTTTGCGCACAAAGCCTTTTTGTATGGGTGGAAGGAAGCAGTTGGTCCACCCCAATTTTCCTTGGGTAGGAGAGGAGGACTATAGCAGCCGGACGACACAAAAGTGGCTGAATTTTATGAATTCTTAATTACGTTTCTCTAGATGACAGAATGAAATTACTTTTGGCTGATTATTCACTAGTTTGTATGACCAGTTCTCTTACTCCATGTTCTAGGTAACTTGTAGCATATGCACTAGAAGGTGAATCTTGGCCCTTTCATTGGAATGTTGAGCCACTGGGTTTAATAAATATCAATTTAACATAAAGTGAACAAAAGAATAAATATAATTATGTATAAAGGTGCAAACTAACTTGTTTGTTTAATATGAAAAAAAATTATTTTTCTCTTAAAAAGAAAAATAATTATTAACTATTGACATGATACAGACGCTTCTCTAACAGTTCTATCTGTTGGTTTCAATCTTTCCTCTCTCAACATGCCCAAGCAGTTACCATTCCAAATCAACCTTTATCTTCCTATCTTGCTCTATCATCAGGAATGCCCAAAGGCTCCAGGCATCCCCTCTTCTTTTCAGTTCCTATATTAACGACCTTCACAAGTCAATTTTTCATTGTTCCCATCATCTTTATGCCGGCGATTCCCAAATCTATTTATCCTTTTCTCCTTCTGAGCTATTAGTGGCGTTTACCAAGATTCAAGAAGACCTAAATCGAATCAGCTCATGGGCAAATTTAAATGTATTAAGATTAAAAGCTGCTAAGACTCAGACCATTGTCATTGGTTCCAAACTCCTTCTCAGATCCAATACCAACTTTCCTATCCTATACCTAAATGACCAACTCATCACTTTCTGCTCCTTTGTTAAAAACCTAGGGAAAATCATTGACCGATCCCTCTCCTGGAACCACCATATCGCCCACATCTCCCGACATTCGATTTTTATCCTTAAATTGTTTGATCGCTTCCGCTATCTCCTACCCATATCAACACATAGACTCATAGTATCCTTCCTCATATTTCACCATTTTGACTATGGCTGTGTGGCTTATGGTGGTTTCACGGTAAGTCTCGGGGGCAGACTGAAGAGAATTATGAATAGCTTTGTAAGGTTTGTTGAAGGCACTCCGAGGCATTTCCCCTTTTCAAATCACTAAGCCCAGTTAGGATGGCTCTTCCCCTCCTTCAGTAGGCAGTATTGTCTAGGCATATTCCTTTATCTACCAAGTAATTACCAACCAATCTCCTCTAGTTCAAGTCCTCTATCCACTTCCAGTCCACAATATCTCGGCCTTCTGGCCTTTATACACCTTTCCATAAATCGTTCTAACACTCCTTAATTGCCCGTTTTGCTACTTTCAGGAATTCTCTCCCTTCTAAAATTTAAAACCTTCCACATTTAAAACCCTCTTTTTCCAATTCCTGCTCAGAACCCAATTGGACGCTGACTAACCATACCATTATACTGTAGTGCATCACTTTTCACTACATATGTTTTATGTACATTTCATTTCATTGTTCATGTACTTCATTGTTTGCTTTGTAAATCGCAAGGGTTTTTTTTTTTTTATTTATGAATTATTTCCTCTACAATGACATTTACAATTGCTAAGAAATTCAAATATGGTCTTTATGTTGTTAATTTTGTATAATTGTTTTTAAATATTGATTCTCTTTCATTATTTATTTTTTCTAGGTGCTTATTTTATTTTATTTTTTTCTGTGATTCTCTTTCTTTCTCTATTTTTCTGGGTGCTTATTTTATTTTATTTTTTTTCTGTGATTCTCTTTTTTTCTTTATTTTTTAAAGGGGCTTATTTTATTTTATTTTTTTCTGTATCATATTAAAATGTAAATTTATGCATATATATTTTTTTTTCTCACTCTTTTTGTTTTGTTTTTTATTAGTACTCATTTCTTAATTTCTTCACAATAATTCTTTTTTATTTTATTATTTTTATATTATTTATGATTCTTATTTTTTATTTAAATTTGGTAAGCCAGAATAGTTATTTTTTTGTATGTACAACATAGGTATTCTTAGGGAACTTCTTCCCAAAATAAAGTTTTCTTTCTATTCTATTTTATATTTGGATACAAACTAAAGTTGATGTTATAAACATTATAATGATTAATTTTATTGAATTATTTTTTTAATTAAAACAAATTATCAAATTTATTACGAAATACAAGCATAAATTTAACCACTTACTAGTCCTGCATCTTCAGTAGGTTCAAGAGTGATTTTCTTAGATTCCCTGCACAAAGTAAGGTAAAACTGAACAAAGTCAGTTTGCCTTACAATTTGGTAAAGAACAAAGCACATTGCTACAATTACAGTGCTGACCGCAAAAAAAATAAATGTGTTCAAGCGTTGATCATCCAGCAGCATTTTTGTTAGAATTCGATTCAGAGACACTAAGAGCCCTGCACCACCTATAATAATGAATTCGCAAAATGTTAAGAGATTAATTAAAAGTAAGTTTGATTTAAAATGCTATTTGTTAAATTCAATGAAATAAAAAACTAACTTTCTCCAGCCATTACAGCTTGAGTATATCGACTTGGAAGCATACTTGTATAACCATAAAAGCTAGATTGTTGAACTGTAAAAGAATAAATGCTCACATAAATTTGTTAAATATTTTAAGAATGATGTATGTTGAATTAATTCAAAGCAGAAACAAACCTGTACAACCTAATGCAACAACTGCGACTGCTACTAAATTGACAGTATATGATGTATTTGTGGAAAATATACCCCACCACACCTCACAAATAGCAACAAAGCAAAGGGTAATGAATGATAGAATGTAGCCTGAAAAAGTAAGAATAATATATTATAAATGTAATAAATAAAAATATTTGTTTTCATATCCCATAAGCATTTCATTACCAAAAGTTATTCTAGTATTTAAAGATAATGCTTCAACCAGAAGATTATTTGCCAACACAGCAAAGAATGCCATTATAATGTATACTAATGACATATCAAATACTATTGAAGAATCAGGATACTCTTCTTGAAAGTAATCAACTGCAATTATAAAGCTGAAAAAAAAAGTTAAATAAATTTAAACAAATCAGTTGAAGGTTAGGATATGCAGGTCTATTTACCTGTTGTATGGTAACAAAAATCCTACTCCAGCAAGGACAAGGGAATAATATATTTTGTCATATTTGTCAACAGGGGGAGAAAGATGACTGAACCCATTTGTGAAACGGAAATCGTTTGTACCCCTGGCTTTTCCCAATTGAATATATCCTCTGCTTAAATTTTCATCCATATTAGATGGTAATGAATTTGTGTAAGTGTAACAGCTTTATATCTTCTTATTAATAAGCAAATAAAATGTTTTCGTGTCAGCATTAGGTTTCCGCCTGTACTTTTTGTTCGACATATTATATTTCAATCAAAATCATTCACATAAAAAACTAATTTTATATTCTTTTCTCGTTAGGTAATATTTAGAAAACACAGTCAGTCATCTTCCAAACGAAATACGCATGTCTTTTAATCCATCATCGATTTCTGCGCCAGACACGGCTTTTGGAAGGATGACTTCCCGGTAAAATTTGTTTCTGATGGAGACATAAAATACTAAATTTATAAAGAGAGTTTAGGGTCCCTTTAAACGGAATATGAGAATATTTAAATGGAAAAATATTTCAAGGGCAGAAATAAAAATTATACTCCAATTAACCATGAATGAATTGGATTCAAGAATGGTTGATAATGTACGATAAAATAAATAAGTTATATTTTCTATGGTTAGATGATAATACTAAATTATACCTCATTAATTTTTTATTACAATTTCGTTTATGTTTTATTTGTTTTTAAAAAAGTAGATGGTACTGCTGACAGCGAATGTCACTTATCAAGGCTTCCGATGACTCAAGCTCAGCTGATGAGGTGTTGTGTTGTGCAATAGTAAAGTCTGTAGAATTTAAATTTTGACTGTTATCATATAGTGTCCATTAGGATGTCGCTTAATACGGCACATATTAACGGAGGTGTATTAATACATGCAGGTGAATGGTGAGTATCATATTTGTGTTTCAATTCTAATGAGAGTTTACTGTTATTTAAGTTCCAGAATGATAACAGTTTAACTGATTATGAAACTTCTGTGATTACTTTTAAGTTATCATTAACATTTTTTTTAGTATTCTACTATTTTCTGAAGATGTATCTATGGAGTTTTCTGGACAAGACAGTGCTGTTTTCAAAGGTAACAAAACAGGAAGACTTTATCTTACTACCCATCGCATGATTTTTAACAATGCAAAACAGGCTGATCCTATGATTTCTTTTAGTTTTCCATTCATAACTCTGAGTGATGTGAGTTTAGTATTATCATTGTCTATCATTTCTATCGTTAGACTGACTTGATCATTAATAATCTGCCTATATGTCTTTGATTGTAGGTTGAATTGGAACAACCAGTTTTTGGTGCAAATTACATTAAAGGGAAAGTCAGAGCTCAACCCAATGGTAATTGGATTGGAGAAGCAAAATTTAAATTAGTTTTCAAGAAAGGTGGAGCTATTGATTTTGCTCAAGCTATGTTAAAAGCAGCAAGTATGGGTAAGTTTAATGGTATGTAGTTCTTGCAAATAACATTCGGATGGTTTTTATATGTTTTCTGCCTTTCGTAGACATTATTAACTATTCCCATTTATTATGTGTGAAATGAGTTACTGATGCTGTTTTACTTCATAGTTACATAATCTATCTGGTTGTTATCATTGTTTTCTGATTTCTTATAAATGTAATTTTTTTTATAGTCCCCAAATTACTCTTATTGTTAATATAATTATAATTTTTCTGCTTCAGTTATATTCAAAATTTTAGCATGTTAACTTCTGGTATATTTTTCTTTTTCATTTTATTGATTATATTCAAGAATCAGCATTCATTGTGGTTTATTTGCCTGTTATATGACAATTTTCTTTGTATTGATTAGGAAATGTGCCTCTTCTAATTTTCTATGGCCATTTCAGTTGAATTCTATTTATGTTTCTGGTTGGCCCCAAAGAGATTTAGTTTTTTAATATTTGGCCTAATACCTATTTGTACAAGGATGTCTTTATCAGTTTCAAACATGTTTATTCTAAATCCTATGTTATCTTAGCAACAATTTATTATTCAATTTTTTCTGACCATTATTTTATTTAATTTATTTTAAGCTTCAAGAAATGCTACCAGTGATGCTCCTCCACCATACACACCTCCTGGACAGTGGTACCAAGCTCCTCCACCTGCTTATGCTCCTGATCCCACTGGCTATTATGGCTGGGTACCTCCAGTCAATGTTTTTTCTATGCAACCACCTGGTAAGTTAATTTAAATTTACAATACAGTGCATTATAGTTTATCCAAACTAATGCTTGTAAGAACCAGTTTGGATTACCAAAAATTGGATTATGGGAATTTAAAAATGCATGTATATATAAATGTTACTCTCACGTAACATTGGCCTGTAAGGTATAATATATCTTTGGCTTACAAGAAGAGTGCCACAATAGAAAAATTTTAGTTTTTAAAATGCTGCCACAATATAATTCACGATTTATGTTTAAATGATCGAAAAAAGAAGATTAAATTTTTTTAACAAAGAAGCTTAGTAGTATTGACTAAGAAAATTTTCGACTTAGGGTTTTTTCAGGACAGCGATAATTCTTAATAGATAAACTTCAAACTATTCTCCTGTAAAAATTTTTATTTGTGGTATGTTTCAAATGAATCAGGATGTAATTTAGCATTACATCGTTCACACCCCGTAGCGGATCTTGATTTTGGAGGTCCAAATGATTGACGGCTGCCAGGGGGTTCGGCAGGTATGGAATACCTCCCCAAGAGGAAGTGGGAGTTGGGACTAAACTATGAATTTGTCTATAATGTATTAGTCATTTAGTTAATTTTTATATGACTCAGGGCTCACACAGGCGAGAGGTCCTGGGGGGTCGCTCCTTTCACCTCCTCCCTCCCTTGGATCCGCTTCTGTTCACACGTATAAATAGTCTGACTTTTACATACTGTACACATTTGCCTTGAAATGTATAATCATATTTACCTCCTTCTTAGCAATATCTTTTACATCTTGAAAAAGGCACATTATGATTCCGTTATCTCTAGTAATTCCTATTAGAAAGCAACCCATTTTTTTAAGTTCTTGTAGAAGTGAATATGATGAAAAAAAAATTGTCTTTGAAAAATATCTATAATTTCATAATAAGGTACCTACATCTATTCTTCATGAGATATATTATTAGGAAAAAATACATATTTTGAGAAAATTCAGTATTCCATTAAATGGTCTCAATTTGGAAATTTTGTTACTTTTATCCAACTGATTGTTAGAAAAATAAACAAATAATGAGTGGGGAAAATGAACGGGCATGAACCTGGCTTCATTATCAAAACTTCATATGAATGGCCAACGTTGTGTTGAACATTAAAGTAAACCAGCTATTGTGAAAACAACATTTCATTTTATCCAAAAAAATTATCACAACAATTATAAAAAACAATGTTTCAAACCAGAAATCCCAATGATTTAATTGCAACAACCTTTAATTTACTGAAATTTAAATTTAAATCTGACTGCTTATTAGCGTTGAAAAACAACAGAATTCACTATTTTGTTTTAATGAAAAAAATACCCTGAATGTTTTGTACTAAACAACTTTTTGTTGAAAAAGTTTCTGAGAAATTGTATTCCAAAACATTCCATAATGAAAGTGTTAATGAACTTTGATGCTATTTGTCAATTCTAAATATTATTTTTCTTATTAGCTAATTCTGTCTATATGACCGACATGCCTCCTCCTTACCCTGGAATCAACTCTGCCCATGGATATGTTAATCCTCCACCTATGCAACAAGCTGCTGGATTTACTCAACCGAATTCCACAGGTTTGTTTTGGAACAAAGCATACTTTTAGTTTGTAGAAAAGTATTTTATAATCTGAAAATTATCTTTAAACTTAGTGGGATCTTTTAATTGTATTTATTTATTTGGCCTGATCTTCGTATTAAGAGAAAATACAAATACAAACTGTAGCAAATAACTTCTATGATGTTAAGGTCATTCCGATTTTGTTAAATGACCACATACAATCCAACTGTGGAAGGGAGGGAAGGCATTCCAGTTTAACATGTTCATTATTTGGTAATTTATTATTTTTGTTATTTGAAATCATTTTTTATCATTCCTTAAACCTATATAAGTCTTAGAGGATCTCAGGTTCTGTTAAGTTGTATTAGTTCTGTGTCTCTCATTTATTGTTCCATTTCAATTGTAATTTCCAGGCTTCTAAGTTGAAAACTATTATACGTATATAATATTTTCACAAGGTAACTCTGTAGTGAATTATTAAAGCTCTATTTAAGTGATTATCAATAGAAATAGTGCTAAACTTTAAGAAAATTACAATGGATTAATTTGTTGGAGTGCTGAGTTGTAGTAGTGGGGACAGTTGGATTATATCATGCATGATCCCTTCAGTCTCTATGTAAACATGCAGGTTTGTTATTATTTTCTCTCTCTCTCTCCCCTCTCCCCCTCTTATAATTCAAGATTTGTTGATAAAATAAGATCATGTGGGTTGGGTTACTAGGTCCCTGAAATAGATCTTTTCTCATTAGGGTTATGAGAAATATTTCCCTGTTGCCCGATCAAGAGATTCACTTAAGAAACAAAATAATAAATTATATTATATTATAATTTATAATATAATATATTATAATATAATAATAATAAATATAATATATATTATAATAATAATATAATATATTATAATTATATTATTATAAATTATTAATAAATTATGAAACAAAAAATTTAATAGTTTTTGTTGGAGATGAAGATGAATGTTATAATTAAAACAATGATACCACAAGTTATTAAAGGATATGCATAAATGGTTTACTATGAAGTTGCCTAGGTAATATCAGATTTTGTATGTTAATTTAATGATATAGAAATTATGAATTTTATTCTTAATTAATTGCTGATGAAATTATAAGTGACAATGGAGTAAACCTAGTTATGAAAAACTGTATTTCAGTATATTAAAAATTTTACATACTAAAAATGTTATTATAAAAATTAGGAGGCATTTTAAAATTTGTTGGATTTAGTGGAGATGCAACTCCAACTTATGTTGTGCTAATTAATATAATGTTTGTGTGTCTTCTGGAATACTGGAATAGGAATGATCCTTTTTATTAATTAGTATTAATTTATTTAGTAATATAGAATTAAATCTATTTTTTATATATATATATATATATATATATATATATATATATATATATATATTTCTATTAAGGTGATGCAAAAGCTACAGAGGCAGCTCAGAGTGCTTACTTTGATCCTACTAATCCACATAGCGCCTACGTTCCTCCGCCTGCTTATTACGTAAGTTTGTTTTTATAATTCTTTTCATTTTTAAGTCATTCCTGAAAGCAACTTACTAAAAAATACTACTGAAGTACAGAGGTGTTTTATATATATATATATATATATATATATATATATATATATATATATATATATATATATATGTATATATGTGCTCTTATCAGCTATAATTAGTTATTGTGATAATAGACAAAGTCAATAATGTAACTCAATTACAATCCTCATTATAAAAAAAAATGTACATATTGATCTTATATATATGTTATATTATTCCTCACAGTCATAATATTATATATAACATATATATATTTTGACATAAGGTCAATATATACATTTTGTTTTTATAATGAGAATGTTAATAGAGTTACATTATTACCTTTGTCTATTGTCACACTAACTTTGACTATTATCACACTAATGTTGACTTAGAATCAACAAAAAATGTATTCCAGCAAGTAAGGACCCTGAAGATGAGGTGGAGAGCCTCGAAACGGTGGTAATGAGTTAATAAGAAATATGCAATAAAGGAAGAATGGTTCACTAGTTATTTATACATTGAAATTATACATCGATATTTTTGACCAATATTTTTTTCTTTATTTATCGTAATATCGATTCTAACATTTCAGTATCAAAAACCATTTAAAAAAAAAAAAAAAAATATATTAAATAAAAAAATTCTACAAGGACAGCGTAAAAAAACTTTTGGGTGGTTTGTTCGTATTACTATCTATAGTGGCTGTGTTCTAAGGACGGGATGTAGAAAGCAAAATACCGATATTGATATTGGCTAAAAATATAGATATCTTGATAATATTGGCATAAAAATATCATTAATATTTTTATTTAAAAAAATATGCTGTTAATTTAATTATAGTTTTGTAGCCTTAAAAAAAAATTACTTAAATTGCTGAATTCGAAACATGAAAAAATTGCTAATAATTAAACTTACACAACTAATTTTATTAAACTTTAAACCTTTAGATGATGCAATAGAGCCATCATTCCATTTTATCTCACTTATCCTTAAAAAGAAAATTTGGAAAAATTACGACACTTGACTACCATGATCCTTACTGTTTTTTTTTTATTGTGGTTAAGAATGAACATAGCGTAATGGAATTGAACCCATTGAAACCAGTTATTAAATAAACATTAAAACTTGCACAACTTATTTTTTCAAACTTTCAAGCATTTCTTACTTTAGTTGAATCAAATTACATTTTATCTTGTTTACGTAATTTTAATAAACAAATTTATAAAGCATTAATTTTCTCGGAAAAAAGGAAATTTGACTTACACCACTATCATTTCAGTGTCACACTACTATCATTTCACTATCATTTCAGTACACCACTATCAATATCAGTGATTTTGGTAAAGATACACCAAGTACTATCAAAGGTTTTTCTAATAACCAGTTATTTCCAGTATTTTAGATTTGTTTACTTGTGTAAAGGTTTTATAGGTTATTTCTAGAAGTTTTTTCCAAAAACAGTTATTTCCATTGGTTAAAACCGTTTGGTTTTTTTTTTCTGATCAGTGTGTGTTAGTCTTTGGTTTTACAATTTGTCTTTTTCTTCTATCAGCCTTTCATTTTCAATGAATATGTTGAAATTGCCTTTGTACAAATTTTTTAAAATTTTGATTTTATGTATTTGAAATAGCCTAATATATTTGCTAACTGATCTTTTTTGTTTTAGGAACCACCACCTGCATACCACGAAGCTAATAAAAAGAATCAGTAATAATCAATTATTATTTTCTTTTTGCAATTAATTATGTGCTGCAGGTAATTAAAAGAATTGCGAGCATCATCATTCAAATCTTTTTTTTTCACCAATAGACCTGACCTATATTAAGAATTTTTAGCCTGCACATTGTGATTGTCATGAAAAGGAAAAATTCATTGTAGGTGATGAAGTACGTAATATGCCAATCCATTTTAATTTAATTTCAATTCAGTGTTTAAAAAAAAAAATATTAATTATAAAGGTGAAAAAAATTAACTTTTAAGGTTTTAGAATTAAGGGAAACTCAATTCATAACAATCTTCCTGGAAAATTTTCTTTTTCTTTATGTTGAATTTATCTATCTTAAAGAAATTCATTTTGAAATCAATTATGACTAAATCATAAATTTATTTCAACTAAATGTTTTTGTTTTTGATATTTAATATATATTATAATATGGTCATACAAGCAATGATCCTAAAAGCTAAAAGCTAGGAGTTAAAAAATGAAATTCATTTATATTGGTATTGTAGTATGAATGTTTAAATGAAATATCAATTTCAAAATTTATAGAAAAATTAATTTAAGTATAGGATTTTTAAAATTATTAAAATCCAGGAAAATTAAAGATCTTGACATCTATTGCTTTATGACCATTTATAATATTTGATTTACAGCAATTTAACACAAAACAAAAGATTTTTATTTTATGTTTACTGTTCGTATTACATATTCTACAATTGAATTCATAATATCTATTTATAAAATATATTTTTTAAATATATTAAGCATTTTGCCAAGTTCCATTTTGGTGTTGTTATTCTTTGTATAGTAATAAAAATATGTGCTTCGATACTGTTTTTAAATGCGCAATATGAATGCATATTTATATTATAAGAGGCTGATTGATTATAACTTGCTATCATGAAGGACTTAAGAATAAATAGTCTTATATTTAGCTAATCAAGCTAAGCATTATAAAGGTTTGCTGTATATGACCATTCTCTGATGACTATCAACTATTAATTTAACTAAAGAATCCAGTGCTGTAAATTTTTTATTTAAAAGTTAAGTAATATTTTAATTTTTATTTCGTCTTCAATATCAGGTTGGCTAAAATTTGTGATTGTAGGTGTCAAGCATTCCAAGGTTAATGATTTATTAATGATTAATGATTTATTTCTAGTCGTTTTAGTATTGTTTCTTCATTGCAACACTTCTATTTCAAACATACATACATATGTCATCAATATTCATTGTTTCTTCTTAAATAGCACAGATTTATTGTTATTAATTATTATTATTATGTTAGAGTTTATTGTTTTATTTGTTATAGAGATACTGATGTAAATTTTAACTGTAAAATAAAATTATATACATATATATTTTAATTACTGGTGAAGTATGTATTTTTTTCCTCATTTATTAAACCTTATTGCACCAAATTAATCAATTTCATATTTCTGCTTCAAACCTACACAATATTACTTAATTGATTTGTAAGATAAATGAGTCAAGTTTATAATTATATCAAATGAAAAGTTCAGCTGTTGTAATTGATACCTGCATGAATGTTAATTATTAACATTATTATAGGATTGTTTGTAGTAAAAGATACAATAAAAACTTTCAGATGTGAATGAGGGATTGCTTTCACTCCTTCAACTACCTTAGAGGAAGCAGGGTGTGCTGTGGGTACCAGTCTTCTCGGCAGTCGTTACTTTTGTTTACCAAATGAAAAATAAAAAATAATTTTAAGTATATCTAAACAAATAAAATTAAATCTAATGGGCAAACTATAATTATAATTGAGAGTATGAACCACAAAACTTTTAATTCCATTTTTTCATATTGTAATTTTACAATCTGTAGGATGAACAGAGTTTTGCAACAAGTATTGATTTTTAAACATTAAGACAAGCATCATTTTAGACAGATTTGGACTCAACATTCTGACAGTAAACAGGTATCAGTAATAATGATTGCTGTCTCCTTTTAATAAAAAATGGAAGTTAGGAGTTTTGCTGTTCATACCCTCAATTATATTCTGCCTATTTACACAATGTTGACCAAATAAAGATTATTACTAACAGTTTGATCTTTACTGCAATGATCTATAATTTTGTTGCAATGCCATAAAATGTGAAAACCGATTCTTGGAAAAGTGAAATGTACTTTTAAGATGTGTCATACTTGGAGGTGAGTAGAAAGTCCCTAACCACCTCTTTTGGAGATTCTTGATTATATGGGAGATACTTAAAAAGATGATGAAAAACAATTTAATGGCACATAGTTACAGTGTTATTGTCATCTGGTGTTATTTTTGTTGTATTTTATATTTTTCAATACGTGGATGACTGAAGTTAGTTCTTCAAAACGAATTGAAGATCTTCAATTAATTAATTCTAAGATGAGATCAAACAGCTTCAGTAAGAAACGGCTACAAACAATGGCAGGCATTAAAAATGTTAGCGCTTCAATAGAAAAATAAATTCACACTATGAAAAGCTATTTTGAGCGGAGAGCCAAGAAGTAAGTGAATGCAAGAGAGAGGGGTATCTCCTAAAAAGTGTTTATATAATAGCTTCCATATCCACCATATTTTCCGTTTTTATTTCGATTTTTGATTAGAATTAAAATTAAAACAGAAAGACCTGCGTGGTCACCCAAAAATAAATGTGAATAACTTGTTTAGACCGATGCCCTTCAAAATATTTTTTTAATTAATAGAAACCATTCCTTTATTTATTTAGATTGTTAGTAAGAAAAATTGTACTTAAAATTTTTTGAAGTCATAGTATGGAAAGTTCTCTTTTATTGTTCCGCAGCTTATTTTTTGCTCGTTTTTCTCCATTTCCATCGTTAAAAAGTGTGCATGGTGTAAACAGACTTTATAACAAAACATTCTTAGATAATTTGTCCGATAATACTAGCATACAGTGACGTAACAAATTATTTTATCTAATCTTGTTTACTTTCATTTATATTACTTAGATTTTCTAAATTTCCAGGACCAGAGAGCAACATCTTTTCCTGGTAAAACATGGACTGGCCATCATTATCAGGTTTCGTTGATACTTTTTTCGATTCTTCTGCCGGTCTGAACATGCTATGGGTACTGCATTCATTTATTAAATTATCCTTTAATAAAGTGTGCCTTTTTTCTTTTTCCCAGGTTTTCATTTCTTGAGGTACTAGTGAGACTGATGGCAAATTGTGCTCAGTTGATGAACTGAGCGAATCTCCCCACATATTCTGTGTTGTAATTGGGCTGGAGGACATTTCCTTAATAGCAGAAGCATTTAGTGCTGCTTTGTTTTCTGAATTGAAATTATATTCAGTGGTTTTAGAATTGGATACATTTTTTTCTTTGAATTCTGCCGGGCTTTTAAATTTTATTTCATGACTGTTAGATTTATTCGTAAAGTGGTTAGTATTTTTATTAGTACTTTCGTTCTGATTCTTCATTGCTGTAGGATTGAATAGAACATTATATTTACTTGGAGGACTGTTAACACTATTATTGGAATCTTTTGTCGTATTTAGAACAGGCTTACGTTTTATGAATGCAACATTATTAGTAATAGTTTCTTTTCTATTTGATCCCATTAACATTTTATTACCCTCATTATTTGACCAAGAATTGTAATTCGATTTCTTCTTATTATCAGGGTATTCCCATAAATTAACAGGATAACTCATTTTTTTTATACCATTCTCATCACTGTTTGCTTGGTATTTGCTTAGGTCAGGTAATGACTCATACTCTTCACAACTCTTTTCCCCATAAGAATCTGAAGTATGACTGTCCCAATCGTTTGACTGTTTAGGTGTCAGCTTACTATTACTGTTCAGACCTCTTACCTTAAGTAAGTCGTAGATAGTTTGATTATTGGAGCTAGAATCATTAAGACATGCTGTCGAGTGGAATTTGTTTATTCCAGTCTTATTTATATTACATTCTCGGAATGCAGAAAATAAATGAAATCCTCGTTTTGTTGTATTTTCTTCACAAGGCATTTTGTAGGGGCGTTCTTTTTTTTTTATCACAGGTCTTGGTTGATTACACAGGGAATATGGTTTCTGTTTACATTTATAATATGGATTTTGTGGCTCACCTTCATCTGGAAATACTTTTCTTTGTGGTCCACGACACCTACCCGCTGGTTTCACTTTGCAATCAAGAAAAGATTTTGGTGTAGGATTCCTTTCTTCCTCTTCTGCAGCTTTAACTCCTGGACATCCTGCACAAATAATATTTTTTTTATCTCTTTTATTTGTTTTATCTTTTTTTTTAGCTTCTTTGACATTGATCATGGCTTCTGTCATAAATGTTGCCTGTGTTGATACTACTGTTGGATTTTTTTTCCTCTTTAGAAGTGTTAGCTTTGATGGTGGGTAGTAAGGTTTGGTAGGTGATGCTGGCTTTCTATCTACACCTTTTTCTTTTGCTTTCTTTATGAATCTTTCCTCTGCTATTTTAGATAATTCTTTTGCCAATGTGGTGGTAGTTTTTTCTTTTGCATTTGGAATTTTAGAAAGTCCGTAAGTCATATTTTTTTTAGTTGTTTCCGCAAGTTTGCTCAGTTCTGGATCTATTTCTTGAGAATTCTGATTATAATATGAGTCTTCTGGACGACAGGCTGGAGGAGGGGCATGTAAGCCATCTCTCAGCCTCCCAGATAATGGTTTTAACAACATGTAATGTAATCCTACTCCACTTTTGGCTGGTTGGCACGTGTTTTCACTCCTTATTCTGTGAGATATTTCTGAACTTTCGAAATTCGGTTCGCTGT
The DNA here is from genome assembly GCA_948150685.1 of Rhaphigaster nebulosa. Taxonomy (NCBI): domain Eukaryota; kingdom Metazoa; phylum Arthropoda; class Insecta; order Hemiptera; family Pentatomidae; genus Rhaphigaster; species Rhaphigaster nebulosa. Next base: position 39,641,366 of record OX411309.1, read on the forward strand.
GGTAAGCTTTAAGCTGTTGTGTACTTCCTTCGTTTATAAGATTTTTTATCTCAGCCTGAGAAGTCGAGTGGAAGGATTGCCTTCGCGTGCAAACTGCCTTAGTCTTCTGTTTTATGAAGGCCAGCGTATGAATTTTTTTTGGCTCAGGCACCTTTTCTCCATATTTATAAGGTTTTAAGAATGTCTGCCTTCCGCAAACAGCCTTTTTAACTTCAACATTGATTTCTTTTGGTTCTTCACTACTAGATGAACCTTCTTGTTCTTTACATACAAGAGGAGGCATTTCAGAGGTTATACTTTTAGTTACGATAGCTTTAGGACATTCTACTTCTTTAAATTCTGTGAAGTTACCACAAGATAATCGAAGACTTTTACTACCCTCTGGTTGTTGTGGAACGCAAACACCTTTCACTTTGAAAGAACTTTGTATTTCTTTTATTTCATCACACAAGTTGACACCACTAAATGCCTTTTTATAAGCATAATCGTCCATATTTAATGCTTTCTTGGGTATTGGGCACTCTCCTTTAAGTGCTAAAACACAGCTAGGTTCGGAAGGTGGTGGTGGAGCACAAGGTTCTGGCCCATGTTGAGGCTCTCCTATCGGGGGTAAACTGGAAGGTACTACAAAAATTTCAGCTTGTCCATACCATTCTTTTGGTGGAGGACAACAGTTATCTGCGGTGCTCTCATCTCCACAGCTCGCTGGTCCTGCACAACATCTTCTCCTTTGGGCTTGCAGTTTTCTACATGTTATAAGGGGAGGTTTGAGCTGCTTTTGATCGGGTAGTAGAAAGCTCCAATATTCTTTCCACGACATCGGTGTTTTTTTTTTTTCACAAGCCTTTTTATCAGCAGGGATATACACTTTTTTGAATCTTGGAAAAAAGGATGGCTTTGGACATGTCTTTTGAACATTAATGTCTTTGCATTTCATTAACTCTGGTCCTTTTTTAACTGACCACTGCCAACTAAGATCTTTCGGCTCTTTGTGATAACTGGAACTGTAATTTCTTGATAGACCATGGTCCTAAAATCAACAATAATTTTTTTAAATAATTGAACTAACAATTGATTTTTACGCAAAATGTATTCCATATTTTATTAATTAATTGGAAATTGATTAACACTAATAAACCTTATTTATTTGTGAAGATTTGTTTGAGATATTTTGAGCAGTAATATTGCAACATAAAATCACTCAAGATACGAGGAACATTAATCTAAGAGTTTGTATATATAGAATATAGAACATATAATTTAAATATAGAAAAAATATAAATAAAATCAGTGAAGGTGGACAGCAGAGTGATTCTGTTTCTTTCTGTTATATCTATCATCCTGAATTGATCCATTCATTTTATTGGCAGAGCAAAGGAGCGGGCATGCCGAAAATGAAAGTGGGTGAATCACATAGAATTCGCAGGTGGTCAAGGTGGAAAAGTAAAGCGGAACTCTTGATGGTTACTGAAGAATTGACAGAATGACAGACAGGAGGAATCTTAAAAATGTGACTATAAATATTGAAGGATTAAATTTCTCTGTCATTAAAGTAGAAAATTAATAGTACACACTTTCAGTTAATAACGTATGATTGCAAGAGGTCTACCTCTATACAGTTTAAGCTTTCAAGAATAGATCCTAAAATAAAAACAAATTAGAGGTGAGACAAATCACTAAGGCATTGTGAAAAAGATGCGCCTAAGAAAGTGAGCTTGGACTGAGCATGTCATCAGTAGGGAAAATATGACATAAATCAAACAAATAATAGACAGGTAAAGAGGGTGCACAAATACTGACTGGAATAAAGAAAAATGCATTTTATGAAAGTTGTGGGTTGGTTGGATCTTATTGATATAACTATGGTCAGATGCCCTACAAGAAGGCTGCCTGTATCACTGTTTGTCTATGAGTGGTAAATTTATGGTAGTCAATATGTTTCAAGATGGTAACTAGTAGTACATGATTTGGCAATGATCATCAAATGTTGAAGACTGGGAGATATTGGAAGGCTAGTTGGAGAGAACCAGAGAGGTGATAATAGTATTCTAACTATTATTATATACTAATATTACTATTATGATATAACCTCCCTGGTGAGAACTGTCCAGCCTCAATAGCCTAGTCAAAGATGCCATTCCCTTCAGTCAACTGGGGGCCATAAAGGAGTTTCAGTTGAAAGTTTTGGAGAAGTTCTGAAAATTTGGTGATGTATGTTTTTTGGGATGCTGCTTATTAATTTCATATTTGTTGCCTCAATTTTTTCCCCGAAATATGAAAATACTCAAACATGTACTATTTTTTCACATATAGCATGAAAACCATTCATTTTTTTATGTACATCATTCTATACTAAACTAAATAAGAGTAAATTCCCTACATTTTGTATTCTATATTACTTTCCCTTACCTATATACGAAGTATATAGTAAGGGGAAGTATTGCGATCGTGAAAATTTTCGAATTCGAGTTTTCAACAGAAATAGATGATTTAAGGTCCCCTGAGTCCAAATGACCAAGTCTCTCAAAATGGTCTGTGTGTATGTGATCAGTCTAGCTCAAAAACGGAAAGCTGTACGATACTGAAATTACATATTTAAGGTTAGCACATGCATGTGATGTTACAGCAACATTTTCGTCAAAATCGACTAACCGGAAGTGCCACTTTATATAATCGATTTTACACATTTTTACAATTTTCTCGAAAACGGCTCTAACGATTTTGATTAAACTTGCCTAAATTATTCTTCATAAAGACCTTTAACTTTAAGCAGGGAAAAAAGTTATGATGAAAAGAATATTTTATTTACGAATAACTTCAAAAGCGTGCAATTTATGGTAAATTATCTATAGACTTGTATGAAAGATAATTATCTAAAAAACAATAAAAGAATCATCAAAATCGGACCAATTATGAAAGGTAATTAAATCATCTAAAAAAGAATCATTAAAATCGGACCAATAATAGCAAAGATACAGCGCATCGAACTAACCGGAAATGGTAATTATATCATGGATATTACAATTGTTTACAATTTTCTCCAAAACGGCTCTAACGATTTTGATGAAACTTGCCTAGATTATTCTTCATAAAGACCATTAACTTTTCATAGGTATGGTACTCACCGAGGAATTGCAGTGAAAAAAATTATCATGAAAAGAATATTTTATTTGCGCATATCTTAAAAAGTATGCATTTTACGGTAAAATATGTATAGAATTGTATGGAAGGTAATTAAATTATCTAAAAATAAATAAAAGAATTATCAAAATCGGACCAGTATTAGCAAAGATACAACGCATCGGACTGACCGGAATTAGCTATATCATGGATTTTACACTTTTTTAAATTTTTCTCAAAAACGGCTCTAACGATTTTGATGAAACTTGCCAAAATTATTCTTCATAAAGACTTTTAACTTTTCATTTATGTAGTAAATCACGGAGAAAATGCAGGGAAAAAAGTTATGAAGATAAGAATATTTTATTTTCGCATGGGTTAAAAAGTATGCAATTTATAGTAAATTATGTACAGAATTATATGAAAGGTTATTAAAGTATCTAAGAAAAAAAATCATCAAAATCGAACAAATATTAGTAACGATACAATGTATTTTATGAGGAGCATGAAATAGATGGATAACCGAGCGCATCCGAAAGGAGATAGATGCGACCGAACCTCCTCCCACCAATCCGCCAATCTGTTGTAAACAATACGCTCTGTAATAAAGTAATTTAAGAATACAAAAACGGAAATTAACTTAATAATTTCTACTTCCACATTATTTAATGGAAAGAAAATGTTTCCATAGAAACTAAACCAGCAACTTTTAAAATGTATTTGCAACTTGACAAAGTTAAAATATAGAGGTAGTGCACAGAATTGTTGTACTAAAATTGTTTTAAAAACTATTTTATTACTTTCCCTAACCTATATACGAATTATATAGTAAGGGTAAGTATTGCGATCGTGAAAATTTTCGAATTCGAGTTTTCAACGGAAATACATGTTTTAAGGTCCCTTGAGTCCAAATGACCAAGTCTCGCAAAATGGTCTGTGTGTGTGTCCGTGTGTCTGTGTGTCTGTGTGTATATGATCAGTCTAGCTCAAAAACGGAAAGCTGTACGATACTGAAATTACATGTCTAAGTTTAGCACATGCATGTGATGTTACAGCAACATTTTCGTCAAAATCAACTAACCGGAAGTGCCACTTTATATAATCGATTTTACACATTTTTACAATTTTCTCGAAAACGGCTCTAACGATTTTGACTAAATTTGCCTAAATTATTCTTCATAAAGACCTTTAACTTTTCATATATAGGGTACATGACCGAGGAATTGCAGGGAGAAAAGTTATGATGAAAAGAATACATTATTTACGCATAACTTCAAAAGCGTGCAATTTATGGTAAATCTTCTATGCACTTGTATGAAAGATAATTAAATTATCTAAAAAATAATAAAAGAATCATCAAAATCGGACCAGTATTAGCAAAGATACAGCGCATCGGACTAACCGGAAATAGCTATTATATTATGGATATTACACTTTTTTACAATTTTCTCGAAAACGGCTCTAACGATTTTGATGAAACTTGCCTAAATTATTCTTCATAAAGGTCTTTAACTTTTCATTTATGAAGTAAATCACCGAGGAATTGCAGGGAAAAGAGTTATGATGAAAAGAATATTTTATTTGCGCATAGCTTAAAAAGTATGCATTTTACGGTAATTTATCTATAGACTTTTATGAAACGTAATTAAATTATCTAAAAAACAATAAAAGAATCATCAAAATCGGACCAATAATAGCAAAGATACAGCGCATCGGACTAAAGGGAAATGATAATTATATCATGGATATTACAATTGTTTACAATTTTCTCCAAAACGGCTCTAACGATTTTGATGAAACTTGCCTAAATTATTCTTATCTAAATTAACTTTTCATTTATGTAGTAAATCACCGAGGAATTGTAAGGAAAAAGGTTACGATGAAAAGAATATTTTATTTGCGCACAGCTTAAAAAGTATGCATTTTACGGTAAAATATGTATAGAATTGTATGGAAGGTAATTAAATTATCTAAAAATAAATAAAAGAATTATCAAAATCGGACCAGTATTAGCAAAGATACAACGCATCGGACTGACCGGAATTAGCTATATCATGGATTTTACACTTTTTTAAATTTTTCTCAAAAACGGCTCTAACGATTTTGATGAAACTTGCCAAAATTATTCTTCATAAAGACCTTTAACTTTTCATTTATGTAGTAAATCACGGAGAAAATGCAGGAAAAAAAGTTATGAAGATAAGAATATTTTATTTTCGCATGGGTTAAAATGTATGCAATTTATAGTAAATTATGTACAGAATTATATGAAAGGTTATTAAAGTATCTAAGAAAAAAAAATCATCAAAATCGAACAAGTATTAGTAACGATACAGTGTATTTTATGAGGAGCATAAAATAGATGGATAACCGAGCGCATCCGAAAGGAGATAGATGCGACCGAACCTCCTCCCACCAATCCGCCAATCTGTTGTAAACAATACGCTCTGTAATAAAGTAATTTAAGAATACAAAAACGGAAATTAACTTAATAATTTCTACTTTCACATTACTTAATTGAAAGAAAATGTTTCCATAGAAACTAAACCAGCAACTTTTAAAATATATTTGCAACTTGACAAAGTTAAAATATATAGGTAGTGTACAGAATTGTTGTACTAAAATTGTTTTAAAAACTATTTTATTGTACTTAAGTGGGAGAAGAATTGAATGCTGCTGAGTTTATTTCAAGTTTTGTTTATGTGAACCCTTCAAAATTATATTAAAAAGATAATTATTATAGGGCTGTAAGGGAAAGTTGTGTGATGCGCGCACCGCACCAGATTTTTTTTGTTCATATGGGACATACATCATTTAAGAGTATCCACTTTTTGTCTCATAAGGTCTAGTCAAATGGAGACCAGAAAGGTATCTTAGTTAAATGTTTTGGAGAAATTCTGAAAATTTGCTCATTTATCTTTTTCTTCTGCTTCATGGAGTGAGTGGGTTGCAAAGGCCACGTTCTTCGATTTTTCACTTTTGTCTCGAAAACGGTTGTACTAAAAAAAATGTTTTATACAACAGTAAAGCTGAAATATTCTACATGAATTCTATATTCATTTTTTCTCATCTGTTTTAGTTTTGAAGAGATTCGTTTTTCTTAAACGACAATTTACGGAAAATTCATTTTCGCCTCATGTTTTTTGTCAAACTTGTCTTTTTAATTCCTCACCCTTTCGTTTTACAAAAACAAAAAAAAAAAAAAAAATCGAGGTAAAACAATTGAAATTTGTAATGAGCACCCTAAAAAAGTTAAATGTTCAGAATTTCTAAAAAACTTTCCACCTTTCTGGTCTCCATTTGACTTGACCCTATTAGACAAAGATCAGATACTCCTAAGCTATAGCCCAGAAGAAAAGAAAATTATGGAGTACAAAATGTAGGGAATTTACTCTTGTTTAATTTAGTATAGATTGGTATTCTTAAATAAAAATAAATTAGTTAAAACTATTAAAAGAATTAAATATTTGAGGAATAGCTATCTAATTCCATTCCTTGATTATTTGAGATAAAGCAATTTCTACCTTGTTCCTTTTTATCATTTGTATATCGTGGTCTATTCATTTACCTCCATTTTTTTTTTTTTATTAATTTGAACTAAATTTTCAATATGCTGAAATATTGATTAGTTTCTATTAATTTGAATTATGATTGATTAATTATTAGTGTATTTTAAATGCCCATTTAGTTTATTTTTAGTCCGTTAATAATATCAGCAGATAATTATTTATTCTGTTATATCAGTCGTGGATTTACTCTCTGGAGGCACACCCAGTCTCTATAAAAATGGTTCCCTTAACTGGGGGGAAAACCTTGCGGTTGAGCGTGATTCAAACGATATCATCAGGTCCAACTTTTGGTTAAGAAACAGTATTTTCTTACACAGTACTGAATCCAAGACCCTTAATGGATTGTAGTGATAAAGGTTCTATCTTTTAATAATATCAGTATAAAGATTATTTAAGTTTTTAGTGTTTTGTAGTTCATTATATTTTTAGTTATTGACTTGCTTCTAAAATTCTTCTGTTTTTTGTACATTTTATTCATGTAATATATATATATATATATATATATATATATATATATATATATATATATATATATATATATATATATTTTTTTTTTTTTTAATGTCAAATGTACGGTGTAGCATTCGTGTTTTTTACAATTTGTGATGTGTTGAGCTATTCTTGTTTCTATAATTTTTTTTCTTAATATGTATTTAAGTGATCAGAATTTGAAGAATGCCTACTTCCGACCCGCAATATACAAAAACACGAAATCGTTAATAAATTCAGTTTTTAGTTTTATTTTCCCCGAAAATAATAGACTATTGCAGTTTATAGAAGTTCTTCGGAAGGGGAATGGGAGTACATTTCATACCCCCTAGTGCACGGTTTTGGGAGTTTCGGGAAGGTCGGATATATACATATATAGAATAAATAGAACAGAATAGAAAAATAAGGACTAGGTCCCTTAAGAATAACAAGGTATTGATGGTCTGATTGTTTACGTCTTAAAATGAAAAACACACGAACTTCTAGTATTAATAAGACAAAAAAAATTAGAAACGAAGTAAGAATAATTAAAAAGGTACAAAATCTATTATTACATATTTACAAATGTTGATTGAAATAAAACGAAACTCTAGTTAGAATTCTTTTGGAGTTGGATGGAAAGGAAGTGATTTAATAATCGAGATTTGAAGGGGGAAAGAGTATTGGCGCGACGTAGGAGGAATGGAATTATTTAAGGATGAGTATCGGATAAGAAAATATCTATCGAAAGCTGCGGACTGATGGACTGCTGGTTATATATCTCAAGGCCGAGAAAAGGTAGGGCGGGAGTGGACAGAGGATTTTAATTGAAGGAGGTCGAAGAAGTATGTATATATATATATATATATATATATATATATATATATATATATATATATATATATATATATATATATATATATATAAATTGAACTAACTCTATTTAATTAAATACTATTTTTAGTCAAAATATATTTTGAAAATATATTTTAATAAATATATTTTAAAATATATTCATTTTCGATATCTGTATCTACAATACATAACCCTATTTATGCAGGTGGTTGTCTAGGTAGGTAGGTGCCTTTAATTTACTAATCATTAAAAAAAAAAAAAAACCACACAACATTGTATTTAACAAAATATGTACCTCGAAGGAAAGCTGAAATAATAATATTAATGGGAATAATTAGGTTTATACTACGAAAAAAAATATATAGAATGTGGAAATTACCTAATTTCCTAAATTATTGACACTTAAGGCTTTTTTTTTTTTTATTGTTTATGTTGTGTATATTGTTCTGCTTTTATTCTTCAATACCTCAAGAAAAAAACATGCTTAATTACCAATTAAATAGATGATTTCCTTCTAATTCTTTATGAGATGATTATGGAAAGTTATTTTTGGCTATGTTAAAACGCAAGTTATTAGAAAACCAGAAAATTATTTTTGTAATCACATCTTGTTTTCGATGATTCATTACCTAAGATGGTAGAAACAGGAAAAAAATCATCTTTTGGAAATAATAAATCGGATTTTTATTTATTTTTATTATTGCCTTTACTTTAGTGATAAAACATATTTCTTTGTTAGCCACTATAACAGTGTAAATCACAGAAATTATATGAACCCCTTCTAAATATAGTTCATACTTATCAATATTAACAAAAGCAGAACAATATACACAACATAAACAATATAAAAAAAAAAGCCTTAAGTGTAAATAATTTAGGAAATTAGGTAATTTCCACATTCTATATATTTTTTTTCGTAGTATAAACCTAATTGTTCCAATTAGTATTATTATTTCAGTTTTCCTTCGAGAAACATATTATGTTAAATACAATGTTGTGTGGTTTCTTTTTTATAATTAGTAAATTAAAGGCACCTACCTACCTAGACAGCCACCTGCATAAATAGGGTTATGTATTGTAGATACAGATATCGAAAATGAATATATTTTGATTAAAAATAATATTTAATTAAATAGAGTTAGTTCAATTTATTATATATATATATATATATATATATATATATATATATATATATATATATATATATATACATATAAACTTAGGCATAAGCCTAAAATATCTCATTTGTCATTTATAATTTTTGTACAAACGATAAATTTCGAATAAATAAAAAAATAGTAAATTGTTAACTTAAATTTTTTTCTTCAAATAATAATTATTTATAAATCTTGTAAACGTAGTAAATACCTGAAAAAGGCAATTATACACCTGGAAAGCTCTATAGAGAAGGATATTAGTCCATTTCTTTCCCTTTTGTAGGTCCTCTACCTAATAAACTGTTTAATTTAAAATAAAATGATGAAATTAAGAAAAAAAAATTTCAAAGGCCCGGAGACACCCTGTATATATATTTTTTCACTCTCACCAATAAAGGACACTCCATGCTCATAAATGAAATAAGAACTTTCTGTTTATCGTCTTTTAATTAAAAGTTATAGAATTTTGGACAATAAATCGACAAATTTTCAACTGTTCGCCGTAGCAGTCTCGGCCAACACGGCCTCAGACCAAAAGTGACCGACAAGATCGTGGAAACCAGTAAGGGTTGAAAAGTGCCTACATGATACTTAGCAAGTAATAAAGAAGATTCTTACCCTCTACTAAGGTGTAGATGAAAAGGCGATTTTGGCATAACCAAAAAATATTGCATTTTTATCATGGCAACCGACCCTATATGAAATGCCAGATGTGTCTGAAAGCAGACGGATACCACCGAACTTCGGATTATCCTGCCGCATCTAGCTTCTCTAACGTACTATTGGAGCTGAGTTCAACTCTGTTGTTAACTTCACTCTAAATTAAACTGCTCTCTTTTGCTTTGCAATATTAATATCAATATAGATAGGATACATCGTCCACAGTTATATAATATACCCTTAGGAAGCTAATAGTCCAGTGCATATAGATTTATACCTAGAAACCCAATTACAATGGATGGATTTCATTTTTACTTTCTCTTATCCATATATATAATAATAATAATAATAAAAGGCTTAGCGAACCCGGAGGTTCGATGCCGATACCACTAATCGCTGTCTACAAATCTCGGTCCACCGACTACCTTCCAAACCCAAATTCCTTAGATCACTCTTAATACTATCCTACCACCTACGTTTCGGTCTACCCCTCGGACGTTTACCAGTCAGCTCAGCGTTTATTAACTTTTTAGGAATTCGTTCGTTACTGAGCCCAACAACTTTGCAAGCCCATTTCAACCGTCGCGATGATATCACTTCGATTATATTAACAGGGTGCATGCTCCGCAATTCCGCGTTGTGTAATCTCCTAAACTCTCCAGTTGACTCATCCTTTTTCGGACCAAATATTTTACGCAGTACCTTATTCTCGAATACCTTAAGGCGTTGTTCGTCCTTCAAGGTTAGCGGCCACGTTTCACACCCATACAGAACTGTAGGCAAGATAATAGTTTTGTATATTCTAAGTTTTAAGTTTCTGGACAAAATGCGACCTAAGTAATGTTGACACCGAAAAATAACAAGCATTTCCCGCCTTTAAACGCGCCTTTATTTCCTCTTGAATTTCGTTTTTTCTAGTAATCACAGACCCCAAATACTTAAATTTCTCAACGTGTTCAATCCTATTTTCTCCTATATCTATATCCTCAAAATCTCCTCTGTTTCTATTGCTAACCATATATTTCGTCTTATCCGTATTTATTTTGAGGCCAACCTCTTTCCCAGCTGTCATCATGCTGTATTCAGTTTTATAGTTTCCGCGTCCTCACTTAATAATACCAAATCATCCGCAAACCCCAGCACGGATATTCTACCACCCAGATCTAAACCCCTTTCGGTAAGCATTACCTTTCTAATGACATACTCTAATGATAAATTAAATAGGACAGGTGAAAGGGAATCGCCTTGTTTTAACCCCGAGCGAACTTCAAATTTCTCCGAAAAATAATTACCTATTCTAACTTTATTGAATGTTTCGGTCATGCACATCCCTACTAGATTTACTAACTTCTTCGGTATTCCCTGCTCAATCAAAATGTTATACAGTCTCCGGCGATCAATGGAATCATAAGCCTTTTTGAAATCCACAAAAAGCTGATGAACTACACCGTTGAATTCTAATTTTTTTTCTAATATTTGCCGTAAGGAAAATATTTGATCGATAGTTGATCGGTTCCGTCTAAAACCACATTGGTAGTCTCCGATAATTTCCTCGGCATATTCCGTGATTCGACTAGTTAGGATCAACGAGAATATTTTATAACATATCGGGAGGAGTGATATTCCGCGATAGTTATTACACTCCGTCCTCGGACCTTTTTTGTGAATCGGAATAAGTATAGATTCTTTCCATTCTTCGGGCATTTTTTCATTTTCCCAGATCTTTTTAACCAAAAAATGTATTTTAGAAACTCCAGCTTCACCGCACGCTTTTATTATTTCACTGGAAATGTTGTCGATTCCCGCTGCTTTATGAGATTTTAATTTTCCGATGGCTATTTCGACTTCCTCCTTACTCGGTTCTTCAATTAACGGTTCAGCACTCTGATATTCAGAAGGAGGAGATTGATTATTATTTCCCGAATTCAAAATACTTTCAAAGTGTTTTTTAAATTTATTCACAATGTCCCCCGGATCGGCCAAGATATTGTTATTTTCATCTCTAATTCCAATCATTGCTGGTTCAAACTGTTTACGCGATCTGCTTATACCCTTGTACATGTCTCTTACGTTGTTTTCAATTCTATTAGTTTCTATCTCTATTATTTTATTTTATTATTATTATTTTAGCCGTGTTGGGATCACGATTCTGTAGTTTCACCAGTAAATATATGAATAATCAATATTTAGTAATCTATACCTACAAATTATTAGTAGATAACATTTATATGGAAATAAAGTTAATTTATCCTATATAAAGACAAATTGATAATTTTTTGAGTTGGCGCTCGAATATACGCCTCTCTGCAAAGTATTACATATTGAAGTGTTACTTTTTGACCGCACACCCCGACCAACTTCTTCCTTATGAAAATTTTTTAAATGATGATTGTACTGAGATGTATATCAAATAAATTACATGCTTTTAGATCAATGTACAATATAGTCGGAAGCGTAATAAGATATATAAATTTTTTAGAAGTTTTTATTATTGAAAAACTTTTAGAAGACTATAATATATGAAATATGGCTAAAAGTCTTCAAAATAAAAATATTTTATAACATTTTCTTTTTTTTAAGTATAATCCTTTTCTATCTTTTTTTATAATGATTCATGGCTAATAATGTTATATGAATAATAATAATTATATTATTTCTTAACCTTCTTTACATTTTAACATTGTACTCATTTGATTCACTTTTCTTTGCTTTTTCCTTTCGATATATCGATATTTTTCTAGCGATCATCGGTGAATATCGATATTTGGTTTTGCGATATAGCAAAATATCGAATATCGATATTTTAATTTCAATGTTCCAACCCTACCCATGAGTCCAAATAACCAAATCTCGCAAAGTGGTCTGTGTGTCAGTGTGTATGTGAACAGTCTAGCTCAAAAACGAAAAGTTATACGATACTGAAATTACTTATTTAAGGAAGGCACGTGCAAGCGATGTTAACGCAACTTTTTCGCCAAAATCGCCAAACCGGAAGTGCCACTTTATATAATCGATTTTATATTTTTTTTACAATTTTCTCGAAAACTGCTCTCACGATTTTGATGAAACCTGCCTAAATCATTCTTCATAAAGCCCTTTAACTTTTCATATATGCAGTACATCACCGAGGAAATGGATTGAAATCACTTTCCAAAGTTATTAATGTTTCTATGGAGATAAACAGATAATATAATCAAAAACTATGTACTGTAAATTGTAATTCTAACCTAGTTTCTATTCCAGATTAAATTGCCAGGATAACTCTAGGAACTAGGAATTTTTCTCCAATAAGCTTGTTACGGCATTTCACATAAATAATAGAGAAGGTTATGCCCGGCGACAGTTACCACCCAGCTAATTAAATAATTATGTAAATGAATCAAACATGTATTTGTGTAATTTCTTGTGCCTGCAACACTGGATTTACCAAAAATTACCTGGCTAGGCATTGTGATAATTAAGTGCCAATGTGGTGGACATTTTAAGATTGGTGAACAAAGTTTTATGTTTGGATTGTTTTTTTTTTAGTAGAACTTTTTGTTTATTTGTATCAGTTGAAGCCAGTAGAAGTATTTTTATTTATTTATTATACCCAGGCAAGTTTATTTTTATTTTCAAGCAAGTTTATTTTTATTTGCAAACCAAGTTGGTTTTTATTTCAATATATTGATTTTTATTTTTTATATCTTTTTATTATTATTAACGAAGCTCCTTACATCCTTCAAAAGCTCATTCAATCAAATTTCGCAAGATGGCTAGTCGATAACTCTTTTTGTCTGCCGATTGTAAGAATAAATTTCACGCTACATCCTTTCTTCACTTAGAGAGCAGACATCACTTTTACTGTTTAAAAATTTTTGACTTTGGTTAATGGTTCGGCGCTGTTTCCTAGGTTAATTAATGATTATTTTAATCTTTTCATTGTTTAAAAATTTTATTTTAACCTTTTTATTGGTTAAAATACTTGATCCCAGCGGCAGTTCGCCGCAAGATAATATCGATAAGGGTACTAGCCGAACGATCTAGAATCGAAACAGAAAAATATCTCATGGTATCTTTCCAGACCACCGAAAACCCAAGAATATTCGATTATCCTCCCCTAATTGCTTTCCCTACTACCAATTTCCGACTTCTCTATTTCAGCAGTTAGGCTAGGACCAAAGTTATTCTTAACCTCGGCCAAATGAAGAGAATTTATACGAACCTCTGGAAAACATATAGACCAATCAACGACTCTTGGCTCTTGCTAGTTTAAAACTAGCAAGTTAAACTTGAACTGTATAATATCTTTTAGAGGATGATGAACATAGTGCCACAGACATACAAACTGGCCAATATTTTTTTGTCCCCTATGAATGCGATTGTTTGCCTTAGCAACACATTGGATTATCTTGATGGACACTCCCAAACAGTTATCGATTAGTAATTTCGTTGTTTGTTGTGTTACAGATCAGAAGTAAGTATACTGAACAATTATAGATGCATTCTTATGATAACTGGCTTGGAAAATAGAAATGCGTTTTTAGCAGCATGGTATAGCTCAGACCTTAAATATGAGGTGGTTTAGATGGACTGAAAATGTTGATGTTGACACGATCAGGGGACCTCTACAAAGATAAAAATCAGATCGTAAATAACTTAGAGAAATAAAAAACATAAGAAAGGACTTACATTGGATAAACGTCGTAATACAATGCGTCCACGTCTTAACGGCTGCATTGTCTCTTATAGTAAAAAAAACATCGACAAAAATTTTGACAATTTAACTTGCTTGCTTATGAAGGTGACTGTGTCATGTATAGTGTGATTTTAATACTAGATACATATGGGAGGATGACACATGGTTTTGGTAATTTGTTTAAGCTTTTAAATTTTGAATACAATTTATTTGTTAAATGCTTTTATCTTGATTTGTAATTATTATGGATTTTTTTCATATTTCAAAAAGAATTAGGACCTTTTTAGAAGGTCTGATAATTATCGGACTGGGATTCTCCGTTCTCTGCAGACTGGCGCACCCTCGATAAATTTTACATGACCCTGACATCCAATTTATCGAACCTTGTGAAAACTTCCTTACAGTTATACATCTTGTCTTCCGTTAAATTGTTTTACGCTCAGTAATTTGGATCAGTAAATCTTCATTTTTGTAATGTTTTGACTTGACTTTACCATTTTACCACAGTTAAAATTGAAGGTTTAGAAACTTTGATGGGTTCTATTGTTCTATAGCTAAGTTCATGTACTCGTAAAAGTTTCGAATAATTGATAGCATTTCATATGAATAATCTTTCTATAACAGCTTTAAATTCGAGTAAAATTATACCATTGAGTTCAAATTAAATTTCAAAATTTACGAATTTTCAATGCTTGATTCAATAAAACAGATGAACTATTTATTACCCATTTATCTAGTTGGCACTACAATCCGAGTGTGGGCCTTGGCCTCCTATAAGAGCTTCCGCCATCCAGCTTTATCTATTGCCGCCGCCTTCTTGTTTGGTGTCTTGAGAAGAATTCTGAAGAGTCAGCTGCCACACTGTCCAGCCATTTCAGTATGGATCTACTTATCTGCGTGACCCACCTTATCCTCCCTCGAGTATTCTCTTAGGAATTTCTCCTTTTTCCATCCGAATCACTATTAGCCCGGTCCAACCCATCCTTCTGAGCTTTATAAAGTCGACTACATATAGATCCGCATACAGGGCATATGGGGCATAACTTCTCCTTCCTCCACAGGGCCGTAAATCCGCCGCAAGATTTTCCGTTCGAGTATTAACAGATCATTTTCATGGGTCTTTGTCATATTCCATGCTTGTGAGGCGTTGGTCAACAGAGCCCTGATCAAAGTCTTATACAACATGACCTCTGCCTCGTGAATAGACATCTCTTGATCTGCATCCTCAAGCCAAAATAACTACGGTTGGCCGCTGCAATCCTCTTTACTATTTCTGTTGACATTAAGCGGAATCCATGTTGGTGAACTCGTGAACTCTTTCAAATTTGTAAGGGCCTATAAATGTATAAATGTATCACCTTGTGGGTCCCATTTGCTTTCGCCGCCATATATTTAGTTTTGGCTCCATTAATCTCTATGCCCTACAGCGAAGCTGCCTGTTGGATTGCCAGGATGGCGTTCCTTAGCTCAGATTTAGATCTAGCTAGTATGCCAATTTCATCTGCAAAGCCCAAGATCTAGACACTTCGATTGACAATAGTTGCTATTCTCTATACCTCCGAGTCCCTCACTTCCTTTTCAAGTCCCGAAAAAAAATATCAGATACCAAACCACCCCCCTTAACTCTTTATCAGTCTTAAACTCGCTAGAGCACTCTTCTTGTATTCTGATGACTAGAGCCCGGATTTCGTGCAATAAAAAAATTGTAAAACCTGCAAAAAAATTCTAAAACCTGCAAAAATGTGTAACGAAAAATAAAATTCTGCCATTTACGTTGTTTATGATTAAAAAAATCTACATATTTTGTTTTCTTTCAAAAATTACCATTTTTTCTCAATAAATTAGGTAGTTTGGAGCATTATTATGTAAAATGTGAAAACCTCATGAGCTCATATTAGGGTACTTTTTGCTGTTTTTCGCACGATCATCCGTGATTCACTGATTATGGCAACGCATTTCTGCCTGAGTGTTTTTTATTGCCAACTGATAAATTTTTCAATAACGTATCGCATGGTCAAGTGAGACAATCCCAAATTTTTGCCGGTTTACCAATAACACAATCCTGTCGAAAAAGTTAAACTATCATCTTTGCCGGTAGAACTTAACTCTTTGGATTTACTTTCCATTTTGGTGGATTTTCTTTCAATTCTGGTCATTTTTTCCATTTGGGGTTTATATTTGAATAATATATAATTCATTAGATAAAACCATGAGCAGATAACTAACTAACTAGTTAATATCACAACTGTTACAGCATGAATAATTTTTTTGTTCGACCAATTTCCGATATTTATTTTTAATTAGGTTGTAAGGATTTTTAATTCCCTTCACTCATAAAAATTTATGCGGGATGTTGTTTTTTAACATATCCACTTTCAATAAATATTATAATTATTTTCAATAAATTATTGAACATATTTTTGTCCCAAAAACTCCCTTTATCCTACGTACCTTTTGTTCAATGTTTATATTTTAAAGCAATTTACAAATTTGGTTTTTGATTACGGCTAAATGTGCAATTTAATGCAGTTAAAACATAAAACGTACAATTAAACCAAAATTGTTTATTCGTGTAAATAACTTGTCCCTAATCGATTTCAAGCAAAAGAAAAAAAAGTGAAATTGCAGGAGAATTCGGGCTCTACTGATGACATTTCTTACATCATGTATGGTCATCTTTACAAGGCCGATTAGCTGCCCAGGTATGCAAACTTTTTCCAGTGCTTTGTATATTTTAGGGCGATTAATACTGTTATACACATTCTTTAAGTCTATAAAAAGATGGTAGGTTGTCATGTCTTATTCAATTCCCATTTCCATGAAAGTCCTCAGGTAAAAAAAATTGGTACACTTTACATTTTTCCCCCCTAAAGCCAGTTATGTATTTTCCAACTATATGTCCGACATAATCGGCTAAAGCGGATTCCGGAAAGAATTTTATATGCTATTCGGAAGGAGAGATATTCCTCTTTACTTTTTGTGAACTATTTACTATAGTCTATTAAAAAATAAGTTGCCAATTGATTTAAAAGTTACTACAATGCATAGATATACTTATATTTATAAGATATACTTAATAAAATATCTCATATACTTTTATTTCTATAATATTTTTATATATTTTCTTGAACACTTTCAAATTTTAACGCCCAAATGTCAGGATATCACACATGTTTGTGTGACTTGTTTCCTTTTCTCTGATCTAACGCATTAAGGCTTGAAGTAATTGATCAGATATTGTTTGCATTTTTGGATCAGTCATCTTTCGCTGCATGACTATCCAACAATTATTGGTGGAAATTGGGAAAATGTTTTTTTAAGTTTTTATGAGCTTCGATGTCGAGGAGGGTTAAATTGGGTAACATAGTCACCAAATCCCACATTTATTATCAAAATCAAAATATGAAAGTCAAGCTGCTCATTCAGCTGTCTGCCAATGCTGATGCCTACGCAATGCAATATTATTTGATAAATAGCATCGACGAATTCGAATCTTGTCGTGCCAATATCAGGTTCTGTACTGTTTAATCATCTGTTCGTTGTACTCAACTCAATAAATATTAAAACAAAAGGATTCAAATCTTGAAATCCTCGAATTATTAAAAAATTTAGCAAAACCAAATCATGGTTTAACAGCAGCTACAAAAAGAAACAAGTTATACAAATATGTGTCCCACAGATGTCACCTATACTGAACTAATATCTGGAAAAACATTTATTTTTGCGAAGGAATATTTTAATGAAGAAGCCTTCTATTAAAGTCTGTAGGTTCTCTTTTTTTAAAAAGTAAGAAATTACTATCCTGTAAAAAAACGAAAATGAGGCAATCAATAAAGAACAAAGAATACGAAACTAATTATATTTAAAGGCCTGTGAAGTTTTGGTTATTATTTATTTTTTATTAATAAAGCATAATTTGTTTGTTACTTGTTTTTTACTTTATTATTTTGCTTGCGTAGTTTCATCTTTACTATACAATAATTATTTATTAACTCTCGTGGCCAGAGGCCCACTGCCCTCTAAGTCAACGACGCAACCCCTCCCTCCCCTTAGTCGATGATGCATTTTCCTCCTCCAAATTTACCGCCAATCCCTTATTATTATTATTTATGAACATATTACTTTGTTTTAATTTTTATTTTATAATACGGTGTTTCAAAAAATAGAGGAAAGTTTTGTTGTAGTTGTTTTGGTTCATACCAGTTTTTTGTATCGCTGAACACGTATCTGAGCATTGCTGTCAGGTATTTTGACTGGAGCCTTCTTTTTGTTGCAAAATACTTCAATTTTTTTTGTCCAATATCTCGGAAACTATCAGTTTTTCCGAGATCATCAGATAAGAAATTAAAGTAGACAAAATTTCTACATTTGTTGTCCATAAAAAATGTCTTTACGATCAACCGTTAAGCCGCTAGAACGCGTTAAAAAAGTGGCAAAAAGCGATTTATGGCTCTTTACGTCCGATATCCATAAAAACGATCCAAGTTACCCTACTTTGGACCATACATGCTATTAAAGTTAATGAAATATACATAAAACATTTTACTTTCTTGGAGTCCATTTAGCTCTTTTCATAGCATTTACTCACTTGCTTGCCTTCTTTCAGGTTCCTTTTCGCCTGGGAACCTGAAAAATTAAGAAAAAATACTACTTTAATTCCTCAAAATTACCTATACTGAAATTTAATTACCTGCACAAGTTAATAATTTGTGAATTTGTTGCCTCTTACATACCAATAATGTTGTATAAAATAACTTTAATTATATAGTCTATATAAATCTATAGTGCAAGTAAACAATTATTTATTGTTAATGCAAAACAGTTAACAAACACTTGAAATACACAAAACAGTATATTTGCAAAACCATGTAAGTTTCTATTTATTCAGTGTCGAGTTACGTGGTTTTACTTGTATATTGCTAATTTGTTTTTACTTCCTTGTACGAAGTAAAGGAAGTATTGTAATCGCGAAAATTTTCGGTTTTCAGATTTCAACAGAAATATCCGTTTTGTCCATACCTGAATCCATTTTGATTAGTTTCGTCGTGGCGTCTGTACGTAAGTTCGTACGTGCGTTCGTATCTCGCATAACTCAAAAACGGAAAGTTGAAATTTTGTATTTAGGATTGCTGTAAAATCTAGTAGAGAACCTCCCTTTTTGGTCATTTCTTGATCACCGGAAGTGGTACTTTACTTGAAGGTCATAATTGATTTCCATAAAAAATTATAATAAAATACTATGCAAAACTTCTCAAATTTAGTATTTATAACTTATATATTGATTTCAATAACATACTAGATTTTGGTCTAAATTGGAAAACCGGAAGCGGTACTTGTAGGTCATATTAGACTTTCATAAAAAATTATATTAAAATATAATGTAAAACATCTCAAATTTGGTAAATAGGACTTTTATATCGATATGAATGTATTTGATATATTTTGGTTAAAATTGGTGAGTAAAGGGTACTTTACTAGAAGGTCATAATAAGCTTACATCAAAAATTATATTTATATTAAATTCATAAATCATATGTTTCGGTAATAAAGGTTACAAACGCAATTTGGTTTCCAATCCAATTAAACATTTTTATTACTTGTTTTAAGTGTTAGAATTGAGTGTAAAATGCTAGTTTCCCTTCCCATTTGTGTGTGTGTCAATAGATGGATGTCACGACGCCGTTTTTGAGATACTGTAATCTTCGGAAACTAGTAACCAAATTCAGGATCACTTTTTGAGCCACCGATTTATAGTTTAATAGGTGTACAAGGAAGTCGTGTATTGTCCACATCAGATATTTTTAATACATATGTATGTCACCATGCTTGAAAAATAGAGAGAAAAACAAACTAAATAACTAAAACTATCTCAAAATTAGTACTAAGGAAATCCCAGGGAGTTGATATCTGGGAAATACCCAGGGGAAGTGATAATAGAAATGCTCAGAAAGGTGATAAGATGGCTAACAATGGCGGCGATTTTGCCTCACCTTATAGCTGCTATGATCCTTCCATGTTATTATCACCTCCTTTGCTCAAAATGACTTCTTCGTTCAAGAACGACTCTTCCTTTTCAATTATCGCTGTGTTTAGCTTGGTTTACTGTGATGCGTGTTTTGTCTTGTATAGAGTTTATTATAAATATTGAAGTTTGAATTTATCGGGAACATATACTTAAAGTGATTTTTAAATTCATTTAGCATCTTAATATTATTAATAGTTACTTTAGGTTAGCAATTAGCACTATTCCGATTGGTGTTAATAGTATATTTTTTGGATTTGATGTTAATGATTATTTATTGCAGGCATTCATTATAAGTAAGACATGGCTAAACGTGACTGTGATATGAAGTCCAGAGTAGACAGAATAGTTGAAAAATTTCTTGGTTTTAATGAACCAGTTTTAGCTGCTACTGCTTTAAATTGTGTTAATAATGGATATGATAAGAAAAAAACAACAGGTGAGGTTTAATAATTTTAATCTTCATAGAAATAGTTTTGGGTTATAATTGTGTTTTTCATAATCTTAAAGAAATGTCTGTCTTTCTATTCTTGCTAGGAAATCATTGAAACTTATTTAGAGTTTCACTATCAACTATGTTTCTATTACACAGGTTTCCCATTACTTTTTTCCAGTACTTAATTCTTTGTCTTATAATGCTATATTTTTGTAACTTTTAAGCCATTTCCATTATTAATTTAAATTTGGTACTTTTTTAACTACAGATTTTCTGTTAATACTCCAGATTACTAGTTCTTTACCTGCTGTTCTCAAATGGCTAATAATCACCTAATATTGATGTGTTTGTCTTTTACATTGGTTGGTTTTTTATTAGGAGGAAACTGATAGCCTATTCAGGCCCTTGTCAGAAGAACCTGAACACCTCGTAACATCATCGTAATGATTGTTGCCAAGAATGATCAGGTATTGTTTGCAATAAATCAGCATCAAATTGGTTACTTCTTCAACCCCCAAAGAAAAAAATGTTTCTCTTTGGTTACCATACTTTCTTTAACTTCAATAGTACAGTTATAAGAATAGTATGTACTTCTGTTGGACATGTGATAGCATAATGTTAATCTTTTATAAAAGATGAAGCCTTTCTTTTAGTCCATTTGTCGTGTTCTTTCACATATTCTTCCTTATTTTCACTATGAAAAAATGGTCTTTTCTTGGCAACACACACATTAAATCAAAAACCAATCAATTATTCTAACAGAAGAAGAAGAAACTTGAGTGCCTGTGGCTCCAGCAATTTCTTGAACTAGTTATGCGCTATTACTTTTGCAGTAATGATAATAATATCAAATGTTTTTCTGTAACTGGTTTAATTTTCTGGCCCTCCCAGAATGTTTCAAGACCCCAATACTTATAATTTTCTTGACATTTTTATAATATAATGTATTCCTAAAATATAACCATACACTTCCTTTGTATTTCACAAATAATGCCTTGCTGATGCAAAATAATCACTTTCTCTCTATTAAGAAGATTAATTCTCACCATTTTCTGGAAAATTAAGATACTGGCCTATATAAGTAGAGTAATAGTGAAGTTCGAAGGAATAGTTGGTTTCATGGCTCAGTGAATTCCATTAGATTCTCAATTTAATTTAGCTGGGAGGTACTGATCTTTAAAAGGTTTTGTAAAATATATTGCAACTTATTAATTAGGGATTGATAAATGATTGACCATTTCTATAATTTTGTTTTATTGAAAACTAGTTTTAAATGTCATACATTCATCTTCAGTTTTTAAAACATACAAAAATTCAAAAATAAGCAATTTAAAATATAATTTGGTATTATTAATACATATTAATTTAGATGTAATATAAATCAGTATTATAAAACATTTATGAATTTAATTAAGGCTAGAAATCAAATACATGTTGGAATCGAATCCATCAAAACATCGATACTCACCAAGGTTTAAATGGATTATATCAAACAGAAAAGTTTGTATTGGTTTGTTCTCGCACTGAACTAGCAATGAAAGAAAGGTGGGATGTTTATAGGTAAACGACTTTTTCAGTAATGCCGGTGAGTAATTGGTTTTTTGTTATAGATGGGAATAAATTTAAGATAATTGGACTATTGGAGATATTTATTTGGTCATTTAAGGAAAAATCTGGATTGGATTTGAAGGATGTTATTCAACTGCTTCATATATATATTTAATTTGAGGCTGTTTTCAACGTGATGTATTAATTTAACTCCTGAGTCTTTGATGAATTTATGTTGTTTTTTTCATGTAAATGAATAGCAAAGTTGGAATTCTCTGTCATATATTTATATGCACGTATATGTTCCTTTAATCTCTGATTTAGCGATCTTCCAGTTTTTCCCGTGCATTTGGCTGCACATTCATTGCAATTTAGTTCGTTGACTCTGCTTTTTTGGAAAGGGTCTATTTTGTCTTTAGGAAAAGAGAAATATGAGGATAAGGTTTTTTCTATTTTAAATGCAGGGTTTAATCCTAGTTTTTTCAATTAATTTCCAACTTTGGTGGATATAGGACCGTAATATGGAATCAAAACATAATGTTTCGGGATGGGCCTATCTTGGGGGGTTGTTGAATAGATATCATTAATTGTCTTTTTTTGTATTTGTTTTTTTAAAATGTGATTGATAGTGTTGTTATTGTACCCATTATATTTTGCTATGGAATATATTATTTCGATTTCTCTATTACAGTTCTTTTCATTTAATGGTATGTTCAAAAGACGGTTCATGCTATTAAAGCCTGCGAGTTTATGTGCTATCGGTCTCCTAGCTTCGCTGTTTATAAGACATCCGGGTGGGTTTCTGGTAAATTCCAAATTAATGATCTTTGTTTTTTACTAAGATTTCTAGATCTAAAAAGTTTATGGTTTTTTTTTTCCAGTTTTACTGTGAATTTTATCGATAGGTGAATTTCGTTTATTTCCTAAAATAAATTATTTATTGGTCTTATCTTACCAGACCATAGGCATATAATGTCATCTACATACCGATACAACATGATATGTTGAGCTAGTTGAGAATTATTTGGGTCAAGAATTTTTTGTTCTAATTGGTCCATAAATAAATCTGCCAGAAGGGGAGAGAGAGAGAAGCCCATCGGTAAGCCTTCTTCCTGTTTGAAGAATTTTTCATCAAATTGAAAGTAATTATGGTTTATTATTCAAATAGACATCAAATTGTAAAGATCGAGTTTTTCTAGCGGTGATAGATTCGATCGGAAGATTAACTTCTAAAATTTCTATTATTTCTATTGGTGGGATACTCGTGAAAAGATTTGTGACGTCAAATGATGTTAATTTTGCGTTATCCGGAATTACTATGTTCTTAATTTTGTTGACTAATGCGATAGAGGTTTTTACCATGTGTTGTGGGGAAAATGAGATTTTTGTTTTGAATAAATTGTATAAGTAATGGACAAGTTTATAGATCGGGCTATTGATGTAAGTAACGACTGGCCTTATGGGAATTTCCGATTTGTGTACTTTTGGTAGGCCATATAGTTAGGGAGATAGCGGATTCATCACAATAAGATTGTATTTTTTATTATCCGGTATCAATATGCTGTTTTTTTTATTAACTCGCGGACTTGGGTGGCAAATTTATTCACGAGATTTTTGATATTAGGATAACCATTTTTGTTTATGAAATCATAAACTTTCTTTCTATAGTTATCTTTTTCTAGAATTACTGTTGTATTTCTTTTATCTGCTTTTATGACTACGAGATTATTTTGGCGTACTTTTTCTGACAATACACATACTGTTTTATGTTCTGCTGATATGTTTTTATTGGACCTATTGAATTTTTCTATTTCGGTCTTTAGTGCATTGGCACATACGGATTTGGAAATAGAGTGGTTATTATATTTTACTAGAATGGTTTCAATATGAACCGCAAGATTTTCAAGCATTTTTGAGCTTACAGGTGAATTTGTGGAGTGTTTTAAGCCTTTATTAAGAAGATTATTTTCAGTTTCCGATAAGGTGGTGCTAGTGAGATTGGTTTTGACTTTGGGAGTTGTTTGACGAACCAGAATAATTTATCAATCCCTAATTAGATTGATCCTTCTATACCATCATGCGGTTGCCAACTGAAACTTATTAGCTTCGATATATTAATTAGTTTTAATTTTATTGCTATTCAGAATACTGATTTATTTATTTTAAATTGAATTAGCAGTATCTATTATTGTAACGTTTTATTTTGTTTACTGGTTCTGACTATATTAATATTATAAGATGCTAAGGAGTGATAAAATCAATAGAAGAAAGGTGTGGAGGTAATGTCATTGTTGTGTTTGCCGCAACAGTTTCACTTTTTACAATATCAAGCTTATTAGAGTCAATTTATTTTTTTGTATATAATTTTCCTTATTTCTCAGAAATAATAAATATATATTCATTATTAATAAAGTTAAATATTGTTAATGGATTATGATGCAAACTGATTTTCTTTATTATCTATCCAAGTTTTTGTTTCCTTAAATTAATCGATGACATTGTTTTGTAAAAACATTTTATGGTTGTATTTTTCACCCTAAACAATTTTATCTCGTAGTCTTATAATAAATTATCTTTTCTAGTATTGTGTATTTTTATTGTTTGGATTCAGTAATATTGTTGAGGTAAGGTGTTTGGTTTTACAGAAAAGCTCGGGAATCTATTGGATACAAGCAAAGCAGAAAAGTTGGCTGAAAAACTTTCTGGGCTTTATACAGAAGGTGTTAAAGATACCAAATCCAACAGGAAGAGACATTTTGATGATCTTGATCCTTTCACAGATAATAAAAAAATAAAATCTGACAGGGATGGTGATAAAAAGGGTGATGTGCTATCTTCCAATGAGGTATACTGTATTATTTTTATTTAAATTCATTTTTTAAAATTAAAATATTTACCTATTTATTATATTTTATTCACTTGAAATTTTATAGATTAAAAATATGATGGCTAATGCACAAAAAATGATAGAAGAACGGAAGAAATCTTTAATGGCTATTAAAGGTGGTTCTAATACTAATTCTCAACCTCCTGTTAAATCAGCTCCAAAGACTTTACCAGCTCCACCTATCTCTAGTTCTGTTTCTACAGTGCGAGTCCCTGATGAGAAAGCTAAAAAAATCGCTCTTTTACAGGTAAGGCAGTGGTAGTTCAATAGTTTCTATATACAAGATACACAACAATCACTTTTTTGAGGGGTTAATCGTATAGTGATATTGTTAGTTTGTTTATTTTGGATTTAATGTCCTTATGTTCTTCAACTAAGGCAGGAAGAATGGATTATCCTACAGGTTACTAACACATTTCTTACAAGAGTAAGAAGGTTGAGTTTTATTCTGTGGGCTCTTGAGAATGTTTAAATGATGCTTTAACACGCTCGACCATCACTGCCTTTTTAATGCTCTTTAATTTTATATAATGTCTACAATTGTAAACTAATAAAAATATCCATTGCTAAGTTGTTCACTGTTGATATTTATGCCAATATGAATGTAAATAATATAAATTATATTATATATTCTACGTCTTTAAAATTATATAAGACAGTATCTATCGCACAATTAACTACTAACAATACAATACAATACAAAATTTCAGACATATACTTTATGATTGTAAATTATTTGACAAGCAACGTTTTCATTTGATTAAAAGTCTAATTCTCAAAAATGGACAATGGTCTGAAACAGAAAAAAATTTGCTTTCTAAATTCAAGACAGACTTGGTTAAATTTATTAAAAATATAGACTTCGACTCACTGACCAAAGATGGGCAGCGTAGGTGATCTCTTGTTGGCTTTACTTAATTTTTATTTAGTTTTTTTGTTTGTTTGATTTAGTTTTGTTTTTGTTATATATTTTCAGTTTTATTACTTGTTTATTAAATAATAAAATAATAAACAGTCCTTTTGTGGGGTTATCATGTAAGGAAAAGATGTAAAAAAAAAAAAAAAAAATATATATATATATATATATATATATATATATATATATATATATATATATATATACATCATATATATTGTTAAGTTAAGAATTAAGTCAGCACACAAAGCCGTAATAGTCAGACTCTCTCGGCTAATTTATTCTAGACTTCGGCTCATCAATTACCTTTCATTAAAGAGTAGAATACATGTAAATTCAAATTGCTATTTTTAATCCTTATATCAATCATGGACTTCATATTTTTACTATTAATTTATTTTTTTAAGTTTTCTCAAAAAGAAGAAATATGGTAAATAGTTAATTGTGCGATAGATACTGTCATATATAATTTTAAAGATGTAGAATACATAATATAATTTAAATGGAGACGTTGGTCGGAGGGGGGGGAAGAGGGGGGTGCGGTCAAAGAATTGCACTACCATAAGCGAACTTATATATTTTGTGCCTCAATATATTTTGTGTGTTGGGCACAAAATATATAAGTTCGCTTATGGTAGTGTAATTCTTTGACTGCACCCCCCGACCAACTTCTCCATTTAAATATAAATGTACGGTCAACAATAACTCCCTCCATAATATAATTTATATTATTTACATTCATATTGGCATAAATATCAACAGTGAACAACTTAGCAATGGGTATTTTTATTAGTTTACAATTATAGACATTTTATAAAATTATAGATCAAATTAAAGAGCATTAAAAAGGCCGTAAAGTATATGCGTAAAGTCTTAATAAATTTACCTACTATTTGCATTCAGTTATTAACATGTTGGCTTCTTCTTTCTCCGGCTTGTTGGTTCTTCATTTCATCTTCCAATTTGTTTTCTAAACTTACACAATTTTATATTTCTCATTTTTATTTTCATTGTGTATAAATGTGAAAATAGCTTAAAAAAAAAAAATTAAAAATAAATAGGTAGGTGATTATTAGTTTCATTCATTTACACAAAAAATTTGGTTTCTATTGTTTTTTTCCTTCTACCAAATAATTTTTGAAATTTCTTTGTTTATTTCAGTTTGTTTTTGTAATATTTCAAGATTAGTGCTAATTCATTGCATATTTTCTCTCTTTTTGATGCATAATTTCTATTTTATGAACTTTACTTAATAAAAAATAGTCTGTTTATAAGACACAACTGAATAGAAAAATATCAATAACACTGGAACAATTAAAGATTGAAAAACTAATATTTATACTGAACCTGGATATTCCTGCCTTAGATTAACAATTTGTATAATGATTATCAATATTATAATCATTCATTGGTTGGTCTGATTTAATTTTTTATTGAAAGATATGAATTTAAAAAAAAGAATATATATAAACCTATTTTATCTTTGATCACTTTAATCAGTTATTTATTTCAGGCTCAAATAAAAAATAAATTGAGCAGTGGCGTGCTTGGCTTTGATGGATCTGGGATACAGGTTGGCAAACCTACTCCATTGATCCTAGATAGTGAAGGCAGAACTGTCGATAGCACTGGCAGGGAAGTTCAGCTTACTCATGTTGTACCTACACTTAAGGTAACTTAATCATACTCGTAAAGTATCTTTTTTATTATAAGTTTTATATTTATTTTTGACGGTGAAATATGAGAATAAATGAAACAATAGAAAAAGTATAATATAGATATAAATGAGTGATATTTTTTATGAAAAATCAAAGTTTAATTTTCCTTTTTATTTTCTTGTACGAAGTAAAGGAAGTATTGTAATTTCGAAAATTTTCAGTTTTCAGATTTCAACGAAAATATCCATTTTGACCATCCCTGAATTCATTTTGACTTATTTCGTCGTGATGTTTGTACGTACGTTTTACGTGCGTATCTCGCATAACTCAAAAACGGTTAGCTGTAGAAATTTGAAATTTTGTATTTATGATTGTTGTAAAATCTAGTTGTGAACCTCCCTTTTTGGTCACTGCAAGATCAGCCTTAACATATCCTCCTCACCTATGTTTCGGTCAACCTCAGATATTTATCATTCGCCTCAGCCCCAAATAACTTCCTTACTAAGCCTGACAACTTTACATGGCCATTTCAATCGCCTAGATGCTATTTCTTCAATTATATTAACAGGGTGCATGCTCCATAATTCCGAGTTTTGTTGTCTCCTTAATTCTCCATTTTACTCATCCTACCTCAGGCTAAATATTCTAATCAGTTAAGTATTTTCAAAGACCTTTAGGCATATTTATTGCTTATTTTTTCTTCCACATTTTGCAATAGTAGGAAGGATGATTGTTTTGTAAATTCTTTATTGTAAAATAAGGTGCGGAATTAAGAATTTCGCTAGTGATAAATAATAAGCTTTTCTCTTCTTTAGCTTTGCCTTTATTTCCTCTTGAGTTTCATTTTTTTCTAGTCATTCTAGACCCTAAATACTTAAGTTTTTTAACTGGCTTTTATCTACCTTGTATTTAATATAAGTTTACACATCTGCACCTAATTGTACCAAATCATCAGCATATTCAAACACCAGTCTCCTCTTCCTAATGGCATATTTTGGTGATAAATCAAATGAAATTTTTCTGATTAATAATTACCAATTTAGACTTTATTAAAAGTTTGGGACTTATATATTTTTATTATATTAGATTACCTAACTTCTTTGGTATTCCAAATATTGTACAGTTTCTGGTGGTCAATAGAATCATAAGCCTTATATAAATTTGATGTACTACACCTTGGTATTCTAATTTTTCTCTCATATTTATTTTAGGTGAAATGTTTCTTCAATAGTTAAACGGTTCTGTCTAAAACCTCATTTATGTTTTTGATAATTTCTTCTCAGTATTCCACAATTTGGCTTATTAGAATTAACTTAAATATTTTATAAAATGATTCATTTATTTTTTTATATCATCTCTGTTCACCTTAATCACTTTTCGGAATCGCTGTCAAACATTACTTTGTTTGGGCAGGATGGCTTTGTACCTACATCTTAGTTGGACTCATTGTGTGTGCCCTTAGGAGATTCATGTGTGTCTGTGTGCATGTGTTTGTATTTATATATGTATGTATATATGAGTGGTTTTATATCAAAATTCATTATATATTCACTTTTGTAAAATTATTATGGGGGCATCTCACAGAAATGAGGCAAATTTTTATTGATAATGTTTACTTGTAACGCCTATTTGAGAAGGGAAAATGGATAAATTGGTGATTATTAATCAGAAAAGTTTCATGTTCGTTTCATTTAATTTATCACTAAAATATGCCATTAGAAAGGTGATACATACCGAAAAAGGTTTAAGTGGGGGATGGTAAAATACCGGTGATTGTGTATGCTGATGATTTGGTACTATTAGGGGAAGAAGTGTAAACTTTAAATAATGATTTGAAATAAACTAAATATTTTTTAGGTGTAGAATATTTAATTCATAAAGAAAATATTTGTTTTTGAGAAGCGGATATCTTAACTTTTGATAGAAAGCTCCTCATATATACACACTGACATATAATTAAATATATATGTGTATATATATATATATATATATATATAATTATTTTTTTCCTTAGGCAAATATCAGAGCCAAAAAGAGAGAAGAGTTTAAAGCACAACTTCAGGAGAAACCAGCTGAAGAAAGTTCAGAGGCCAAGTTTTTTGATCCCCGAATTTCAGCCAGATCTAATGTTAGGAACAGAAAAGCTTTACGTTTTCATGAACCTGGAAAGTTTCAACAAATGGCAGACAGAATGAGAATGAAGGTAAAAAAGAAAGTCGACTGTCTGTTTTATGTACAATTAGAGTACTATTTATTTTTAATTGATTTTTAATAGCCTTAATCTTTATTTAATAATAAAGTAATGAAGTTTAATCAGACACAATCTCTTATTGTAATGGAGATAGTCTTGATAGAAAAGGCTGCTAATTTACAATCTGTAATTTCTTAAATGTTATTCACTTTTAGTAGTTGTTAGAAGCTGTGTAGATTGATAAATAACTTATTTAAAAAAAAAACAGCAGGTTACCTTCATTTCTTATTAAATGTAAGTATTAAAAAGTGGATATTTATAAGTGTTAATCAGTTTGAAGGCATTTTTAATGTATGTACAAAATATATTTAATGTCTCGTAATATCCAACTCGTTTAACTAATCCCTAAGATTTACAAACTTTGATTTGATAACTTTTTATTTATCTGCTGTGCAATAACAGTTTACAGTAATATTTATTTCTATTTGCTTTAATGTGTCTCAAGTAGTATTTCATATTGTAGTTGTACTACAAAGTATTAAATAAGTGTTAAAAAAATAATTGTTTTTATGAGTTTTGCTTCTGCTCATGCAGGATTTTCGTATGAATAACTATTGTTCTACTTGATTCTCAGATTTGATATATATTAAACTTATTCCATAAATGGGCTAACGTATGAGTGAAAGAAGTCAGAACCTTTGCTGGACTCTCAGTCTGCTTGCATGTTTTACACAAATACCCTGTGGCTACACTATGTACACCTAATCAATGTGGCTATATTATGAAGGACTCTTCTCTTGATCAAGTTTTATATTCACTCAATGCACCAACTGATATTTGGCTTTCAGATATCTTAATTTATGTCCTTCAGCAACCTGAGCACAGGCATTGACTGCTATATTCTGAGTCTGATGATAAAGCAAAATGTCTTAATGAATATAATGAAAAGAATTTCACGCCTGCAGTTTCATTCTAATCCTTCTCTATGGATGGAATACAATTAGGAATCTTTCTTTAGATTAATTCTGTTTTCTTTATTTCAGGCTCAGTTACAAAAACTTCAGAGTGAAATTTCTCAAATAGCGAAAAAGACTGGGATCACGTCAGCTACCAAACTAGCACAGATTGCTCCAAAGGTAGAACAGACATCAGCCGACATACCTCATGTGGAATGGTGGGACTCTGTGATTCTCTTTAAAGATTCGTTAGTATCAATATATTTTTATTTATCCCATTTTATAACTATCATTATTAAAGTTTTTAACGATATTTTAAATAAGAAAAGTTATGATATCCTGAGAATGGAGTTTTTAATTCATATTTTTTTAAATTAAAAAATCGACCAGTCATTGGATCGATGACCCTACTCTTTGTAATTTCATCACAATGTTGTGATCTTCCAGGATGTCAAATAGCTGCCTAGAGGTTTGATCTATGGACGCTCTGCTTTTAAGAGAGAAATATATGTCCTGTTGATTCTTAACTGCCATAATCCTTGAATCTAGAACTGAGGCCATGATGGCCGAAAGTGTTAAGGTGTCACATTAGCAATCTCAAGTCTGCTATGGTGCTGTTTCGAATCCGGTTTGAGGGGATTGAAATTTATTTTCTGGCAGTCCCACGAAATCTTGACCTTCTCATTCTGGTTAGAATATGTTGGTAATTTGTAGGATGACCCATCACAATCCTGTTCGCCTTAATAGGATAGGAATAGATGTTAAACACCAATAGAAAAAAAAAAAAGGATCTAGACTGATTTGTTATTGCTCTTGAACCAGAATGAGTCGGTGGGAAGGATACTGCGTATTGGTCTCAAAGGAACCAGTTATGGAGCTATGGGTAGCCTGAAGGTCATTACAGACTTATACTAAAATATAGACTTAAATTATACTAAAATATAATGCAAAACATTTGAAATTTGGTTTGGTTTATTAGACTTTTATATCAATATAAATAACATAGTATGTTTTGGTTAAAATTGGCCAGCCAGAAGGGTTACTTTGCCTGAAACTATTTTTTTTTGAGCCACCGATTTATTGTTTAACCAGTGTATGAGGAATCCTTCCACATCAGATTTTTTTTTTTTAATTTGTAATAATAATAATTTTGGAAGGAAAGTTGCAAATTTTGCCCACAAAGTTATTATTATCCATCAAGATTAGTGATTAAGGATCTCTTTTGTTTATTATAGATACACTTATCTCAATTAAAGTTATCTGTAATTGGCTTATTTACTATTCCAATAGCATTCCATCATTTTTATTAACACTTGCATTGTTTTATGCTAGTCTGTGTTAAATATAGGTTTGGAGATAAATAATTAAAGGTTTAGTTCAGGTATATAAAGTATAGACACAAACATATGGAATAAAGATCATTCAGATAATTTGTTGGACCTCACCAGGTCATGTCTAAGGCATAGAGTGAATGGCGTTAGTGGCTTAGAGTTCTATGTCTTCATTTGATAATTGTTTTGTTAGCTGCTTATTTTAAAATGTATTTAATTTTTCAGATATGGTCCTGATGATGAGGAACCAAAATTAAAAGAAGAAGCAATTACACATCTTATTGAGCATCCAATTCAAATGAAAGCACCGAGTATGTATATTATTAGCTTTATTGATTTAATTAACAATTTGAATGCTACCTTCTTATCGATTCGCAAATGCAGAATCTACCATTGTCTTATAAATCATTAATTAAATTAAGAAATTATATAAGACTGAAGAACTGTTTGAAATTTACTTATAGTATTCTTTTAATTTCTACAATTTTTCTTTTTTTCTTTTATTCATTTATTCTTTAATTAGAAACACTCACTTTTAATTCTGGAAGTGGCATTGTTGTATTACATATTGTTTTTCAATAATAATTTCTTTAAACCCTTTTTTAAATTATGATATGTAATGAAAAATAAACTTAATACTGGCACTACAAATTTGCAGCTGATATAGTGAATTTACAAAAGGAAATGAGAAGTGTTTATCCATTAAAAAAAAACAACAAAAATAACAAAACAAAAGTGTATAAGAGAGGAAGACACCTTAACAGAACAAAAGGGTTTTAATTGATTTGCTATATGCTTATAATTGTCGATTTTCTTAAATAGGTTTTGTGTTGTTTTTTTTTAGCTGTACCATCAAAGCCTGTTTACATGCCAGTATTTCTTACAAAAAAAGAGCGAAAAAAACTCAGGAGACAAAACAGAAGGGAAACATGGAAGGAAGAGCAAGAGAAAATACGTTTGGGTTTAGTTGCTCCTCCAGAACCAAAGGTTTTTGTTTATTGTTAATATAAAAATAAAATGTTAAAAGAAGTATTAATATCTTATTATTTTTGGAGTTTTCTTCCTCTTTAGGTATTAAAAGGATTCTTACTTCTTGTTTGTGAGACACATGGAACGGAAGGTGACATTTAGCTGTAATGGTGAGTTGCTGAAGCAATTGAAAAATTGTTTATGTGTTCAACCTCAGATCAGCGATTATCCAGAATATGCTATATTCAACTAAAAATGAAAAATCAATTCAAGTTATTGAAATCTAAATATACTTTTGGGTCATTAGAGTATTCATTCATGAGCAGTATTTAGTGGGCCACTACCTGAAATTTCTTAAAGATATCCAATATCTCTTTTTGCATCATCATATTGTGACAATAAGGGGATTCAATACAAATATAATGGTTTTAAATTATTTATTCAATATTTTTTACTGCTTAATTTTGTTTACAGGTGGCCCTCGACTTTCGCATATAAATTCCTGAAAATGTGTGCAAATGTTGAATGTTTGAAAGTAGAGGGATATAAAAAAAACATTAACTAAAAGCTCTGTTTTAAAGTATTTATTTGTCAATATTTATACAAAATGAAGTTAACAAGGCATGATTAAGTGCTTTCGTGTGTTTTTTTTATAAACTGATCAAGAATTAGTTCAACACCATCCTTTTTTTCTTTTCTTGTAGATATAGATTTCTACAACGTGCTGTGCCTTTCTCAATTGCTCTATGTACTTGAGACATATGTTCTCCATTGTGATCACATTTCTGCATGATGGTCAAAGATTTGCCAAGGTGCATGAAGGCTTCATTCATATCTTTAATTGTCAAAGTCTTGACATTCTTATCAGTTTCTTCCTCACTTTCATTGTTGTTCACTTAAGTATTAAGTGTTTTTCGATAGAATTCTGAGTGAATTGAGATTCTTTCAATCAATTCATTAGCATCTTCATTGTTGGAATCCATGTTAAGGTCATTCATTAGGTAAACTATTCCATCTGTGATAGTTTCCAGTGTTTCTTAAGAATTTATGAAATCACTCATCATTTATAGGCATAATTGTTTCCAGAACCTTTCGTTGACATTGCCAGGGACAAAGACGCATGACTCAAAATGGCCCCACACTCAAGGGTAAATGGGTGGAAGAAAAAAAGACGGTGGACCTTTCATTGTGGACTCCTTTGTTTCAAACCACGAGTCTGTAATATTGCTTATTGTGTTTCATATATTTAGTTCTTCCAAAAATCTTTTTATGTCAGTCCATCTTCTTAGTCAGTCAGTGGCTTTCATGGCCTTAGCCATTATTGTCCTTATAAAATATCGTTTAAACATAGCTATTTCTCCATTTCTCACTCATATTTATCAATTTATAAGGATGAAATATTAAAAAAATTAATTGGCAAAACACACAACACGGATTATTTAAACATAAACAAATAAATTGCCAAAACACACAACATATTGTCACACACCCTAATGCAAGATTGAAACTGTTTTGTCCACTTGCTTTGAGCACTACAGTGAAGCAACAGATGTGAAATTGGCCAGATATTTGATCAAAAGTTCAACCGGATATCTGGCCGAATATCAGTCGGTATGTTTTTCTCTCTGTAATATTTTTTTTAGATCAATTCACTAATCACATTTTCATTCATGATTTTATTCTAAATCATTCTGCCAGGAAGCAAATTTTTTTATTATCCAGAAAAAACAAACTTTTTAAAGTTTGATTTTTAAAAATGTGCGAAAGTCGAGAGCTGTTTATATAGTGGTTTAGAAGCTATGGGTCTGGTACAATTGAAGCTCTGTGACATTAAAACTTAAAAAATCTTAAACATAAAGGCTGGTTTACCCCTTTTTGTTTTCTCCAGAAAAGTGAATTATATTTAATGTGTTATAAACAGTAAAGTATTACTTCGTGAATCTGTCCTATGTAATTTTGGTTTAATGTTTATATTTTCAAGTAATTTACAAATATTTTTTTTAATTATGGCTAAATCTGCAATTTAATGAAGTAAAAACATAAAATATGCAATTTACCCAAAATTGTTTAAAACGTAACAATATTTAAAAAAAATAAAACTTACATATGTTAATCCAGATGCCTTAATTCATGTAACTTGTCCCCGATCAATTTTAAGCAACCAAAAAATAAGTGCAATTGCATGAGAATCCAGGCTTTATTAATAACTGTACCCAACTGATATTCTTTATTTTTCAGTCAAGGTTTTATAAACTATATTATTAGGATTAACTCTGCACTATAATACTGTGTCATAATTAATAATAAATCAATAGTGCCATATGTTTATAAAGAAATTATAAAAATCTTGAATTATATTGTTTTATTTGTCCTTGAGTGTATTATATAACTAAATGAACGTCATTTGTTTGCCTTCGATTTTTTATTCAAATTATAATTCTATCATTATATTTGTAAGAGAAGCTTGGTTGGGTGCGCAGTCAATGAATAAACACTCAAATAAGAAAAAACTTATTATATTGTGCACCTATGTTTTAAGCCAAAATGTTGGCACACAATATAATCATTTTTTTCTTATTAGTGTGTTTATTCATTGACTGCTTCTCCTACATATATTTTCCACGGTCAACCATACTCTCACGACTATCAGTATTTTATTTTACTTTTCTGTGTTTGGTTTCAACTTATTGCCTTCATTAGTCCATAGGATGTAGCTGCTGTGTACATATGTTTAATATATATTTTTCTTATTTTAATTATTTTTTTTTCTTTTTAATAGCTCCGTATTTCAAATTTGATGAGAGCCTTGGGTACAGAAGCGGTCCAGGATCCAACAAAAATGGAGGCCCATGTAAAAGCTCAGATGGCAAAGAGAGCTAAGCAGCATGAAGAAGCAAATGCAGCACGTCGTCTTAATCAAGACCAGAGGCGAGAGAAACGGAGGCGAAAACTAATGGAAGATACCACTCTTGGAGTTCATGTTTCTGTTTACAGGTTAATAATTTTCCTAAAAAAACACACTTGATCTTGATTTGCATGTAATTGCATATTTAGTTGTTGTATTGCATTTTTTTTTGTTTATTAAACAACTGTTTGGTTATCTGTCTGAATTAGTGTATTTAGATACAATGAAACTCATTATTTGTATATTTTGGGATAAATGGATATCCATTGCCGCTTATGGAAGCATGGACACTCTGTAGTGTTGTACTTTGATACCCTGTCAAAGTACAAATACTTAATTTTTTTCTGATGTTACGGACGGATAGCATTTCTCGATGTAATGTGGAGTGACTGAACGAGTATCAGTTGAAAGAGGCTTACAATGGGCCAATGAGTGTAAAAATTCAAAATCAAACAAGTAAGTGGAATGGGGTCTGATAATTAACTGAGAGCTCAGAAGTTTCTTTAGGTTAAACAAATATTTTAAACAAGGGATAGAGATATTATAGGATACAAAGTGATTACAATTTATTTATATTGTAGTTGTAGCCCAACTAATCCTTGTGATAAAAAGCGTGACTATTATTTTCTTTCAAAACAATAATATTGTTGGTAGAACTTTACATTCGGGTTGCATTATCAGTATTTGCGACCGAAGTTACCCGAATTTGCCGCACTATCATTCTCTAGCCCCAATAGTGCTAATTAACTACTTTGTATTCAATTGTAACATTCATATTAAAAATGAATTATTAAAATCATTACTGCTTTAATCAGATATTAATTAAAATAGTTAGTGCTGCCGACTTCCAGTGATCTGGAGAACTTGTATCTAATTGAGTAATAATTGAAATTACCGTAAGGCCTGCTTCTTCAATTGAAAAGGATCCATTGGGGTTTTGTTTATCTCTTGCCTGAATTTAGAGAACAGAAGTCGATAGCGTTAATAATTTTAAATAATATCTAATTTAAGCAGATATAATTCCAATGAATACGAATGTTACAATTTAATAAAAAACAGTTAGTTAGTACAAATGGCGCTAGATAGTGGCAGTGTAGCTAGTAGCTACCTTTGGGTGCAGGCATTGATAATCGGGCTGATTGTAAAGTTGCACCATATTGTCTAATGAGCTAGTAAATGATTCAATGTAGCATTTATTGTAAAAATTATAGTTATTCATCATGTAACTGAATTTTTAATGGTGTCCATACTTCCATGAGCGGTAGTGCATTTGAATATTTTGTTAAAATAAATACACAAAACAGCTCTTTAATGTATAATTAAATAATAATTTATTAATGGAGACAAAGAATGTAATAATCAGTTAACAACTTCTGAAAAATTGCTTGTTTATGTTATTTTTCTGTTCAGTCTTATTTGTTAGCTTAATTAGAGACTTCAGTTTGAAAAAATCTATTGTACTTTTAATTTAGGAAAATTAATGTGGGGATTATGTTTTTGAAC
Organism: Rhaphigaster nebulosa; assembly: GCA_948150685.1. Lineage (NCBI taxonomy): Eukaryota > Metazoa > Arthropoda > Insecta > Hemiptera > Pentatomidae > Rhaphigaster > Rhaphigaster nebulosa. Next base: position 39,679,195 of record OX411309.1, read on the forward strand.
AATTAACTTACATATTCTGCTATGAAAGTATTTAAGTTGTATAACAATGATTGAAAATTTAAAAATTTTTTGTTGTTCATTTGTAGGGTAAAGGACTTGACAAATATGACAAAAAAATTCAAAGTGGAAATGAACTGCAAACAGCTTTTCATGACAGGAGCCGTTATAATGTATAAAGATTGTAATGTTGTCATTGTTGAAGGTGGACCTAAGCAACTAAGTAAATATAATAGGTATATTAAAATTTTTTCCATATTACCATTATAATTAATTCATTTAATTTATATTTATAATGGTGATGGGGCAACTGAAACGGGCGTGTTAAGTTGTGAACAGAAGAATAATGTCCTAGGTGCCAGCCAAAATGTATATGGAAGGAATGCGTTAAGTCTGACCATGTAGATTTTGTTTTTGTCTGAGTTGAGTAGAGGCAGGTGTGTAAACATAGTTTGTTGGTTTTATTGGCATCGAACCTCTGGAATTCTTAGGCTGTGATATTTTTTAATTTTTATTTCTATATATAAATTAGTCATTAGTGATTGGTTTTCCTAAAAAAATTTCCAGGTAAGAATATAGGATTACAGTCCTAGAGATTTTGGATGGCGTCTGGCTTGAAGTGAGTGGGATACCAGTGTCTCCCTAATCTGCAAGACATCCATTCTCTCGCCTTTATTTTTGTTTTATTTATTCCAGTTTTATTAATTGCTGGATCAGAAATTGACCAATATCAGCCTGTTTCCTTTTTAATTGCCTTTATTGTGATAGTGAAAAATTCCTTTTAAATATGCAATTTTGAAGTCGAAAAAATAGTGGTAAAACCCTAGACTTTATTAGCTCTTGAAGGAGAAGGGAAGGGATTAGCTTTGGCCAGTTCTCACTTTTGTAAGTTTAGTGAATTTTTATCTTTCCTAGAGAAAGTACATTACCAGTTAAATAACAAGCGATAAGATCAGTTCAGAGTACTATGAGTAGTTTTTTATCATTGTGATATATGTCTTAAGTGAGTCATCGTGGTGGTAGAATCTAAAGAAAAATATTTATTCTTTTGAGAGATGGAAGGTGTAATGAGTTGTCATTAGGCATGACCTATGGAATGTGAATGATGTTCATAGGGATAGTTGAGGCAGATTAAATGATAATCAGATTAAGGTGCTGCGATAAAACATTAGTTTATATGTTTGAAGTCTTAGATATAATTTTAATTATAACAATTTTATAAAATTCAATTAATTAATTATTGTATTCACTGTCTCATACTGTATGAATTATTTTGTATAAACTTTAAAATTCAGGTTCAATTATAAGTATTGTTGTTATGAGATCTATTTTATTCACTAACTTCAAAAAGGAGTTTGCTCTCAATTCATGTGTACATATATATGTACATATAAATATTTTGTGTGCATGTATGTCTGGTGCATAACTTTTGATACAAAGCAGTGCCTGATTTTTTGCAAATGATAAGAGTTTTCAAGTATTGGTGCTAGTTTAAATTTCAGTAATCAGAGACAGTGGTAAGATAGAAAAAAAATTAAAAACTTATTTATCTCTGTTTTTAAGTCATAATGTAATATATATATAAAATTTTTTTTTTAATTTCAGATTAATGATGCAGCGAATAAAGTGGGAAGAAGATTCCGTGAAAAATACTGATGGTAAAGAAACACCTAACAGCTGTGTGCTAGTGTGGGAGGTAAATTAGGTTGAAACTAAATTGGCTCTTAATTAATATTATTCTTAACTTACTTTTTATAAGATTTAGCTAGAGATTTTAATAGTAATAACGGACACTTATCTTAATAATAACTAGAAAAAAGTCTGTAGATAAAACAAAAAAAAAAAAAAAAAAATTGATCAAAACAATTCAAAAAAGAAGTAGGTGGTGGAGGGGGAGGGGTGTGGTCAAAGAATTACACTACCATAAGCGAACTTATATATTTTGTACCAACGTTTCGGCCTAAGTTTTAGGCTATCTTCAGGGCTAAAAGGAAAACATAATAACAACAATGAAAAAAGAGACAGAGGCAGTACCAGTAACAGTAAAAATGATTGTAAAAATTAATTGAAAATAAAAATAATGCGATATTTACACAGGGAATAGTGAAATATATGAAATCTATTAATTAAAAAGACAAATAGTATGAAGGTTTGGTAATGTGTAAAGCATACAGAGATAGTTGTGTTATGACAAGTTATGCAAAAGATGACAATGATGTTAAAGAAGTTGACATTGTTGTATATTTCACTATTTCCTGTGTAAATATCGCATTATTTTTATTTTCAATTAATTTTTACATTGTTATTTCATTTATTTTATTTTACTTTTTCATTTGTCTCTTGTATTACGTAATATAGTGTTATCTTTTTCTTTTTATACTTCATACTTTTTTATCTTACTTGTATTTTCTGTTTTTCATCATTTTTACTGTTACTGCCTCTGTCTCTTTTTTCATTGTTGTTATTTTGTTTTCTTTTTAGTCCTGAAGATGGCCTAAAACTTAGGCCGAAACGTAGGCACAAAATATTTAAGTTCGCTTATGGTAGTGTAATTCTTTGACCGCACCCCCCGACCAACTTCTCCCTTTAAATATAAATATAAGGTCAACAATAACTCCCTCCATCAAAAAATAAGTAGTCTTGAGTCGGAGTCTGCAATGCTTGGTCGCCTACTAGGAAGGCTACACTAACAGTTTCAAAGCATAAAACCGAAAAATTTACCATTTTTTTTCTATCATTGTTTATAGAGTATAGAGTTTAAAACCACCATAATATTTAAAAACAATTTGTTTTCTTGTTTCTTGGCTTAAGAGGTCTTGTTCATATTTGGTGGCCTTAGCCTTGGCCTGCTCCACCTCTGACTTTCTTGTATTCTTCAAATTCGTTAAATGTTGTTTTGTAGTATCTTTATATTCTATCTGTTTATTGGGTTTTTTGGTCACTTTTATTCATAGTTGTATATATTGAATGATGAATTGCTTTGAGCTAAAGGCTTAAAGTATGCTAGGGTAATCAACTTACCCTCAAACTGGTGGAAGTCGATTATCATTTTAAAAACTAAATTTTTGAATTTTGGACCTACTTTTTTTTGTCCTCTGTTTCTTGCAATAGAAATAAGATTATATTATAGTTATTGTATCAAAGGTTCTAATTATCAAACGAAAATTTGTTATGGTAGTTTATTTAATTTAACAATGAATATGTTAAGATTTACATAACATTTCTTGCATTTTGTTTTAATAGGGTATGACTCCTACCAGGCACTTTGGAGAAATGAAATTTAAAGTCTGTGCAACAGAGAAGCTTGCCAGAGAACAGCTTAGGAAGCATGGAGTAGAGCATTATTGGGATCTCGCTTATAGTGGAACAGTGTTAGAAGCAGAAGAAAAATAAATGCAATTTATATAGTCTTAATTGTCATATACATTTTTTTTCTTTAAGATTTTCTATTTGTAAATAATGTGAATAGGTAAGAATTAAAATGTAATTAACAAAATTATTCTAGTGTTTATTTTATTAAAACTTATATTGCTCACAAAGTTTTATTAACCCATTCAATATGGCAGCCATATTGCTGAACTTACCGAGCATACTATACAATAAAAGAAACACTTTCGTCTGTAACTGTTATTGCCTTTTAACATAAACTACTTTCTTTTTTCCTTAAATGTAAGTTGAAAATATTTCAAATGGAGAGGTTGGCTTATCTGAATGACAGTTCAAATACTGAAGGTAATGAATGCATCAGTGTCAATCTCAGTCATTGAGAAGGGACTCGATGAGCGCGCAGGTGCTAACCCAGGTAGGATTCGAACTCTCTGAACTGAACACTCTAGGGCCTTCATCCCAATGCTCTCCATCGATCCAGTTAAAGCCTCCAAATTAGTGTATTAAATACATTTATCACCTTTTCTACTTTTGTTTTTATGTTTGTTAAAGTTAATTATGGGAAAGCAGTTATTTAATTAAAAAGGAAGGAAATTATTATAATTAAGAAGTGTATATAATTGTCCAAGTTTTTTGAACTTTTGGTAAATAGATATCAGGCGAATATTAGTTGTGGAACCTAGTTTCATCATTTCCACACATTATTAACAATATGGTATATAATTAGTTACAATTTTTATAACATTATCTTTACCCTTACAAAAATAAATGTTGAAAAACTTTTTTCTTATTAATTTCCAGAAGCTAATGGTTGAAACTTTATTACATTACTTATTTTAAAAAGTATTTTTTGAAAAACATTTAAAAAGAGTTTATTCACCTAGGTAAACAAGTTTGTCCGATTAACTTGGCTAATGATTCTTCTTCTTTTAGGAATTTCTTCAATATCAAGGTCTCAATCAAACTCCTGTCTGAGCACCTCCATCTCTGCCTGCAGCATCCTTGTAGTAGACCTTTTCTGTTTTGGAATTCTTTCGATAATAATGGGTCTATTTTTATCTGGCACCTTTTATTTGTGTATATTTCTGTAATGATGCTCAGAATATTATTGTCAATACCAGCCTTCCTATAGCAGTTTGCGTGGTACAGTATAATATACTTTTTCCAGGTCTATAAAGATCATGTCTAGTCTTTTCGCTTTATCTGTTCGTTTTTCTAGGAATTGTCTCAGGATAAAAATGTGATCGATACAGGATCTCTGGTGTGAAGCCACTTTGCTCCTCAGCCTGAACATACTGCTTTTCCAGCTGTACTTTTACTATTCTTCCAAGAAGTTGAATGAATAGATTCGTTTCACAGATGCCTCTGTAATTTTCACACTTTTTTCTATCACCTTTTTTAAATATAGGTGTCAAGTACTTTAATGAATAAAAATATAACTTTCTATTTAATAAATAGACTCCAACTCAAATTACCAATATGTTATTTTATCTTGTGCTTTTAATAAACCAAATTTCATTTGTTTATCAAATTTCTATTAATATTGATATTGGGCTAAAGATAACTTTACATATCTCAGTTGATTCCAAATGGAACACAAGTGAGTCCCATTCCACTCTTTTAGCTGCAATAAATCTTGCTTCTTGTCATGTTGTGGCCCAGGTTCTTTTCTGCTGATCTGAGCCACATCTCCCTAGGTCTTCCACTTCCTCTTTCTTCCTGAGGGTTCCACTGTAGCGCATATTTTTCGATGGTGTCATCAGGTTTTCTTAAAGTGTGTCCTTTCCACTTCCATTTCTTCTTCCTTATTTCTAGATGGATAAGAAACTGCTTTTTGGCTCTCCAGTGATCTCAGGCCACCAGATCCCCAGTATTCTTCGCAAACAGCGGTTGAAGTTTTGGAGAGTTTTTTGTTGCTTTTAAACTTCTTAATGGAGATTACGATGTTATTTAATACCTACTAATAGGCAACAATCCCTACTATATATTATTACGGTAGTATAGATCCCTTTTCCGGCTCTCACGAGCGATGGATTTTGACGAGTGAGGTATCAAAAGAAAGAATTTCACGCAGATGTGACGAATTCCAATTTTGTTTCTTAAAATCTTACAAGGGCTTAAATAAAAGTGATGAAAAAACTAGGTTTCAAAACTTTGACGACTGAGAGTCGGCGGATCAAGACGGGATAAGTTGGGTTTTAAAGCTTAAAAACCTACCGTTTTTGAGATAATGCACGGTATAAGTCTATACAGGCCCTGTGCCATCTTGCTTACGTGCCGTCGCCATGGCAACTTTTTACCTGTAAATGCCAGTTGAGTCTGTTAACAAAAAACTTATTAATAACTGTGAAATCTTTTGTAAATTAAATATTGTTTTTATGTTTCCTTGAATGATAGAATACCACAAACAGAAAGTGGTATAGCTGAGTCTTATTGCTTCACTGTTAAACTGAAGGGGTACTTTCCAGTAGGGCAAGCTAATTACTTATTAAGTATTAACTATTACATGAACATGTCATTATAAACTATTATAAAGCTTCACCAAATGTGTGTGTTAAATAAACTTAGTTGATAATATTATATTGTTTATACGAATAAATATGTTTCTCTAATATCGCTTATACTTCAAATTCATTTAGGATTCATTAAGATATCTAATGCGAGAGTTCTCGCCCAGGTATACTAGTATATTTAACTTGGGTTTTTTACTTGTAGCAAATTTAAAAGTATTTTTTGTTCATTTGTTTCTCCATAAAAAATTGTTCAGCTTTTTTATAGTTTCTAGTCTATATTTCTGTCTCTCCGCTATATCTTTTGTAAAGTTTAGCTCATTTTTTGTGCTATGAACACAAAGCCAATCATCATTTTTTATTTCATAACTTTTTGTATTGGAAAATCCTTTAGTGTTAGTTTGCTTTACACACTGAGTATGAAGTTTTATGTTTAAGTCTAAAAGAGCTTTAACATCTTTTTTTATCCTGTCTATTCCATAATAATGAATTATAGTGTTCCTAAATTTTTTCAAGAAAAAATTATATAGTTGAGTATCGACTGAATTTATGTTTCTTATTTTCTGAAGCTCTTCATCAGTTAGATTAGTCTTTCGATCATTGTTTCTTACATTAATTGGCAAAAATTGTACATTTGTCAGAGGCCAGTTCATAATGTTGCTTAAAAGAACTAAGGAAGCTTCCATGTATTCTGAAATCATTACAAGATTGAACTGTTTGTCTATTTCACTTATGAACTTTTCAATTTGTTCATTTTCCTGGAAGTATTTATCTGAAAATCCAAGGTCAAAAGACATCTGATTTATTCCAATTCTATTCGATAATCGGAGGTACCTTAATCTATATATTTTAGGATTTCTTAGCACCTTTTGTATACTTCCTCCATACACATTGTCCATTGAATAATATGAATATGATGATTCAAAAAGTTTAGCTGGATCACGCAATATAGTAACAAATGTAACATCATCATGCATGATTTCTTTTATGCTAGAATAATTGAAGCGTGCATGGTGAGTAAAAATATTGTACTTATTCGTCTCTGTTTTCATTTCAGGAGGAATCATCGATTTTGTAAAATGTTGTGGATGTCCCAAATAGTTAGAATTTGTGGGTAGTACAAAATCTAGATTTCTGAAATATCCATATCGTAATAGGATATTTTGTACTGTTGAACTTCCACATTTGTGTGTCTTAAGAAACACAATATTCTGCTGTTCATCTGCTCTTATTGAGTATTTTTCATTCCTATAAGCTCCATCCCTAAAAATAAATATTTATTATTTCATTTATTTGTTATTGGTAAATATACTGTAAAACCTTGATTAACTGGCTAAAAGGTGACGGGTAGTTACGAATTATTGTTAAAAATTATTAAGATGCTGGGCATATCACATTATTATCTTTGGTCAAGAAACAGTATTTCGTAATCATGTACTAAATCCAAAGTCCTGTGTGGGTTGTATTGGTATAGATTTTTTTTTGATACACTAATATTAAAAGAGCTTTCCCTCTTTAGGAAATAGGCCCTAACAGAATTCAAGCTAAAATGTTTCATTTGAATTTTTAAAAAAACTTCCTACCTCCATGGCTGATATAACAGGAAAGATGTTTTCTGCCACAGTTGGTCTCCAATCCCCAACCCTGGGAGGTCCAGTGCGTTACACACTGAGCTATCTCACTTGAACCCTTTATAGATGTACGATAACAATCCTTTACATTTTTGTCTTATTACTTTCCTACTGCTACTTGGTTTAGAAAGTATTGTAATCGTGTCAAAATATGCTGCAGTTTTCAACGGATCCAAGCATTTCAGAGCCTCCTTAGTCCAAAAAATGCATTTTTGGCCATTGGCCTGTCTGTGTGTAGGTGCTTCATGTGTATGCATTGTATTGTAAATTATATATATGGGCATTTGAAAGGCAGTTTAATTCCATACTAGGCAAAAAAAAATCAAATTCGGACCATTACTAGCACATTGAATTTTGAAGCCACATTTCTAAAGTATTCTGTGCCTTTTCCTAAGGGAACCTGTTTAATTTTTTTATTTTCTGCATTAGTTAAAAACTATACATCTCCTGGATAATTCCTCAAGATGCTCAATTAAAGGATAATTAAATGGTCTATAAAGATAAACATTAAAAAAAAAACTTTATTGAACCAATATTAGTGAAAGATATAGCAAACAATGCTTGTATTGGAATTTGCAACCAAAACAGTTAGGAAAGTCTTGTCACATCAGATATTACTTTTTGCTATAATTTTAGAAAATATTAACTTTTTTTATTGAGATTTTTTGTTTCAGCTTTATTTATTTTTTTCACGAGTAAGTAATGATTTTATTAAATTCTAAATTAATGATAAATTGATTCTGGAATTTATAATATGATTTACCTTAACTAAAAGATACAGGAAACATTTTAACATATCAATTCTTGTGGCCTATAACTTTCTATTAGTGAAGATGTGGGAATCTGACACTGCCAATTATGTGTACTTAAGAGCACTATTGTTTTAGTGTTACTATTGGGGAAGAAAAAAAAACATGGACAACTAAGACAAGGTAATTAATTATGTTTTAGGTCATTTCTTCAACTATCACATTTGAATTCTCCATGAGCAAACCAGTAAAAACTGAAATGAAATGAAAATAGTCTTTAATAGACCGGGCCAGTTTGTTGAATGTATAAGATCGTCTCATTGTTGATTGTGCATAAAATCGTTAATGGTAGTTTAATCTAAAAAATTTTTAACAGGAGTGTTGTTTAGTGATTAGAGAAGTAAATTACAAAGTTTGGAAGAAATAGGACCCGAGGAAGGACTTTTATAATTGCATATATTTTTGGACTATTCAAGGTAAATTGGGTCTCTTATTTTTGAGATCTCTTGTATGATTTAGGCAATACTGCCCCACCCGGTCAGGGCTCCGAATTCGTTTTTCTTAAAAAATGATATGAAAAATAAGTTTAAACTGATGAAATCTGAAGACCTTAAAATGATAAAAATAAAAGATGATCTGCCCAAAAATGTTAGATAAATTAGAAAAGAATTATTCCTCTTTTATGAGGACTCATTGGGAAATAGGAAACAAGGCATCATTGAGGTATGACAAACTCCTGATAAACGACCAAAGTTTTTCTCTAGAAGAACTGCAATCTCAAGAAAATTGAAAGAAAAAATGGAAAAGGAGTGAAGAAAAAGAAATAACTACGAAAAATACTCATAAAAAAGAAGAGCAAATTCCTAAAGGAAAAAAATGAAAGATACTAAAACTCATCAAGTCTGGATAAATTCTTGGTGAGTTTGGTGACTCATAAAGAAGATGATAGAGACATTAACAAAAATAAAGCCCCAACTAACTCATAGCAAAAAGAGGGTTCTAATTTTCAAGGAACTCTCAAGGTATGTACATTAAATGTTAGAACATTGTTAAATGAAGACAGGATGGAGGAGCTTACTCACGCTCTCGAGGATATTATTGGTCTGGCGGAAGTAAAAAGGAAATCTTGTTTGGTTTTGGAACAGAAATCAGGAAGCGTTTTCATGCACACAGCATCTCAAAACGGAATGTTTGGCATTGGATTTCTTGTATCAAATAAGTTAAGAAACAGAATAATAGATTTTAAAGAAATAAACTGCAGAATAGCTGGGTTAGTGTTGGAAATTACTTCCAGGAAAAAGTTAATGGGAGATTGGGGATATGGTAAAAGGAATGAAGGAGGAAACCAGTTAATCCATTTTTGTTTTAGTCAACATTTACAAATTGGAAATTCCTTCTTTAAAAAAAGAGCTAAAGAAAAATGGACTTGGCATTCACCAAAAGGTCACAGGTTTGAGTTGGATTATTTTCTAACTAATGAAATTAGTTTAGTTAAAAATGTAGAGGTTATACAGAGGCTAATTTTCAACACAGACCACAGAATGCTAAGAGCAAAGTTATATGTTGAAGAGTACAAAACAAGAAGACCATTTAGGGCAAAAAAGAAACACTTCCCTCTTTATGATCCAACCCAAATAGAAAACTTTCGAACTGAACTCACAAGAAATCTGCTGCACATGTATGAAAGTAGAGATGCAAAAGTACCTAGTTCCGTTCAGGAAAAGTATAATATCATTGCCAAATCCATTGAAGACACAAGAGTACAGAGCTCCGGGTTCAGTGGGAGTAAACCAAGCAAACTATTAGAAAGTACGAAAGAACTGTTAAGAGTTCGTAAAGGATAAAAGAAAGAGAGGGTATTACTGAAAAGGAAATAAAAGAACTCACGGTTCTAAATAATGAAATTGGAAAAAAATAAAAGAAAATCTGGAAAATTACCTACAAGTTGGTGAATTCATCATTAGATAAATGCAAATTACTGAAGATAGTAGTAGTACACTAATTAAATATTTATTGGCTAGATACTGTATCTTCATTGATTGGAATATTCTGAAATTTCCTAACCACATTTGGTCGTACGGTCGTACTTCTTTCATTGGTTAATTTCTAATTAGATGGGTAGAAAATGTCCAATTATCTCTTAAATAGTTTCACTTATATGATTTAGTGGTTTACCTGATAAAACATTTCCTCTTAGAAGCATTATTCTTTAAAGTTTTTTAAAAGGATTTGTGAATAAACACTTCCCACATTTATAATACTCATTGAATATCTAATTATGGAATGCACTTTATAATACACAAAGAATATGTAAATATGGAATTGTCTGCAATTTTCATGATTGAAAGGGAGTTATTAATTATTTCAGTTTCCTCATTAATTTAGCATTTTATCATTACTTTTATTTAGCATTAGTAATAATAATTCTTATTTCCATTAGGATTTGAAAATAATTTTAATATTAATTTTATTTATTATTTTAATAATTATTAATTATGAGTTTATTTTACTAACTTAAACTTCATAAGGAATTTTAATCTACTTTCAAGTAGGATACTTTAAAACTATTTATTTTGGTTAATGTTAAGAACTTTTAGACACCTGTCTTCAGAAAATAATTATTTAAAAAAAAATTATTGTTTGTTAAAAATTCATAGATGTATTTTCATTTGGTTTATGCAATTTGCTTACACATGTTGGTGCAGGAATTTATTGGTATCTGTTTGAGATATTTCTAGGAGCCCTTTTAATTGGCTTATAGGATAGAATTCACATTGACTGATAATTTAAACTACTCTAAATTTGGTTTTATCACAGGAAGATTAAAATAATTTCTTAGGAATTAGTAAGAAATCTTTCTTTTTTTTTTTAATTGAAAAATTCAATTGTTGCTAACAATGTTTCAGGATATATACCCTATCTTCAGGTTATCTCTGCAAAGCATCATTACATAATTTAATAAGTTAATGATTATATTATTGCTATTTGTTTCCTTAAATATAATTATAATATATTAATGAATTTTATAATTTACTATCAACTGCATGCTACAATCAACTCTCCTTGTTTCATTATAATAATCATACATGAAATTTCGCCTGATAATTAAATAAAACTTTTACAATTACTCTTTTTAGCAATAATGGTCCTTTCATTTTCATTGTCAAATTGAACTTGGAAGGATAGTCTCTTTTTGGCAGCAATATTTATTACCTGATTAACATCTTTTATTATTGTTAAATCTTCTATTTTATTCTGTAAGTTTTTTATCAACTGTGGTGTGGTTTTGACAATGTGTTTTTTTTTTTTTATCATTATATTATTTTCCTTTATAGTTTTTTTATTATGTTATTTCAAATTATTTTATAATATCAGTATAATGGTTGCTCTGATTTCTTGAATCAATTTTAAAAATAGCAACTGTTTTAATTTTTTTTTTATTATGATTCTATTTTTTGTGTATTTAACAGTATCTATTATATGTGGGTTCTTGAAATCAAACTGATGCTTCAATGTAATACTGTGTTGGGTGAGTGCAGTTATATTTGTGTTTTTGTTATCTTTAGTTATTTATAATGTTGATTGATCCGGGTTTTAATTTTTTTGATATTTCTCCTATGGGTATTTCTTTGCAATCTCGACATTTGAGTTTGTAAATTATATTTTTCTTATCATTTGTCGCTATTATATCCATAATATTGTTTAAATAATTCTTCATATTATTATTGTTACATAATCCCAATTTTAAATTATGATGGTCATAAGTTATGAAGGCCTTTATTATCATGTCTGTTAATCTGGGTACATAGTTCATTTTGAATAAAATGGGTATATTTTATTGCTCATGATACTTTGCTTTATATTATTTTGGTTATCTATTGTTTCTATATCATTTTTATTATTATCTTTGTAAAAAACTGGTATTGCAGTTTGTTTTGATTTTATCCTTTTAATTATTTTTTATTGTTAGTTGTGTTATGCTTAATTAAGCTCATCTGTGCTATAGGCTTCTCTTTATGGTTATTTTTTCATTGATAACTACTATTAAACTATAACTCATTTATTTTCCTTTTTGGGTAAAAATGTATAACTAATATAGAATAGAATTTCTTTTTTACATCCTTTATGTATTCTTTAGCAATAGGGATTTTTGCTCTATTTATTAAATTTTTAGCAGCATTTATTTTCTGAGAGTAAGGATGTTTAGGGCAAAAATTTAATAGTTTGTTGCTTCTAATATCTTTCTTGGTCTATAGTTTTTATATTTCTATCCATTATTATTTCAATTCCCAAGAATCTGTTGTTTTTTCTTGATATATAGCTCAGCTAATTGCGACAAAAGGTTATTTTAAATTTATGAATATGCTAGATTTCAGGAAACTAGTAACCTTTCAAACTTCTTTTATTTTCTCTATGGCTTAAGTTAACGACATTTCGGACATAACTAGTACATTTTCAAGTCTAAAACAATAATCTACAACAAATTTTTATCAATAATTACTGTACAATAAACAATATTACTTATATATATATATATATATATATATATATATATATATATATATATATATATATATATATATATATATATATATATATATATATATTTATAAGTAATATTGTTTATTGTACAGTAATTATTGATAAAAATTTGTTGTAGATTATTGTATATAATCTATATATATATATATATATATATATATATATATTTATATATTTTATCTATATATTATATATATATATTGTATATATATATAATGTATTGTCTCTCAACTACTATTTAAAAAATTACATATCACTTTTCTTCAGTAAAAACATCTCATAACATCTTTATTGGTCAAATAATTGAGAAGTAGCTAAATAAAACATTTATAATTAAAATTTATTTCATAATATAGATACCTGCATATTGTCTTCATCACTTATTATCTAATCCAAATCTGGATTATTGTCATACTTTTCTTAATAAAATTAATTTTATATGTCCTGTAAAAAGTAAGCTCTGCATTCATTTCACAATACTCAATTCAACAATTATAGCTACCAACAATTAGTATATCAATAAATTAATTGTCTTGGCATACCATACGTCTGCTCCCATGGTTCACCTTATGAAACTGAATTGTGGACTGTTTTTCCTGGCATTCAAAGGGATTGACTACTCTTGCTAATCACTAATGTGGTTATATTTAGTTGTAATTATTATATGTTAATTTTATTGATAATGTCCACATAATGTTGACCAATTCCTTTTAGATCCGTCTTGAAATTTACTACATTTTTTATATTTTTACATATATATATGGATTCAATAAATTTCCTACTTTTCTTGTCGTCCTCTATATTTAAAATTTTTGCATTAAAATCAAATTTATGGTTATAGACGATACTAGCAAATGCTGTTGCATTTATTTTTTATGATTTTTGACATTATTCCTATGTTGACCAATTCTAGTTTTTAGATTTTGTGGTATTTTACCTATATAATATAGATCCGGACATTGTTGGCAATTAATTTTGTAAATAGCATTTTGTCTATTATTCTTATCAATTTGATCTTTTGTGTTAGTGATAAATTTATTCAATTTATTACTATTATAAACCCCGAATTTAATTGTGTTGTGGTCATATTCAATGAAAGCTTTTTTAATTTCGTCCGTAATTCTCGGAATGTATTGTTTTTTCTATTGTAAATGCTATTCTTCTATCATAGCTATTGAACTGTTTTAATAATTCATCACGATTATTTATATTTGTAATAAGCATCAGATGATCCATTTATTTTTTAATCAATACAGGTTATATCTTCAGTTTTCTATATTTTTATTTAATAAATTATTTAAATATATGTCACATTCTGAAATTAAATTGAAACATTGCCGAGTAATTCTGAGGAAGATAGCGTCAGGATAGTTGTCTGTATCTGTCAATGTAATTGAGTTGTATTTTAGAGAAAAAATAAGTATGTTTCTTATTAGCTTATTTTGTGAAATTGTTTGGCCTTTAAAAGTAAACCTATCTTTGAAAAACAAATTAGAACTACTTCAACTTATTTTCTCACAGGCTGTGGGGACCAAAGGCTATTGCCTACGTTACTTATATGGATAATTCGGAACTGGGTGGCAGGACCAAAAGAGTCCCATCAACGCTGTGAACATCATCCAACAATCCGTTGTATAGCACTCTTTTCCCTACCCTTCTCTTTTTCTTCATCCTTTCCATTTCCTACTCCTTCCTCTCCTCTCTCCTCCTTAATCTTATTATCTTATCTTTTTTTTTTCCTTTACTTATTATTTGCCTATTTTGCTCATGCATACATCACTGGAGGACCCTCACCTCTATAATAATTGTGAAATATCACATCAGGAAGGTAAATATTCATCACTCCTTCCCTTACCAAAGGGACAAATAAGCATAGTATTTTTTCGAGTTATTCTTACTGCATGACATTTATTATTTTTATTTAATAATCCACTTTTGTATTTTTTTTTGTTCAATGAGGGATCTAAACAAAAAACTAGCCATGGCTTATCGCAGTCTATCTTCTAGATGATGTGTTTTAACTTTAAAATGGGTGAAACACAAAGTAAACACCACAAATATCAATAACCGGTTTATTCATACAGTAGTAACAAGCGGTTCCCCGGGAGTTCATTATCAACACACACTTCCAGCATGCAATGAGCGGCCTTACAATTCTATAGTGGCGTGCCTACCTCGAACTTTACAAAGAGGTATAACACCCTCCCTCCCCTCGAATGACACTATCGACCCCACTTACAATTGGAGTGGCATTTGGCTAACCATACAATAATAAAAATACAATATATACATATGCAGATCAAATAAAGTCCAATACTAAATATACTGAAATCGATATCAAATAATATTAAAGAAAAGGAAATCTAGTACCTCATTAAGGATAAGATACATTAATGAACAAACTAATCGTCTATGCGGTACATTATCAACAACTTTCCCTGAGTTTTTAAAACCTGTTGCCATAGGTGTTGTTACAGCATGATAATCGGACATTTTGAATTCATTTAATATAATCAGGCTTAACCTTAATTTGTATCCCTAAAAATGCTTCCCCAGAAACTTTCAGAACTCTAAATTCCTTTTTCATAGTGTCAATTAAAATATTAATTTCACTTTCATCCCCAGAAATTAAAACATCATCAACGTGAATGGCGAATAGAACATTATCCTTATAATACATACATAAGGCATACCTGGATCTTTTAAAATCTTGTTGAATCATAAAGTCATCAAACCTCTTGTTCCAACATTTAGGTGAATCCCTTATTTCATATAGGGCTTTCCGCAACTTCATTACATCAGATTCACTATTCAGTCCTTCAGGTGTGTCGATATAAATGTCTTTGTCTAAATATCTGTTCAAAAAGGATGTCGGGACATATAACTGCCTTAATGTCCATTTGTTTTGAACTGTCTTAGATAAAAGAAATCTCACCGATGACCTTCGGCAAACCGGAGAATATGGTTTATTCATTATGTCACTAGCTGGTTCCTGGAAGCCTCTGGCCACCAATCGTGCTTTCTTCTCTCCGTTGTCTTTCTTTCCGTTGAATTCTAACTGCTCTGGTGGGCATCTTTGCTAGTGACCATGTTCCCATCTCCTGATTGACCTGGAGCTCCCGTTGGATGGCTTCTCTCCAACCTTTATCTTTTACTGCTTCTTGGTACGTTTGGGGTATTTTTCTTGAATCTTGATCAATGATATTTACCTCGGCTAAGTTAGTGTCAAAATCTTCCAACCAGGTTGGAGGCTTTCTATTCCTGGAGCTTCTTCTCAAGGCTTCTTTCTCTTCGTCACCTTTCTCATCTTCTTCTTCTTCTGAAACAATATCTTCAACACAAGGATTCTCGTTAATAGATTCCGTCACGTCGTTGGATTCTTCAAGCTGAATTGGAATACCACCGTCAGTAAAGTTTCTTTCCTCAATGAATACTACACTCCTGGCAATAAATATACTTTGCTTCTTAGAATGCCATAATCGGTAACCATTTGGTGAGTATCCCAACATCATACATCTAACACCACGGTCGTCTAACTTGCCAGCTCGGTCTCTCTTTGCAACATGAGCATAGCACTCACAACCGAATCGTTTTATTTTAGAAAAGTCTGGGTATCCATACCATAACTCAGCAGGGGTACAATCATCCTTTAAAGTAGAAGTTTTCAATCTATTTATTACATACACTGCTGTTTTTACTACTTCTCCCCAAAAAGATTTTTCACGTCCACTTTCATTATCATACAGCGAGCCATATTCATAACTGTCCTGTTCATGTGCTCACTAATACCGTTCTGTGCTGGATTATGAGGAACAGTATACTGTATTTGGATGCCTAAACTTTGACAATATTCCCTAAATTCACGTGAACTGTATTCACCACCGTTGTCAACCCTGAGTCTCTCGATACTGTTACCAAACTTAGCACACACCATTCGACTGTACATTTTAAATTTCTCCAAGAGTTCCGATCTTATCTTCATCAAATATACAACACAAAAATGTGTAAAAGAGTCTATAAAAGTCACAAAATACCTGTAGCCATCAAAAATGGAAGGGTTGATTGGTCCACAAATATCCGACGATATCACTTTAAGTATTTGTCTGGCTTTTCTTTCTTCTGCCAATCTCTTGTAAGGTAAGTTAACTTGCTTGGACTGAAGACAAACATCGCAAGTTCTGTTGGCCGGATAACATAAAGAGTGGTCCATTCGTCGATGCAACATGTCATCGTCCGCTGATGCACTGTTTTCACTGGGTTTTGACAGATAGAAGGTTACAGTAAACAGATTACGTTCCCGGTTACCGCGAAGCACTATTGATTCACCCTTGAGAACCTTAACACCTTTATCAACAAACATTATCGAGTAGTCCCTCGCGCCCCGCTCTGGACATTCGTACACATCTTTTATTCTGATTACACATCCCTTGTCATCATTTAGTAATAATGTTCCACACCAACTTGGCACTATCTCTTGATTTTTCTTTGCAAGTTTAATCATTAACCTTGTCTTTTTCCAATTCACCACATATTTTCCGAGATCAGGAGCAACAAGATGATTCGTCGAACCCGAATCAATAACATGTTTCACTTTTTCATTTGTAGAAGTCACATTCATGGTATAACTCAGAAAAGTTATTTCTCCCTCACCTCCTTCTTCATAGATATTGGAGTTATTCTTGGTTTCAGAGCATTCCGATTTGTTGTGACCCCACTTTCGGCATTTATAGCATTGAAATTTAAATCCCCCTTTTGCAACATTTTGTTTAGGTACAAACTTTCTTCTATCTTTAAATTTCTTGGAGTAAAATGAGTTACCTACGTCTTCCCTTGGTTGACTTCTGCCTTGGTTGTTAGCCTCTGTCAGTAATTCGTTCTTGACATACTCATAATTTATATCTTTAGGGTCCTTCCAAAAAATTATATTAAGGGAGCTCACAACGTTCTTATAAGATTCTGGCATAGTTTCCAATAGCCGTGACACTACCTCATTCTCTTCAATATTAACACCTGAACTTTGCAATTCACTCACACAATTCTCAAATTCAGCGAAAAAATGTTCAATTCCAGCAACATGTCCACCATGTTTTATCCATTTATGGTCAACTGCATATTCCTCAGCTTGCGCTACAAATCGACATGGGCAGTCAAACCTACTTTAACGTATATGCTTCTCAATTTCTTCATAATATTTTCCAAACTAGTTTCACTTGCAATCAATGAAATTACATTGTCACTTAACAACTGAATGATGAGGTTATGTGCCTTCGCATCCTTCTGAGCGTTGCTCTTCTTAACTTCTTCAGTTGGCGAAATCGTGTACAATAGATTATTAGCATCTAGCAATGCTTAATCTCCCAAGTAGAGAAGTTCCGTCCGTCAAACGACTTGACCACGTTTGTAACTTGTTGAACTGCCATGCTGCTTACCCCGCGAATGGTACAGCACTTGTCACTTTTACTGTAAACTCCGCAATTCGCCACACTTAAAAGCACTTGGGAATCGCTGGGCCCATTACCTTTTAACTTTGAAATGGATGAAATAAAAAGTAAACACCACAAATATCAATAACTGGTTTATTCGTACATTAGTAACAAGCAGTTCCCCGGGAATTCATATATCAACACACACTCCCAGTGCGCGGCCTTACAACTCTACAGTGGCGTTGTAACTCCACCACCCACTTTACCAAGAGGTATAACAATGTGTTTGCTGTAGTAGGACATCTCTGCCTGTTGTCATTATTGATTTTGGAGTTCTTATTTCACATAATGTCCTAATCCCTAACTCTCAAATGACAAGTTTAATTCCTTGCATTTGATTTTTTTTTTTTTTTTTATAGTAACCCTGCAAGATCTGGAGGCTGATTCCTCTGCTTGTACTGCACTTTAACCTAGCCCATGTCTGACTGTTGATCTCATTCCTTTCTGATCTATTTGCGGTTCAAAGGCTGATCCTTCCGACACACTTGATTATCCTTCTTCCCATCTCCTCCTCATCCTACCTGACTATTTCCATAATAAGCGAACATGGATTGTAGAGACCTGATATTCAACTACCGACGTTTATATATACACAAAAGTCAGGTAATTAACGGAGCTTTGGGGATGCTTTTCTGATATCAGAAGACTTACAGAATGTGAAAGGTATAGTTTACAGTTTTATAAAATTTGTGAGTATGAATTGGGTCTTTTTTGTATTATGACAGCCAATTTAATTTTTGTTTTTTGTTATTATTACTGATTGTTTCACCCTCAACAGGGTTCTTGCCAGTTGGACAGACAATTGTTTATTTTATTTAAAAATGGAGTTTCAAAGTTCAAGGTCTACGATGAGTTTAGATGAATATAAGAGAGGTGAAAAACCAATAAATAATGCTTTATTAGAAATATAAAATTAATGAAAACTTGGAGGTCAAGTTTCGTTGAATGTGTTTATTTGATAGATTCTTAGTGTGATTGACTTTTATAGATTACAAAAACAGAGGCAAGTTTTTATAATTTTATATTAGCAGTAGTTAAATTGCAAATCAAGTGCAATAGTTTTTTTGACATTTCATAGATCACAATGACAGTTATTATATAATCTATATCAAGATATTAATCTCTTCTATTTTACAATAATAAGAAATACAAAATATTGAAGGTCATATCTAATATTTTTATTACACAGAATATTCTTTATTTATTATGGGATATGCCACAAGTTCGTAATTATAAATTCTTCATTTTTTTTAAATGCATCCACTGAGTAATGCACATTATATTTGTAATTTTCTGTTAAATTTAATAAAAGATTGGTTCAACACCAATAAAGCATTTTTTTTTTCATTTTAGTATTAATAATATAGTAAGTATATAAACTATAAATAATATGTATAAGCTGCGGAATTATTTGGGTATATATATGTTGCTGATTGTTGATTTTAACCGGAGCATAATTTTATGGCCAAACAATTTTCACAATCCATGGCACATAATTTGACACTCTTGTAAATATACTAGGGTATCCCAAAGCACAACCTTTGCCGAATGACACTACTCCTACTATAGAATACATGCAGAAAATGTTCTTATGTTGTATTTGCAAAGGTCCTCCAGAATCGCCCTTCAAACATGAACAATACCCAATTATATTTATATATATATATATATATATATATATATATATATATATATATATATATATATATATATATATATATAGACAAACACATACATACAGACAAACACTTCAGTTATATACTTAATTAGCTCTATAAAAGAACAGAAATATATTTGAATACAACTTTTTTTTTTCTTTTAATAATTTCACATTCCATAAATGTTTACTTTTTTTAGAGATGTAATATATTCGTTACTTTTTCTTTTGCAGATTAATATTTAGAAACGAATCATTTAAAAAAAAAAGTTAAATTTAAATAATAAATAATATTAAGAAGTTGGTCAGTGGTTGTGGCCAAGACTTGCTCATATTCTTATTTATTCTGTTATTTCTTTCATTCATTTCTCATTATTCCAATTTTCATAGTTCATGTATACATAATTTTCATATCCTATCTTGCTTCTTCAATTTTTCATATATTTTTAAGAATAATATTTCATTGTTTTATGGTTTCTTGTGTACTTCTTACTATATGTACATTTATTGTTTGTTTCTTTTATGCCTGTATCTTATTTCTCTTAGACCCAATAAAATCCAACTTAGTCCAAAACTTTGGCACTCTAAAGACTGTAAAAATCTTACTGCTTGGTTTTCTTTCTTGACCACATCTCCAAATTCTCATTGATTACAGCAATGGTCTATGATATTTCCACCATTATATATAATATTACTTTTTTATTTTGTTATACATATTTTTATAATATAATAATTTTTATAATATTATTATATTATGATAATTATTTATAATCTTGTTGATTTGGGTTTCTTTGGGCTTTGATAGAGGCAGACGTGTTGTAATATATGAGTGATTCTCATATAATTTTAAATTGTCTACTAAATGTGGCACTATATTGTAAAACTTTAAGTGCCAGCTTTTTTATTTTAAGCATATCTGTTTGCTCCATACTAGAAATCACATTGGAAGTATTTCTGTCAGAAGCAATTTAAGGCAGAATACCTCAAAGGTCTTTACTTTCCCCTGCCCTAGCCACAAAATTACTTGTTCAAAGTGTTATCGCTCTTAATAGCAGTGCATTATTTAAGAAATAATATTAATACAGTACTATAACATAATAAAATAATATTTTTGAATTTTTGTTTACAAAAATATAACCGTAAAGGGCACGCTTATGGGCCTCAAATTATTTGTCCCAAGGTGTGGCCATCATTACATTCCCTTCTTCTTTAAGTCCATTTTCCTGACAGTAGATGGCATATAGAAGATAGTTTGAGGTTAGGTATAATTTAAAAAAAGGTTTTTCAGGAGTCCGAAGTAAATCCAATTGTTTTCTGCAATTGAGCGAAAATAGAGAAATAAACAAAAGTAAGAAAAATGCATTGTATAATTTTTTTGTCATTACGAAACTCCTTTCAAATACATTACTTTTATAATTGAACAATTTGAATTAAATTCAATTGAATAATTGAATAAGAATGAAATAAACTAACGATGCGAAACAACATTAGTAGCAATATTTGAATGTAAACATAACTTCAATTCATGTGATACAAAAAAAAGGTTTTTCCCCGTCAATACACTCCCGTAATGATACAGTGAGTATTCAAAATTTTCAGACTTCAATATTTTCATTAAAAATTAAAATAATTTATTTTTTAAAAAATGAATAAAAGCTTCTTTAAGCCTTCTCCAAATTTTATTAGGCATTTCGTCGCCTAAACTATTGAATTTAAATTCAATTTCAAATCAAAGTTTTCAAAACAAATTAGAGTCAGTTAAATACACAATAAAGTAATTTATAATGATTATCTTTGTAGGAAGAACAATTTCCATGATGTTTGTCAAAATGAAGTTACAAAATGGTGATTTCTTGTTTTTTGGAAAAAAAATGTTTTTTTTTTATAATAATTTACCTTAGGAACTATTTCACGTGCATATTTCTATTATCATTCGAATTAGAGCTAATTAAATGATGAATAAAGTAGTTTATAATCATTATCTTCGCAGGAAGAGCAGTTTCCGCGATATTTACCAAAATAAATTTAAAAACTGGTGATTCATGTTTTATGGAAAAAATATTATTTGAAAAACTTTATCTCGGAAATCAGTAAACGTAAAGGTCTCTTCAAATTTTAGAAAATTTACTTTACTTTAAAAATGGTATTCACAATGTTTTTGGCGCAGTTGGTAGTTTTCAAGATATTGATCATAGAATGAAAAAGAAGCGAAGTCTTCTTCACTTTCTTGGATAAAGGAACTTCTAGTTATTGAAATAGTTCAATATCTATTTGTAAGGACATTTACTATGCCTGTTGTATAGTATAGGTATAAACTGAATTATTTTGTATGTTAAAAAAAAAAATTAAATCAAAGCAAAAGCAGAAACATTAAATGGGTAAACGTTTTACTTCTTCATGTAAACTAAATATAAATATATATATATATATATATATATATATATATATATATATATATATATATATATATATTTTTTTTTTTTTTTTTGTTTGTTTCGGTTGGCACTATAGACCGTGGAGATCTTTGGCCGCGCGATATGGTTATGGAAGACCACACTGCGATTCTCAATTTTAGGTACATGGGGAAGGGTCATCACTCCTACGCCTGGCCTATGTGAGTTGCCTCCAAGTAGACTGACGGGCTCACATACCTGGGAGGGGAGAAGGGGTGATAAATTGCTCGAATTATTAATTTAGTTATATTAAATTAATGCCCGTACCGGGTTTCGAACTCACAATCTTTGGGTTTGTGAGTAGTAACCCGCTCGGCCACCTCGACCCTTTTATGTATATATATATATATATTGTAATATACACCTTTTTTCAGATTATAGGTACGTAGTAAATAATTGTTTTAGATATCTTAAATTGGATTTAATATTTGGAAATAGGGATTCTCGGGAAGGTAATACAACATTTGTTTATCCTGACTGCAACCATCATAAATTGTAAATGGAACCAAAATAGACGGTTTTATTTTGAAACATGGCGGCTCTATGTTTGACTTCAACAGAACCTCTGCCATAATGATCGAGTGGGTGAAGATGATCAATTTGTCAATACTTCGACAATAAACCTGATCTAAGAAAATCAAAAAGAAGTAGAAGAGATTTTCATCAAATGAGAACTTCACAAAATCATAAATGGTCCATTTGTATTAGATAATCAAAATGACAGTTCGCCATTTTGAAACCTAGAGAGGGTAACGGACAACAAGGGAGAGCATTGTTTGTTAGGACCAGGGACCGGGTAGACGTCTTAAGAGCTCCCGTGAAACTACATCCACCAGATCCACATCATTTGGTAACACATTTAATTATATCCCGTAAACCACCGTCATCATTCTACAAGAAGAAAGTGTATAATTTAAGATATATTGACGCTTCACGTTATTCGTATGTTTGTAATAGTTATAGTTCTGTGTGTCTGTGTCTGATTGTCTAGCAACCCCCCTGAGAAATAGAGTCAAACTTATACAAAACAAATAAATATATAAAAAAGGGAAAATAAGTTTTATTTATTTATTTCCCCAAAAACGGAACGTTACATATTTGTCGCCCAATAACGCGTGGCCTTATTCGTTAAAAATTAGGTCACGACAATCAGGACACAGCTCACGGAAATTTTAAAAGTGTTAAATTTTTATTTAAAAGTGGAAAATTATGGATAAGATTCCAGAAAAGACGCTTGTCCAATGCCTAGGAGATGAGAAAGACTTAGTAATTGATAAGAATAGTGATAATTTAGACATTAATAGCGTGTTGAAACATTTGATATTTAGTTTGAAAAGAATGGATAAAAGAGAGGATGCAAGATGTCGTGAATCCGATAAAAAAGCCGAGGAAAGATTTCAGAAACTTAAAAATGATATAAAAGAATTCGATAAAAAACTTGATGAAAGAAGTCTTGAACTCGATAAAAAAGTTAATAATTTAAATAAACAATTTCAAACTGTTAATTTTATAAATGAAGAACTAAATTTAAAAAATGATAATAAAACAAATAATTCAGTAATACCAGAAAGATGTGAACCGGGACTGACAATAATTAAAGATGATCCAGTTGAAACTAATTTAACAACAAAATTGACCTCACAAAATGCTGAAATATCGGAAAAAATTAATGTAGTTCATAGAAATGACTCTGAATTATCCAAAAAATTTGATGACTGTCTCGTGGAAGAAAATAAGACAAGCAACATGTTTATGAAAATAGAAACGCAATATAAACATGAGATTGGGCGGTTAAGTAAAAAAGAGGATGGAAGTCGGAATGCCAGATTCTTTGTTGCTCAAAAATCCAATCTTGAATATATTACACATGTTAGTACCCCATTAAAGTATTTAAGCAATAACGCCACCCGGTTTGCCACCAATAGATGGAATGATTTCCTTTTGTTTTTGAATATTTTCCACATTTTAACATATATCAGACATGCACCTATGCAGTGTATGTTTGGAATTTAGCCCTTATGCTTTAGGAGTACATTTAAAGTGTACGACCCGGGTGGATTGCATTTAGATCATGAGCCGGTATAGAAATTTATTAAAAATAAAATGGAAAAATTTGGATATAGAAATAACTTGATGGAAAAAAAAAAAAAAAAAAAAAAATGGTATTTATTATTTTTGTATAGGCTTGGGATATTTCTATGATGCTTAAAATTAAAAAAGAAAGTTAAAAAATCAATACATTTTTATTTCTGGGGTTTGGAATAGACAGATATTTCCCCAAAAAGGGAACGTTACAATATATATATATATATATATATATATATATATATATATATATATATATATATATATATATATATATATATATATAAAATCCATCCATTGTAACTGGGTTTCTAGGTATAACCCTAAATACACTGGACTGCATGACTTCTAGATTCTTAATGGAACTTTGTTACAACTTCAAAACTAAAAAATATAAAGTAGGACACTTCATTTCTTCATCGCCACATAATTTAAAAGTACCAGAGAATCACTCATATATATGTGTTTTATATATATATATATACATATATATATATATATATATATATATATATATATAAAACTAAACATATATATGTAAATATGTTGATGCTAAGCCTTGACATTAATTTGTGAATATTTAGCTGTCTCTACTTAAGCTAGTCACCGGAACCATTCTCGCTTGGCCATTGCTTTCTATGTTAGAATATATATTTTAGATTAACTTAAGATATACCTGACATGTATCTTTTTGTTCTGCTTCCCCGGCACACAACATCAAGCCTTTAACAATACCCTTTGGTATTGCCTCTTGATAATCTTCACTGTATGTTTTGTTACACATTTGATTGGATATATGAGGCAAAGTTACTTTTTGAAGTCTTGCACTTGGTTTTCCCTCTAAAAAAGATAAATTTTGATTAATTTTCTTGAAAAAGTGTCATTATTACCAACCGAATTCTGTTTCAAAAAGCTCACATTTTCGTCCAATTTTATTTTAAAATTTTCTTAAAACGGTTGAAATTATAAACAGTTGGATTCTGCTCCAGAAATCTACAAAACACATATTCTCGTACAACTTAAAAAATTGTCTTGAAATCGGTGACATTATAATTAGTGGAATTCTGCTCTAAAAATCTGCAACACACTCAAATTTGTTTCCAATACTCAAACATTGTCTTGAATAAAGGTCAAATTACGTGAATTTCCTATATTTCAGATGTATTAGCTATATTTCTCTTGGACCGGATTTCCCCCTGAAGAAATTCCTGCGTACACCCATGCATATGATTAAAGTGAGAGGACTGCATCCTCTTTGAACCAACTCAGATTCTAATCGTACAAGAGGCCAGTGTTCAGAGCCTCGTACAAAGTAGCAGAACTTCCACCCTCAACAGTGTAGCCACTTAGCACAGTTTTATGGTGTGGTTTTATTTAGTGGTGGAGAAACGTGCAGAAGGATGTGGTTAGAAGTGAACCAGAAACGATCTTGAACCAATCACCACTGATTTCTCTGCATTGCTGTAGCTAATGACATGCAGGTGCACCAAAACCTGCTCAAGAAACTGTGGATGCAATTGACCGGCCTTGGTTCTTAAAGAAATGTGGTGGTGGACAGAGATGAATATGATATCGTCGACATGGATCTTCAGGCTAAACTGGGTTTCGGCTTCTTTGGTCTTCAGCCTGATAACCCAGATAATCCTTGGAGGAGGAAGACCCTTGTGGGTGGAACTTACGCCGGGAGGTTACTCTGAAGTACGGGAAAGCTTTTTCTCTCTAAATAACTTTAGACATGTACCTTGTCAAATATATATTGATTCCCTATGCCCCACATGCGGTGTTCTGGAGACAACTGAGCATGTGATCATGACCTGCATTGCATTTCAACTATTAAGGACTAAGATGATGAGAACCGTAGGAATCTACATCCTTACTGAGATAGAATTTCCTTGGTGAATGAAGAAAATTTCCTGCGGTTCATATATGGCAGTAGGTGACAAGGGGACTATCTCACTACAATCCAGGTAATAGCAATGGAAGAGGACCAGTCACGGGAAGACCGTTGGAAGATGGAGGCTGCCCAGCATGAAAGATAATAAATCATGTAAAAATTATCAGAAAATTTACAACAGTGCTATACGGATTGCTGCCGAATCCCGTATAACTGTAAAGGCGAGTTTGGGATGAAAAAAAATTAAAAAAAAATGCATTGTCAAATAAACGATCTTGAATATATTTTTAACATTTTAATTTGTTTAGAATTCTTCCAGTTGAGTGCATAATGCATAAGTTGATCCTTATTTGAATAACAAAACTTTATTGTTAGTACCAGACGGGTACAACGTTATCACTGGTACTCCCGATCTTCTCCGAAGGTCGCCGGACTAGCATACTCTAGCACCATTTGTGCAAACTGCTTTGCATTCAATTGTAAAATTCGTATTCATTGCAATTATTAAAATTATTACTGCCTTAATTACTTAGTGCTGTCGACTTCCGATGATCTGGGTAAGTTGTAGTAATAATTTAAAGGAATGTAATTTAATTAATTAAAAGTAACTAAATTATGGTAAGGACCCGACCTTAACTGAAAAGGAACTTTTGGGGTTTGTTTATTTCTTGGACATAATGAGCAGAAGTTGAGAGCACTAATAATTTTAAATAATATATAATTAAAGCAGTAATAATTTTAAATAATATATAATTAAAGCAGTAATAATTTTAAATAATATATAATTAAAGCAGTAATAATTTTAAATAATATATAATTAAAGCAGTAATAATTTTAAATAATATATAATTAAAGCAGTAATAATTTTAATAATTCCAATGAACATGAATGTTACAATTGAATGCAAAGTAGTTAGTTACCACAAATGGCACCAGAGTATGGCTAGTCCAGCGACCTTCGGTTAAGATCGTGAGTAACAAGTGATAACGTGGCCCTTTTGTAAAGTTGTACCAAATTAGGTAAGGGATCAGTTTAGACATATTTACTGTTCACTTAGTGATTTATAATAACCATTGCTATCTCGATTTTAATATAAAATGGAAGTAAAGATTTTTGCAGTTCATACGCCCAAATTTATTTTCATTATTTGTCTTCATATTTTTCATAATTTTTCCTTTCACTATTTTAAAAACTTGCTTTGAAACATGCTCCATGCACAATGTACATAGGTAATATGTCCTTTTCATGTATTTAATGATTATTTCATGAAGTTTAATATCATGCATGGTCAAAAGTAGGATAGTTTTTATGGAAATTGAACGTAACGAGCCATAAATCCCTTTTTGCCACTTTTTTATATTTCTTCAGTGCCCTCTAGCAGCTTAACGGTTGATCGATAAGATATTTTTTACAGACATAAAATGTAGAAATTTTGTCTACTTTATTTTTGTTCTAGGTGGTCTTCTCGCGAAAAATTAATAGTTTCCGAAAAAAAAATAATAAAAAAAATACAAAATTTTGAAGTCTTTTTCTTTTCCTTCCTCCTTATGTCTCTCAGCGTAGAGATGTATCCAGCTATCCCAACCAGGCATCTCGGTCTCTAGCGAGTGCCTTCATCTCTCCTATAAACTTCCCTTGCGATCGTTCTAGCCTGAACATCAGGTCTACCCTTAGGCCTTTTACCTGTAGGTCGGGCTTCATAGAAGTTTCTGGATTCTCTATATTCTCCCATTCTGCAGACATGACCATACCACTTAAGCTGTCTTTTCTCGAGTATTTGTCCCAGTGGCTCGACATCTAACTCTTCTTTAATTCTGTCATTTCGTATGGAGTCTCGTCTTTTTTTTCCAACACTCTTCGGAGATACCTCATTTCAGCAGTGGTTATTCTATTTTTATGTCCATCTAGTACTACCCAGCTTTCACTACCATAGAGCAAAGTTGGAAGGTACACTGCTTTATATATTCTTAATTTAACGTCCCTTCCAACTTACCTCTTACCCACGATGGAGTTGCAGATTTGGAAGTAAATATTGTTAGCTTTCCTAATCCTGTTGTTGACCTCACCATCAACTTTCCCATTCCTGCCTAATATAACAACCAGGTATGTATAGTCATCAGTTTGATCAAGTGACTTGTCATTACATACTATATTGATTGCCTGAGGCTCCCTTCCCAAATGTAATATTTTACTTTTATTTGTATTTATGGAGAGGCCTTTTCTTTCTAATTCCTCTTGCCATTCAAGCACAGCTTGCTGTAGTTTCTGATGTGAGTCAGCCGCTTGGACTATGACATTCGCGTACAATAGAGCTTGGATTTGAACATGCTGCAGATGCCATAATTCCACAATGCTTCTGGCAGTTCTCCTTTTGCAGATTTTATGTATTTCGTCCATAAAATTTACAAACAGCAATGGACTTAAGCAATCTCCCTGCTTCACTCCTTGTTCCATGGCAAAAGTTCTGGATTTCACTCCATTTATTCTAACAATAACTGATTTAACAGCATATCTGAGGGAATATTCTTAGCCTCTAGCACTCTCCATAGTTCATTCCTTGGAATCGAGTCAAATGCAGCTTTTATGTATAGGAACGTCATGAACATATTTCCAGGTTTTCTCCATTAAGCATCTGGCCTAAATACAGTTTGTTCATCCTCAAGCATCGGTTCTATATATGGCCTAAGCCTTCGCTCTAGTATGGACATGTATAGCTTGTATAGAACCGGAGATAGATAGTCCTATAATTCTTACATTCACTCACATTTTCTTTCTTGTGGATGGGCACTATTTATATTAGACTCCCACTCCTCTCGTATTCTTTTCTCACCCCACAGTTTCTGAAACAGAGACTGTAGGACTTTTGTAAATAGTTCTGGAGATATCCCATCTCTTCCTGTGGCTTTACCTTAAGTCTCCCAAGGGAAAGTTCAACTTCCTCCTCCCATATCATTTCATCATAAACGGTGTCTTCAGCTGGGATCTGTTCTGAAGTATGTGCTTGGCTAGTAAATTGCTCCTGTTAGTGGCGTCTCCACCTGTCCAATATTTCAGTTTGTTCTGAGAGCACAGTACCGTCCTCATTTTTTTTTTTAACATTTCTTATTGACTTGCTTTTGCCCTTTTACTTTTCTCCAAAATAATCTGGTATTTTCTCAGTAATCTGAATCCCGTTCCTTTCCAAAATCTTCCCATGACTTTTGTTTTGCTCCCCGAACTATACCTTTGGCCTCATTCCTTCTAATTTTCGAGATACTGTAAAAAAAAAATAAAATAAATAAATACAAAAGTTTGAAGTTTTTTGCAACAAAAACAAGGTTCCGGTCAAAATATCTGTCAGCAAATCAAGGGTACTTGTTCAGCGACACAAAAAACTATGGTGATCTAAAATTTATGACTACAACAAAACTTTCCTCTGTTTTCCCACACATTGCATTATAAAATAAAAATGAAAATAACGTAATATGTTCATAAATAATAATAATATGGAATTCACATTAAAGAGCAGCAGCATTAAGTTTGGAGGGAGGAAGGTGAGTCCTTGACTAAGGGAGAGAGGGGTTGCGTCGTTGACTTAGGGGGGGTGAGCACCTCTGCTTTAAGTATGATTTCTGATATTCTGAGCTTGCAGGCTCATAGGTGATATTTGTAGTAATAGGCTCCTTTGTAAATCACCATTTGATCATGGAAAAAAAAGTGGATTAAATATAAACCTTTTTATAAACACTTTTTAGTTACATCCTAATTAGATATTAAAATTATATTTCTTAAGATATTAGTTTATATGGTTAATTTTTATCCTTCCTCCTCTTAGAAAAATCCTAGTACCAGGTGATTTAATTATGGTATAACATAATTATCTTATAACAATTATTAAATTCTTTGTGCTACTATTGTATTTGAACCATTTTCCATACAAAACATTACATAACAAAAGAGTTATATATTTTTTTGATAATGACAATTAATTCTATATATACCAAAACTATTATTTTTCATTTCAAATTTAATATATGTTTTGTGACTTACTCCACCTAGTATGTCCCCAGCCAGATGCTACAACTTTATCATTTTCCATTTTCTTGCTAGTGTGAAGACAGAGTGGACGGACATAAGCACTAAAATTAGCTTCTGATTTCAATTCTAATAGTGCGATGTCATGATACAAAAGTTGGCTGTTGTATTGAGGGTGAATAATCTTTTTTATTACTTGAATATTTACAGGCTCACTGTCATCCGTCTCGGATGATGTATCAAGTTCTCCAAGTCTGACCCAGTATGTAAGCCTGTAAGAAAAAAGATATATAAAGCATATGAAATATTAAATGAAGAATTGATTTTTATTCTGGGATACTAAGTTCCTAAGAATAACAAAAATGCACAATTCGAGCACTATTTGTCTAGCTGCATTGTGGGAATTCAATTAATTAAATCTAGAGAGAAATCAAACTATTAAATGAAAATGCATATATATATATATATATATATATATATATATATATATATATATATATATATATATATATATATATATATATATATATATATTGACTGTTGTGGTCTTTGATTACACTAATTATTAATCTTTTATTCGAAATAACATAAATAATAAATAATAATAATAATTAAACATAAATTGGAACTATACTTGTTTAAAAAAAAAGTTCTTGGTTAACTTAAACAAATATTTAAAATAAATTTATGGTTCTGCATCCATTTTATTGATGTGATAGTTTCACATCAATAAAATTTGATCTAAAATTTGATTAATAAAATTTGATCTTGGTCCCCACTGTACTGCCAGTTGACGTAAAGGGATAGAAGTTGATCGATCAGCCAACTTCAATTCCGTAAAGCCTAGGTTGAAATTTCTAACTGAAGCTCTGCCGCTTTTGTGGGTTTAAAATTGTATTATAATGATAAAGTGAATATTATTTAGTAATTGAATAAATTAATATCTAATTTGTGATAGAGTCTACCCTGGATGGCGTAGTTTTCTTTAGAGATCAGAAGATTCTCATCACCATGTATGAGATTATAGACTTACAATCATTTTCAGATAGTCTGTACTGGCCAGTATCCCACCTACGAAAATATCCTCACAAAGTCTTAAAAAGCTCTTTTCCAGACCTAGCCTGAGAAAAACTTAGGATGGCCAGCCAAATTTTAACATTTAACACATTTTAACTTTTGTTAATACTAATAAGCGGCAATACTAATGACCACCATGATATTTAGTTTTTATCATTTATAAATTAAATAGTATCCTTAGAAAATATGGCATGAATCTTACCAAAAGTTTGTAGTACAGTGTGTGTCCAGAGAGAAATAATAATAGTGAATTTTCAGTATGGAAATCAGTAAGTTCTGAATGTTGTTATGAGAATGACATGAAAAAGCCTTGTCCCATAAATATATCATAGTCCAAAAAGAAAAAAAGTATAGTCCCATAAGTATATAAATCCAAAAAGAAAAAAGTATAGTCTCATAAATATATAAATCCTAAAAGAGGTAAGCATTGTTTTTTTTTTTAAATAAGTAGATACATTTCCTACATTGGGTGATATTGGGATACTATATTGGCAATATGTTTTACATTTACTTCTAATGTAACCAAAACTTTCTATAAGCCAATAATAAGTTGAATTATCTTGTGAGATTTTACATTTATAACAAATATAACTTATTTAATATTTTATCCTCTCCATAATCAGGCAATCCTGAATGCAGGCTTGAAAGGTATTGGCTTAGTGATAGAACATACAGCATACTGCCGGAAGGATGCAATTTTCTGCCAGGAGTACTCACCTTTACAATAGTAATCTTGGCAATATGGTCGATAGTACCACCAGAAAATTCTGAGTTGTCAATAAAAATATATAAAAATTTCAACTTTTACTATTTTTATGAAAATCCAGAGATCTTTATGGCAGTATGTTGCTTTTACGGAAAAAATAGTTATATTTAAATCATGAAAATAAGTTAAACACAGATATCAAATTGGCTTACTATCCTGAAGTGCAGTCACAAATTTATGATAGTTTACTTTTAAAATTGAATATAGTAATTTTTTCTTTAATTCATTGGTTCAAAATTGATATTGAAAAGACTAATTAAATTAAACAATAATTAAATTTAAAAAAATAACCTCTGGTTAAACAAAAATAAAAAATACCTGTTTTCTGAAATGCAGTGAGCAGCAGTCAATACAAATTTAGGGCTGATCAAACTTCCTCCACATATCCAAGTGATATTTTTTTGTCGGTTTTCTTCATAACCAACTAATGCCTGATTACAATCAAAGTAGAAAATTATACTAAATAGCTTTAGATTGGAATTTCAAATTTTATTCTACAAAAGTTCAAAATTGAAAAAATAAAAATTGTAAGAAATGAAAAATTACACAAATTATGTGGTTATAGTGGTAGTAGTTTGAATCAAATAAACATCCACAAACTGCTGTCCTAAATGCCATCCGATTAATTGCCTGTGTAAGTTATGGAAGAAATGTAATTAAGTTAGGTACTGAGAACAATAAATAAATGGTTATAGACTGAGAATAACTATTACCTTTGTTACTGACTGCTTTCTTGATAAGCCTTTTTTTCCTTTTTATAAATGATATAGATGGATATCTAGATAGAGGCATAGTAATGAATGGTGTAAGCAATTAAGGTGGATGATTTGGTTCTGCTTTCAAGATCACAAATAATATTTAAGAATGGAGGAAAACTTTCGAAATGGTAGAAATGGAAATTCAGAAGTAATGATATTGATGTGGTGAATAACTATAAATATTTAATAAACGCTCCGATCTTCTATGGAGACACATCTCAAACAATATAACATTAGTATTTCATTTTCTAATAAAATTCATATTTTCTATACCTTATGGTGTATAGGTCAAATGTATGATAGTGTAGAAAAACTGAAATTTTTTATTAAAAAAATTTTCAAGCTACCAATAAACATATCCAATTATTAATTGTAAATGAAAACAAAAATTAAACCATTGTACAACCACACTTTAGTTTAAGTGCATTTTAAAGATTATGGATTCTGGAAATAGACTCACAAGTTTTTGGCTCATGAATCAATATAAAAAAAAATATTCTGGTTCAATAACATCAATTCTCTATTAACAAAATATCAAACTCACCCATTACTGACACCTCACAATAAAAAAAGCTGCAAAGAAATATTTCAAAATTTGTTTATAAATGCCGAGATACAGATAAGTTGGGATCAGAATCTGCTTTGCCATACCTCAGGAAAAACAGTTTTATTCAAAGAATAATATAATAACATGGATGTAAAAAGATAACTTCACTATAACCGACATTAGTTGGATTCTTAAGTCAAAAAGAGACTTGTTATTCCTTGATTATAGGAGGTAAATAGAACAGGCAGAGGGGATCTATACCCTTTGTAATATCACACTGAGGGAGGACATACTGCATTTTTTGGCAAACTGTCCAGTGTTAAGGGAGTTTAAAGTGAGATGTTTAAAAAAAAAATTCTGTGTAGAGCCGAAATAATAGAATACTTAGATGAAAAAAATTGAACTGCTTTAGTGGTTATTTGAAACAAGCATGAAAATATAGATTTCAGTTAATGAGGGAATATAATGGCTAAACAAACATGTAAAAATGTATAAATTTCAAATGTACCTTTTATATTGTGGTCATGTTAATAAATTAATTTTACTGGATACTTTGTACCGTAGTCAGCCGCTGGCCCTCCAGGTTGGGGGAACATTACACTAACAAACATATAGTACACAAAATCAGCACACATTACACAAGGACATATACAGTACACACGCTAGGGTCACATTCCATAGGTAGCCACCCCAGATGGGGATGCAGGTCTGCATGCATAAAGATGGCAGCCCCATCAGAAGACTAGGGTACGCAGTGAGGGTTGATAGCCCCGCTACCTGAAAACATTTTATATAGTGAGATCTCAAATAGCTTCGGATCAGATTAGTCAAATAAGGAAACGACCCGGCAACCCCAATAGGAATCTTAACTTAGGACAATGGAATGTGTTATCCCTGCACCGACCTGGAGCTCTCAAACAGCTCCTTGACCAAATCAACAGATACAAAATAGACATAGCCGCCATTCAGGAAATCCGATGGACCGGTCAGGGCATACTCGAAAAGAAACATCACTCGATCTATTACAGCTGCAGTGAAAAGTACCACGAATTCGGAATGGGATTCAATATACAATAAATTCAATATACATTCTTCCGACTCCGAGGAAGATTGTATAACTACAGCCTTCTCAGTGCTCATGCACCTACTGAAGTTTCAGAAGATCAAGAGAAAGAGGACTTATACAATCTTCTAGAAAGAACATTGAACCAGTGCCCTGGGCATGACATGAAGATCATAGCAGGTGATTTCAACGCGAAAGTTGGAAAGAAGGTATATATAGACCAACAATCGAAAAACATAGTCTGTCTAGTAATGAGAATGGGATGAAACTGATCAACTTTGCTGCATCACAAGATATGGTGATAGGAGGCTCTTTATTTCCGCACAAGGACATACATAAAGGTCCCTGGGTATCACCTGGCAGAGCTACAGTCAATCAAATTGATCACATCTTGATTGGGAGGTACCATAAAGCATCCCTGTAAGATGTAAGAACTCATAGGGGTGCGAATATTGATTCAGATCACTTCTTGATCATTGTGCACATACGAGCTCGGATAAAATTGCCAAGAAAGAATCTGGCTGGACCTAAAACCAGAAAGTACAACATCAATAAATTGAAAGAACATGAAATCCAGAAACGTTACCAAGAGTTGGATAGATGTTGACGAACGACCGACATTTCTGATCTTGATGGAGATCTTGATAGTTGCTGGACAACCTGTTCTAAAGTAATGGAAGGTGTTGCAGACAAAGTGCTGGGACCCCCAAAAAGAGAACCCAGATACCTCTGGTTTGACAATGAATGCCAGATAGCCACGGAAGCAAAAAATAAGGCCTACAGAAGCATGATCCAGAGAAAAACCAGAAATACCGTGTAAGGCGAAGAGATGAGAAACAACTTCACCAGAGAAAGAAGAGGGAACATGAAAGAAAAGAACTGGAGAAAATGGAAATGTTGAGAGGAGAAAAATGATTCCGGGAATTCTATCAGAAAGTGAACTCGAGTAGAAAACAGTTCAACCCAAGATAACTGGCCTGCCTGAACAAGGAAGGCAAACTCCTGATCAACAAAAAGTGTTAGCTATGTGGAAAGATCACTTCTCAAGCCTTCATAACTGCAAAGAGGCAGAGACAGTAGATATAACGCTTGAAATAAATCAAATTAGTCCAGATGTAGACCTCGAACCCCCAGATGAAGAAGAAATAGAGGAAGCCATCAACAGATTAAAAAATCATAAAGCGGCAGGCATAGATGGACTTCCAGCAGTTACTGAAATATGGGGGCAATGAGCTCACCAAAGTTCTTCAAGATATAATATCCGCAATCTGGAAAAAAGAAGAGCTGCCACTGACTTGGAATAAAACTGTAGTTATCCCAATCCACAAAAAGAGGGACAGGATGATATGTGGCAACTACCGAGGTGTGTCCTTACCACCGGCCTCATATAAGGTGTTCTCAAATATTCTCTTTCAGCGTATGTTGCCCTATGCAGAGAATATACTGGGTCCATACCAGTGTGGCTTCAGGAAGGGGAAATCAACTATTGATCCAATCTTCAACCTTCGCACTATTTTGGAAAGAGGAAATGAATATAATTTAAAAACTCATCACCTATTCATTGACTTCAGGGCTGCTAAAGATAGCATCAATAGAGAAGAGCTGTACAAAGCCTTAGATAGCTTTGGAATACCCACCAAACTTGTTAGGCTCACCAAGCTCACTATAAAGAACGTGCAATACTCGTTACGGATTAATAGCGACATAACTGAAGAATTTAGCACAGGGAAAGGCATAAGACAAGGAGATGCCCTGGCCTGTTTACTTTTTAATTTAGCCTTAGAAAAAGCCATACAGGAAGCTGACTTTCAGACAACAGGAACGATATACAACCTCTACCAGCTTATGGCCTATGCTGATGACATAGATATTGTCGGCAGATCATTAACAGCAGTAATGGAAGCATTTCAAGCCTTGGTTGGACCAGCAAAGCGACTAGGATTAGAGGTGAATAGCTCGAAAACCAAGTACATGGTGTCTGGAGAAGTGCCCATGGAAGGGGAAACAGTGACCATTGGTAAGAACCAAGAATAAGTTTGGCAAAGTAGCCGAGTTTGCATATCTGGGCTCAATTGTAACACAGGACAACACAGTTGAAAGGGAAATCAAGAACAGGATAATGTTGGCTAACCGGTGTTACTTTGGACTGCGTAGACACCTCGTGAGTAACCATATCTCCAGACAAATGAAGACACTGCTATATAAGACCAACATACGCCCAATACTCCTGTATGGGTCTGAGACCTGGATCCTTTCGAAGAACAGTGAAAAGGAACTAGAGATGTTTGAAAGAAAAGTCTTCCATAGGAAACTAGGAGGAAAGAGAATAGGAAATGAATGGAGGAGAAGAAGCAACCAGCAACTCCTAGATATCTACCGAGAGCCCGATGTTGCCCAAGTTCTATGCACAGGAAGGCTACATTGGGCTGGACATATGGCCCGAATGGGAGGCGAGGAGATGACAAGGAAGCTGCTGACAGAGCAGCTCTTCGGACGAAGACGGAGAAGAAGGCCGAAGCTTCGATGGTCTGATGGAGTGACAAGTGGCACTGATGCTCGGTATCAGGGACTGGATGGTGGCTGCCAGAGACAGAGATGCTTGGAGGAAGCTGGTTGAGGAGGCCAGGATTCGTCACCGAGTTGTAGCGCTGAACTGATTGATTCCTGGGTACATATTCTGAATTTATATTACACATAATGTATTTATACATATTTTAAAGAGTTGAGTTTCAATAAAACATTGTTATTTTGAAAGATCATGAAAATCTTTGGCCATGTGATTTGGTATTTTTTACTGGCATTTATCACAACACAGCTTCGTGGAGAGGAGGGGGTCAATTGGCTTCATTTTACTTTGATCCATGGTTTTCATTATTCAATGACAGGCTATCCATAGCTCAACAAGCTATGGGTAGTGTTCCTATTGGGACCAATTCAACTGTGTGTTTACTGACATAATTTAAGCTCTTGGGTTTAAGAATATTGATGAAACAATTTAAATTCTTGTCCTTTCCAAAGATAGGCTTTCCATGGACTATACTTCCTGGTAGTCATCTGAACTTCCTGAAAAATAGTTAGTGGTTCCGATCTCCTATTACACAAAGCTTCAGCTTGGCCACCTTTGCCCCTTGGTGTCCTTGCGGCTCCTTACTATGTAAACTATTATTTAAATCGTTTCATAGCCATTCATATTTCTCAGTGAGTGCATCAACAGATCCACACCAATGTAGACCAGCAGAATTTAGGAAACTTATTGTAGGCTCAGATAGCCAGATCATGTGATTAAAAAAAGAATATTATTTTTCTTTTTTTGGAATCCATTCCACATACTGGAATAGAGAACAACTTCACAAGATTAATGGGGATAGTAGCAATATGAATTAGGAAAAAAAATTGTATCAATTACCATATGAGGAAATTCTTTGGGCTTGGCATCAACTCCGCCAACTATTAGAGGTTCAAAGCTGCAGTCATCAAGTGTAATGTTCCTTGGTTTTTGTCCAGGTACCATCGGAAACAATTCCAAAGTTTGATATCCGTATTTGGAGTACACTTCACACACTAAATTAAAAAAAAACAAGTATAACTAAATATTACTCAATTGATTATTATTGTGATGTGAAGACTTAATTTGGAATTAAGTAATTGACTCATAAGATGATATGAAATATCTTAATTTTACCATTATCAAATATTATGATCATTCCATCCTTGTTTCTTATGATTAGCAAATTCATACTTTGTTTAATGTTTTATAATTTAATATTATAAATTTTAATAGATTGATTGAAATCTATTATTACCTGAAATATTCAACTTTTAAGAAATAATATATTAATTTAACAAGATTCATTCCTCATAACTCAATAAAATAAAAAGTGAATTGTTTTAATATGTACGTATAATTGTTACCTAAATTAAATTATATTTTGACTCCATATAGCACATACTCTTATCTGCCTTTGATTCTGCTGATGATGTTGAGGGTTTACTGTTTTTCCTATTACTTTCTTTAACTGACTCTGTTGAAGATTTTTGAGGTGGAACAGTAGGCTGAAACCCAATGCTGGAAATATACTTTTCAGTCGGACAGCAAAAAATAGCCTCATTGCCTAGAAACGAACATATATCAGGCCTGATACCCTTTTCTAGGGCTTTTCTTAGAGTGGGACAGTTATTCTGGCTTTTACATGTCCAAGTGTCAGATCCACTTTTACAAACATCATCAACACCTGTACAGAAAAGTAGAATAATTATTCTTAAAAATTATAGAAAGGGTAGATGCAGAAAAATTTACTGTTTTTAAATTTTATCGTGTTTCAATATTTCAGTCAGAGGTGGGAGAATGGGACAACCATCCGGCCCCCACACCATAGAAAAATTAAATAAATGACTAATACATAACAGACGAATTTATAGTTTTAAGGGTCCCCAGATTCCTCCCTCCTCTTGTGGGGTATTCCATTGTGCTCCCTCCCAAGCCTATCAACAGCTACCTGTCCTAACCAATGGAGCCATGCAAAGTTTAGATCCACTACTGGTTTCAGTCATTGGCCAACCCACTTGCATAACTTGAATGGGCACGGTGGTGCCAGGCACACAGATACCACCCTCAGAAGACGCTAAAAAATCATGGAAATATCAAAGAGAAGATCAAAAATTGCATTTTTAACAAGGTTACTAAATGAAAATCTTTAGTTTAATAAAGGATGAAAAATGAATGTAACTCAAAGAAGCAATAAAAAAGGAATGTGGTGATAAAGGGAATCTTATGATCTAATATTTAACAGCTGTTTCCAAACTACTGCAAGACTGTTTTTGTTTGCCTTCGGATGGATCCGGCTAATCACTATGTTCCATTTAATTAGTCAAAGCAAGCAATCTACCTTATATTATGCTCTGTTATACTCTTTAATATGCGGTACTTATACTTTATTATGAAACAGGTGTGCCTATAAATATAGTATACGCTGTTATATATTGTTATAATGTTGAAACACGATAACAGTTAAAATAGTTATATTAAAAAACAATTTAACAAAATACATATCCTGTTCAGGTTACCTGCAACCTCTATTTCCACTTATATTTTTTCCACTTTTTTTCACTTTTTAAAAACTACTGAAATTGTATATGGACAGCCATCTCAAAATCAAAGGAATTTTTTATGAATACTTGAGAATGAAAAAGATATTTGACCAGCCCAATACTTTTAATTATTCTAATAGATGATCTAGAGGCTTGCAATAGAATGAGAATTCACCTAATGGGAAGATCTTATCCACCTGAAATAATGGCTTTTTACCAATGGTCACAAGGATTTCAACTGAGTCATGAAAGCAAAAAATGAGAGAGCTGTGGAAAAATAGAGAACTTTTAGGAAGATAATAAATTAAATAGTTGTTTTAAGCAATGGGGAATAAAAATTAATATTTCTGTTAATAAGTTTATAAAAAAATGTTATGTAAAAATAATGTTTGTATATTTAATTACAAATATATTTTCGAAATATCATTATCAATTTTTTATTTTTTGGAAGTTTTATTAATACCTTCATACCTGTTAATGAGATACTTGATGATCCGCAAAGTGTAGTCCGAAATCTCATAAAATAAATGCAGAATACAGAAGGAATTAATTAAAACTTCAAAAAAAAAAAAAAAATATATAAAACTTTTAAAGTCTTCAAGACCATAAGAACTGAACTTGGTTATTACCAAATGCTAGTAGTCAATATCAGCATCTATACATGTTGGAACACCCTTTTATTCAGATTACTTTTGTATACTTAAAAAAAAAAAAATTAAATAGTGTAAATAAAAAATTTTCCAGTCATCAAACGAAGATAATGATTTTGAATAGAAATGGCTATTAGGAAAAATAAAATTTTTTAAAAGATTAGTTATTGTTTTAATAATTGTGTTAAATAAATTACCTAACTGCAGTATAATCCTCTGCCCAAACACGCCACCGATAGCTGTGAACATGAAGAAGAAAAGCATCCATGAAGGGAACATTTTAGGAACGATGTACGGAGGCAAACTGAGCCTAAGAACTCTCATTGACCTGATAGATTCCTAGGCTGATAAATTTAATTTTCCCGAGATATTAACGTATAATCTGCATAGTTTAAGATATGAACTAAAATGGAGTATATGACATATTTGTATTCATTTCTCCTCCCTTCGCATTGGAGAACTGTAGTTAAAAGACAATATTGCTTCCAAATACTCTTAGAAAGAAAAACCGTTCTCTGACGATTACCGGAAATGGATCTAACCTGATACAGATTAGTTTTGACATATTTTTCAAATAAACTTTGTCTTATAATTATAAACTGCTCAATTTTTGGTATTTAGCAGTGTCCTCGCATCCTTAACCATTCCGTCCTGCCATTTTTTTTTATATCGTTACTTAAGCATTACGACCTGTTTGGCCTGTTGTGTGTAATGAGCTTTTAGTTTGCTATCAAAATATAAATAAATTTTTCTGCCATCTTGCTTAAGTTCTTCAAACCAGGTCCGGAACTTGGAGTTTTGCCAGGGGGCAAGCTTGATTTTGCCGATCCTTCTTTCAACTCTCTCCCTTCAATAAAAGTCAACAGTGTTTTAGGTAATATTAGAAGTAATATTTATATTTGTATATTTGTATATTTAGTTTTATATTATAGTTATATTTTATATTTGTATGTTTAGTTTTTTATATTTGTATATTTAGTTTTTATATTTGTATTTATATTAGATAATATTAGATAATCTAATATTAGGTAATATTAGAAATAATATTACCTAAATAGAAATAATATTTCTAAATAAATATTATCATCTCATGACGTTAATACATTTTACTGACTGAATTTAATGTCAAAACAATCAAAAAGCAGAAGCAAAGAGTCTTTTGTTTAAGCTAAAAATAAAAGTTCGTTCGAAATTTGTCGCCCTCTAAATTCTGCCGTCTGGAGCAAGTGCCCTCTTTGCCTTCCTCCCTCTAGATCCGGCCCTGTATCAAACTTTCCTGGTTTGATAGAGTTCCTCAATCAACTTCTTCGGAGTAACATGATTACTGATAGGAGCCACATGTCTCCCGCCCTGTGAAGCCGTCTTATTTTCTCGAACCGAACATATGCCATTATAAAGACATCAGATTTCTCGGTTTCTCTTTCTCCATATGCCTGCTTTCTTCACTATTATCACCCTTGGCGCTACAACCCGTGGTGGGTCCTTGTCTCCTCGATGAGCTTCCGCCTAGAAGCTCTATCCTGCGCTGCTGCCCTCCAGTTCTTTTTTCGCAGCGAGGACCATGCATCCTGGTTAACGGCGTCTATCCATCTTAGCCTGGGCCTACCTCTACCTCTTTTTCTGTCCAGAATTCCCTCTAACAACTTCTTTCCGACCTCTTCATCAGCCATGCGTGCTAAGTGCCCAGCCCACCTTAATTTGGAACATAATTTAATCAAGTGCACCACCTCTGGTTCGTTAAAGAGCTGATAAACTTCTTGGTTCTAGCGCCTCCTCTCTCTTCTTTATAGCACCAAAAATACGTCGAAGAACCATTCTTTCAAAAACCTGCAGCTCTTTCCCTTCTCCTATAGTAAGGGTCCACATAAGAGCATAAGTAAGCACCGGTCTAATAAGTGTTTTGACTTTTGTTTGCCTACAGATCTGTGAACTTCTAAGGTATCTACGCAGTCCGTGATAACACCTATTCGTATTCATCATTCTTTTTCCAATTTCTAAACTCATGTTATTAGAGGAACTCCATTACAGATCCCAAGTAGGAGAATTGGTCCACTATGTTGAGGCCTATTTCATTATATTGCTCAGCATCTGCTTCAAGTCCCGATTTCGTATATTTCGTTTTTTCTTGGTTCATAACAAAACCGATTTCCTGGACTGCATTCGTGAGAGCAATGAAAGCCTCTTTTAGGGATTTTTGTGAATTAGATATTATATCTAGATCATCTGCAATGGCAAGAATCTGTACCAGTCTGTTGTATATAATACCACCAGTTTGGATACCCGAGTTTCTGACCACTTTTCAAGTGCAAAATTAAATAATAAACAGGCCAGGCCGTCTCCTTGCCTCACCCCTCTTCTTGTTGTGAACTCAGGAGAGAGTTCAGACTGTATTTAGACAGCACATTTAACGTTTTCTGAAGTCATCATAATGAATCGGTTAAGTTTAAACGA
The DNA here is from genome assembly GCA_948150685.1 of Rhaphigaster nebulosa. Classification (NCBI taxonomy): domain Eukaryota; kingdom Metazoa; phylum Arthropoda; class Insecta; order Hemiptera; family Pentatomidae; genus Rhaphigaster; species Rhaphigaster nebulosa. The sequence goes on from OX411309.1 coordinate 39,721,997, forward strand.
TATTCCGACTTCCTTCATGGCTTCATAAAGCTTGGCTCTGTTAATGCTGTCGTATTCACACTTAAAATCGACGAACAGATGGTGAGCGGTCATTCTATACTCAATGGATTTCTCCAAGATGGTCCTGATGCTGAATATTAGGTGCGTTGTAGATCTACCTCCTCTGAATCCTGCCTGACACTTTCCAACTATCCTCTCTGCGAAAAGCAGTAGTTTATTATACAAAATGTTGGATAGGATTTTGTAGGCACACTGTAATTGTGTGATCTCTATATAATTTAAGCAGTTTAAAATGTCTCCGTTTTTATGAAGAGGACAGATAACTCCTATTTTCCACTGATCAGGCATACGCTCTTCGCATCAAACAGAAAATACTATTTCGTATAATGCTTTATGAAAGAGCACCTCACTTCCTTTCTTAAGGAGCTCTGTTGGGATCCCATCCTCACCTGGGGCCTGATTATTTTTTAGCCTTTCTGCATCAACAATTTCTATATCAGGTGGTCCAGCATCACCATTTTTATCAGTCCTCATATTTTCTTCTCCCATCTCACAGTTGACACATTCATTCAAGATTGAGTTCGATTCAGTCTCGATACATTCATTCAGTCTAGTATCGTGACCATCTTTCGAAGATTTTGGTCTTTTCAAAGAGGAGAGACCCATCGTCATTTTTGTAAATCTTTGGTCTACGTATGTAGGCTGATCGGCTTTCATTTATTTTCTTACATAACATTCTTATTTCATTGTGCTATCGGTGATCTTGAATATCTTCAAGCTTCTTCCTTTCCAAAAACTTTGTTTTCTGTTCATGTACACCTTCTTTGTTCTCTCTAAGTGAAACTTTCAAGAGTTCATACAGTCGTTGCTGATATTTTTTTCATGTGTCTGGATCCTTTAGTTTGGATTTACATATTTTTTCTACAGTTTTAGTCTGTACCTTCCTTGCAATCGATATTTTAGTCCGTATACGACAGATAACCAAATAGTGGTCTGAATACACACTTGCACCTCGCTATGTATTTTGAACTAATGAGGATCGTCTTGTGTCTAGCACTGATAAAGACATGGCCAATTTGGTTTACTGTTTACCCACCTGTTGATCTCCAAGTGCCCTTATATATTTTCTTGCCATAGAATATAGTGCTACCAATCACTGCTTCCCTCATTGGTCAAATATCCTTTTCAATCCCATGCTCTTAAATAGGAAGAGCTTCTTTTCGTTTTGCTTTGTGATTGTCCACGCCTCGGATCCGTAAAAGAAAACGAGTCGCACTATGTAGTGTTTTGTAGAGATGAATTTTATTATTAAATAAGAACTTGGTTTTGAACTGATTTTCAATCCCAAAACGACGCCTATTGGCTGCTGTGATCATTCTGCCAATATCTTGGAAAACATCATTCTTAGAATTTAGTCCTGTTCCCAGATAGACAAAGGAGTTCATTCTTTCTAATTTTTATGATTCAATTTTTAGGAAGTTTTCCTTATTTTCTGTTTTTTCCACCAACACGCTTGCATTTTGTTTATGTCCATTCTCCACCAACCCAATCTCACGGGCAGACCTTTGAAAAGCTATACAGGTTCCTATTATTGTTATCTCACTGATCTGGTTGTAATGTCAAAATCGTCCATAAATCCTACTCTTTTAATCTTAGTTCTTGATTTTCGAACTGCCAATTTTGAATTTAAATTAAATAGAAGACATGTAAGGGCATCCTATTTTCTTAGCTCTGCTGTCATGAATGTTAGATCTGCATCAAATGGACCAGATAGGTCTAAACCTCAAGAACAACAGACTTGCGTCTCCTTGTGGTCATTTTTGTAAGTATAATGAGCTTCTGTAGGACTCCTAATTTCTCCATGACCTGATATAGTTTAAACCTGTTTACACCTTCGTAGGCACAATTTAGGAGAAGTTCCGCGGTAGTTAGTACATTTTGTTTGATCTTCCTTTTTTGTGAAGTTGGCATATTATTCCTCGATTCCAGCCTTTACTCAAGATCAGAAGTATAAACTCATAAATTGCTTTCATCAGTTTTTCGTCAACATACGTTTTTAATTCAGCTTCTATACCATCGGAAAGTTTGTTATTTTTCAGTTTTTGTCTACATCTTCTTGAGTCCTGTTTTCTTCATTCTCTTCAACGCATACATTCCTACAAACCCCGATATCTTCTTGGCTACATTTGCTGATTATACCGCTATTCTATAATCCCATTCAGATCCCAAAATGTCTTCTTTAAACTTACAAAGACACATCTTCCTGATAGAGTAGTGGTGCTACAATTGGTGCATATTTCACTTTCTTATTTATTTTCTTACCTTTCTCATTTATGCTCCATTGTTATTTATTTATCTCCCACTCTTATCTTTTATTTATTTATTTTTTTCTTAATTTATTTGCTTTTAATTTTTTTTTTTTATATAGGGATAATTCTTTTCTTATCACTTTTATTTAACCCTCCCATCTAATATCTTTCAATATTATTATTGTATGCACATAAATGTTAACAAAGGCATTGATAACCATCAGGTTTTACGCCTAAATCTCTTTAAAACAACCAACGAACCAAGTGGCTAATCAAAGTCAATGAATCAAAGTGGAAGCGTATCACTTCCACTCTCCGATGTAGATCCTGCTCAATAGCCCATTTTAACTCCAATCCACTTCCCTCTTCCGACACAGTCTGGTATCTTGGCTTCCTACTAAACAAAAGACTAACAAGTAGGGTTACTTATGTGTAGTATGGTTACATATCTTTTATTACTAAAATGACAAGGAGTTAATCAGCGATATGGACAGCTATACGGCCTACTGAATAGAAGATCTCATCTTTCAATTGACAACAAACTATTAATCTACAAGACCATTTTGAAATCTATTTGGACCTGCGGAATTGAACTGTTGGGAACAGCTGAATTTTCGAACATCAAACGTATCCAATCCTTCAGTCTAAAGCCCTAAGGATAATAGTCAATGCCCCCATATTATGTTACAAACAAGACCTTACATCATGACTTGAGTTGGGATCTCCTAGAGCCTTGCTTTTCCATCCACATGTAGGAGGCAAAGAATGATTCGGAGTTTCCTGGAAAGATTATAAATATTGTATGTAGGTATTAATGTGTTCAAAATTAGTTTACTTTTACTTATATAAATTTTTTTCTTTTATAAAATCTTGATTGTTACATTTTTTGTGTGGCAGATAGTATTATTTTTCAATAAAAACTTTATTTAAATACAGTTTAAAAAACAAATGTTTTTCTGGAAAAATCATACCGATATCATTTTTCGATAAAAAATAAAGCAGTTTCAACGTGTTTTATTTTTTCTTGACTTTAGATGATTTTTTTATTATGTAGGGAGTTCAATTATCTTTCAAATGAGCATTTGTATAATCAGCGAAAAATGTATACTTTTCGAGCAATGAGAAAATAAAATATAGAAGTGGTTTTTCTGTTTTTGTACAGCTGCTATATCGATATCAGTAGATTTTATTATTACAAAACCATCTAGGAACCGTGAAGATGATAAAGTTAAAATTTGGTTCTGTAGTTTTCATGGTTAGAGCTTACAAACGGTTAACGGGCTGTCCTTTTATATAATAGTAAGAAATGTATATGTATATATATATATATATATATATATATATATATATATATATATATATATATATCCCCATCACATATCAATATATATGTGAGATGTATCTGTATCTATATATATATATTTATATATATATATATATATATATATATATATATATATATATATATATATATATATATAAGTTAAGTGACAGCGAGTTAAAACAGATAAAAAAAAGAATAAGGTTTAAGAAACAACACGTTCAGAGACAAAATCAAGACTGCTTTATTCCTCTTAGTAATCCTACTTATATACATTTCGTTCTTGTTTACATAAGAGATTTGGTATTAAATACAATAATACTATGCTTCAGACTATAACTCCCCCCCGCCAGTTTACGGACATTCTTCGTAAACTTCTTACATACACACACAAAAACAACAAAAAAAAAATTATAAAACAATTCTCGTTTGTCTTGTCATAAATAAATAAATAAAAAAGAAATATATATATACATACAACAACAAAAAAAACTACTTACAGCTGTCTGTACCTTAAAAGAACAAAAAGAAACCTCTTGTGGCTTTATAGCCGTTTTAGAACACTTACCGCACTCTCGCGCACTTATGGTCACAATGCAAAATCATAATAATACTATGAAACAAAACACAAAAAAAAAATGTTGAACAATTTGTTATATACAAAGTTTATGTAATGAGACGAGGATACTCCAGCTTACAAAGGTGTTTCTATCGCTGGTAGCTTTAATTGTTCGATGTGAACTGTTCTAACGTTTAGGGGTTTTTTAACACTCTCAATGGTGACAATATTGTGCTCTCTAATTACCACCACCCTGAATGGCCCCTCGTAACGCAGTAACTCTTTACCCCTATTAGTGCCTAGCCTCCTGTACACTATCGTCCCTATTTTCACCTCACCCATCATATCCCTAAGATTGAGATTGTCTCGAGCGACCCTCTTGCTCTTTTCTTTCTCTATCTTTTCCTGGACTTTCAGCCACAATTTCTTCCGCTCAATAGTGTTATTGACCACTTCCTCCTCGTCCGCTGTCGTGCCCCGATAGTCCCGCCGATGACCGCGAAGCCCGAAAAGTATCTCGAATGGGGAAAAACCCGTTACTGTGTGGATAGAATGGTTGTATGCCACAATAGCCTTTGCCATCGCCACGTCCGGTTCTAGCCCCTTATCCGTTTGGTACACCCTCAGGTGATCGCTTAATGTGCTATGTAGCCTTTCAATACTTCCCCTGCTCTTGGGATGACCGGGAGTGTTGAGATGCCACACCACGTCCAACAGCTTCATCTCCGCTCTGATGCTGGCGTTATCGAACTCCCGCCCTCCATCGGACGAGATCCGATCTGGAACTCCGTAGAACTGGAACCACAATTTTAGGGCCTCTAACACTGCCTCTGACGATCGTTCCTGAATCTGGTATGTCATCACTATTTTGCTGAAGAGATCAATCATGGTTACCCACTTATAACCCCTCCTGGTAAAAGTATCGATCTGGAGATCGCTCAGCGGAGTATTGGCGGTGGGTGTCTCCTCCTGTCTTCCTCTTGGTGGGTGTCTGTCGTATTTCGTGCTGAGACAGACTTCGCAACCCCTTATGGTTTCGTTAATCGTTTTTTTCATTCCCCACCAAAAGTACCTTCTTCGCAACGCCTGCAATGTTTCGTGCACCCCGCGGTGGTTCGTTTTACCCTGATGATAGGCGAGCGTCACCTCTTTCTGCTGTTCGGCATCCCTGAGCGTTTCGACCATAAATTTACATCGAAGGAACGTCCTATCCACCCCTATTCGCTCGGATCGCCATATTCGTTTGATCTTTTCCCAAATAGTGTTATTCCCGACATATAGATGATGGGTTTTACCAGGTTTGGATGCATCCTTCAGAGCTCTGCAGATTTGGTCGTCCCTAGCTCCCGGCTGCGACCAAATGATCGTGATGCGACTATTTCCATACCGAGTATACTCGATTTTCATCAACCCTGAGGTCCTGGTTTTCCAGATTATTTGTCGATGCTTGTCGTTGACAATTTCTTCTAATTCTTCCATGTCCGTCGGTCTTTCGTCGTTTGGGTTCTCATCTTCTGAAAGATCCTCACGTCCCTGGATGATTCCCCTTCCTCTTCCTCTATCACGTTGACCATTAATGCTCGGGACAGCCAATCCGCCACCACATTCTCTTTCCCCGGTTTGTACACGATGTCCATGTTGTACTGGCTTAGGAATTCTTTCCACCGAGTAACCCTCGCGGAGGATTCTTTTAACTTCCCAATCCATTGCAGTGGTCTATGATCCGTATGTACTCGGAATCTTCTCCCGAATACGTAGGGTCTGATGTGGTCAATGGCCCACACAATCCCCAACAGTTCTCTTTCGAGGGCGCTGTACCTGGTTTCTGTCTCCGTAAGGCGCCTACTGGCGTATGCTACGGGACGTTCCCCCCCTTTTCCGTCTTGAGATAATACCGCCCCCAGCGCGTACTCGCTCGCATCCGTTGTGATGGTAAATAACTTTTCGAAATCAGGGAACGCGAGTACTGGCTCCATCTGTAACTTCTCCATACACTTCCGGATGTTGTCTTCTATCACAGGCGTAACTATTATTTTCCGCCCTTTCTTCAGTAGATTATTGAGGGGAACTAAATATTCTGCCATTTCCGGTACGAACCGTCTGTAGTAGTTCAGCTTCCCCAATAACCTCCTGATACCTTTTACGTCCCGGGGCACCGCTATCTTCCGTATGGCCTCAACTTTGTTCGCATCAGGTCTGACTCCCTCTTTTGAAATGGTGTGTCCTAAAAAATTGATTTGCTCCTGACCCAATAGTGACTTCTCCTTGGATAATTTTAGTCCGAATTGTCGCATCCTATTAAATACGCTTTGCAAATGTTCTATGTGCTCGCTTTCGGTTTTACTAAAAACTAAGAGATCATCCATATAGATCTGGCACACCGCTTCATCTATACCCCTTAAGAACTCATCCATGAGGCGCTGGAACGTAATTGGAGCGTTTTTAATCCGAACGGCATCCTAGTGAATTCATAGTGACCTCTTTCAAACGTGAATGCCGTCTTGGGTTGATCCGTCGGATGCATTTTTATTTGGTGGTACCCCGCCTTTAAATCCAATGTACTAAATATAGTTGCCCCGTTCAGCCTGTCTAAAATGTCTTCGAATCGGGGAATCGGGTATTTCTCATCGATAGTGTTCTCATTTAGTTTTCGGTAATCTATCACTACCCTGTATTTTTCCTCACCCGGTGCACTCTTTTTCCTCACTGCCCACAACGGACTGTTATAGGGGGATGTGCTATCTATAATTATTCCCTGTTTCTTTAGGCTCTCTATCTCTTCCTGAATATGGTGACGTAACGCTTGTGGATATCTCCTTTCCTTGACGTAGGTCACTCTTTCTTAATCACGCTGTCTAATCACGCAACCGAAATTCAAAAAAAAATAAATCAAAAATCGGGTTTCGGAAAGTTTAAGCTCCGACCGTACTTTGTCCCAGGTTTCGGCACCAGTTAAGTGACAGCGAGTTAAAACAGATAAAAAAAAGAATAAGGTTAAAGAAACAACACGTTCAGAGACAAAATCAAGACTGCTTTATTCCTCTTAGTAATCCTACTTATATACATTTCGTTCTTGTTTACATAAGAGATTTGGTATTAAATACAATAATACTATGCTTCAGACTATAACTTATATATATATATATATATATATATATATATATATATATATATATATATATATATATATATGTATATGTATCTGAGATGTATGAGATATATAGAATATATATATATATGTATATATATATGTGATGGAGTCTTAATATTCGCACTGCGAGAGAACTATTGCAAAATGAATTAATATAAATAAATTAAAACTAAAATGATACTTTTTGTTGGCACTAAAAAGATTAAACTTAAGAACGACATTAGGTTAAGGAAATCTGGGAATAAATATCTGAAAAACAATTTAATATCCAATTAATATGATATTTGACAAAAACATATAATACAAATGATATTGTTCTTGGGCAAAATTTGTTTTTCAAATTTGTTTTTCCATCTCTTCTCTCCAAATGTTTCTTTCTATCCACGACAAAAAATATGGCACTTTGATGTAAAGACCAGGAGAGCTAGACAAACCACAAGATAGCCCAGCTGAAGTGACTCCGAGTAAACCATATTGGTGAGGTGGTTTCACCAAACGGACGGTCAGTGGACCACCTGAATCACCCTGAAACAAAATAATCTTCTTATTTTATTTTATAAAATAAATTAAATATTTTATTATAATGTATTCTATACTTATGATATAATAATACCCTTATAGTAAAATCAAAGATTACAGGTTAAAGTTTAGCGAACCCGGAACTTCGATGGCGGTAACATCTATGAGTGTTCTCAACATATTTTCGTTCCTTGCAACCACAAATTTAAAATATTGAACAATGGTATTAAATTTTGTTCTTCAGCTAATCCCATTACATTATACGCACAGAAGAATTGTCGCAAAGATATTCTAATTATATGTGACGGGTACCTGATACCTTATTGTGTAGCCGTCTCAATTTATTTTTTTGTGTGCCAAATATTTTACATAATATTTGATTTTTAAAACCTTTAGACGTTGTTCTTTCCTTAATATAAGTGGCCACGTTTCACACCCGTAAAGAACAGAATGAACATTAATAGTCTTGTCAGTTCTTAAGGCTCGGCCTAACTTGAGGAAGCGGAGACACGATTTTGCCGAAGGAATTAAAACGTCGTAATTTACCAATGAAACCCATTTGAGTTGCTCAATGTAGGAGGGGCCAGACAATTGTCAGTCTCTCCTCTGATGCTTGTTGGAGGAAGAGCTCCGCAGACGAGTCGATTTTCCTCGCCGTTTAGTGAGGCCACTCTTTCAGCATCTACCAAAGGTGTTTGGTCAAATTCAACTGTACTCATACCCTTTTGGAGTATTTATTTGAGACCAATCATTGTAACCCCACATCCATTTCCCAGTAGGCCACTTTTCTAGATCTCCCTCAAATAGTGCAATCAAATGGTAGTTTCGAATCCGGCCTAGCCGGGTTGAAATTTATTTCGTGGCGGACCCATGGAATAAATCTCTGCCTTTCCACTCTGGCTAGAATGGTTGATAACCGGTAGAATAACCCGTCCAGTCTGCCTTAATTGGAGTTGATAAGGAAGTTAAACCTTCAATGAAAAAAGAAAATAGATAGTTTTTGTTCCAAAAAATCCAGTATTCGGTTTTATTATTTTATTTATCGGCCTGAACTGAAGCTGCTCTTGGCCGTCTCAACCGCCTTATCCCAGTAATTGCGGTCAAATAGCAGATCTGCTGAACACTCCGACCATCCTTAAGTCCACCGAGTCTTCCAATCTTCCCTTAGGTCTTCCGCGCGGTCTGACTCCGTCCGGAGTTCCATTATATAACTGTCTGGCTGCTCTACCATCATCCATTCCGATCACGTGTCCCAAGAATTTGAAGCGCTGAATTCGCAAGAAATGAGAAACTCGAAGATCGTCGTATAAGTCGTAGATCTCCTTGTTCCTTCTCAAGCGGTATTAACCATTCCCTTATAGACCCAATAATGCGCCTCAACACTTTTCTCTCAAAACTATCTATTCAGTCAGGATCTTGGGTAGGGTCATTTTGGTATGCTTATTTAGCCCACATAATACGATTTTGAATTTCCTCCATCTGATCATTTACTATGGAGCAAAGGTATTTAAAACTGAATACGTACTGGAACATATACTTTCCCACTACATAATGCTTTGGAGGGTTTATAGGTGTTTTCTTTCTGAGCCCCATAATTTTCGTTTTCTCTTCATTTATAGATAGGCCCATTCGGTTTTATTATCTTGTATTATGTTTTTTGGAGTGCCCAATCCGAATCTAAAATGTAGACTCTTTGAGATATTCGCAAAAAGAGCGAATTTTTCGTACTTTTTGTGATTTTTTGCTTATAATTTCAAAGGTATGTTCAGTAGGGAAAAATATTATGCCTAACTATCCTAATGTATACTGAATTTGCCACAATTAGAGTTCTTTCTATAATTCAAGTGCAGGTCTTGACGCAATAGTTCTCAAGATTCAGTACTATAAAAATTTATCATTAATTCCAAAATGTAAAATTTGATGTTTTGTATGAAAGTTCGAGGCAAATATTGGGAAAAATACTGGTCTAGGAGGAATATTGTTTTGAGGAAATCTATTAAATGTTGTAGCAAATCTATTTAGTTTTGATTCAAGCATTAAACCACGCCTGTAGACCCAATGGTTGACACATAATTTGCAAAAAAAACTACAAAATTAAAAAAATGGTTTTAGGTATGATTTGTTTTAAGCATTAATATGTTTCCAACTATTGGGTCTACATGATAAGTTCGAATTGTGATGAGAAAGATAAGGGTGATTTGTTCGCTATTATTCCTACTTTGAAATTATAAGCGACAAAACAAAAAAACAACTGTAGATTGTCCTCTTCTCTCAGGTAGATGATTTCCTCTTGGACGACCACTTGGCGTCTACACACAATTGAAAAAATCTAAAACAAATCAAAATGTTTAAAAAAAATCCAAGATGTATATTTGACAAGGTAGCTGTCTGAAGTTCTGTAGAGAAAGAAGGCTGGTTGGTCTAAGCTTCGCCCGTAAGGTTGTCGCCCTTACGTTGTTTTCCTATAACTATCTACCGGATCAGCTTCCGGCTTCGATATTATTTTAGGCCCTTTGCAAAGATAACTTCTTACTTTTCTTGTTAGTCGAATTTACCCCGAAATTAATAAACTTTTGAACTGCATATCGAATGTCATCGGAAATGGGCATGGGTGCATTTTAAATCCGTTTCATAACCCTTAGAACAAGATTTTGGGGGTTTCAGGGTCTGCTATATGTATATGTATATATATATATATATATATATATATATATATATATATATATATATACACATAAATATATAATTTTTTTAAATTTTATTATTTGTTTTTCCATTGGCACTATAGACCATGGAAATCTTTGGCCGCGCAATGTGGTATTCTTACAGACATTTAGTGCTTGCGGGAGGCACAGACAGCCTGGAGGAGGTCACCCAACCTCAAAAGTTGCAACGAACCATGTTTTCCATGGTGCAGAGGTGGTATATCCATAGCTCCATAACCGGTCCCTTTGGGGCCAATTCGGCAGAGCCCTTCCCACCTACTCACTCGGGTTCAAGGACAGCGACAAGCCGGTCAAGATCCACAGATTATGGCTGCTAGGAGTACGCAGGCGCACAAAGACCTAATATTTTTTTCCCCGAAGTGATCTGCGTCCATGGACCAAATCTCCTCTCCGGGCGGCTATTTTACATCCTGGAAAACCACAACACGAATCTCGATTTAGATACACGGGATAGGGTCATCATTCCTACACCCGGTCTATGTGAGTTGCCTCTAGGTAGGCTGACGGGACTACAATACCCGGGGGAGGGGTGATTACATGAGGAATTAGATTAACTATTAATTAAATTAAAGTAAATGCCGGGACCGGGATTCGAACTCACTACCTTTGGGTTTGTAGGTAGGTGCACTTTTGCAAGTGCATTAACCCGCTCGGCCACCCTGACGCCAACATATAGTTATATTCATAATATATGAATATATTCACGCTTTTTAAAAAAATATATTTTCCTGTATTTTCCGAATAATAATTGTCACAACTTTCATATCGTCGCATAGTAGGGCGAGTTGCGCTGGACAGTGGCGTACGCAGGGGAGGCGGCGGGGAATCAGGGCGATATATCCCTCCCTCTCCTCTCCTAAAACCTTTGAAAATTATGATTTTCATATAAGTTTTGTATTTTGAGTAATCATTTTGGATTCAATTTTCATTCTTACCCTTAAAACCTATGCCCTATTTGGCGATTGTAGACACTTAATGATTACTTGCCTTCTCATTAAATCTCTACCTCGAAAAAAAATTTAAATCCCCTCTCTCCCTCCCGAAAAAAATGTATATCTCCGAAATAAATTCTCCGTCATCTCCAGCAATGCTCATCATTATATTCGCCTTAATAATATCTTAATATCAAATTATAGTTGAGGGAAGGAAAACCAATTTTTTATTTTGATCTATATTGCCTCTATATATTTGACTAAACCTGGGTAGAATCAGGCACTACTAGTGAATCCTCCGATAGCTGACACATCGGTTTTAAAATATAAATGTATTCCGACGCTTCAGTGAATTATAAACAATTTGATTCCATTACGCAAATCGCCCGAAAGCACCCGAAAAACTACTCATCTCCTGTTATTAATAAATACTTGAACTTCTAAATACAGTTTTCAGATCTTGCCCCAACCTGCCACCTCACTTGTAATACAGAATTTAGCACGGGCGAACGTTGAACTATCACTATGATTATTTGTTATTTATTTAATTTTTTTTATCTTCTTAGCTTGTTCGGGTTGTCATCAGTCCATATCACATTATATAGAACAACGAGTTCCAAGAGTACGGTTTTAAAAAAAAAAATTTTTTTATTATTATTGTATAGTTATATTTTACTATAATAATATTTCGTTTTTAAACTAGATAAAAAATGATACAATTATTTTATACTAGAAGATGCTGCAGAAGTATGTAGCATGGTAAATGTAATATTTCAACTGAACTAAATAGAATTTTAAACAAAACTTTTAGAACATGTAGAATTAATTGAAATCATCATTTAAAAAAATAAAAATATTTAATTAATATCTTTCATTGTATTCATTCTGTCAAACAAATGACTTGAATTCGAATTATACATCCTCAAACACATAAACTGACAAACTTTGTGCCGTCCATAGAATTTTCCGTACAAGTTAGAGCCGATGTGCTAGCTAGCTTATGCTCGCCCCAGTGCGCGTCGGTGCAATGCCAAAGTAGCGTATCTGCAAATTTTGCTATTTTTGTGGTTATGTTGCATTTTAACGTGTTATTTTCAATTTCTCTTGCAATGCCAAGAATATCTGACTGAATATACGTCACTAATTAAGAATCCAAAATACGACCAATTTAATTAAGAAATTAGCTGACTTACTGCAACCATGATTCAAACCCTACGTTCTCAGTTCCACAAATTTTCAGATATGCTACTTTGGCATTGCACCGACGATATTTGATTGAGGGAATATTAATAAACCATTTAAAATCTTACTTGACAAGTGTCCTTGCCACCTCCAACAACACCTGCACACAATATGCTTGGCTTATTTCCTCCGTATTGGACTATTGCAGGATAGAAATCGTCACATTCTTTAGAAGAGAATATGTCCAATTTCACCTTCATCAGGTTGCCTAAGCTTTTCGTTACTCCTGAAAATGAAAATTAAATTATAAATTAACTTATGTTCCGTATTAAAGGCTGTTCGAAGTAAACAATTTATTAAATAATCAAAATCCTCCAAAGGTGTAAGAAGGATTTTAATTCTCGGCTTGTGAAATCCTCGTTCGAGGTGAAATAAACTCCTGTAAATCATTTTTCACAGTTATCTAACTATTTATAATGTAGTTTTGTTGACGTTTTGGCGTTATAGGACACAATCAAATCTAAAAGCACATGAAAATTATAAGTTTGGTGCGGTGCACGCATAACACAACTTTCCCTTACCGTCCTATAATAATTATCTTTTTAATGTAATTTTAAAGAGTTCACATAAACAATATTTGAAGCCAACACAGCATTCACTTCTTCAAAATCTTCTCCTACTTAAGTACAATTTAACAGTTTTTTAAACAATTTTAGTATAACAATTCTGAACACTACCTATATATATGTTTTAAGTTTGTCTATTTGAAAATATATTTTAAAAGTTTCGGTTTAGTTTCCACGGAAACATTTTCTTTCCATTAAATAATATAAAAATAGAATTTATTTAGGTAATTTCCGCTTTTGTATTCTTAAATTTCATTACTACAAGCGGTATTGTTGACAACAGATTGGCGGATTGGTGGGAGAAGGTGCGGTTCGCATTCGTCTCCTTTCGGATGCGCTCGGTTATCCGTCTATGGCCCTGTACTGCTCCTAAAATACGCTGTATCATTGCTAATACTGGTCCGATTTTGATGATTCTTTTTTTTTTTTTTTAGACGATTTAATAACCTTTCATACAATTCCATATATAATTTACCATAAAATACATGCTTTTTAAATTATGCGCAAATAAAATATTCTTTTAATCATAAATTTTTTCCTCCATTTTCTTGTTGATATACTACTTACTTTAATATTTATCCATGAAAAGTTAAAGGTTTCATAAAACTTTCATCATAATCGTTAGAGCCGTTTACGAGAAAATTGTAAAAAAGTGTAAAATCGATTATATAAAGTGGCACTTCCGGCTAGTCGATTTTGACAAAAAAGTTGCTGTAACATCACATGCATGTTCCTACCTTACATACGTAATTTCAGTATCATAAAACTTTTCGTTTTTGTGATAGACTGTTTACATACACACAGACCATTTTGCGAGACTTGGTCATTTGGATTCGATGGACCTTAAAACGTGTGTTTCCGTTGAAAACTCGAAAATTTTCACGATCGCAATACTTACTTCTCCTTATATAGGTAAGGGAAAGTAAAAATTAAACTTGCAGTAAAAAATGTAAACTAATAATTGAAGGGCCCAGGAGTAAAACCACTTCACAGCTATTTTTATGAAATATGAGGCTATCTTGTAGCTTTCTGGGAGAACTAACGCCACGTACATTCTTATTTAGTGTAGAACCGCTTTAAAGCCGTTAAATAGCTATAAAGTTCTGGAGAATTCATGAGGATTTCGATTATTTAAATTTTTTTTTGTTGGTGTATTTCTTTTATCTCATAGTTTCATGTGTAATCATTGTTATTTTAACATGGAAGCTTTAGACTTTCAGACATTTATAATAAAAATGCAACTGCGATTTCAGCATTTTCTAATGCCGTGACAGATTCGTAACTTTACTACAGGTTTTTTCAACCGAAATACATTTTTAAAAAATAACAAAAATGAAAAATCGAGTATTTCAAATTCATAAGTTTAACATGGGATCGATTATATGTTGGACAACTTTTGTTTTTCTTAACTGTTGTTTTGGACAACTGTTTTTTTCAAAAACACACAAACAAAAACACAGTTTGTGCTGTAAAGTAGTTTTACCTCTGGACTCTTTAATTTTGAAATGACTTATTTCGCTTCGGCGTATCAATGATGACCTACAATTGACCATGCATCTCTGCATAGACTCACGCAGGGAAAATGCCCCAACTTTTCACCAGGTGCTCAAGAACAAGTTGATAAGAAATACTTCACTTACTTTGACGCCGGAGTGGCCGAGCGGGCTAAGGCGCTTGCAATAGGTAATAAAAGTTAAGCAACGTTGAGCGTGGTTAGTACTTAGATGAGTGACCGTCGAGATTTGGCTGACCGTCTACCGAGAAAAAGCCACGCGAGTATTTCTCCCCGAGTATGTGAGGTCTGTCAACCTACTGAAGGCAACTCAGACCGGACGTAGGAGTGATGATCCTATCCCGTGTACCTAAATTGTGTGGTCTTCCAGGATGTCAAATAGCCGCCTGGAGGTTTGGTCCATGGACGATCTGCTGCGGTGAAAGAAATATAGGTCCTCGTGCACCTGCTGACACCGAGTAGCCATAATCCCTGAATCTAGACCGATCTGTCACTGTCCTTGAACCCGAGAGAGTCAGGACTCTTCCAAATTGGTCCCAAAGAGACTGGTTATGGAGCGATGGGCAGCCTGCCGCTGCTCCTTGGAAACCATGGTTCGCAGCAACGTGAGGTTGGTTGGTCCAGTCTCCAGACTGTCTGTGCTCCTGCAAGCGATAAAATGTCTGCAGGAAGACCACATCGCGCGGCCAAAGATCTGCATGGTCTAAATGCCGATCTTTGCTAAATGCTGCTAACAGCAGAAAAAAAAATACATACATATATATATATATATATATATATATATATATATATATATATATATATATATATATATATATATATATATATATAGATAGATAATAATAAGGATTATAAGGATAAGAAAGATAAGGATTCACAGGTTATATTGACTTCATAGCATTCCCTGAGATAAGATGGACAGCAATGATCCTGGATCTGATTGTAACGTTTGGGAGGTGATGTAGAAAGAGGAAAAAAGAACGGTTACATTGCATCACTTTCCTTACTTCCAGAATATATTTAAAAATAGATACTCCACCGTTAATGTCTTCTAATTTGGATTCGTAGAATTATACAGAGGAAAAGGAGCTTCTGGATGAGCAGGACGTTGACTTAAGGATTCTTATATTATTGGCTGAGAATATAATTATTGTCTCCTTTGATATAATAAAGCTCCGCTAATAGGAAATATGAATAGATAAATATTCATTTTTTTTTATTAGCACAATTTTATTTATTCTTACAATACCACCGCTTTTATTTTAACCTCTCTCCTGCCTCTCCAAAATTCATAATCTTTTTATTCCTTGTGCATATCTGTGAATATCAAATAACCTATGCTATGTATGTTTCATTTCACTTATTATTATTAGAGTTTTCCTCTTTCTTGGCTATTACCAGAAATATTCACTTACGTGGAACAAACTCAAGGTTTAGTCTCGAATCTTAAACAATATTTCACTATTTTCCATAGATATATCGAATTGGGTTAGAGATATGACTAACCCGCAAGGAAAAGTTTGTTCTTGGAAATGTAAAGTGAACTCTTTTCAGATCATTCTAGCAGGCAACTAACTTCCTCGTTAATTTATAATTGGAAACCATTTTCCCTCATTCGTCACATTGTTGATAAATAGGCAATCTCATTCATCAATCATGTCTCTTTCTTATTTTTTATTAAACTATTTCCGAAAGTTGTATATTTGATTCTAGTTGTAAAATGGTCAATAAAAAATAATTAAAAAGTAAAATTATTCATTAATGTATTCCAAAAATTGTAAAGATTCTCCATATAATTATTTCTCATTGATATTAATTAAAATATGGCAATAGTAAGGATTTGTGCATTATACGAGTAGAATCTTTTGTGAACCATCGAGATTAGATTATGCTTTGATGATGCTGTATGTATTAAAAAGTAAAATCGTTGAGACTGTCCGTGAAAAAGCAATTACCAGAACCATAGTAATACGTCAAGACTGATCACGTGATAGGGCAAATATATCTCTGCGAAAAAAAATAAAAATAAAGAATCGGGAACGCCAACGTTCCGAATATAGTTTCTTTGGCTCGTGATATTTTATCTTCATTTTTGAGCCTAATAGGCGGGAAAATTCAAGATGGAGAATATAATTGAGGCTCTTAACAAGAAAAATTCTGTAAATCAATGGTATAGAGAAGGTGAACCTTAAAATTTTTAATGATAAAATAATTTTTAGTTTTAATATATTATTTTATCAATTAACTATTAAACGAAACAAGGGTAACAAATCGTTGATGGAATTCTGAGGATTTTCAATTCTTTTCTGATTTTTTTTAAGTTAAAATCATTGATTTGTCTTTGTTTTGTATTCAAATGCTCTTTCATTTTCTGAGGGAACGAAATATTTTCGAACAATAAACAAAATAAATAGATGTGTGAACCCAAAACTCTATAAAAATAGTGAAAATGTCGAAAGTTGGTAAAGAAAAAGAAATGCAAGAGATATATTAATTTCAGAGTTTACTAAAATGCATTGCAGATAATAGAATACCTTTTCAATAGTTTGATATTTCTTTGAATGTAATTTTTATAATTAAACTGGAATCATTTAAAATTAAATATAATGGAAAGGAAATTATAGCTATCACTGCATATTAAAACAAACTTGTATACGGTCGTCGCACAGTGGAAAAAATTGTGGATTTAGTGGCCAAAATTCTATAACTCTTGATTAAAAGACGATAAGCTTTAATAAAATTATGTTTTCATTTATGAGCATGGAATGCCCTTTATAAGTGAGAGTGAAAAAATTATATACAGTGTGTTTTCGGGACTTTGAAATTAATTATTTTCTTACTTATTTCATCACTTTATTTTAAACAAAACAATTTATTAGGCATAGGACCTACAAAAGGGAAAGAAATGGACTAATATCCTTCTCTATAGAGCTTTCCAGGTGTATAATTGCCTTTTTCAGGTATTTACTACGTTTACAAGATTTATAAATAATTATTATTTGAAGAAAAAAGATTTGTTAACTATATACTATTTTTTTATTCATCCGAAATTTATCGTGTGTTCAAAAATTATTAATGACAAATAAGATAACATGAAGCATATTTTAGGCTTATGCCTAAGTTAATGGCCTAAAAAAATATGTAATGTTTAAAGTAGGCCTACAGATCTTCAGATTTATATAACACTGATTGATCGCATTTGATCGATCAAATTGGATCATGGTATTTAGGTACCATAGACCATCTACAACTGTGAAACAAATTAAAACCATCTGTTTCCACTTATAATTTTTATGTTTTTACTTCCTTGTATGAAGTAAAGGAAGTATTGTAATCGCGAAAATTTTCGGTTTTCAGATTTCGACGGAAATATCCATTTTGACCATCCCTGAATCCATTTTCGCGGCTAGTTTCGACTAGTTTCGTTAGCGGTAAAAAATGGTTTGCTGTAAAAAGTTGTAATTTTGTATTTAGAATTTTTGTAAAATCTAGTTGTGAACCTCCCTTTTTGGTCACTGCTTGATTACCGGAAGTGGTACTTTACTTGAAGATCATAATTGATTTCCATCAAAAATTATATTAAAATACTATACAAAACTTCTCAAATTTAGTATTTATAATTTATATATTGATTTAAATAACATACTAGATTTTGGTTTAAATTGGAAAACCGGAAGCGGTACTTTGCTTGAAAATCATATTGGACTTTCATGAAAAATTATATTAAAGTATAATGTAAATTATCTAAAATTTGGTAAATAGGGCTTTTATATCGATATGAATGTATTTACTATATTTTGGTTAAAATTGGTGAGCCGAAAACGGTACTTTACTTGAAGGTCATAATAAACTTACATCAAAAATTATATTTAAATTAAATACATAAATCATATGTTTCGGTAATAAAGGTTACAAACGCAATTTGGCTTCCAATCCAATTAAACATTTTTATTGCTCGTTTTAAGTGTTAAAATTGAGTGTAAAATACTGGTTTTCCTTCCCATTTGTGTGTGTGTGTCAATAGATGGATGTCGCGACGCCGAGTGTCGTTTTTGAGATACTGCAATCTTCGGAAACTAGTAACCAAATTCAGGATCACTTTTTGAGCGACCGATTTATAGTTTAATAGGCGTACAAGGAAATCATGTGCTGTCCACATCAGATTTTTTTTTTTTATTACACTTACTATATTTGACAAATGTGGAAATGTCTGTAAAAATATTAGAGAACTATTGTGATGTAATTTCGGTCATATTAAATATGTCAGTTATTAAAAAAAAAAATAATAAAAAACATTAAAATTTTAGGTGGCAACACAGTAGTAGTAAATGGTCTATGGTACTAAAATACTACAATTTGATAGATCAAATGCGATTAATCAGTGCTATATAGATTTGTAGATCTGAAGCGCTATTTTTAAACATTATATATATTTTTAGGCCATTGACTTAGGCATAAGTTAATGCTTCAACTTAAAATGTGCTTCAAGTTATCATATTTGTCATTTATAATTTTTGTGCCTACGATAAATTTCGAATAAATAAAAAAATAGTATATTGTTAACTTAAATTTTTTTTTCAAATAATAATTATTTATAAATCTTGTAAACATAGTAAATACCTGAAAAAAGCAATTATATACCTAGAAAGCTAAATAGATATGCATATTTGTTCATTTTTTTCCTTTTCGATGGTCCTATACCTAATAAACTGATTTATTTAAAATACAGTGATGAAATAATTAATATAAAAATTAATTTCAAAGGCCCGGAACACCATATATATAATTTTTTCACTCTCATAAAAAAGGATATTCCATGCTTATAAATGAAAACAGAATTTTTTGTTTATCGTCATTAAATCATGAGTTACAGAATTTTGAGTTATAGAACTAAATTGACAATTGTTGTCACTGTGCGTCGTAAGCTGAATGGTCCTAACTCCAAATCATACTTATAAATACATTTTGGTATTGCACCTGAATTGCTCTAAAAACTAAACCTTTTTATGACATTAGAAAGCTCTAAAACCAATGATTAGCCTTCTATCTAGCCATTTGATTAAGGACTTTCTAATGTCATAAAAAAGGTGTAGTTTTATACAAAGATGTATTTAAAAAAATGATTTGTAGTTAGGGCCTTTTAGCTTATCACGGCAGTATGTCATTGTAATAATAATAATTGGTTTAACTGTTTTATTTCTACCTGCTACCTTTGGGCAGTAATTAATAATGATCCATATTCATAATATTTCTAGACGTAATTTAAAAATTGCAAAAAAAAAAAAGAAATAATGTGATGTAGCCACATATGAATGATATGTAAAACTGCCAAATGTGTTTTTTTTTTTAAACTTGTAACGATCAATATTTAGGAAATTGGAGGTTCCATGGATTTCCAGTATATTTCAAAGTACTTAAAAATAAAACAAATATTTCAATTGATTACAAATATATATAAGTATATATATATACATATACACACTTATTTATGTCGTTACTAGTACATTTAATAAAACCAGAAATGTTGACGTACCCTCGCAAATACGTTTGCCAAATAGCGTAGCTTATTTATTTATTCATTTTTCTTCTTAGACGAGGTTTCATGACAGTAAAAGGTTGTCTGATTGACCACATTGTCAACCTATGTTACTTGAAATTTCATTAATATAAAATAAATGTCTCTTTACCTTCTTTTTCTACACCAAAGCCGATTGCCAGAGCTTTAGCTATAGTAGGCAGACTGGATGGACCAAGAATGCAGAGCGGGAAGACATTGAGGGAGAATTGAAAAGGCTCTGTCACCCTGATGAGGGCCAAGTCGTAGCCCATCTTCCACGGAATAAACTTTGGGTGAATAATCGCCTCAGCAGCATTCCGTAACTGAGCCTTAGAGTTATTGAGTGAAGTAGTCCCCGCCAAGATCATGTAGCTCCTGATACTGTAATATGCCAGTCACCTTAGCTTAGTGTGAGTTTACTCTATAATATTTTTAAGCTAATGTCAACAATTAATACATATTACGTTTCCTTGTTGATGCAGTGCGCAGCCGTGATCACATAGTTCTCGCTGATAATACTTCCGCCACAGAACCACATTTGTTCATCCGGCGAGTTTGCTCCTGGTTCTTTTCCGATCGCTACCTGCAATCGATTTTGTAATGAAAAAAACAATAAATATCCAATGTGGAAAAAAAAAAAAAAACCTATTATGGAATAACCTATTGGCCCATAGGCGAGTCTACTTCTCTTATAACTTCCATCGTGGCAAAACATTTTGATTTTATTGGCCCAACTGTAATGAGTCATCATGGGAAAGCAAAATCAAGTAAAATCGGATCTTGACAAATTTCTCAAAGTGGCTAGATGAATAAGATAATTCTTTCTCAATATATCTCATATATGCACATACATAGTCTCTCTAGTGCCTCTCTCTCAACCCCAGCCCTCATCCTACCTTCTCTCTCTTTCGCCTTCATATTGAAGATTGGAATGATATAACTTGAATGAAGTCTTAAAATGAGTTTTGATGGTGACAGTTGAAGACGCCTGAGACCATTAACCATCTTACCATTAATAGAATCTACTTACGTCTCAAACTTCATATTTAAACTTAATTATGGAGTAGCATACTGTCGATTGGTACTATAAAGGAACAATCTCTCACTTTTTTCAATCTTTTTCGTGTTGATCCACACTATTCCTAATACCGAAAAATATCATTAAAACTATATTTCATGATAAAATATTGGAAAATTTTGGAGATTGGGGAAGTGACGGTTATTCCATTTGTGCATATGAGCAAGTGATCCTCTGTAGTTTTATAAAAGAAAAATACAATTAATTCATAGTAGTAAAAAGAAATAGAAGATATTTATTTAAGATTGAATAAATCAACAGAAATGGAGTGCCTTCATTCTGATATACGCAAGTGATCGCCCTAGATTGGGCTAAAAGTTGGAGAGGGTACGATCTGCTATGATCGCAAGATGAATGAACAAAAAATGTGTGAAACAACCAGCTCGGCGCTCCGGTTCAAGGATTTTTTACAAGTAATTTAGCGAAGAAAAGTTAATGTCATTTCCAATTCATATATTATTTATTTATTTTGGTTGTATCAATAAATTTGTTAAAGGATAAAAAGAAGATTCGGGATAAAAAGATTTTTATTTCCCAAAGAAAAACTGCGCTGTATACAGCAGCATTGAAGGTTTCTCTATTGTGACGAGTATTTTACTTCGTAGTTTTGAATTGGTTACTATGAAGATGTGAACCCCAGTTACCACAATTCATAAACCACCACTGATTTGGGGGTAGAAATCGTTATAGTTTCAGTTTTTAGTAGAAATCTCTATTTTACTAATCTTACATACGTCCCTGAATTGGTGAATGTATCTTAATGTAGGTACAATGGAAATTTAAATAAGTATTGCTGATGTGGTAAACTAAGCAGACCTTACCATGTATGGGAACTCGTAAGTTTCAGCAAGAGTCCCACCAATTATCCTGTACAGCATTCTATGCGGTTGGATTTCGGTCAACAGTTTCTTTTCGTATTCTAAACACTCTAAAGAAAAATTTACCATTAGTAACAATATTAATAAAAGTTATAATTATTTTTATTGATTTATACCTATTGTAATTAATAATTAATGTAGCGTAAAAATCCTTAAGGCTAAAAAAATACTATCAAAGATTGGCCCTAACATAAGCCTAGTTATAACCTAGTCTTATAATCTAACCCGACAATATTTGAGCTTAGAGGTCAAGAAAGGACGTCATGATATTTTAAAAATATTTGATCAAGGAGTGTCACAATTATGCAGTTCATCTATTCCAAAAATAAACAAAACTTCTAAAATGCTGAAGAATGATTTTGACTATTTTGGTTTTAACATCCTTAAGTAGGAACCCCAGCTAGGGCAGGAAGAAGAAGATAGGTTTTGAATTACTTTGAAATCTCGATGTAATGTGGATTAGAATTGAACTCCATACAACTCCGGTATGAAAAAAAAAATGTTACTTACTTCGATAACTGATTCTTGTATCTAAACAACATATGTTATCACCACACTCAATGCTTCCATAAGAGACGGCAAAACAATCGCTTTGCGTCATGCATATACCGTGGTTCTTCTCAACAGAGCAACCTGAAAAAGAGGAGAGAACTCAGCTTATTTAGATACTGGTATAGTTTTGGATGTAGTGTCTTTAAATAATTTCTTTTTGACATTTCGATTGAGACTTTTTTTTAACTTTCGTCAAATTTATTCGGATGAACAAAATTAATTTTTTTTAGAGAAACGGGAGCTATATGAATTAATTTAAGAGAAAGGACTTCTGGAACCTAATACCAGAGTTTCATCCATGCGGATGATATAATCCTGATTGCAGATCCCACTTGTCAGTTGCAGATTGCTATGAATGAATGAAACGGGGAACTTAAGAGGAGAGGTTTGATGAACATCAACCCATCGAAGAGCAAGACCACGTGTATTGCCAGGGATGAAGATCATCTACAAATTACTTGCAATGGCCAGGTCCTAGAGTCTGTAGATAGTTTTGAATAATTAGGTCCAATTGTGTATTCTACCAAACATCTAGTATCCTCGTTGGCAAGCAAGCAAAAGATCAGTAGAAAACTAAGCTTCGACGCTTCAAACCTATTTTTCATCCAGTGCTATTATTTGGTTTGGGGCTGCTATAGGGGCTGGACTGCCCTTGATAGGCATATGAGCAAAATTACATATGCGAAAATGAGTTTCCTGAGGAGGTTTGCTGTAAAGACTAGGCACGATCTGGTTCTCAATGAAAAAATTAGAGAGGCATGCTGTCTATTTAAAATGTTCTGGAAGAAAGGCAGGTCAAGTCTTTTAGACATGTGAGAAGGATGGATGAGGAAAGAAAGGGGAGATGGCTTCCTGATTCTCCCCCTGCTGGACCACGACCAGTATTTAGGTTCCGGAGAACTCATAATGTATATATGGCGAGGCTAGGAAGAAACAGAAGAAACAGCATGGCAGAGATGAAAAGAATGGCAAGAGACCGTGATTAATAGTGGAATGGACCGAAATTTGTTTTGTTTTTTTCGTAACGTTATGCCGCGCAATATTTACCTTTAGTACTAGAAAAATAAAATTCATACAGAAAAACTTTTCCGTTTCAATCCCCAGATAGAGCAATGCTTCTGAATATTAAGAAAACGTTCGTTTTTTTACTTATAGCAGATATTTACGAAATGACTATTGGCATAAACTGGCACAAAAAGGTGAACATGAATGAGTAAAATGAACTCATTCTATAAACTTATTGACAGAGCTTTTACAAAATTACTCTTACAATTACTCTTACAAATTTTTTTGGCAAAAAAAATAAATATTTTCATTTAAAATTAGAAATGTTTTTCTGTTTGTGAAAAAACTTAAATTTAATTAAAATATTTGATAAGGCTGGGTACTGAGGTGTCTCAAAAAGTTGTCGGTCCAAAGTCAAGTGCTGATTTTATTAGAATTGCGCTTCTTTCGAGGTCATCTATGCCAAGTTTATTGGTTATATCATTTTTTAAATTACCAAAAAGTATTGCTCTATCAATAAATTTGTAAAATGAGTTCATTTTAAAATTTACTCATCTTTTCTTTACGTTTTTGTACCAGTTCATGCCAACAGCCATTTCGTGAACAAAAACTGAAACAATTTTTTTTCTACGCGCATTTTGCTTTTCTATCCTAATGGCACTTTACCGTGGTATAGCGTTACGAAATAAACAAAAAAGTTATTTTTCGGCCCACACTATACTATACCACAGAGAAGGTGATCCGAGGCAACCCCACGTCTAACGGCACGATGGGGATAGAGAAAGAAAGAAAGAAAATGGACAGAAACAATAATTAGCTTAAATTGCTTCACATTGTTTATAACCAATGAACCCTACCTGAAACTTCTCCACTTATGTAGTATAATTCTTATTCCTCAGATGAGGTTATTCATCGAGTATTGGATATTTACAGATTTATTAATCATAATCGTAGTTATGCCAACAACTATCGAGTTTCTGGCACAACCATATCTTGTTTTATTACGAAAAAAAATAAAGCAACTTTTGAACTTAATTTGCCTCAATAAAAAGAACAAAAGGTTCATATTCAACACTGCCTATTTCTAGTTTTTTAAATTAATTAATCTCCAATTTCAAATTAACTCCCAAAATATGTTTTTATAGCTTCAGCAGCTTCATTTTATAATGTTGCCTTATAACAGTCACTTCAATCACACAGTCACTACATGGCTCATTTTAACCAAAGGATTTAGAAAGAATATTTTTAACAATAAAATTCGAATGCATTTACTCAAAAATTGATGCAAATCGGGAAAAGTAAAAATGATGATTTCATTAAAAATCTTTATTTTTTACTTACCCCAAGATATAATCATAGACCAAAAAAATTAACATATATTAACTACCTGCTGAAGTGACTAGTAACCATAAAAATATCGCGGGATTCCTGGCTCTGGGTCTTCGAAATCAGGAACGTAGCCATTTTTCTTGGTGGTTAGAACTAAGACTCTCAGGTAGTTGCGTAAAGAGATTGGCGGCTTCAAATTGTTTTGTTTTACTAAACTATCCCAAAACCAACAGGTCACTTCTTTGAACCTCATGGTTTGTTTTTCAGCTGGCGTCGATACGCAGATTTACGATTCATGAATAAAGATTAATAAGAATTATTAGCAAAATAACCTGTTAGATTTTCAAATGCCTCGGTTCCTAAGGAAGAAAGTAAAATATAACTCACTACAAAAGCCTTCATCTTACTGCTTACCGTGCTTTTATAAAGACATATATACGCCGAAGGCAACATTCATCTGTATTCGGATCACGGACACAATTAAAAATATAATAGCAAAAGGACATTAGTTCTGCTTTAAAAGTGAGAAGGTATCATCTATTTACTATTGCTATGCATTTATTTACAATAGGAAAAAAAAATCAATAGACTATATTATTTTACGATGTATACTTATCTAAAAACTTAATTTCAAACACTCTTCATTTAACATCTGCCCAATTTTAAAAAAGGTTTTCATAAAAAATTTCCATTTAGCAGGTAATAATTAAGTTTTGAAGATAAAATAATTGCTTTCCCGCGCCAAAGCAGATGTTCCAATCGTCAGAATATTTTACCTCTACAGCCTAACCCTACCAGACCTAAGCCTTAAATAATCTAGGTCTGATAAAACATTGTTGAAAATATGTCTGTTCTTTGTCTACATGAGTTTGGTAGAGTTATAGCAAAACAAAACAAGCTAGCTTATTTAGATCGCCTTACTACAAAAGTGTAGATTCATATCAATGTTTGCAATGGTTCAAATGGAACAGATACTTCATTAACTATACTATCAGATTATAAAATATGTTTTTCGATAAAGATTAATAAGTAATGAATAAATTGAAGAACATGCAATGTTTTTTTTTTTTTTTTTCCCCTCCTCCCCTCCTCCCCCCCCCCACTACGCTATGGCAACTTAAGTCACTTCGGCCATTCGTTTCCGCGCAGGCCTATAAAATGTTTCATTTTTGACATAAACATCGTCTTCTTCTTTGAAATATTCTCGAGCATATCCCAATGCAGAACAAGCTAAAAAATGTTCAGCATCCATATCTCCACTTGCGCAAAATACGCAAT
The DNA here is from genome assembly GCA_948150685.1 of Rhaphigaster nebulosa. Classification (NCBI taxonomy): domain Eukaryota; kingdom Metazoa; phylum Arthropoda; class Insecta; order Hemiptera; family Pentatomidae; genus Rhaphigaster; species Rhaphigaster nebulosa. The sequence continues at coordinate 39,748,512 of OX411309.1, forward strand.
TTGGATCATCGGCTACTACAATACGATGAAGATGCTTGCGGAGGTAGTCGTGGCCAGTTAGCATCCTGAATTTAGCCACAAACTGGCTACGTCGGAGGTTCATAGGAAGTCGCCCAGATTTATCTTCCAAAATTTCCCACCGTTTTCTTGATGATTTGCTAGCATACTCCTTCGCTATTGAGGCGGTGCCCGTTGCTTTCATTGCTCCCTTTGCGGCCTGCAGAATCAATGGTGATCCATTTTTGTACTTTCTTTGGCGAGTCGGTCAGCCATCACATGCAATGCCGGAGAATATTAGATATATTTTTTTATTTAATTAGTCATGTTTCCCATCAGTTGCTATAGTACAATGCACTCTAAATTAGTCATAAAATATTAAGTTGTGAGATTAATATAAAACATTTGTAATATGATAGAGGAAAAGGTGTAGAAATGGGCACAGGTTATGGGTACCTCTCCCCTAATGGATATGGGGAGTGCTGCAAATGTAAGCCAGTACTGGTAACTTAGCCACTGGTTGATAAAAGATAGCAGCGAGTAGTTGGAAGGTTCCTTTCGAGCCATTAACATAGAATATGTAATCCGCAGAAACGATTGGAGTGCCTTCCGAAGTGTGCTAAAGGGCTTAAACCACTTCTATTTTCCAATGATCTAGCCATCTTTTGTCGATCAGGAACCATTAAATTCAATATTAAACCCAAATTGCAGGACGCAATATACAGAATTAAAAACTGGTCAAACAATATTGGCATTCAATTCTACACAGAAAAGGCAAATTGCCTCCACTTTAGTCGAAAACGAAATACACCTCTCTCATCGACGACGAGGACTGGGAAGATGAGTTCATCGTCGAAGATTCCACGAAGAAACCCCGAGTTATACCATATATGTTGGCCTTAGACAAGCATTGAAATGCCCAAGCAACCACATTCGAATATGCAGTTAATATCTTCATTAAGGCGAGTTAACCCATGGATGATCCCTCCCAGAACAATAAAGAGGAAGGATTCGTGAGACGCATCCCGGTATATTTCGCTGGTACAGATTTGGTCCCTCCGAGGGGCATACATGACCTCCGTAATGCTGTGAGCAGGCAGAAAATTATCGTTCTCTGGGACTTGAAGCTCGAAGATGCGGCGATCCTGAAGAATAGTATACTCTATATTAAGGAGAGGCTTTGGGAATCTACTATGATTGCCTGAATAGCAGATTCTTTCTCAAAATTTGGAAGATCGGCGATCTTTTTTTTTTTATTCTCCATACTTGGCCCCTATTTAGAGTGAAATGTGTGGGACCCACGACCTCTCTCCACCTTCCTATATATTCCTTGAAGAAGGCGTAATTCTCCTCTGCCAACCACGAGAAATAGGCCTCGTCAAAGGCACCTGTCCGGTTTTCCTGGATAGCCAGGCTCGATGTCCATCCATGGCGGCACAGAATATTACTGCGTGCTCGGTTGTATCGGGCATACCGCAGATGGGGCACCTGGGATTGATATTCTTGCCATGTTTCCGCAGCTTCTCCCGGAAACCTCCATGGCCTGTCAGAATCTGTGAGGACCAGTATTCGGGATGGACCCACTTCGCCGCTACTCTGGGGTAGACAGTAGGAAAAAACTTCTTAAGAGTTGCACACTTTTCACAAGCGACCCACCGTCTGTTCCACCCATCCAGTGAGTCCTCCCTAAACACCTTCTTCCACCTCCCAGGCTCCTCACCCATCCTCTGCTGTAGTTCCTCCGGAATTGTATCAAGCCTTGCCTATTAGCATCGAATTTGATGGTGTCCTCTGGAGGATGAGATCCAACGGCATCTCTCCGGCCACTACGTGCACCGCCTCGTGCGACACGGTTCTCGGTAACCCTCAGCAGCGTCAGTCTCTGGATGGTCGCCAGCTTCTTCTTCTGCGCTTATGTGAGATAAGTACATACAGGATATACATAACTCAGGATGCCCAGTACGACTCCAGTAGTCGGGTACCTCAGGTCCCAGAATGCACTCCTTATTCTTGACAGTCCATTCAGAGAACAGGTCACCCTATCTCGGAGGTATCCGAGGTGTGGGATGACGTCGAATGTCTTTTTGAATTTCACCCCAAGGTATTTCACCTCGTCACCGAGGCGGACCGATCGGCGATCTGAGGCCGTTCTGCATTGGATTAGACAGAGATGAGCACTGAATCGTAAAGACCCACATATCTCCTCCCTGTGATGAGCAAGGTCCTGGAGAACCTCATCATGACCAGTCGAGAACCAGTTCTTAAATGAGCGAGTCTCCCATGGAAATACGGATAAGATAACCCAGGGCACCTGAATGAGAGTTTGTGAGGACGTTGAAGGAAGAGGGGAACGGTGTCATGTTTCATGACCAGGCACTTGCATTCGAATTTCACTCGTTCTAATATTTTTTACTAGTTTCGTGTTTGTGTAATTTATTATAATAATATAGATATATAGATTAATTATTTATTATTATTAGGCCTAATTTTTATATTTTACATTCGCTACTGATTAAATCATGAAACGCTACTAAAGTTAGTTTCATTTTTATAACTTTCTAACCCGATCAGTTTTTAATTTTTTAATTTGTTGCTATTTTACTTTCACTTACCTATATATGAAATATATAGTAAGGGAAAGTATTGCGATCGTGAAAAAATTCAAATTCGACTTCAAAATGGAAATACGCATTTAATCGACTTACCAGAAGTGCCACTTTCAACGATTTTTATCACACTCGTTAAATCAATGTATAATTAAATCGCCTTTAATGTCAGCTAGACTTTATTCTCATTGAAATAGTCTAACTGGAAATAATGCCGAATTTTTAAAATTTCTTCCTCTAAAGTACCTCCAATTTTGTTTATTTTAAATAAATCTCTCATTGTTAGTAGTAATAAAACATGGATAAATAAATTTTTAAAGATATGATTTTTTTTTTAAGATAAAATTCTATGAAAGATTTTGACAATTAACAAAAGAGAAAAAACTGAAATATTTTCACAGGCTGAAAACAAATTTTCGCAAATAACAGTAATAGTATATATGCCGTAGGAAAGCTAAAGATTTTAGAAAAATATTACCTAATATATAAAGTCGTAAAAGTTAATGGTGAGTGACGAAAACGCATAAACTTAAGTGATTGTTAAGATAATTATTTATATTGTTATATTAATTATCAGAAACTAAATGTTTGTATGAAAACTAAATGGAATTTCCATGAAAACTAAATGTAAAATGTTTAGTAGTTTAATATTATGTGAACTATAATAATATAGAAAATAGTTTCATTCAGAGAATGGAATAATAAAACTTCCACAACAGGTTAGACCACAGGAGAATACTGACTCTTTATTTGTTTCCTTGTTTGTATTGCCAACATTACAAAATATAATATCGACGATCGATACATTCGATATCAAATATAAAATATAAATATTCAAAATTTATTTCAAATAGGGAGGTAAATGAAAGTTGTGTGATGCAATGTGCACCAATTTTTTTTATTTATTTTACATATGAATTTAAAGAGAATCTCTCAAAACAATTTAATAAATATTTGTGAAAATCTCCTATCTACTTTTACCGTATTTCCAAAAAACGATGAGCCAAGTTAAAACAATCTTTTTAAATATTTAGATAATTTATTTCTTTATTGAAAAATACCTTTTTTCTATTTTTTGTTTTGTTCATATATTATAACGCAAATGGAAAAACATGTAAACATAAATATGAAACCGGAAGTTCATTCTAGTGAGTGATCGGTTCTGGTCTGGTTTCTTGAGTTCAGGTGGTTCATATAATACTCTTCGATATAGTTACTACAAGGTTTACCTTAAAGGCTAAAATTTAAAAATTTAATTATTAAATTTAAAAATAAATGTGCGAAATTTGGATTCATGGAGGTACAATTCTATTGATCCATCTCTTGTGAGCAGTTAATGTGTTGTATAAGGTTAGCCATTTTATATGTTCAAATGGATCACATGATTGCATATATTTTGTATTCAATAATTTATAATATATACTTTCAATTTATCAATGTTAATATTACATTTGCAACAATTGCAATTAATTAAATTAGCTTACTGAAATACAGTTTCCAGATAAGGTCGTTCGGAGGAATTTCTTTAGGGGGAGTCGGTCCTAGAGAATTATAGCCAATATATCTAAAATATAGGTAATATCTTTTAGGTAATATCTAATATAACAAAGTTGAGTGTATTACGGCTTTTTAGAGCAGAATTCTACTCATTGTGTGATAATTTCACCGGTTTCAAGAAAAATGTTTAAAATCGGAAGTATGAGTACTATATAAAATAAATTCATGTCCAGAATTAAGTACATGGGTTTTAGTGAAAACGGCGAAGTAACATTAATTTAGTGTGAGTTGATAATAAGTTGACAGTAATCAAAATTCATGAACAACTTAAGAATTATTCTTTGACAATAGAAAAAATGTCTATGAAGAAGGATTCATAATTGACCAACGACCTCTGGATCTTTAAATAACAATCTTTATTCCCAAACATACAATAACTTCGTTTCCATCATTAAATGTGATATTACAAATTTAAATTACTGCAGCATACGTTCATATTTAGCATCTTAAAATTAAAAAAGGGGACTGATATGTTCTAATATTCTCCTTTTGGAATGATCTAGAAACTAAACTAGAAAATTAAACTGTCTTAAGTTTCAAACATTCGGTGTCGAGCGACTCATACATTTATTATGTATACATTTATTAAAAGTTATAATGATGAATTAAAATTACCCTTTATTTAAAAGTTCCAGTAATGATCTCAACGTTGAGCGGAAAAGTAAGCTTAATTCCCTACTGGTGCGTCTTGGACGAATTCGCTACACTTTTCATTAGCCAGATGTGCAATTTTAAAACCAGGAAAATATTTTAAGAAAATAAGATCAGTTCGAGAAGTGTGCTCGATGGGTTTGCTGAAGTCTGAGCGCACACTTCTCACAGTTACCATCAGCCAGACTTCCACATTCTATTTCAGAATTGAATTCAGTAATATGTTAGATAGGTAAGTTTTGATGACAATTTACTAATTTTTGCTCTAAATTTTCAGAATGTTCGCTACGCCTTACCACAGCCAGAGGCGCTGTTCTGGTTGAAGCGACGCTTGACTATTTTAGTAAATTACTTCCAGATGTATGTTCGATGGATGAGCTAAATCTGCAACTGGCTTCTGGACTATAATATCGAACAACTGAAAAAAACTATTAGATTGATTAATTTTAAAAGTTAATTTTCTTTTTACTTTCAACCTAATATTCTCCTTTTTTTCTCACTCACGATTTAACAATCTTCCTTCCCTTTTTGATTTTTAGAGGGAGGAGGGAAGGAGGGGTAAGACTCTGTGTACGCCCATGTTTCCAGATTATCTCTTAATAGCACAACTACGAGTTTGCTTCTTTTTTTGTAATACTGCATTCTTAACTTATATTGATAATCCTTTATCCGTCATTAAGACTAGAACATGTATTTCTCTTTTCTTTCTTCATTCTATATATGTGTTGGTCGTGAGCTATAGTTGCAAGGACGAACATGGAAAACTCAGGGAGATGGATTCCTCTTGCCAAAACCGGTTTTATTCTACCAGTAACTGAAGATCTTTAATTCTACAATGCAGGATAGTAGATATTTCCAATTTGAAGTGTTCGATATATTGGGAGTGATGGAAATGTATTTGGTTTTGTTATTTATGTACTTTACTATACATCCATAAATGTAAGGAAAGTTATTAGTAATGGAGCTGGTGGAGGAATATTTTACATTAACGGATGTGTCCTCAACCAACAGAAACTTCCAAAATAAGAGATCCTTATCATTCTATTCCCATATATGACTCACAAGCTCATCAGGCATCCGCAGTCAACGTGGGATATCTAATTTACGAATGCCATCCCTGATTTCCTTTCAAATGAACCTCTCATGAGACATTCCACAGCGTACCCAGTAAGAATGCTTGTTATTATAAAATTTTGTGTGACTGTAACCTTGATACTTTGTACGCCAAGGAATCTTTTTTACTTTTCGTTAGTATCTTTACAGGAACTACCTTTATATTGCATGTTTTTTTCGAATCCTTGAATTGAGCGATTTAATTATTTATTTTTTTGCGAGATCGAATCAATAATATTGACAGTTTTGCAACCATTTTTCAGCAATTCCTCTTTTATAATTGAATTAGATGAGGAGTGGTGAAGACCATTTATAACTACTCTAGGGTACCCTAAGATAGTTGAAATGCATAAGAATCAGCATAACTTAGCGGTGATCTACAAGAGTCTGTTTTACTCGGATGAACAGTCTCCCATGCTATCGTAGGTCTTAACTTAAAATTATTTGAAACTGATATATTACCTAGGGATAATAACGGAGAGGTGATATTTTCAATTTCTTTCAAATGGATCGTAGGTAGTTTATTAGATTTATTGGTTGTAGACTGTAACTTTAGTTTCACAAAATCGCACGAAAAATGCTTTAAACAAAGTTTTATAATGCGGTTATATAACTTATATTCGGTTATATAACAAGTTTTTAATTTGTTATTTCAATATTTATTTGTTAATTCAATTTAAGTTGTTAGTTATATAACAAGTCATATAACATGCTTGCCGGGGAGAGTCGATAAGATCAAAATTGTACACCATTGACGTTCGCCCTTCTCTACACTTTTCGGCAGTCGTCCATGAGCCTTTCCGGTGAACAGTTGTCTACACATTTTTCAGTATATACATTGGATTTATCCATTTCTGAAAATTGATTTGGTCAAACCTAAAGATCAGCGATTATGTCAAATTATTTCGTGTGAAACAAGTGCTGTGGGATCTTACAGATATTAATTTTAAGGACTGAAACAAAAAGCACGATACGTGGGTTGAATTAGATGAAAGCACTGATTCTTCCTTGCTCCCCGCCATTCTGAAAAATTATCACATATCATGAATGATCACAGAAAAGATGACCTTTTGTAGTAACTTTTTTATACAATTAAATCTATCTTTTTCTTTTTAATAACGAAGTTATACAAAAGACTTGTTATGTAACAAAAAGTTGTATAACGAAATTGTTATAAAATAAGTATTTTGTTTGTTTGTAGGTGGACCCAGCTTAAAATATGGCAATAATATTTGATAATAATATTTTTTTTTTTACACCGATTCGTTGAAACTTTAATAACATTTTTGTTAATAACGTTGCTGATAAAATTGTTACTTTTTTCAACACAAACGTTGCGATCCGGATCAAAATATCCGTTTAACTAGAATTGAAGTTTTTAACAAGTTAATAATCTTGCAATAACATTTCATTATTTCCTATTTAGGCAGCTCGTCGGAATGTTGTTAGCATTTTTGTTAGAAATATGGTTTAATAGCAGTGTTAATAACATTCCGCTATTGATCGGTGTAAACAATTGGAATTAAAATCTTAATTACAAACAAGTTATTAATACTTTGCTAATAACAATGTTACTGGTAGCATTTCGCTAAAAACCCCACCTAGCGTCGCAAGCTTCACACTGACTCTTCACTAAGCCTAAATTATGTAAGTCTGTTAATGTATTTTTTAGTTGATCGTTAAATAAAAACATCTGATTATTATTTTGCGAGATTCATCTACAATTTTAAATTTTACAATGTAAATAAAATAAACTGTAGTGGTGCTCGCGGGCTGTAGTTTGGAGGCTCTTGCACTGCTGTAACAGAAAACGGTTTGAATTGAAAGTAGCTATCAAAATTCGATCTTTCAGACATTCCTGCCTAATCTATAATTACGATTCTCTAACACTGGTTAACAGAAGATACTTACATTGCCCATTAATTAAAGTAGGTGCTTAATCTTACAATTGAAGGGTTTGCCGCAAAAAGGAGATAGCTCCGACACAGGGGAGTTTGGACTTACACGTACTATTTTGTAGCAAAAAAATAGTTCTTTCGTTTTATACCCAAAATTTGTTACTCCAATTATTATTTAAATGTGCTCTTGGTAAATTAATAAAACTAAGGAATTCGAAAAATGCCGTTTTTCGCTGTCGTTACTTGAATTTGGTGCGACGAAATATAGTATACTCTGATTATTTTGAAGTATTAAATAAATAAAATGTTGTAATGATGATTTTTTCTCAATTTATTTTTCTCTAAGATAGAAAATCTGTTTTGTGGCAAAAAAATAGGCAGATGCAACAAACAACCTTATGTTGCATCCAGTGGAAGTTGAATTTTTGACTGCAAATACTGTTATATGTATGAACAATTAAGGAAAATGGCCAAAAATAATTTTTTCTCATAACTTAGAAATTTGAATCATTAAACGTCTGTAATAGTTTTCCTAAAATTTGAAAAATGGGAGCTACCATCTTTTTGCAGCAAACCCTTCAATTTACTGTGAACAAACTCTAAATTTGTGTAGTTGTAAATTTTTATAAATGAGAGTTTCATTAATAAAAACGAATTAAATCAATTGAAAAAATATTATTATATCATAACTCCTTATCAACAGTTAAGGAGGAATGAAGGTATCATTTTAAAACCAGGATGTTTAGAAAAATAATCTCGCCGAACAGTCTTATTTCAAGACCCAGGAAAATGTTGCGTAAGATTCAAAAATGGATTAACCAAAGATACTACATATCTTATCTTAGTAAAAATTGAATAGGCTATCGAGGAAGTTTATCGTGAATGTGATTAAATTTTAACAATATCGGAATTAAATTAACCTCTGGAAATAATATGGTTGCTATTTAAAGAATTATCCTGTGAGATTTAGAGTGGAACTGAGCCGGGAGGGAGGACAGGGGGTTCCCGCGCTACAGGCCCCGCTACTCAGTATTTTTGGGAATATTTCGACGGATTATTTAAAATTTATTCAGTTCCAAAAGACTCTTCGTATCCATTCTCAACGAATTGTAAGATATAAATCAACTGTCACCGATATCTGCATGTAACTTCTAAAAGAACCATAGTTGGTTACTACTTTCGTGGACCGTCTTTTACCACAGGAAGACCATGGCACTGTAAGCTAAGGGGGGCCCTCCGGAAGAGATCATTATTATTTTGTAGAGATTATGATTATTTTTTTAATAAGTATGGATTATCACCAGAACTAAACAACATAGGGTAGGTGTGGGTAAAAGTTCGCATTTTAATTCTTGATAATTAGAAAAATTAGTTATTAATGATCCCAATATTTTGCATTGGATTCAATACCTTCACTCAAAGAGTTCAGAATAACACAGGGAGACCTTCAGGGAGATTGGTGTGGTCTCACTAACCCCCAAGCTCATCACCTTCAGACAGCTTTATTGTCTTGTATTTTCTCCGATTTTTAATGTCTGTTTAGTTTTTTCCGGTGATTTTATTATCATTTTATTTTAAAAATTAGTAATATTTCATGATATCGCCGATGAAGACGATATGACAACTCTTTTAACTTTAGTGCTAAACATAATTGAATACATTGTCGGTATTGTGAATTATTTTATTATTTTTTAATTTTAACTTCTGTAGTATTTTTGTATAAAGCTGATATCCCATTTCCATGGTATATTTTACGAAGATTCCAAATAACAATTAAATCCCAAGAGTGTTTGATGGCAATTTCCAATGATGCACAGAATTCTGAACCTGAACTAGATGCCAGAGAGGGCGAGCTTAATTTTGCCGTCCCTTCTTTCATCACTCAACCCTCAAAAAAAGTGAACTGTATTTTAGGTAACATATCTCTGAATAAATATCATCATCTCATAACTTCAACTCATTTTATTGACTGAATTAAAGCCATAACGATCCAAAAGCAGAAACAAGTAGTTTGTTGCTTATCCTAAAAATAAAATTTAGTTTGAAATTTGCCGCCCTTTAAATTCTGCCGTCCCCTTTGCCCTCCCACTCTGGATCCAGCCCTGACAGAATTTATCGAAAAATATATATAACAAAATCGACGAGGCCTGCATTTGATGTTATTAAAGCCTGTAGAATGAGCGACAAAATATTCACAGTGTCGTCGAAATCAAATATTAAAATTGTCGATCCATTTTTATTGCAATTAAGAGCGCGTTTTCAGTTTATTCGAATCTGAAAACCCTTTTGTAGATGATGTATAAAACAATCTTAAGGAGTGATTAATTGAAAGCACAAGCAAAATTTATTTTTCAATAAAAATTTAAAAAATGTCAGAGATTTGAATGAAAATTTTTTTTTTGAATGGCTATCCAAATTAACTTAAATCATTTCAAAGGACAATACATTTTTGATGTAAAATAATAGTTTAAATTAGTAAAATGAAATATCTTTAAAAAATATTAATTTTTACAATCATTATTCCATTTAAAATCAGATATTTTTAAACTTCTAGTTGTGTTTTTCACTTTGGTTGACATGTAAATAATTTAGTCAAATAATTTTAAAAAAGCCATTAGGTCACCAATACTTAATTTTTTATTTCGACGTTTCGGCTATTCAAGACATTTTCAGGTACTTATTTATTCTTCATCGTTTTATTTTAAAACTCGTCCCTTGATATTTGTTAGTTTCCATTCCTGATAACATCGGTTGTTCAGTCAATCGTTTGTATCTTGCATTGCTATTTCTGAATGACTTCAACGCTAGCCATGATCTTCGAACGTGACTGGAAAACATCGAGTGAAAACTCACTGTGGTGTGTCCAGCTGCTCTCACACGTTCTGCTCTCCTGGGAATGGCGCTACCTCGACACTATACCTCCTCCTCACCAGGCAACCCCATCGCATTGCTGAGTGCTCCGCTCTTGACTTCCTTACTTCAGATCACTGCTCGGTTCATGGAAGGCAAGAACAACCAAGGACGAAGAAATTTAGATATCGAGAGGCAAATTGGAAAAGGTAGCAAGCAGAAGTTTTCTGCAAACTGCATACAGTGCCTTCACTCCGCACAAGAGAAGATGTGGATCTCAACATAAAAATTTTCAGCAGCATTTATCACTTAGCACCACTTTTTATCCAAAACAACCACACCTTAGAGCAACTCCACCATACATTATGACGTTGATTGAATGTCGACGAATCCTGAAAAATAGATGATACTGCTCCAAGAACCGAGATATTAAGAGGGCTTTGAACTCAATCACCGCTCAAATCAAAAATTTACATTAGCAATAGAAGAATGTTCTATGGCAAGACCGACTCACTGTGATGTCAGGGAGTTTTAGAAATTGACGAAAACGTCAACTAGGAAATCTGCAACGAATCGACCGCATGACAGAGACTGCCTAGCACACCTGTTGAACAAGGCGAGGTACTGGTTGACCACTACAGAAGCGATATTGAATCAAGGATATTTGAAGTCAGACAACCATACATATCCACTTTTAGCATATAGAAAAAATAACAATATATCGATATTAAAAAAAAAAATATGGATATCATTCTCCGATTTTTATTTCGATAGATCTTTATATCGATATTAAAATTTGAGAATCGAAACCGATATCTTTTCAACAAAAAAAGGGGAAAAAATTCAAATAAAAAATTTCTACAAAGACGACGGCTAAAACTTATGGTTAGCTGTGTTCTAGGGATCTGAATAAAATATTTTGAGTTGAGTTTTATTTCCAAATTCAATTTATTGTTCAATAAAATCCTAAAGGAGCTTGCACTGTTTTTTATGAAAAACTGTCGCAAATTGATAAATTATTTATGATTAAATGATCAAACAATGAACCATCATAATTATTTTTTAAAACAATGAAGGTAAGTAATATTGACTAAGTCCGACTTGATGTTTTATCAATACGAGTTATGAAGAAGATTAAATTGTTTTATACTTGCAATAGGAAAGTATTTGCTAGGAAACGCCGTTTTGGAGTTGTAAACAAAAAGCTGGAAAAAAGTTTGAAAACGCTCTATATCTAAAAATTTAGCTCCATCAAATTTACAACCGATGGAGAAACGATAAAAAGTCATAAAACTAAAATTGTTTATCTTTTTGACTTCAATAGGCCTACCAAGTTTGACGACTGTCAGTTTCTATTAAGTATGTAAATAATTGAAAAATTGGCGAAAAAGTAAAAAAAAAAATGTCTAGACATTAAAAAAAAAACTAGCTCTATCCAAGGTATAACTGATAGAGATGTGACGAAAATTTATAGGATCAAAATTGTAGATCTCAAAAAATCAGTTGCTTTTGGAGCAAACCGTAGGTAAAAAAATACTGTGATAGGTATTGCCGTTTAGTCAAATATAGGTCTTACGAATTTTTAAGTTTTGCCGCCATTTTGATTTTTTTTGGGAGGTGAAATATTAAAAATTTGCCTTTTTGGAATTTTCCCATCGGTTTGCAGGCTAAAAGCTACACGTTTGCCAATTTTCAAGCTCAAAGCTGCATCTATTAAGTTAGTTAGAATTTAAACAAATGAGCGAGTAAGAGAGACAATCTGACTCGCTGCCCATCCTGAAACATTATGTCTTGATTCCAAATTACCAAATTAGGAACATATATATGCATATAATAATAAGACAAAGAACTCCAACTTTGAAATTCATTTAAATAAAAAAAACCTATAAATTCATCAAAGAATCATGAGTTAAATTAATACATCACATTGAAAACAGTCTCAAATTAAATATATATGAAGCACTTAAAATAATAAAATCCTTCAAATACAATCCAGATTTTTGCTTAAATGACCAAACAAATATCTCCAATAGTCCAATCTTAAATTTATTCCCATCCATAACAGAAAAAACAATTACTGGAAAAACCTCGACTCCTAAACCATTTACCAATAAACACCCCACCTTTCTTCCATTACTAGTTTCGTACGAGAACAAATTAATACAAACTTTTCTACTTAAACTATCTTATAAATAATCTACATAAACCTTGGTGAGTACCAACATGTATTTTATTTCTTGTCTTAATTAAATTCATAATTCATAAATGTTTTATAATACTAATTTATATTACATTTAATTTAATATGTATAATAATACCAAACTATATTCTGAATTGCTTATTTTTGAATTTTTGTGAGTTTTTAGAACTGAAGATGAATGTATAACATTCGAAACTAGTTTTCAATAAAAACAAAATTATAGAAGTGGCAAATAATTTATCAATCTCTAATTAGTATTTAATTATGTTTGTGCAGCTATTTACTGCTGTTTCCAATCTGTTTCCCATGTTTTTTTACAGAAACAAAGTTGAGTAAATAAATAAATATTGTGTTTTGTATTGTATCTCAGTGATTAAAACCATTCTGGGGATATTATATAGGATTAATAGGATTATATAGGATTAAGTCCTACTAGGATTGTATAGTATTTAAATTCTAAATATCTGTAAAGCACTCTCAAAATACAAAATTTGATGCTCAACTAATTTTATTCGATTTTTTTTTAATTTAGAATAGCCGTTTCCATGGTACAGTAGTTTAAAAGTCACTACATTGAATTTTTTGACAAAGTTGGTAGAATTTGTTGTTCTTCGACCGTCGGTTTCGACCATTTTTCTGAACCAAACTTATAATGTCAGATACTCATCCGAAGTAGAATTTAATGTTATTTAATTCTTGAAATATAAAAGTTTTGGCACCCTGAAGCACCGTTTTGCAGTTATAAATTAATAAGTGAAAATAGCCAAGGAAAATTCCATGTTTGGTTGGCCGCCATTTTTTATTCCGTCAGCCTTGGCTGCAGACGTATATTTTTTAGCTCTTCTTCAAGAACATACTATCTAAAATAGGTGAACCTTTATGTAAAATAAGTCACGTTTTTCTTCATGGGCTTCCGGACTATAAATAGGCTTACCTCAAACGCAGCTTCTATAAAATTCCACATTTTCATACTACGGCACTCTTCTTCCAAACGAAAGATATTTAAAAGATTCAGATAAGAAAAATTGTGTCCTTTCCAAATTGTAGATTAGATATGTACTTGACCTATAATGTTCACTGTATTGGGTCAAGATCAAAATAGATTAAAACTGATGTCCTATTGGAAAATATTTAAAAAAAATGTTTAATACAATTTTTAATACATAAAATATAAAAGTATTAAATCAATTAGTAAATATAAAAGAATCAGTATTGGAAAAAACCCGATAGGCCGGTTTCGCTCAGCTGAGCGCCGTAAACAGGATTTCTTTCTTGTGACGTCAATCGGCCGTGGTGCCTCAGTTTGTCCAGCTCTTCAGCGCCTCCAGGTGTTCGACCATGTTCGTCCTCCTCTTCTGGGTTCTGCTTTCTGGCGTTTATGCACAAAACTTTCTCTACTTGGGTGAGTGTTGTCCTAGAATATAATTTTGAAAGACAATTTTTAGAAAAATAAACAGATTTGAACCTAAATAACTTAAAGCATGGTTTTGTGAACAAGATGCGGCAAACATATTAAATTGGGTTGTTGTAAATAACATAAAAATTATTGATTTCATTATTGACTAGAAATTATTGTTTTGTAAAAATATTTACATAAATCCATAAATATACGTTAGACCCGCGTTATAAAGGAAGGTCTGATCCAATTTCTCGTTAGTTTTAAAATAAGTCAACTAAATATGTTTTTGTTACTTTTTTTTTTTTTTTTGTATTTTGCAGTTCTTGTTTCTCATCCGTTTAGGCTTTGTCAGATAATACATTAAAGCTCCTTTATTGTATGTATATTTCACTGTGTTTCATCTCATCTAGAACCGCCTCATGTGGACTAAAGACGTCAATTTAAGAAATATGTATTTTAAATTACTTTTATAATTAAGAAATTAATTATCTTCTTAATATAATGCTGACATTCGAGTCATAGATTAACACACAATATAATTTGAAAATTAATTCGCCTTTGACAAAATCAAAATTTAATTGCTCCATTAAAATTATAATTGTTATGCGTAGTCATTAATTACAATTACGAAGCTGGTTTACGGTGCATCTATGCCAATTACTACTTCGTTTATTTGCTATTTGACAATATTTGATTTTTAATGGAAGCCATATAATTTAGTTGTGGTGAATATTTGCGATGTTTCACATATCTTATGTGTTTCTAAGATTCCGTTGTGAGATCAACTATTTTAATTATACTTTATTTTGGCAAGAACCAATATAAAAATTAACAAATTGAATTGAAATTCTTTACTTTCCAAATACTATTGCCGCCTGAGTAGAAGTTATTTATTTTTGGTGGAACACACTAAATTTTATTTCTATATCTGAAACTTTAGAGTAGATAAGAGGATGTAATGGTATAATTATAGATTAGCAATGCTTGTTAAGCCTGTAATTAATAGATCATTCAATTAAGCAGTGAAGATTATGTAAAATTGATGGTTTTACCTCTTCTATTTACTAATTAATACAATGTTCATTAATGTGTTTTGAACTGGCTTAACCACAAGATTTTCCGCAGCTGCTGACACTCTTCTCAAGCAACGTATACACCGAAAGATCACATTAATTGAAATTAAGAATTAGTTGAAGTAGGAAAATTAATCCAACTAATGCGTTTGATTTTCCTGATAGTATAAAAAATGTATAGTTTTTAACTATGAAAGGAAACAGAATAATGCCGAAACTTATAAAAAAAATTATACTTTTGGACGAAGTGATGTATAACCTATCTCTACCTAATTTTGACATATATAAGTACGCAAGGCTTTCAAATGTTGTCAAGTTCTCTTGACTGAATTTTATAGAAACAATAAAGACACTAATATTTCATTAATAAACCTTGTATTAAAATTAATGCATTACAGCTCCTAACCTCATTCTCAGCCAATTATCGTAAACATCTTTAGAGCCACAATCTACGATGTACAGAAATAGATATGACATAAGATATATTATTTCCTTTTTGTTTTGTTTTGATTTTGCAAATTGGTTTCGAGCTAGGAGCGCTATCTATAGGAATTGTTTTCATCAAACATTAGCGGATCGATGTCGTTAAGTGTTAAATATGACTTACCTTTTTTGTTATCAAGACATTAAATTTTATTTTTTTATCAAAATATAGTTTTCTTGCACTTTATAGATATATATATCTATTATTTAAGTTATTTCTAACTTTATGTTTAGAAACTGATCATTGGATTCTTAATGGTAATATCCAAGAGCATATGTGAATAGTAAACTTTTAGTCCTGAAGATTTAAAATAAACTGGAAATTTCTTTGAGACTTTTTTTTTTTTTATATTCCAAAAAGAGCTGGTAGAAATGTTGAATCAAATGCAACATTTGAATACAATGTATACAACTTCCTAAGTTACAAATGTAAATATTTTTACAGACAATTTTTTATCACAAATTAAAACAAAGAAGTGGGACTATAATATGACGAAAAGTATTCATCAATTTAAAACGGGGTTAGTCAAGTAAATCAATTTTTTTAAATTTATGTATATGTATTTTTTATTACTATTTTTTGCCTGTGAGTCTGGATTTCAAATTATCTACTCCAAAGCAGATAGGCTATCCGAAAAACTGGTATGTTCTAATAGTTTATAAGTCTAATATGTTATAATAGTTTTTTTATTTAACGTATAATAAAAAAAGAAAACGTACCAACTTGTCGTTACTGTGGGAGAGATTTAACTGTGATGCACATAGTCACTGATTGTATAGCTCATGAATCAGATTGATTCAGTACAGATGAAAGGACAGGTTTTCCGAAGAAGGTTTTGGTCCCGTATATCTCACGTGTGGGGTTCCCCAAGGTGCGGTACTATCACCATTAATGTTTCCCATTTATACTAGTAAAATTGTTGGAACCAAGGAACAGAATGCCATAGCTTCAGCTTTTGCAGATGATATTGCCGTCACAAGTGATAGCTTAAAGCTACCAAAGGCAGTAAAGCAATCGGTAAATGCTTTTCAAAAAATAGTGGAGGAATTGAAACATTTGAAGATAGGTGTGAATCCAGATAAAACGAAGTGCATAATATTTTCGTTCCAGAAAGGAAAGGAGAAACTCCCATCACAGTTTAAAATTAATAATTGCGTAAACAAATTATCTAAAAGTATCATATATCTTTTACAGGCATTTATGGTTTTTGGCACACTTGTTAAAACAATCAAAACTGTACGAATTAAAACATAACGGTTTAATCATTTATTATCTACCTCAAGCCTATCTTCTCGTTTAAAAGCATTAATATCTAAAACTATTTTACGTCCTAACCTATTGTATGGCGCACCAGCAGTTTGTTATGTTGCTAAGTCGACAGAAAAGCTTCTACGATAATTTCAAAACACAGTTTTACAAAGAATGGTAAAAGGAACTTCATTGCAAATAGTAAAATCATTGAGGCTCCACGAGGAATTGAAAAATCCTAGAGTTACGGAATTCCGAACCGGGAGGGATACAAAATTTTACGAATCTATAAAACAAATACGATAACAAAGCCCATATTCAGTGAGCTCATACCTTCTGGAGTACACCAGTGTTGGCAAAAATTATTCGAAACATAAAATTTAGATTTAGATCGAAACAAAATGAAAGGTGAGTGAGCCCCATCACCAAAGTAATAATTAGAAATTATAAAACATTAATAAAAATTGAAGATGCATTATAGACCTCCTTAAAATGCATATCTGCAGAAAAAGAGGAATCAACAGTAGAAAAGAATAGTAGGCAACTATTAAGGTCTCATATTATTCTAAACATGTGACAAAATTCATTCAATCCAATCAATTTATTTTTACCAACTTGTAAATTGAGTGCAAATGATCTTTGTGATCGAAACACTTTAAAATAAATAAATATTAAACTTGGCATTTTCGAATAACAAATGGTTAGAACCAGATTATTTCTACTTCTCAGATCATTAAATGCTGTATTGGTAGATGGTTTTTTAACAATAAATTCTTCAGATGTGGATTTTAATTCTTTCCAACGTTCGTTTTTAATTCTTTTCTAAAGCTTCGTATGTAATACGTTGTAATAATCATGAAATTATTGGCTTGCTTGTGTATAATGTTCTTCAGATTAGGATAAACGGCATTATTTTTCACTTTTCCGTTAACTTACTATGTAATTTGAGAAACACGATTTTAGCCGCAATTTCCACGAAAATAATAATATTTTGCGCTGTATCGAAGGTCATCGGAAGGGGTGCGGCTGCATTTTATATCCGTTTCATAACCACCAGAAAACGATTATGGGGGGTTTGGGATGTCGGATTAATAAATATATATATTTAAAATATATATTATATATATATATATATATTATTTTATAGCATATATATATATATATATGCATAAATTATTTTTGTTTTTTTCCACGTTACATTTGAGCACTTCTTGCAGCCCTCGTTGGATGAAATGAGATGGAATTTGGTATGTAGGATTGTGTTTTATGCAGAACAATACCATAAAAGTTGAAGTAAATTTCAGTCAAAATTTCGGTATGTTTACCTATTTTTCTGTGGTTTTCAAGGTTTTGCGCACCTCTACACTCCCTCCAAATTGAGTTAAAGGGCTAAAAATTTGCATGTTAATTGAGTTGGTGTTAGAGAACTGTCTTTTGGGGTCTCAGCTTTTTTCTGCCAGACCTGCCATTTTGATATTTTCAATTTATATTTTAGTGAAAATTGGTGAGTCTATATCCAATTATCCCAATCTGATGACAGGCAAATAGAAAAATCATGCCATGCACTGTATGAATGCTGACCACTGGACACAAACAACTTCCTGGTGCAGATCAAACTCTTCTGCGCTTTTGAGAAGTTTTTCATTAAAACTAATAAAAAGAAGTATTCTCCGTTAATAAAAAAATAAAATAATCGAAACAATTATTACAAATAATAAAACCTTTGAATGTGAAATTTTAATTTTCTTATTTATTTTCTTGAAAAAGAGGCATCATCCGGTCCTTGGAAATTAACAAATTGACTCGGACTACAAATGGATTTTTTGGATGGGAACTTATTATAAAAACATACATATTAAGACAAAAACTGTCAATGTCAATATTAATCAGAAAATCAAAACTAGCTTCATTGATACAAAAGCCAATACCGTGAAATTAACAAGCATTGGGTGGAAAGGAGATTAAAATATATATATTTATGTATGGGGTAGGGAGAAAAAAATATGCAATTTTGTTATTTTTTGATATTCAGAACAATTGGTCATCAATTTCTCCATTATTCTGCATGATGTTTATACACTACGTTCTTAAATTCTGTCCAAGAGCCGCTTCTATTGAAGAATTAGTAACAGAGGTCTCGCAGTTTTTCTAAATCCTTCCAATGCGCATTTTTAGCCCATAACATGGGGCAAATGTACGCAGCTCGTTTAACTTTACATATATTTGTGTTAAGTTATGTCTTTGTTGCCAGCATTAACCTCTTCTTCAGTCTCTTGGAATCGTTTATTTTTTTTAATTTTTACTCCAGTATAGTAGTAATAATGATAAAAATAATTAATTTTCAAAGCATAAAACCTAAAAGAATCCTTGGTTTTCGCTGGTATCTGTGCGACAGAAAAGTTACCTTTCTGGAACAAAGGAGAGCCTTTATCATCCTGATTTAATTCGGAGAAGCGCATATCAAGGTCAGAGCTGCTGTGCGCAGGGTCATAATGTGCCTGACCCAAGAACTTGAAATTGCAAGTTTCTTTTTGGTTTTGACGGAATCAGTTTCCTTTAAAAAATTTCTACAGCTTCTGGTTTTTCTTAGCTGCCTCTGCTCCAAACTGCTCTTTATTTTATGATGATGTCAGCAACACAGATTTTAAAACCTTTTTTTATGCTCTTTCTTCTTATTTTAATTTTCGGTGGATTGTAGGTAATAAAACCTAGAATAGAATAGAACGCTCGAATATAGTAGTGCATGTCAGTGGCGGCCCCTGTATATTGGTAACGAGGGTTCAAACAAATAATCATCATAGTTTCCAAAACTAATATACGACTTAATATTAAAGTCACAAGTAAAGAAGCCTTCAGTTTTGTGATTTTACTACTCCAATAGTCAATGCAAAGTCCATTTTTTGTTGGGAAATAAAGATTAATTTATTTCTTTTAACCAGTTTATTGGTACAGTGAAAATAAACAAATAATACATCAATTGGAAATGAAATTAACTTTTGTACGCTAAATTGCCTGTGGTAAAAAAACCATGCACCCTTGCACCGAGCTGGTTGGTTCACACGTTTTGTGTGCACATCTTGCGATTATAGCAAACGTACCCTCTCCTACTCGAAACCCAGGCCACTCTCCGCCTTTGCGGGCTGTTTCTGCCAGATTAAACGCTCTGTTGTTATTGATTTATTCAACCTTAAATAAATATATTCTATTTCGTTTTACTGCTATAAAGTAATTGTATTTTTCTTTTATAAAGCTAGGGGGGATCGCGTGCTCATGTGCATAATAATCTTCGTTGGTGCATACATCTTTATCCCTGTACAAGGCAGGGAAAATTATAGATTAGGTCGTAAGAGGGCAGTGGCTAAATTTTACTTATTATTATCAACATTATTGAACTTTATCCTAGAAGGAATTTAATTTTTTTTAAAACATCATCTTTTAAAATATTTAATAAACATATTCAATAAAATGTATGCTTCGGCCATGAAGAAAAATTATGATCTCTCTCAAGATTGGTTATAAAAAAAATTATAAGTCAAACCAATATTTATATATCAGGTGTATTATATGTTATATACTGGCTTAAGAAGAACGAAAAGATCTCCCTGATTGAATGACAATGCTCGCTACATGAGCACTTCTCCCACGATCACGTATAATAAAATTGCTATTCCAAGGTGATCCACATCCTGCCAGTAGAGTAATAGTAAAGGAAGACGCTCAGGAAAGTAATTCCTATATTTATGAATGGTTCGATACCGATTCATTAACATATTTGGGTATAATCTATAAAATAAGACATAATATTAAATGAAATATAAATATAGATAAAGAAAGATATAATATATCCAAAATAATATCAAATTCATATCACAAGTTAAAAAAAAAAAAAAATTAATTTTAAAAACACCGTGTTTTTGCCAGAAAACCTTTATAGTTATAGGAACCAGGTTTCACTAATTTTTAAAAATTCAGCTGGTATGAATTTTGCATTTCATATCTTTTTAAAGTTTTTTCTAGATTGTCTTTAAAGGTTAAAACTATTTGATCCTCAGATATTATTCGAGTTGTGTTTTCTGTTCTAGAACACACCTGAGCAAAATTATTGTTTTTACAGAAATTATTGTTTTTGTTTATTTTTTAATATTTTGGCGCGTCAACTGAATATCTATATATCAAAACATTACAACTAGGTACCGCATTTCCATGCTAATACGCATTAGTGTATACACCTTCACATTTAAAGTGATTTTTGTAGCATAAAATTGCATATTTTGCACTTTTTGTTAAATTAAATGATTCCAGTTTTAATATCATAAAATTGAATGTCTGAGCCAAATTTTCCATATTACATATAAATATTTAGTTTTGAAGGTAAATATTTATTGTTTTAAATTTAATTTAATTATAGTTTCCTTATTAAATTCATAGGTTAAGTTTCATAAGTTAATCATCATTTATTGTTGTTTTGGAATCAGACGTTACACGTAATTTTAATTCGGAGAATTTAACTCTATCACAAGAGTGTATTAGTTTTTCATGAATTAATATTATAAATTAGACAAAAAAGATTATTTATGCATGCTCAAGGTGTTATATACACAATTTTACATATACTGGATTCTCACACCACGATTTTACACAATTTAAGTGTTTTACTGCCCGAAAATCCCATCTTTTGTTATAACATAAGGAAAATGCGTTGCTAACGACTCTCAACTAACTCCATCTTTCTAAAGTTTTATTTACAAAATGTTCAGCAGTTTAAAGGATCAGAGGTCCTTAGAAAGCAAGTGGCTGGCATCTCTGAAACGTTAGTTTTAAAGTTTTTTTTATCCTGGAGCTACTAAAAGGTGTAAATTAATTGAAAATTCGAGAAGAAAAAATTATTGACCGATTACCATTTTCCCTTCATCTTCGGTTGTCCAAGTTTGTCTTAATCAATTCGACATCTTCTATGTCCCTTCAATATTCAGGACTCTCGACCAGTGAAGTACGCAGGAGAGGAGATATCAGGGGGAAATATTCCCCGAAACGTACGACAAACTTTAATTTTCATAGCCGCTAACATAAGATTTATATTTTGAGTAATATTTGTGGTAATTTTAACAATATTTTTTGATACAACTTTCATGCTTATCCTTAAATCTTACACCAAATTTGGCAATTATAGATATATGATTATTTGCCTTCTTCATATTAAATCTCTCTTCCCTGAAAAAAAAATTTAAAACCCCTCCGAAAAAAAAATTCTGCATTCGCCCCTGCTTTCATCATCACTAGTCTCTCTTTTTCGCCTTAGTGAACTTCGTCAGAATAAACGGAATTCCTGATGACGTCAAGTGATGCTAGCAACATTTTGTCTAGGATCCTCAGTTGTTGACGAGCAGCTCGTTCGTACAGTGCAATGCTCTCCTTTCTCTTCTTCTTAACGATATCATATGGCATTTCTGCCCAGAAATATCTATATCTGAGTGAGTCAAAGTATATATTTTGTACTTTTTTTTCATGACATTTGCGAGCATCTTGGTGTAGTACAAGCTTGTATATTTATATGTAAATAATCTTATAATTAATGAATAGCATCAATTTGAATAGCAACTTGAGTTAAATGGAATTAATATACTTCCACTTCCATCTTATTCTATATTACGAAATAACATTGAACTTAAGCTTTTTTTTTTTAGCATTTATAGTTTTAACAGGAGTGATGTATAGAATTTTACATCATAATTCTTTCAACATTTTTGTGTAATTCTTACATGATCTAGGCAGATTAGATTTTTATCAATCTGTATGTGTATATATATATATATATATATATATATATATATATATATATATATACACACTAGAAAATTTTCTGAAATTTGATAGCGTGGAATATCCTTTTAATCAATATTAAGAATGATACCATTCACTGAAAGACTTGTTATATACACAGCTTCTTACTCCATAATCCGTTATTTTCAGCCTAGAGTATTTTTGTCTCGTATACTTTCTCGTATGTATAAGTAACCGTTATGACTTATCAAGTCATATTAAGACGAATTATCGAAAATCGTGCCTTGACTTGATCTCGAAGTTACGGTAAACCTAATTATAAAAATGGATATGTCCTTTTATGTTTGTCAGTCTTTAAATTAATATACCTGTACAACAATAGTCTTGGGTGCCGGTTTGGAAGTTGAAACATTAGTTGTACCGAGAAATGTACCAAGTTGTACCAAGAGGTGTTACATATTGAAGATCAGACAATTTTTTATTTATTTATGATTAATGTTGCTAAAACAATTTATAGGATTGGATAACCAAATCTATTGTAGATAGATAGAAGAAGAACTTTATTCGGTGACTAGGTCCCTTAATAATAACAGAATAGAACAAATAAAACCGAAACCATATCTGACCATAAGATTACAAAATAACGATCAATTAATGTTTACAATATTTTTAATAAAATAATAAGCAAACAATATAAATTCTTGTCTTGAAAAGAATAATTAATATGAACAAAAAAAGAAAGAGAAAATGAAAAATACAAAAATAATGGGCTGATTAGCAAAGTTGAAGCAATTAAAAATTATTAATTACTTCTGATCTAAAATCTAAATTTCGTAATTAGAGAGCATCATTTTGGAAAGAAAGAAGGTGTTGGAGAAGGAGGGATTTGAATGAGGATAGAGAAAAAGCATGGTGGATATTAGAAGGAAAGGAATTCCAGAGAGTAGAGGAGTGGACGAGAAAGGAATGTTGGAATGTTTTGGTTCTATAGGAAGGGGTATAGAGTTCAGAAATGCGCGATCTTGTTTCCTGTGCGTGGACCGAGGATTTAAATTGCAGGATGCTGTAGATGTAGGAAGGGTGCTGGTTGATGATAGTTTGGTATAGGAAAAATCCGAGGAAATATTGTCTAGGGATGGAGGGGAAGAGCCACTTTAACTTGCCGTAAAAGTGGGACACATGAGTCCGTCTCGAGGTGCCGAAGACAAATCTTAAAAAGCAGTTCATCCCTCCTTTTCCAACATCTTCCTTCTTTCCAAAATGATGCTCTCTAATTACGAAATTTAGATTTTAGATCAGAAGAAAATAATAGTTTTTAATGCACTTGCTTTATCTGTGCTAATCATCAGCCCATTATTTTTGTATTTTTTATTTCCTCTTAAGGTTTTCATTTTCTTTTAACATATTGTTTTGTTTTTTTAAGAATTTTTTCACAGAACCAGTGGGTTTCCTTAACCTAGATGGCCTCCTTCCAGACCTATCCTATCCAATTAGTCTATTTCCTTAACCTAGATGGCCTCCTTCCAGACCTATCCTATCCAATTAGTCTATTTCCGTGGCCAGGAGTTTCTTCCTAAGATCGCCCTTTATGGTCCAGATTTCTGCTCCATACGTCATAATGCTCAAAATTATACTTTTATAAATATTTCTTCTGGGGATGATATTCCTGCTCCATGGTATTGAATTGAGCATAGATATTACTTTTTTTCCATCTTCAATCGTTCTTTTTATTTCCATGTCAAAAGAGCCATCCAATTCAATTATGGATCTACATCATTTAAGGTGTTGAACTCTTTTCAGAGCCACTCCTAGATTCAGTTCTATGCCATCATCATCTATGATGATCTACATTCCATCTTCTCAGCATTTATAATCAGAATCCTTTGTTGATATTCCTCCTTTAACTTTCTCAGCATGTAATCAGCATCTTCTGTATCCTGGACGATAATGACGGCCGAAAATGATAAGGAATATACCTTCTTTCAAACGAATCCCAATGGGTTTACATTTCTTCCTCCACTCTTTCAGGCAAATTTTATGAAATATCTTAAACAGGAAAGGAAACGCACTGTATCCCTCGAGTAATCCTTTACTTGTTGGGAAAGGTTCAGAAAGGTAAGGTCCAATTTTAAGTTGACAGGTATTTCATTTATACGTTTCTCTTATTATTTCTACCAAGTTGGCATTAATGCTTGCATTTTGGAGGGCTTGCCACAACAATCTTCGAGGAACACTGTTATACGCTCTCTCCAGGCCTATAAATATTAATTCAATGTTCCAGGTTATGGCGTGATGCTCCTCTAGTAAATATATGGTCGATGCATGATCTTCTCGATGTAAATCCACATTGATCATTTGAACCTTTAAATTCGTATTCTAATTCGTTTCTGATGATTTTGCTAAGTTTTTTACAAAACTATTTGAAACACAGAATTTTCTGTAATTTTTGCGTCGCTTTTTCTTCTCTTTTTTATAAATTAGTCTGAGGTATTCCAGATTCATTTCTTTTGGAATTAAGTTACCACCTAGTATTCTATTATACAGTCCTGTTAAAAGTGCTGCAACTTTTTTCCTCCATACTTTAAAAACTCGATATTGATTCCATCTGGACCTGGTGCTTTATTATTTTTCCCTAACTTGAGTTTTTTTCCGACCCATTCCTGATGAACTGCCATTTCCGTCCCTTCATATAATCAACTATTATCTTCCATGAATGGTTCCGAGTCTTCATTCATCAAATCATTGAAGTAATTTTTCAGTTAAGTTGACGAGATTGAGATATGTCATATGTTAGCTGAGCCCTCATACTCTTCACTGCAGCCCATGCAGATCCAGACTAGTGCAGCTAACGAAAGATATTCTAAAATCAAACTTATATTATTTTTTTGATTATATTGTATTTTAATTATATTGTCCTTTCTGAATGAAAAATGTATTGTGTATGACATTGCGAGGTAGGGGTAGGATACTTTAGTATTGCGATTTATTGTATTATACTTTAGATTTTTTTTTTCTCGTTTTGTTCTTCTCGCACGATCGCGCTCTTTGTTTTATTCAGAGTGAATATTATGGATATTGCAATTAATATACTCTAAAAGGCTAGGCTAAACGATTTATTAGAAAACAAAAAAAGCGTGAGCAGTAGAGCTACGTCACTAAGGTCGTATTTTCACTTAAATACAAAATTAAAAATACCAAAATGGCAGGGATGGGAGATAAAAGTTGAAACCCGCAAAAGACACTTGTCTAACACCAACCCAATTCACATTCAAATTTTCAACAACATAAATCAAAGTGCTGAAGGGATGCGCAATATCTTAAAAGCATGCCGAAATCTTGACTGAAATTTATACCGACTTCTATGGTATTGAACCGTGTTTAATGGTTATGAAACGGATTTAAAATGCATCCCCATCCTCCTCCGATGAATTTCGATACAGTGCAAAAGTATTTTGTTTTTCCGGGAAAATACGACTAACAAGCAAAGCGGTATGTTACAATGTTATATGAAGGAGAACTTTTTGACAATTACAATCAGTATATATTATACATTCATTTGTATTTCGAGGTAAACACCTGTGTCACCCGTTCAAGTTTAAGACATATTTAAACATTCCCAAAACTTTCAATAAACCCAGAAGTAGATAATACCTAACAAATGATCGAAAACAAATGATCGAATTGTTTCCAGCGTGTAATTAGACCTTCAGTTGAAGCAAATTTATTCCTATATTCATTTTCCAAATATAGCACGCTGGACAAATCGCCCAGGTAAACTAGAGTGAATAATACGGTATTCACCGGAAAGGTCTGACAATTTAGGCTAAATCAGGGGATCTACTAGCATTTAGGTAATATTAAAGTTATGCAAAGAAGACATGAGGCAACCCGTTGACGCTTTAGATGCAAAAGGCTGGCAGATGACTACCAACCGTCCAGAGTACTCCGCCACTCCTTTTCAAAGCCTATGCCAATGATCTTCCTAATTCAATCCACCAATGTTCCCACCACTTATACACCGACGACTTCCAAATCTATTTATCTTTTCCTCCTTCTGAAATACCAGTAGCGTTTGCCAGTATTCAGACCTAGATAGAATCAGTGCCTGGGCAAACCTGAATAGATTAAGATTATACGCTGTGAAAACTCAGGCCATTATAATAGGCTCCGATTCCCTCCTCAGATCCAATGCCACCTTTCCTACTTAAATCCTAAATGATCCCCCATCGCGTTCAGCTCCTCAATTAAAAAGTTAGGTATTACTTTCGACCAAATCTTTTCCTGGAAACCCCACATCGCCCAAATTTTCCGAGGTCAATAAGTATCCATAAGTTATTCCATCGTTCTCGACATCTTTCACAATCTACCCGCAAACATCTCGTATCCTCTCTTATCTTACCCCACTTTGACTATGGTTGTGTTGTATACGGGAGCCTCTCGAATGTAATCGAGGAAACGGATTATGAACTACTTTTTAAAGATTTGTTGAGACGGGCTCATGTGTCCCATCTTTACGACGAGTTAAAGTGGCTCTTCCCCTCTAACCGCAGACAATATTTTCTCGGTTCTTTCGTATACGAAACTATCACCATCCACCTTCCTTCTTATATCTACAGCCTCCTATAATTCAAATCCTCGGTCAATGCACAGGAAACAAGATCGCGCCGTTTTGACCTCCATACTCCCTTCTACAGAACCAAAACATTCGACGTTCCTTTCTCGCCCGCTCCTCTACCCTCTGGAATTCCTTTCCTTCTAATATATGCAATGCTTCTTCTACATCCTCATTCAAATCCCTCCTTCTCCAACACCTTCTTTCTTTCCAAAATGATGCTCTCAAATTGCAAAATTTCAGTTTAGGATTAACATCTGGATCAGAAGTGAATAATAATTTTTTAATGGACAAACTTCAACTTTTGTATTCTGTAGTATTATGGCCATATATTTCTGTTTTATTTGTTCAATTCTGTTATTCTTAAGGGACCTGGTTCCATAATAAGGTTCTTCTATCTATGTATCTATACTTCGGAAAAAATATCATAATCTCATAACACTAACTCATTCCATTAAAAATAAAACAATCAAAAAGCAGATACAAATATTTTTTACTTAATCTAAAAATAAAATTGCGCTCCTCTCAACAACGAAAATTCCGAACGATTTATTTTGCATATTGATATTATTTAGGCATGTTATTCCCATGGAGGAACCTGATTTTTAATTCTTATTCAGTCCGGGTATCCACATAGATTCACTGGTTCTCATGAATAATTTAGTCAAAAGAGGTTGTGTTTATTTTACTCCAATAATATAAAGCTAATTTATTGAATAACAATTATTTAAAACCTGGTTGTTCTATAAACCTCTTCCCGGAGTTTATTCATCTATTATTAGTTTATCTTAAGGGGCCCACTAATGATCATCACTCCACTCCTTCGTTCCATTTTTTACCTACAAATAGTGATCCATGTTCACGTATACACGTATTTTATAATAATTAAATAATTACAGTCTAAAAATATTTCAATTTACAGATTAATAAAATTCTGAAGAATTAATGGGATATATAAAGTGTTCATTTTTAAATATTATAAATTTAGAAATTTTAAGCATATAAATTAATATGTATTTAATTATTTATAGTCGGTGAGGTAAACCGTAATATCGAAAAGCTAATTCGAATCTTCTCAAGCCAGACCAGAAGACTAACATAGTTACTATATATGTTTCAATATATTCGTTGCAGACAGTATCTTAATTATTCGTTCCATCTCTATTGGAATCCATCAATATCATAGTTCTCAGAGATTTTAGGTACTGACCAACACTTGCTAAGCAATGATGTTACAGGGCCTTGTCAGTGGGAATCACTTGTTCAATATTGTCTATTTCCCAAGAATTAGCCAATGTGAGCTACGCCCTATTTCAGTCGGTTTTTTATTTCGGAAATGAAGTTCGAAACTATACTGATTTGTTAGGCATTGATGCAAATAGTGTTGAAACCAATAGCGGATCTAGAAAGGGGGTGCTCCTCCCTCCACCATTATCCCTGGAAGATGGAAAAAACATTTTTTTTTCTTGAAAAAAGTTTTTATTACATATTCAACAGCGGCTTTTATTGATATAATAATTGAATTTTGATTGATTAACTAGAAGAGGATTGGAGGGAAGGACATGTACATATGTACGCCCCTCCCCCCCTCAGAAAATGCCTGGATCCATCAATGGTTGAAACAGTTCTGACACATTCATGTATGGCAGAAAGGTTCTCACTAGTTCAGAATGGACAAAGGCTCTGCAATGGAATATGAATTATGTTCCTCTGCGTGGAGTTCCAGGTACCGGAGTCCAGGCAAACGTAAACATTGGACTAAAGTGGCCGAGAGTCGGAAACCTCAGCTCATGCACTGATTAAATTCCCACAAAAATACAATACAATAATATAAAGATGTGAATAGCCGGAATGCTGAAGGAGAAAAATTATAAATGTTTTCAAGGTGTATTGTATCGTGAGATATAGAAGACTCAACAAGGTTTATAGATATTTTAGTATTTAGTGTGACAGAAAAGGAAGCATTAGATTTGAAACTAATGATCAGGATCAGGACGTTAAGATACAGACAGAAAGATGGGACATTTATGTAAAATGCATTCCATGCTTATAAGAAAAGTTTAGAGAGGAATTCGGAGAAAAAAGTTTTCAATAAGATTTGGTTCGGAAGAAGAGGAATGAATGAATATTTTATTTGCTTTCGGGGTATTCTCCATTCAAATAGATTTGGCTGCAATGATCAACAATAACAAGAATTTTGTAACAAATATTTAAGAAGAGGAACCATCCCACATACAAGTAATTTTTTGGAGAAGCTGGGTGTTGAGAAGAGTCAGTTACAGAGCATGGCGGAAACCATTTTTCTAGACTCACTTAGAATCCTACCTCATGATCTTTACAAAGCCTGAGCTTGAAAAAAAGGAATAAAAACTAACAAAAAGAAAAAAAATTGAAAAAGAAATTCTTGTATTCTGTTTGTCCAGTATACATGAAATATTTCCAAAACAGGTTCAGCCTAACTTTCCTTTTATTATCGTCTATTGGATTAATTAGAAAGGTAGAGGTGGCATGTTACTTCTACCAAAAACATTACCGAGGAAAGAAAGTAGAATATATATATTTCATATCTTAATATGAAATATTTTGTGTGTATATACAGATACATACATACATATATACGAGTATATATCATGAAAACGGTTCTTTGATCAAAGGAAAAATCAACTTCGAAGATCGGGGTGTTATCGAAGCTAATTAATTTCGATGTTAAAAAAGAAAAATATTTTACTAATCGAACTCAGTTTTGTGGTACATAATAATTATAAACAATTTTCATAGTTATAATCCACAAGACTGGTTCGTTTGAGCAGATCATGACCAGTGTAGTGTAATTTTTTGTTGTTGGCTCAGTACAATTCAACCCATTCCTTCGCTCTCAGGACTAATTGCCTTCTATTACAGAGATTATTTTTTTTCCCCAACCAATTAGAAATAGAACTGATATTGCTTCCTTCGGAGTACTCACATCAGTCATGTCGACCAATAAAATCTATAACTCTCCATACCATAGAGATTCTGTTAATTATTTCTAAATTATAATTAAAACCTATCTATTTTATTCGAAAAATATCAAATTTCTTTTAACAAGAGCATGAGAGCCTTCCAATATGGGTGAATAATTCTGTTAATCAAGTTGAGATATTGGACTCGGAAAGACTGCCCAAGAAGTTTTTGGTTTTGGTTAGCATGAAGGTGGAAGGTTAATGATGGATTGATGACGCTGAAGGAGTGTTGGAGAAGTTGGAATGAAACAAATAGAACTTAGCTGAGTTAAGCCGAAGTCATAGGATTCATCGTGACCATAAATAAATAATATATTTTAACATTTCTTGTTCATACTTATTCATTATATATATTTACTTTTTTTTACTAACTTTAGAACATTAATTAATAAAACTAGACGATTCGTGTAAATTATCGAAAATTAAATAAAGATGTAGCATGTCTCAAGTAACGGATGCAGGTTGTGCGAGAGGGCCCCGCGCCGTAGAAAATTAAAATAAATTACTTCTATATTACAAACGAATGTATAACAATGTACAATGACGCAGAAGTCCCACAAATAAACCTAATATATTTTCTTATGTTTCTAAATCTTTGCTAAACTAAACAAAACTTTTGTTTTTAAGAGGCGTAAATCAGTACATATAGCAAAACCAAAAATATATTTAGTATAATGATAAAAAATAAAATTGATATATAACTATTAGTTTGTCCTAACCGGTCCTAGGTTAGCATAAAGGTCCGAACCAGTAAGCAAAAGATCGGGGCTTCGGGACCTCTAACTAACTAGGCTCGACGATAATAAATGATTGATAAAAACAGCGATTTCTTATTTTCTCTGATATTTCGTTATCTTAATGTTTCAAACCTTCCCTCATTCTTTCATCATTTGCACTACTTTCATCAAATTTTACAGTAGGAAAAAAATGAGGTGGAAGATGCATATATCTTGTCAACTAGACAATTTCCTTAGTGAATTTTTTAAATTCCTTAAATCAGTACGACAAAACCAGATCGCATTGTATTGGTTATTGGGATGAGGGGTGAAATTTGAAGAATAATGAATGAGATTTACCTAATGGGATCTTGCCAAAAATTATCCGTCATAGCTTCTTATCAAATAATAATTTTATATTGGTTTGGTAATGTCATGGCACCATCCGAAATTTAATATGTATAAACACTTAAAAGACTAAATATGGATCCCTAGAAGCCACTAAATTCTGATTGAATCACAAAACTCGAAATGTTCTATTGTAACATTCTGAACGTGGCCAGGCTACTGTTTCGTGCTCATTGTCGAATTCATAGCTGACTTTCAGAAAGCTATTCTTGGCTTCTATTTCTACCTCAAATACTGCTTTTATTTAAACTTCTCAGAAAGTTGTAAATTAACAACTACACATATTGGTAGAGATATATTTGATCTCTTGTTTTGGAAATTTTATAATATTTGTTTTAAAAATATCTTTGTTATAATGCTCAGAAAATTAATTTTAATTACCCCGTAATCCTATTTCTAATTAGAACAGATAATAAACGTCTTACCGAAACGTGCTGTTTTGGAGAGATCATTTTGGATTTTTATAATGCATCTTGAATTGAAACGATGTCGCAAAAGGATTTAGGGGAGACCGACCCGAAAAGGTTAGAACTTTATTTCTTAGAAATTTAATTCTCTGTTCTCAAAATTAAGAAAAGTCTAATTTTGGACCAGTTTTCATTTCATTAGAAAGTTGACTGGAAAGTCC
The DNA here is from genome assembly GCA_948150685.1 of Rhaphigaster nebulosa. NCBI lineage: Eukaryota > Metazoa > Arthropoda > Insecta > Hemiptera > Pentatomidae > Rhaphigaster > Rhaphigaster nebulosa. Next base: position 39,780,735 of record OX411309.1, read on the forward strand.
CACATATCCATTAGATGAATAAAATAAGCAGCCGTTTCTCAGCCTTCATGTATTTGTGATCGTAAAGTTTCTCCTGAAAAATATTGAAGCTACTCACTAAACGCGCTCGCAGACTTTCTCTTATATATATCATACGTTAATTCTTCCGAAACACTTTCCAAGAATATACTTGGGGGCATCTGAAGTAGTACGACTACTGCATGAACAGAACGTTGTTAGTGATCTGTATCCTGGATTATTCCTAACTATTGTAGCCTTTCTCGTATAGATTTTTGGATTCATTTACAAGTAAAAAACAACTTATGGGAGAACTTTTTAGCGCGCATGCACCTAACAGTAGCCTTTTGTTATCGAAATAAAAATCAACTCACTAATTAGTACGCGCGATTGAAAGCATGTAAAACAAAAATCAAAATGCTAAAAATAAAATTCAAGATGATATATTTGTCATAAATGTCTGAATTTATGTAGAGAGAGAAAGCATTCTCCTCCTTGAGCGTAACCGCCCGGCCTAAGCTCCGCCGACAAGGTTCTTCCTAAAGTTGTTTGCCCATACCTAATCTCATTTTGAGGAAAGGATTCATTAAATTAAAAAAATGGGATTGTTTTCGGTTCGGCTTTTGCATCATCTCCAAGTAAAGTTCTGAAATCTCATTTTTTATAATTAAAAGTTGAGTTTATAAATAATCGTATATATAGGTACTCGAAATGTCCTAACATAATGAACATGGACAGCCTTCTTAAGAGAGGAATTCTGTGCTAATTGTAGAATTTCTAAGTCTAGCAGAGAACCATCCTAGGAAGCTATTTCTATCTTTCAGCTATTAATAGAACTACAGCAGATGATTGCTAAATGACCCTGTTATCGAAACCTGAGTATAATAAGCCTACTTCCAAGAACTGACGACAAGAGATGGAAGATAGAGGCCATGACGTCCGAGATGCGGCAAGGTTCACATCTACATTCCGTCTCGCAGTTGCTCAACCAGGAAAAGCCAAACTTAATTTTTCATACATTCTTTCCTCCTCATGTTAGTCTGTACGTATTTCCTTATCTTTCTGTCGGTTGCTAATTCTGATTCACTTTTGATATCCTTTAGTAGAGATAATTAATTTACGAAGTATCGTAACTATCATAAAATCAGAGCTTTGAATTTTAGACTGCTTTAAGATCCGTAAATTTGTATGGACAAAAGGCAATCTATAATAATGATATTTAAAAAAAACAATTTTGCTAATGCATCGAGAACACAAAAAATATTTATTTTTTTATATTTCTTTATTTAAAAACAAACAAAATTATATAACCAGCCTAATTGACCTAAAAAAACTGATAAGCTTCCCCCTTTTTCTTTATTGAATATCTTAAATGTAAACAAATATATTTTCGTACTTGGCTCTTCGTACTTGCGAAAAATAATTAGATATGAAATTTAAGCCTATCTACTCACTAAGTGATTACCTTGCTCCTGACTTAGAGAATAATACTATTAATTCAGTGAATTGGTTTGGATTGGAGGTCAGCATTAGTGAACAGACGTACAGCGCGTACTTCATGGTACATGGTTCGTATACGTTAGTCAAGGGTGGCTGAACCTCAAGGATAATGTTTAATCCTGAAAATTCTTTAACTTCGGAAATTCTTTACTGCGTGATAACAACACGCCATCCATCAAAAAATACGATATTTATTTTTGCCTATTAGTAATTTTAAATTATCTTATGCTCCATGCTGTTGAATAAGGAATAAACATTCAGTCTTTTATTATCCAAAATAAAAAATATGCGAAAATTATTTTAATTAAAAAATAATGTTGCTAGTAATGCTGCAATAATTCTTTTTTTTTTTTTTAACATAAGTTGCTGATGAAATGTTCATGTGTAAGTATGTATAAATTTTCCATTTAGTATTGTTGACTGACATCACTAATTGTATAGCTCAAATATATATAGACATCTGAAATTGACATCACTTACATTTTAATTCCATTATATTTTATGTTTTCTAGGCCTCAATGATGTTTGTAAAGATGGGCCCAGTGTTTGGAGATGTAAGAGCCTGGGTGACTGCCCTTCATTAAAAGAAATGAGACAAAAAGGTCAAAGACCTGATGTTTGCAGTTTTCAAGGTCCCGAACCAATCATCTGTTGTCCTCTATCCACTCAAGTGGACATAGAAACTAGTACCACCAAGCGACCTACTACAACAACAAGACAACCCACTTCCAAGCCACCTTACTGGTGGAGTACGAATAACGTTACTGAGGAAGAAGGACCAGTTTGGGGAAGTTGGACTACAAAACCCAGTGGAACTATCAAACCCACACCAAAAAAACCAACACACCTAACAAAATCTAAAGCAGAGCAAAGTAAGTACCCATGTTCTTACCTTCTTAAAACATTGTTTTAGCCCAAAACTGGCTGGTCTTCTTTTGGAATATTTTTTAAAACTGTAATTATAGGTAACATAATAATTAGTAATGTTGAAGTATTAAGTATCTATTTATTTATTATAAATTTTGTTATGTTAATTAATTTATTATTTTTTAATTTGTTTTTGCCTCTATCCTAGATGGTCATTGGTATCTAGAAATCATCATTATATTCTATTATAATTATTTGTTTTTTTTAGGAATTAGAACAGAGTGACAACTTTCTGTTTATTGTCTTGCAAATTTTTTTAAAGATTTTTGCCAGTAAGACTCAATTAGCCTGAACCTGAACAGTACAGACAGTATGATGTTGCTTGTTGCTCATGTCTGCATAACAACCCACTGCTGCTAGCAAAATAATTTTCAATTTTATCATGAGCTATGCACTTAGCTTGCTCTTCTTTTTCCAAGATTTGGATACAATCCACTTTATCCCCTCTGTCCAAAACTCCAGAACAGCTTCTCTCCTCCCCAAGGAAAAGTCTGTTGGACCCATAATTTTCTTCCATCCCAAAACAAAGTTCTTAAAATGGTGGATATTTCTCCTTGGCGAGGGAACTGTTAGAACACCGAGCCCTGTCACCTTCAGCAGTTTGGCCCAGTCTTTTATGTGATGCAGGCTATGACGGTTTGGTCTGCTTCACTGCAACTGGGGCATAGGGATCGAATTTTTGACCATGTCTTTGACAATTAAATTATCGTAGGAATCGTTTCAAAGTGGTTTGAAAAACCAATTTGTTGCATATCACAAACTTTCCTATTTTTTGTTTTGCATGAAGTATTTATACCTGGAAGTTGCGAAAAACTTTTCTGTACATGATTGAGCTGGTTTCATGGTTTATTCATATGTTTATATCATTTCTTGTTTTTGATTCTTTAGTCTTTTAAACTAAAGAATTCACCTTCTAAAAATGTCAGAGTCTCTGTTGGAATTTCTACATTTGCTGTTTTTATCTTCTCCATTATTATGATAGCATATAGTTATGTGAATAATTTAGTTGCATTAACCTTCCTGAAATAAATAATCATAAAGCTAGTATTTGTATTAGTATTAGTATTGTTGATTGGTCAACTAACTTTAACTAACTCAGTTAAAAATAAAAAAATGATTAGGTTAATTTTAAAACAAATTTAAATAGTGGTCCTAAACTTTTATGGCAGTAATATTCACTTAGAATACTATAATATAATACGCTTAGAATTTTTACCTTTTTATTGAATACATCTTCCTCTCTTGTTTCTTTCTGCTAATAATTTTTAACCGTTGGTTCTTTTTATATATTTATTTTTAACATGCCTATAAACATTGGCCATTGAGTTATTGTGACCTAATAAACAAACTAGAGGGTTTAAAGAAAAAATAGAAACAACTGAAATTAAGAAAAATAATTAAACTTAAAAATAATAAAAATAAAAATGCAAAGATTAATGGAAACACTAATGTTATACATGCAACAGATTAAAATTGATTTTTCAATGAAATGTATTTTAGATAAACATTACATCAATTTTCAACCTTGAAAGTAAAGCAAACTTAAAGCTCTCTTCTGTTAAATTTATGGACCTTTATGGAGATTTATTTAAGGACCTATTATATTAGATGAACTTCACTCTTAAATATAATGTTTGGGAATGTCAGGCTTCTTTAAAGCAAATTTCTTACATATGAATTACCTATTGTGAGATTTTTCAATGCATTGTTTAACCTGAACCAAGATTAGGAAGATTAATAATATACCTTCAGACTTTTATACTTCTTTATTAACATATAATAAAGTCAGAAGGTATTTCATTAATCTTTCTAATCTTAGTACAAGTAACTTTCAGCCTTCATTGAGGAAAGGCTAACTTAAGTCAATTGATTTGTTTTTATATGTTTTACTTTTTCAGTGTGCGAAGAATATTCTCAGTATGTTTACCGTGTTGAGGAATCACCTTTATTACTACCAAACCAAAAACCAGACAAAATTAAAATTAATGAGTGCAATATCCAAACCTTGATAGTTGGTGGTGATGATGCGATGTCCAGAGAATTTCCTCATATGGTAAAGTAACGTTATCTACTTCCTCTACATTGCCTAAAAGTAAAATATCTAGTATACAACAAAGAATGTTAGAATATACTTTTAGGTTCAAATCTCAATTTGACCCCTTTATGTATGCTCTTAACTTAATATTACTATGATACTCCATATTATGATTAAGTATTTTCAACAAGGTTTAGAATTTTACTCTCAATTTTTTCTTTCCTATTTTATTTTCAAATGTTGGGACTTCTTTTAGTTTTTATTGCTAGTTTTAAAAGAAACTTGTGATAAATTTATCGTAAAAAGTACAGATCAAGTTTAACAAAATGATAATGATAATATCTTTAAATAGGAATTGATATAAGTGCTGGGGTGTAGTGAAGTGGTGTGATGTGTAGCTCCTGTTCTATAATTTCTTTTTTGGCTATCTCCTTCAAGTTTTCTGGTCAAGAATTGTTTATATTATTTTTACTTATTACTAATGATCTTTTGTTATTTTCAGGCTCTGATTGGCTATGGAAATAGACCGAGAATAGAATGGTTATGTGGAGGAAGTTTAATTAGCCCTAAATTTGTCCTGAGTGCTGCCCATTGCACTAAGCCAGACAACAGGTTGTGCTACATATATTTAAATTGTGTTATAAATTTTAATCTATTCTATATGTATCAAATCAATATTTTTTAAATTAAATTATGAGAATCATTTATATATATATATATATATATATATAAATGATTTTAATAAATATAATATGCATATAAACATTGTTTAGTTTTGATAATAATACTGTTAATATTTATTTATTTTTTATTTTAAAATTATTATATATATATATATATATATATATATATATATATATATATATATATATATATATATATATATATAAATGATTTTAATAAATATAATAAGCATATAAACATTGTTAAGTTTTGATAATAATACTGTTAATATTTATTTATTTTTTATCGAAGCTAACACATTTAGACATTGAACTAAAGCAAAGTAAACATACCGAAATTTTGGCTGAAATTTACTTCCACTTTTATGGTATAGTAGAATCCTTGTTAATCAGCCACCTAAGGACTGGGACCATGGCCGATCCCCGTTTGGCCAGTTAACCCAAAGTGTTGGTATTTCAAAGAGAAATACTAAAAGAAATATAGAATAACCCTGTTTTATGACATATTTGATATGTATGTATGCATATTACTATGTAATTGAAAAAGTAGAAAAATATGAACTAAGTATTTAAAAGCGTTGAAAAACACGAACAATGTACAATGTATGGCGGTTTAGCGTGATCATGGCCAAATCACCTCCTTGCACAACCGTTGGCTTAGAAACAGTACGGTCCTTAACTAGTACTAAACCCAAGACCCTTCATGGGTTATAGTGGTACAGGTTTGTTTTTTTATGTACAAATTAACAATGACAGCAAAGTTTTTTTTTTTTTTTTAAATCTGATATTTACTTTTGTTTTTCAACATTTACAGAATTTTTAAATGCAAAATCTCTCCATCTTTTCGTGAATAAAACGTCTGCAGCAGTAAACTGCTGTCGCTTTTTTCATCAGTCAATCCAGTCTTCACTCCCTACAAATTCGCATCAGTTTTCAATTGTTTTATGAATGCTAGAACTTTTCTTTCAAAATTAAGCCACTGATGGGAGGTATGCCCATTCTTCAAGAAACCACAGAGCTTTTTCAACAATTCCAGAGGATGTGTTCTGCGTGCAACGAGCTGTGAGGATTTTGTCTGATTATAATTTTGGCCAAAACCTTCAATCTAACACCTGTTCCCTTCGCCAATCATTGATTTTACTTTTCCCCTATGCTCAGTTCTAGAAAGATTTTAGCCATAGACTCACCACTATCATTTCTCATTTTTTATCCAAAGGGGACTGCTGGAATGTAGAGTAAAAAAAATATATATATATGTATATATCAGATATCTCTAAAACTTCCATAATCGTGTTCCAGAGGCTATGGAATGGACATAAAATGCATTCCTATCCCACTAAAATGACCTTCGATACAGTGCAATAGTCTGTGGGGGAGAAAATAGGATTAATGAGAGACACACAAAGAGTGTGTTGACAATGAATTACAGTTTTAACATTCATATATGGATCATACCCTCAGGAAATAATGCACCAATTCCTACATCCCAGAAATCCTACAAATTTGGAACTTCATCTGAACAAAAGACTGGAAAATATAACCGACATCAGACTGAAAAGAAAACAACTAAAAAAACGATTTGGACTATTATCCAGGTTAAATGACAGATACTCAAAATTATCCTTAACTAACTGACTTACCACCTATAAATTACTGATACAACGTTTATAGACATTCGGGATAAGATCTATAGGCTTTCAAACCTCAAACATCCAGCAAATTGAGTTGTTCTAGTCAAAAGAATAGCAAAAAATATTCTATGTACAAATGGTCATTCTATGTATATGACAAATAACTTGCTACACAAGGACTTGCATAGATTAACAGTTGCAGATACAGCCATTGAATACTACTAAATTTTCCACCACAGTCCAACTTGACCCCTTTAGCATAAATACTTACATCCAAATAATTACAAAAACACTATTCATTCTACCCCCACAACTTTCAAAGTGGTGTCCCAGAGATATACTAAATTGACTTAGTAAACTTAGTTGTCCTGATATGAGTTCAGGCTTGCTTATCGAAAAGATACTTTGCAGATGGCTGATTACTTTGTTGTAAAAATATATTTTGTGTATATAATGATAATAATAATAAAACAATTATTTCCTAAAAAAAGTTCTAAATAATTTCATCACTTAACAATATCTATAAATTTTGCTTCAAAAATATATTTATAATCATATAAATTAATAGATATATAAATATATATTTTTAGAGTTGGATCGGCTAGTTGGGTCCGACTTGGAGATCTTGATACATCGATTGACTATGAAGATGCTGAGCCTATTGAACTGAGGATAAAAAGACGTATAAATCATCCGCAGTATAATAGACAGCGTTTATATCATGACATAGCTCTTTTTGAACTGGAAAGGGAAGTGAAACTTAATACTTACATTCGCCCTCTCTGCCTTTACACTGGCAAGGATATGAATAGAAACTCTGCTTTAGCATCTGGTTGGGGTCATACATCTTGGGGTAAGTTTTTATATATCTAAAATAAAAATGTTATTTCATGTAAACTTCTTTATTAAATAATTAAATTCTTGTGAGTTTTTGAAAATAAACTAATTGCAATTGAGCTATTAATTCAGTAATCAGAAAGTAAAAAGGCCATTTGGACACCAAGTTTTTTATTTTATTTTACATTGTATCGACATTTCGGCCATCTTGGGCCGAAAATTAATAAAACAACTAGAATGAGTTATTAATGCTATCCTGCTTATCCAATGTTGTCAGGACCAACATTATTTCCGATAAGGAATAGAGCCGGATAATGGAACTCATGAATAAATCAGAAAAAAAAAGATTTATTAATGAGACTATAAAACAGTTTGTTTTAAATTTTATTTTAATATAAGCTAAGAAATCAGGCAAACTTTATTGACACCATTTATTAGATTTTTAAACATGCAGATCCTTTTTTAAATTAAATAATAATTGAATTTGAGGATGTACAAATATACACAAAAAAAGCAAAATAAAAATAAATAAATTTTAAAAATCTGACTGAACAGTTATTTGGCATGGCAAGAATGGTTATTGTTCATCTTCATTTTTCAGAACAATAATTTTTTGTGCCATATTTTATAAAAATTGACTTTTGTATTCATTAAAATCTATAGTTTCTTTCATCAGATAAAAATATAGACATTGGATCCATTCCAGGGATGTAGAAATGACATTATAAAGTGTGGATTTTTTTTTTTCTTCTGATCTTGTATGGAGTCCTCTCAGCTGATAACTGGGCAGTTGATTCAAAGCATGAAACTGAGATGTTTGTAAGATAAATAAACCATGTTTGGTTGACTTCAAGGCATCTCTAAATGCCAACAAATGATTCTTAAGGCCTTTTCTCTTTAATTTCAATTCTTATATCATATGTATCCCAGTACTGCATTCTTTACTTTATTTTAATATATTTATCAATAAAAATAAAAAAATCAATCCTAGCCATTAGCATAATTATATGAATATCGTTTTATTTCTAGGTGGCCGAGGAAGTTCAATGCTTCAAAAAGTAAATTTGACAATTGTAAGCAACGAAAAATGCAATACTAATTATGGAAGAGGAGAATATAAACAGCAGCTCCCAAATGGTATTGTAGATGATTTGATGTTGTGTGCCGGGGGAGAAACAGGAAAAGATACATGCCAGGTAAAGATTTATTTATTTCTAAAGTTTTCAATTGAATTAAAGTAGTTCAATCAAAAAGTTTGTATCCTGTTTAATCCTCCATACAACAATCTGAGAGGTCAATCCTCACATTATTTCTACCATATTAGTAATTTTCTGACTGAACCTTTCTCAGTAAAATAACAGTGTTAACAGTATGACCCACTGTTTTATCGTTAAACCAGTTAAATAAGTTGTTTTTGGTTTTTTTTTTGCTTTTGTGATCATCCAGATAAATTACATGTGTTTATGATTTTTTTTCTCTACCTCATAGAATCTAAACTTGTTAATGATATTGAAAACCATAATGATAATATCCATTGTGAACTGTTTTGCCAAAAATATAAATATGGTGACATTGAAGAGTGAAGAGGAGTTCTGACAATGGTTGAGATGTTGATTTATAATGTGATGAGAAATTTATTCCAGAAAATTTTTATTGACTACATCAGTGGTTCCCAACAAATCAATTTTCAAGAACTCCTCATACAATTGTTATAATGACAAGGACCCCTACATCCTAAAATTTCTTTTCTCTCATAAATAGCTACGTTTACTTACATAAACATAAATATCTACAGACAAGATGGGTGTTCCTGAACTCTCTGAAATTATTTAGTAAAAATTATTCCTTGATTCAAAACAAACATATTTCATTAGGTCTACTTAGTTTATTAAAAACATTTTAAATGTTTACGTAGTTTCCTTGTAAACATAAATTCAAAACACTCAATTGTTCAAGCACATCAGCTAAGTAAGGCAGTTCAGCAAAGCCATGAAAACTCAGTTAGAAAATTAGCGTAGATATTTGGTATCATGTAGGAAGATTCAGACATCATCTTTAAGCTTAAAAAATATTGTCAAAATCCTACCTCGAGAGAGACATCACACTTGTTATGAATAAGAAGCTGCTCATGCTCACTACCCATCTCTTTGGTCAACCAAGAAAACAATCTGGATGGCAGAAGGCGGTTTTAATGTAATTATTGATTTGAACTACTTCATTAAGTGTCTTCTGCAAAATTTTAGGCAACCGTTTGGCTACTAAGGCCTCTTGATGAATACAACAGTGTGTCCATTTCACATTAGGAGCTACTATTTGAAAAAAAGCTCTGTTTTGTATTCTGCCATGGATTTTGTTCCATAAGAAACATTTCAGACAAACCATGTTCTCCAGGCAGTGTCATGTTTATTAAAAAAATCATTTAATGCAGTAAGAATATACATTAATACATCTACTGTTGAGTGAAGCAGTTCACAAGGAAATAGAAAATCTTCATATTACTGGTCTTCCTGTAAATATCGTACAAAAACCAACAATATTGCTTTTTTTTTTTATGTGTTTGCTATCATCCAATTGCAGAGTAAAAATGTCACACATGCAAAGCCTGGCTAATAAAGTCTCTTCTATATCACTTGTTATATCAGAAATTCACCTTTGTACACTATTGTTGGAGAGCGGGACAGTACTTATTAGCTTAACAGCTGCATCACCCAACATTCTCTTCTACTGTATTACAGCTGATAGTAGTATAAGTCCTTCAGCAATTGTATGTTTTTTCCACATTTTGTAACAAGCTGAGATATCTCATAAGATACAAGGGTTGCATTTTCATTCACATTTGCTCCAAAATGTTGTGCAATAATATTCTGGGACTTTTTGAACTCATGATATGTGAAATGAAAATGTTGACTGTATATAAAGTGATATAAAGCGTATATAGTGTATATAAAGCGATTCTTATTACAAGCTGGGTCCTGGCAAATAATTTTTATTTAATTTTTTATGACATTTGCAAAAATAATTTTCTAAAGACATCTTGCAGACCCCCTAGTCAGAGTCTGCAGACCACCATTGGAATAGATAATTAATATTTGAAAAACCTCAAGGAGAAGAGCAAATGATTTATTTTGCTCTTATCCAGTGCTTTTAGAGCAGCTAAGCAATGAAAAAACATAAATATAAAAATACCATTACTAAAATCATAAAAATGATTTATGTTTGAAGCTCACACAGAAGCTTTGTGAAATGATCATTTAAAAAAAAGTTTTAATTCAAATGGAGGTTTCTCATAAATCGATACAAATAGTGAATTGATATTGATCATATTGATAAAAATGAAATTTGCATTACCTAAAGATTATATGAAATGCAAAACTAATATGAATAGGTCTTGAAATCATGAAGAGAATAAAAACTCAAATTTTGCTCGGCTCTCTTAGATCAATTTGTGAGTTTCATTACACCTCGCATTGTATTTATTGGAAGGTTATAAGTTCTTCAAACCCAATATCAATTAAAAAATGCTTATTATTTGTTAATTTCCACCTCTCACTCTCTCTGTTAAAAAAAATAATAATAAAACAAATTTGCATTGATGTAACAAGATGAAATTCCAAACCAAATTTACCTAATAAGCTAAAATAAAATTAAATAATGTTTTATAATATAATTGATATTATTGTTTCAGGGTGATTCTGGTGGTCCATTACAGATAGAACACAAGGATGTGTATTGCATGTATTTACAAATTGGAGTGGTTTCTTTTGGTAAAGGTTGTGCTTTAACATTTCCAGGAGTATATACACGAGTATCAAATTATGTAGAATGGATTGAGAGGATTGTTTGGCCTTAATATGTACTTTTTTTTGCTGGTGATTTATTTTCCACACTGTCCTAACAGCTCAAAACGAGGCTTTAAAAAAGAAATATTTTATATATATTTTCCTAAGTCATAAATATTGTTTGAAATGTAAAAATTAGATCTTATTTAATATATATATATATATATATATATATATATATATATATATATATATATATATATATATATATATATATATATATATATATGCCCAGATATGTTGATCTTTCATCTGAGTGAGAAAAAAAAAATGTTTATAATTTATTTAGGAATAAATATAGTCAATTACTAAAACATAATGAATTTATAATTGCATTTGTTTGAATTTATTTTTTAGTAAAATTTAAATTTTAAATAGATTAAATCAAGAATTGTTAATACAACTCTGCCACGATAAGCTAAAAGGCCATAACTCCAGATGATTTTTCTAAATGCGTTTTTTAAGTGTACCCGAATTTGTATAAATATTATATTGTTTTATAACATTGGAAAGTCCTAAATCCCATGGTTGGATCCAAATCTTTGGTTTTAGGGCTCTGTAATGTCATAAAAAGGTTTAGTTGTTTGATCAATTCGAGTGAATTATTAAAATGTATTTAGAAAAATCATTTGAAGTTAGGGCCTTTTAACTTATGAAGGCTGAGCTGCAAAGAGTATTACAATAACCATAACTGGATGATCTCATTATTTTTACCTCATTAGGCAACCCAGACTATACAGTTTACATTTTATCTATTTATTTATTATGAAATTGTTAAAGTTTTAAGTTGAATTAGGGGAGGTATGACTTTACTCCAAATTAATGACTAGGCTATCAATAGTTTAGTATTATAAAAAAATCTTGTTCTGATCTGTAAATATCAGTTGTCAGTTGGAATTTCATCTTATCATGTATAAACTGATGATTGACTTTGTTTTTGTTTTTTCTAAAGAGAATGTAATTTTAAAGAGAATATAAAATTACATCAGTAAAACCCCAATTTCTGGGCCAATAAAATGATGGGAGACACTGACAATAAAAAAATTACAGTTAATAGAAAGTGTTTTTATTTGGAGACTGTATTTTCATGTATTAAAATAATCCTAAGATGTGCCATAAAGTATGTAATAAAAATAGAATTTGTGTTGAAGAAATGTTAAAATATGCAATGAAATTACCTAATTCCTAAGAAATTTTCATCAAAATTTCTTTTAAAGCCCTTTATAAAATGGGAAAATATAGAATTATATGTTAAATATATATAATAAATAAAAATATTAAATAATACTAAAAACAACAGATAAAAATATATATATGCAAAGATCAATCGGACCAAAATTGGACCAAGGATTTATACTTCTTCTCAAAGATTTTCTCAGTTAATTGCAATTCAGTTTATTGAATCAAAGATAATGAAGATTAATATGAAATCAAGACGTTAAAAATTTCATTTTGTAATAATTTTAAAAATTCTTCCTCAAAAATAACACAGCCATGGTTATTGATGTATAAATTGTGTTCTCAAGATCCTAATTTTCTGTTTCATGCTGAAATATTAAGGCTCAATTATCTATCACCAATTCAACCAGGGATTAGAACACTCTAAATTTAAAGACATGGCAGTTTCTTCTCTTTGTATTGTTGATTGTAACTTAATTTTGATGCCTTTTAATTAGTGCCAATTTTATATTACAACTTTCTGATCTACTATTATTGATTTGTTTAAAGATATTTTTTATTGCCTCTGATGTAATTAATTTTTTCATTATAAGGTTATAATTATTAAAGGTATATTGTTAGTTTTAGCAAATGATGAGCAGCTATTTATAATTATAGCTACTTATTAATTAATAGCTCATAATTTATTATATCCTTTTAAATGTATTTTTATCAGTATCAAATATTGTTATTCTTGCTATGATATAATGTATAGTATGTGTATATATGTCCTTATTAATATATATATTTTAATGTAAAACTAGTCGATTTATCGATATTAATTGCTCACTATACTTCATTATATTCAACTTAATTAATTTATTTTGTATTATATTAAGTTTATTTTATAATCAATTTAACTCTTTACCTATTTTATTTTTGTTCAATATTAGCTCCAATTTCCAGCACTGTGTGATAGTTATTTTTAATTCTTGTTCTGAATCTAGAATAAACTTTTATCAAATATCTATTTATGTTTCCATATCAACTAATTACATTATTTTTTATTTTATTACATATTTAGAAAACTTTAAATTTATGAAAATAATCTTAGTCACCTGAAACTTATTTTGTGTGGACTGTATACATTAAATCTTAGATTACCATCTCTCTGGTCAAAATAGTGGCTGCTTACAGGTAGCAAAATTCAGGAAATTATAGAATTAATTGATTGTCTCAACAAATGACCAATTTTACATTAAACCCAAAATTGAGGATCATCAAATAAGGAAGTTTGTAAGCAATCATTTTTTCTTTAAAACTATTCTTGATGAAAATACATAACTACACAGAAAAGTTGATAGTTTCAACGGTTATAATTTTACTGCTTTCACAAAAGAGGAAAAAAAAAGGCCACTTAATTATCTCATCTTATATTTCATTTCAATGAGTATCATTTCATTAGTTTTAAAAGATGATAGTTAAGAATTTACTTCTGATTTAACATATGGCATTTCTTTTACCTTTACAGCTTCTTTATTTATGTGATAAATGGTTCCCATATTGAAAAAATCTATAGCAGTGATAATAATATCTAATCTGTCTTAGATAGATATAGATTTTTAGCCAAAACTACATGATTATAAAATCATTCTGACTAATTAATATAAAGTTAACAAAAAAAAATAGTGAATAATAATATTAATAGTGTGTAAATAAAATTATAAAAACACATTATAAGAAAAAAATAAATAAATCACATATAGTGTCTGCAGGTACTCTGGAGTACTGAAAAAATTCTTATAAGATTATTGTGAGCTGGAAGGTCTTTTGTAAAAGGGCAGCTTTTGTATTTTGTATACAATTATATGTTAATGAAATTATTTCACGGGCCAGAACAACACTTGATGTAGAAAGATTTTATTATTGTAAAAGGTTGCATTATAATTGATTTGGGAAGTATAGCATTTGATCAGGAAATGTTACAGCGAAGAACATATCTTTCATTTCAGTTTAAATTTTTTTAAAAAACCTACCTCTTAAAACAAAATCGCTACAAGTATAAGACCTGAGTCTTTATAAGTGCGAAGGTGGCGGCGCTAAAAGGGGGCACCAAAATACCAAGAAATAATTCGTTTTCCTTCTTTTCTAGGCTTCAAAAAGATTTATTTTATTAGATTTAAGTAGAAACGTTGGGAAAACTAGAAGGGGCCACATTAGAAATGAAAAAATCTGGTGCGGTGCGCACATCACACAACTTTCCCTTACCAAATTTAGTTTCCATGGAATCATTTTGTTTCCATTAAATAATATAAAATTAAGTTGAATTCTACTTTTATGTTATTACAATACATTGTTACAGAGCGTTTTATTGACAACAGGTTGGCGGCTTAGTTGGTCGCATTCGTCTCCTTCCGGAAGCGCTCGGTTTTCCCTCTAAGGTCCAGTAGTCCTTATGACATAAGTTGTATTTTTACTAATACTGGCTCGATTTAAATAATTATTTTTTGTTTTTTAGGGAATTTAATTACCTTTCATATGATTTCATACAAAATTTACCATAAAATGCTCACTTTTTGAGTTCTGCGCAAATAAAATTTTCTTTTCGCTAAAACTTTTTCTCCTGCATTTTATCGTTGATATACTACATACAAGAAAAGTTAAAGAACTTTAAGGAGAAGATATTGGTCAAGTTTCATCAAAATCGTCTGAGCCGTTTACGAGAACATTGTAAAAAATTGTAAAATCCATGATATAATTATAACTTCCGGTTAGTCCTCTTCGCTATATCTTTGCTATTACTGGTCCGATTTTGATGATTCTTTTTTTTGTTTTTTAGATAATTTAATTACCTTTCATAAACGTCTAGACATAATTTACCATAAAATGCATACTTTTTATGTTATGCGCAAACAAAATATTCTTTTCATTAGAACTTTTTTCTCTGCATTTCCTCGGTGATGTACTACATACATGAAAAGTTAAAGGGCTTTTTAAAGAATAATTTAGGCAAATTTCATCAAAATCATTTGAGCCGTTTTCGAGAAAGTTTTAAAAAAGTGTAACATCGATTATATAAAGTGACACTTCCGGTCAGTCGATTTTAACGAAAAAAGTTGCTATAACAACACATGCATGTGCCTATCTTAAATGCGTAATTTCAGTATTCGTACAACTTCTCCTTTTTCAGATAGACTGTTCACATACACACAGACCATTTTGCGAGAATTAGTTATTTGAACTCAGGGTACCTTAAAACTTGTATTTCCGTTGAAAATTTTCGAATTCGAGTTTTCATCGGAAATACATCGGTTTTAAGGCCTTTCACTTTTCTTTTATCAACGAAAAAATGCAGGGGAAAAAGTTACAGCGAAAAGAAAATTTTATTTGCGCATAACTCAAAAAGTGAGCATTTTATGGTAAATTTTGTATGAAATCATATGAAAGCTGATAAAATCCTTATAAGATTATTGTGAGCCGGAACACAATAATCTTAATAGGATTTTTCTCAGTACTCCGGAGTACCTGCAGACACTATGTGTGATTTATTTATTTTTTTTCTTATAATGTATTTTTATAATTTTATTTACACACTATTAGTATTATTATTCACTATTTTTTTTTTGTTAACTATACATTAATTAGTCAGAATGTTTTTATAATCATGTAGTTTTGACTAAAAATCTATATCTATCTAATACAGATTAGATATTATTATCACAGCTATAGATTTTTTTCAATATGGGAACCATTTATCACATAAGTAAAAAAGCTGTAAAGATAAAAGAAATGGCATATGTTAAATGATTGCTTACAAACTTCCTTATTTGATGATCCTCAATTTTGGATTTAATGTAAAATTGGTCATTAGTTGAGACAATCAACTACTCCCAAAAAGCGCTGGAGTTCCTTAATATCATTCATTGGGACTCCCACGAATCTTGTAGCCCAATTCTACGAACATTGTAGAATAGATGCTTATGCAGCCCCTGAGCATCTATTCTGAAGCCAAGATATTCGATTGAGGTTTTGCCAATCTCACATTTCTTAATAGACACTCACTGTAAAATAGACGCTCACTGCCCTGCTTGTCGAAGCTTTTCTAGTACTTTAAATACTCTAATCCGCAACTCTTCAACATTTCGAGCTCCTATTAACACGTCGTCGAGTATGATTGAATTACCTTCCAATCCTGAAAGCAGAACATCCATAGCTTTTTTAAATTGGCTTGAAGCTGAAGCAATGCCAAAAGGCAAATTATGGTAACGAAACAAACCCTTCTGTGTCGATATTGTGAGGATGTCACGCGATTCTTCATCAACCTCATATTGCTGGTAATGTGAAAGGTCGAGTTTCGCAAAAACTGAACAACTCTGTACTCGTTGAAAAAGATCCTCTCCTCGTGGAAGTGGGTTTTGATCGATGAGCAGGTTTGGGTTCACTATCAATTTGTAATCCCCACATATACGAATCGACACATCTTTTTTGAATACCGGGACGATTGGTGATCCCCACACCACAGGCTGTAGTCGATTGGTTCAAGAATTCCATCATGAACCAAATGGTCGACCTCCACATTAACACCAGCTTGCATGGCGAATGGCACAGGTCTTGCTTTCATGAATCTGGGTTTTGCATTAGGTGACAAATCCAATTTAATTTTTCCTTTATTGAACTTGCCCAGCCGATCAGTGAAAACTTCGGGGAAATTCTGTACCGCCTCCTGGAACAACACCATTGACAAATCACTATTGAAAAACACTGGCTGTACTGTCCTATGGTTACTAGGACCAACTATTTTAAACCCAAGATGCTCAAACCATGATCTCCCCAGTAGCGGAGGCCCAGTTGAATTTACCACGTAAAACGCCATATCATGATATTCTTGATTTTTGTATTCGAAACTCACATTTAAAGCCCCCGATATTTTTCGTTGAAATACGATATGAAAGACTTTCCAATGGTCCAAAATGGCAAATGTGCGAAGTTTTCGTAGTTGTACCGAAGGGGGTACAATCGTACTCAGACATCCTGTCTGTGTCTACCTGAAAAGATATTTCAAAATTACGATTTAGTTTAAGTGTAACGTCATAACCCAATTCCGTATCTCCAGTAGCTTCAATACGATATAGAGGCTATAACTGTTCACTGAGTTCTTCTGAAACAAAATATGTTTTTTCTTTACTTTACTATTTTCTACTATCAATAGGGTCTTTCTAACCACTCAGACTTGCTATTTCTCGGACACACAAAATTCCCGCAACTGTACATGATCATTTCTTCACTCATATTTGGAATCGAATTACAATTAATGAAGAAAAAACACTCACCTTGCAAACTTTTATACCTCGGTTGTTGCTAAAAAGATCCTCGTCGCCATTATGTAATGTCTTTAAAGCAAATATAAATTAAACAAAACACCTTGCTCGAACTCAAACTTTTATTTTGCTCACAAACAATACAGAACAGTACACAACAAAAACATAATCAGAAAAACATGTGTGTCTCCCGCGTTCCCGTAGGTAAACAATCGATACATTCAAATCGATATCGCCTATACCACAGTTCCTTGATTTACGAATTCGATAAAATTTTAAACTAGATTGGTGGCAATTGGATTGGTACCTGTTTTCATCTTAAAATATGCGTTATAGTTAAGTCTAGTTAAATTATAGTTGCACCATCATATTCTGCGTTCAAAAATCTATCAGAAGACATATTGTTAGGATAGATATATCTTGGAATAAGGCCAACAGGATTTTTAGTCTGCTAAATAATTTATATTTATCCTTTAACCTAAAAATCACGCCTCTGAACCTACAAACCCCTACCCTTTAAATATTTTTGTTCTTCAGTTCGGAGTTCTTTACTTTTCAGAAAAAACCCTCCGAACATGAAAAATTTAAAGAAATATCTGATGTGGGCAACACATGACTTCCTTGCACGCCTATTAAATTATAAATCCGTGGCTCAAAAAGTGATACTGATTACTGGTTACTAGTTTCCGAAGATTGCAGTAAAAATGACATTCGGCCTCCCGACATCCATCTATTGACACACACACACACACACAAACACACACTCTTGTTCCGGAGGTCTCATTCCGTTATTATATGTCGTTTTCCTTCAGTAGGTAACTAGTTTCCAAGATATTTCTTCATGTTCCATGACAACAATAAAACTGTCAATATCACTGGATAAAGCATTAGAAATGGACAGTTTCGACACTTTAAGCGGAATAACCCACTTAACTAATATCTTATTCTCATGCTGCAGACTTGTTGAACTCACAAATGGGGAGGAAAACTAGTATTTTACACTCAATTTTAACACTTAAAACAATTAATAAACATGTTTAATTGGATTGGAAACCAAATTGCGTTTGTAACCTTTATTACCGAAACATATGATTTCTCTTTTAATTTAAATATAATTTTTGATGTAAGCTTATTATGACCTCCAAGTAAAGTACCCTTTTTGGCTCATGAATCTTAACCAAAATCTAGTAAATACATTTATATCGATATAAAAGTCCATTTACCAAATTTGAGATGTTTTACATTATATTTTAATATATTTTTTGATGAAAGTCTAGTATGATCTTCAAGTAAAGTACCGCTTCCGGTTTTCCAATTTAGACAAAAATCTAGTATGTTATTTATATCAATATATAAATTATAAATACTAAATTTGAGAAGTTTTGCATAGTATTTTAATATAATTTTTAATGGAAATCAATTATGACCTTCAAGTAAAGTACCACTTCCGGTGATCAAGTAGTGACCAAAAAGGGAGGTTCACAACTAGATTTTACAACAATCCTAAATACAAAATTTCAACTCTCTACGGCTAACAGTTTTTGAGTTATGCGAGATACGAACGTACGGACGTACGTACAGACCCAACGACGAAACTAGTCAAAATGGATTCAGGGATGGTCAAAATGGATATTTCCGTCGAAATCTGAAAATCGAAAATTTTCGCGATTACAATACTTCCTTTACTTCGTAAAAGGAAGTAAAAAAGGGTAAAATATTAGGAACATATTTATTTCCTAATATGAAGTGGAGGCGCATTAAAATCGTTAAGAAATATTGATAGTCCATGTACATTTTCCTTATCTAGAAAGATCATGGTCGTCACGAAGGAGGAGCTGGACGTGGGAACTCAACATACTTTCAAAAAAAAAAAAAAAAAATCAGATGCTGACGTAGTTAGCAACGCAGTAAGGTTGCGTTGATCAGTCAGCTCTACCTCAGGAATGCATCTCATTCTCATCTTAATGCTTCTGTCTGGGGTCTTCGCACAGGGTCTCTTGTATTTAGGTAAGGTTTTATAAATTAATAATTCTGTTTCAAGTTAAAGCCAATTTATATAATTTTAGATTTTTAAAAAATCTTGTGTGAGATGTGCTAACGGTATGGAAATTTATTCACATTAAAGAAAATATAAATATTTTAATTTATGGATTTTTGTCTTGAATTGAGGAGACAAGCAGCTTTTTCAACTGAACGGTCAGTATGTGTGTATATATGTATTTGTGACGGGGCAGAACTCGAAAACCTTGACAATTTGTTATTGCGAGTGTCAATAGAAATTAAAATTGAGAAGACTTTCCTTTCCACTATCTTTTTTAATCGTTAAAAATCATTCAATTAGAAATATTCATCATTTATCAATATATATATATATATATATATATATATATATATATATATATATATATATATATATATATATATATATATATATAATAAAATATCACTTTCCCAAGTTAAAAAAAGGTGTACATTATTGCACAATGACAATAAGCCAATATAATAATTTTCAAATAGTTACAAAAAATATCTGGTGTGTCCGCTCAAACAACGTTCTTTATAGCTTGGGTTAATACAGAACAACGAAAGGCTAGATTAGAGGCAGAGTCACTATGAAATAGACCAGCTTCGAAATAGTGAGAAGCTTCCAATACCTGGAATCTATTATTAATGATAACCTGGAAGAGGAAGAAGAGGTTAGAAAGAGAATAACAGCTGGGAATAGAGCCTATTTCTCAATCTCAAGGCTAATCAGAAACAAGCTTGTTAGCCGTTCCAACAAGTTTATGCTGTACAAGACCCTAATAAGACCGGTAGTCACATACGGTGGAGAAACGTGGACCCTCAACAAGAAAAGTATCAACCTGCTTGATAGGTTGGAGCGAGTAATTCTTAGGAGAATTCTGGTGGCTGTGTGTGAGGATGGCCAGTGGCGGCGGAGGAAAAATAGCGAACGGTTCCAGCTCTACAAAGACATTAGCATCTACTCTCACATCAAGATACAGAGGCTAAAATGGCTTGGCCACGTGATGAGGATGAATGCTGACAGAGTAACCAGTAGGGTGTACAAAAATGTTCCGGATGGCCAGCGTCCACGCGTTAGGCCAAAGGGCCGATGGAGGGATGGCGTAGAAAAAGATGTTCGGCAGCTAAAGATCTCTGTCACAGAAGCGACAGATCGAGAAAAATGGTTGGCAATTGTTGATCAGGCCAAGGGTAGAATCAGCGCCTGTTGAGCCGATAGAAGAAGAAGAAGTTAATACAAAACCTGTTTGCGACATCTTCGCTGATGATAGTCCGATTAAGATTTTTTATATTTATCTCTATTGACTCTATTATCTTTCTAATGAGCATCTGGAATATTTCGAGATATGTATAGTTTTAGAGTTATAAAAAAAAATAAACTAAGGTAAAAGGTTTCCATAAGAACATATAAATGATACCTACTTTATAAAACGTATACAAAATTCAATACGCTATATCTCTAATACTGGTCGGATTTCGATAGGATTTTTTTATTTTTTATTTTTTTTTAAGTATTTGATATAATGATATCAAAAAAACTTTATATTTTCCCTCTATCCTTATAAATGAACGAGATATGGACATTTGAAATCTCTAATCGGCCGCCATTTTGAAACGAAATGGCGTTTGGTAATGTCGAGCTCTAATGATCAGCCTGGAGTGGCCTGTAACTTTGGTGCTCAATCTCAAAACAATCGGATTAGCAATCTCAGAGAAAAGCCGCGGAACGGAGGAACTTTATTTATTTATTTTGTTTATTACTGTGTCGATTATTTGATTCTACGTATCTTGAAACGCAAAACCTCAAATTTGAGTGGGGGAGAAAAACATTATTTTTCTTGTTCGATTACTATTGAAAATAATAAACCAAAATAAATTTATAATATATTTTTTTAGACTTCTAACAGCAATTTATTTCATCTGAATACTGTAACCTGAAGTAGTATTTTATCAATGTGCACTGCTTAACTTTGTACGAATCCAGGATTTAATAGTAGAAAAAAAAATGATTAGAAAATCAAGAGTAATTGGTAAATATATATTAATAAAGTGGCATTGGGCAGACTTGAACGAGAAATGCAAGAACGGAACAGAATCTTGGACCTGTAAAGCAGCCAGCACCTGCAAGGCATTGAAAAACGAAATCGAGAAAGATGGTGAGGTGAGGCTCTGCAGCTTCGTTGGTCGCGAACCAATAATCTGCTGTCCTCCTGATTCCCAAACATCTGGGACCTCGGCTCCACTGTCTTCTCAGTCAGAAGGAGGAAAGAAAGCAGAAAAAAGTGAGTAAATCCTATCAAACTTGATTATTCATATATGCGGTTTAGATATTACTGATAAAAAAATAAATCTTTTTCATTCAGTTCCAATGGTTCTTGTTCCACTAAGAATTGTCATGACGCAAGATGCTGCTGACTCTATTTCTTCAAATCTGTAATATAATAATTTCAGAATGCCAAGAGTATGCCGAATATGTCTTCAAGAAGATCGATTCTCAACTTTTTCCAGCGAAAATTAAGGTCGATCAATGTGCAATCGACCGCTCAGTACCTCTCATAGCAGCCATGGGAGGCAGTGCGGCCGTATGCAACGAGTTCCCTCATATGGTAAGAGCTCTTCTTGAATAATCAAGTCTTCTGGCTTTAACTTTAAGATCATGTTTTTATTAATATTATACTTTAAGACAACTTCCAGCCCTTTTACACATCTATAACTTTTCCCAACAAAACTGTATATTCCCCTCAGCCTGGAAAAAGGTACTTGTCCGCCCGCTTAATAAGATACCTTCTCCTTCCACAGCTTCCGATTTTAGACCCATCTTCATCCTATCAAATTTATCAAAGTAAAATGCTCTACTTAATTCTTTCCAATCAGATTTCCTCTCTGGTTTTTCCACACTATCGACTTTGCTAAAACTTACTCAAGATCTTTATTCCTCTATAGACCAACAGAAAATCACAATCCGTATCCTCTCTGATTTTTCGAAAGCCTTTGACTCTCTTGAGTCAATCTATTCTCTTCTCCAAACTACATGACATTTCCATATCCAATAGCGCCATAAACTGGCTCCACTCATTCCTGTCTCTCCGCTCCCAAAAAGTAATTATTCCCAACAAACCTCCCTCATCCATCACTATTCCTCTCTCGAGGTGTTCCTCAGAGATCATCCCTCTACCGACCTTATTTTCTATCTATATAAATGACTTTCCCAAATTTATCTGCTACTCCCAATATCATCTGCATGCAGATGACCTACAAATATACTTATCCTTTCACTCTTCCGACATGCTCGAGGCATCACATAAGCTCCAAGATGATATTGATTGTATTAACCGCTGGACTTCGGTTGAAATAAGTTCGAAAATAAGTTGAGTCTGAATCCAGCGAAAACTAAAACAATTTTAATTGATTCCAAACCCTCCCTCAATGTCCTTCTCTGCTATCCATTACTATACCTCAACAACATTCCTATTCAGTTCCAAAACTCTATAAAAAAAAAAAAAGCCTCGGAGTCACTTTTGATGGAAACCAAATTTCCCAGATTACCCGAAAATCCATCCCAATCCTCGATCAGCTCCTTTATTCCGTGATTCTTTTCCTCGAAGTACCCGTCATCTTCTAGTATCCTTCCTCATTCTCCCCCACTTAGACTAGAGATACTTAGTATATGGAGGACTGTCTGGTGAGCATGAGATGAGACTAAATCGATTAATGAATTGTTTCATAAGATTCGTTTTCGGTCTCCCCAGAAGCTCTCCCATCTCTCACTAGTATTCTGAGCAAGGATGGCTTTATCCTAATTTCCGAAGAAAATATCTTCTCGGTACCTTCTTATTCCATTTCTTAAGAGCCAGAAAACCTTCCTATATTCTTGAGCTCCTCACTCTACGTTCTTCCATTCCTCTCCTAAATACAAGATCTCAACTTACCGATTTAAATATCCCTTCTCATAGAACTGCTTCATTGGAAAATTCTTATCATTCGTGCTACCTTGTTTTGGAATTCCTTACCCATCTCCATTCGTCAAGCTTCCTCCCTATATATATATATATATAATTTATTTTCTTTTTATAAATATTTATTGTGAAGCCAGTCAAATGCTGCCTAAGTTGAACTTTTCTGTTATTCTTAGGGGATTGAATGTCCCAGAATAAAGATTATTTTTTCATTCATATTATTATTAGTACTAGTCTAAGAATTGTTAAGATTATAACATCTGTAGTCTGATACGAAAGGAATTGCATAATCGAAACCGAAGGATCATCCAGGGCTACTCAAATTCCCCATGAACATAGTTCTTAACCATTTTAAATCAACTAATATTTCAAATTATTTATGTTCTAATAATTTATTTTAAAATTTTATTTATTATTTAAATTTATTTTTTGAATAATCACATTAAAATTATTATTTTATTTTAAAAAAATGTATTTTGGATGTTCTAAAATTAAAATACAATATATCTTCACAGGCACTGATCGGTGTCGAAACAGAAGGAAATAGTACCTTTTGGTTCTGCGGTGGAAGCTTGATCAGCCCTAACTTCGTTCTGACCGCTGCTCATTGCTTCTCAAGAATTAAGTAATTTGAGAGAAGTTAGATTTTTCATTCATTTAATTTTCTAGTCTTTGATTTTAGTCTTAAGATATCAATTCATGCCTAAATCAATTTTAGTTTCTTTTTATCTGTTACAGAAAAAATACCTTTTGTTTATGCTTTTCTGACCTCAATGTTCCATTGTTTTGATTAAAGACATACTCGCCACGCCAGTGTACAGAATATGCACATGGAAACTAGAGATGTAAAAAGGCATCCTTATTAAGGAACCGTTCCTTTTGTGATAAGCTTCTCATAGAACATAGTCAAACTACATAGTTAATTTTTAATTTTAAGCTACCAATAAATAGGAACACATAATAATCATTAAACTGATGAGTCATATGGTAAAATTTAATTGTTTACAAAAAGTTAATGGCCTTTGAGAATAAAACTTAGTATGGGACCCTTTCCATAATATTTTTATTTGCCTTATCATCTAAGTAGGGAAGGTATTGTAATCGGGTCAAATTTTCGACGTGCAGCTTTCAAGGTTCTATGCGTTTCAGAACCCATCCTGATTCTAAGAAATCCATTTTCGTCTATTGGTCAGTTTGTGTGTTTATTCCACTTCTAGGTTGTTGCAAAAGACCTTGTGCATGAACACAACCCTTAATTCCAACTCTCATAATTAATCCTATAAGAATGTCTTTGTTCCTACAGTCAATGTTTACTTTGACTAATCCTTTTGACTTGAGTTGGCTTTATGGGGTCATTTATATTTTTAAAACGCACGTGCAATGTCAGAAGAAAAAAATCGTGATTCGCGGTCTTTTGAGACATTATTGGAAAAAAGGTTAAGCACAAAGGCAGGCGCCGAAGAAATTTGTGCTATAGAAGGAGAATCAATTATCCATCGAAATACTCCCGTACTTTGGTTCAGGCGTTTCAAAGTGGGAATACGAGCCTTGCAGATGAACCAAGATCAAATCGCCCATCGGTCGTTGATGATGTTCATCTTGAATGTGTGAACCAGGACCCACATGCATCTACTCATGACCTATTGGCGATAGTAGGAGTTCCTAATGCCACAGTGGCTCGTCATCTTAAATACCTGGGCGTATGGAATTTAAGACCAAGATTCAATCCATATGACTTGAAAGAGGCCCAAGCCCAAAAGCGAGTTGATATGTGCAAAATTTTGCTTAAAATCCGAAAGATGACAGGTTTTGGAAAAAATTATCACAAGTGACGAAAAGTGGATATTTTTAAAAAAACCTTAGCAAACGTAAGCAGTGGGTACGGCCAGGTGAAGCTGAACAACCGGAGGTTCGCCAAGATCGGTTTGAAAAAAAGTGATACTTTGTGTTTGGGGGAACTTCGAAGGTGTTTTGCATTTTGAGCTTGTTCCTGATGGTTGAGCATTGGACTCAAACCTTTAGTGTGAACAGCTAGACAGAGTTTATGCAGTTTTGAGTGCCCGCTTTGGTCAACAGGACCCAAGCCATTTTGCAACACGACAATGACCCTGCACACCATTCTCGTTTGACCAAGGAAAAATTATCGGGACTGCAGGGAGTAAACGTTTTGCCTCATCCTGCGTATGGCCCAGATATTGCACTCAGATTATGATTTGTTTAGATCACTGCCTCATTTTTTAAAAGGTTCTATCTTTGATAATTGCGAGGACGTAAAAATTGGATTTGAAGAGTTCTTTGCCCCAAAACCAAAGGTGTGCTACCGGCATCGAATCCAGTTACTGGCAGAACGATGGGTGAAAATAGTTGAAAACAATGGACTTTACTTTGAAGAATAGTATCTAATAATGTTTAAAATATGTAATCTGAAATAAAACTATACTAATACACGAGGACTTTTCTAACAACCCAATATTATCTCTTGAAGGGATGGACCGAATTTGTTACTTATTTTTTTGTTATGTATGGTTTTGTCCCCCACTGCCTGTGTACCAAATGGGGCAACATTGGCTGCGCAATATTCGAAAAACGTACTTTTCTATTGAATAACTTGAAAACTATGCAACTTCCGAAGAATTTCAGATGCTCGGTTAAAGATAATATTATTGTCTACAGAGCTAAATATACAAAAAAAAAAATCCTTATCGAACCAATATTAGCGAAAGATATAGCAAACAATTTTTATAGTGGGCTTCCTAATCACAGAGGTAGTCGTGTGAGTGGACACACCAGATATTTTAGATTGCTACGTCGTTGTCTTGGCAACTTTATACCTGTGGCGACCAGTTGATTGAACAAACTTTTTAATAAGTGTGAAATTATTGTGTGAAAACGTTATTTTGAAAAATTGAAGCTTATTTAAGTGAAATTTTCTTACCGTCGTAAAGCTGTCATTTTGATCCTGTTCCTTGAAAATTTCTGCAACAAATTATATTGAACAACATAGTACAGATTATCGTTTTAAGGTTATTTTGTGTTTTTCTGGTTAAACTTAATAAAACCACGGGGTAAACTTCTATACTGGTAGGCAGTATATTCGATAATATTCAGTTTAATATAGCAATTGCATATTTTAACTTGGATCTGATTCTCTTTTAGAGGTCCAATTTTAGTAAGGCTTGGGGAAGTGGAGATTCTGGAGAGCAAAGACAATGCGACTCCAATCGATGTTAAAGCTACCCAATTGATCAACCACCCCTTGTTCATACCCGCTATAGCGTACCACGATATATCGTTGTTGAAATTGGAAAAGGAGGTGGAGTTGGGACCCAGTATCCGACCGTTATGCCTCCAAACAGACAGAAACATCGACCGTGCCACGGCAATAGCTACTGGTTGGGGATTTACATCATTTGGTGATTATTTCCTCCTTTTGTTTTGTAATCTTTAAAATGATGGTATCTAATTGAAATAAATTCTAGATCATTTTTTTATTTTCTTAGGCCAGAACAGCGTGACTAGTAATATTCTCCAGAAAGTACGCCTAGAGCTCGGCGAAGACGACAAGTGTGTGAGTGCTTATGGCACGCATTGGCCTAAAGTATCGAAAGGAATCAAACCTGACATAATGATGTGCTCAGGAGGAGTTCGAGGGAAGGATACCTGTCAGGTAAACATCGTGCATTGAAATGCTAACCTTGGCATCTTTTAAAATAACCTTCTCAATCTAATCCCTTAATGAAACTCCATGTAATTTATGTTTTTATAAATGTTTTTAATTCTGATACTTCTTAAATATTATTTCAAAAATTGGGAGAACAATAGTCCAAGGTATACGGTGGTAATGCCAACGTCAGTTGAGGTCTCTAATGCTAAGAAAAAAAAAATAAATAAATTCAATACCCTTTATTCAAGGTCTTTACGGCAGAACAGTGGTTTTAATTTCCTCAGGGTTCGGTTATGGAGTTCCTAGTTATGGATTTTCTCAAAAATCATTACTCAGATTATGTTTTTGAGAAAAATCCATAACTAATGTGTATAAATCAGCACCCGTGGCTGCTAACTACCAAAGGGCGTGATTTTACCTCCGAGATATTTGAGGAATATTTATTTTTGAAGGGATGCGCCAAAATACTGGCTACCACGCGCTCTGTTTTATAATTTATATTTAAGATAATTATAATATATCTAGACCTAATCTAAAAAATATCTAGGTCATTTTAATTTTAAAACTGATAGTTTCTACTAAATGTTATAAGCAATAGAGTTATAAGCGATGTCGATATAATTAAACATGTCGTTACCTAGTGTGTAGTTTGAGAGTAAAATTTTAGTGAGTTTTGTTGTTTTTTTAAATAAGCGAAATGGCATTTTAGGCAACATGAATGTAGGGGAGAGTGGGGCAAATCCACCACTGTGGGTAATTCCGCAGCATCATTATTTTGGTTCTAGATTACGAATAATTAGCAAGTTTCTAGCGCTAAACCGGCAGTGGCTGACTAGGAAAGCATCGGGCAGTACCCAACCACTTAACCTGTTGTGTTGAGTTTGTGTAAAAGTAATTTTCCTGAAGTTGTTATTTGCACCACTAATTTAATATAATATTAAATTGCTCGAGCTGTTAATTTAACTCGAGTTGAGAACAAAATTGTTAGTTAGTTAAGTTAATGTAGGCTTTGATAGAATAAGTTATGAGGAATTCCGTCACTTTTACGTGGGGCAATACCGCCACTCAGAGAATTGAAGTAAACAGAAATAGACTTTGTGAGGGTTTGCATATACACTATGTCATTCAGAGGCTGAACCGTCTTGCCATGTTAGGGTTTATTCCTCTAGATTTAGGTTGTTTTGTTTTTTAAACCTCTGGGCTTTTGTTTAAGAATAAGAAAGTTTTTAGTGTTATATTTTAATTTTATTTTTTATCAATTTATTTTACAGGTCCACATGAACACTTATCCCTTATTGTGTGTGACATTACAATCCTACGTTCTAGTGGCGGGAATAAACTAAAATATGCAATAAATAATGTGATTTATTAAACCTGAAGGGCGACAATTTTTATGTGATAATTTTGGAACCTTTTTTGTTAATGAAATGTTCATTTCTGATTTGTGTTGTTTTAAGTTTGCTTGTCATAAATGTGACCCGATCTTTCAACTCAGTATAATTAATTTAAGTTACATTAAATATATTGAATTAAAGTAGGTAATATAAAAAGGCTTAAAGATAATCAAAAGTAATAATTTAATAGAGTTAATTAAATCAATTAACATTGGCAATTTAAAACATGGAACTTGTCTAAACAAAACCAGAGAATACTTGTGAAACCTGAGAATTCCCAGCGGCAAGGGTTGAAAGGGCCCTAAAAAACACTTTTGATCAAAAGGCCGATGGAAATTTTACGGTGTCCTTTCAACCGTTGCCGCCGAGAATTCTTAGGTTTCACAGGTATTCCCTGGTTTTGTTCAGACCTGTTCCATGTTTTACTGAATTTACATTAATTACGGAGTTAGTATCTCTTATTGTAAAAGCATGCTCTGCAGAAACCCGTTACCTACCCTTCCGCTTATAATTTTCAGTTAATATTACGTTTAGAAACCCGACAAGTGACATCACGTAGCTTGGTTTTCTTTGTTTCCAGAACACTTGAAAAAGTGCTCTTAGCGGCTTTCTGAAATAAACGAATCATTTGTTGTTCATATTCCATAAATACCTTATCTCTTTTAGTCATAGCTTGCGGCGATATTACCCTATGGCAGTAAGGGAATTACCCCACTATTGCGTGCAATTTCGCCACTTTGCATAAAATGTTTTTTTTTTAATTATTTTATAAAATAAGGATAATGTACTTTTTAATATATATTTCCGTTGGAAAACAAATTATTAATACATTTAAGTACTAGCACCAAAGTTTCAGATCAAATTGGAGCCACAAAACTGAACTTTTCCTAAAGGTTCCCACTCACAGGTCTTTTTGATAAATATAAACTGTGACAAGCCTAACATTATTCAGAATCATTAGGGTGATATATAATGGCTATATCTGTAATATTTGAGATAGAATCCACATTGGGAATTGGAGGAAAACAATGTCAGGAAAGAAGTCTGGTCCAGGTTGGTGTGCTCTTAAGGACACGTTATCCATATGGATGAGTGTTCAGTTTGAGAACTTTATAAACATCTTATTTCGCAAAGATCTGGAATAGTAAACAGGAAAGCTGGATTCCTAAAGGGGTAATATGAATGGAGATTTCAAGGTTATATTCCTTTGTAATACCTCTAATGCATTCACATAGAAAATATCCTCATTGCAGTGGCACATGTCATGATACCACAATTACTTACATCAGAATATGATTAATATGATTACTATGTTATAATACTAACTTGAAATACGTGTTAAATAGTTCTAACTTTTCTATGAAATAATACTAACGCCTTAACAAAGTCTGTTTCTCAAGTCTCTGAAAGTACTTTGACTATAGCTGTAACTGTAAAGTACATTGACTATAGCTGTAACTGTAAAATACATTGACTATAGCTGTAACTGTAAAGTACATTGACTATAGATGTAACCGTAAAGTACATTGACTATAGCTGTAACTGTAAAGTACATTGACTAAAGCTGTAACCGTAAAGTACATTGACTATAGCTGTAACCGTAAAGTACATTGACTATAGCTGTAACTGTAAAGTACATTGACTATAGCTGTAACTGTAAAGTACATTGACTATAGCTGTAACTGTAAAGTACATTGACTATAGCTGTAACTGTAAAGTACATTGACTATAGCTGTAACTGTAAAGTACATTGACTATAGCTGTAACCGTAAAGTACATTGACTATAGCTGTAACCGTAAAGTACATTGACTATAGCTGTAACCGTAAAGTACATTGACTATAGCTGTAACCGTAAAGTACATTGACTATAGCTGTAACCCTAAAGTACATTGACTATAGCTGTAACTGTAAAGTACATTGACTATAGCTGTAACTGTAAAGTACATTGACTATAGCTGTAACCGTAAAGTACATTGACTATAGCTGTAACTGTAAAGTACATTGACTATAGCTGTAACCGTAAAGTACATTGACTATAGCTGTAACTGTAAAGTACATTGACTATAGCTGTAACTGTAAAGTACATTGACTATAGCTGTAACCGTAAAGTACATTGACTATAGCTGTAACTGTAAAGTACATTGACTGTAGCTGTAACTGTAAAGTACATTGACTACAGCTGTAACTGTAAAGTACATTGACTATAGCTGTAACCGTAAAGTACATTGACTATAGCTGTAACTGTAAAATACATTGACTATAGCTGTAACTGTAAAGTACTTGACTATAGCTGTAACCGTAAAGTACATTGACTATAGCTGTAACCGTAAAGTACATTGACTATAGCTGTAACCGTAAAGTACATTGACTATAGCTGTAACCGTAAAGTACATTGACTATAGCTGTAACCGTAAAGTACATTGACTATAGCTGTAACTGTAAAGTACATTGACTATAGCTGTAACTGTAAAGTACTTGACTATAGCTGTAACCGTAAAGTACATTGACTATAGCTGTAACCGTAAAGTACATTGACTATAGCTGTAACTGTAAAGTACATTGACTGTAGCTGTAACTGTAAAGTACATTGACTATAGCTGTAACTGTAAAGTACATTGACTGTAGCTGTAACTGTAAAGTACATTGACTATAGCTGTAACTGTAAAGTACATTGACTATAGCTGTAACTGTAAAGTACATTGACTATAGCTGTAACTGTAAAGTACATTGACTATAGCTGTAACTGTAAAGTACATTGACTATAGCTGTAACTGTAAAGTACATTGACTATAGCTGTAACTGTAAAGTACATTGACTATAGCTGTAACCGTAAAGTACATTGACTATAGCTGTAACCGTAAAGTACATTGACTATAGCTGTAACCGTAAAGTACATTGACTATAGCTGTAACCGTAAAGTACATTGACTATAGCTGTAACCGTAAAGTACATTGACTATAGCTGTAACCGTAAAGTACATTGACTATAGCTGTAACTGTAAAGTACATTGACTGTAGCTGTAACTGTAAAGTACATTGACTATAGCTGTAACTGTAAAGTACATTGACTGTAGCTGTAACTGTAAAGTACATTGACTATAGCTGTAACTGTAAAGTACATTGACTATAGCTGTAACTGTAAAGTACATTGACTATAGCTGTAACTGTAAAGTACATTGACTATAGCTGTAACTGTAAAGTACATTGACTATAGCTGTAACTGTAAAGTACATTGACTATAGCTGTAACTGTAAAGTACATTGACTATAGCTGTAACCGTAAAGTACATTGACTATAGCTGTAACCGTAAAGTACATTGACTATAGCTGTAACCGTAAAGTACATTGACTATAGCTGTAACCGTAAAGTACATTGACTATAGCTGTAACCGTAAAGTACATTGACTATAGCTGTAACTGTAAAGTACATTGACTATAGCTGTAACTGTAAAGTACTTGACTATAGCTGTAACCGTAAAGTACATTGACTATAGCTGTAACCGTAAAGTACATTGACTATAGCTGTAACTGTAAAGTACATTGACTGTAGCTGTAACTGTAAAGTACATTGACTATAGCTGTAACTGTAAAGTACATTGACTGTAGCTGTAACTGTAAAGTACATTGACTATAGCTGTAACTGTAAAGTACATTGACTATAACTCTATCTGAGATATTGTAGAGAGGAGGCTCGGATTCTGCAGGGGCTAGGCAGGTTTGTTTGAAAAAATTAGATAGAATGAAATGAACCACGAAAGTAAATCTTTTCCAGGGCTTTCTCGATCATCATGGGAAGGGACATCGATTTTTTTTGACTCAGAGATGTATTTAAAGAATGAAAATTGATTGATTATATTTTGAGAAGTCGGTTTGACAGGCAAATAAACTATTTATTTTTTAATATTCAAGTTAAAAGCGTACAAATATTAGTTTCGCTCGTCTATGATAATAATAATAAAATACATTTTTTTATATTGACAGGGAGATTCTGGAGGACCATTGCAGATCGTCCTAAAAGAACCTTACTGTATGTATTCCCAGATTGGTATTATTTCATTTGGTATCGGATGTGGTTCTACAACTCCTGGTGTCTATACCAGGGTTTCTGCATATGTACCATGGATTGAAAACATTGTATGGTCATAATATAGTATTAACAAAGATCTTAATACATGTATTAATCCATTTTATTCGTAATTAAAATAAAAATAATTTTAAATTGAAGACTTTTCAAATTATCTGTTTTAATTAATCAACCTCAAACCAATGGCCTTGTAAAGGTAAGGACAATCCTGGTCCCAAATGGGAAACATCGGTCCATCTGTACATCAGCCAATCTGTTGGCAAACGATTCTACGCGAACCAATATTTTCGATCATTCTATATAGTTGTTATTAGCAATAATTAGCATAGGCTTGTGCAACATCCTTTATTAGAGGATTGTCGAACAATAGTACCGGGGGATCCTTCCACACTCTCCAGTTTGGCGAGGGAGCGGGAATATTCTTAATTCCCCTGAAAAATTCCTTAAAGAATATGCACTTATTAGCAGGTGTCTGTGGGCCTGTGGCACTCTCCCCGTGCGCACGCTTATGATTCGTTATAGTGTAACATTTAAAGTGTTATACAATAATAACTTTATCACCCAAATACAAATTAATTGAAACTATCTTTTGCAACACCTGTAGCGGTTAATTCATCCATTGCACTACTAAGCGATTGAAGTGAAGTCGGTATGTTACTCTGTACCGGCGATTTTCGTTGGTTAGTATAATCGTTAATCGGCTAATAATCGTCCAGACTACACCTACTAAATTTCCAATGGATTGTTACTATTTTAGTAGTGGTAGGTGCTGGGAAGGTGTGGTGGGATTCCAATCGCATCCATCTGCTTTCAGACACACTCGATCATCCATTTGGGATCCAGTCTTGTAGTCCTAATAAGATAAACTATATCTTTGCTCATACTGGCCCAATTTCGATTTTTTTTTTAAGAGAATTTAATTACCTTTCAATTGACTATGCATAAAATTTAACAAAAAGTGAATACTTTTTGAATTATTCGCAAATAAAATTTTCTTTCCGTCATACCTTTTCCCCTGAACTACATACACGAAAAGTTAAAGGACTATGAAAAGACTTGTGGCAAACGTAAGAGCCGATTTTGAGAAAATTGCTAAAAAGTGCAAAATCGATGATATAAATCGGCACTTCCGGTGAGTCGATTTAAGCGGAAAAAAATGCTGTAACATTTTAGGCATATACCTACCTTAAGAACGTCATTTCAGTTTCGTACAACTTTTTGTTTTTGTGCTGGGCTGTTCACACACACGCACACGCGCGCGCGCACACACACACACACACACACACACACACACACACAGATTATTTGCAAGATTTGGTAATTTGGACTCAGGGGTCCTTAAGACGTGTATTTCCATTGAAAACTCGGATTCGACATTTTTAACGATCACAATACTTTCCCTTGCTATGTATTTCATATATAGGAAAATTAAAGTAAATATCTTCAAACTTTTGCTTTCATCTCTTAATGGAAAGAAGTTCTTAGTAATAATTTATAAGAGGGAATTATGAAATTTAATCTTTATTCTAAGTTAAGGAAGCTATGGTAAAGTCTTTAATGATAAAAATAGGTTAGGAATTCCGATAGAAGGAGAAACCATTAAGAAAATATTTTCCAAATGAAGTATTTGTGTATAAAATGTGTATAAAGATTGACAAGATGGATTCTGGTGTTCAAGAATTGGATGGAACACAGAATAACGAGTTCCTCTTCAACTTAACCCTCATTAATTTGTTGAAAAATCAGACTCATCCATGTATGTCATTAAATTACTTTAGAGAGTATATATACTTCCAGTTACCAAAAGGCACAATTATTATTCACTGATGGGTCTAAGACTGAAAAAAGTGTCGTTAATAATCAGCTTAGAAATCACTAGCTATTATTTACTAAATATTTTTACAATATACTCCCAAAGCAGTTCGCAATAAAATCAGAATTAGAATCAATAAAATTATTTAATAACCACAATGAATTTTTAATCTGTCCTCTTTCCAATACCTCGCTTTCTGTCCCTTTGCCGGATGTCAAATCCTTTATAAAAATATCTGATGTGGACACCCCATGACTTCCTTGTACGCCTATTAAACTATAAATCGCTGGCTCAAAAATTTCCCCTGAATTTGGTTACTAGTTTCCGAAGATTCCAGTATCTCAAAAGCGACATTCATCTATTGACACACATACACACAAGCTCTTGTTTCTGGAGGTCTCATTCCGTTAATAAATATCGTTTTCTGTCAGTAGGTAACAAGTTTCCAAGAGAATTATTCGCATTCCGTGACAACTATTTATTTATCTAATACTATTAGAACTATCAATGTTACTAGATGAACTTTGGAAATCGACATTTTAAGCAAAATAACTCACTTACCTTAATTCTTATTCTCCTGCTGCAGACTCGTTCATCTCACAAATGGGGAGGAATACAAGCATTTTCCACTCAATTTTAACACTTAAAACAAGTAATAAAAATGTTTAATTTGATTGAGAAAAAAAAATTGCGTTTGTAACCATTATTACCGAACCATATGATCTGATGTATTTAATTTTAATATATTTTTTATGCTTATTATGACCTTCAAGTAAATTACCCTTTTCGGCTCAATAATTTCAACCAAAATTTAGTATATCATTCATATTGATCTAAAAGTCCTATTTACCAAATTTGAGATGTTTTACATTATATTTCAATATAATTTTTGATGAAAGTTTATTATGACCTGTAAGTAAAGTACCATTTCCGGTTTTCCAATTTAGACCAAAATCTAGTATGTTATTTAATTCAACATATAAATTATAAATACTAAATTTGAGAAGTTTTGCACTATATTTTAATATAATTTTTGATGGAAATCAATAATGATCTTAAAGTAAAGTACCACTTCCGGTGATCATGCAGTGACCATAATGAGAGGTTCGCAACTAGATTTTAGAACAATCCCAAATACAAAATTTCAATTTTCTACAGCTAACCGTTTTTGAGTTATGCGAAATATGCATGTACGAACGAAAGTACGTACAGACGTCACGACGAAACTAGTCAAAATGGATTCAGGGATGTTCTAATTGGATATTTCCGTTGAAAACTGAAAACCGAAAATTTTCGCGATTACAATGCTTCCTTTACTTCCCTACAAGGAAATAAAGAGACATCAAACGCTTTTATAAATAAAATAACCCTTCCCTTCTCTCCCATTATTTGTGTTAACAAAACAGCTCATTCAGAAACCTTTCCCAAAGCACTAGTAATGTTTTGGTTCCAACAACTGATAATACTATCTACACGTTTGTTTATATCCTTCATTCATGAAGTAAGATGATTCCAAAAGTGAAGGTACAGAAGTACAGACTTAAATTGTGAATGTATATCTCAGGATAGCAAAATCTAAAAAGATCAGGAATGTAATTTTCAGCTGATCAATGTAAGAATTATTGTTTGGTTTTAAGCAAGGCAGATTTCCTGAAATAGTCAGCGCAAAAACCTGATTGGAAAGGGTCAAGGAGAGCAGTGGCGTACGCATGGAGGCGGGAGGGGGATATATCTTCCACCAAAATGTACGAAAATAAACAATAATTTTTTATCTAATGCTCATCATGCTTATCCTTAAAACTTATTCCCAATTTGTGAAATCCTAAAAAGTGGTTACTTTTATTACCTTCTTATGAAATCGTCTCCCTCCCTTCCCCGAAAAAAAATTAAATCCTCTCTCCCCGAAAGATGTTCTACGTACGCCCCTGCAGGAGAGCATTTTTTTTATAAGGAATGAGGAAATCTTTAGATGCAAAGGTTTGAATAGATTTGAGAGAATGTAGAATGTAGAGTCAGTAAACTAAAAAATCAAGACATAATTACCTTTTACATGAAAATATTGGCCTACGATACTAATTACAAATTGAAATGTATTCCAATTTCACGGAAATTTTGAGTTTGTCTATGAAATTTTCCTGGTGAGAAATAGGTAAGATAATAATAGTCACGAAGGAGAAACTGACCACGGTTTATTAAAAAAAAATTCAGAAACTGACGTAGGAAACAAGTTGTGCTGTGAGGTGGAAGGTCGCGGGGACCAGTCAGCGTTAGCTCCGGAATGCAGGTGGTTCTCCTCTGTTTAGCGCTCCTGTCTGGGGTTTCCGCGTACAACCTCTTGTTTTTGGGTAAGATTTAATAATTTTAGTTATCTCAAATTGAAATATTTAGAAGTTGTTTTATTAATAGCCTTAATAATTCAGCATGTGTAGTACACTAGTTGGCTCTTCATTTTTTTTTTGTAAACAGTATAATTATACTTTTAAAATAGAGTGCAGTGTTTTTAAACTATTCACTCCAGTTGATTTTGACAATATATTGTGCCTTTTATATTCCTACATTTAAACAATATCTCTCTGTTCCCCCCTCTTAGTCCCTTTGTAAACAAAAGTAAATGTTATAAAATCATACTCATTCCCTCTTGATCGTATATCAATTTTAAATCCAGTCTATGTTTATGTCGGCCTAACGAAAGGTCTCTGGGATTTTTATAAAATTCACGAAATGGCGAGGGTAGGTTTTGAAATTCTAAAAACCAACAACGCCATTCGGAAAATTAGTGAAGTGAGGATGAAGACTCGATTTGTCCACGGACCGGAGAGCTTTTATTGTAATTGTAGAGGGTGAAATGAAATAAGTCTTATGAGGCCACCCTCAATCATAAAATGGGGTATTTGCATATGTAACAGGTTTTCGTGAAACAACTTTTGGATGATAGATTTGATTTTAAAACTACGGTTTCCAAAGTTTGACTTATATATGTATGCTACTTAATTTTTTATAAGCTTATTATTATTTTTAATGAATGCAAAATCCGCAATGGTGTCACAGTTTTTTATCACAACAAAAGAATGGTAAAATTATACCTAGTGGCACTATGTATGATATTACCATTCACTAGGCTAGTAATGTAATCTTTTAACCGATTGTATGCGTTATTAACACAACGTTAATAAGTAACGGTTGTAAAAATGCATTTAGGGACTATGTTCTGCGAAATGTAACATGGATTAATATCCAGATTAGTTCGGAAATATGTACTTATATCTATATTGTATGTACTTTCTATATCGATACTATTTTTAAAAACTACATCTCCGATAACGTGATAATAGACCTTAACATGGAAAATAAGTGGAAAGTTTAGTAAAGGTTTGCGTGATTTTCGTATCGATAGTATTTTCAAAATGACGTCTTCGATAAGATAACAATAGACCTTAATTTC
This sequence comes from Rhaphigaster nebulosa, assembly GCA_948150685.1. NCBI lineage: Eukaryota > Metazoa > Arthropoda > Insecta > Hemiptera > Pentatomidae > Rhaphigaster > Rhaphigaster nebulosa. The sequence continues at coordinate 39,819,037 of OX411309.1, forward strand.
GAAGAAATCCGAAAAGCTTAAATATAACGACTAGCAAAGAAAATTGTAAATTGCTGTATTTTTTTAGTGTTAGTTTGATATACTATTAAACTTTAAATTTTTAAAATACAAATAATATATGGTATTTCAACTCACGCCACCTTTCTTGCCACTTTTAGTACAAAGTCCAATACAAAAATAAAGACCTATATTGCTAAAATGGGTTCGATTTAGATAATTTTTGTGGGTTTGTAATTAATTTAATCATCTTTCAAATGATTATATAGATTTTTCTATAAAATGTTTACTTTTTTAGTTATGCCTAAATAAAATCGGATTTTCGTTGTAACTTTGTTTCCTGCTTTTTCTCGATAATGTATTATATAAGAAAATGGCTTAAAGAATAAGATTTTATGTAAGTATCATTCTAATCCTTGCGGCCGTTTTGGCGCTACAGTCTATAGAAAAAAAACGGAAAACGGCACAGACAAACAGACCAATAGCCGAAAATGCATTTTTGGACTCTGGGGGCTCTTAAACGTGATGAACACCGGATACTGAAAATTTGACCCGATTACAATACCTTCCTTGCGGTGGCTAAGGAAAGTAAAACATACAGATGGGCAGTACAGAAATAAAACTCAGAGATGCAAAAATGAATAATTAATAGGGCAAGAAACAAAGTTTATAAAACAAGGTATTTAAATATTGCTTTAACATATTATCGCCACCCCTTACAACAAAAACGCAGCAGCAAATTATGAAATTTTACTGACGGGAGACACAAAAAAACAAAACAAAATAAAACGATTTGAAGCATATATGCTCTATGGTTCAGGGAATCCGTTAGCGATGCAATAAGTTCTCACCATTAAATTTATAATAATTAAATTTATGGTACTCATTCCTAATAACAATCGTTCATTAATTCCTATTTTACCAAATTATGCAGTTGCGTCATTGTTCACTTGAATGAAATCACTAACGTACAGCTTAGTACTTTGATTATTTCTTGAAAAGATCTGTTCTCTTGTAAACACTATAATTTAAGGCTTACTTCAAGGTAAGCATATACTCATCCTTACCGGTAAATACCGGACTCCATCTTGGAATTCAACTTCCAATAACAAATCATCAGGTATTCAATACCAATCCTCTTTGTTTGGTTTCGTAAACTTGTTCGATAAATAACAGATGAAGCTTTTTTTAAATTCACAATTTAATTTTAATTTTAATTAAATTAATAATGCATGAAATAGAATTTCATGATAAATTGATGATAAACTAAATATGGGTAACTAACTGTGGTTTTCTTTTCGAACGCCTTCGAGGATATACTTTTGGATATATTACCCGCGGCACGAATCAGTTAGTTCAGACAAGACCAATTATATAAACTAATTAACCAAATCTAGGACTCAGAGAAGTTGATGGGTAAATTCAAATTTTAATCAAAGAGATATCAAAATTGAAAAGTTTGTTTAGTCGACTTGCTTTCACTTGCATGAGAAGTTGTCTTGACGACGAAACGTATGAAGGCTGGACACTTTACCTCTTTATTTATTTAATAGTCTGTGGGCCATACCCCTCTAATGTGCACCCTCTCTCCCCCTCCCCCACTCCTCCTCATATATCTATAAATTGTACATACACAAAGAACACAACGATGTGCAGTTTATAATACATCGTTGTGTTCCTTGTGACTAATGATTTAAAAAAAAGTCAATTTTCCCAGAAAATTGCCGCACAAAGAGACAGATAAACGAATTTAACTTGATTTAGTTTTTGATTACTATCATTCAGTATTTGCCTCAATTATTTGAGTGGTAATTGATATTTGTAAGCCTAATAGTTTCTGAAATATCTAACTTTTCTTAACATGTGACACATTCAAATCGTGTACAATGTATTTTTTTAATAACTTTAGCTCGAGAACTATTTGACTATTTATTTATTGAACTATTTAGTTTGAGTTTATTTATTTAAGTGTGTCAACCATTAAGGCCATTTACTCTGAAGTAATTTCGATACTTCCTCTCTTCCTGTATTTTACTATATATTTTTATAATTTTCGAATACTGTATTAGTTTTGATGTTTTGTTTTTTTATGATCTTTACTCAATATTTCCATCAGATCTCTATGTGTTCCATGAGCTATACACTCAGTGAGTATATGCATCACGGTCGTTCCTACTGTAATGAAATGCTGGTCTATCTCATTTTTTCATAAGGACTCATGGGTGAGTCGAATATGGCGGGTGAGAACCACCTCTTCTCTTCGTGTTGCATTTAAATTTCCCTTTGATCGTTTCACAGATTGTTGCACCGTCCTTAATTTATTGTGCCACTTGTTAATTGAAATGTTTTGCCCCTTCTGACACCCGCTTTCGTTGATCCAAGAGATCACGTCCTTTCTATCCGATCTTGAGACTTCTTGGCCTCTCTTTCTGCCCTTTCGTTCCCGGCGATTCCACAATGACCATAATAAGAACAAAAACAAAATAACAAAACTAAGACCTGAGCTTTTTAATGTTTTTAAATAAATTTTCAACTCTACTATAAATGGGCATTTTGAAAAAGGCTCTTGTAAAGATTTGAGGGCAGATTCAGAGTCAGAGCAAATTACCGATCGAAGAGATTTCGAAATATTGCAAACTGCGCGATTGATTGCAGAGTTCACATACACTGAAGAAAATGATTTTAAAGCGAATAGAAGGCTGTGGTTATCAGATACGACTGCGTCGCCTACACTTTCATCTGTTTTTGAGCCGTCTATATAAATTAAGGCGCAATCGTGGTGGGTGGCTTTGAATTGTTTAAATTTTTTTAGGCGTTTATTGGGAGTAAATTTCGGCTGATATAGTTATTTAATGTTGGGATCTTTAATATATATTAGACATCTGTCAAGGAAAGACAGACGGCTGCTTGGTAGAATATTAGGTTGGGCTTAATTACCTGATATAGAAAAGAAATAATTTAGATGGTGCTTTGGGTTACTTAAAATTTTAATTTAATATTTGAGCTTGTAATTTTGTATTGTGATAGAGGGGTTTCGGGTGCTTCTAAGTGCAAACTACTAGATGGGCTGGAGCGGAACGCCCTAACTGCTGTTATCAGAGCAGTATTTGGGATCTGGTATCTCTAGCATTCTTTTGCTGGCAGAGTCGTAGACCACACATCCATAATTTATTTTAGACAATACAAGCTGCCTATAGAGGACGAGCATTGTTGTTTTATCTGTTCACCAAGTGGTATTGCTAAGTATTTTTATGATATTTAGCGCCTACACGCAGTTAACTTTTATTTATTTAATGTATGGATTCCAAGTAAGGGAGATATCAAAGATAATACCAAGATATTTTATAATTCGAGAAAACATTAAGATTAGACTTTTTTAAATGAAGGTTATCTGCTTGCGAATTTTTGCTCTTTGTTTATAACATTGATTGTATTTTTGAGAAGGATATGCTAAACTCTTAATCTTCTAACCATTGTACAACGTTTTGTATGGATTTGTTTAAAGAATTTTGTACGATTGACAAATCTTTTCCTTTTCGATATAAAAGATCGTCTGCGTATGATAACAGTTTAACATTTGGTTGGATGGAGCTGGCTACCCCGCTTGCAGCTATGTTAAATAGAATGGTACTTAGGACACTGCCCTGAGGAACACCATTACATTGTTGAAAGTTTCGAGAGATTGTGTTTCCACTCGAGCTTTAAATGATCGTTCATTTAGGAAGTTTTTGGTAAAATTCCACATGGGACCTTGAATACCGATATCTTTGATGTTATTTAAATAATACTAGCTTTAGTGGAGTTAATAGCGTTTTCATTATTTAGGAAAACAGCTATTATATAGCGAGCAAGGAATGAAAAATGAGCGTAAATTTTAGTTTTTTTCTTGAAAAATGTCGCCATTTTTAGAGATTTCGGCTATGAATTTGCAGATAAGGCTTATTTTACTTAGAATGTCCTACACTTTCGTAATTCACATTCCAATCTATTCCTAAAATGAGTATCTTATTACTTGGAACCAGGGCCAGTATCTGTAGCCTGTTATTTGCAAAACCCAAGTTTTCGCCACGCGTCAGTCATAAAGTTAAGAAATAAAAGCAGTGAGTGGAAATATAGAAGTGGAACCACGAATTTTTTTATTAGATCATCCGTTTGGCCTTGAAAGCATTTGAACCGACTTATATTGGGTACCCTGTATAAATAAATTATATTAGTTTAAGAACTATTTTTCCTAATGTAAAATGTAACTACGAATACGTGTCATACAGCAAAATTAGCGAAATTTAATTTTTCAAATTTTATTCATTTACACATTTAAACCAATTGTAATATTTTAGGGCTCATTGACTGTAAACCTAATCTATATTCGGTGGCCATTGAAAAATCTGCCTTAAAAGGCTAACGCACCTCCTGGGACTGGTAGACTTTTCACCATTGTTTTTGTCCAACATTTTTACATAAGAATCCATTGAAAGAAATTATAATAAAATTACTTCAAGGTGCAGCAAATTTTTAAGCTATCTTTACTGGTCTATGTGGGCGTATCGTCATACTAACTTAAAGCCTGCGCCATTAAACGGTCTATCTAACGCAAAAAATAATTTCAAATCGGAGTGGTAATTTCTGAAAATAGCACAAAAACTATTAAGATTTATATAATATAATACATATAGATGTTATTTAATAATCTTAAGAATTACAGGAATTACAAACTCTATCAGCAGTATATTCCCAGGAATTCGATCGTGAAACATGGTATTTAATGTTCTTTGTGAATTGAAGTTTTTGGCAACATAGGATTCCTTACGGCTGATTATAAAGGATGTTGAAAAAATCTGTAGATTTTTTTTAAAAGAATAATGTTGATATTAGGTTTGGTGCGTGACTACTGGATGAACGTAAAAGATTGTAACAAAAAAACATTTTAACATCGTAAAAGTTTTCATTTTGCTAGTTTCCATGTTTTACGACCGACTGTCTCAATTAACAAATTTCTTAATAAGAAATTGAACTCTGTACAAATATTCTATTTTGCTCCTTAACCATGGAGGTTTAAGCGAATCCGAGCAAACTGTAAAATCTGATCCATGAAAAAATAGAATCTCGATTTGGGGAGACATGGGTGTAAACTTCATTATTTTTAAAGACATAAAAATATAACATAAACAAATTATACAGCATACATTAATATATAGTATTAATCATTATTTTGAGTTAAAATGATTGTAAACATTTCTTGTATAAAAGATGTAAGTACCCAATTTTGGCAGTAGTGATTGTTATTATTGAAAAGGCTTGGTATGAGTCAGACCAATACCAATTCAGAATACGTTAAGTAGGTTATAAACCGGACTGGAGCCAAGGCCATCTTGTTAGCAGCTCACTTCGACGATCAATTTTTGCGGTAGTCTTGAAGGGCATATCCAAAGGGGTCTCATTCCAATTTTTTTGGAATGTGGGGCCTTCAATTTTATGCCGCTTAGAGGTGCCAGTTTTTACCGAAATTCGGTAATTGTATATAAATAATAAATAAATTGGCGACGCAGGCAACTAGATTCTAAGATAAACAGATTAAAATTCAAGCATACAATCAGTTCTTAATATTTAGGTACTTATTTAAAATCGTTTATTTGAGTAGAATGCCAAGAGTGATTGAAAGAGATGCAATGGCGGATCCAGGTGGAGGGGGTCGAAGGAGGCGATCTTCCAGGGCCTCGACATCTGGGGGACCCGCGCTATAGAAAAATTGAATAAATGACTTATGAATTACGGAGGAATTTATAGTTTTAGGTGGTTTCCGGACTCTCCCTTCCTTTTAGGTGGTATTACATATCACCCAAACCTCTCGACAGCCCTCCGTCCTAACCAAAGGGGTTCACGCAAAATCATACCGCCCAGGGCTCCTCAAGGTCTAGACCCGCTACTGAAGAGATGAAAATGAACATGCCCAGATAAACAGGATATATTAATGAGAAAATTATAGCAACGAGTGCCATGTCGGCAATAGCAGTCCCATTCCAGGACTCGGAAGAAGTTTCTTCAAATGTTATCAGATATCTGTTTTTGACCTATGCAGTGAGGTAATTGCTTTAGAATGAACCCTCTTTCAAAAATATATCTTATTTGGAATCCCAGGAGAACCTCTTTCGTGTTAAATTTAATGCAATTTTGGGCGACTTTGATGCGGTTTAAAATAGTTTAGATCGCTCGGATTAAAATGAGTCGTCAGCTCTTGGACTATTGAGAGCGTAGTGCTAATTGCCGAAAATAAATTCCATACCGATTGCTTCAGCCATAAAGTACAAATCTAGTTTTGACCTATTACTTTTTTACTTGCTAAAGAAATACAATTTGTTCTAACTTCATATTCATATTTAGAGATATTAATATATCGTTCTTATATATTCATTGGACAAATACCCAATTTAATCTTAATGACAGTAGATATAGATAGATAGAAGAAGAACTTTATTCTGGGACTAGATCCCTTAATAATAACATGGTTGAACAAATAAAACAGAAACAATATCTGGCCATAAGATTATAAAATACAGATCAGTTAATGTTTACAATATTTTCAGTAAAATAAATAAGAAAATCAAATAAATTCTTTTCTCGAAAAATATGATTAATTTGAACAAAAAAAAGAGAAAAAAAAGATAAAAAAAGAAAAGAAAAAGAGAGAAAATGAAAAATACAAAAATAATGAGTTTATTAAGTGGAAGTTTTTACATTAAAAAACTATTATTTACTTCTGATCCAGATGTTAATCTTAAACTGAAATTTCGCAATTAGAGAGTATCATTTTGGAGAGAAAGAAGGTGTTGGAAAAGGAGGGATTTGAATAAGGATATAGAAGAAGCATGGCGGATATTAGAAGGAAAGGAATTCCAAAGGGTGGAAGGCGGGCAAGAAAGGAACGTTCGAATGTTTTGGTTCTGTAGGAGGGGATATGGAGGTCAGAGAGGTTGTAGATGTAGGAAGGTAAATATACATAGTAAAACACAACCAAACAGGGGCTCTTAAGCCCCTTTTAACTTACGCTTTATAACTTTGAAAATATGCACGCAGTACGCAGTTCCATTAAAAACTATAGTAAAAACCTTGAGGTACCTAATTCTCAATAAGCTATCGTATTCAAATTACAAATTAAATAATAAATAGGATATTTCTTTATAGTATGTGAATGAATCAGTCTGAAGTAGAAAACGAAGATACTTCGAAAAGAAGGCCGTATGTCATCAAACATGAGATATCTTAAATGTTTGATGTGTGGCTATTTTTATTTTCTGGTTTAAATTTTTTCTGTGCCCCTTCATACTTCGGAATTTCTGCATCCCTCCTAATTGTTTATATTTTTTTTTCAATAGTCAATAACAACATTAAATTATAAGTATGTTAATTATAAATGACATTGGTTAGGCTTGAACGAGAAATGCAAGAACGGAACAGAACCTTGGACGTGCAAAACAGCCAGCACCTGCAAGGGATTGAAAAACGGAATCGAGAAAGATGGTGAGGTGAAGCTCTGTGGTTTCGTTGGTCGAGAACCAATCATCTGCTGTCCTCCTGAGCCTCAAGGGATGACGGATAAGGTTGCTTTACTGTCAGCTCAACCAGAGGGAGGAAAGAAAGCACAACAGAGTGAGTAATATCTTAACAAACTTGATTATTCGTAAAATTGAATGATTAATTTGATTAAATTTCAGAGTGCCGGGACTACGCTGAATACGTATACACAGAGATCGACTCTCCAATCCTTTTACCAAACTCCAAGAAGAAGAAGGTAGACGAATGTGCAATCACTGCAGAAACCCTCATAGTTGGAGGTACTCCGGCCAAAGCGAACGAGTTTCCTCACATGGTAAGAACTTCCTCCTGAATTTCACCACTTCTTATTAGCTAGCATATTTAGAATATAATTTAAATACATCAAAGTTATATTTTAAAAAAAATCATATTTGAATTGTTATAATATAAATGTATGTTAATATTGTTACAGGCACTAATTGGTATTGAAAGTAAAGGAAGTCCTTTGTGGTTTTGCGGTGGAAGCTTGATCAGCCCTAACTTCGTTCTGACCGCCGCTCATTGTAACATCTCAAATATCAAGTAATTTCAGAGAATTTAGACAATCCATTGATTTTAACTATTTATTTATTAGAAGACTAAAATTGAACATTTCAGAACTAATTAATCAATATCAGCATAGAGTAGAGGATATATAGGTTTCAGGTTGGAACTAATTCCCACAAAGACGGAATTAGTTTAGTTCTTTGTCAGTATCATTTTGACATACTAAAAAAATCTATAGTCTAGAAAAATCTGAATGTGCAAAACGCGTTTTTTTTTTTTTTTGGCCGCCATCTTGAAAATAAATCATAAAAAATCGTGTGTGGTATCAAATTAAAGATAATTTCATACTAAAAAAAGAACATAGTATTGGTTTAAAAAAAAGTAAATAACAACAGAACGCTTTTGCAGTGTTGGAAACCTAAAATTTTCGCTCATTTTCATTAAGTGCTCTATATCTTTAAACCTACCAACCACTGTGAAAAAACATTATGGAAACCTTTTTAAAATTATTAAATTTCAGGAAAATTTCCCTTATCTACTTCCTCACTTATTCACAATTTATCACAGACTTAAATAGGTCACTCAGCACAGCAGGGCAATGGCAAAATCAGATGATTGTATTCAACTGCAAAGCTTGGATGACAAATGAGAATTTTCTTATGCGAATATAACAACAGGGCAGTAATCTTGCATTGATAAGTAGGGATGAAAAAGTTAAGATAAGATCACTAGAAAATGGGCAAGAAAAGTCCGAAACGTTGTGATAAATTGTGAATAAGTGAGGAAGTTGATAAGGGAAATTTTCCGGAAATTTAATAATTTTAAAAAGTCCTATATAACCTTGTGAAAACTTTACACCGTTGTTTTGAACGGTTTTGGAAGAATTAAGAAAACATTTTTTATAGTAAAGTAAATTTTCTAAAATTTGTATCATGATATTTGCAAAAACACATTCACAAAATGGTGATTTCTCGTTTTTTGAAAAACTTTTTCTTGGGAAGCAGTAGGTAAGCATAAAGAGCTTGTGCTTATTAGCGAATTTACTTTGCCATAAAAAGATTTCCTTAACGTTTTTTCCCGCGGTTGGTAGTTTTCAAAATATTGAGCACTGAAGGAAAAATGAGCGAAAATTTTAGGTTTCCAACACTGCAAAAGTTGGTAGTTCCAGATATTGAAAAACACCATTTTATGAATATATTTTGGCAAATGTCATGGAAACTGTTCTTCCTACGAAGATAATCATCATAAACTACTTTATGGTGCATTTAATCAGTTCTAATTTGAACCTTAATAGAGCACTTCATCTTATTCAGATCATCGGTACATTTGATTTGATCTATCTATAAACAACTTGGCCGAGACAATTTATAGGAACAAAAACATACGAATTGGAACTCCAATAGCTGTCCTAAGTCAAATAAAGATACTTGGCATTTGGAATGCCTCAGTCCATTACTAACTGAGGCAATAATGATCTCATACACTGACAATAACAGTGCCTGCACTATTAGGTAGAATAAGGAATTTGGCAAGCTGAGAGCCCCCACAAAGGTTCTTCAACTCAGCCAAAAGAACAGGCAGATGGGACACTTATAAACATATACTAACTGAAAATAACAAAACGGCTCGGAGAGCTAAAAGAGGGGCCTGTAGCAAATTCTGTAGTGACACTAACGACAAAACCTCCACGTTTAGGATAAATAGGATCTTCCTATCCAAGCAGTCGGATCGAGGACACACTGAGCTCAGTCTGGGCTGAAGGGAGCTTTACCGACTCTGAGGAGAAAATCCGGAAGGAACTGGCGCGTGCGCCTGGCTGCGAACTGTTAGATGGCACTGCAAAAAGTTCTTTTATCGATAGACATGCGATTAGTAGAGATAAATTGGTAGAAGCAAACAGAATTACAAATTCTGCAAAAATAGAATGGGTGAAAAATTCCTTTGCTCCTTTCAAATCGGCTAGTATTGGTGGAATTTTCCCGGCCCTATTAAAGAAAGGCCTACCAGTTCTAAAGCCATATCTTCTCATATTATTAAGAGGAAGTCTGGCACTTAACTATATTTCATATAGCTGGAGAGTGGCTAAAGTATATTACACACTAAACCTGGGAAGGAGTCGTATGGCTATCGCACGTCCATAGACTTGTATGTCTGACATCATTCCTAAAAGAAAGGTTTGGAAAAATTAATTGACAGCTTATTAGGAACAGCACACTAGCTGAAAGACTGCTCAATTTGCTTAGCTGGCCGGCAAATCGTATGAAAGTGCTCTTCATTACCTTGCTTTAGGATTGAGAAAATCCTAATTAATAAATAAATGCAGTCATCTTTGTTGATATAGAAGGTGCCTTTGATCTCAAAACTTACCAGTCTATGGCATTAGCCAAAGAGAAGAAAGGTGTCATGCCTTTAGCTGCTAGATGGAAATGCGTAATACTAGAGGAAGAAATTCTTGAAGAAATGCAACAACCTGTGGATGAAACCATTAGGCGGATGCCCATAGACTGGTGTGTAATCTGTATTGTTCGGTTATTGACTCTTGTTGAGCAAAACTAAATGCTGCAGGATTCTATATATAAGGATAAGCTGATAATACGCTGTACTAATTGGTGGCAAATTTTTGGAAATTATTTCCGTACTAATCATGGAATAAATGGATCTTCTGAGGCCAGTGAACTTGGCATCAATCCTCAGAAAGTCAATCTTGTATCATCACTAAAAGAAGGAGCCGAATAATCAGACCTCCATGCTTAGATGGGACTCTGATTAACACCTATAGTGAAGTAAAGCATTTAGTTACTCTAGATAGTAAATGGAAATGGATCAGCCACATTGAAAGGATCAGCTCAAAGGCGTTACGATGCATCTGTGCATGTAAAAGGGCTGTGGGCAAATCCACAAAATGGGCTTAAACCACAAAATGGTCCTTTGGTTATATACAGCAGCAATTAAACCAATTATTCTACATGCTGACATAGTGTGGTAGCGAAAGGCCACGGCAAACCTAGGACATTGCTCGACAAGCTACGAAGGCTAGTGTGCCTTATGACTCCTGGTGCCATGACCACCACCCCTATTGCTGTTGTGGAATTTCTTTTGAACTTAAGCACATTGCACATAGAAGTAGAAGCGCAAGCTTTTAGCACGGCGTATAGTCGTGCAGAGTTAGGAACAAGATCCAAATCTCTGACTTACCAAGGATATGAAAACTTGTTTAGAAGGTGAAATGAACTGGTAGAATTGACGAAGATGAGGTGCTAGCAATCCATTCCAACTTTCAGGTCAATAAATACACATAAATATACTACTTTATACTAAGATAACCAGATCTAACTCACACAGACCAGTTAATAGAGTTAATTGTTACAACGAAGGATCTCTGGCAGAATTAGGTTGACGGGCCGAAATCACCAGTTTATTAATTTTTTGGGGGCAAATATCATAGAAACTGCTGTTAGCAGTAAAATTGAAGTTAGTTAAATTCACCATGAAGTAGGTTATAATAATTATCTTCGTAGGAAGAACGGTTGCCAAGATATTTGCCAAAATACATTCACAAATTGGCGATTTCTCGTTTTTTAGAAATCTGGAATGGGCGAATCATCTAATACCAAAATTGAGAAGTGTTTATGCAACCGACAGTGACCTGTGCAGTCCTGCTTCTCTCAGGGTAGTCCTATTCATTGAGAGAAGTATTGAGCTTCTCTCTCTGCAAGGCTCTTCAAGAAATAGTTACATGTTGCTGTTTCTTGTTATTTCAGCTATGGAGTCTGAACTTATTGCCTACAGCCGCCTCGATTCGTCTTTTTGCATAGCTGAGGCTAATGGCACAAATGGATTCTGGTGCAGAAGGTTCGGAGTCCTTCCTGGCGAGGCCTCCTTCCATCTATCCTCTTGTTACCTAATATGGCTGAATGGCCAAGAACCCAATCAACCGTGATCTTGTTGGTTAAGGAGAGAGTGAAAAGATTTTGAATTATGTCGTATTGCCGCTTGAACAACCGAAGTATGTTTACCTAAAGAAATAGAGATCGCCTTCCTGTATTTGTCCAGTCTCCATATACAAATGGTACAAATGTCTAGGACCACTCATATTTTCCATAAAGTAGTTTACAATGATTATCTTCGCAGAAAAAACAGTTTCCATAATATTTGACAAAATATATTCACAAAATGGTGATTTCACGTTTTTCTGAAATACATATTGTTTTTTTGAAAAACGTTTTCTCGGGAAAAAGTAAGTATAAACAGTTCTATTAGGACTCAAATTTTAGAAAATTTACTTTCCTATAAAAAAGGTATTCTTAATGTTTTTGCTACTGTAGGCAGTTTTCAAGATATTGAGCACTGAATGAAAAATGAGCGAAAATTTAGGTTTCCAACACTGCAAAAGGTAATAGTTTCAAGATATTGAAAAACGCCATTTTGTGAATGCATTTTGGCAAGTATCATAGAAACTGTTTTTACAACCGCATTTTACACACTCAGATTTTTCTAGACTTTTAGTATGTCAAAAAGATACCAAAAAATTAACTAAAAAATTAAAATCTTGCCTTTATGGGAATTAGTTCCAGCTATCACCTATTTTTTTCATAAATCTCCTCTACTAATATTAAAGAATCAAATATTATCAGCGACGCTTTAATGAGAAATTACATGGATCAATCAATATTTGTGATGGTACAGGAGGAGTTGTTAAAGTTCGTAAAGTAGATCATTTCAAATAAGAATTGGCATATGCAAAAATTTATTCATCAAATTGATTATATTGATTTATTTTTAATAATAAATGATAATTATAGGTGGGATCTGCCCTCGGACTTATATGTTGATATACTATAGCATGCAAAATAAAATCCATGTAAGAATACTACCGCTTTTAGTGATAAATTGAATTAGTGAAATACTTCTTTAGATTAAATATGTTTAGTGTTTATTATTAATCATAATTAAAATTTAAACATTGAACTATTAATAATAAAATGTTTCTCATGCAGCGCTTCAGTCGTTGTCAGGCTTGGAGAACTTGACCTTCTTCACAAAAAAGACACAGTGATCGATGTTAAAATCGCTCAGGTCATCAACCACCCCATGTACGTACCTTCTAAATCTTACCACGATATATCCTTGTTGAAATTGGAAAAGGAGGTGGAGTTGGGACCCAATATCCGACCGCTATGTCTTCAAACAAATAGAGCTTTTAAGCACGACAAAGCAATAGCTTCTGGTTGGGGATATACATCGTTTGGTAATCTATGTTTTTTTATATACATCCTGGAAAGAATTCAAATGATTGAAATGAATTCCAGAACATGTTTGTGATTTTTTTTTTTACTTTTCAGGTAATAACAGCGTTTCCAGTAGTATTCTTCAAAAAGTACAACTAGATATCATCGATGACGACAAGTGCGTGAGTGCTTATGGCACGCATTGGCCTAAAGTCTCGAAAGGGATCAAACCTGACATAATGATGTGCTCTGGAGGAGTTCGTGGGAAGGACACCTGTCAGGTAAACATCGTGCCGAATTGGTTGATTCTATAGTTGTAGTTTTCATAGGTGTATTATCATACGTATTGTTCATGTCAGCCGTACGTAATTTCTTTAATCTCGGAAGGCATATTTTATGAAATTCATCCAATTCATAATTAAAAAATATAATTGTCCAAAATATGGGCATTGTTTCTCTCCTTTAAAAAAATCTTTATCTAAGGTATAGCAGTCAGTTTCAATTGTTATCAATCTTTATACTTTATTTTAGGGACCTCTCAGCATTATTTCCGGAGGAGTTGGGTTTAGAATCGGTTCTGCTCGGCTCCATCGCATTAACTGTGCAGTAACTGAGTGGCAGGCATTGGCAGGAGAATCGCTCACATTGACTCTAAATCATTGTAAAGCAGGATACTGATCCTCTGGATTTTAATCCCTTCAAAGTTTAAACTGTTTCAAATTTTGAATTATTATGTTCAGAGCTTAATCACTCTTTTTGGTCCATACATCACATACGATTCCGAGATTCCTGAAAATTGTCAAGAAATTGTAAAATATTTATCTGATACCGTCAGATTTTCATGTTTACCGATAACCGCCTATAGTGCAGTATGTGGATTGGGTTACACAATTTTGGAATAAAGAAACATTGCCCAATGACATTAAACAGTTTCATAATTTTTAGTTATATGGACACAGCATATGACTATAACTAGCCCCCAGAATCAGCAGTGTTTACTTAATTCTTTTAAGCACAATCAGATATGGATTCTCAAACATATAATTACTCAAAACGGAGAAACCCGGAACCCCACGTAGATAAAGGTCTCTGGAATATATTCACTACCGATAAAAATAAAATCCCCAAACTTTTGATAGATTCTTATCTTATAATTTTTTTATTATTTTTTATCTATTCATTGTTGTATGTGGCGTTGTACTATTCATCTCCTTTGATATAGATCTATCTCCTTCAAGAAATTCATACATTTTTCAACACTATTTTCATTATCTTGGTATTTTTATAAATAATGAGGTTGTGAATGTGTTAAATCTTGTCTACATCTTTTCTGGAAAAATATCACCTTAATATAACAATTAATTACAATTCTACATATATATTATATACTCGCCCCCCTTGTCAGCCAGTTTGTTTATCATCTTAGAAAAAAAAAGTTTTTCAAGGAGGTAATTATGCCAGTTTTTTCCCTCAATTAAGGGTACCCACTTTACAGAGACTGGGTGTGCCCCTGAGGTCGATCCACAGCTGATGTAACATAATAAATAATTATCTGCTGCAGCCGGACTCGAATCCGGTCCCAGGAGATAGGAGCACAATGGCTTATTCACTGAGCTGCATCATCCCAATCGTTAGAGTACACGTCGAAAATGTTCAAGATGATAATTAATTATCAATTACCTGACGCAGTTTGGTACCCAACTGTATTAAATAATCTCTCTTGAAAATATTCGCTTTCAGCCTTAATTGAGTACATACTGAATACTTTTTGCTAAGGCTGCTGAGAAATATGGTAGGTAACTTCAAGTGAAATAAGGCCTCAGTAATAATGTTCATAGATGGAGTACTTTGCCAACGGCTTATTTACCTTCTGTGCTCTGAGTAGTTGTATCAGGTGATAAAATCTTTTTAAACAGCTATTTTTGGCAGCGAAGGTTTCCGAAATTCTTTGTTGTTCTATTAATCTAACTTAACTGTGTTTCTTGTCTTGCTTTTATTATTGTCATTATTTTTAGCACTTGTTAACGTCCTCAAACCCAAAGCTGTGACTCAAGACGTTCATATAAAACAGTTTAATTCAAATCGTTTAGCTTTATTGTGCACTGTTGCTCTATCACTCCCGTCTGCCTTCCTCACATATTTTTTTTTCTTGAAAACTGTTTTCTATTGCATAAACAATAGGAGCTCTGATAGATATAATAATTGAGTTTTGTTCGATTAATGTGGATTTTAAAACGTGAAGAAAGCATTAATTGTTTTTAAGTTTCTGTCGAGAGAGGAGGCAGGATTGATGGTCTTTTACTTAGATGTATGGAATTCATCTGGTACGCAGGTGCGCTCCTCCGAAAATTCCTGGATCTGACACTGGAAAAAAGTGTCATACTTTTAGAAGTAGGATTAAATTAAAGAGTTAGACACACACAAAAGTATTTTCCACTTCTAAGTGTCACAATACTATACAGTCAGAACTAATGCAAAGAATAAATATTATAAATGTTTCTTTAAAGCACATGTACAAATATAAAAAAAAAAAATAAAGCTATGATAAAAACGATTTTAACAAAATATATTTTTTTATGTTGGCAGGGTGATTCTGGAGGACCATTGCAGGTTGCCATAAAAGATCCTTACTGCATGTATTCTCTGATAGGAATTACTTCATTTGGAATCGGATGTGGTTCTACAACTCCTGGTGTTTATACAAGGGTTTCTACTTATGTACCTTGGATTGAAAATATTGTTTGGCCATAATAGAGTATTAGCAATAACATAAGTTTATCTTATTTTATAATTATTTGTAGTGAGAACAAAAATTAAATTAAATAATTTACATTTTTATTAAACTTCTAAATTATTTTTTAATAATTTGACCCGAAATCCCATAGCGATGAAATATATTTTTTTTTTATCTTGTTCTATGTTTTTGTTTATTTTGAATTATGAAAACCTTATTAACCCTAAGAAATGACCGAATTTTGCCATTTGTATTATAACAAAGACTCATCTGACTATTTTGAAGAAGGGAAAAACCTTCTCCCTCTACACAACTTCAAATAGCTACTTTGTCAAATATTCCATCTTGATTTTTTTTTTCTTTTTAACACTTTGATGGGTTTTGAATTCTTTAAATCGCGTGCATTCATTCGTAAGTTGATTATTATTTCCATAACAAAAGTTTATTGTTAGGAGCATACGCACCAAAAGGTTCTTCCGTAAGTTGTCTACTTATACAGTTTTGAGCATGTCTTATGTTCTCAATTAAATTGGCTGTAGCCCGCGAGGAGACCATTTATTGTAATCTGCAATTATCCCTAGACTTTTCGATGAAAAGTTAAATATGCTTTACGAAGGCAGTCTCTTTATTTTCCAATTTCCAGGATTTAATCTCTTTTCTAATCAACTTAAACTATTTTATATTCGACCTTATTGCCCTTGATTTCTTCATGCCCTGGTGTCATCGTTAGGGTAAGCTCATTGCATTTTGCCAGTTTTTTTGAGGACGTATAGGCAGTACAACGAAATCATTTAGCGATTCAAGGCCCACTAGTTATCTCATCAGTGGTGACTCGTTGATAAAATTATTGGAGGCGCTGCTCCAGAAAATTTTTAACCTTTATTTTAAAATGTTGTAAAAGGAAACAAAAGTGCATAAAATATATTCTAATCAGGAACTTATTAAAATCCTGAAAGAATAAAATCAAACATTTTTATTTATTATAGCATGAATTGTTACAGTTCAAGTTTGATCAATTTATTTAAAATTGAAATCCATTCTTGTCGTTTTAACTTTCGCAACAATATGGAGATACAAGGCTATGGTTAAAGTTTTGTGTTAAATAAGAAGCGACAAAACAAATGAATAATAATAATAATATGAAATAGAAGGGCTAAAAGTAAGATAACAGTCTAATTCTACACTTTATCACATATCAGAATATGGCACACGGTGTTCAAGAATATAACACGTGGAAAAAAACCACTACCTTCCATCAGCACACAAGGATTGGCACTGTGAGATTGATAGTCCTCTTTCTCCCCGCTGCCTTGTGTGTAACTAACTAAGAGCGCATGCGTACAACTGCTACACTCCTCGCTGGTGGAACCGTAAAGCAAAAATATAAAGTTTTTTGTATTTTATTCACAAACTTTAGAATGGCTACTAGCATTTAGCTTAAGGATTATATATTGCACAAGTATAAAGAAAGAATTAAAAAAAAAAAGGACTTATTATATTGAATGTTATTGATAATATCAACTGAAAATGGGGATGCTGTAGTTCCACAGCCGCCACTGTATCTGATATTAGTAAATTATTTTTCCAATAAGTTATCTTGGGCTGCTGTTCTATTGCGTGGATCTGAATTTGAAATCCGTAGGGTGTGATCCGCAGGTGTGATACAGTCCTGCCGCTACCTGGAGTTCCACTATAATGAGTATACATGACTAGCCCTGTTTTCTAATACGTATTAAATTTGAAATTTCCAGTTCCACTTTCTCCTCGCTTTAATAGTTACACTGAAATCTTATCAAAATCAAGTTGCCTATTTTAGCAACGGCTTAATGGTCTCAACAATCTCCTCCATCGAGCCCAAAAATGTTATCAAGATCGATAATTTTCTGTTCATTCCACCAATATTTTAAGAAAAGTTTCTGGTGCATTGCAGTATAACTGCATTGATTAGAGCCGGTATTTATAACCAAATATCCTTGACTAGATTAAGCCATGTAGGCAATACAAATTTCACTGCTTTCTCAAAGCAATTTATACTATTTTCGCAAATAAAGAAAATTAAATAAATTGATAAGAAAGATTTATTTCTCGATTAACTTAACTGTTCAACGTAATCATTATCAGTCAGAAAATCGTATTAAAGATATTAAATCATGTTTTCGAAACATTAAATTAAGATATCTCTTAACTTCTCTGCATTTGTCTGAATCTCTCTATTACGAGGTTGGGTCGATTTTCTCAAAGCACTTTTCTGCACAATCCATCTGTAAAAGTTTTGCACTTCTTTCTAAATTAGAAACACTAAAAATATCGAAACAACTTATCACAATTGACGGTCAGAAGGACTGAACAAAAAAATATTCCATTTTAATTAAATGGAAATTAATTGTTAAACTACAACCAAGATTGTATTGCTTTAATTTCTTATTACCTACAAGGAAATTCAATATCTATGACTGTACTAACAAAGGAGGAAAATCCAGCTATATTTCCAACAATTAAAATATGGAGTCGACGTATAAAAACCAGTTTTCCTTATGACCTCGCGAAGCTTGAGAACATGAGAGAGCAGTGAGTTCTAGCGCAGGCATGAAGGAGGTTCTGGTCTGTTTGGCTCTCCTGTGCAGTGCGGAAGCCAAGACTTTGTTTTTGAGTAAGTTTTCTGTACATAATTTTGACAACTATGGCATTTACCATCATAAGTTCATAACAATTCAAAATTACTTTTATTTATTAATCCTCACCTGTAAATTACAAACATTAATTTGAAAGTTACACAGTATTTGAACAAGGAGGATTATTGATAACACCTGATTTCCTGATGTATCGTTCATACTGTTCATTTTCTTCTTCGTCTAAACCAGTGGTTGACGTTGAACATACTCTGTGCATGCATGTCTCCCACTAATCGTTAATAATTTCGCTTTTATTCAGAAAAACATTTTTATGATGCTTGGTCTCCGTGAACTTTAAATATTGAAAAGCCTATTTACATTAGTAAATAGATTCAAAACAGCAGATGATAGACTCCCTACATTAGATGATATTGAATCCTTCGAAGAACATTGGATTGTAAGGTTAGATTAGTATATGTAAAATTTCATTTTTTATCCATACCTAAAGCTTTTTTTATTTTTTTTTCAATAATGATATGCCAGAAATTTTCGCTGCAATATGTTTTTCATCGAAATATTTTATAAAATGATAAAATAATACTTACTGCAAAATAACTTTGCATGAGCCATTACTAAAATGCGGTTATCTGGTGAAATCTCTCCCTATCGGCAATGATCGAC
Source organism: Rhaphigaster nebulosa (assembly GCA_948150685.1). NCBI lineage: Eukaryota > Metazoa > Arthropoda > Insecta > Hemiptera > Pentatomidae > Rhaphigaster > Rhaphigaster nebulosa. Next base: position 39,838,365 of record OX411309.1, read on the forward strand.
CGATAATCTCAGATAAGCTTTACCTTTTTTCGATGATTAAGCCAGTAATCTTTCGGAAACCGAACTATTTTGCACTTGCCCCAAAACAGCTCCTGCTTGAATAATGAGTTTTCCAGATACCTTTTACGCACATTCCCCTTAAGGCAGAGGCGAGTGCGTACTAAGTACTATTCAATTAAATTATCAATCTCATCAAAATGGACGTAGTTCAAACGTAGGCTTGAATATAAAATTAAACATTATCGTCTAAGGAACAATTTTTTTAAAAAAGAGGAAAAATCGTAGTTCAAAAATAAAACTTTTACAGTCCTGTGCAGGATTCAGACCTGGTTACTTCGCATATGACAACTTATTTGCACTGCATTGGATGCTAAATTTAAAATTCAATTTAAAAGAAGAAATATATCTATTTTTTATTGATTTTAAATCTGCATTTGACCGACTAGGTAGGACTGTAAAGTCGAACTTTGTAAAATTTAATACCTACTTGCCCCACATCATCCTACATTTTTTATCAAATATGCATGATGTTTTATAAAAATATATAGTATTTAATATAATTCCTCCGTTTTTACAAACAATTTTGACCGAATTTCCTAACTATATTAAATATTTTAATTTTCCTAACTATTTAATGATTAATTCCTGATATCCTTGGTGGGACGTTGGACCGTTATGAATGTTCGCCATCTGTCTCTGTCCGCAGCCAGTTCTTCTATTTCTGCCCACCACGGAACGCCAGTTCGGATTCCACCACGTTCTACATCAGCCTCTAGGGGACCTCCTCCAAGTTATCCTGGGTCGACCAACTCTACGGCATCAGTAGAGGGTTTCTCTTGCGATATTGTCCTTTGGACGGCGTAAGGTGTGCCCTATCCATTCCCATTTCCTTTCACGGATTTCGGCATCAACCTCCCTCTGTCGCCAGAGCTCCTAATTGCTAATCAATCTAGACCACCACACTCTTAAAATATTCCTCAAACACTTGTTAAGAAAGGTTTGTAATTTTATCGTTGTAGTTCTGGTGACTCCAGGTTTCAGATCTATACAGTAGGACGACCTTAACATTTGTATTAAAAATGCGGATTTCACTTGATTGCAAGATCCTCTTCAGTTGTGAAAATGACTCCCTGGCTTCGACTTACAACATCATGCTCTGTGCCCCCATCCGCCGCACAGTGGGGCAGAACGCCGTAAAACCTGGCATAAACCCAAAAATTGGATGTTCCCTTTTGAAATTTTTTTACTGAGGTCTGAATACACCAGGAGTTGGCGGATCTCATGCAGGTATGAACATGCACCTCGACATGTTATGGAGTGTACTAGCTAGCTCCAAAGTCCGCAGTCATACTATTGTATCTTTCAGAATGTTCCTATCAACAGTTCTCTTTTTGTGTCTCTCGAACACTGAGTATTTGTGATTTTTAAACCAAACTAATACGGATAGTTCCTCATGTTGTCAGTAACTAAATTTCATATTATATCAATTATTATCTTTCATAAATATTGTTGGGGAGTTTAGAGAAATTCGTTAAAATTAATGCATCTAAATTAACTTTGGAATAACTTTTAAAAAGTTCTAAATACTTCTCCACAATCCACAAACATTTTACCTTTTTTTTCAGTATTTATCTGTCTTTAAGGGTCAGGACCCCAATCTTGCTCGAAATTGTTTCCTTGCGATATTTTTAATTTTGTATACAATTTTTCATAAAAGCGCAATTATTACCCGAATTCTTTTTTTAGAATTCTCCTGTTGATACCAGTAAGCCATTATTTCAGATCATAGCCATTTATACCTGTGTGCTAATAGTCAAATGTCATCTGCATAATCTATGTCTCCAAGGCATCCAATGAGCCCCATTGAATGCCTCTGCGCCTTCCCCTGCTTGCTGCTTTCATTACTTCGTCCAGAACCAAATATAACAATTAGTGGGAACCCAATCCTCAAGTTTTCCAATTTTGGGGGTTTTCAAATTATTGGGAGAAGGTGACACTAAATTATGGTGAGACAAGAATATCAGTCGAGCAGAGAGACCAATCAATAAGTAGGTATGAGTAGCGAGCTAAGGGTGTTGGCCTCAGAACATCGCAGAACTTTCGACTCCAGATTTTGTGGAAGGAACAGCCGAGGGGTATTATCCCTCAGATGATCTACTTAGGAAGCCTTAAACGGGTATTAAACACCTGAATTTGTGGAGGATAGAATTACGGCCAGGTATTAGGTAAGCGTAGTAGTATTACGGTATGTAGGTATAATCGGGATAAGGAAGGTCCTAAGGAGATATAAGAAGTGGGAATCATGAGTACAACAGAAATAGTCGGCAACTGTAATGATCTACTGATAGGGTCATTTCTGGAGAGACTGAAACTGAAACTTTATTAAGACGGTACAACCCTGAGGTTTACATACCATTATTTGAAACATGGACATCAGGGTCGTACACAGACTTTTTATCGGGAAGATTTAATGCTTCCAATGCTTCCCGGAAATATAAACAAAGGCTCAAAATATTAATTTCGACATTCCGAATCGTAATTTCGAATCTCTCACTTAAAAACAGAGCGGCTCGAAAAAATCATAAGAATCAAAATTGAAGGTCATTTCATTTTCTTTAATTTAGTATAAAATAACTATTTTAATTTATTCTAATAATAATATTTCAAGATATAAGTAAAGTTAATCAATATAATATTTTGTGTAAGTGTTCCAGAAAATATTCGAGGTTACAAAATTGTATATTGTGAACTGTTAAGCATATTTTCTAAGCTCTTGCAATCAAAACTTTTTGGATGTATTTCTGGACCTGACACAAGTTTTCGACCTGGGGATGGTTCACCAGATTTTTTTTCAAGCTCAAAACCACTTATCTAAAACTATCTTGTTCCTGATTTTTCATTTCAATACCTTGGAAGAAGACCGGCACAACTCCAAAAGATTTCCTTTTGAGAAAACGGTGGTTGAAGTTTTCATCATCAAATTTCAACTGATCATTATAGATTTCCTTACAATTGTATATATAAATAGTTTCTTGAACCCATTTACAGGTATATGCTTGGAGATAACTTGTGTAAGGTATTTTTTTATTCCAAAAATAATTTTATACCTAAATTTTTTGACTTGTGACAGTTTTGATTTAAAAAAAACTGCTCTCCAGCGGTCACATGATGAATATTTTTTGCGTCTCTCTTCATCATAAAAAAATAATCATCTCTTTGATTATGATTACACAAAATTGGAAATTTTTTAATTTTTGGATTGTGGTGGTCTTCTTTCAAGATTGCGATGGTATCTCTACAACAATTCCTTGAAATTCCACTATGGCTCAGAATATTCCAATTGTAATACTATATAGGTGAGCATTCTACATCCTGTCCTCCAGACCACAGTTATTTAACCCTTTCGCTGCTATGAGCTCATATAGTAATCGGGTGGTTGCAGTGCCCCGTGTGCTATGAACTCATATAGTAGTAGTCCGGCTTGTTTAGCGTCTGACTGCTACTAGCTTCTATATTAGTTCTTCGACTATCGCCATCTGTAGACTATTTAAAGAAGTAGAAATGTCCTTCAAAGCCGATAGAGGGCATAGGAATTCATTTTTGTCATTTTCAGCTTCCTTCTCCTAGGCCAACCTTTATACCACCAGCTCCGTCCCTTTTTTTACGCCGAAGTTCGATTTCTCTGAAATTCACTCTGCATATCTCTTTAGTATATTTTCTGCTTTGCTAGTGAATAGTTTTGGATTAAGTACGGAAATATGTCGAAAAAAATTATTCTGAAGAATATAAGGCGGTAAATAAAAATATGCCAGGAGTGCGATGTAGCACTTTTCCAGCGCCGTTTTTTTTTAGATATATCACAGAATCAGACATTTTTAATTATTAAAAATAATACAATTTAAAAAATAAAATAAAAACATTAAAATTATTTTTTAAATAAAAAGATAAATTAACTCCGCCAGTGCTGGTCCACCGTCCGAATCTAAAAGGAGGATGGAAAACATTATTAGAAAACCTAGAATGGAAAAAAATAATAAACGCTAAACGCAAAAAGTATTCAGCACACAGGGCACTGTAGGCGCTAGCTAGACTATCCCGCACTAGCTTATCCTTTCACCGCACGAGTATTACGCAGCCAAAGGGTTAAACTACTCCTGATATCTAACTAACAGCATGTTTTGATATTGCTGCAATCCCATTATCTCATTTAGTACCTTGAATGATACTATTAAACCTTCGAATACTCTTTCTACTGATTGAATATAGGTGCAGTCATTGACGGACTAATGGGTCAAAATGCAAACATGTGACTTTTACTCCCAGTCACAAATCGTGTCGGGGCAGTCCTTTTTAATTCATACTGCTACCATTTTCTGTCACAAATCGTTGTTTTTACTTTCTATTACAGGAAATACAAACAATATATCTACCAAATACTTAATTTCTTTCAATTAATCAAATTGGGAACATTGGGAGTTACAAAGAACAGCTGCAACAACAGATCCAATCTAACAAAGTGGTCCTAGATTGTGACTGAAAGTATTTTAATTTTGTGATATTTAGGTGTATTTGCTATTTATTGGTATCTGTGACAAAGTATCATTTGATACATAACCACCCATATCTAGTTTATTCTATTGTTTTTTTGATTCTATTGTCATTTTCATTGTTTTGGTTTACAGATTTAGGTGATAAATGCCAGGACGGGAATGAGCCATGGTTCTGCCAGTACTCCACTTCCTGCAAAGCACTGCAGCAAGAAGAAACAAAGAGTCCACTCCATATTTGCAGTTTTGAGGGACTGAAAACGATAGTCTGCTGTCCGCCGGATACTCCCAACCAAAACGGCACATCGAGTAATTCACAATCCGGTGGATACAAGTCGGAGGAATTGAATAATGTTACCAAACTCCCATTGTTTGGGAAGAAAGCTGCAGAGAGTAAGTGTAAAATGTCTCACTCCTTCATAAAGCTATGCTTGGACTTCATAATACCTGCGGCCATTTCGGAACGTTTGGAACAAAGATGCCGAATATGGATGAAATATATCATCTATATTCATTTATATACTCATATGGAATTTCTTGAATGCTGAATGCTCAACATTATGTGTTGAAAAATTAATTTCGACATCGTTTTTTGAAAAAGGCTTAAGCACCATTAATTCGAAATTTAGGTTTCAACTTATTATGGGACCTAAACACCACATATCGATTCCCACTCAAGATATTTTCGAGGTAAACCTTTGGAATTGCTACTGACGACCGTTAAGAGGTCTAGATTTTCAGACCAGACTATACTTTCACCCACTGCGCATGCACTCACTGCGCAATTAAATCCTCAAACCGACGGATCCTTCTCAGTTGGAACGCTGGTGTAGGGTTAAGTCAGACTTCACGCCTTTTTACGAGGGGTATCGCTACCCCCACCAACTTTCCCATTTCTCCTACTATTTGAATTTCCCGCCATTCATTTAAAATTCCCGCCGCACATATCGTAGGTGTTGTCATTAAACTGCCCTAATTGTGGGCAATTATGCGCATTAGTCATAAATCCACCACGCTTCAGGTAATTAAAAATTCCGTATATTTATTAACACTAAATTTCTACAACAATACACATGATTGTTGTAGAAATTTAGCATCCTAATTCTGTGGTGTTTGGGTAAAGGTATACAGTTGACATCCTTATGATGATATAGAAGGATCAATCTAATTAGGGGTTGATAAATTATTTGTCTATAAATTTGTTAATTTGTGATTGATCTATAAATTTGTTTTATTGAAAACTAGTTTGAATGTTATACATTCATCTTCAGTTCTAAAACACCCAAAAATTCAAAATATAGTTTGGTATTATTATACATATTAAATTAGATGTAATATAAATCAGTATTATAAAACATTTAAGAATTATGAATTTAATTAAGACAAGAAATCAAATACATGTTGGTAGTCACCAAGGTTTAAGTAGATTATATCAAACAGAAAAGTTTGTACTAGTTTCTTCTCGCACTGAAATAACAATGAAAGAAATGGGGGTTTTAATAGATAAACGGTTTAAGGGTCCGGGGTTTTTCCAGTAATGCCGGTGAGTAACTGGTTTTTCTGTTATAGATGGGAATAAATTTAAGATTGGACTATTGTAGATATTTGTTTGGTCATTTAAGCAAAAATCTGGATTGGATTTGAAGGATTTTTATTATTTCAAGTTCTTCATATATATTTAATTTGAGGTTGTTTTCAACGTGATGTATTAATTTAACTCTTGAGTCTTTCATGAATTTAAATTTTTTTTCGTTTGAATTCTCTGTCTTATTATTATATGCTCGTACATGTTCCTTTAATCTCTGATATAGCGATCTTCAGTAGTCTGGTCTGAAAATCTAGACCTCTTAACGGTCGTCATTAGCAATTCCAAACGTTTACCATAATGACCATAATAAACTTTTAATGTATACAATAAAGAATAAAATTTAAAAAATGTATATTGTTATTTGGGGATAAATTGTTTTTTGTGTTTCCTGTAAAGTTTGTTAAATGGTGCTTACACCTTTTTAAAAAAAAAAAAACGACGTCAATTTCTATTATATGATATTTGAATGAAATGAAAAATTAGTGGTTTGTTTTGATAGTTCTAATGAAAGATGTCATAAGTAACATGTGGTTATATACCTACTTTATTGAATACGTCTCAAATTGTATAATTAAGTAAACTTTTATTAAATCTTGTTACAGTACCTTCCATACAGATCTATTTATCTTATTAGAAAAAAATAAATGGTCCCTCAAATCTCCTTTAAGTGTTAAAATAAAAATAAAATATTACTTTAAAAGCAAGAAATTATGAAAATAGGCCATTGAAGTTGATTATCCCAAGATTAGAAATTTTGAATGGCTTCTTTATAAAAGCTGATTTTTTGAAATCTTTAAATGTTCAAGTAAATCAAATATCTTTACTAATATTTTAATTCAATGAAATTTGAGATTTTGAACCCAGTTGGGATCTTAATTAATAAATTAGTTTGAATGTTTTAACAAATATTACTCATAATAATATTTTACTTTTTAATCAATCATAAAATCTACATTAAGATCAGTTAGTCTGGGGAAGAGCAACTGAGGAATGGAAAGAGAGTGCTGGCCTTAGGTAGGCTAACTAATTAATCAAATAATCCTCCTCTACTTTTGATTAATCAATTTATTTATGGCTACTGTGTCTAAAGTAGAAGGAATTTTGATTGATGATTGAAGTTCTGACAGGCCATTTCATCCTTTATAGGCATTTGAAAGTTTGTGGGATAATAGGCGATAAAATATACCACTTATATTTTAGGGCAGACCCTAAGCTCAGACAGAATTCAGTTGTATGAGGTTTCCTCCTTTGTTTTCCAATTCCATTAGGCTCTGGATAGAGTAATGAAAGGGCTCCTCTTGGTTACTCTGGAATAGGCAAAAAGAACCAGTAAGCCCACTTGCTCGACTTTTTATTCTCACTAATATTAGTACCAGTAAAACTGGCATTTAATAACCATATGGTAAGTAGCTGTTGTAATTTTTAATGATAGGAGCAACTGTTAACAGCTGTAACTGTTTACACAGCTTTCAATTTTTTCAAGTGAATTATATCATTGATATTCTACCAACTACAATAAAATCCATCTTAGAGAAATAAAGGAGTTGCTTTTTAGGTCTAGTTTGAATTTAGCAATTGTTTGGAATGTCTTATATTTGCAATTATGATTCATTTCTTCCTCTTAGGTTAAGACGTTTGGTAAAAATGGATCTAAAAGCAATATGGTGGACATCTGAGTAAAATAGTTTATCTTGGAATATTGGTACAGAATCCATGTTTATTTAATGTTCATTTAGGTTCTTTTGTACAGTACTCAAATTCATTTATTTTTGAGTGGACATCAAGTTGGTCAAATTATCAATAATACCATGTACTCAGGATTAGATTTAAAGTTTGGATGCTCCTAGATCCAAGGGTTTCTACAAGCCCTCTTCATACCATCGGAGGAGAGGGATGGTCATTCTGACAATTTTCCTCATGAAAATAATCTTTATGATGGCATTTCAATTTTATCACATAATAGCATCACTAGTGAGAATGGAGGCTTTCTTTAACTCATCATAAATATTTTCTTTGTTATTTAAACAAATTATTGTTTTTAGCATGCGCCCCCTGGCATTGTTTTGTTGGCATTGTGGCCCTCATGACTAGTGGTAAATCCGGTCCGGAATGCTCTGATAGTTTTAAGTTATTTTTGTATGTTCACCGGAAACAAAAGTGTGATAATTATTTTTAGCTTTAATTTTGTTTAACAGAGATAGGAAGAAGGTTGATTGATCTGTAAGGTATTGTGAGTCCCTAACATATCCTGTCTATGATGAGTAGCATTGAAAGAATATAAATGTGCATGCTACAGTTTATTTATAATATCTTTGCAGATGCATTCAAACTTCCTCTAACTTTTAAATGCACTTATGTCTTTTAAACCATTGTTGACAGAGTGTAAAGAATACGCAGAATATGTTTACAGTTACATCGAGATACCAATCCTAGTCAGAGTCATAAAGAAGAAGATCGACGAATGTGCAATCTCTGCAGAGACCCTCATAGTAGGTGGCAAACCGGCCAAACCCAACGAGTTCCCTCATATGGTAAGAACAAGAAAATTAACTATTAAATTGTTTTCATTATACCAGTTAATTATTTTAAACTTTTATTCCATTATTATTATCTGATTAATCATTTTATATCTGCTTTTAAAAGTTTAAAAATAACTGGATTAATAATTATTTTAATACACAGGCATGAGAAAGATATACCCAATGGTTTCACCACCTAATTATTGTCTTTATTACACAACTATATTACTTAACCTTAGCCTGCTCCTTTTTTAGACATCTACTGATGGTGTCAAGCAAATAAGTTGCTTTAGTCACCCATAAATATGTAATATAATTTATATAAATGTGAAAACTTATGCAGTATTTGGCTAATGACTTTTCATGATTTTTTTTCTACTTCCTCGCCTTTTAGAAAAAAAAAATATTTTAATGATAACTTTTCCTACACTTTTAAATGTATTTGTAATAACTTATTGTTTATAATAATTTTTGTTTCAGGCATTGATCGGTATTCGGGATAATAATACAGAGATTGAATGGTTCTGTGGCGGTAGTTTGATCAGCCCGATGTTTATACTGACTGCTGCTCACTGTAATATTTCACAGCATATGTAAGTAGTACTAATCAAGTATTGATTAAAATCTTCTCAGCTGTTGACATCATCTATTACTAGTCTACTTGAGGAATAACTTGGAGACTGAGGAAAGAGTTATAAGTAGATAGGATTATCATTGACTTTAAACATTTTGCCAGCAATATAGGAATGAAGAGTTAGAAATTATGAGGGCAAAAAAATTGACAAAATTAAAGCTGTTCTGGTTACCAGGAACAAAAGCCTGTTCAATGTCAGAAAAGAGACACCTGAAGACTAATGAAGATAAGACATCAGCCATCATATTATTGGCCACTACCTATTAATTTTGTTTTCCTTATTATTCTAGAATATTTTTTACTATTAAAAATGATAACAGTGATTGATATAAAAATATTTATTTTTGTTATATAATTTATTTTATCTTCAGAGGATCAGTTGTGGTCAGACTAGGAGACCTTGATGTAAAAGATGACAGCGACAAAGCAACAATGATAGATCTTAGGGTTGTTGAAGTATTCGACTACCCTGATTACAATCACTCTAAAGCTTATCATGATATATCTTTATTGAAGCTGGAAAAGGAAGTGGAGCTAGGATCCAGTATCCGACCGCTGTGCTTGCATACAAGCAGGTCTATCACACATGACACCGCAATTGCCTCAGGATGGGGGCATACTTCCTTTGGTAACTTGTTTATATTTAATGTTTGTATGTTATAATGATATTGAATATTAGTATTAAATTACCAGCCTTAAATTAAATATGAAACTATAAATAATGTAAAGATGATTTTTTTTAATAATATCACTACAGAGAAATTTAATCAATTTAAATACTATAGAGGAGATAGCGCAAAGCCAATAACACCTCAGTTGAATGAAATAAAACTATATTAATTTCACTAATTGATTTTACAATCCATCAGAAATCATCTCCAAAAACAAAAACAGACCATTCTTAGAAAAGAGATTTTAATTAGTCTTTTTAGAGTATCATTTCATTTTAGTAGCTTTTAACTGCTGTGTAGATAAAATAACAGCTTCTAAAATAGTAGCTTCCCTTCATTCTAATGTTGAAACAAATATGAAAAATGGATGAGCTGGCTGCTGGTTAGCAGTAGGTTATTTCGCTTCCCTGCTAATGGGGTAGCCCTAGGTGTGGACAGCTTGCTCTAGTAATCAATCTGTTATTTTTATAAGAAAAACTTTTTGTCAATTTGCTTTCATTTAGATTATTTTTCAGGAGGTTATGAAAGCAGCCATCTTCAAAAAGTTGAACTGGATCTGATAAGCGAGGAGAGATGCAAGAGAGAGTATGACTTTGAACATATTGCTCTTTCAGAAGGCATTACACCCGACACAATCTTCTGTGCTGGTGGAAAGGAAGACAAAGATACCTGCCAGGTAAGGACCTCAACGCTTCACTAAATGTAATATTTAACATTTATACAACTATGCAAAACTATTTTTATTGGTAAAAGTATTATTTTACGATTAAAAGTATTATTGCATAATTATTTTAAATGTGCTGGAGACTAAACATCACTACTAATCAGCAATGAATGCATTTCTCCTATCAATGTTTTGATAACATTACTTATCTATTATAAAAAGGAATCATTGCTATCTCTAGTAATGCTACCATTTAGTAGGATTGGTAAGGATTAATTTTATTAAAAATAAAACAAAAGCATTACTTCTCTGATCGCTATTGAGGGTGCCTGTGAAGTTGGCATATCATTTGGTGGAAACTCACAAACTTTTGAGAGTTCTGGCTTCCTTTTAAATAGTTCTAGAGTTCCTGATAGTTTAAACAAATAGTTCCGCTCATAAAGCAAAAAAAAACGCTTCCGAAAAAGTGATAACTCTCAAGAAAAGAATTGATTTTTGGCGAAAATTCCAACGAAATATTACATGTCCGGAGGGGTAAAAATTTTCCAAGGAAACCGGATGTTTTCTCGAGAGTTCTGATAGCATCCCGAGGAGTTGTTTCGATAATTAATATTAATATTGATTTGAATAACTTTTTTGTTTTACTCCTTAGGCAAAAATGTATTAAATACATTATCGAAACAACTCCTCGGGATGCTATCAGAACTCTAGAGAAAACATCCGGTTACCGTGAAAAATTTTCACCCCTCCAGACTTGTAGTATTTCGTTAGAATTTTTGCCAAAAATTTTCATCAGAAATCAATTCTTTTCTTGAGAGTTAGTTCTGTTGGCATACTTCAGAGTTCTATAAATTTTCCTGATTAACTTAAGCTCTAATGTTGATAGCAAGGAAGTTATGGGCCTCCAAACTGAGATGCAGCGTGAAGTTGGCATATCACTTTTTCGGAAGCATTTTTGTTTTTGTTTTAATGAGCGGAACAATTTGTTTAAACTATCAGGAACTCTAGAACTATTTAAAAGGGAGCCAGAACTCTCAAAAGTTTGTGAGTTTCCACCAAATGATATGCCAACTTCACAGGCACCTATTGAGGGTTTATTTATATCTGGAGCATGTAGAAATTCACTGCTATGAAATAGGTAAAATACTGTTTTTTGCATTATTACAGTTTTTGGTCATTTCTATTCCTTTAGCAGTGCCAGAAATGGAATACTAAAAAACTTACAGTATTGTGGGGAAAAATTTCCTAAATGACATCTGACCACAGAAGAATTTACATGTGTTTCTTTTCGATTGATAGAAATATTTCAGTAGCTGCCTGGAAGCTCTATCCATTAGTTGGCATAAGTTGCAGTCTTGGTTGTCACTAGTAGCAATTTGATACTTTCAACATTTTATTTATTATGAGATGCCTACATTAGGGATATTCCACAGTTCCACGATTTCAAAAACTTTTTTTTACTCTTTAATTTGTAAATTTTACAATTTGCCTCAAAAAGGGCAGTCGATAACAAATTGACAGCACTTCCTCAACTGAAAAGGATGGATTTTCTTTTTAGAAAAAAAAAAAAACCAGAGCCAGACAATTTAACTTTTTTTAATTTAGATCACTCCATTGCGGTGTTGATAACATTTTCATATTCTCTAGCAAAAATCAAATGAACATTGCAAAGCTGAGAATCATACTATGGTCAAGCTCAGCCTGAAGATTCTATATAGAGGGCGTAGTAGATCCTAAAAGAAAATCAAGTACTTCTTACTTCAGTGAATTATCAGTGTTCTTGACTATTAAAGGCTCAGTTGTGGAAAATAACTTTATGCCTCGAAGTGGGAGGGAATTTTCATTATTAAAGTTACTTTTATTTGTGAGATGATGCTCGATTTATGTAGCTTTTCCAAATATTTTATTTTTTCCTGCATGAAATATAGAAAAATAGGGCAAGCTCGTGCCCCTTTTCATGTTTATTTTTAAAAACAAAATCACAAAATTTATTGTTTAACTAAGTACACTAATGGAAATTTCTCTTTTTATCCTATATTTTTTCTAGTTTCTAAAATACAATACATGTGCCCTATTTGATTGTACATTCAAGTTACACATTATCTTTCTATATATGATCCGGTCAATAAAAAAATATGAAACCTATTATATGAAATTGTAATTGGCTATCCTTTTGATCAATTAACTATTCCATTCTCTTTTTCATAGGGAGATTCTGGAGGACCATTACAGATTGTTCTGAAAGAACCGTATTGCATGTACTCGCAGATTGGAGTTACTGCATTTGGGATTGGATGTGGCTCAGGTTCTCCTGGCGGATATACGAGAGTGTCTCACTACGTACCTTGGATTGAAAGCATTGTTTGGCCATAATTGTTTTACATTAGCCATAAATATTACTGTAATCTAAATGTGATTGTTAACTTTTTTTTTTAATTAATAAAAATCTATTGATCTATTGATCAGAATATAATGATTCTTTTCTTAAAATTCCCTTTCATCAAAGAATATAATTGATTTCTTTTTTAGTTTAACTTTTGCATTATTCAAAGGAAGTTTTAAAAATTAAGTAATTGTTTAGAAATTTTTAATGTAGAATAATTTTTTGTATTATCCAAATGTAATGCAATGTTTAATGTCATTGAATATTCAGATTATATTACTTAAATAGGAAGAGGATGAAAAGGACCAATTCTATGAGGATTTAGAAAGGGCCATAGATATTTTTCCCTCTTTTGATATGAAGACAGTGCTTGCAGATTTTAATGCTCAGGTTAGAAAAGAAGCTGTTTTTGTGCCTTCTATTGGAAAGCATAGCCTGCATCAGAAAACAAATGAAATTGGGGAAGGAATGCTTACTTTTGCTGCATCCACATCATTGGTGCATATTCCCAACCATGTTCTCCTCCCATCAACTTCCGATAATCGGGTCTTTAGTGTATCAGTGGATCCTGGAGGATCGCCGACCTCAGAACTGATAAATCAGCTTACAGTTGCTATTCCGAGTTGAAAACCTTTATTTTGTATTAATAGAGTATGAAAACACAGGAGCTCAACTTTTCGGGTCAATTAGTGCTGGCCTCTTGTGGCAGTTATAAGAACCACACCATTCATTAAAACATGACCTCTTAAAATTACCCGTAACACCTGACATTCAATACACTGGCATTACATTATATACCAAACATAACAACATTACATTTGCTGCAATTTATTGTCCTAGGTACGTGCTGACACCTGCTATGTTTTGCAATTTCTGTAAATATCTAGGAAACTGTTTCATCGCTGGAGGGAAACATAATGTAAAACACCAGATGTGGGGGTCTAAACTTTGTACCCTGAGGGGAAGGCATCTTAGGAGAGCCCTGCACGAGCTCTCATTAGACACAATAATTCCAAACTTTCTGACTTACTGGCCCATATCTAGGCACAAAACACCTGATTTATTGGACTTCTTTAGTCACTAGTTCTGATCATTCCCTGGTGAATCTGCTGCTGCTGCTGGATGAACCTTGTGAGGCATCGAAAAGACCATCTCTTATTAATGGGATCATGGATTGGGATACCTTCAGGAGTAACCTGGATTCTGTACTTTCTATCCCATTGTCTGTTATAAGGAAGGAAGAACTGGAGGAAGCCATCGACACCTACACGAAGAGCGTTCAAAACGCTGCTTGTTCATCCTCAGTTCCTAGGCCTCAAAAATCTGAAAACCTAGCCAGCTACCCTCAATACATAAAGGATTTGATCAGAGCCCAGAGTAGAGCTCGAAAAGTATGGCAGACAAACAGACTCCTATCATACAGACAGACATTTAACAGACTAAACAACTGTTACAAAGAAAGAAAGCCCCCCGGTTATGACTTAATCAATGCCCAAGTGTTCCAGCAAATGTCCAGAAAAGCTCTAGTGTCTCAAACTACCATTTATAATGCCATTATGAGGATTGCTAAATTTCCTATTCAATGGAAGTACTCCTACATACCCATGATTCGTAAGCCTGGCAAAGATATACACTCTCCCTCATCTTATAGATCTATCAGTTTACTCCCTATTTGTGCTAAAATTAGCACTTAATTAAGCTGTATATAAGACTTATCACCACACTAATGGACCAAAAAATTTTGCCAGACCATCAATTTGGATTTCGTTCTTTACATTCCACCACAAAACAATTGCACAGAATGATAGATTATGTAGCAACAGCACTAGAGCAAAAGATGTATGCCACTGGTGTATTTCTGGATGTTGCTGAGGCCTTTGACAGGGTCTGACACCAAGGACTTCTCTTTAAACTGAAAACAATACTTCCTTCCACTTACTATCTTATACTACTATCATTCCTCTATGATAGATTCTTCTCCATCCGAAAAGGTTCAGAAATCTCATCAATTAGATCAGTCATGGCCGGAGTGCCCCAAGGATCAATTCTTGGACCACTGCTATATATAACATATACCCACGACATACCAACCACTAATGACACTTTGGCAGCCATTTACGCAGACGATACTACTATTATTACAAGGCACAAAAATCCCATACATGCCTCTGTGATTTTGCAAAGCCCTTTACAAACACTACACGACTGGTGCAAACATTACAATGTTAAACTTGATCAGAACAAATCCCATCTCATCACATTCTCACTCCGACGTGGGACTTGCCCTCCAGTTTATCTTGAAAATGAACACATCCCCCAATTTGACAGAGTACATTATCTAGGTTTAAAATGAATGACAAAAGAATAACATGGGGTCCACACATCGCTGCTAAACGAAAGACACTAAATCAACGCTTCAGACTTTTATTTTCCCTACTTCGGCGTTGCTCAAGATTAGATCTAAGGCAAAAACTAAATACACACTTACCTACTTAAACCAATTTAGGCATACGCCTCATAAATATATGGAATTACAAAAAAACACATCCAAAAACTACAAATATTTCAGGCCAAAACTTTTAGGACAATCACGCAAGCACCTTGGTATGTAAGTAACATAACTCTGCACAAAAACTTAAATATGCCAACTGTCAAAAAACACATAGGGACTTACTACAGAAGATTTCACAGCTTCAAGATCATCCAAATAGACTCATTCAAGAAAATCTGGTGCGGTGCGCGCATCACACAACTTTCCCTTACCGTCCTATAATAATTATCTTTTTAATACAATTTTAAAGAGATCATATAAACACTGCTTCTAATAAACTCAGCAGCATACACATCTTCTCCCACTTAAGCACAATAAAAAAGTTTTTTAAACAATTTTAGTACAACAATCCTGTACACTACCTATATATTTTAACTTTGTCAAGTTGCAAATATATTTTAAAAGTTTCTGGTTTAGTTTCCATGGAAACATTTTCTTTCCATTAAATAATGTGAATCTAGAAATTATTAAGTTAATATCCGCTTTTGTATTCTTAAATTACTTTGTTTCAGAGCGTATTGTTTACAACAGATTGGCGGATTAGTGGGAAGAGGTTCAGTCGCAGCTGTCTCCTTTCGGATGCGCTTGGTTATCCATCTAGGGTCTTGTGCTCCTCATAAAATACACTGCATCTTTGCTAATACTGGTCCGATTTTGATGATTCTTTTATTGTTTTTTAGATAATTTAATTACCTTTCATACAATTCTACACATAATTTACCGTAAAGTGCATACTTTTTAAACTATGCGCAAATAAAATATTCTTTTCATCATGACTTTTTTCCCTGCAATTCCTCGGTGATTTACTACATAAATGAAAAGCCTTTATGAAGAAAATTTAGGCAAGTTTCATAAAAATCGTTAGAGCCGTTTTCGAGAAAATTGTAAAAAAGTGTAAAATTCATGATATAATAGCTATTTCCGGTTAGTCCGATGCGCTGTATCTTTGCTAATACTGGTCCGATTTTGATGATTCTTTTATTGTTTTTTAGGTAATTTAATTATCTTTCATACAAGTCTATACATAATTTACCATAAATTGCACGTGTTTGAAGTTATGCGTAAATAAATTATTCTTTTCATCATCATTTTTTCTCACATTTCCTCGGTGATGTATCACATATATAAAAGTTAAAGGTCTTTATGAAGAATAATTTAGGCAAGTTTCATCAAAATCGTTAGAGCCGTTTTCGAGAAAATTGTAAAAAAGTGTAAATTCGATTATATAAAGTGGCACTTCCGGTTAGTCGATTTTGACGAAAATGTTGCTGAAACATCATATGCATGTGCCAACCTTAAATGCGTAATTTCAGTATCGTACAACTTTTCGTTTTTGAGCTAGACTGTTCACAGACTCATAGACCATTTTGCGATACTTGGTCATTTGGACTCAGGGGACCTTAAAACGTGTATTTCCGTCGAATTCGAAAATTTCCACGATCACAATACTTTCCCTACTATATACTTCGTATATAGGTAAGGGAAAGTAATATGGTCACGAAAAACATGCCTGACAGTACCCGTAGAAGGCTGAAAAGGAGCTGGATGAGAGATTATTTATAACTTTTAATGTTATAGAATATATTTAAAGATGATCTAATGCCTGAGGATGGAGAGAATGTTCCCGAAATGTTACGAATGTTCAATTATTTGATTTTTTATACTTATTATTTGGATTAGAAGTAATGGTCAACAATGATTTTATGAAAAGCTTCATGAAAACTTCCGAGAAAAAGTTAGAAAAAAAAAAGAATTATACTTTCAGCAATAATTGAGGCATTGATATTGAAAAGAGGAGCCAAAAATGAAATTTTACATAACATAA
The DNA here is from genome assembly GCA_948150685.1 of Rhaphigaster nebulosa. Classification (NCBI taxonomy): domain Eukaryota; kingdom Metazoa; phylum Arthropoda; class Insecta; order Hemiptera; family Pentatomidae; genus Rhaphigaster; species Rhaphigaster nebulosa. The sequence continues at coordinate 39,855,747 of OX411309.1, forward strand.
TGAACACGATAACCTTAATTTTAGTGCCTTATTTTCCATACTATCGGGCCTTGGAACAAATCAAAAAGTGAAAAAAGTTTACTTTTCGGAAATTTTGGAGCTTACTTCCTTTTCAATTGCAATGTCTCAATTTTATATATTATTTTTTGACAAGCTTTTGGATGTTACAGGCCTCTTGTTTCAGTCAATAAAATTATTTTGATGTTTAGTAGTAATGCCCTTTTAAATCATTTACAGAAACTATTATTTCTGCTTTGTTTATTTTTTATCAATTACTAAAATTACAATTTTAGTTTTTATTACATATATTTTTGTTTGTTAATTTAAAACTCATCAGGATAGACTAGTACACTCTTCTATGGTACTTCAATTTGTGAACATTTTATAATAGAAATTATGTTTTTATTTTCTGTATGAAGTAAATTGTGATAGTATGCTAGCAGCCTAAAGTTAGTGTTTGATACTTCTAAAGCTAATGCCATAGTATTATAGAGGGTAAGAACAAAGGCACATTCTATATCAAAAAAATTGCCTGCATTTCTTTATTAGTTAGGGTTTTTCATAGGAAGAGCACTTTCATAGGATTTGCCTGCCAGCTACGCAAATTGATCACTATGGAGCAGTCTATCTTCAGCTAATGAACTGTCCCTGATATGCCTGGCAATTAAAATGTCAATTGTCATTCTGTTTGCTTCTACTCATTTAGCTCTACTACTCGGATGTCTGCGAAGGGACTGTTTGCAGTTTCATCTAACAGTTTGCAGCCAGGAAAGTGCCTCGTGCCAGTGTCTTCCAGATTTTCCCCTCAGAGTCGGTGAAGCTTCCTTCTGCCCTGACCAAGCCCAGTGCTCCTCAGTCCGATGCTTGGATAGGATCCTATTTGTCCTAAACGTGGAGATTGTGTCATTAATATCACTACAAAATTTGCTACAAGTCCCCCTACTGTCCCATCAGCATGTTCTTTTGGCTGAGTTGAAGAGCCTTCTTGTGGGGGCTCTCAGCTTGCCAAATTCATTATTCCACCTAATAGTGCAGACACTGTTGTCAGTTTATGAGTTCATTATTATCTCAGTTAGTAATGAACTGAGGCATTCCAAATGCCACATGTCTATAATTGACTCAGGACAGCATTTGGCCTCTTCCTCGAGCTGTCTGCTAAAAGAGTTCCAATTCGTATGTTTTTTCTTCCATAAATTGTCTCGGCCAAGTTGTTTACAGATAGATCAAATGAAATGTGACGATTATCTGAGCATCATGAAGTGCTCTATTAGGGCCCAAATTAGAACTAGTTAAATGCACCATAAAGTAGTTTATGATGATTATCTTCATAGGAAGAACAGTTTCCATGATATTTGCCAAAATACATTCATAAAATGTTTTTTTCAATATCTTGAATTACCAACTTCTGCAGTGTTCGAAACCTAAAATTTTCGCTCATTTTTCTTTCAGTGTTTATAGCTTGAAAACTACCAACCGCGGGAAAAAACATTAAGGAAATCTTCTTTATTCGCTAAATTAAAGTTAATTCGCTAATAAGCACAAGCTCTTTATACTTGCACACTAATTCCTGAGAAAATTTAAAAAAAAAAAAAACAGAAATCACCATTTTGTGAATTTTATAAAATCCTATAAAAAAGGATTCCTTAATTCTTGTCCGTGCAAGGCTGGGTTCGTAACCATGTATATATCATAATATAAAAACATTATTTGTGATCAAGAAATAATAAATATAACACTTTTATTACACTGCTGTAAATATTATCATAGACAAAAAAATAAGAAAAAGTAATATTAAATATCAGAGGGACCAATTTTTTTTAAATGAAATAATTAAATTTTGGACCGTTCTGACAAGTCTATTGAGTAAATTGTAATATAGATCAGTATTATAATAGGGTAAACAAATATTTTTTTACTACGATAATGTTTATAGCGGTGCTGTAAAAGTGTTATGTTTACTATTTCTTGATCAAAAATAATTTTTTTATATTATGATGTGTACATGGTTACGAATCCAGACTTGCTCGGACTTACTTTGGATATTTACGTGTAATATAAAAGCATTATTCGTGATCCATAAATAGTAAATTTTAGTGATCCAATTTATTAAAACGAAACAATTTTAGAGCGTGAAGGGTGTATTGTCTTATAAGTAATGACAACGTATTCTTCACAGAGTGAAGTATATTAACAAACTTTTTTTATTCAAAACTGGCTTCAGATTAGGTGTTACCCCTTTGAAAAACTCTTATATTCAAATTTCAAAGACCTTGGAGGGATAATAGGCTGCTCGCTCAAGAAGTTCTCACAAATACAACTTATAATTTGTCAAATATTCCATCTTGATTTTTTTTTTCTTTTTAACACTTTGATGGGTTTTAGATTTTTTAAATTGCGTGCACTAATTCGTAATTTGATTATTATTTCAATAACATAAGGTTATTGTTAGGATAATAATAAAATAATAAGAAAATACTCACCAAAAGGTTCTTCCGTAAGTTGTCTACTTATAGAGTTTTGTGCACGTCATGTTCTCAACTAAATCGGCTGTTGCCCGCGAGACCATTTATTATAATCTGAATTATCCCTAGGATTTGTATGAAAAGTTAAGTATGATTTAGAAAGGCAGTCTCTTTCCAGTCCCAATTTCCAGAGTTTAATCTCTTTTCTAATAATCTTTAACTATTTTATATTCGACCTTATTTCCCTTGATTTCTTCATACCCACGGGTCATTAACATACCAGTTGTTTGAGGACCTATATGCAGTACAACGAAATCATTTAGCTATTCAATGTGCCGTCTAGTTATCTCATCAGTGGCGGCTCGTTGATAAAATTAGTGGGGGTGCTGCACCAGAAACGTTTTAACCTTTGTTTAAAAATTTTGTAAAAAGAAACAAAAGTCCATAAAACTAATTCGGTACAACTTTCATAATAGGAACGCGTTATCACTTGTTCCTCCCGATGTTACCCGAAGGTCGCCGGAGTAGTATACTCTAGCGCCATTTGTGCCAACTGCTTTGCATTCAATTGTAACATTCGTGTTCATTGGAATTATTAAAATTATGACTGCTTTAATTATATATTATTTAAAATTATTAGTGCTGTCGACTTCCGTTCATTACGTTTGCCTACACTACTAAGGTGTACTACTCTTTCCACTGCCTCAGTAGCTTCCTTTGAGCGCATGCGCACAAAAGCTTAACTCCTCGCCAGTGGAACCGTGAAACGAAAATACAAAGATTTTTGTATCTTTTTCACAAACTATAGTATGGCTACTAGCATTTAACTTAAGGATTATATATTGTACAAGTATAAAGAAAGAATTAAAGAAAAAAGGACTTATTATACAATCAAGTTGTCTATTTTAGCAACGGTTTAATGGGCTCAACATTCTTCTCCATCCAACCCAAAATCACGATCGATAATTTTCTGTTCATTCCACCAATATTTTAAGAAAACTTTCTGGTGCATTGCAGTATAACTGCATTGGTTAGAACAGGTATTTTTAACCAAATATTCTTGACCGGATTAAGCCATCTATGTAGGTTTTCTCAATGCAATTTATACTATTTTCGCAAATAAAGAAAAAAAAATAAAGTTATAAGAATGAGTTATTCCTCTACTAACTTAACTGTTCAATGTAATCATTATCAGTCCGAAAATAGTATTAAAAATATTTAAGCATGTTTTCGAAACATTAAATTAAGATATCCCTTCACTTTTCTGCATTTGTCTGAATCTCTCAACTACGTGGTTACGTCGATTATCTCAAAGCACTTTTCTGCACAATCCATCTGTAAATGTTTCGCAATCTTTTCTAAATTAGAAACACTGTAAAAATTTCGAAAAACATCACAATTGACGGTCATAATGACTGAACCAAAAATATTCCATTGTAATTAAATGGAAGTTAATTGTTAAACTAGAACCAAGATACGGAATCAAGATTGTATTGTTTTAATTTCTACAAGGAAATTCAGTATCTATGACTGTACTAACAAAGGAGGAAAATCCAGCTATATTTCCAGCAATTAAAAGATGAAGTCAACGTATAAAAACCAGTTTTCTTTATGACCTCGCGCTGCGTGAGAACATGAGAGAACAGTGATTTCTAGTGCAGGCATGAAGGAGGTTCTGGTTTGTTTGGCTCTCCTGTGCAGTGTGGAAGCGAAGACTTTGTTTTTGAGTAAGTTTTCTGTACATAATTTTGACAACTATGGCAATAACCATCATAAGTTCAGAATAATTTAAAATTACTTACTTTTATTTATTAATCCGCATCTGTTAATTACAAACATTAATTTGAAAGTTACACAATATTTTAACAAGGAGGGCTATTGATAACATCTGATTTCTTGATGTATCGTTGATAATGTTATGATATATTGTTCAAAGAACGAATTCGAGCTTGGTATTTTGATAGTTATTGATATCTTGGAACTCTCTATTTACTTTAAGATATCAGAAGGAATATATGTACATATGTTAATCGACGCTTCCCAATTCCCATATCTGAATTCGGAGGAATGTCAGAATATAAAGAATTTGGCAGAAGTTTGATATTTAATTCGCTTTGAACAGTAATAAAGGTCTTTTAAGACTGTTAAAAAAAAATCTTTTACTTGAAACCCGTGTTACGTAAGGTAATGTGGGATAAGTGCGTAATTGTCTCGTTTAATCCAAGCCCTCAACTGGTAAGAGCTGCTCTTTAGGTGCATGAAATTTAAATACTGATGTATCAAAAATAAACCAAGAAAGTTTGATAAGGTGAAGTAGTTATAACAAGTTGTAAAGATATTAGTTCCAACCTGTTGATGTTGTGGCTTTCAACATTGGCAGTACATCTGTATCGGTGTTTATGCACCGCTAGGCCTTAATTTTTTTTTTTTAATTTCGCGAAATCTTCAGAAGCTGTTCTTCAAAACACCGTGATTTTACATTTCTCCTTGACAGTTTTCTGTTTTCCAAGCACCTGTCCCTTGTCACCCAGCATAACATGATAGTTGGGGCAAGTGCAGATATCTGTTGTATGGCAAGTGTGCGTTGATTACACTTACCCTTACTATCATGTTCTGTCTAGGCAATTACGGATTAGCGAATTAAAACTAAATTATTTTTTCAATATATTTATTCAATTATATTCCACATCCCACTTTTATAACTCAATGAAGATTATAAAATGTGAATCTCAGAAAATCTAATTTTTTCGATGGATACGCCATATAATATCCTTCGGAAACCGAACTACTTTGCACTTGCCCCAAAATAGCTCCTGCTTGAATAATGAGATATCTTTTACGCGCTAACCCCTTGAGACAGAAGCGAGGGCGTACTAAGTACTATTCAATTAAATTATCAATCTAAATAAAATGGAAGTAGTTCAAACCGTAGCATTGAATATAATATTAAGCATAATAGTCCAAGGAACATTTTAAAAAAGAGGAAAAATCTAGCTTCAAAAATAAAACTTTTACAATCCTGTAAAGTCGAACTTCATAAAATTTAGTGCGCACTTGTTCCACATAACCCTACTTGTTTCATCAAATATGCACAACATTTTATCAAAAATCAGAGTATTTAACGAAGCTCCTCCGTTTTTACAAAAAATTTTGACCGAATTTCCTAATTATATTAAATATTTTAATTTTCCTAACTACATAATGAAATATTTTAATTTTCCCCCTACTATATAATGAAATATTTCAATTTTGCCAACTATATTATGAAATATCTTAATTTTCCCAAACCTTTCCAATGTGAACTTTTTACTAGTCGCGAATGTTGACATTTGACAACAATAGTTTTCTTTTCTATTCAAACACGGCATTACATCGATAAAATCCCAATTTCTTAACTTAAAAAGTATTTGAGTTACTTTTTGAGTAAAATATTTTATCACAATTTTAGCAGTTTGGAATAGGTTTTCAACCCTCAAGTTTTCCAACTTTTTGGTTTCCCATTAACAAAAGGGAGAGTGACAAATCCCCTATCTCTCCCATGGCGACGTCCCTGTTTCACATTCATACTTCACTTTAAACCAATCCAAATGTTTTTCGACTTTGAATCTGACCTAAAAAATAAATAATTAAAAATACCTGAGGAAGTAAAATGTTAAGTATGTGTTCATTTAAGTGCATTTACAATCGTAATAAGAACAAATTGAGGCTTAATATATGTATATGGTAGTGAAAAAAAAAATCATTTTTTTTCGGATTTCAGAATGATACAAAACAAAATAAATCTTTAAATAAAATGAAAAGTAAATTAGTTTTCAAAATACTCACCGAGAATATCAATTACATGTACTGGGAAATTTTTTTTTTTTGTCCCTTTGTGTAGCATTATTTTTATAATATAAATTAGAAATATGTTTCAAAGTATGCGAATTATAAAAGCAAATGCTTGAATTACTTATCGCCAAACTTTGTACATATTGTAAATAAATATGAAATGAAAAAAAAATATATAAATAAAAAACATACTATGTCATTGCTTAACTTACTTAAAACGGAAAAATTTGTAGTAAATAGTTTATAGGAACGTAGAATATACCATAGATAAATATTGATCATATTACAATAAATACAAAAACAGCAAGACCTAGAATCCTACTCCTCCCTCTCCCGAAAAAAAATTGAAACAACTTCCTTTCTCCCTCGAAAAAAAAATTCTGCGTAAGCGACTGATTATGGATTATTGGAAGTCAGTTTGAAATGAGATCGATTCATTCTAGAATTAATTAGCGAATGATCACTCGAAATTAAAACAAATTATCTGATAATCGATTTTCTCATTGTACCGTTTTTAGTTTGTAGTGGAGAGTTTTTCGCGGACTTCTTTCTATTGATTATTATTATCAGCATTGTTTACCTTTGTAGCAGTGTTGTAAAATAGTTTATTGAATATATATTTTGGTGACAGGTTCGGCCTAAATTTTCGACTTTTAATTAGCTTCATTTTACGGTGTTAATTAAAATATGAAATGAAAAAAATAAAATAAAAACATACTATGTCATTTCATAACTCTCTTAAAACGGAAAACTTTGTAGTAAAATAGTTTATAGGTATTCCGAAGATTATACGATGGATAAATATTAATCATATTACAATAAATACAAAAACAGCAAGAAATACCTGAAAAAAAATTAAAACGACTCCTCTTCTTCGAAAAAAACTTATGCCTAAAAAACTGATTATGGATTATTGGAAGTCAATTTGAAACAAGATCGTTGAAAATAGTGACTGATCATTTTGAATTAAGTCATTGTTGAATTAAGATGTTGTTTCACCTGCTGAATAACAAAATTAATTCAGCTTTCACTATTTCTAAATAAAATTTTGCTTTTACAAATACTAACTCCACATACATTTCAAGCGCACGGATCTCCTCATCCCATAGATACTTTTACAACTCCCACCTAAAGCTGTCATATTACTCAGACACATCTGTCAAGGTATCATAAATGTAGTCACCTATTGTTAAGGTGGGGGTGATAGAAGGTATCAGAAGGCCTCGAACAATGCGTACAGTGGCAGATTTACGCAGAGGCAGATTAGGCATTTGTCTGGGATGACATTTTAGGGGAACGGCAAAATTTAAAAGAAATTATATTTTTAGATTCAAGCGGATTAGTATGTATTAAAAACAGCACACATAAGTACAAAAATTATCTTCGCCTAATTTTTTATCTATAAAGCAATAATTGGTTTTTCACCTAAAAGTCATACCAGTGAATATTTATGTTGCGTATTGTCGAATTGGCTTGGCTTGCACACTGCGATGCTCATGACGGTTCAAATATTTGCCATTGACTGAGCATTTGCTGAACGCGAGAGTCATCTAACTGACATAAAACCTTCTGTATTTTCTCTTTGTCTATGAAATAAGAGTGATAGGAAAAGGAAGAAGGGTGAGAGGCGTAGACCTAGAAAAGATCGGAGATAGTAGCGGCTGATGGGGGCGGCATATCTGCCTTGCCTGTGGGCGGCAATACAACAAATCCGCCCCTGAATGCGCATCCAAAATGGGATAAGAGTAACTGCTAGACTGGTCATTGGAGAGGGTGAGACAGGAATATCAGTCCTGCAGAGAGGCCAACCAACGAAGTAGGTACGATTAGCGAGCTAAGGGTGTTGGCCTCAGTACATCGCAGGAAGGTAATCACAAACGGAGGACTTTCGTCTCCAGATTTTGTGGAAGGAACAGCTGAGGGGTATTATCCCTCAGATGATCTACGTAGGAAGCCTTAAACGGGTGTTAAACACCTGAATTTGTGGAGGATATAATTACGGTCAGGTATTAGGTAAGCGTAGTAGCATTACGGTATATTGGTATAATCGGGATAAGGAAGGAGATATAAGAAGTGAGAATCATGAATACAACTGTAATGATCTACTAATAGGGACATTTCGGGAGAGACTGAAACTGAAACTTAATTAAGACGGTATAACCCCTCAGGGTAGCATTATTTCAAACATAGACATCAGGGGCGTACACAGAATTTTTATCGGGAGGATTTAATAAGAAGGCAAATAATCTGAATGTCTAAGATCGCCAAATAGGGAGTTTTAAGGATAAGCATGAAAATTGGATCAAAATTACCTAAAATATAACTCATAATACAAACCTTATTTTTTTTCATACATTTCGGGGAGGGGGGAGAGAGATATATCCTCCAAATCCTCTCCTCTGTGTACGCCACTCATTGACATCGAGAGTTGTTTCAATTAACTATTATTGTTAGTTTAGATCAGTACACCTCTATACCATAGTTTTATTATATAAAAAACATATTTACATTAAAATATATTATACAAAAAAATAACGTTATTAAACCTTTTTAGTTCCAATTTTAGGCCAGTTAATCAATGGACCCTGGTTGGAAGTAACTGTTAGAAAGCTTGAAATGGTTTTAATATGTTCATTAGACGTCAGATAATAAGATAAGTAACCTAAGTGCCCCGTTCTAAATGGTGAGTCAAGGTGAGGAGGTGGGGAGGTGGGGAGGTGAGTCAAGGTGAGGAGGTGGGGAAAACCACCAAATTTCGGACTTTTTTTCAGTTTTTGCCCATAAAATTTAAACGGCGCATCCTAGCGAAAACTTTATTCTATTATAAATTAAAACGTTCTTTAATTAATTAACGTTTTAAATTCTGCATAAAATGAGTACCTCAAGCATTGAATTCGGTTTGATAGAAGAATCAAAAACTGAAAACCGACAAAAAAATGGACCCCAGTTGAGACCTTAAAGGGACCTCGGTGGAAAAAATGTTTACAAAAAAGTGGAAGAAAGAGGAGTTTTGAAAATTTGTTAATTTATGTTTTTTAGAATGCTGATTACTAATTCCATCTTTGTTACCTCAATTTTTTTCCGAAAGAATAAAAAATAAATAAAAATGTTTTTGTTAGTTTTTTTACTCATACCTGGAAACAAAGAATAAATTATAATATTTATAAAATACTGAATTAAAGAAGAAAATTATTTACAATTTTTATTCTAAAGATTTTCTGTTAGGAAGCTCCGTTTTGAAGCGAACGCGAGACGAAATTAAGAAGTCAGAATGTCTAAATTAATCTTTGAGCAAAGGGCCTAGGTGGAAAGTTTGGAGAAATTCTGAAACAAATTTCATTTATGTTTTGCACAGTAATGATTACGAATTTAAAGTTTGTTGCCTCTAATGCTTCCCGGAAATATAAACAAAGGCTCAGAATATTAATTTCGACATTCCGACTCGTAATTTCGAATTCCTCTCACTTAAAAACAGAGCGGCTAAACGAAAAAATCATTAGAATCAAAATTGAAGGTCATTTGATCTTCTTTAATTTAATATAAAATAACTATTTTAATTTATTCTAATAATACCAAGGTTTTCAAGGTATAAGCAAATAAAATCAAAATAATGTTTTGTGTATGTGTTCCAGGAAATATTCGCGGTTTCAAAGTTGTATATAGTGAGTTATTGAGCATATTTTCTAAGCTCTTGAAATCAATTGAAACTGTTTGGTTGCATATTTGGACCTGACACAAGTTATCGACCAGGGGATGGCGATTAAATTATATTATTCCTGATTTTTTATTTCACTACATTGGAAGAAGACCGGCAAAACTCCAAAAGCTGTACTTTTGAGAAAACGGTGGTTGTAGTTTTCATCTTCAAATTGCAACTGATTATTACAGATTTCCTTACAATCGTATAAATAGTTTCTTGAACCCATTTGCAGGTATATGTTTGGAGGTAACTTGTGTAAGGTATCTTTTATTCCAAAAATAAATTTTTTGACGTGGCAGTTTTGTTTTATAAAACAACTGCTCTCTAGCGGTCACACGATCAATATTTTCTGGGGCTCTCTTCATCATAAAAAAATAATCATCTCGTTGATTATGATTCCACAAAAAATGGAAAATCTTTAATTTTTGGATTGTGTCGGTCTTCTTCCAAGATTGCGATGGTTGTAGAGACAACAATTCCTTGAAAGTCCACTGTGGCTCAGAATATTTCAATCATAATACTATATGGGTGAGCATTCTACATCCTGTCCTCCAGACCTCAGTTATTTAAACTATTCCTGATACCTAACTAATAGCATGTTTCGATATTGCTGCAACACCATTATCTCACTTAGTTCCTTGAATGATACTATTAAACCTTCGAATACACTTCCTAATGATTGAGTATTGGTGCAGTCATTGACAGACTAATTGGGAACATTGGGAATTACAAAGAACAGCTGCAACAATAGATCCAATCTACGAAAGTGGCCCTAGATTGTGACTGAAAGTATTTTAATTTTGTGATATTTAGAAGTATTTGTTATTTATTGGTATCTGTGACAAAGTATCATTTGATACATAACCACCCATATCTAGTTTATTCTATTGTTTTTTTTTATTCTATTGTCATTTTCGTTCTGTTTTGGTTTACAGATTTAGGTGATAAATGCCAGGACGGGAAAGAGCCATGGTTCTGCCAGTACTCCACTTCCTGTAAAGCACTGCAGCAAGAAGAAGCAAAAGGCCCACTCCATATTTGCAGTCTTGAGGGACTGAAAACGATAGTCTGCTGTCCGCCGGATGCTCCCAACCAAAATGGCACATCCAGTAATTCACAATCCGGTGGATACAAGTCGGAAGAATTGAATAATGTTACCAAACTCCCATTGTTTGGGAAGAAAGCTGCAGAGAGTAAGTGTAAAATATCTCACTCCTTCTTAAAGCTTTACTTGGACTTCAAATTAAGAACTTCGGAACGTTTGGAACAAAGATACCGAATACGGTTGAAATATTTCTATTTCAGGAAAACTTTCTTCCTTTATTCCTGTTTCTGAAAATGTAGTAATTTAAAATCTTTTAAATACATAGGGATTATAATATCATGTGTTTCCACAACAAGATAGTCACATCTCTGAATACCAACAAGGGTGCACATTTTTTATCATACATGTAACATACAACACAAAACAATATAATTTCCAATATTGTACAAATTAGAAAGAAAACAGAAGGCCTTCTCTATCTTAGAAGTCAACATCAAAAATATGATCGCCTGGCAAGAGGTTATCTCCAGATCCTATCCCTATACTCACTATACTATACTATAATCACTATACTTAACACTCTCCTCCATGAACAAAAAAAAATTATTTATGTACAAGTTAAATCTTTAAATGTAAATGCACAAACTATATATATATATATATATATATATATATATATATATATATATATATATATATATTTATTTATATATTATAATATAAATATATAATATAAATTTATATATACGTATATTACACATAAAACAATAAAATATAACAAAATAAAAATATCAATAACAATATAAAAATTAACTTAAAACTAAAAAAAATTTGAAAGAGCATCAGGAATTTCGTTTAGTGGAGCTGCGATGGCTGTAATGCTTTCGCAGTCAAACTCACTCTTAGCCATGTTAAATGTATGATTTGATTTACATGTCCTGATTAAAAATGTCTGAATTCCCTTGATATGCTCCTTCTAACTGTTGCGATATAGAACAACCTCGTCTAAGTAACACTCAAATCCTTCTAAGCCATCCGTAACCAAATTTGCTTGCGCTGAAAAGTTGCTAGTGGATTTTTCATCCCAAAAGCCATTACCAGGTATTGTGTTTATAATAATAATTAATATCTTGAACATAAAATTCGTATATTTATTAGTCGTATTTTCCCCGAAAAAAATAGATAATTGCAGAGGATTGAAGGTTGGCGGTGAGCGGCGGGATTGCGTTTTCTATCCTTTTTCATAATCCCTAGAGCACGATTATAGAAGTTTTGAAGATGTCTGATATATTTATGTATTTTCTTTCTTTTTTCCCGCTATATTTGAGCATCTCCAGCGTCCCCTTTGGGTCAAATTAGCTTAAATTCGGTATGTAGGGCTTTCTTCCAGGCAGAACGATACTATTACAGAATGGGTAAATTCCAGTTAAAATTTACCCGAAATTTCGACGTTTTTAAAGTTTTGTGGGTCTCTTCAGCTCCACCATATTAGTTTATATAGCTAATAATTTGTATGTGAATTGAGTTTGTGTTAGAAAGTATCTTTTGGGGGTCTCAACTTGGTTCTCCTACCCCTCTCCCCCGGGTTTTTCGATTTTTTAAAATATTTGCGCACCTTCAAAACCCCTCCAAATCCAACCTGTTGCATTTGAAAATTAAATTACCTAAAAAACAAAAGAAGTTTCATCGAAATCGGGCCAGTATTTTAATTTTAGTGAAAATATGATTTTAGTAACGGAGTTCTGCTGCTCACGGATTTTTTTTTTATTCACATCTTTACAGTTACCACATGTATCTATTCAAAGTTACACATAACATCTGTTTCCCCCAGCTTCCAATGTTGCCTTCCCCTCAGTGTTGCCCCCTACACTCCGCAACACCCTTATAAGTCCAAAATCTTGCGGGGTTTGATAATAGTAGCTTTGGCGAGGATAGAGGTCCTTCGAGAGGTCCTTATTTAAAAAATATTCGGTTTTTTAGGCTTTTTTAGCTTTAGGCTTCGATGGATGATTGTTTTATAGGTTTTGTCTCAGATACTTCAATATTATGGTGCATTCTATTTGAGCAAGAAAGTGTATCTGAAAATACTGATTTATTTAATAGAAGCAGTTGATTTCTTTGGTTCTCCTCTAGATGGGAATGTTTACAATATTGATTGGCTGTATTGACACTATAAAATAACAGAATTTTGTAAAGCACACAAACTTTAGGCACCACAATCTGGTATTTAACCGCTCGATTTGAATCAGCTGGGACACTGGGAGGTCTATTTTTTCTCATTAATATGACATTTTTAAGAAAATAACACATCAATACTTGGTGAGTCTCTTCTTCCGTGAGTGCGTCATTGAAGAACCGTGAACCCTCTTAGTCAGTCTTGAATAAAATCATGACTTACTTTAACCGAATTTAACTGTTCTTTTAAACTCTCAAATTCCGTACTTTATTTTATCTTTCTTTCTACTTTATTTCTCTTTTCCGTATCCCTTGAAATTACGCATGAGAGATATATATTTATTTCATCATCAAAGGAGTTTAGATTTGAATTTAGAAGAGGATTATCATAAGGTCATATATATTATTATATTATTATTATTATTATATTATATATTATAATAAGGTCAGGACGCCCTGAATAAGAACGTAAGTTTCTGAACGGCTTTCTCAACAAAAGGAAGTACCCCAGGAAGAATAAGTGACCGTGATGTCCCAGTATCCCTGAGAATTTTAATATTTGCTATAATATTATAATAATATTTAATAATATTATCTTGAATATTGCTTGTAATATCAACATAACCATCTGATAAAAATGCTTCATAAACATTCGTTGAAACTTTTGATTTTTTGACATTATTACCAGAAGTGTCACAGACCAAACCAAAAGGTTTTACTTCATCAATTTCCTTTTTCTTTTTTAATTTCATGCATTCAGAGATAACGTGACCTGTTTTTATACAGTGATTACAGGTAATTTGGAAAAACGGGTTTTATTCAGACCATTATCTTTTGTTTCAATATTACTAGGACTGAGAATTCTATGATTAAGGTTGAAAGTGTTATTAATACAGCCGTTTCCACATTAGTCACTTGTTTCTCCTCGATAAATAAACATATGTTTTTATCAATCCATGTCTTAAATTCTTCTATCACAATGAGTTGTTTCAACTTATCAAAATTACGATCATCAACTCCATTCGATGCGCACCATCTATCAAATAATTGTTCCTTCAAACAATTAATTGTTCCTGGTGAATTTTGCAGAGTTTCTAAACTCCCGCCTGTAAGCTTCAAAGACTAATTCATAACCTTTTATAATGAACTCTTTAACGGTGCCATAATGAGCACTGTTCAATCGACAGTTGCGTAATATCAGGGACATAGCCTGTTAATACACTGTGCTAAGTTCTCAAAATGGAGAAAATATTTGTCAACATTATGTTCCTGAAAGGGAGGAACTAATCTAATATTTTTAGAAATGTCAAAATCTGATACTGGTCTTGAAAAAGTTGCAAAAAGTGATTTATGGCTCTTTACATCCGATTTCCATAAAAACTATCCACGTTACCCTACTTTTGACCATAAATTCTATTAAACTTCATGAAATACTCATTAAATAAATGAAAAGTACATATTTCCTACGTACACTGTGCTTGCAGCGTGTTTCGAAGCAAGTGTTTAAAATCAAAGTGAAACGAAAAATTATGAAAAATATGAAGGCAAATGATAAAAAGAAACTTGAGGGTGTGAACTGAAAACTCTTTACTTCCATTTTTTATTAAAATGGAGATAGAAATGATTATTATTAATCGCTGAGTGAAGAGTTTAAACATGTCTCAACTGATTAAACAAATCAAAATGTTAACAAAAACATTCCAGATTGTTTATTTGACAATGTACTTTTTTTAATTTATTTTCACCCCAACCTCGCCTTTACGGCTTCGGCAACAATCTCTATAGCAGCGATGTCAATTTTTCTATTATTTATACATAATTTCTTATCTTCCATGCATGGCGGTCTCTATCTTCCGACGGTCTTCTCGGTACTGGTCCACATATTTCTGTTATCTGTATTGTAATGAGGTAATCCCATCGTCGCCTTCCAGCCATCTATGAATTCCTTGAACCGCGGGAAATTTTTTTTATTCACCAGCCGGGGAAATTCTTCCTCAATGAGGACGTAGATTTACGCGGTTCTCATCTCAGCCCATAATGCTTGAAATCCGATCCAGGTAGTGGTCACATGCTAAGCTGTCTCCGGAATACCTGAGGGTATCAATATATATTTGACAAGATATCTGTCTGAAGTTATATTGAGGAAAAAGGGTTTCTCCTCCTTCAACGTAACCTTCCGGCCTATATTTCGCTAGGGTCTTCTTCCTCTAAGAGTTCTTGATGTGGGGATACAGGCTGAAGACCAGATAAATTTAGGTTTCTTGAGATTTTGGTGCACCTAAACTTCACCACGCTCAGCAATGCAGAGAAATCAGTGGTGATTTTCTCAAGATTGTTTCTGGTACCCTTTAAACCATACCCTTCTCCAGGTTTCTCCACCGCTATAAATTGCTGAACCTGGTGTTACCTTCTAAAACTGTGCAGAGTGGCTACAGCTGTTGAGAGTGGTAGTCCTGCTACTTTGGATGAAACCCTTGGAGTCTTCACACTGTAATCATGTACAAGGGCGTACGCAAGAATTTCTTCAAGAAATATAGTTGATATGTCTGAAATATAGGTAATTTACGTAATTTCGCCTTTATTCAAGATAATGTTTGAGTATCGATGCAAATTTGAGTGTGTTGCGACGTTTTAGAGCAGAATTCCACTAATTATATCACCGATTTCAAGACATTTTTTTAAGTCGGACGAGACTTTGTGTTTTGTAGATTTCCGAAGTAGATTTCAACTCTTTATAATTTCAACCGTTTTAAGAAAACTTTAAAAAAAAAAAAAAAATCGGACGTAAATGTTAGCTTTTTGAAGCACAATTCGGTTGGTTATAATGACGCTTTTTCCATAAAAATTGATGAAAAACGGACGAAAATTTACGTGATCTAATGATTTCTAGAGCAGAATATTTAGCTTTAATATCACTCGTTACAAGAGAATTTTTCAAATTCGGAAGAAAATTTGGGTGTTTTGAGGATTTATAGGGCAGATTTATAGGCAGTTTCCGTAATCAGTGGCAAATAATCAAGGTTTCAGAACCAGAATTTAGCTCGTAATAATATTACCTTTCCAAAAAAAATTCTGAAAATCCGAAGCGAATTCGGCTGTTTTGGTGCTGTCTTGAGCAGCTTGTTTTAATTTCAGGATGTCATGCTACGTTTTTCATTATCGTGATTTCAGCACATGTTCGCCAATGATGTAGAAGTTCATGTGAGAGCTGTTTGGTTCTCTTACGATATCGTTTCTGCCGGGATAAAAATTTCTACTTAACACGTAATAGTTCTGTACATTAAAATTTCTGATTTCTTAATAATGTCATTACTCTGTTTAAGTTGAAGCTAAGGCTTCCATTATAACCCAAAGTTAGTAGAGGCTTTCAAGAGGCATCGCAAGATCCTAAAACTCTACTAATATAAATTGAAAACGATTAGATTGAACAATTGTAAAATTAAGTTCAAGTTTTGAAGTAAAAAAATTCTCCTCACTTCTTTTTTTATAACTTAATTTTCTTTTTTTCTCTTTCTCACAATTTAATAATTATCCTTTTGATCAATTGGAGGAGGGAGGCAGAATTTTCTACATAGGCCATGCCCATATAATGAAACCAGAGAACGTTCCCCCGTTTGTTCTATGCTGTGGTTTTTGGAAAACACAAAATTACAGCAAGATCGGGGTTTTTGGAAAGTTTTTTCATAAACATCCATTTATATTGATCGAAGAGGACGAAATTGTCCTTATATAGCATGTAAGAACATGATATGCTTTTAAAAAGTTCGGTTGTTAACAGCGTATATTGCGGTTTAAAGGTTCATAGTAGAGAAATATTTTTTTTGGAGATAAAGTGTAAAACATTTTGTCTACATTAATTTGGTAGAGAATGGTCTGGTTTGAAAAAACAAGTTGGATCAGAAATATTAAAAGCTATTCATTAGAAACCGACGTTCCGATCCACTTTGCAGGTCTTCATCAGAACTAATAAAAAATAAAAATAAAACAATTTACAGTGAATGATATTAAAATTTACAAAATAAATATTTGTACAATATATGAAATATTGACAAAGTATCTACTTTGTAAAGGAATGAGATGGCCCGGGAGGCGGTCAAAAAATGGAGCACAAATAGTAAAAACTATTTATTATGAACTATTTAACTATTATAACTATTTGTGTTCCATTTTTTTATATATATCATTGTTTTATTGTTATTTTTCTATCTTGTATATTTACCCCTGATGAAGACCTGCAAAGTGGGTCGAAACGTCAGTCTTTGAACATCAGGTTCAAATAGTTTTTACTATTTTAATAGTATTTACTTTTTGACTGCCTCCTGGACCATCTCATTCCTTCATATAATTTTTATGGTGAATTATTAATTATTCAATAATAGAAAAATAATAATTAAACATTTAGGGTTTGTTGGTGGATTTAGAGGAAATTTAAATAATTTTAGGGTTAAAGTTGATGGATTTAGAGGAAAATTTAGATAAGTTTAGGGTTAAAGTTGGTGGATTCAGGGAAAAATTTAGAGAGTTTTAAGGGGAAATACAGAACTGATCTGGCAACACTCTGGAGTGCTCCTGCCTTTATTAAATTTTGTTACAGTACCTTTAATACAGATCTATTTATGTTATTAGGAAAAAATAAAAAGTCCCTCAAATCTCCTTTATGTGTTAAAAATAAAACATTACATTAAAAGCAAGAAATTAGGAAAATAAGCCGTTGAAGTTGATTATCTCAAGATTTAGAAATTTCTTCATATCAGCTGATTTTTTTAAATCTTTAAATGTTCAAGTAAATCAAATTTATTTACTAATATTTTATTTTAATGAAATTTGAGATCTTGTACCCAGTAATATTAAAAGTTCTTAATTAATAAATTAGTTTGAATATTTAAACAAATATCGCCCCTAATATTGAATAATCAATGGTTGACTGTAGAACTTATGAAGGAATGAGATGGTCCGGGAGGCGGTTAAAAATGGAACACAAATAGTAAAAACTATTTATTAAAGATCTGACGTTTCGACCCATTTTGCAGGTCTTCTTCAGGGCTACATAAACAAGATACAAACATAAGAATAAAACAATGGTATATACAGTGAATGAATTAATAAATAAAAAAGATTTTGTGAGAAAAAAAAAATAGTGATGAATTTGTAAAATGAAACTGAAATCAATAATGAGAATGAAGGCTTTCCTTCATTCTCATTATTGATGCTATTAAAATGAGAGATGAAATTGAAATGCCATCAAAAAGATTATTTTCATGAGAAAAATTGTCAGAATACCACACCTCTCCTCCGACGGTATGAAGAGGGGTTAGCAGAAACTCTTGGACCTACGAGTATCCAAATTTTAAATCTAACCCTGAGTACATGATATTATTGATAATTTGACCAACTAGATGTCCACTCAAAAATAAATAAATTTGAGTACTGTACAAAAGAACCTAAATGAACATTAAATAAACATGGATTCCACACCAATATATCGAGGTAAACTACTATAAGATATAAGACAAACTATTTTACTCTGATGTCCACCATATTGCTTTTAGATCCATTTTTACCAAATGTCTTAACCTAAGAGGAAGAAATGAATCATGATTGCAAATATAAGACATTCCAAACAATTGCTAAATTCAAACTAGACCTAAAAAGCAACTCCTTTATTTCTCTGAGATAGATTTTATTGTAGTTGGTAGAATAGTGGTGATATAATTCACTTGAAAAAATTGAAAGCTGTGTAAACTGTTACTATATTAAATATACTATGCTATATACAGCTATGGTTATAAAATGGCAGTTTCACTGGTACTAATATTATTGAGGGTAGAAAGTGGCCAGCAAGTGGGCCTACTGGTTCTTTTTGCTTATTCCAGAATAACCAGGAGGAGCCCTTTCATTCCTTTATCCAGAACCTCATGGTTTTCCTAAAGAAATTGGAAAACAAAGGAGGACAACCACTGAATGGAGGAAACCTCATGCAACTGAATTCTGTCTGAGCTTAGCATCTGCCTACGTAAGTGGTGTATTATTATTATATCACCATTGTTATTAATTTATTAATATTCACTAATTTATTTTTAGTTGTCATTACTCTACCAGTTTCATTTTAAAAATTCATCACTTTTTTTTTTCTCACTAAATCTTTTTTATTTATTAATTCATTCACTGTATATACCTTTGTTTTATTCTTATTTTTGTATCTTGTTTATTCAGCCCTGAAGAAGACCTGCAAAGTGGATCATGATTCATTTCTTCCTCTTAGGTTGACATTTGGTAAAAATGGATCTAAAATCGATATGGTGGACATCGGATTAAAATAGTTTGTCTTATATCTTAGTTTGCCTCGATATAATGGTGTGGAATCCATATTTATTTAATGTTCATTTAGGTTCTTTTGTACAGTACTCAAATTCATTTATTTTTGAGTGGACATCAAGTTGGTCAAATTATCAATAATATCATGCACTCAGGGTTAGATTTAAAGTTTGGATGCTCGTAGGTCCAAGAGTTTCTACTAACCCCTCTTCATACCATCGGAGGAGAGGGATGGTCATTCTGACAATTTTCCTCATGAAAATAATCTTTATGATGGCATTTCAATTTTATCACATAATAGCATCACTAGTGAGAATGGAGGCTTTCTTTAACTCATCATAAATATTTTCTTTGTTATTTAAACAAATTATTGTTTTTAGCATGCGTTCCCTCGCATTGTGTGCCTCATGGCCAGGGACTAGTGGTAAATCCGGTCCTTAATGCTCTGATAGTTTTAAGTTATTTTTATAAGTTCATAGGAAATGAAAGTGTGATAATTATTTTTAGCTTTAATTTTGTTTAACAGAGTTAGGAAGAAAGTAGATTGATTTGTAAGGAATCGGTCAGTCCCTAACACATCATGTCTCTGATGAGTTGCATTGAAAGAATATAAATGTGCATGCTACAGTTTATATAAAATATCTTTGCAGATGCATTCAAACTTCCTCTAACTTTTAAATGCACTTATGTCTTTTAAACCATTGTTGACAGAGTGTAAAGAATACGCAGAATATGTTTACAGTTACATCGAGCCACCCATCCTAGTCAGGGTCATAAAGAAGAAGATAAGCGAATGTGCAATCTCTGCAGAGACCCTCATAGTAGGTGGTAAACCGGCCAAACCCAACGAGTTCCCTCATATGGTAAGAACAAGAAAATTAACTAATAAATTATTTTCATTTTACCAGTTAATTATTTTATACTTTTATTTCATAGTTATTATCTAGTTAATAGTTTTATATCTTCTTTTAAAAGTTTAAAAATTACTGGATTAATAATTAAATGAATGAATGAAAATAAATTTTATTCTGGGACTTTTAGTCCCCTTAGAATAACAGAAAAGTTCAATACTTGTACTATTTGTCTAGCTTACATAGAGTAATAATTAAAGGAGATTTTAATAATTACAGACATTTAAATCATAATTAAATATATATGTACACTTATTTACACTAACAAACAATAGACATAATAAACATGAAATTATAAACAGTTAAAATGAACATATATATAGCTATAGTACTTACATAAAGGCGGAAAATTGATAGTTAAGGAGGTAGAGAAATAATTGATGCTTGAAGGAGTTTAAGGATGAAGATTTGCAAATGGAGTCGGGCAAGGAATTCCAAAATGAAGTAGCTCGAAAGGTAAAGGACCTTTTGAAAGAGGCAGTTCTGTGAAAGGGTATATACATGTTTGTAGGTTGGGATCTGGTATTTAAAGAGTGTACTGAGGAACATGGGGTGAACAAATCAAGAATATAAGGAGGGTTTTTGATTTTGAAGGTTCGGAAAAGATAGATACCTAGGAAGTATTGCCGTCGGAAAACTGATTGAAGCCACTTTAACTCGGCATACCAGCTGGAGACATGGGAGCACCTGGGGATCCTGAAGATGAATCTAATGAAGCAATTGTGAATAATAATTAATTGTTTTAACACGCAGGCATGAGAAAGATATACCCTATGGTTATATCTAATTATTGTCTTTATTACACAAATATATTACTTAATCTTAGCCTGCTCCTTTTTTAGCCATCTGCTGATGGTGTCAAGCAAATGAGTTGCTTCAGTCATCCATAAATATGTAATATAATTTATATAAATGTGAAAACTTATGCAGTGTTTGGATAATGACTTTTCCTGATGATTTTTTTTTACTTCCTTGCCTTTCAGAAAAAAAATTATTTTACTGCTAACTTTGACCTACGCTTTTAAATGTATTTGTAATAACGTATTGTTTATAATAATAATTTTTGTTTCAGGCACTGATCGGTATTCAGGATAATAATGGTGAGATTGAATGGTTCTGTGGTGGTAGTTTGATCAGCCCGATGTTTATACTGACTGCTGCTCACTGTAATATTTCACAACATATGTAAGTAGTACTAATCAAGTACTGATTAAAATCTTCTCAGCTGTTGACATCATCTATTACTAGTCTACTTGAGGAATAACTTGGAGACTGAGGAAAGAGTTATAAGTAGGTAGGATTATCATTGATTTTAAACATTTTGGCAGCAAAATAGGAACGAAGAATTAGAAATTATGGGGACAAAAAAATTGACAAAATTAAAGCTGTTCTGGATATCAGGAACAAAGGTCTGTTCAACATCAGGAAAGAGATACTTGAATACCAATCATATTATTGGCCGCTACCTATTGATTTTTTTGCCTTATTATTCTAGAATATATTTTACTATTAAAAGTGATAAAAGTGATTGATATAAAAATATTTATTGTTGTTATATAATTTATTTTCTCTTCAGAGGATCAGTTGTGGTCAGATTAGGAGACCTTGATATAAAAGATGACAGCGACAAAGTAACACCTATAGATCTTAGGGTTGTTGAAGTATTCGACTACCCTGATTACAATCACTCTAAAGCTTATCACGATATATCTTTATTGAAGCTGGAAAAGGAAGTGGAGCTAGGATCCAGTATCCGACCGCTGTGCTTGCATACAAGCAGGTCTATCACACATGACACCGCAATTGCCTCAGGATGGGGGCATACTTCCTTTGGTAACTTGTTTATATTTAATTATTGTATGTTATAATGATATTGAACATTAATATTAAATTACCAGACTTAAATTAAATATAAAACTATAAATAATGTAAAGATGATTTTTTTTAATAATATCACTACAGAGAAATTTAAGCTATTTAAATACTATAGAGGAGATAGCGCAAAGCCAATAACACCTCAGTTGAATGAAATAAAACTATATTAATTTCACTAATTGATTTTATAATCCATCAGAAATCATCTCCAAAAACAAAAACAGACCATTCTTAGAAATGAGATGTTAATAAATATTTTTAGGCAATCATTTCATTTTAGTAGCTTTTAACTGCTGTGTAGATAAAATAACAGCTACTAAAATAGTAGCTTCCCTTCATTCTAATGTTGAAACAAATATGAAAAATGGATGAGCTGGCTGCTGGTTAGCAGTAGGTTATTTCGCTTCCCTGCTAATGGGGTAGCCCTAGGTGTGGACAGCTTGCTCTAGTAATCAATCTGTTATTTTTATAAGAAAAACTTTTTGTCAATTTGCTTTCATTTAGATTATTTTTCAGGAGGTTATGGAAGCAGCAATCTTCAAAAAGTTGAACTGGAACTGATAAGCGAGGAGAGATGCAAGAGAGAGTATGACTTTGAACATATTGCTCTTTCAGAAGGCATTACACCCGACACAATCTTCTGTGCTGGTGGAAAGGAAGACAAAGATACCTGCCAGGTAAAGATCTCAACGCTTCACTAAATGTGTTTTAACATTTATACAACTATGCAAAATTATTTTTATTGTTAAAAATATTATTACTTTTACTATTAAAGTATTATCTGGAGACTAAACACCACACCAAAAACTGCTAATCAGCAATGGATTCATTGCTATTATTGATGTTTTGATAACATTACTTACCTTTTATAAAAAGGAATCATTGCTATCTCTAGTAATGCTTTACTAGCACTTGTTAGTAGGGTTGGTTAAGGATTAATTTTATTAAAAATAAAACAAAAGCATTACTTCTCTGATCTCTATTGAAGGTTTATTTATATCTGGAACATATAGAAATTCACAGTTATGATTTATGCAAAATACTGTTTTTTGCATTATTACAGTTTTTGGTCATTACTATTCTTATAGTAGTGGCAGAAACAGAATATTAAAAAAATTATAGCAAAAATTTTCTTAAATGACGTTTGACTGCAGAAGAATTTACACGTATATCTTTTCGAAGGATAGAAATATCTCAATAGCTGCCTGGAAGCTCTATCCATTAGCCAGCATAAGTTGTAGTCTTGGGTGTCACTAGTAACAATTTGATATTTTTACAATTTTATTTATTATGATATGCCTGCATTGGTAGATATTCTACAGTTCACACTGTTGTTATAAAACTTTCAATTTCAATAACATTTTTTTACATTTTAATTCCAAACTTCCTCAACTGGAAAGGAAGGATTTTCTTTTTAGGAAAAAATAAAACCAGTGGCAGACAATTTAACTTTTTTTTTTTACATCACTCCATTGTGGTGTTGATAAAATTTTCATGTTCTCTGCCAAAAATCAAATGAACATTGTACAGTTGGAGACTCCTGAAGTTCCACTCCTATTTCCAGCTATGGAGGGCATAGTAGATCCCAAGAGAATCAAGTACTTCTTACTTCAGTGGATTATCAGTGTTCTTGATTATTAAAGGTTCAATTATGGAAAATAACTTTAGGCCTGGAAGTGGAAGGGAATTTTCACTATTAAAGTTACTTCTATTTGTGAGGTGATGCTTGATTTATGTAGCTTATCCAAATATTTTATTTTTATTTTTTACAGCATGAAGTATAGAAGTACAGGGCGAGTTCATGTCCCTTTTCATGTTTTATTTTTAAAAACAAAATCACGAAATTTATTGTTTAACTAAGTACACTAATGGAAATTTCTCTTTTTATCCTATATTTTTTTTAGTTCCCACCAACATAAAATTTCTTAATTTTTTTATCACTTTTTACAGCCATTATATGCATTAGCTTTTTTATTTATACTAAAGATTTTCACATTACTTGATGTAAATTATTTCTCTCTGAAGTAAGAGGTAACTGGTTACTAGCTTCTTGTTCTTGAAGTTCAAATAAATATACCTTTCAGAAATGAAGAGAGCACAGTTCTAGATCAGCCATTTTATTGATCTACTATTTTTATGATACTCTATATTACAGGTGCTAAAGCTTTGTTTATTAATAGCATAATAAAGTATCTCAATAGGCAGTAATAGACTTTTGGGAAAAGTGGTTATTATTTAATAATATTTGATAGTTTTCTCAATAAAAAAAAATTAAGTAAACCATATATTATATAAATAATAATCTCCTTTTTTTAAAACACAATAAATGTGTCATGTTTTATTGTACATTTAAGTTATAGTGATACCAGTAAACATCGCATTTCTATATATGATCCGATCAATAAAAAAATATGAAACCTATTATATGAAATTGTAATTGGCTATTCTTTTGATCAATTAACTATTCCATTCTCTTTTTCATAGGGAGATTCTGGAGGACCATTACAGATTATTCTGAAAGAACCATATTGCATGTACTCGCAGATTGGAGTTACTGCATTTGGGGTTGGATGTGGCTCAGGTACTGCTGGCGGATATACTAGAGTGTCTTACTACGTACCTTGGATTGAAAGCATTGTTTGGCCATAATCGTTTTATATTAGCCATACATATTACTGTAATCTAAATGTGATTGTTACCTTTTTTTTAATTAATAAAAATCTGTTGAACAGAACATAATGATTCTTTCCTTAAAATTCCCTTTCATCAAAGAATATGATTGATTTCTTTTTTAGTTTAACTTTTGCATTATTCGAAGGAAGTTTTAAAAATTAAGTAATTGTTTAAAATTTTTAATGTAGAATAATTTGTTTGTATTATCCAAATGTAATACAATGTTTAATGCCATTGAATATTCAGATTATATTACTTAAATAGGAAGAGGATTAAAAGGACCAATTCTGTAAGGATTTAGAAAGGACCATAGATGTTTTTTCCTCTTTTGATATGGACAGTGCTAGCAGATTTTAATGCTCAAGTTGGAATAGAAGCTGTTTTTGTAATTTCTACTGGCAAGCATAGTTTGCATCAGAAGACAAATAACATTGGGGAAAGAATGCTTAATTTTGCTGCATCCACATCATTGGTGGTGATGAGTGATATTTTTACTCAGAAGGAAAAGCATATGCGTGAATATGGATTTCCCCAAATGGAGTTGCAACCCAGGTAGACCATGTTCTGGTTTCCAACCATCTTCTCCTCCCATCAACTTCCGATAATTGGAACTTTAGTGTATCAGTGGATCCTCGGGGATCGCCTCTCTCAGAACTGAGAAATCAGCTTACAGTTGCTATTCGGAGTTTAAAATCTTTATTTTGAATTAGGAGAGTATAAAAACACAGCTCAAATTTTCGGGTAGATTCATTGGAATTATTGGGGGAAGGCATGTTGTATGCTAACACAGCAAAGATTACTTTGTGTGTGCTCGCATATTTTCTCAAAAAAATATTAAATAAAGTGTTCTTTTTGGTGATAAAAAGTGTTTTTTAGATCTATTTCAGTCTAGAGCTGTTAAATATCTTGGAAATAAGTTGATCAAGGAGTTTATCTCTGCTGAAGATGGTCAGCAGCAGGTTAGTGAGATGGACTCATTATACAGTGAAGAAACTGTGACCAACAATACCTGGGAGCTTGTAACAGGACGAAAAAGATCAACTTCATCACAATTAGACCCCACAAAAGCAAAGAAGACTTATGTCAACTTAACCAAAACCCTGAACAGGTATGAAGCTTTGTTTCAAACAAGGGACAGTGACACCAAACAATCAAGATACTCAGGTTAGGCCACCGCCTATCTATATAAATGGGATAAATGATTATGCTGCTCTAGTTTCATTTCTTCAAAATGAAGCTGGCCACAACTCTTTTAAATTAAAAAATAATACAAGGGGTGTAACTGTGCAACCTGAAACAGCTGATGTATATAGTAAGCTTGTCTCCAGTTTATGCCGGGATGGAGCAGAATTCCATACCTATCAGCTCTCTGAAGATAAAATGCCAAGAGTGGTATTAAAGGGTTTATACCATGCCACACCACTTTGCATAATCAAAGAAGAGTTTGCAAAACTTGGCTACGAAATTACCAATATTACTAATGTTTTCTCTAGATTTAAAGAACCCCTACCAATGTTCTTCATTGATTTATCAAAAAATTCTTACAATGAAGAAATTTTCAAAATGGATTTTTTATATTACACAAAAATTAGACAGAGGAACCTAAAAAAAATAGAGTGATGCCTCAATGCACCAGATGTCAGAAGTATGGTCACACAAAGACATGCTGCAATCATCCACCAAAGTGTATGAAGTGCGGTCTGGGACACGAAAGTGTTTCCTGCAGCAAATCAAGAGAAACCCCTGCAACATGTGCAAATTGTCAGGGGGCACATCCAGCCAATTATAGGGGGTGTAATACTCTAACAGATCTGAGGGCTCAGCGAAGCTACAGAACCCAACAGAGACCAGAAGCTGCCCAGCATGTTGCACCACTGGGACTACAAGATTTCCCAGCATTCCACAGCTTGCTCAGCACTCTCAACCTGCCCAACCTGAAGTCAGAGTACAACCTCAACATTCATCAATTCCTGCCCCACAACAGCAGCCGCAGCCCCAACTTTCTACTTCAACTCCAGCACCACATCAGCAGCCGCAGTTAGGCATGAGGAGGGATACTGCACAGTCAGCACCTCTGACTGATAATGGTTCCCTGCAAGTATTAAATTTAATCAACAATCTTAATACTCTCATTCAGCCCCTTTACACCCTTCTCCAACAAATTTCACTAATAACTCGGGTCTTATGCCCTCACTATGCCCCCTAGACCACTAACTGCAGGCTCCCTGTCTTATCATCCTGTGGAATGCTGCAAACATACTGACCCAACATAAGACAGAGCTAGACATCCACCTACACAAGAAACGTATTGACATCGCATTGATAACTGAACCCACTTAACACCACATTCAAAATACAAATAGAAATAAGATACAAAACTTACAGAACTGACCACCCGGACAACACGGCTCATGGAGGAACTGCAGTACTAATAAAATCTTCATTAAAACATGAACCCTTAAAATTATCTGTAACACCTGACATTCAATCCACTAGCATTACATTATACATCAAACATAACACCATTACCTTTGCTGTAATTTATTGTCCTCCTAGGTATGTGCTGGCACCTGCCATGTTTTGCAACTTTTTCAAATACCGAGGAAGCTGTTTCATCGCTGGAGGGGACTATAATGCAAAACACCAGATGTGGAATTCTAGACTTTATACCCCGAGGGGAAGGAATCTTAGGAGAGCCCTACATGAGCTCCCATTAGACACAATAACTCCAAACTCTCCAACTTACTGGCCCACATCTAGACACAAAACACCTGATTTATTGGATTTCTTCATCACCGCAGGAATAACCTGAATTCTGCACTTTCCATCCCAATGTCTATTAAAATGCAGGAAGAGCTGGAGGAAACCGTTGACACCTTCACGAAGAGTGTCCAAAACGCCACTTGGTCATCCTCAGTTCCTAGGCCTCAAAAATCTGAAAATCTAGCCAGCTAATCAGAATACATAAGGGATTTGATCAGAGGCAAGAGGAGAGCTCGAAAAGTATGGCAGACAAACAGACTCCCATCATACAGACAGACATTTAACAGAATAAACAACGCATTGAAACGATAAATCCAGAAATTCAACCGGGATAAGTATGAAAGATACATTAACAACCTTTCAACAGATGATGGAAGCTTGTAGAGACATAACAAGAAGATTCTAAAGCATCGGGAGGTGTCAGTGCCACTTCGAAATGATGATGGTTCTTAGGCTGCTTCAGACATAGAAAAATCAGAACTCCTTGCTGACCACCTTTCCTCTGTTTTTACACTCCACACTAATATCTCAAACCCTGAAGATGGATGACTTTATACTCAAATCTTTTGGCATTCCCTTACAATTATCCCCACCTCCTCCACCTTTTTCTCCATCTCACATCACAGAACAAATTAAACTGTTACAAAGAAAAAAAGCCCCGGTTATGACTTAATCAATGCCAAAGTGCTCCAGCAAATGTCCAGGAAAGTTCTAATGTTTCTAACTACCATTTATAATGATATTCTGAGGACTGCTAAATTTCCTCTTCAATGGAAATACTCCTACATATCCATGATTCATAAGTCTGGCAAAGATATACACTCTCCCTCATCCTATAGACCTATCAGCTTGCTCCCTATTTGTGCTAAAATTTTTGAAAAGTTGCTGTACAAAAGACTTATCACCATACTAATGGACCAAAAAATTTTGCTATACCATCAATTTGGATTTAGTTCTTTACATTCCACCACACAACAATTTCACAGAGTGACAGATTATATAGCAACAGCACTAGAGCAAAAGATGTATGCCACTGGTGTATTTCTGGATGTTGTAGAGGCCTTTGACAGGGTTTGGCACCAAGGACTTCTCTTTGAACTCAAAACAATATTTCCTTCCACTTACTATCTTATAATACAATTATTCCTCTCTGATAGATTTTTCTCTGTCCGAAAAGGTTCAGAAATCTCATCAATTAGACCAGTCATGGCCGGAGGACCCCATCAATTCTTGGATCATTGCTGTACATAACATACACCCACACCATACCAACCACTAACGACACTTTGACCGCCACTTATGCTGACAATACTACTATTATTACAGAGCACGAAGATCCCATGTGTGCCTCTGTTATTTTACCAAGCCATTTACAGACACTGTACGACTGGTGCAAATGTTGGAAAGTTAAACTGAATTAGAACAAATTCCATCATATCACATTTTCACTCCTACTTGGAACCTGCCCTCCAGTTTATCTTGAAAATGAACACATCCCACAATCTAACAGAGAACATTATTGAGACCTAACATTTGATAAAAGAATGACATGGGGCCCACACATCGCTGCTAAAGAAAATACACTAAATTAACGTTTCAGACTTTTATATTCTCTGCTAGGGCATCGCTCAAAATTAGATCTAAGACAAAAACTAAATACTTACACTTACCTACTTAAACCAGTTTGGGCATATATATAGAATTGCAAAACAACATACATCCAAAAACTACAAATATTTCAGGCCAAAACTTTTAGAACAATCATGCAAGCACCTTGGTATGTAAGTAACATAATTCTGCACAGTCTTCAACAAGCCAACTATCAAAGAACACATACGGACTTACTACAAAAGGTTGAAACCAGCGAACAGCAAGCTTCAAGTTCATACAAATAGACTCATTCAAGATATGGCCACGAAAAACATGCCCAATAGCACCCGTAGAAGGCTGAAAAGGAGCTGGATATTGGCGCCTAGCAACAAATCATTGTCAGTGAAAAAAGTATACTTTTCGGAAATTTTGGAGCTTACCTCCTTTTTGATAGCAACGTCTCAATTTTATATATTATTTTTTAAACAAACATTTGAATATTTTCCTCTTGTTTGAATATATGGCCTCTTGTTTTAGTCAATAAAATTATTTTGAAGTTTAATAGTAATGCCCAGTTAAGCCATTTACAGAGACTATTATTTCTACTTTCTTTATTTTTTAGCAATTACTAAAATTATAATTTTAGTTTTTATTACATATATTTTTGTTTGTTAATTTAAAACTCATCAGGACAGACTAGTACAGTCTTCTATTGTACTTCAATTTGTGAACATTTTATGGTAGAAATTTTAATGTTTTTATTTTCTGTATGAAATAAATTGTTGTAGTAGGCTATGCAGCCCTAAGTTAGTGTTTGATACCTCTATACAATAAATAATAGCTCTTTTTTAAAAAAATGATATTTGCAGTAGATATTCCAGAAATTAGTTTTCATAAACTTCTTTCTTTCTTTTTTTTTTGGTCTCTTTATTGTCGCCAAGAAACATTTTTTTAGCAAATACCATACTTCCTCAATCTCGGGTAGTTGAGGGTTCTTTGATTGATGAGACAGGTGTAATCATTTATAGTTTATTAGCTAAAACAATTTTATTTTCATTATAAATAAATAACAATATATATAAACAATCGAATAAATCTATAATGGCTATATAGTGCATTATAAGTAAAAAATTTAAAATACATCTATCGCATGGCAACATTACAGTATCTATTATAAAGTTCATAAATGTACATTCATTCATACAATGTATTTTTTTTTTTTTAATTCAGAATAGATTGCATGAAATCTGAGGGGATGAAGAGTAAAAATATAAGAAATAAGAGATGAAATGCATGCATTTTCAACTGCTATAATAAAAATAATGTAATGAGTCAACATTGTTTTCCAATTTCCTTTTTAAGAAATTTTATATCCAAAAGTTTTTTATGTAGTCATTAATAAAATATTGATTTAAAACTATTTTTGAAGCTTCAAACAAATACAAATCTATTGATTTGCTATATCTATCTATTGCTATTATATCAACTGATTAACAAACAGAGATTTAAATATAAAATAAGTTTAAGACAGTATAGTTGATACTTATTACTTACTTCATTTGAAGAGAACAATAAATCACAACTATATAAATGTAATTTATAATTGAAGGTGCGGAAATATAATGTAAATAATATATATAGTGAAAAGAAGATAGAATCTGAAAAAACAACTCCTAAAAAGCTCATTCAATTTTAATTAAAATTAAATATTTTAACTAAACCTCTAATATCAAATTTCCATAAAATCTCTATCAATTGAAATTGTTTTAGGAACCTACTATTTTTACAAGAAACCTTTTGTATAAAAGAATAATAAAAACAAAACAAAAATTTCCGAACTTTTAAAAGTAAATATGTATGTAGATTTTTAATTATCAAAATAAGAAGAAAAAATAGAATATTTAATCCAAAAATATGAAGAAAAAACAGTATTTAAACAAGCAAGTTTTTGTATATTTATACTGCATATGCAAATTATATTAAAATGTTTTCATTAATTAACATATCCACAAATTTTGTTGGTAAAGTGTGAAATAAAAAATTGGTGTAATTTTTAAAGTGGAATTGTATATACATGTTTTATCGTTTAATATTAATTTTCAGGCCAAAAAAATTGTCTGTAGTTATTTTTTGTGTTGTTGCATAACACACATATATATTTCAATGAAAAATTGAATCAATATATTGAATTTTGTTTTCAATGAACATTCAAGAGATCGACTGTACTCATTTAAACTGATCAAAAGCTCTACTGACTGAGAGACTGCAAGGACCACGAGAAAAATCTATTAGAAGAGTAAAAATTAATAAAAAGATAGACAAATTTTTACAGTCCATTTGGGCATTAGAAAGGGTGGTAAGATTTCTCGATTGCAATAAATATTGATTGCTTCCATTTTGTGATGTAAAGACCTGAGATTAATCAGGCAGATTATTTTTTAAAGAAATGATGAAATTTCTATTAGAGCATTACCTCAAAGCAACAAAAAAGAGCTTTGAAAAGATAGAGAAGAAAGCTAAAATACATACCCTTTAATAATGAAGACAAAAATGAAGGGGATAGATATTAAGAACAAAATTATCTCAAACCTGGAAACAGTTAGTCATTTGCTATAAATAGAGAGGGCCAATGATAGCTTCAAGCATCTATAAAGGCAACAAATAATAATATGTGGTTTTAAGTTATTACAAGAAAATAAGAGATAATGGTTTTATTAAATATGTTTGATGTATACTACAACTGGTATGTAGATTGAGAACATGAAAAACTTGTCTTATTTTAATTTGTTATACTTATAAACAACAAGCTTCTAAAAAAAAAATGAGAGAATAATTAATTTTATAATAATATTGGTCAAAGAATATTTATTTTTATCATAAAAAATATCTCTTATTTATTATTTGATTTTTAAAACGCATCTTTATGAAATCAATCAAGTATTTAAATGAAAGTTAACTTTGAAAATTTGAAATCAAAGTTATTTTTTTAAACCTATAATTAAAAATAACTATAATTTTTTACCACTAATTTTAAAACCAACATGGCAACTTGACAACATTAAACATAACATAATTGATATTAATTGGTCTCGATACTGATGTCTTCAAACTTAAATAGACTTTAAGCAAAGAATATGAGCCCCAAGGGAATCTGACTCAAAATGACAAAAGTTCAACATTGAAATGATTAGTGGAACAATTACTGAAATAGCAGCCTAATTAAAGACGAAGAAAGCATTAGCCCAATAGATCATATCTCTGGGTTGGTGAATAATTATCAGTTCGGAAACAGGATGGTTCTTCCCACAGTCAGTTTCAAAGTATCTAGAAGAAATACTGGTTCCAAAAATTTTATAATTTTATAATTCTTAATTTTATAATTAAGAAAGCTTAACAGACAATATTTTATATTTTAATAAATAGTTTGATATTAAATTGAAGAAATTATAAAAATATACTCGATATTGAGTTAATAATACAGGACAGCACCGACAATAAACACTGCTTCCACCATATACATTTTTTTCTACATACTATTTATACATATTTACAAACAGTGTATGAATTAAAAATAACAAATTGTTTTCATTTTATAAATATATTGAACAAATGGTGATTAAATATAAATGACCTACAGTTAAAATCTTTTAAGTGGAGATAACTCAATTACAATCATACAACCTATTCAAAACAAAATAGAACTGACAATCAATACATGCAATTAATCTCTAAATCAAAATATAGACATACCCTTTCATACAAATGTAAATAGTTGGTACTAGTTTTACAATAATTAAAGAGTCAAAATAGGTCTCATTAATTTTAACAAAATAGAAGCATTCAACAATAAATAAATTGATTTATAGAATTAGAATAGATACATTAGATAATTCCTGTTTTGTTTTGTTAGTTTCATTTTCAATTGAGCATAAAAATACTAATAATCAAAATAATTCTCTCGAGACAAAAAAAAAATACATAATTATCACAGACTTTGAGCATAAACTCAGAAATAAAAACAACAACAGAACAATACAATTCTAACCAATAACAATGAAGCTATTACGATTTCGCAACCTAAGAAGAACGCAGGAAATATGACTTACTAAACAATCCCATGGTTAACTTTTTATTATATTAACCTAATAATTTAATGTTTAGAGAAATAGGGTGGGGAATCTTCAATATATACACATTTATAATACAAATAATAAAATATCAAAGTTTCCAAAATCTGATTTGGTTATCTAAAAATTATAAAAAAGATTTATATAACTTCACATCATGATGCTGGAGGATTAGCTTCTTTTTTGCTCAGTAATTCATCAATCTGGAAAAGTATATGTACATGATATTAATAAGTAACAAAATTTACAATTAAATAAAGAACTGATGCTTTTCAAAACTGATCACTCAATTTTAGCATAAATTGTAAATTTCTCATTTTTAATATCAACAAAAAGATTCATATATGAATGCCTCAATAATTTTAGTTTAAAAAACCTATGAGTTATTATTTGGTGGATTCCCATGATTTTTTTAAAACATTCAAATTGTAGCTTAGATGAAAAGTTTGTTAAGTACCATTTTAGCCAAAAGCTATCTCACTGATATTTCACATATTGATATCAACTTGTTTTTATTATTTTACAATCTATCCTCAGAACGATTTTCCCAACAGAAAGTTATCCTAAATAATGACAATTGAAATAACAACCAATAAAATAATAATATAACAAAGAAAAATTTAAATTAATAAAACAGTAATACATTCTGGAAATTAAAAATACCTATCAAACTGTAATAACTCAAAATAAAATATATTGCAATATAAATGATCATAAAAGCATATTTGTAAAACACTAACATAATTTTATTTACACACTCCTTGCCAATTAGTTTAGAAAATTATGTTTAGAAAAAGGACGAAATCTTATGTATGGATGAAGCAAGGAGAATTGACTACCTCATTTATAAAACCCAAATTGATATTTAGTATATGAGCTAACTTGAAGCTGGGGTACTCATCCTCAAATGTTATAGTTAACAACAATTGATTTTTTTCAATAGAAGATAAAAATTTCAATTAAAAAAAAAAAAGATGTCCTTTCACTGATTCCCTTCGGGTTCGCTAAGCTTTTTATTTTTTTAAAAAATAAAGTAAAGGCAATCTTGTAGTCACCATTGATGAAACGTTTTGCATATATATTTCAAGATACTGTCCCAATCCTAAACAGTTTAATTTCAATTAGTAAAGATCATAATAATTCCTATAAACACAATCTCACCTGAGCTTTATACATTTCTTTGACATCTTGAAGATCCATTCTCAATTCTTGGCTTTCTTCGAGTTTTTCACCATACATCTGCAGGAGAGCATCATACTGTGTCCTGAAAAAAATAAATAAATGGCATAGCTGTAAATGTATGCATAGAGCTAAATATTTGGCATGAAAATGTGTTGACTGGCATATTTAGACAGATAAACAACACAGCGATTAAAATGTGTGTGTAAAATTTAGGGGTTGAATATGGAATGGATCACTGATAAACCAATGTATAAAATTCCGATGAGCAGACAAGGATAGATGTGAGAATGATCTGCTAGATTTAGGCATTTATAAGATTATGATAATTAAGTTATTTTAAGAAGATTTTCAAATTAAAGCCTAAAGTCTCACAAGTCAAAATAAATAATAAATGAACATTTCATTTCCAATTCTAATATTTTGCCAATTCAGGCATCATCAGGAAGAAAATTTTAAGATGAAGAGAAAACTAGCCAAACCTTTGTGACAAGAGATGTAGGCACTATGATATCTAGTGTTTTACTCTCCATTGGCATTATGATGATCACAAAATGATTTTATCCAATCAAATATCTATTAATTAATTTATCTAATTTGTCTTCTCAATATGATATTTTTATCTTTCATAAAGTACTGATGACAAATTTTAAATTACTTGTATTTCTTCAAGAGTTTTGTACCATAAAAATTATTGCAACTGAAATATGTCATTTCATATTACTGAAATATGTCATGAAATTTGAAAATAAAATATGATAAAGAAAGCTGACAAGAATAATCATCATTCCTTTGGCTCAGTGATTCTCAAACTTTTTTGTATGGTGGCATCCTGAAATTATTAAATGAAATTCACAAAACCCAAGTTATTATCATTATTTTTCATATTTTTTGATAAATGAAATGATAAACCATAGAAGTTTTACTTCTATGGTATAAAATTCTAATAATATAGAAATAAAAAGAAACATAGAACTGTAATTTAAAAAAAAAAATATATATATATATACACATACATATATGTATTAATTAAGTATATATACATATATATTAATAATTGAATTAAATTACTTATTTAATTAAATTGAATAATTTAATTTTTTTAACATTTCATGGGTAACTCCTAAGGTGCTACGGTACCCTCTTTGAGAATCACTGCTTTAGCTCAATAAGTAACCCACTCCTAGATACTGAACCAAATACTAACTTGAGTAAGGAAAATGATGAAAGGTCTGCTGATTGTTTTTCTAATTTCGCAGTCAGTGACGACACTTCATCTCTTAAACCAGTCTTTTCTGAGTCTAGCCTGGCTATTTCCCATTGAAGTTGCTGAATATCACCTGAAACAGATGCATAGCAAAATAATTCCATAAAGGAAAACAAAATAGTCCGATATACTAAAAATGCAATCACATCAAATAAATTAATATTATTGTTACTGTTCAAGAAAGAAATAACAATAAATATGCCAATTTTAATACTAAGAAGCAAACAATATTTATTTATTAGCAGGTTAACAAAAAAAAAATTAAATAAATAAATTTAAGAATTATAATCTTAAATAGTATATCTTAAATACTTTTTTTGTCATATTTTAAAGTTTTTTTAGTGTATAAGATCTCTACTTACAACAGTGTTAAGATCATGACAAAATTACCTCATTCCATCTGTATTCTCTTATATTAGTTTTCTTAATGTTACTGTTTCCTTATGCCACCACTAAGTTGTCTTGGCAGTGTGGTTCGATTAAATACCTAAAAACACGCTTGACTATAGGGCTGTTTCTCGAAATGGGCACTGAAGGTGAAGCAACAGAGGGGAAGTGGCAAAGGGCAGGGGAAAGCTCTCTGACTGCCAGGAATTGAGCACTGTAGAGGGATAGAGAAAGCCTTCCTCCGCCCTTTGTCATTTCCCCTGTGCTGCTTCACCTATAGTTCCCGCTTCGAGAAACAGCCCTAAACGCATTTTTTAGGCATTTAATCGAACCTCACATATATTTCATGAAAATAGAGTTGTAGAGAAACTCCTCGGCAACAATTAGTACTTTGAAAAATGACTCTAGAACCATTTTGGCCCTTATTCAAACCTTTTTTCAAGATCACCTGTTTTTAAATGTTCTCAATTTTCGGGAAAACTTATAATTATTTTTGCATAAAATTTTTATTATAAATAGGCACTAACAAAACCCACAGTTTAAGCTCCAAAACAAGTTCCTGCGATTATTAAAAGGTCTGCAATAAAATAACCAAAAATGGCCATATTTTGTTGACAGACTTAAATTTTTTTCCATATTTTTAAACGTTATTTCTTATTTCTTAAACAAATTTTTAACGGTAAAAAAACATTTTTCGGCAAATTTTTTTCACCATGTTGCTACATACCAATTTTATCTCGGTATTGATATATCAAATTTGTTTCTACTATTTTTCTCCTAATTATCACATTGAAAAATTTCCGTGCCAATTTATTTCAAAAAATGAATATATTTACTCTGTCGTGCCTTGACTATTATGAGGTGCCTGAAAAATAATAATGATGTTCAGAATACTACATTCTAAAATAATATAAATTCTCCAATTTTGAAGATATCAGAATGTGATTTGTGGGTCTTTCATAACTTTTTAATGCATATACAAACCTCAAGTTTTTGTCATGTGTCAGCCCTACGTATCACATCAAAGTTAAAAGGCATTGGTGAAACTATAGTAATAGACCTAACACTTTTTCCTCTGGCATATTTTTATTAGGTCATGAGAAGCATTGGCTTATGAGCCAATTAATATTGAAAACGCTGTATAATAAACAAAAAATCATTTACCAATTCATAGATGAAAATTTCCTACATCAATGACTTACCATCTCTAAGTTTAAGTTGAGCTTGTAAATTTTCAATGTATGAAGTGTTGTTTGCTGGCCTTAGCACATCATAGCGACCAGAATTTGAACTTGTTTCAAGTAATTCATCAGCAAACTAAATCAAAAAAGTAAAATTAATACAACCAATTATCATTTCATAAAAACTATTAAAAAATAATATAATAAATCTTTATGCCGATGTTTCTTTGACAGATTCAACAGTGAATCAGAAGCTACTTTACTAGTATTTATTGTAAAGAAACATAAGATGGAGAGCCTAGAGGAGTTCTCCACAAACTTGGCTTTGGTTTTCTCAAGCAGGCTGCTATTTATTTATTTGAGAAGCAACTGAATTATCAACACAAATCTCAGCAAACTTTGTTCCAGACCTAAAAACAGCGAATGATTAATAGCTGCCATACTTCCATCAAGACAAAATTGGAGCATTGAACTTAGTTTATTTATTTGGTTTGACATCCTTACGCACTCCAACTTGAGCAAGGACCTGTCCTACATGTTACCAACCTCTTCTAGCCAGGTGTGATGATGGAGATTTATTGCGTTGTTTGCCACAAAATAAGAGGTAACCCCCACAGGCCGCAATTAGTGTGACGGCTTCTCAACTAACTTTGTGTTTAAGTGAATTGAATTAAGATAAACATCATTAAGCCCTTAACTCATTTGTGGTTCAAAACAGGTATCATTCCTGAAGCCAAAATTGAAACTTTAGTACAATTCATTAAATTCATTCAAAATTATTTTTTGTTTTCACTTTGTACGAGTTACTGTTTGCTCTTCTATTGGTTAATACAAATAAAAGTGCTTTAAATTAAACATGCTGGTCAAAATGTGATTCTGAAAAGTTCTTATTGTACCCTTACAAGCTGTTGTAGAATGGGAAATCAACTGATGCTTCAGGAGTACTAGGAGCAATAAATGAAAGAATAGAGTAGAGGGATAAGCTAATAATTGTAGAAGACCCGCCAGTGAGTAAAGTAATAATAATGAATAAAGGTGGTTTATGTCGAAAATAAAAAATATTATAAATGCAATTCAGGCATTCCAAATTATTGTAAGGGTTAATTAATATAGAGACCATAACCTATTGTACACACCAATATACCTGTTAATTCTTAGACAGACCAATAGTAAGAATTTAGTTAAGAGATTAATGTTATAGAATAACTTACATTTGGCCAAATATTGCCAGCAAAAGATTCACTAATAGAAGATCTTCCTAAGCTCAACGTCGGTGAAGATCTAGGACTTGCACCTATTTGAGGAGATGATTGCATTCTACTATTTCTTAACTGCTCCTAAAAAAAAAAAATATACATAAAATCAGAAACAAAACTCATTGTTAGTCAATGTTAGAAAAATGTACATTAATCATTATATATGATCAAAGGATAGAGGACATATGATAATTGGTACAAAATCTATTTTAGAAATAAAGCATTTCTCTCTCTTAAATTGTACGATTCAAGGTTTCCAATTTTTTTTAAAGTTACTAGTTTCTAAGGACTTCTTATTCTCCTAAAATCCTAAATTTCTCCCTGCAGACCGAGAAATGCTCTCTCTAGAGCTGCAAAGGATCTTGCTATGATGTCCAAATTATTCACACAACCAAGCAAGTGGACCAATCTAGAAAAAACCATAACCGTTGTTTAGATGCCTGAGTCTCGGACAACTTTTTCCAAGGACAAATTGAAGAGTAGGCAACTCTTGCATCCTCTTGCATTAACGCATCCCCTTGCTTTAATCCCATGTCAGAAGAAAATTATTGTAATAGGGTTGAATTCTAGATGTGCAGTTTTCATCGGATCAATGCATTTCACAGCTTTCTAAATACAAAAAAACCCATTTTTTGGCCCATTGATCTGTCTGTGTGTCTATGTGATGATTATCTCTTCAATGGTTGGACTGATTTTGCAGCTTTCTTTTTTGATTTGTAGAGTTTCTAGGGGCACCATGTGTGCAACATCCGAATAACTTGTCTTTCAATTCAAAACAGTAGTGTCAAAACGGCTCTAAGGATTTTGATAAAATTGCCTACAATCTTATCCTTAAAGCCATTTAACAATCCATAAAGATAGTACATCCCTGAAAAAAAACTGAGAAAAAATTAATGATAAAAATAAAATTTTATTTGCTCATAATTAAAAAAAGTATCCATTTTATAGCAAATTATGTATATGATCATTTGAAGGTAATTAAATTATCTAAAAAAAAAAATCCTCTAAATCAGACCAATATTAGTAAAGATACAGTGTATTGAACTTATTTTTAAAAGTATTCTGCACATGCTCACATCGAAACCTGTTTGCTTATTTTTACTTTCCATTACCTATAAACGAAGTATATAGTAAGGGGAAGTATTGCGATCGTGAAAATTTTCGAATTCGAGTTTTCAACGGAAATACATGTTTTAAGGTCCCCTGAGTCCAAATGACCAAGTCTCGCAAAATGGTCTCTGTGTGTGTGATCAGTCTAGCTCAAAAACGGAAAGCTGTACGATACTGAAATTACATATTTAAGGTTAGCACATGCATGTGATGTTACAGCAACATTTTCGTCAAAATCGACTAACCGGAAGTGCCACTTTATATAATCGATTTTACACATTTTTACAATTTTCTCGAAACGGCTCTAACGATTTTGATTAAACTTGCCTAAATTATTCTCCATAAAGATCTTTAACTTTTCATTTATGAAGTAAATCACCGAAGAATTGCAGGGGAAAGAGTTATGATGAAAAGAATATTTTATTTACGCATAAATTCAAAAGCGTGCAATTTATGGTAATTTATTTATAGACGTTTATGAAAGGTAATTAAATCATCTAAAAAAGAATAAAAGAATCATCAAAATCGGACCAATAATAGCAAAGATACAGCGCATCGGACTAACCGGAAATGGTAATTATATCATGGATATTAGAATTGTTTACAATTTTCTCGAAAACGGCTCTAACGATTTTGATGAAACTTGCCAAAATTATTGTTCATAAAGGCCTTTAACTTTTCATTTATGTAGTAAATCACCGAGAAAATGCAGGAAAAAAAGTTATGAAGAAAAGAATATTTTATTTTCGCATGGCTTAAAAAATATGCAATTTATAGTAAATTATGTACAGAATTATATGAAAGGTTATTAAAGTATCTAAAAAAAAAAAAATTATCAAAATCGGACAAGTATTAGCAAAGATACAGTGTATTTTATGAGGAGCATAAAATAGATGGATAAAAAAGCGCATCCGAAAGGAGATAGAAGCGACCGAACCTCCTCCCACCAATCCGCAAATCTGTTGCAAACAATACGCTCTGTAACAAAGTAATTTAAGAATACAAAAACGGAAATTAACATAATAATTTCTACTTTTGCATTATTTAATGGAAAGAAAATGTTTCCATAGAAACTAAACCAGCAACTTTTAACATATAAATTTGCAACTTGACAAAGTTAAGATATAGAGGTAGTGTACAGAATTGTTGTACTAAAATTGTTTTAAAAACTATTTTATTATACTTAAGTGGGAGAAGAATTGAATGCTGCTGAGTTTATTTCAAGTATTGTTTATGTGAACTCTTTAGAATTATATTAAAAAGATAATTATTATAGGGCGGTAAGGGAAAGTTGTGTGATGCGCGCACCGCGCTAGATTTTTAGTTCTTCGAATAAATCAAAAACTATATACCTCCCGCAACATTCTAGATGCTTATTTTAAAGAAAATTATATGGTATTCAAAATTAAAAAACCTTATTATTAAAAACCTTATAATGATAATTATTGAACATTCTTAGAAGAATTGATTGGTGTATTTGAGAATTTAAATAGATCTTAAAAAACAAGATAGGATTTTACTTTAATATTTGAGAAACCATCCATATACATGGTACGTTAATAGGATATGAATCATCATCATAGATGGCGCTACAGCCTGTTAGCGAGCCTGGGCCTCCACCAGTCTGTATGGTTGCCGCAGCTTTCCAGTTCCAGGTACCCAAAAGGAAAGGCACGTCCACTGAAACAGCATCTAACATTTGGCCTTCCCACTCTTCTATTGCCATGTAGCTTCCCCTGTCAGAACTTCCTGAGGAATCCCACTGCTGTTCATCCTCTCCACATTCCTAGCCCATCGGAGTCTTCTCAGCCTAATAAACTTGATTACATCAATGTTTCCATAGAAACTTGAGAGCTCCACTTGTTTCTTTTTCTCCAGACATTGGACTCTCTGTGATCCCTTGGTAAATATTGTTTTGCAAGTTCACTACAGTTCCCAGCTATATGAAGCTACCAACCTTCTTAAACTTTTAACTTAAAACCCTCGAAAGATGGAAAACATTTAAAAAAAAGAAGAGAAAAAATGAAATAGGATATGAATGCAAAAGCCTAATGATTTTATACATCTTTTCGAGTTTTTTACTCATCTATATTAATGGTACATTCATTTATTTATATAAAAATGGAGTGCCAATTAACTATCAGAGAAATCAAGTGCAACAAGTTTATAAATAATAATAGAAACCAAGCATTATTTACTATTTACTACTTATATTATTAGTGCATAATGCTACTGATAATTTCTTTAATCTACATATATTAATATCTTTATTTAAAAAAAACATTATAAAGTCTGTTATTTTTCATTATAGATAAATCTGGAACTTGAAACATACATATGAAGTAAAAACGACCAAAATAAATTGGTGATGTTAAAGCACTATGGTGACGTGGAGGATCGTAGTCAGTTGTAATTACTTAGCAACTTCTTTTTTTATTTAAGTAGCTATTAAGTTGACTCAAAGAGTGGAATTTATTTCAGAATTTCAACCCTCCTTCCAACAAATAAATCCATACATCGTATCATTCCAAAACAACACTATTGAGATAGTTGATGACAAATGCAGAAAAATAAAATGTTCAGAGATAATTTTACCTGCAACGCCAAACATTTCCTTTTTTCTGCATCCAAAGCTGCACGCTCAATACTAAGCAATTCTTTTAAAGAGGTTGTTTCACGTTTTTTGGCCTCAAGATCATTCATCAGTCTTTCTTTCTCTTGCTGAAACTTTTTCATTTCGCTAAAAAAAAATTCTTATCAAAACTATGAACATTAAAAAATAAATAAATAAGTAAGAATATTTAGATAGTAATACCTATTTTTTAAAACTCGTAATTTTTCCATAGACCCCTTCATTGAATCCAGTTCTTTCAAGAGGGTTTCATTCTGCTGGCTCAGGGAGGATGATTTGTCCTGCAGTGAAGCAATGAGAGACGCAGAGGCTTCATATTCCTCCCTGACGCTGCGCTCACGGGATGAGAGGGAGCTAACTCGAGTCTCCAGTTCGGCTGGAACACCAAGTATGAACCTCGGTAACATAGTAATTGGTACTATACAGCACTGACATCAAATATTTAAAGGTTAGAAGGGAGTAAAGGTTAAAATCATGGCAGTTTGAAAGGTCATTCTGAACTTCAACACCAACAATGGATCTTTCAATCAATAATGCTACACTTAAAGAGTTAAGATAGAAAACAAGTTAATACTCAATATTCAGCATAACTTTTAATTTTGTATTATTGGCAGCATAGCTTTAGAAAAAATATTCTTTAAGGAATTAGTTTAAACTTTCAGAAGCACCAATGAATTAATCTGAAAAAGTTCATTTTCAATCATTCCTAAGTTTATAGTTAAAATTTTGTATTTCAATATTTTTTAAACAAACCTTTTATAATTTTGATATTGCTAATGTACTTGACAATGTTGATTGAATTCAGTAAAATTTCGGAAAAAAAAAACAATGGGTTGAAAATATTTTGTTGACAAAACCTTAAAGAAAAAATATATAGTCAGTAATTTACAAAAAAAAAAAAATTCACTATTGAAACTGACTCTGAGAAATGGTCTTTATATCTCAGCAACAAAAAATCAACTAAAAACCAAAGTTTGCATATACTCAACATTTTATCTACCTTACAACAGTGGCCTAGGTAGCTATTTATCCCAAAACTTTAATTTAAAATGGCCCTAAAGTTCAGGAAATTGAAGTGGTTTGAAAATTAAATACAATTACAATGGATTTACAAAGGAATTTGGACTGAGGGATTTCTAAAATCAGTCAATTAAGTGTGATCTTAGGATGAAAAAATTAAGTTTAGTAATCAAACTTCATTTACCTTGTTCAAGTAGTTGAGAAATTAAGTCGATACAAAGGTAGAAATTCTTTAATTAATACAAATGTGCCTCAGGGGTACAGATAAGTAAACAATTTTGCAGGACATTTTTTTCAAATCTTGTTTCTAGTTACCAAAGCATAAAATAGTAGAATAGAATAGAAAACCAATATAAAAACAAAAACAATGTTATTTGAAAAATTTTAGATATTCATTTAAGGGAGTAAGTAACTCTCAAGTCATATATGAACAGAACATAGTATTCACAATGAAAAATTTACCATTAAATTCAATTTATTAGAAAAATAAACTTTTCCTAATTTTATAATCTCAACCTTAACCTTAATCTTAACCTATTTCTGCACAATTAATGAAAAATTTTAAATATTTTTGTTTTTCTATTGAAAACTAGTTAATGGTACCCTAAACAATATATAATAATTTATTATAGTACAAGTACAATTTACAAGTACTCCAGGTACCTAGAAAAATAAATGTTGCGTTTTCGCAATCAAGAGGTCAAATAAACAAAAAATTACTCTTAAAAGTGTATGTAGCTTTACTTAAAAATGTATACAAAATCATTCTTTCGTTGGATTTTAAGTGGATTTTTTTTTTTTAAACAAGATATATGTAAAAGAATTTTACACTTTTCACACTCATGAATCTGAACGAACATGCTCTGCTCTGAAATAAACATTTCTAAAAATTTCAGAGCACCCAAAAATCATGGTAGTCTGGTGAAAAAATATTTTTTCATCAATGAAATGTTAGAAATTAAGATATCATTTTTTTTTTTACTTTAGTATAAAAATAATTTTCTTTGTGTTTAGGAAAAAATGTTAAAATTAATGTTGCGTTTTTGAAACTTTGGACAGAAATGAGATAAATAGTTTTTTTTTTTGTCATAAATTATTTGAAGCTAACCTATTAATAAATTCAATTGGGCCTCCCTTGCCTCCCAAGAGGCCCTGGCTGAAACCTGGAGCTCAGTTAGAACTTGAACTTGTCTGGCAAGTGGTGCAGTTGCTAATGTTGTTGTTTCAGCTTCTGCCTCGGCTCTCCTTTCAGCTGCTTCAGCACGGGACAGTAATTCAGTTCTTTCTCTACGATGGGTGGCTTCTGCTCTGTTAAAAATTGTTCACAATATTATTTTTATTTTGATAGCCAATTGTCGACCTAAATAATGACAATTTTTTTTTTTACATGGTCCATGAAATCAGCAGACAAAAAAACAATACTTATTATAAAATTAGAAATTAAATAAATAGCTTTAAAAA
This sequence comes from Rhaphigaster nebulosa, assembly GCA_948150685.1. NCBI lineage: Eukaryota > Metazoa > Arthropoda > Insecta > Hemiptera > Pentatomidae > Rhaphigaster > Rhaphigaster nebulosa. The sequence goes on from OX411309.1 coordinate 39,900,707, forward strand.
AACTCAAATATTTGATAATTTCTACACATAGAAGACAATAAAAAAATTAGTGGGTGAGAAGCCAAGTTAAAACATTTTGTTAAAACATATACTGTTTAAATTTGTATCATACTAATATTATGGCTCTACTATATATCCTTCGACTATTGAATAATATTGCTTTTGAATAACATTTTATATGTATTGACTATCTATTACTTAACTTAATTCTATCTTTGAAAAAAAAAATCATTTGTGCCCCTAGGCTTCTCACCTCCTCATATGCAAATATATATTAGCCAAAATATAGGGGCCAATGGACTGAAGAGAGGTATTCTCTCACTCAGCCTCAGGAGAGTAGCTAAGAAACCTGGGAAGCTCTAGCAGAGACTTTGAAGATGCTACAATCAGGCCAATCCTTGCGCGGTGAAGTCGCATCCTGTGAGGTGACCCTGCTACAACTAAACACAGGGGATCTAGACTGGGAAGTCGATAAATATCCCCCAATCCAAGGTGGAACATGGAAGGTGGAAAGTGGAATTGGCTTTGGATGTGATGGTGAACTATGCAAAATCTGGATACGAGATGAACTCCAGATTCATGTAAACTTCCTGTGGCAAGCGGGACTCTGTCACAGCTGAGTTCATCGTACTTTGCTAATGGAGAATCAGACCCAAAATGGTAGAATGATTATTCACCAAGTTCATTCGACTTATGTTAACCTAAGCACCAGTCATCTGGTGGTCGAAAACATCGTAAAGAACTGTACAAATGACACTTGAAAGAGTTCAAAGAATGGCATGCCTAAGCACGACAGGAGCAATCAGAACGTGTTCCACAGCAGTCATGGAGGCAATGCTTAGCATAACTCCCTTGCCTATTTGGATACAAAAAGAGACTCTAACAAGTGCAATCATACTGCAGTATACCTGGAATTACAAACCAGGAAACTATCAAGGGCATTTAAAAATCCTTAATGAGCTTAGGAAAAGAGAGTGGATCAGCTCAGTAAGTGATTATTGACCCACGAAATTTGACTTCCAAAAGAACTTTAAAGCGACTATCCCAGAGAACGAAATATGGAAAGAAAGAAAACCAAAACTTAGTTGGGATCCTGGCCTGGTACAAAGATGGTTTAGTTAAGGAAACTAAATCATAGAAAGCAAAGAAGAAGGAGACATTCTTTCTAAACCTGACAAAGAATGAGTTGACAACAGTAAAGGGCCTCCTCATGACCCACTGTCTGCTAAAATATCATCTCAAGAAGCTGAATTAATGGAAGATTCCATCTGCCATCTGTGCCTAGAGGATGAAGAAAGGGCTGAGCACATTCTTTGTGGATGTGAAGCCCTTGCCTTTTACAGATGGTAGTGCTTAAAACATGCAATAATTGAACCTGAAGACTAGATCTGTTCTAGATGACAGATAATCTGAAATAATCTCACAAAAGATCCAAACGGGTCGTGGTGAAGAAGGGCTTGTCTTCCCTCGACATAATAATAATAGTCTAAATATGTATTATAATACAAATTAATGAAATTAACCTGATATCGAAAAGAATAACTTACCTAGAATGTTGTTCTTGCATTTCAATCATCTGCCTCCTCATATCCTCCAGCGCAGACTGAAGGGTGATCACTTGCTGCTGAGTCGCTTCGAGCTCCGTGGACATTTCTCTCCTCATGGTCTGTTCAACTTCATCTTGTTCCATTTTAACCTTATCTTTTAATGCTTTGTAGGCTTCTTCTTTTTCTTTTATTTCTCTAAAGAATGACACAATAAATTTTATAAGTAAAATGTTGTATAACAAAACATATTTCAAAATGTAGTATCAACAACATTTACATAATCTCAACCCCTCCTGCAATAGACTAAAGATTAAATCAAAGTATAGGGAAACAATTTACCATCGATTTATTATCAAAACTTTGTATGTCTTTATAAATTTTTGATTGATATAAAGATAACATATGAAGGTTTATAAAATCAGCACTAATAGCAGCTCACACGAGCAATGCTTTGCCAGGAAACATTCAATTTCAAAAATATTAAAACAACCAAATACTTTAAAACTAAATCAAAATCCTCTTATTTTTTAAAATTAATTTTAACTCACTGGCGTACTAAAGGTTTTCCTTGAAGTTATTGGCCTATAATTATAAATAAAAACTCAATAGAGAAAATGTTTCAATTTAATATTCATAGTATAGTAATAATTTTTTGTTTCTCAAGTTTATTGTATTCCATAATAAAAATTGTTTTGAGCAATTTTATTATTAAAAAAATCAAAGAAACATCAGGCATTGTTTATTATTATTGTTTATTCTTAAGAAAACATTTAACAATTAAATAAATAGTAGATTCAATATATGATCATAAAATAAATTATCTTTAATAATAAAAACAGAAAGGTTTCTAATTTTGAACAACTAGGATGGTTGAATAAGATAAAGAAAAATTTTTAAAGATTTTTTTTGGATGATAACTGAGTTTTTTATGCTGCTGTTCTATCATCCATAAATTACTGATTAATGAAAAAATTAATGCTATTGCTATTAACGGTAATGAATAACAAATCAGAGAGACGAAACATAAAAAAATTAACCAAAAATTAATTCTTTATTTTTCCACTCCAAATATCATCACCCTTAATGAATTTAATTTATGTACAAGATCTTTAATGTAAACTGGAAATCTAATCAACAACATACCACACCTGTCGTAGAATAAAGGTAAAACTCAAAATTCGAAATTGTGGGAAAATCATATTTAGTGTTTTTTTTTTTATACTTCCGAATATCTTCCCATTAAAGCACACTAAATATTTGTACCAGGTTCTTTCGGTTTCATTTGCGAATTATTGCACTTGAAATTCTTGCCCTAATCGGAGCAATGATCAAATAATGGTCAGAATCTATGTTTTATTCCTGCCTACTCTATTGTTATTGTCCTGCATAACTCTGTGTATCACTCTAATTAGCTGATTGAAGGTAGTTCCATCAGGTGATCTCCGCATAGCCTTAAGGATTCATCGTCCCGGGAATACTGATCTTCCTATAATCATGTTTTCTGATCGAGTTAAATTTATGATCCTTTTCCCGTTGATATTACTCACTTCATGGTTACTATGGAGATCAATAGTTGATCTTTACACTTCCTCCTTCCCGATTTTAGCATTAAAGTCTCCCAACAAAATCTTTATATCACTCCGAGGGCATACACAGTGAGCGTTTCTAATGCTCAAAGTTCTCCTTCTCTTCTTCACTTGATGTTTTGGTAGGGGCATGACAGCTCATAAGGTTGTAATTATAGAATATTCTTTTGATATGGAGGGTACAAAGTCGTTCATTAATGGGAATAAATCCAATAATTTGATGTCTCATTCGTTCTCTTACTATGAATCCAGTTCCAAGCATGTGATTCTTTTGGTGGCAGCTATAATAGGTGCTATGGCATTTCTTCTCAATAAGCCCATGGCTTTTTCTCTACGAGGTCTCATAATAGTAAATATTTAAGGAGAGCGGGTTATTAGCCCGCTGCCCCCAAGTCAGATAGAGGGGCTGCATCCTCAGAGCATTTCGATTGAAAAAACCTGGTACACTCATTTCCTTTCAAAAACAAGTGGAGGAAGAAATGACTGATACACTACGCCCAGTCAATATGGAGAATATTCATGATCCATGGTATGGTTTGGAAGCAGTCATAAGCAAGACAGCAGAGGCTATACTCTGAGTTAAAGATCCCGAAAGGAGATCCTCATTGTTCGAAGAGGAATGTAGGAGGGTAACTGAAGCAAAAAGCGTGTCTTATAGGCTAATACACAGTACACAGAAACGGTAAACAAGGGAAGCAACCGAAAAATATAGAACAGAAAGACAAGTTGAGAAGAGACTCCAAAGAAAGAAAAAGAAAGAATGGGAGAATAAACAGCTTGAAGAAGTGGAGACACTCAGAGATACAAATAGGAATAGAATGTTTTTCAAAAAAGTTAATAAATGCAGAACCCCCTTTAGACTTCAATCTTGCAGAAAGGAGGACGGCTCACTTCTCACTAATAAGAGAGATGTACTTGAAAGATGGGCAAGACATTTTAATGGCCTGCTGAATGAGGTAGTATCGGATCCAGAGTAGGATTATAGGAACATTTTTCTATTTTTTTTGTAATATGCCATTTTTTGTTATTTTATTTGTATTTTTTTATTATTCTTTCTGTAATTAGTTATTTTCTTTCAGTTCGTATTCATTATATGATTTTAACTGCAGCATCTTCCCACCAATCACTATAGACAATCTCCTCTCCATCATATCTTTGATTATGGCTATGTGGTATTCGGTGGTCTCTCGAGAACAAGCGTATCAGAAACTGCTTTTTAAGATTTGTTTTCGGTACCTTGAGGTGGTCTCACGTGTCACAATTGTAGTCTGAATATTATCTTGAATCTTTTCTATACCGGACCATCGACTCCCAGCATCCTTCCTACATCTACAGCCTCCTACAATTCAAATCCTCTGTTCATTCACAGGAAACAAGATCGTGCCTTTCTGACCTCTATATCCCTTTCCACAGAAACAAAACATTTGAACGTTCTTTTCTTGCTCGCTCCATTGTCCTCTGGAATTCCATCCCTTATAATATCCGACATTGTTCTTCTCTTTCCTCATTCAAATTCCACCTTTTTCAACACCTCCTCACTTCCCAAAAAGATGCTGTCTAATCACGAAATTTTAATTCAAGATCAATATCTTGGTTAGTTATAAATAATTGTTTCAATGATCATACTAAGTTTTAATTCTGTGAATTATTTCATTATTTTTAAACAGTTGAATGAAATTCTGTTTAGAAGTGAGAATTTGTTTTTAATGTTATTTTAACACAGGATTGCTTTACTCATATTTTTTTCATTTCTACATTTTTTGTTTGCTTGTTTCTTTTTTTTTCTCTTTTCATTTTTTTGTCAGTAAAATTATATTTATTATATTTTTTTACCAGAAGGATATTCTTTTTTTTTGTCATTACTTATATATTTAATTGAGATTATTGTAAATATTAATTGACGTTTATTATGTAGTCTTTCTTCTTCATAGGCGCGACAGACGCACGAGGCGGTCCTTGGCCTGCTAAATCACTCTTGCCCAGTCTTGTCGGTCCATAGCAAGTCTCAGAGACACGCTGTCCTTCCATCTGCCTCGTGGCCTCCCTCGAGCTCTCACTCCTTCTGGACAATCCTTATATAACTCTTTGACGGTTCTGCCATCATCCATTCTATGGAGGTGACCCAACCACTTTAGATGTTGTATTCTGACAAAGTTGGAAAGCTTCACATCGTCATATAGGGAATATACTTCTCTATTCTTTCTAAGACGATATACCCCATTTTCTTTCACAGGTACCAGAATGCGCCTCAATATTTTGCGCTCAAAGATGTCAATCTTTTCAGCTGCTGATTTTTTTAGTACCCATGTCTCACTTGCATATGCTGCCAATGGTCTGATGAGGGTCTTATATAGCCTTAACTTGGTTAAGCGGTTAACTAATCTGCTTCTCATAAGATGAGCTATAGAGAATAAAGCTTTATTGGCCGAGATAATGCGTGCCTGGATCTCCTCCTCCTCCTCCAATGCTTCATTAAACTGTGCACCAAGATACTTAAAACTAGCAACTCATTGGAATGTGTAGTTTCCAATTGTATAGCACACCTGGGGTCGCATGGGTTTCTTTTTCCTCAAGATCATAATTTTTGTCTTCTTTTCATTAATTTCTAGGCCAAATCTCCTGGCCTCCCTTTCCAGCTTCCCAAAAGCCTCTTGGACATTAAGAAGAGATCTTCCAGCTATCATCACATCATCGGCTTATGCTAATAATTGGGCCCCTTTGTAGAAGATATCACCTCCCTCATCCAGATAGGCTGTTGCTACTATAGTTTGAAGAATGATGTTGAAAAGTAGCGGGGCTCGAGTATCACCCTGCCTGTATGTAGTCTTTGGCCAGACACTTTTTCTGTTATCTTTTTTGCTTTTACATATACTTGTTATTCCAGAATAAAGTTTATTTTTCTATTCTATTCTATTATGGGAACACCAACATTAGTCATAATGATATAGAAACAGAACCTCTTCTAGAAAATAGAGAAATAGAACCTCTTCTAGAAAATAGAGAAATAGAACCTCTTCTAGAAGATAAAGAAATAGAACCTCCTGAGCTCTGGATCTGTTTGAGCTGGATGGGATTGCGCAGATGGAGAATCATAAAGCACCAGGAGGTGATGGAATGCTGCCAGAATTATTTAAATATGGTGGCGAAGAATTACATAAGACCATTTATGATATAATATTCTCCATCTGGACACAGGAAAGAATGCCTCTTCAATGGAAATATGCGAATATGAAGCAATGGAAGAACTGAATATCACCTCCAAACTAATTTGCCTGCTAAAATTGATGTGCAGTGCACCATATGCATTCAGTCGGAATGCTCCTCGGAATTTTCCACCAATAAGGGATTGAGACAAGATGATGCCTTGGCATGTTTATTATTTAATTTGGTACTGGAGAAAGTTGTGAGGGACTTTGGCATTCAGACTAGGGGCATGATACTTACAAATCTGGTCCAACTTCAAGGCAATGCTGATGGCATAGATATTGTTGCACAGCCCGTTACAGCTCTCGAGGGCACCCTTCTGGAACTGCAGAGCAGCAGCAAAGATGGGGCTCCATATAAATGAGGCCAAAACGAAATACTAATATATATGAAATATCTACCAGTATCTAAAGCAAACCATATCTATTGATCCTTACATGTTTGAGAGTGACAAGCAATTTTTGTATCTGGGATCTAAAGTTACCATCAAGAATGAAACAACACTTGAAATAAAAAGGAGAATAGCAGCTGCCAACCGATGCTATTTTTGTGTAATTAAACATATTAGAAGCTCATTAATTAGTAGACGTACCAAGTTCCAACTCTATAAAACCCTTGTCCGTCCAGTTCTTACTTGAGCTAGCCAAACATGCAATACAAAAACAATACGAAAAAAAATATATACTCGTCTTCAAAAGAAAAAATCCTCCGAAGAATGTTTGGACCTGTGAGGGAGGGACTGGTCTAGAGAATTCGGAAAAATAGAGAAGTTTATGAGCTATTTAATGAACCAGATGTTGGTAGAGTAATAAAATTGGGAAGGTTAAAATGGGCTGGACACATAGCTTGGAGATAGAGATCTGAGATCCTGATAAGAGTTCTTGAAGAGCCATTGCACCACACAAGGAGAGCTGGCAGACTGAAATTGAGATAGGTAGGTGGTGTGGCAGCTGACACGAGAGCCCTACTGGGAGTCAGAAATTGGAAAGAGGCCACACAGAACAGAACTGAATGCCGGAAGCTCATTGAGGAGGCCAGGACCCACTGAGGGTTGTAGAGCCAATGAGATAAATAAATATTTGTAATACCCATTTGTAGGGTATAACGAATGTTCAAAATAAAAAGTTATTCAAAAGTAGAGAAAAAAAAACTATAAATATGATTTTCCCATAATTTAAAATTTTGAGTTGTACCTACATTCTACAATATGTGCGATATAAATATATTTCTATAATTATAGAAATATCTATAGATAATGTTTCAATTTAACAAATTTTATTATTAATTTTTTGTTTCTCGAGTTTATTTGATTTCATTTTAACCTCTTTTCGTCCCAGAGGAACAGTTCCCCTTTCTTTAGATCAAAACTTTTCCTCTCCTGCATAGAAATAGAGGCATCTTCACTACATCTAAGTATTCAGGGATCAATGTATGACTGAAAAAGGATTAAAAATTGTTTTTAGCAAATTTTATTGAATGTAAAATTTTGAACTTACTTTTGCGCAGATACCAGAGTTGATGTGAGTGTAGACAAATTACTTTTGGTGAGAGATAGCTCTTTATCTAATTGCTGATTCTGCTTTGTCAAATTGTGAACAGCCTCTATATGCATTCTTTCCATTTCTTCTTTGGCACTAATTGCTTTTTTATTTCTTTCTAATTCCTGATTTATACTGTTTAATTGCTCCCTAACAAAAAAAAACAAAACAAAGAGAAATTAAAATATTAAAGAAATATGTAAATTCTTAATTAGTATTCTCATGTTTTTTCTCCTCCAATTAATTATATTAGCTTTCATTGGACAATACAAATGAATGTGATAGTTAAAAATAACTAAAGATAGACTGGAAAATATATAAAAGGTTTCTGATATTACCTAAGATTGGAAATAGTTTTGATATTTTCTTTTTCTGTAGTACGCAGCTTTTTTATTGCATTGTTCAGCGTCAGCTGTTGTTTACTTAATTTTTCTCCTTCGCTCCTTAATTCTTCAATAAGTTGGTCTTTATTTAATTCTTCTTCTTTCTCTGCTGCGAGTGATTTTGCTTGCTGAACATAAATTTGAAAATAAATGTTTATAGAGTTGTCTAAATCCAAGCACACAAATCTAAAACCTTATATATTTGCCAACAATTACAACCAATTACTTCTTTTATTACATAGAAAACTATTAGTAAATAATCGAAAACATTTTATCTTTGAATTAAAGATATGTGTAAAGATCAATTTATCAATTCATAAAACATATAAGTCTGCTAATAACATTTAAATTTCTTACATCCACTTGTTTTTTAAGAGCTTCTTTCTCCCGAATCGCTTGCTGGAATTTCTTTTCTAAAGCAGCTAGCCTTTGCGTGAACTCCTCACTCATATTTTTCATTTCCTGTGATTCCTTTTCCTTTTCTAGCTGACTGAAAAAGGAATTCATAATTTTACTAGATTTAGAGGTGAATCTGTTTACAAAAAAAAAATTATAATATTCCTGTTGTTACCTCTTAAGATCTGAATTTGTCTCTTGTAAATCAGCATTAATTCTACTTAAATCTATTAATTTTGATTCTCTAGCTTCTAATATTTCAGTCATTTCAGCAATCCTCTAAAAAAAAAAAAAGAAAATTAATAAAAAAGAAAATTGCCATGGGAATTTTTTTCTTCCACAAATCAATAAATCATAATATAAATTGATCAACCCTTAAAATTGTAAATTATATAATATGAATTAAATTAAAACAAAAATATGTGAAATGTTACTTCTATGAATCTATTTTAGTCATTCAATAGCTAATGTTTAATCATTCACTAATATCCACAGTAATTATTGTGTAGTTTATAGCACATATATTCTGAAAGTTTTAATTTCTGAATATTATGAAATACCTTCAGTAATTTATCGACTTCAGAGTATTCATCTGATCCACCACTTGAGGTTTCAGAGAGTTCTCGATGATGACCTGAAAGTTATCAAAGCAGTTATTACTGTTTTCTTATTTTAAAAGATAATGCTTCACTTTACTTCATAAATAATCTACACTTCAAAAATTACCTTTCACTTTCCCTGAGAGTATCTTGACAATATTCACCGATTTATAAGCTGATTTAGAAGGACTCTGCCGTGAAGCTGTGCTGCTTCCATTTGGTGTAGGACTGGAACATGATAAATCATTCATAAAATAAATATTTCATCGAATTTTATTTTATTTTTGAGGAGAAAATAAAATCGCTTAAGCCAGTTCATCAAATATTATTGGGTTAAGACAGTAATATCAGTTTTTGGTATGGTGTTCTCTAAAACGTCAAAGCTTGGGAGGCATAAATTCTTATCCTGACACAACTATCATTTTTGTAACATGACTTATTTTTAAATTTTTCTACAATTTAGTTATTTAAAAATATTAAAAATAATATAATAGAAGATATGAGTGGATGAAGGTGTTAAGTTACAAAGTTTTGAGAAAATGGCCAACAAAGTTTTGTTTCATATAATTTTCTAAAGGCATGCATGATCTATCCAAAATCATGCAATTAACCATGAATCTTGGTTTGTTAAGATGAGGTGAAGATGAGCATATAGCACCATCATTAACAAGAAAAAATCAATATCTGAAAATTTATTACACAGCAACTTCATAAAATTGATTTTTTTTTTAAATGTTTTAATGCCTTGAGCAATTTTTAATTCATTTTTCATTTTAATGGTACAATAAAACCTCGGATCAGATTTAAATATTCACATTTGATAATAATTTTTATCTATGATAGCAAGAACATATGTCTATATATGACAAATATTCGCTTTCTAGTTTGATTCAATATACTGTTTCTGCATAGATTGTACAATAAATTATGGTAATGAAATGCTTCTTGATGAATTTAAGAAAAGTTTACTAGAGGGCCACAGGATGTTAACGTCGACTGACTCACCAACTGTAAATGGTTCACAATGTAATAAATGATAAGTCTCCTCATTTAAGGATTTTGTTTTGTTTATTACCCATATTACGTGAATTTTTGATTATCCAGATTGCCTTTGGTTCTAGTTAGACCGGATAAATGAGGTTTTAATGTAACTTTGAAGCTTAGAAAAAAAAACTTCTTTCTCTTCCAGGACTCTCGTTGTCTCTAAAGACTGTTACTGTGGAATGAATAGACTTATAAACTTGTAAACATGTTTCCATCTTCAAGTTTTGTCACCTTAAAATATAGCTCACTGAGCTCATACAGAATCAAGGAGCATAAGATATTCTATGTTCAATGGTCAGCCCTCTTGAATTTCATTAGGAAAACCAGATTTGTGACAGATGGACAATAGGAATCCACTTGGCTACCTTAGGATTGGCAAAAGATCCACTTGCCGGATTCATTCCCTTCACCAGTACTAGTACCAGCAATCATCTTTCAAAATTGCCTTTGTCTTCCAGGTCTTATTTTTATAAGAGATTATTGAAAAATCTGACATTACTTTCTGAACAACCCAAACATACTAAAGTAGATAAGCAAACTTTTAAAATATTGACAATTCATAATAAAAAATATTTATTTCAGATTTTTTTTTTTAAATTTTAAAACTAAATTATAATGTGGAAGAATGGATAAATTTAAATCATTTTAAAATGATAAATGATTTTAATTATGAATTGTTTATTCTAAACTGAGAATAAGGGTTTAAAAAAAAAGAAAAAATAAAGAACTTCTAAATGAGTTCAAAATCTCATTTTTAAGTTTTTCATAAGGATATATAAAAATTTTAAAATTATTATATTACAGAAAATTACTATCCCTTATATACTTCATCCATTTTATTCAACCATTTATGACAACATTTTGGGCTTATCTTAGCCCATTTTCAGGTTATTTTTATCTACCCCTTTACATCAATATTTGTCAAATATGTAACATTATTATCCCATTACTCCGCATTAGCATTAAAAGAATCTTATTTGTCCATAATAGTTCTCTATTTCTTATTACCCTGCTCAGATGAGTGAGGTATTACTAATGTTAAAGATTTGACAAATATTGATGTAAATGGTACAGCCCGAAACGTTGTCATAAATAGTTGAATAAGATTGATGAAGCATATAAGGGATAATCATTTCCTAAAATACAATAATTAAAAAAAAAGCAACTACTCGGCAACATTATGTAATTAAGTTAGTGATATACATTAAAAAGTTTAATGGTTTCAATATTTTTAGAAGTTTTACACAATAATGAAGGGAGCTTATGTTCAACACCATACCTAGATAATACTTCTATATCTGAAGAAGCGGTAGATATTAATGAAGATAGCTTATGCTCAACACTATACCTAGATATTACTTCAATATCTGAAGAAGTGGTAGTTTCCAGTTCATCACCTGAGGTATGTTCGCTCGAACCAATTTTGACTAGATCTGACCTATAAATAAAAAAGTGGTAAAGCAGTCAAAAATATAGAAATATAAGTAGCAATAATATATAAAGGCGGTATTGGATTGAGTTTGGTTGACTGTAGATATACTTAAGGAAGAAGTTGGTCGGAAGGAAGGGGGAGGGGGAGGGTGCAGTCAAAGACTAACACATTAATAAGTAAGACTGATTCTTACTTAAGGCACGAATTCTTGAAACATACCCCCAGGTGATGATAGCATAGTCCAAATTGTAAAATTCAAAACAGCCTCAGGGGAATATGTAAGACCAGTAACTAAACTAGCCTCATTATTAAGCACAGAAGAACATCATGTATGGTAAATGTAAAAATTTTGTACCAAATTTGGTGGGTGTAAGGTTGAGGCCAACCAAAATTAAAAAGAAAAAAATACATTTACATAAATATTAACATATGTGCGTTATGCATCAACACTGTATACAGCGCCAGCCGGCTACAAACATAAAGGGATTAAGTTACTTCCACATCAACAACAGTACGTATCCAAATGAAATCGGAGCGGGACGTGCCATTTTCTCTCTTCCTTCTCGCCACACTCACATCAGTTCATCGAGTCAGACTTGATTTTGTAGGCTCCAGGAGCTCCAAACCTGATTCATTTTTTCATAACTCAATGAGCTGTAGTCAGCTGGCAAGAGAATTATTGCTTCATTTATTTATTTATTTTTTGTAAAATAATTTGTTTTGTTTTTTGAGAAGAAATTAATACTTGTATATTATTCTTTTTATTTTCAAATTTATTTGTTAATAATTATTAGTGCTGATAAATAGTTTTGTTTATTTTTAATTTTTTTTTTGTTTATTTTATCTTTTATAATTCTGCAATGAACTTTCATTTTACCCATTTTCATTTTAAGTCTATAGAAATATGGGCGTGAAAAAAAAAAAAAAATAAGGATTCTAAATTATCGAATCCTTATCTCCCGTAACAAGAATCAAGAAATTATTGCGAAATGGAAAACTTAAAGAACATCTTTGGAACATAAAGTTTTTTCTTTCCAGTCTGCCAGTCATTCCATGCATCAGTATTTAAAGTCCATATGTAGTTAGGAATTTTAGAAACATTAAAAAATATCCAATGGCAACTATTCAGTTTTTATCAGAAATTTGAAGGACCTGAAGTCAACAACTATGAGGATTAAAGCACAAGAAATCAGTAAGCGTGATAGCAAATTCACAATTATCATTCTTAAAAATATAATAAACGATCCCAATGCCAATGAAATAATTAATTTGAAATGATCGTGCTTGAACAAAGTTTCCATATTAATCGAAATTAGCTACTTCAAAAACCTAATGAACGATGATATAATAATTGATGAAACGAGCGCACTCGCGCTCACGCACACACAAACACACACACAGAATTGAAGTACTTATTATTGAAGCACACCTAACACCTCGATCAAAAATTAACATTCCAGAGAACCATTTAAAAATCGATTATGAAAATTAAAAGAAAGTCTATTATGAACTTCAGGTAAAGTACCACTTCCGGTTATCTAATTTTAACAAAATTCTGGTATGTTAATTATATTGACATAGAAGTCTTATATAACAAACTTGAGAAGTGTTGCTTTATATTTTAATATAATTACTGATGAAAATCTGTTGACATTTAAATAATGTACCACTTCCGGTGGTACCCCCCAAAAAGGGAGGTGCACAACTAGATGTTACAAAAATCGCAAATACGAAATTTCAACTTTCAACTATATGGCTATTTTTGAGTTATGAGAGATACAAACGTACGTACAGATGTCACAAAGAAACTAGTCAAAATGGATTCAGAGATGATCAAAATGCATATTTCCATTGAAATATGAAAACTGAAAATTTTCGCAATCACAATACTTCCTTTGCTGCATACAAGGAAGTAAACATAATTTGTCATACAAATATTATGCTTGCCTCAATGGTCAACTCAGCAACACTGTCAGTTAGGAACGTTTTACTATAGATATAGGTTGGAATACTGAGTTGTTCTGTGCTTATTAAAGAATAAAGATTTAGTTTCAGATACTAACTGTTTTTATAATAAACTTTTAACAGGTTTAAATTAATGGGCCCAGATGGAGTTTTGCTTTAAATAAGTTAATTGAAATCAGTAAAAGTCGTTTTATAAGCATGAACTTTAAACAACTCAGAAAACTTTAACAACTGGAAATTCAGAATATTTCCATATTAAGAAATGAACAATGCAAAGATGTTCTAGATGATGATAATCCCTCTGCAGAAGAAAAAACTTTTTGAAATAAAGGATGCGAAGGCTCAAGCTGTAATCATACAAGGTATTACAGACAAGCATCTAGACATCATAAAAGATTGCAAATCAGCTAAGACCAATTAAATGCTTTGAAGGATATACACGTCCGAACAAGTGCATTTACTAAATTATCTCTATGTTGAAAACTATTCAATTTAAAATCAAAATGCATAGATTCATTAGATGATCACTTTTTAAATATGATACAAATATAAGAGTCCTCCAAGATATGGGGTCAAATTTTGAAGAGGGTGACAAAGTATGTCATTTTCTTTTATCTCTATCTTTAAAGTACAATAATGCAATAACAGCCCTTGAAACATTATCTGATCTGAAAATAGACTTTGTTAAAGCGAGACTATTGGACAAAGAGATAAAATCACAATCACACGAGGATAACACATCACAAGAGGTTAGTTTTGAGGCTAAAAGCTCAGTGCCCTAAATGCTACCTGTGTTTTCATCATCGTGGAACTCAAAGAGATTCAGCAGCCAGGGGAAAAGGCTCAACAGCTAGGGGCAAAAGTTTAAAGTTTCCATCAGAGAAATAAATTTTTCATTAATATGCGAACAGGCACATAAATTATGCACGCTATCTGTGAATATTCCAGCCAAAGAGGCATCGTCTTAGACATCTTAACAACTTTGTGACATCATCGTCTTGGACACCTTAATAACAATTATTTATCTGACTTGGGACTGCCAACTCTTAAGAGAACATGTACAGTTTGCACCATAGGGAAGGGGGAAAGACAGCCTTTTAGGAAACAAGGTAAAAGTACAAAATCTATTGGTGACTTGATTCATACCGATATATGTGGGCCTATCCTATCAACATCTATGAACGGTGAAACATATTTTTTGTTGTGACAAAATGGTCTGATCCAGTGTTTATACTAGCTGTTCTCTCCCTCTCCTCTACAGCTTGGATTGTGTCCCGAAGAAGGCATGCAAAATAGGCCAAAACGTTTGTATGCATTAAACAATGCATCACTATTTAATTTATTAGAGCATCTTCCCCACAACCATCATCTCTTATATAATAAAATCAATATCTAATGAATGTGATGAGATGCGTACCTTTCAGAACTGATTGGCGATTGCTCCCTGACCTCTGTCATAGCCTCCGCAAGCATACTACTTACACCTGCACCTTCCAACCTTAGCGTATTCTCCTCACCGCTACTACCCATCAGGGTACCCTCTTCACAAGAGCTTGTCTCTAGCACCACACCATCTGTTTCACTGCTCGTTGATTCTGAAATCCTTCCTACACTCAATCTGTCAAAAAAAAAAATTATTAAAATGATTAATCAATAAAAAAACTTTTAAAATGCATAAAATGGTATTCTCTGGATCATAAAATGCAACATTCACCATTGATGTTACCAATTACAGTAGACTCACTTAACCAGCAGTGAAAAAAAAAATTAAATAAATTTGTCCACAGAATTGACTAGTTTCAGCATTTATGCTATCACCAAACTAAGTTATTCAAACTAAAAGGTCACTAGCATACATAATAAATCATAAGAGCATTAAACATAAAAAACAACAATTAATTGATTTTAAGAATTATGAAGTACCTAGGGGCTTGTGTAACCACTTCTTGGTAATCCATTCTTGATTGGTGAGAAGCTCCATACTCCACAGATTTTGAATGAACTTCCTTCTTCTCAACCAATCGTGAGGGTTGGGTTATAATTGGTTCCTTCTTCTCAGATTCGCCATCCACAGATGGAGATGTCATGTGTGTAATAACACCTAAAGTACGATTTTGGTTCTGTAATACAAGATAACAGCTGTTATTACATATTTCAATAAGTTATAAAAGTAATAAAATTAAAAAATGATCAAAGTTAAAATCCAAATGATAATGAACTTAATATGGTTTACATCTCTTGGGGACATGGCCTCTGTGAAGGAAGTATCGAGAGAAGAAGTAGACTTCAGCATGGTAGGGTCAAGGAGTGTAACTGTCAAAGTTGCTTCAGAAGCAGATGTATACGAGTCTTCTACACTAACGGAATCTTCATCTTCTGGTATAACTTCTACACCATCACCTTCAATTGGTGACACAGAATCAGAACTCCTTTAACAGATAATAATAATATCAATACATTCTGAATCATAAACAATATTAATTTAATAGTAAAATTAAAAAAAGATAAAATTGCATATACTTAAATATTCAATATCTCTGGAGCTGTTCTGCACATTCAGTATCTACTCAATAACTACACAGATTAACTGCGGTCAACTAAATTATAGCCAGCTTAAAAACTGACTGTGGCTTGAGTCTAAAAATATTTCTATACATTTTTTTAGAAAATTAGCAATGGAATCAACATTTGAAATTTTTGACCAGGAACTGAATGAAATACATTAGAATAATCAAGCTTTCAAATAGGATAAATTAAATAAATAAAAATTAGGAAATCACTTTTGTTCTGATGAGTGAGAACCAAGAACATCAACAGAACTCGGAGAAGTGAGTACTTCTACAGACTCAAAGGAGCCGCTTTGCCTCAGCTTAGCAACCGAGCTAGATGTCGACATAGTGTTCGGATCCGAGTCAGGTGTAGAGCCCAGAATATCACAACTATCCGTTGATCTATAACAATCAAAATATTAATACATTTTACTATCTCAAATAATGAATTACAGTTTAAAAGTGCTGTATTGGAAAAATTAAAACTTTAAAGCCAGGTTGGTACCTTCTGTCACTCTCTGAAGATATAACTGAAAGACGGTTCGCAGTATTCCTCGGTTCCCTCTTTCTCATGACTACCTCTACTGGAGGAAAGTTCTTAATTTCTTGCCTTATCTGTTCCCCATCAGGCTCATTCGATTCCTCTGGAGTAGATTGGAGATTTGAAGGAGTTTCCACTTTTTCAGATGAATCAACCAAGTTAGGTTTCGCAAGCACTCCAAGATCGAGGGAAAGTGATTTCTTTGGCTGATTTGAAACCAATTCTTTAGACTGGCTATCTTTAGAATCACTACTACTTCCTAAAAATATTTTTTATGTTAATAATAATGAAATGGTAATAGTGAGCTAAAAATAACATATGTCTTTAGTAATTTTAACTTTTAACTTCAATAATGAATCGACAAGAGTAGAAATAAGTCGCTTTTGATTTTCCAGGAAATTTTTTAGAGTGTAATAAGCAGGGATGTCTCTTTGGGGCATCAACACTGAGTCTTTAGATTCATTAAGCATTAATAATAAGATTTTAAATCTTATTTATAAAAAAAATAAGATTTAAAATCATAAACAATAGAACATGCAGAGAGTACTTTTAAAAAACCTGGGTACCAAGTTCAATACTCCGTATCTCTGCTTATATTAATCGTATTAAGATTATTGTTATTGTTTTGTTTTGAAGAGAATTTGATTACCTATTAAGTGATTATATAGAATTTTTCATGAAATTCTGTTTTGGCCCAACAGTCTATACCATAGTTGGGATCCTTTTTGCAATTGGAAGCCACTTTTAAATAAGGCAGTAAGAAAGGAGGTCGCAATAATATTGTATATTGCACCGATGGTATTTTTATTTGTTAAAACAAATACACACACACCCACTGACACGTGTGTGTGTGTGTATATATATATATATATATATATATATATATATATATATATATATATATATATATATATATATATATGTCAGTTGGCGCTACAATTTTGAAATTTACAGACTTTTCATTCGCCTTTCCACTTTTATCTCGTGAACAGCTGAATGGATTTGTGCGGTTCAAATGTTTTTCTGACTACTTAGGAGTACGCTAAAAGAAAAATGAGTGTGAACATTTTCCGACTTTTTATTTTATTCTCCTCTTATATCTCATGAATAGTTGAATGGATTTCCAAGGTTCAAACTATATACTGACTGTTTAGCTGAAAGGAAACGAGTTTAAAAAATGTCCGACTTTTCCTTCACTTTTTCTCTTTTATCTCATGACAGGTGAGTGAATTATCATGGTTAAAACGATTTTCTGACTATTTAGAGGTAGACTAAAAGGAAAATGAGTGTGAAATTTTCCGACTTTTCATATGCTTTTCTTCTTAAATTTCATTAACAAGTGAATGGATTTTCACAGTCCAAACAATTTTCAGTCTATTAAGAGGTAAGCGAAAATCCATTCACCTGTTCCCAAGAAATAAGAGGAAAAGCGAATGAAAAGTCAGAAAATTTATCACACTCCTTTTCCTTTTAGCCTACTTCTAAACAGTCAGAAAATCATTGGAACCATGAATATCTATTCACCCATTCATGAGATATATGAGGAAAACATAATGAAAAGGCCACACCAGTTATCGGAGGCCATAGATTCCCCACCTATGGGCTATACTGTAACCTTAAACAGGTTTTTTGGCATTATCCTACAAAACAAAAAAATACCAGTGGAATCAGTGCATCCATTTGCGACTTAGTCATGGCATAGACACACAGATTAACGGCCAAAAATGCTCTTTTTATTTCCTTGTACGAAGTAAAGGAAGTATTGTGATCGCGAAAATTTTTAGTTTTCAGATTTCAATGGCAATATCCATTTTGACTATCCATGAATCCATTTTGACTATTTCCGTCATGACGTCTGTTCATATCTCGCATAATTCAAAAACGGTTAGCCGTAGAAAGCTAAAATTTTGTCTTTAGGATTACTGTAAAATCTAGTTGTGAATCTCCCTTTTTGGCCACTACACGATTACCGGAAGTGGTACTTTACTTGAAGATCATTATTGATTTTCATCAAAAATTGTATTAAAATATAATGTAAAACATCTCAAATTTGGTCAATAGAACTTTTATATCAATATGAATATATTTACTAGATTTTGATTAAAATTGGTGAGCCGAAAAGGTTACTTTTTACTTGAAGGTCTTAATAAATTTACATCAAAAATTATATTAAAATTAAATAGTGAATCATATGGTTCGGTAATAAAGGTTACAAACACGATTTTTTTTTCCACTCCAATTAAACATTTGTATTAATTGTTTTAAGTACTAAAATTGAGTGTAATATACTGTTTTTTCTCCCCATTTGTGAGATAAACAAGTCTACAGCAGGAGAATAAGATATAAGTTAAGTGGGTTCTTCCTATTAAAATGTCGAAGCTGTCGATTTTTAATGCTTTATCTAGTGACATTGACAGTTCTAATGTTGTAAAGGAACACAAAGAAATCTCTTGAAAACTAGTTACCTACTGAAAGAGAACGACATATAATAACGGTTGAGACCTTCAGTAATAAGAGTATGTGTGTGTTTCAATAGATGGATGTCACAACACCGAATGTCGTTTTTGAGATACTGCAATCTTCGGAAACAAGTAACAAAATTCAGGATCATTCTTTGAGCTACCGATTTATAGGTTTAAAGGCATACAAGGAAGTCATGCGTTGTCCACATCAGATATTTTGGACTCAGGCGGCTCTGAAACATAAGATCTATTGAAAACTGGACAGAAAAAATTTGACCCAATTACAATATCTTCGATACCTAGACACCTCTCATATTGGTAAGGAAAGTAAAAAATATTAAATGCCCTCACCAGTACATGGGCATGTTCAGCTGTTCTTTTATGATAAATCTAATGTCTATCATAATTAGCAATATTTAGTCAAGAAAACAAAGTTTTCTTACAGACCAAACTACATAAGCTGATCTTGAAGGAAAATCAATTCTACTTGAAGTTACAAATTTTTGTTGGAATAAATTAGTTAAATTCCTCTAAGAAACATAATTTCAGAGATAAGAAGTTTATTTATGATGTTATAAATATAATTTCACTTGTTTTATGGCCATCAACTGGCATTATTATAGCAATTTAAGGTGCATTGGCGTTTATTTAGTGATATTAATTAAACTTCTATGAAGCATTTTTGTATCACAGCTCGATATTTCAATCTGAACATAATTTAAAAAAAAAGGCACAAACAACAGAAATATTGAACCAATTGAATTTACATTCTTTATAGGCATAATTATATTCTAGAAATAACAACAAAACAGATTTACTTCTAACCGGTCTATACCCCTTGAAAAAGAATGGCAAAAGATTTGATTTTTTAACATGAATGGTACCATTCAAACTTCACTGCTTGGACCTTGAGTTTTTTAAGTCTTAAATAGAATAGTGTGGAAATTAATGAGATTTTCAGAGGTTAGAAATTTACTGTAATGACATTTGGCATTATAAAAGTATTTACAAAAAAGTAAAAAATTGCAGAGATTCTCTCCTTCAATATTATACCCAATGGTTCTATTGTTCTCCAACATAAATTAAATAATATTAATGCTCTACTAAAAAAACATTAAGGACAAAATTATGAGAACAATGGATTTTACAAAGAAGTCATAAACCATGAAATAAAACCAGCCCAGAAGCTTGATAATAATATGAGCGATTGCCAATTTGAGTACATTAATAAAAATTTTCATATATAAAAGTAACATCATCAAAGAATAATGTTTTATTTAAAATATTTACATCAGCATATTATGAAGACATTGTTAGGGCTTGGTCTTTAGACCATTGTAACATCATCAGATTAAACAAGGCATTGATTTTTTTTTTCTATAAACTAGCCAAAAACCATATATTCTTATCAAACCAAGTTAAATCTATCCTATTATACAAACCTGAAGAGTTTGTGTGTTTGAACACACTAATTTCAGGAACTACCAGACCGATTTGAAAAATTCTTTTTGAGTTAGAGTTTAATGAGGAAGGCTTTATAACATCATGCTACGACCCATAGGAACAGAATAGTAACCAGAATAAATTGCTAAGAGAAAAAGTGTGCATTTTGCATACGTTTCATTGTCATGATAACTTCATACTCGTGGAAGTAAGTTGATTGGACAAAATTTTCAGTAAGTGTGAAATTATTGTGTGAAAACATTATTTTATAAATAAAATGGGAGGAGATTGGTGGGAAAAGGTGTGAAAATGTGAAACATATTTAAGTGAAACTTTATTGCCATTTATAAAAATGTAATGTCGGTTTGACCCTGTTCCTTGAAAATGTTGGCAACAAATGAGACTGAACGTTACTATTATAGGTTACTATTTTAGAAGTTATTTCGTACTTTAGGGGTTAATCCAAATTTAATGCGGGTGAAACTGCAGGTTACAGCTAGAGTACCATATAACAGAATCAAATATGAAAGTAAAAATTGCAAATTTGTAAATGATACTAGATTGCTCATTTGCAAGCCACATAATAGAAAAATAATAACTTCTATTTTTTTTTGTAATTAGGTTTTTCAAAAACTGAAAAGATTTTGATTACATTTAAAAATATATGAACATGAGCAATATGGCCAAGTTTAAAATTAAATGCTTCCATTGAAAATCAATGAGTGGACATTAATTTCATCACTGTTAAATAAATAAATCTTTTATGTCAGAAAGATGTATTAAAAATAATTATTTTAATGAACCATTCAATGCACAAGTTTTCAAGAAACAAAATAAAAGAAAAGATAAACATAATTATCAGGACATGCTCTCTTGATAAAATATCATTTTTCAACTACAAATGTTACCAATACCAGTAATTTACATTAAACAACTTAATAGGTATACCTACCTTCATTTTTCCCTTGATTTTCGAAAAAGGACCCAGTGAATGACCCCCAAGCGCTTGTACTGTTTGTCATTTTTGAGGCTTTTTTGACTAAAGAAGCAGGAGAATTTTGTAGATCCCAGGCTGAGAAAAAACTGTCAGTATTGATGTCTGAGCTCCTTGCTGAAGATACTGTAACACATTCCAACTAATAATTTTTTCAAATAAAGAGTTAAAATAAAAACCAATCCTAATGTTTTAAATAAAAGTTGAGACCTAACATAGCTAAATTTAACTTTAGTCAAATAAAAATTAAATTAAAAAAGAGAAGAACTGGCAGGCTGAAAATATATATGAAATTTATGCCTATATCAGGATAGAAAGAGTAGAATATAAAGTGATAAGCACACAAATGTGATGAAAATATGGCTTCCCAATGGCACTAATGAAAGAGATAATAAGCATCTGGAAAGAACATCTCCAGCAACTTCTCAACAATGGAAAACCCATGGACGAAGAAGACATGGACTATTCTGAGGATCTCAACACATAAGAATTTAAAAAATGTATATTCTGGATATCAAAATAGCTAACGACAGGCTTAAAAGAAGAAAGGCCTCGGGGATGGACAGCTTACCATCAGAGCCGTACAAAGATGGGGAAGAACCTCTAAGAACCAAACTATTACATCTAATCGAGAAAATATGGAAGGAGGAAGGATAGCAGAGGTTTTGAACACAGGTCTGATCTGCCCTATTCTAATCAAGGGCTCATAAATGAGTGTGGTAATTAAATAGGCACTTTTAATGACTAATATCCTGCTAAACCAAATATTTATCTTTACTATGAAAATCTAATAGGAGACCACCAAACAGGATTTAGAAGAGGAAGGATCATACTAAACCATATTTTCCTGGCTAGACCACCCCTAAATGCAGATTTCTCTAACGAGGAGGAGTATCAGAAGTTAAAACAGATTTGAAGCAGGGAGATGGACTCCTGCCAATGCTGTTCCACCTAGCCCCTAGAAGGCGATAATAAAATTTGAAATTGGAGGGATGCATGTTGGAATGAAACATAAAAAATCCTCGCATATGTCGTTACTATAGCTGTCCTCAAAAGCAATCGAGCGATATCAAAAGCAGAGTAAATCAGTTTACAAGTAAATAAAGATAAAACAAATATAGTAAACCGAAAAATCCACCCTAACAATAGAACCTGTGTGAATGGCAATATCATTCCTAATAGTAGACACATTCAAATGACCAACTGACAGAGACAATGATAAACCACTATATAACAAGCACAAGAGCTTTCTTCTCTCTTTCAAGGATAATGAAATCCCGAAAATCTTTAGAAATCTTAAATTAAGGGTATAAAATGTGATAAAGCCAGTTCTAATATATGTCTACGAGACCTGGGTTCTAACCAGCACCCTAGAAAGCATAATCAAGAGATGTAAATGGAGTGATCTGGGATCACAGCCTTATCTTATGGAGAAGGATAAAGAAAAAACTGCTTGGTCACAGATGATGGCAATAATCTGTAAGCCAATTGGCAACTGTAAACCAATCATAGCATGAATTCAGTAAAATAACGAGTGATATTAGGCTTTAATTACAGTAAAAAAATTGGAACAATTTATCAAACACTACCCATAAAATTTAGAAAATTACTGGAAAACTTCTGAAATTTTGCATGGTAAAATATTACACTTTCTAAAATTTTACTAACAACAATAACTCAGAGTACTTTGATAAGCGAGTTCATTTGCTATTCAAAGAAAAATCAAATTCTAAACATAAAATATTAAAAATAGCACAAAATTATTGATGTTAAAAGTAATCACTAATGAAATGCATTAAATAATAATTGAAAAAGAATGATGTTCTCTAAAAACAATTAACATTTTTATAAGCAAAGATTCATAAAGCTCATGGTGCAAGGTCATGTTGCATCAATAATAAACAATGAGATCTAACACTCACCATACCTTTTCTTATTAGGGATTTAATGTCCTTACGAACTCCAACTAAGGCAAACAGGACGGGTTATCATACAGGTTACCAACCTATTCTAGTCAGATTGGGAAGATTGGGATTCATTCCATGGGTCCGCCACAAAATAAATTATAACCCGCCCAGGCTGGATTGGAACTGGTGCTGCACCAGACTCGAGGTTGCTAAGGCAATGCCTTAACACTCTCGGCCACCACAGCCTCTCACCATACCATACTGCAGTTAATTTAGTTAGTTTTACAAAGGGACAAAAGTAGAATACTTAATATGTATTAGAAATATATTATGGTACATAATCCCCGATCATCACTTCAATAAATATTTAATGATATCAGCTTTCAGAAACAAATACAACAATAAATCATAAACAAAAAGAAAAGAAAAAAAAAAAGAAAAACTCACCATTATGTGCTTTACTAGCATCTTCTTCACTGATGTCCAAAGCTTTATCAATTGTCTTTTGTGCTTCTTTCAATGCGGACTTTGCTAAACTAGCAAAGCCCGATGCGTCAAACCAACTCATTGTCATTAAATTTGAAATTATTTAAGAAAACAGAAGACATTTTTTATCAATGTTGACAAGAAATAACATTGCTTATGAAATGGAGCACACAGCGATTCTAAACCCATTTATTATTTTTGTCTTAAACTCAAGAAATAAATAAATTTAAAAATACAACAGAATCATAATTGCGATTTAACCTTCCCGCGTCATATCATATCATGACCAGAACTCAGCAGCAATATAGAATGGTGTGAAGAACATTAAAAAAAAAGGGTGAGAATTATAAATCAAGGAAAATACAAATAATTACTTGAATCATTTGAAATGGTGGTTTACCGCAGCCAGACTATGACATGTCCATGGCCATAGTAAACAGTAATCAGCTGATACCAAAGAGGTGCAATAAAAATTCATTGAAGTTAAAAAAATTATTCAAAATAATCCTAAATTATTCAAAGCTTGTAAACATGTTACAAAATATTTTTCCAGCCAAAATGAATTTATTTTAATTCAATTGACTCAAATTAATTTAGTTTACATTTATATTATTAAGATTCGCAACTTTGGATGGCTGCCCCAGTGGCGCAATTGGTTAGCGCACGGTACTTATAGACAGTACTCTTGAGCTATGCCGGGGTTGTGAGTTCGAGCCTCACCTGGGGCACTTTTTTTTTTAATAATTTCATAAATATTATAATGATAATTACATAAAAACAAATACAACTGCTTGAGTATCCAAAAGTTGGAGCTGTAACAATATACAGTGCTTTTTAAAGACCTAATGATTCTCTAAGTGTAGAGGTGAAGGTTTTCAATAAAACAAATTAAATATTTAGAATAGGTAAGTTGATTTATAAGTTTGTTCCCTCTTTTCATCAAATTCGTTTAGTGAAATTTATAAGTATTTTGTTGCATATGAAAAAGTCTATAAAAAAAAATTCATAATGTTTATAATTTATGAGCTAATGTTTCTCTTGATAACTTGCGGTTCCAAAATAACTATCACAGTATTTTTGTTATTTATCTAATATTTCTACAACAGTTGGCTTAACTTTTGTTTTAGAAGAATTTGGTTACAATCTTTCTTTTTAAACCTTTTTCATTTCAGAACAATTTCCAAAATACAGATTACACTTAAACTGTTGCGAAGAAACATGGAAAAAAGAAGGTCCTCTTTGTTTTACTCCTTTTTTGAGCGGAAAGTAAGCTACAATAAATTGTTCAACTCAGCGGCAAGAGACAACATAAAATGTGCATCAAATAACAGAGGGAGAAATCTAAAATTATATTTTAAAAAAATCGAATAGATCATGGATGGAATGAAAATAATGTATCGCTGCAACAGAAACAAGATTGAATTTACTAGCTTATACCAATTCCATTTGAAAAGAAGAGGATTGTAACAACAGGTTTCAACCATACAGCCATAACAGGGTGTGCGATAGATAATATTACAGACAGTACAAATGATGGTTAACAGCTTGAATGCCATTATCAGATTGGTTTCGGCAAGTATTAATGATTGTTATACACTCAAAGAAGGCAAACAGGAATACATAAAGTGAAAAAATTTTCGCAATAGATATTCTTATAAATGGTTAGTAAATGTTATACTTTTTTTAATTGACAAAATGTTTTGTTATAACAATCAATTTATAAAAAAGATATCCTTACCCTAATTAAATAAAAAATATGGAAATGCTTTAAAGCATATCACTAATTCGGTAGAAGGATAAAATTGTAAGAAAACATCAGCATAAAACTTTGAATAAGCATAAGTATTCTATCATAAGCTCATACATCACGGCTTTGAAACAGCATTGGCACAAGTGCAAATTCATGAATTGTTGAGAACGCACTTTGAAAATAATGTCTTGCAAAAAATAGGATACTAATTGTACAGCAAACTAAAATATTATCATCCATATTTTTCGTTATGTTTTTTTTGCCATAATAATGGTGTTGTTAGACTTTTTGCTGCCAAACCACATCTCTCATGGGAGAGGATAAAGAGTGGCAATGCAATAGCATGTCTGCAATCTAGCACAAAAGGGAAGAGCCACAAATCTGTCTTGGTTTCCCCAATTAGAGTTGATATCGGAGGAATACAATGCTTTATTAACTTATTTAAAGAAAAATTTAAACTTACATCAACATTTATCCAAAGGTGCATTGTATATCTTTTCAGTTTTCTTTTCAGCTTTCTTTAAATACATTCTATTCCTTTACTTGGTTCTTAATCCTCTAAGCAAGAGTAAATATTTCTACATAAATTACTTGAAATTATACCCTTTCATATTCTCTAACATATTGCTTGTAAACTTACTTTTAATAACATTTCATATTCTACTGTATTATTTTCTTCTTCCAGAAGAACAATCGCCCTCTTCCTAAGGTCCATAGGGTAGGGAGTAAAACAAATAGACCAGCAAACCGCATAGTGAACTTGGGTGTCACTCTCGATAGGCATCCATTGCCAGAAGATCAGGTTGGTGAAGTCTTATAGACTAAACCATCTGTTGACAAAGCCAAATCTATCCCTCTGCCTCAAATTATTAATTTATAAAAGCATATTAAGACCGGCCCTTCTTCATGGAGCGCCCATGTTAGCTAATATATCGGCAACAATAGCAAAAAAACTCCAGCAGTTTCAGAACAGCGTGCTGAGACAAATTGTGAAACACACCAACTTACAGAGGAAAAAAACCGATTTACTCCATACAACCCTCAAACTACCAACAGTGACTGACTTTATCAAAGGGAGGCATATCAAATTTTTTGATAGCCTCCAACTCACGGCAAACCCATTAATCAGGACTCTGACCCAACAGAACGGCCACAGAGGTGAAAACACTTATAAACAGCCTTAGACAAGACTGAGGACAATTAACTAACTAGACTGGCGTAATATTACTAATGAGCCCCATCACTAGAACTGTTAACCATGTAACTAACCACGATTCCTACTTATTGCTCTCCTCAGACACCTCTTAAAATGCATCTATCTATCTGCATTGGCTCCTGTCGGACTTTGGCCTCTGACATTATCCTCTTCCACTCGTCTCTGTCAGCTGCATGTATCCTCCATCTCCTTACACCAACTCGGCGCAAGTCTGCCTCCCCATCATCAAACCATCTCAGGCGTGGTCTTCCTTGCATTTGCCTTCCTTCTGGTAATTGATGTAGCAGCTTTTTTGGTAGGCTATACTCTGGCATTCTTTCCACATGACCAAGCCATCGGATTCTTGCGATCTTAATGAATACCACCATATCTGGATCGCCATTATTCCGATTCATATATCATCCTAAGGACCTATCTTTTCTATACCTCAATAATTTATTTGTGTTCTTGGATCAGGGTTCACGTTTCAGTGCCATGTGTATAACATATGTAATAGGTTTGACGATTGTCCAATATATTATTAACTTACCTTTGTGTGAAAGATTTCTAAAGTGGAGTCCCTGCTGAAGTGCATGCAAGCACCTACTGCCAGCTGCCAGTCTTGCTTTTATCTCTTTTTTAATGTTATTCTTGCCATTACAGCTGACCCTAGGCACATGAAATTGTCCACATTGTTGAAATTCTGACCACACACTGAAATGTAAGGGTTCTCTTGCGTGTCCCTTCTAGAGGATCTCATGTATTTGGTCTTGTCTGCATTGATATCAAGACCAAATTTGCTCGCAGTCTCCTGAAACTCCTGGAAAGTACCAGATAATGATGTAAAGGTTCTACCTATGATAACGACATCATCTGTATAGGCCATATGTTGTGTTAGTCTGTTCATTATTGTTCCTCCAGAGTTTGTCCTGCAGAATCTCACCGCCATTTCCAGACCTAAATTAAACAGTGTTGGGGACATTGGATTACCCTGTCTTAGGCCATTAGACACATCAAATTCCCTGGATAAGTTTTCCTGAATCTTCACACAACATTTAGTGTCAGACAGTGTAATTTTTAAAAGCTGTGCGAGTTTCAGCGGCGTCTAATGCTATAATGTAAAGGTCCTTCTGAAATTCTTCAGAAGTTCTCCGCTTTCCATTCTGTAATAGGCCTCCTTGAAAACTACAAAAAGATGGTGCAGATCGATGTATTATTCATACGCCTTCTAAAGCATTATTCTCAAAGAGAAAATGTGGTCAACAGTAGATGTGCCATTAATGAAACCACTTTGATACTCTCCAACCAGTCGCTATTGATAGTACTTTGTAAGCGACGCTAAGGAGAGCTATACCTCTATAATTGCTACATGTTAGTCTGTCATCTTTTTTGTAAATAGAGCAGAGCAATACTCCATTCCTGGAATATTTGTTCAGACATCCAGATGTCATAAATTAGTCTGTACATCTAATCAGTTCATCAACTTCACCTCAAAACTTAAATAACTCTGCTTGTGTCTGATCTATGGTATTATTGTGGAGGGATTGTAT
Source organism: Rhaphigaster nebulosa (assembly GCA_948150685.1). Classification (NCBI taxonomy): domain Eukaryota; kingdom Metazoa; phylum Arthropoda; class Insecta; order Hemiptera; family Pentatomidae; genus Rhaphigaster; species Rhaphigaster nebulosa. Next base: position 39,929,278 of record OX411309.1, read on the forward strand.
TATTTCGGCAATCTCTTCCTTCTCTGGTGGGAATTCTTCATCTGCATACTCTTGTGATTGGGTTTGATGTACTCCTCCTCCTTTTTCTTGACTTAAAATGCATCATATGCAACAAAAGAGGTTCAAGCCACTCTACAAATCTCTGAAATCAACACCACACCCCATGGGGCTTTGAAATAAAAATTTCATATAGTCATTATAATTTTAAATTGTATTCTACTGTATCTATATAGTGCAATTTGATGCCAATTCAATGATTGGAGGAAGACTTTTTCATGTCTAAAATTCAGAAATTAACATCATATACATAGTTTGTTATTAATTTTACATAGTTCATGATTGGATTTCAGAACTGGTTTCTATTCGATATGTACTTTTTTTTTATATTAGATGCAACTAAATATATTTTAGTACTATTATTACGTTATAATATTATTTGTTATTATACTGGATATGACTAGGTCTGTGTGTGTGTGTTTATATATAGGGTTTTAATTTTTATTTATTTTAATACTTTTTATTTTCTTAATTTGAATATTTATTATATATCTAATAACCAATGTAAGTATAATATACTCTGTGTTTTTTCCTGCTATAAATAAAAGTAGTATGTGTATAGGTGTGATTTACAGTGCTCAGTTGTAGATTCAGTTATCACTTTTTGATAGTACATTTAATATTTAAAGGATATCTTAGTTCTTAATGGTCAAACTCTGGTATTCACATACAATGAATGAATTGTGTAGATCAAAGCCAAAAAGAAATGTCTAGTAAATTTTTTTAATATTGTAAATTTACTGGAACTAAAAAAAAAAAGTTGAATTTCAAAAAAACTTCTTTGCCTAATGGACTTCACCCATGATAATTGATAACAAGGTTCAAATTGATATGTGTTTGTTAGGGGAGGGATTTTATTTTTTACTTTAAAAATGAGATAGTGCTTGTTTCTTTTAAATTTTCAAATGTTTGAACTGATATTGGCCCACTAGTCATTGACTATAAATATGGCTCAAACACTGTAAATATGACTACTATATACTATACATAGTATGTATGTATATATATATATATATATATATATATATATATATATATATATATATATATATATATATATATACAGTATTTATATACTGTATTTATATACTGTATACATATACTATAAATATGACTACTTATTAGTGAGTGACTCAGAAAATTGTTTGACAGGGCATATCATTTTCTTAAAATGATGTAATCCAATTTGTTATAACCTCAGTTTATCTGAAATGATTTTTTAGTAATTTAGTAAAAAGTTAGGCAGTCAAATGGCTGTTAATAGCTCTTAGCGGGATATGGTATGTCGATATCCATAGCCCAGGAAAACCTGAGAAATGGCCCTAGTCCACAAGTGGACGTGACAGCAAGTCTTACTCCCACTTCCTCGTAGTGACTGCTGGACAATGCACACCAAGGTGGGCTTGTCCAGCAAGCTGATGGGAGAGGGCAAAGGCGAGCCTCCAGCGCCTTAAAACTGGATCCCTCGACTTGGGGAGGAAACCCCGACAGAAAACTCTGGTCCTCCAGGTTGGGGGTTGGACGCGGGGCCAACAACCCTGTTCCGTAAAAACTGTAAGTGTTTTCAAGAAACCACAAAAAGCCTCGGAAAGAAATGGATCAAATGGGAAACGACTTAGGCATGGACATGAACTATTAAATATTGCAACCTGGAATGTGAGGAGTTTGTTCCAACCTGGAGCTGGGAGAGATCTTGAAAGGGAATTGGAAAAATACAAAATAGATATATCAGCCCTACAAGAAATCCGCTGGAGAGACACAGTACTAACCAAGATGAAGCACTACACAATCATTAACAGTGGCCATAGACGGAACATATTAAGAACAGGTTTTGCGATAAGGAATTCCCTCTTGCACTCTATTATTAAATACGTGGCAGTAAATGAGAGAATGTTCTTACTAAGACTGCGAGGAAGGTTTTTCAATATTTCTCTTTTAGCATACATGGACCCATAGAAGGCAAGGACAATGAAGAGGAATAGGAAACCTTTTATGGAAGACTAGAAAATCTATACGATTCCCTACCCAAGCATGATGTGAAAATAATTTTGGGAGATTTCAATGGTAGGATAGGAAATAGCATTTGCCGTATGGAGTAATTGCTAGAGAAAGCATATGAGTACAATGTTGACCTCCGCCATCTCTTCATAGATTTCTGCCAGGCCTACGATAGTCTTGACAGGAATGAACTGCTCAAAGTAATGAAAACTCTAGGGGTCCCAGAAAAGCTAGTCGGATTAAGTGCGATGACCTTGGAAAACACCAGATGCAGGGTAAAAATCCTAAATATGCTATCAGAAGAGTATGAGGTGGAGGATGGTCTGCGCCAAAGAGATCCCCTCTCACCTCTATTATTTAACATAGCACTCGAACAAGCTGCAAGATCAATCAGGACCAACCCAGGAAGAACGATATGTAACAGGATGACCCAACATCTAGCGTATGCTGATGACGTAGTGATATCAGCAAGGTCAAAAGCAGCACTTTCTGGAGCTTTGCAGGAATTTGAAGAAGCTGGGAAAAAATTGGGTCTGGTGATAAATAAGGAAAAAACCCAATACATGATTTCCACAAAAAATGATGGGCAGGAAGAGCAGAGTCATGTGCAACTGCTCCACCTCACATTTAAGAAAGTAGACAGCTTCGAGTATCTGGGAGACACGAAAGAATGACATCACTGCAGGAATTAAAGCAAAAATTTCAGCAGGCAACAGATGTCTCTTTGCATTGCGAAAAGCATTAAGATTTCGGAACTTATCACGGAAAGCAAAATTATTGATTTATAAAACAATCTTAAGACCGATTGTCACGTACGCTGGTGAAACGTGGGTCCTGACCCAGGAATGCGAAAAGATGCTGCAGATCTGGGAGAGGAAGGTGCTTCGGCAGATATTTGGGCCAGTATGTAATGAAGGCCAAGAAATAATAGAGAGCTTCGGGACCTATACAATGAACCAGACCTAGTCACTTAAGTCAAATCAACCCATATAAGATGGCTTGGGCACGTAGAAAGAATGGGAGAAGATAGGTACCCGAAGAAACTATTACATGGCAAACCAGGAAGCAAAAGAAGAAGAGGAAGGCCCAGGCTGCGATGGCTGGGTGATGTGGAGAACGATCTGCAGAGGATGGGAATCGGACAGTGGAGAGGTCGAGCTGGCAGGGAAGACTGGAGAGGCGTTGTTGCGGAGACCAGAGCCCTACAAGGGCTGTAGAGCCATAGAAGAAGAAGAAGAAGTAAAAAGTTAGAAAAACACCAAAATGTAAAATATATAAACATATATAATGAAAAAATTCTGAACAAACTTTTCAACAGTAATTTTTATAGCTTTTGATCAGTACAATTTATTTCTAGAATTTGGCCTTTAAGAACTTAGGCATCCTCTATATACAGTTGTGGAATATTACAACTCTTAATATTTAAAAAATTAATATTATCAAACAAGCTATGTAATTTTCCTCTCAACAGAGCATCTAGATTTAATTTTTAATTTCTCTTCAGGGAAGTTGCTACAATCTTAAGTTTTCCAACAATTTTGACCAGATTTCTGAAATATATGAAATATTTTAATATTCGTTTACCTATTACGGATGTTCACATTTGACAGAAATGATTTTTTTTCTCTATTCAAAAACAATATTGTATCTATAAATTTGCTTGATCTAGGCTGAATCACTTCCTAGAAACAGAACGGTCCTTACAGAACCTAGTTTTTTTTTTTAGTAAATTGTTTTACCACAATTTTGCCAGTTTGAAATAGGTTTTCAAATCACAAACTTCCTAACTTTTTGGGTTTGCAAATTATTGGGAGGGAGAAGAGTGACCCCCCTTTCCATCCCAATGATGATATCCCTGTTTCTCATTTTACTCATTTGGATCATTATCTCTATGGTTCCATAAATTTCTATTTGTATTTATCCAATTTAGTTTATTGAATTAAATTATTATGTATTAGTAATTACTCCAGCTTAATTAGTTTCTTTTCTTAGTGTTATTATTATTAACCATTTCTTTGGGAAATCATATTTTTACTTCAATTTCTATAAAGGGAATAATGCGGGCAGGTAAGATTTGAATCAGCAGAGAACTTAAAAATGTCGGTCAATTATTTAAAGGGAAAATAAAATCTTAGAAAGACAGATACGTTTATTCAAAATTGTCAAGTATTTTAATAGTTCATCTGTTGAGATTTGTTTATTTACTCATAAATATATTAATCAATATCCATAAAAATAAAACATCACCGACTATTATAAATTAGATGTTGTTCAGGATTCCTTCCTCAGTCTCTTGTATGTTCATGTTGTAAGATCGAATTTTTCACAATTATTTTGTGTGGTGTCAATTTCAAAAACAACGGTTTTAGTTATAATACCATCAGAATATAATTTGCATGCAACAATAGCATTTAACTAGAAAACAGATTTAGTTCAAACTCCACATTTAAGCATGTAGTTTGGAGAATTTTGTTGAGACCATTCTTTTTTACAAAATATCTTTGATTTAAACACTGAATCATAGTCTTCATGACACAAATTAATCATAGGTATCACAAAAATACCCTAAATGTAGAATTTTCTGTTCAATGGTTTTCGGTAATTTTACATCCATTTAAAATGAAAATAGCAAAATCATTTTTTCTAAAAAAATTTAATTCTGGTAATAGTAAATGCCAGTTTTGGGGTAACATTTTGAAAAGAAAATATCTAAAATACTTCTGAGTGAACTAACTGTTTGTAAAAACCAAGAGATCATACTTTCATTATGTACTAGATGTGGATAAGTGTATTGATTTTTCCTATACCGAACCATCAACTCCTAGTATCCTTCCTGAATCTACAACCTCCTACGATTCAAATCCTCTGTCCACTCACAGGAAACAATATCGCGCCTTTCTGACCTCTATATCCCTTCCCACAGAACCAAATATTCGAATGTTCCTTTCTTATCCGCTCCATTGTCCTCTGGAATTCCCTCCCTTCTTCTTCTCTCTCCTCATTCAAATTCCACTTTTTTCAACACCTCCTCACTTCCCAAAAAGACGCTGTCTAATCATGAAATTTTAATTCAAGATCAATATCTTGATTAGTTATAAAAAAAAATAGAATAGAATTATTTCATTATTTTTATATAGTTGAATAATATTCTGTTTAGAAATGAGAATTTGTTTTTAATGTTGCTTTAATTCAGGATTGCTCTACTTGTATTTTTTTTTTTTCTCCATTTTTCTTTTCTTTCTTTTTTGTTTTTTTCTCTTTTCATTTTTTTTTTTGTCAGTAAAATTATATTTATTATATTTTTTTTTCCGTTACTTATATGTATAATTCAGATTATTGTAAACATAGGTACCTGGTCCCAGAATAAAGTTTATTTTTCTATTCTATTCTATAGTATGGTATGCCATGCCCTTAACAACAAAATACAACATGATATTTTCCCGAAAGGTTTTGAATGACTAGCTTAATATATATTTTTTTTAATTTAGAAGGAAATGTACAACTGTGTTGCTCTTCAATTATTTTAAAACATTTCTAAATCCTTGTCCCAGCAGGTTGGTTTATATTTTATCTTTTCAAAACATTCTCACCACAACTTGCAGAAAAAATATAGTTCTCAGTAAATGAAAAAACCTTCATATTGAATATATCTGTTAAGGTATATAATTTATTTATTTGGTATATAGAAAGACAGGTTGTATATACAATTAAAAGCTGTAGGAAAAATTAACAGAACAACTACTTCACCATGTTTTATAAATGTTTAATTTCTATTACTGGAAAGGGGTTAAGTGGATTAATTACTCTTTTATATATATATATATATATATATATATATATATATATATATCATAATGATCCAATACAATACCTCAGGATTTAAAAAAATTAAATAAAAACATGATGAGAGTTTTATTTTGGTGGAGATATTATTGACCGTAGATATAATTGAGATGAGGTGCCTTCAAGAAAGAAACACACATCAAGTATAATACTGCTTTAATGAGTGCTAACATTCCGGCTTAAGTTGTAGACCTTCATCAGCAGCAAAACAGTTGTTCACAGCAAAACAAGAAAAAAAGAATAAATATAGTATTCGAAGAAGTTGGTGGGGGGCACAGTCAATGAAGAAAAAACACACTGAGTGGAACTTACTGGTGCTGTTTTGGCCACCATCAAAGCAGTTTGTCACTAGCTTTTTATCTTGACACAACAAACTGCCCTGATGAAAGCCTACAACGTAGGGCGAAACGTTGGTACACAATAGATAATAAGTTCCACTTATTAGTGTATTTTTTCATCGTTGACAGCACCTCCTGACCAACTTCTTCAAAATATATCTACGGTCAACTACACCCACACTAATATAAGAACAGTAGGAAATGCATGAGAGAATATGAAAAAAATAAATAGTCAACATACAAATATATGAAAAACTATAATAGCGTGTCAGAAAATTGTAAATAATAAAAAATCGAAGAAAAAAAAGAATTAAAAAATGCATTAGAATAAATAAATTGCTCATATTTTTATGTATTCTATTTAAATTTTCATATCATATCGCTATTTCAATTTTTCATATATTTCTATGTATATTATATAAGTGCTTCATATTCTTCCATGCATTTCCCAGTACATCAATATTTATTCTTAGCTTCTTTTATCGTTGCATCTGCTTTGCTTACATTTAGAATGCATTGGGTTAGCTCTGATGAAGGGCGAAAACTTAAGCAGAAACGTGGGTACACATTACAGCAGTATTATACTGACTTGAGTCAATTTTTTCTAGACAGCACTCCCAACCCTCATAAGGGTTTTAATTTATACCAAATTGAAAAATTGAGTTATTTTCGAATTATTTAATAGCATAAATTTAACACCAAAATTCATTTACTAACCGAAAGGAAACAAATCTTAGTATAATAAAATATGAGTACCAGAGAATCTTATTTACATGTTTAGATAATTAGTGATTTCATTGCGCACACAAGTATTAATGGTAAGCAGTTATGTCTTCCAGTTAATACACTTAGCTCACTCAAAATCTTATCTCAAATTAAAAGAGACCTCTTCAGTCTGTGCTGACCAGTACAGTCACATCAAATATCTCAATTTTTAGAGAAATCCAGTTTTCAGTTGGGAACCGCTAACACATTAAGATCCAAGCATAAAATTAGTTGAAAATTTTGATATTTTTCAAAGAAATATTTTTAGGATAGCCAGAGAAAAAAAAAAAAGTTTGTTCAGCCGCAATGACGCTACAAAATATTGAGATCACACAACACTGATTTTTAAATTATAATATTTTTTTCAAAGATAGATAGGGTGCTAAATTTATTCATTCTGTCAATGCTCTGATGATCAAGTAAAGTTTTTTCCGTTCTTACTTTATCTAACACAATTAATAGATTTCCTTTTTTTTGGCAGGTTATTGATAGGTCTGGCACTGATTGTTAGAAGTATCATGCAATACAGGATTTAAAATCAGCAGCGTCATTTTGCTTTCATTTGTTACATTGTGAAATTTCTAAGAATTTATCATAGCACTGTCAATTTGTGTAATAACAGAGGGCACCACCACTTTTTTCCTCGAATTTTCATTCTGTAGTTTGCAACTCTACTCCCATGAATTTGTTGTACTGGCAAATTATATTTACAAGTTCTTCTTGTTTCATTTTTAATTGTAGCATTTTTTGTTGGCCCAGGGCCAAAATTATTACTTCCTACAATGTTATTGTTCCATCTTACTATGCAAATATCTTCGATATCATCAAATGCATAATCATTTCACTCTAATAAAAAAAATCTTAAGGACTGTGGAACGGTGAGAAAAATAAACGAGCAGGTGGGGTGATGAACAGGCATGAGCTTGTGTAGAAACACAGGCATTCATCATAATAAATTAGATACACTTCATTATGATGGGGTATTAATCCAACACAAAAGTAAACAGACTTATAAGAAAATATTTGATTTTATTTTATATATGATAATTTAAAAAATAAGGAATCTCAATGATTTAATTGTAGCAACCCTTAGTTGGCAGAAAATAAAATCTAACTACTCAGTAGCGTAGAAAAACAAGCAATTTTACTTCTTTTTTTTTTAAATACAAAGAAAATTTATAAAAATTTTTTAAATTAATTACCAGCCACAAATAAATAGCTGACGTAATAAAAAAGAAAAATATTTAAATTAATGTTGCATATAAGCAAAAGCAACCATAAATGGGTTAAAAAGAAAATTACTGTTTATGTGTGCTTAGTATTATTTTGTCTACTTCCATTTTTGCTTTAGTAGTCTAGAGCACAGAAGTATTTAATGTTTTAATTTAAATTATAGTTTTAACCATAGAAGAAAATCCACATTTCAGGTTTGACCGATACTTGAATTTTCTGAAGTACAATATTCAAACTAAACTATTTATTTACCACAAGCATTGACAATGCTCACTATTTTTACTAGATTTTTCATAAAATTAAGGGAATCTTACCTTCAATTTCAACTGGTTAAATAAATTTCCAAAACATTTTTTGTTATAAATTTTACCATGGGAAATGCTGAATTCTGCCAGACAGCTTTTTGGTGAGTATGATCTTTGAAAAGGAAATTAATTTGTTTCAAATAAATTCATTTAATTGCTCAATCAACGTATAACTTTTAACAAGATACAGTGATGATAATTTACTACAGAAGCAGTTCAGGACTCAGCCTTGAGAGGTACCTGTTGATTTATATGCGTTGAAGCACCTCCTTACCCCAAATATTTTACTATATCACAGCTTTATATTTATCCACACTTTCTCCACCTTTTTAACTAATAGTTTAAACAAAAAAAATTACTTAAAAATAAAAATAAGAGGAAGACAATTCCTTGCCTAATAAAAAATGAATATGAATGAAACATATTTTGAGATTTTTTCAATATAACATAAGTGATTTGTTAATGAGGTAGTTTTGCTTGGTCACAGCAGAAAATATGAACATTTCTAAAAATACTGAAAACTCTTCTTTAGCCAGCACTCTCCTGTATGCTGGCTTCATTTGAATATTTCCAAATTACTTTAAATATATCTGCTGATAAAAATGCCCATTATTTTAACGGTCCCTTTGTCATTGCAGCATCTTTCAGTGTTTTCACACCAATATTACAAAGCAAAGTCCTACCATCAGAATAAATATAATCTCCATCATGTGTGTAATGTACCCATGAGGTGCAAAACATTTCCACTTAGTAAACAGGTTACTTTCCAGAAGAATATGAATATTTACATTTAAAACCCTCCTTATGTCTCCCAGACATTCAATTTTTTGGAAAATCAATTTTGATTACAGTGAGAAAGAGTAGGCGACTTGAATTTGACAGGACCTCATAGTGCAATGTTCGTGAAACACATAACTGGTGTCTCAGCCCTCCACACCATTTCTGCTCCCGCTGCCAACTGAAAATACTTTTGCTTAGCCTGGGAGACATAACGTGCATATGTCAGAGATAATAACTAGGAATAACAAATGGCCTTATAAAAAATAAATTATTTTTACAGATACTAGCTCTAAAAATTGATCGATGGACTTCAGAATTTAATGTATATCATTGACACCACATTTAAATAACGAATGCGAAAACCATTTTCCAAATTCCTTAGTTTTATTAATTTACCAGAAGCATTTTTGCAAAATAAAATCGTATAAAGATACGATATAACCATAGTGTTTATAATAAAACTTATATATAATAAGTACAAGTAAAACATAAATTTCTTTTATGGTCTCTTGAAAATTTTCTAGATTCACATTCATTACTTTAACGTGATGGTGAAGATACCATGTTGATTACATAATTCATGTGCAGGAGGCCTGGATGCATCAGCGTGTTGTAGCGCTTAATGAATAATATGCATGACAAAAAATGTATCCATTAGCATAGAATAAATGATGAAAGAATATTTAAATATTTTTAACAGTGATATGAGCACTATAATTAGTGAATATGTTCCCACTGAGAACACTTTCAACATTAAATGCAAGACAGTACTGATCTTTAATAGAATATGGGTTTAAATAAAAATTAAAAAAAAAAAGACAAAAAATATATTTTATTCTACATGTAAAATATGTGAAGATACATGGCACAGTGTTTCTCGGTTCAGGTCATGACCAGTTCTAATTCTGAGATGGCCTAAATATACAAAATAATAATAAAATAAAAAAAAGATTTAGTTTGTAATATAAAATCAACAAGCAAAAATGTTTACTGATCTATTATAGATTAGATAAAGTTTGATATCAGACTGAAATGACTAGTTTAAAACTCTCTCATATTTACTTAATGAATCTTGAATAAATTAAAGAGAAAAAAAATGATAAAAATAATAGTATAATGAATTTTTTTTATAATTTTAAATATAATGAAATGTACATTTTAATATACTAGGCTACATTAAAATAAAAAGCTAATGAAGCCACTAAAATTACTTTAATAAATATTAAATAATTTAGATGTGGATCAAAATTATTATATGGAAGTCAAGTTGCTTCCAATGCAGATTATAAAAATTTTAACAATGCAATTATAATAGAATGGATTTTTTTGTTATCATTTTGAAAGTATGTCCTGTTGTGGTAAACAATCACATTTCTAGATTTAGTAAATTGGCTTTATTACAGTAAATAAATAGGAAAACATTTAATTGTTTAAACAATCACCCTGTATTAAAACATGATAAAAGGTGTGCATATTATTTTACAATACTTTCTATGAAAAATAAGTTTATGAAAAATAAGTTTAATGAAAAATAACAAGGCTATAGAAAATTTAATGATTAAAGCTGAAAAATCTTAACATATATTTTACATTCTCTTCATCACCAAATTTTTATACTCTTCTGAAAAATGACAATCAGATAATTAACTTTCTCAACATTAAAAAACATAATACACCATTTTTCCCTTAGTAATACATATAAATTTACAGCACAGCATTATACAGAAAACAAAAATTAAGAATTATTTACATAGTTAAGAAATTAAATAAATCCAATATTTCATGAACTACAAATAAATATATAAAATCTTATAAGAATATGTGAACATTAGTTTTTAATGGGTTTTAGTTTCATAGTTTAAAAGATATTTTACAATATTAACAGAAACAACATTGATATAAAAACTGATTTATTTCTGAATTACTGATTTACCATAAGGAACAAATTAATCACTTAACCATCACCCAGATCTATATAATAATATTAACTATGTTCTATGTTACAACTTTTGATAAGTTTACAATTATGTCAGATAAAAAGCATTAAGTAGGTTAATAACACATTTTGAAATCATAAAAAATTTATATTAGTATTTAAAATAAAACTTGTTTTTTAAATAGCAAGATCATTTAGTTAATTTGACATAAAATATTTAAGAATCGTGAAGTATAAAAATCGAAAAATTTATATGATGCACACTTGATACCAATAAGATAACTTCAAAAACAATAATGCACAATTTTAATAATTATTCAAAGAGCTAAAAATTAATTAAAGTAAAATATAATTACTTAAACATTTTTTTTTTCTTCAACAATATTCTCCTAACAAGAATGAAATAGTTGTCCCTTTTAAGTTAGATTAACGTAGGTGGATGAAATTTCTTATTTTATGATTGTTATAAAAAATTAATTTGTGAAGTACTAAATTAAACTGTAGAACAAAACTTAAAAATGTGATACGAATAACTATTTAGGAAAGTATACTCAAGAACAAGAGTATTTAGTTTAAAAAAGTACAAGAAAAAGATACTTTGAAATTAATAAAATAGTAATGAAAGTACTTTTGAGCAAAAAAAAAAAAAAATAACAATGGTAATTGGCAAACTTTTTTTGACAAAGGGAGCAGTGCACGAGGTGCTGACCAGAGGCGCAACCTACAAGCATCTATGCCAAACAGCCCTGGGAATTTCTCTTATCTCCTCTTTCGAGATATTACTCCCTCTCTCTCAAAATTAAAACATCTTGATTAAAACTAATACTAATACAAGTACTTAATTGAATCAATCGACAAACAGCGAACTGTAAACGGGGTTTATTAAACAACATGGATAAATATTTAACAACTAATCAACAATAGCACTATTAGGTTAATACATTATAATTAAAACTATAATAAACACATTACTGAATACTAAAGACATCTAAAATTAACAAAACTTAGAAAACTAATTACTTACGAATTAACGGAAACAATCCATTTCATATTTGGCAATAAAAATCACTCCTCAGATCCTGGAATATCGCAATCAACGTTGAGTAGAAAACAAAATCAGCTTTCACAATGATCTCAGAGACTTATACACTCTGCTAGACCACTGTGAAAACCAATTTCGTACAAGCCGATGTAACCACAAAAAAAGGTGATTTATGCAGTCTTGGGCGGGTAGTGTGGTGTCGCTGCCTGGAGGGAAGAACGTGTAACAACGCCCATCCGAAGTCATTCATGCGTTTCGAGAAAAAAAAAAAAAAAACAGAAATACAGTCACTGATGTGTAGAAAACGGAACTAATTAACACATATCGAACACTAGTAACAATACTAAAACTATAACTGTTTACAGGCACTAGAAACATGCACTGAGGATTTGTTCACTTTGCTGCTGGGAGTGAAGGGTGGGGAGAGATGAGGACGGCTATCCTAAAGAAGAATGTTCCGAGGCGATATCTGAACGAGGACTGAACACGGAATGGTTACTAAAGAGCACGTGATAGGCTGCCCCCTCCTCTCGAGCAGAGCGTGGAGGGGGCCGCGGCCTTGAGCGGTTCATTCACAAAGCGGGCGAGGGGAAGGGGAACCGACCCCCCACCGCGGAGGGGAGGCAGGATATTACGAGAGGCGTCGTGATGGAGGGGGCACTGGTGGAATACTTGGGCTCCATTAAATGGCCGTGTGAATAAGGTGGGGGGGACCATGACCTATTTCGTGCAATGTCTCGGCGGCTCATCTCCTCAGTCTCATGTCTCCAATATTATTAGCGACTGACAGTCAATGGCAAATCGCTATCGTCAGAGCAGAACAAAAATCTACGGCTTCAGCGAATAGTAGTTAAGTCTTGAAAAGTTCCGACTGCTTCTTGAACATTCAGTCATGTGTAGTGAGTGAAAATAGTTAATGTATTCGCTACAACATTGGATATAAGTTTTGATATATTCGCTTATTTACAAACCCTAAAATTAAACAGCCACCAAATCAAGATGCCTGAATATAAACAGCGAACTGAATTGGTTGAAGAAAAATCATCACACCTAAATACACCAAGAGCCGTTCTTGTAGTAACTAATTTTAACACCAGAGCTGAGGAGATTTTAATTCCCATTCACAAGAGATATTTTAATAATGGAAATTTAAGTAATTCCCAGTCAATACTGTTACAAACGGATAACTGTAAGAATGGCATTGTAAGTCGGCAAAAAGTTGAAACTTCTGAAACTCAATGCTACAGAATCTTTGAGGAAGTGTTACCAAAAAACCAAAGAATTTTCCTGAGGACATCAAATTACTCAGAAAAATGTAATTTAGTATCGAACAACCAGGGATGACGACAAACAAGGTGTTCCGGACAAGAGGATTTGATGACGTCACGAAGCTATTTTCAACGATAGACTCTTAGCAGGCACACATATTGGAAGAAGATAACAGATGGCGCTTGGGTAACTTGATCGCCGTGTCGACCACTAAACTTTTATCTATCAATTGCAAAAATTAAAATCAAAACTCCAGTCAGCTTACTTCTGTGAACAGGTTTTCTCTGTATTAATAAGTATTCATTAAACGAAAATTTCTAATTATCAAATAAGTAAACCATCTTAATCAAAAATTAAAAACAAATAAAATTAAAATCTGCACCACATAATAAAATATTAGACTGAAAAAATGAACCATTATAATGAAGCTGATAAAAAGTTAGGTATGCTGACAATAGGTTTAATTTGAAATGTAGTCCATACATATCCGGAAGAATCTGAAACAACAAGAAAACTTATTTATTGAAGAAATGTATAAAAAATATAAATAATAATCTAAATAAAACCCAACACGATTTAAGGGATAATGCTTGATTTCTCAGTTTGAAACACAACCCAAGGATGTCACACACGCGGGCCCCGTGTACCCACCCTGAGGTAATTTTTCGGGGCTCATATATTCTAAAATAAAGTGAAAACAGACAATTGAAAAGCAATTTTAACGGTTATTACCTTAAATTCACTTAATTAGATAATGTGTTTAATATTCTGTCCTCATTCATGAATCCTCACCTTAAAATTTCATTTTAAAATATGTTGCGGTCGTCGGCTTTGAGTTTCACATGTCTGTTCTAAACTGTCTGAGAATTGAGTTGGTAGAGCATCTATTCTTATCTGACTTATCTCTCATCAAATACTTTATATATGATGTTTACAAAAGCATTTTTGAAATAAATAATTTACTGATGAAAGATAAATTTTTATAAATACAGAATAATTATAATTATAGTTCCTAAGATGAGTGTCAATATAAATCAGTTGGTAATTCTAGGAAAAGAAAACTCATAGCCATTGAGAAAAATTAGTGAAATCATTTTGTAGAACGGGGAAGCCATGCGCAATCGAAGGCCTTAGTCATGGCTGAAATATTTTGCCCTACCTGCTTAGTATGGCGGTAGTCGTTCGGAAGGAATGTATACACAGAATTAGGCATGATGAGATCATATGTTTCGTAATCTGATCAAGACACACAGGAGGAACTTTTTCAGCTGGTCTACTTCAACAAGAAAAGTATTCCGTGTATATTTCATGTATAAAAATATCATAAATGATTGTGATAAATGAAAAATTAGCATATATATTATTCTATGACAACAGGGATCCAAAGAATTGTGAAAGGGTGAGAGGAACTCGACGAAATGAAGAGACCACCAAGAGAAAACGAAGCCAATTCAAATAGATTCTTAGCCAAAAATTGGGTAGTGGAACCAATTATTCATCTGGACACATTGAAGATTCATTTTTTAAATAATAAACATTTTTTTCTAAACAGCTACCATAATAAATTTATTTTATGTTTTTATTACTACAAAATGGAAAACATCCTGCCTGACTGTATCCTCGTCGCTGAAGAACATTACTGGGATAACATCTCATAAATGCAAAAAGCTCCGGTCCTTCTTTGAGATCTTCTTAAATGACAAAGAAGTAACTGATGGATTATAAGAAGCCAGCAATCTCAATAATCAATTGAGAGTATTGGGCGAGTGCCATCGTGCCTATATCCGATGCTTGTATTCATGAGATGTACTTAAGATTTCAAATAAACTCCTTAGGGATATTTTCAAACTCTACCATTAGAACAATCCTTAATTGTCTGATAATTCTTGATCCTGATAAAATGGTGCAGAATAAAAAAAGGCTCAACAACGCGTCTATATAGTTTATAGACTGGATCACATGAAAGCCAGCACTAGCATGTGAATATTGAAGACAGTTCTGTATGCAAGGGGAGGGGACCAAGGGATTAATCTCCCTTCTCTCTCACCGAAGTTTTAGAAAAAATATGATTTTCAAACTCACCTACATAAGTTTTGTATTTTTAATAATAATTTTTGATGCAATTTTCATTCCTTATTCTTAAAACTTACCCCTAACTCGGGGATTGTAGACGCTTAAGTGATTACTTATCTTCTTCAGTTTAAATCACAACGCGAAAAATATTTAAATCCACTCCGAAAAAAATACTGCGTATGGGCCTGTTTAAGATTTTTCCGGATATTGCCACATTTTAGCCTACCATTGTCGTAAAGAACCTGAGGATTACAGATTTTTCCATACAGCTCACAATTTGAACCCCAAGATGAAAAGTGGTCAAGAACAAACTGTAGTTTTAAGGAATACTTGAAATGTTATGTTTTATCACTTGAAATGTTAATTATTTTTACTGATGCTGCAAGCATTAAACTCTTCTTGACCTTTGGTGAAAACAAAATTAAGATGTCGAAAACTTACGATAGAATACATTTCCGGTAAATATTACCTTCAAGGCAAAAACGTAGTCTTAGTCTTCTAATGTTGGGTGTTTCAAAAGCACTAAAATCGTTCTCTCCAGATAATTGAGATGAGCTACTCGAATAAGTAGCTAGAACCCACTGAAAGAAGACTCGAGAGCCTAACAAAAGTAGCACAGCAGAATGTACCTTACTAAACATGGGCGACAGAAGAATAGGTCATTGTGAGCATTAATCAAAGATTGTAGCATTCTGCAACATTATCAAAAGGACCATTTCACAACGGCCTCTGTTAACCCAAAAAAACCCAGCTTTGTTTATAGTTTAATGCACAGGGAATGGCCGGTAGCCTTTGCACATAACTTTTGTGAATAATAACTGTTTATATTGATGTTGCTCTTAAAGTAAACCTTCATAAATTAAAACTATAACAACAGAATAGCATTAGTCGGCTGTGTTGAAAAATGTGAGTTAAAAAAACTTTCTTCGAATGTTTACTTCAAATATTTTTTGTCAGAGAGTCGGCGAGAAATTTAATCTCGAATTGAATCAGATGTAATATTTATATATATATATATATATATATATATATATATATATATATATATATATATATATATATATATTACATATGGACCAATGCTCATATATTGAGAAAAGTAAATAATAATTATTGTTCAAAGTTGGCAAAGTTGGTAGGTCATCTTTGAGGGGAGGATTCCAATTAAAATTTTAAAAAAAAGAAGCTTATATCTGAAATGCATTAATAACTATGAATTTGGTTCCGTCAAAACATTACTGATTCAATTTTGACAAAAGTTTATTAACATTGAATCTACAATGCACGGAACAGCAGAGATAAAAAATCGACGTGCCAAAACGATGCAGTCCTAGACGGACAGTTTTGAACGTCATCGTTCCAACATGACGGTTTTTTTTCCTCTATAGTTCTCTTGGAACGCTAGGAAGACAGATCGAGAAGAGCCACCTCTAAACTAATGACCAGTTTTAAACATTGAGGAGTAGGTTGCATTTAGTTGAGAATCTGTAAGTACCCAGAGTTTCAAAATACATAGGGAGACAAGTATATAGACAAAAAAATCTATATACTATATGAAATATGGTATCAATCACAACTGAATTAATCTTACTCCTAGAAATAAGGAAATCGCTTGAACCCTTCTTTCTCTAATCAAAAAAATGTCATCTTTAAATCGAGGACGCTCTTAACTAGACTTATTTTCGAAGCCCACGTCACCCTCTTCAGATTTTAAAACCAAATCAGTCCAACTCGTATAGAAACCGAGAATCTCCCTAAAATTCATTATAGCTCTAAACAACTGTAACATTTTAAGACAACTTCGCCATTTCCAATATTTTTAGAAAAAAAAACTGCTAAGACCTTTTTCAAAACTGGTATATTCAAAAACATGATTGAAAATAAACACTTAACTTATATGGAATGAGGAAGATGAAATAAAGTTCGTCACAGTTGTTTTTTTCTATCAAAGTAACTGTTAAGTTATGTGAGTAAAGAAAAAAACAGCTGACATTTATTTATACATGGCTATCAGAACTAAATATATGAATTTGTATCATTGTAAAAAAATATTTTTTTTTTCGACGATATTGAAAGGATTTGTTAAAAATACGAGCCTTACTTATTCGCCAAATAACATCATCCATTATACCAATTACCCTGATTGGTGGAACTTGTACAGAGACAAAAAAAAACAAGAATTATTACGAAGAAATGGGCAGATATTATGACGGAAGGGCAATATAAGAAATATTGAAGATATAGAAAGATTTTCCGAGTGGGAGAGAAGGGCAGGAGGAACGGAGGGGTAGGGAGAGATTGAAATTCCAGCACGCCCGGGTTCACAGACCCCAGTCCATTGATAAAACAAACAGCTCCGCTTTCGCTACCATTTCACCACTACTCACCTTTATTATTTTTTATTCTTTCATCAGTCTTATTCGCCATTTCGAAATTGTGTATAATATACCAAGTATCACCACAATTTTATATTAACATACAATAGTGACGGATCCAGGAATTTTCTGAGGGGGAAGGGTGCGCGCGAAGGTGAATTCCATAAACAAAGTAAAAGGTCCTCAATCCTCTCCAGCCTTGAAAATTTAAAACATTAAATGCACTGTTCGCGTTTTATTTAAGATCCACATTAATCAATCAAAATTCAATTATCACATCAATAAAAGCGGATGTTGTATGCGTAATAGAAGTTTTCAAGAAAAAAAATAATTATTTTTTACCTTCCAGGAGTCAGAGGCGCGTACCCCTCCAGGGTCCACCAGTGGCATACAAACACCGTTGATATCTTCCAAATCAACTTGTCTGGAATTCCTTTATTATTAACAGACCAATTGGCTGTATACTGCTACATTAGACAGACGGATAAATGAATATGTATATATAAAAATATTTTGGCACAAATATTTTCCCTCGCGTGTAACTTCATCTTCAGCAAGAGAAATGGAAATATTTCGAACAAAGAAACTAGCATCTGCTTCGTTTCATTCCAACACTAGTCTGGATGATTTTCTGAAACTTCCTTCTAATCACAACTATAAAAACTGAACAATTCCTTCTTTATCCAATCAATTAGTACAAACCAGAGCATTCCTTTTTCAAACCATGAAATAACGTTTTGTTCAGGAATTTTTTTTCGTTGAAAAATTTTGTATCGCAAAATCTGTAAATTTAAAGATGATTCTTCCTCCTCTAGAAGAGGAGTAAGAATCAGTAAACAAGCCATGGTAAATGAAAAAGATAGGTGATGCAAAACAGATTTTGACTATAATTGCGATGAGAACTTAAGCTTTCCAGACAACTTAATGTCGAAAGCATAGATGCTATCAGCAGATGAGATGATACTTTATGGGCGTAAAGGTACATGGTGCATGCTCTTGACCATATCTAAGTGAAGGTACAAGAAGTACATGGTGCTTGAGCTTCACCACATCTAAGTGTACCCTTAATTGGGATCAACAGGAAATGGGTTGTACTCTTAATAGCTACAATTTAACGGGGTTTCTTACTGACGCCTTCAGCCCTAACAACCAGGAGAGATTCGCAATAATGCAAGAAGCAGGAGTGAATCCTCAAAAATGGTTATGAGATTTTACAGGAGTTTTACAAAATCCAGGTTACTTGGTTCGGTTTGGAAAAAACATTGCTCAAGTCTAAAAACTGTACAATTCTACCAGATCTAGTAAGTCGAATTCTCACCGGAAATAGTTACGAGATTCATCTCATCCGTTCCTATACCACTTCAAAGCGGATTTCCTAATAGGCCTAGAGTTCTTTCTTATGCTCCACAGGAGTACCTCTCCTTCGCCTACCACAAACCTTTGTCAGGCTTCAGGTCGTAGATTAGAATTCGAAATTCCTAATGTTATTTTTTAAATTTTCTGTATTTAATTTCTCATACGTGTCACCATTTTAGAAAGCTTTTTAAGAACAAAAAAAAATATTGCTTTTCTTTAATGTTTCTCTACAATAATAGGAGTCTTAAGTAAAGTTTACATGTTACAACATATCGCAGGCCTTCACGTACACAAAGTAGGTTTTATCGGATTTTTACACGATGTTTTCTCTTTATCAGTTTCAATTTCCAAACTACAACCTTTACTAAAGAACTTAACTGAAGACTCGAACTAAGGATGACTTTTCTGAAAATCGCCTACT
This sequence comes from Rhaphigaster nebulosa, assembly GCA_948150685.1. Classification (NCBI taxonomy): domain Eukaryota; kingdom Metazoa; phylum Arthropoda; class Insecta; order Hemiptera; family Pentatomidae; genus Rhaphigaster; species Rhaphigaster nebulosa. The sequence continues at coordinate 39,949,069 of OX411309.1, forward strand.
AGTTAGTATCTTGAAGAGAATGGCTCTCAAATATATATGAAAATATTCTCAAAACGGATTACTCAGTGAGCTGCGCAACAAACCTGAAAACTGGAGAGATTATTTGAGAATGGACACCGCTTCCAATAGTTTATTACTATAATTTGTGTCACCATACATTGAGAAAACAGACACAGCAACATTCCTCGCAACTGGACAAAGATTTATGAGCATGGAGTTCTCAATAATTATATCCGAATCGACGTTGAATAAAATAATTTCCAAAACCTGTAAAGCTATCTATTTATAAATTTTAAAAATATCTATTTATAAGTATTAAAAAAGAGTATAGGTAAATAATTTTAATAATTATAAAAACATAATTTAACAAACAATATCCTTAGAAGTTAAATTTGTACATACAAAATTACATCTCTACATTATCAACAATATACAACTTCCCTGCCTTTGGTTCCCCCCCTCCCAATCTTTCGATTTCATCTATTTACAATTATGTAAAAAGATACAAGAAAGTATTTACAAATATTTACAGTGGCCCTTTCATTGACTTATGAGATTTTAAGGGGTTTGACTTATTATTATTTACTATTAAAAAATAGGTGTAAAAAAGCGTATGATAAGTCGTAAGATTTATAACCTGCCTTAAAAAAAGTCAAAAATGTTTTTCATCCATAGCCACCAAAATATTTCCTTCTACGTTAGAGGACATACTGTTAATTTTTATTGCTCAATACTTCACTTTCAAAAAGTGTCATTTAATCTAAAACTGCTAGATTAAATTGAATAAGAACAAAACTGTCATCAAACATATTCTGATAACGAAAATGTATGTAAATATATAGGATGAAATAAATGGAGTATAAACTAAAGAAAAATAATATAAATTAGAACTTAATAATAAATCGATAATTCAAATGTTTTATAGATATAGAAAAAATAATTTACCTGTAAAAGAGGACACAGACAATAGCTGTAAATGAGCTGTTTAGGTAAAAAAATCTTTAAGTGGTCATAAGGTAGAGGAATTCTGCAACAGAAACATTCAGAAAATATCTGAAGTTCGATTTCCAAAACTCTTGTAGATAAAAAACAGAATTGTAACAAAAAAAATTTTTTTAATAATTGTTTTAATAACTTATTTATATTTTTTTTTATTTGCTAGAGTAGAGGACTACTAGTTTAGCGTAGATTTTAAAATTGTTTGTGGTAAAAAATTTATAAATAAGGAGATATAATGATTCACCAAGGGTATATTAAATTATGAACGAGCCAATAAATCTTCCCATTCACGCTTCGTTATGATCCATTGCATTCTACATTACACTAGAGACCTTAATAACTGTAAGCTAAGATATACAAATAAAATATTACTTGGAGATATTGGTGTTGCGGATGTGCTAAATAGAGGGCAGTATTCCCCCTGACAGAGTGGCATTCCATCGGCGGACTATTTAGGCTGGAGAAAGTGCGGCAATGCCCAAGAATGTACCCTTCGAATTCCTCAGCCTCACGCTCAGAGGATAACCGGATACCGTTATATTCCTAATATTTATCAATTTAATTTGTTCAATTTTCTATCAATAAAGATATTAAACCAATATTTAAAAAGGTTGGTACCATTACAAACCAACATTTTATAATGGATCTCAGAAGGGGGATAAATATGTTTTCTTAAAAAATGCAAGTGAAAAAACTGTGTACGAGTACATATGCTGCTTCAATATTTTCTCTACGTTTTAATCACGTTGATTAAACTTTTACCATCAATATCTCAGAATAGTTATTTTTCAGGCAACTCCTAAATATTATTTGGCAACACCCAAAAACCTAATATTTTTGCTCTCGGTTTGATTTTGAGGAGCCAACTCGATTATTATAATAAAGCAGTTAATAAAATTCAACTTTTCAAAATGACTGATCCATTTATATTTGAAACAAAATATTGATTTTCTAAACTAAATTAAAAAAAAAAATAAAAAAAAAGTCATTTCGGAGGAAGGACGCGAGGCTAAACCCCTTCAGGCCTCTCTCTCCCTGATAAACATGCATATATATATATATATATATATATATATATATATATATATATATATATATATATATATATATATATAATTTAGTTTAGATATACACACGCATCGCAGCAAGATAAACAAAGTAAATATAAATAATATATAAATATGTATATAATATGCATAAAATATGTATGTATAAATATGTATATAATATGTAAATATAAATAAAGTATAAAACTTGTAGGTCAATATATAGTGCCTCGTTAATTCTTCATACGAGAAACCTAAAATTGCTTACAATAACCCTTTTTTTTTTTAACTTAATAAATTCTGTAATTCTGTAAATTCTTTTATGATTGATTAAAAAATAAATAATACTTCGTAATTGGAATTTAAGTTTTCGAAGAACAGAGTCTTAATGAAATAGTTTTATATTAAACATACTAAAAATATATAGTCTACTGTAGTATTCATAATGTGAATTTCACTCAATCAAATTTAGAAGATTAAAAAATCTGCCTCATCTTCAAAGTAAAATAAGGAAGGATATACTTATCCAGAAACATAATAAAACTGATCCGACAACTATAATAAAAAATAAATATATAATTTATTATATTATAAAAATATAATAAATATATAATAAAAAAAATACAATAAATAATGGTAAAAAACAGGACATCTATCACGCAATATAAATGAACTTTAAACTAGAAATTATTAAAAGTCGATTCTTGGAGATCAATCTCCTCGACGGGGGAACCTATCTCGAAAAGATAAGCTGAGATAACGCTATCGATATCAGCCCATTCATAAACACCCATTGATTAGATCCTCTCTTGAAAAAAATACTTCACGCCTCGGATATTTAACGCTCAGAAGTTGCTTTTACAATTTTAAATGAGATGGTGAGAAGTCAAGAAGTCAACAAGTGGCAATTTAATAATTTTGTGAAAACGTAGTTAAAATGTTTTGATACAACCTAAAACGTTGAAGATTCTACCATGCTTATATCATGACTCTTCTGTATGCCCCTTGAATATTCAGTAATATTGCTGTTAAAAAATATTTTATATGCATTAACTATTTACAACTTAACGCTTAACTCTATCCTTGAAAAAAGTCACTAGTACCCTTTGACTGCTCAACCCTTCAAACAACAAAATTCGTAAAATAATAATACACCAATAATAAATATAATCAAGAAAGAACACAAAGCGATATACTCACATTATTTATTTCCAGGTTCCCATGAATCAAGCACCGCAGTCATGTTTCTATACAGAATCTGAAAAAATTAAACTAAATAAAGCTTTTGTTTTCAATGCAAACTATATATACATATAATATAATTTAAAAAAAAAAAAAATTAAGGCAGGATTTATACTGAATCTTTTACTACATTCCCTAATGTGAAGTAGAAATGTATATAATATATATATTCCACTTTTTTATATTTAATTATGCTTGCTAGTCCTAAACACAATAACTAGTTTGTAATTCATATATTTATCCTCTGAATATGTTACGGAACATAAATTAACGTAAAATTTTCGTTCATTCATATAAAACAAAAAATACTTGTAGTATAAGATTTTATTATGATAAAGGAATTTAAAGATATCAAACATTCACGGTGTTTGATGTAATGTTTACCTAGGTATTATGGAGATATAATGTAAGCTGAACAGTTTTATAGCGCAACTTCTTTCGGATTTTTTTTCGCCATTTCTGAAAGTAATGAAAAACGCTCTCTAAAAAATCATTTTTTATTATACTATGCGCTATCACTTATTAAACAATTCTTAATATTATGCACTATAACGTATTTAGCAATTATTAATCCCAAGAACGAATTCCGTATCTATATCACTATACACTATAATGACATAAAATACGATTTTACAGGAGTAGAGAGTACGAAAAAATATTATTTTTTTCCAACTTTCAGGTGGTATATATAAGGCGATCCCAAAACTTCAAATTATAAATAATATTAAATTTTAACTCAAAATTGAACGAACCAAGTTATTTAAAATATCATCGCATTGACCAAAACCCGGATGTGATGCTGGAATCTCCAATATACAAATGATTACATCCACAATATAAAAAAGAAAACTTCATAAGTATCTTAAGGTAGAATTTTATCAGACATGCGAACAATTTTACAAAGAAACTAACTACAAAGAATTCTCCGTTTCACGAAACTTAAATCACCAGATGCTTATTTAAACCTACATTTTTTAAATTAAAAATAAGATTTTTTTTTTTTTTTACTTCTTTATTATAATTTTTGTTGTTCTCGTATCTATTATCACGCCAGCCCATCTGCTGATTGTTGATCATTGAGATTAACAGGTGTGGATTCATAAATAAAAGTGCAAACAAAAAAAAGTTTTAACTCTAAATAATTGAGTCTCTGTGATCTGCGGGCAGGTTCCTGTTTATCAATTATTTAGATACCATTCATAGACATTAAGGTCAGCCTCGGGAAAATAACTGAGCAGCTAAACGAATAAATTAGTTATAGCCCGGTCCCGAAGACCTAGTGTAAGTTTCTAACCTCAACACTCCATCTAATTACCGATTGAATCCATCAGGTTTAGTCAGCGATGTACGTTGAGATTAGAGACAGTCTGGTTGAATAGCAGAATGTTACCACTCGGAAGGTAACGAACCACATAGATAAACTTTATAAATAATTATGTTCTATAATATAGTTACATTTTTTTTATCTTTTTGTGCTAATACAATTAAATATAACATCCAATAATTGATTGTTAGCTCTACTGAAAAACGGCTAATACAAAAATGTGATTTAAAATCCTCGTCAGAGTAAAACGGTACAATATTTTCCACGCAGTGTTTGATTTTGATGTTCTCTGAATTCTCCCTCAAATGTTCCCCTCTTCTCCACTACTACTCTGGAGCTCGCTGTAAGAAGAATCACTGCCTGTACTATCTTTCGCACTAAAGATTCCATTTCGAGACGAAATATCGTACGAGATCAGTTGTAACAAAAACAAAAACAGAAATAACAACATAGAAGTTGCAAAATGGCTGCATCCATCGGTCCATCGACCAAAACAGCTGATGGAACCGATTGGTCACCAATAATTTAATCGTTGAATAAAGAGACGGCCCAAATGGTTCTATCGATGAGTTTAGAAACTTTCCTCTACTACATCTATCAAGCATATTCATACCCTTCGATGTATCGTTGAAGGAGTATTTTTTTGGGGGGAGGGGGTGGAGAGGGGGCTTTGTAGCTCGAATTGTTCTACTTTAGATGGCAGTTCTTGCGTCCGCGGCGCTAGGAAGACAAACGGTAACCGGACGAGAAGATAAGAAGACAACGCGGCGGCGAACTGACTTGGATCGATGGATTGCATTTGATTCACAAAACGGGACCTTTTTACCGATCATCTCCTATAGCATTTAGGACACAATGCTAAACGGTGACCATTTCTGGTAGGTCCGGAAATTACATAAATTAATAATAAACAAATTTAAGATAAAATAAATAGGAATTGGAACTACAAGCAATGACTCAAAAGAGAAAAAGGAGGGAAAAAAATAAAGAGAAAAATCCTTCTTAATATACAAACTAATTTATGATGTTTAAATGTAACTTTATTGATGACTCAAAATAATGAAAAAATCCAAATCCAAGAGTAATGAAGTTTCTGAAAAACGATTAAGTTATTAAGTGAGTATTATAATTCATGAAGTTTGGAAAAATAAAAAGGGAAAATTGAAACAAATTAAATAACTTTATAACAAATGCATAAAGAATAAGAATTGATCAATAATATGATCCAAGATTTATTTAGCAGTCGACGACACATCAGAATGGAAAGTATGCCAACTTGAGGAAGTGTTAGAGAAGTTATCTTAAAGTTATCAGTTCTGCTGTTAGTTAAACAAGTCGATGAACTGTGCACTCAACTCTACTGAAGGATCTTAGAGCACGTAATTGTTACGCAAGTTCTGCCCTACTGCCCCGCCTCCCTCTTCTTATTAGAAGATTTGAAAATATGTCTGTATGTTTGCACCATTGGTCGGAATATTGCAAAAGACAACTAGAATCAACGACCTTAAGCGATTATGGGAACATTATTTTCTTATCAACAAAAGGTAAATAAGAGAAGTTTAAATAAACACATAAGTTAGAATTTTGTTTTCGAAAAATCGGATGAAACTTGCGTGGAACAAACACCTCCTCTTCAGTCACACGTTGCCTACTTATTTTATTTGTAAGTTGCTCAAAAGCAAACTTTATAAATAGTTTGTTTATAAAAAGACACCACGAGTTTAAAAAAAATTTAGTTTTATCAAATAATACAAAATAAAAATAAAATAACATGAGACACTACGAATAAGAATGTTGCCATATTCCATCCAGGTTTTACGGTTTTTTCACGTTGAATCCTGAATCTGAGAGTTTAAGAATCTGTCAAATCTGACTTCCTCATAAAAGTTCAACAAAAGAGACCACCGCAAAAACAAAAATAAAATAACTTAAGGTTTACATTATTAAGGGAAAAAACAACATCGTTAGTAGTGGATAAAGACTGCTTCTACAGCTTTACAGCAGAAGTTGAAAGACCCAACTTCATTTTCAGGTTGGAACTATGATCTTAACAACTCGTTATGTTTAGCGAACATGATTTGTGAAACAGCGTTCTGAATTCATGCTCCTTAAAGGACAGCTCTTACCAGGTCAGAGTTTAAATTTAACGAGATGACAAGCGCACACTGCCTCAAAAAAAAAAAGTGCTATAATTTGAAAATATTCCAGCGTTTCATCAACATCCTAAAATAAACAAAACTTCAAATTTCGTCCTAACATCTCATAAAAAACGATTCACTTCAGGAACCTTCTTCCTTGAGGGTCCTAAGACGGTGACGACACCAAAGGCAGAACAACATTGCTTCAAAATCACTTTTAAGTACTTCGAAACTCTTGCTGAGGAAGGAAAAAACCGTAGCCTCTTTGAATAATTTCTTCAGGAGTTCCGTGAATCGAATCCTATTGTCATGTTGCGTCTAACTAAACAATTTACACTTCATAAATAGAACCTTTGAGGGAAGAAACAAATGTACGATATACAAGAGATACATTTGATATTATAATAGTTATTTTTTAGTACGTTTTAATAGGGTTCACATCCTCCGAGTGAGGACTCAGGCAGGCCAAGGTTAGAAAAGTCTGTTCTAAATTGTTGAACGTTTTTAACAACGTCTTCTAAGTACTCTCTTATTACAGGAACTTCTCTTTCTCAGAAACATTTCCTTCTTTAGCATTCATTATAATTGGGTGAGAAAGGAAGAAATTAGGCACTGCGTAGTTAACTCGGGATTCACTAAATTCTTGTTATACATTTATCTAAACCCCAAGGGAAAATAAGAAACGAAAATCAATGAAAGCAATGGAGGTGAATAAAACTATGAAGACTATAATAAAGTCAAATCATCTAAAAACAACAAAGATTAAAATAATGGAGTAAGAGAACATGTGAACGATTTCAGCCGTCTATATCATAGGGATTCGAAAATTATTCTCCCGGCATAGGACGGATAGCGACTGAATCGATTCGGTAAAGTGTTTCAAAAAGAGGAAGAATCTGTTATGCTTTCAAGATGGGGCTTTTCGCTTTGAAAGTCAAAAGATGTCCGGAATAAAAGCATGGCCAAACTGAATTCACTCTCACTGATGAAAACGAAAGGACATTTTGAAATACGGGCCTTGAACCATCTTGAGGGGACAATGAGATTCGATTATTTTCATAGATAGATAAGACTTTCAAACACTCCTCATACATTCCCTAGGAGTTTCATCTCTTTCCATCTATTATTTCCATCCTTCTAAACTCCCGAGATGAAAACTAAAACTTATAAGATATAAAGATTGAAGAACAGAGTTCGCTATAATATTTTTCAATTAGATAAATCTCTATTTAAATAAAATTAAATGATCATACAATTTAGTGATTGCGACTGAAATTTTTAAGTATCTTCCCTCATACAAACATAATAATGATTACTAATAAGAGACAACTAGAAGTATTAAAATATTATTTATCAGCATGAGAGGTTCAATTGAAATAATGATGTAACACTGATTCCGAAAACAGAAAGCTTATTAGTAATACCGTCATAACAGGAAATTAATACATTAATACAATCGTCAGATTAATTCAAGAATCCCTCCCGGCTTAACTCTCGTTAAATAAATACAAAATAGAATAAAAATGAATACTCTCTCAGTAAGAAACAAGAATGTCAGGCTTCTAAACCTAAAGGTGAATATTGCGGAATTTTGAATGAGACATTTAATATTCTTTATAATTACTAATATTGTAATTAATAACTAATAAAACATAAATGGTTAGGTACTAATAAAATACATAGAAACTGGTACTAGAATGTAAGGTAATTCATATTAAAAAATGAATTAAGTTGGAAATTGGCTGAAGTTAAAATAAAAACTAAAATCATTTTCTTAGTTCAGCTCACAAATGAATAGACCAATTATATTCTAATATTTTTAAAAGTACGAAGTTTTCCACATACTGAATCTACAAATGCATTCTCGAAATATACTTTCCTTTAACACTAGAGGAAATCACTGAATGGTGAAAGTTGAACATATTGGAATAATTTATAAAAAGAACACTACGTTCTACAATCCACAAGGCGAACGTAGGAAGTTATTCGCTTCACAAAATACATACCTCTTAAACGTTTATGAAATTTCCAAAAAATTAGTCGTCAAAAACTTTAAGAAAAAAAATCATAGATGTAGCATTCTACATGACTTTTTTAATATTTAACAAACATTGGGATCTCCAAACTGATAAAAATATTTAAGTAAAAGCACCTCGTGAACAAGTAACAATATTTTTTAAATAGTTAAATTTATAACAATTTGAAAGCATAGCTTATAATCTTATAATGCATAAGGCTGACTTATTAAGTTATTGTAAATACAGAGCTACTGTAAATACCTGTGGCACTCCCGTACGCACACCTATGACCATGAGAAAACAAATATTTTAACAGTCCTCAAGAAGTTTATATCAAAGAGGAGTATCAACATTTTTTTATACGTGGGCATTCCAGTAAAAGTCACTAAGTCCAGGTATGCTTTCAGTTAATACATGACCAGCTACCTAAATGCTAACGATGTTATTCTCAATTAATCCTGAAACCACTAAATTAGCAATATCTACTGAAAATACCTATGGACTTTCAAGTTGAAAATAATGGGATTTTACACATTAAATTTTGGTGTATTCAAGATTATTTCTCTTTTATGCAACATCCATATGAGAACTAATAATTAACTATTGACTGGTACACGGCTTTCATTTGATTCACGCAAGGATTAGTCAACTAATGTTTACATGAATTGCGATCAACTTTTATATTATTGTAAGAGTCACTTATCAATATTCTAACCATTTCAAGAGTTCTTTCATTTATTTTTTTTAGTGCTCTTCACAATCAAAAGTAGATCCAATGGTATTAAGAAATAAGATGATATAAAAAATGTAATACCTTGTTATATTGACCTCAACCTGGAATATTCAAGTTGTGTTATAAGCAAGAAAACGCGAGCTATTGTAAATCGACTGCCTCATATCCATATTATCAGTACTACAACAATCGACTTAGTTCTATCTATGAATCGATCATGATAATGAGGGCATTATGAATGTTTTAGATTGTTACATAATTGTATGTAATACCAGGCAGCCTGTGATTTCATAGGACAAAAGTCGCCGGAATGAGTAAGGGCTTTAATGGGTCCATAGAGGAAGCTATAAAGATGGAGAACAATAGAATAGAAGGCGATATGAGAATCGATTGAGAAGAATCGTCATTCATTAACGAGCCGAACGGAGATCGGGATGACAAATATTTAACATTTAGCCAAGGCGGTGGGAGGGGGAGGAGGGGAAGCGACGTCACCGTCTCGCCTAATCTTCTCCTGGCGCCTGCTACCGCCGCGAGCAACACCCACCCGTCGCTTCATTTACACTACAAGTAGTCTTCGTCCTTCTTAGTCTATCCCGAGGGCATTACAGGTCGTCCAAAGGGTGGCGTAGTAATTAGCAACGTTCGCATCTTCGTAGGGAGAGACGAATGACTAGGAGGGATTTAATAACCAAAAAGAAAGGGGAAATTGTTATTACTATCATCAATCATACCCACATCATCTGGAACTTCGTTTGTCCAATCGAAATCAAACTAAAAAAAATGTTTTTAATCAAAATCTCTATTTATGGTTATATCGTGGGGCGCTTTCTACAAGGCAGTTACAGCGTTTCCAGCAATAGCGTAGCCAAAATTTCGTTTCGGGGGAAGGGGACCATGATAGGTCTACCTTTAAGGAACCCACAGCAATTGGAGATATCCGTGAGCACTCTCTCTATATATTTTCTATGTCAAGGTATATTATTTATGAATTAACATTCAAACAGATTTATACAATTTTTGTTTAAAAAAACCAAAGCCATAGGAATTTTTTAATTTCGACGGTGGGAGGGGGAGAGGAGGATCTAGACCCCTCGAATCTCCCTTTAGGCTACGCCACTGGATTCGACGGAACTAGATATTTGACCTTCCCTAGTTAAGTAATGGATTTTTCTCCCTGATGATCAACTTATTTATTTTTTAAAAGAATAGAACTGTGGATCGTGTACAACTACCTGGTTGTACGGCAGCCCCACGTTATCACGAACACGGTTAGCAAGAAATAACAGATAATAAGAACTGATTTCTTAGACCCGTCAATAACAATGAATTTTCTGTCATATTTTTTAAGAAATCCCCGGTTTACACAAATATCGCACTATTTTAGGCAACGGTAGAGTGAAATTTTCGGCTAACACGAACTTATTCTAGGTACGAATAATTTGTTAAAAATTTTATGTAACCCCTCATCTGCAATGTACATGGATCTGGTTCCTATTTCTTCCCTTAAATTGAGGTTTAGCACTATTTAGAAGAAACATCCGTTTGAGAACTCGTTCGTCTTAAACGAAATTCCGTTTAACATGAACTGGAGAATTCGGTCTCCCGCCGAGTTCGTGTTAACGAGAGACTACTGTAGTATGCTGTGGACCTAGCCTAATCGAACATTTCTCAGCAATTAACTGTTTTGCGAAATTATAATTACCCAGCTGTAGGACTCATCCCCCTTCTTCTCGATATATACAAATGTATGTATTAGAGAACAATTGTCAGTTCACTAAGGAGATAAATTATATAATCATGATATTTATTCATTTCTTACAACTTATATTAATTACAATAATTAGTCGTTAAAAGAAAATAAATTCGAAAATTATTACGATATAACTATCGCCGTGACTTCACGGAGATGCCAAAGACTCCATCACGGACTGTCAGCAGTGAAGTAATATACGGAAGGCCCAATTAATAAGATTTTCCTGCCTGAATTTTGTTGTTTGATGAACTTTAATATCAATTTGGTGCAAGGTTAAGTTTTAAAAATTTGTTTTAATTTCTCTGTTAACAATAACTCATTGGTAATGGAGATATTTTATATTTTTTACTAAAACCGGAAAAAACAAAGCAAAAAAAATCATATACATTTATATTAATCCATCCTTCTGAGTACCTAACAGAGATAACACAGCCATTAATACAATTAAAATTAAATGAGCCACCCATGGTCTTCATAACAGTTTACTTATATTATTAGTTAAAAGTAAACATTGTTGTGACAAATGAAACATATCGTGCTTAAGTTCGAAAAAATCAATAAATCTATCATTATACCATAAAAAAAAAAAATTCTACTCATTCAATGGAGATTTCGTAAATCAGAAACAATTACTTCTTGTGAAATTGAATTTGACTCACGATTTGCCACTGCTTAAACGTCAATATGCCAGAAAGTTAATTAGATGAACTCTTAATTTTTTATATTAGTTCTTTGGTAAAATTAACAATTCCGATTAAGAAAAAAACCATTGAGGTAAATTATAACTAAGGAAAAATTACAAATGGCGTTACAATAAAAACACACGTAATAATCAGCTGATTTATTTCATTAGTGATTCATATCTTGGTTGATAGGATTAATCTTTTAAATTCCTATAGCCACACCTGTTATCTTATCCTATCCTGCGTCTGAGATAAAAGAACACTTTAAGGATTGACGTAACATTATTATTTTTTTGTTCAAATAGTGATATCATTATTATAACATAAAAGTTATGTAATACCTCAGTTTGATGGGAGATAGGAAGGAATTAAAAAAATTTATAGATTAGGCGGATTCTGCTAATGATTAAAAAATGGGTACATGTAAGAAATATGCCTTTATAGATCAGCCAAGAGCTATTTGCAATTGTGTTCATTCCAACGTGAAGTTTTAGAAACATCTAAAAGTGATGAACGGCCTCTTTAAGGTGAGGAGTGAACGATCGTTGATTCGAGAAAAAAGAGCAAATCAGTTGGACTGAGCGATTTCCAACCTCCATATCTTCATTCTAGTTCCAGTGGTCATGATCTCCAACCCCATCGATGTCTTATTTTTTCTGAACTAGAGACTTTACTCTTTTCAATCACATCATCCCCACGGAACTAACCTAGAAGAAACGGACTGCTTTTGAAACTAAAGCAGATACTACTTTTCAATTTTATTGATTTTTTTACGTTCCGAGCTGAAATAACAAAAAAAAAGTATTTATCAATTCCATAAAAAGTCAATTAATTTCCAAAATGTACTTGGATCTAAAAAAAACACAAACATTCAAGAGTATAGTAACGAACAATAAAAAAATAAAAATCTTAATAAATATTATTTTAACGTACAATTACGTTGAGAAAATGTGCCATTAGAGATTACAAAAAGAATTTTTCGATTTAACCTAAAGGCGGAAGTACAGTAAGGAAATAAAGTTGAACAATTTTGAGTGGTGAATCCATGACGTCACGGCTTCTCGTTCACTTGAACTAATGAAACTATTTCGATTTGATGATTTTGATGTTAGCAATTATTTACTCGCTTATTATTATTATTACTTATTTGAAGAGCAACATGAAAATTTTTTCGCTCAAAAATAAACACTATAAGTGATCGAACGCCTATAAAATCCCCATGTGGTTCGGAAGACACAACCTCTATTCGATTTTTTTATAACTTTTATGGTATTACTAAAAAAAAAAAAAAATCCATGGACTGTACACTGAGATCAGTTAAAAGACAGCCTTGGTTTTTTGAGATGGTTTTAGCGATAAAAAATGAAAAAAGATAACCAACACATAATTCTAAACTAAAATATAAATCCACGGTTTATGAATGAAAGAGACACGCTCTATCAAATAGGTTGCCCTATCTCGTTAGTCGAGGTTCTGAGGTGAATGACCCGTACGTTATTCCTCACAGACTATATTTCAGGATCTTTCTTCTCCTCAGTTTAAATAGCTCCTCAGTTATTCTAATGTAGCTGAATGGATTCTGTTTCGACCAAAGTACAACAGATACACTGATAGGTAACGCCACTTACTCCATGATAGGTGGTCAGATATTCGTAATATTGTATTACCTTTGGCCTACAGTGACAGTACGGGACGAAGACCTGTTAGATGAGAGAGAAGTTGCATTAGACCTGTTATCTTCATGAGAGCCTTATCAGGTTACACGCGACGGCGGGGAGCTGAGGTGTTTATCGCTCCGGCATGACAGCGATACTTATCAGTCATTATGGAACTAGGATCAAGTCTTAAAACTAAATTAATAACAAGAAGGAAAGGTCTACGAGATACGAATAAATAATAACGTACAAATAACTCCAAGCGATAATGTGCTTAGGGAATGAATTATTGCATAGCCCCACTCTTTAAAAAGCACCCTCTCATAAATAAGATCTGAAAATTAAATATAAAGTAATAAAATCATTATCAGCTCTTTTGAAATGCTTTAAGGATAAAATATTTGGATCCTCATGTGCTCTTGCACGTCGACTTAAGGTTGTTTTAGCCAACTTTTCGTCAGTAATACCACTTTGGCGTCTTCATATTCTAAACCTCAAGAACTTAAATTCGTGAACCAACAAACCTGCCTTCTACTCAATCCTTGTATACAAGATCTCAATATTTCCACGTGTAGATCCTATCTCAATGCATCTCAATACGCAACATCTTTTGGAAAATCGTTAGCCATTCGTACAACCTCCTTTCGGAATTCACTTTCTATTTCTATCAGTCCTGATTCATCTCCAACTTTCATACACGAGATATGATATCCTTCAGATGCTCAACTATCATATTCTACGTATACCATATTATAAACAATATTTATATAGAGACGCTTTTATTATTTCAAGTGCTTCATATATACTTAATCTGATACTGTTTTTAACATGTGTTTGTTAGTTTACCTCCTGAGTCTTTGATGAATTTATATGTTTTTTCATCTAAATGAATTGCAAAGTTAGAATTATCTGTCTTATTATTAAATGCACGTATATGTTAATGCACTTGAAATAATAAAATCCTTCAAATCCAATCCAGATTTTTGCCTAAATGACCAAATAAATATCTTCAATAGTCCAATCTTAAATTTATTTTCATCCATAAAAGAAAAACAATTGCTCACCGGCATTACTATAAAAACTCAGATCCCCAAACCGTTTAACTATAAACACCCCACCTTTCTTCCATTCATAGAATCCAAATATCGAATAAAAAAAAATCCGTCCGCAAATGTATTTTTTTTTTTTTTGGTGCTTTTATTGTATTTAAACGAAAGCCGACGAAATTCCCTACAAAAGGAAAACAAATCATTGAAATCGGAAATTAGCTGAGATATAGCGCAATGAACTTTGTAGGATAATTCTCCGACGCGGCTGGTTATCGTGGCCCTAGGCCACCTGACTTATCTATTGGGCGGGTCTTTTTCGTTTCGAGTATCGCAGTTACTTACCGGCGACTTATGTGATCACTAGTTTAACATATAACGCTAAATTTTAGGTTATCAATAATGTATGCAATGGCCAACAAAAATAAACATTTATATTCATTGTTAAACCATAAATTAAATATGCCATATAAAAAGCTTAATAGACCCAAACCCTGAAGGTTTAAAATGCCTCATATCCTCAACCATTTTCAGAAAACGGTCCACATTCTTCCACATCTTTGCTTCCACAGGAACTCAACACATGTAGAAGTCGAGTAGTTTTCTTGAGGTACTACATATTAACTCGTTTTTTCTTTTGGCAAGCGCCCACAATCCCTCAACATCATTAGTATGTACGTCATATAACATATATGTGATCCATATAATAACGAACACAACTATCCTCGGTATTACCTACATTTTACCCGAATTTAGAGCCTTGTAGTATAAAAAAAAAATGTAACGAGGTTAGTTGATAATAACAACAGATGTTTAAAATTAAGCATGCAAAATAGTAGGCATTATCACAGAAATCACCGGTTAGTAACAGCGGTACTCGAAACGGAAAAGACCCTATTGGGCTTATGATTTCTTTCTACCTCTCTCCTTTATCCTTCCTTGGATTATTTCTGCACTTCCTTTTATCTCTTCTTTTTTTTCCTACTGGAGTGCACATCAAATATTTCCTCAATATCATTTTACCTTCTGATTACATGTCCTAACCATCACAGCCTACTTGCATTGACACAGTTTTTTCTTAACACTCCCAGTTGCGCACTCTCACGCCGATCATCTTGGGACAAGATTCAAATTTCTTTTTCTCGGATACCTACTGCTTTATTTTTTTTTTAATTGGAGAGAATAGATATTTTTGAAATATTACTAAGCGGAAGTAATAAACCATTGTGTAATAATTTGCTGTTTTTTTCAGAATGCTTAAGTTGGTGATATGGATACTTGAGCGATCCACCATCCCCTCCACTGCTTTTTGTCTGTTTCATAAACAGAAAGCCAATGTACAAATGGATTGACAAATGGATTAATATTCAGTTTTAGTTTTCTTATAGAAAGTTGAAAATTTCTTCCATTTCTCAATACACACATATATTGTCCGATCGGGAGCGGTCCAGTTATCTTCATTTACTTGTAAAAGTCACTCCGACTTAATAGTATAATCTTTGTAATGTTTCTTAAAATACCATTAAATATTTCTAGATATAGTAGAAGTATCGACGTAGTTAAGAAAAGGCAGGGAGCGGAGAGCGGGATTGGCGCCATGATAAGGGCTTATCTCCTTCTCTGGGCTGGATCAATGGAGGGCATGACTGCTTCCTTCCGCTGTCACCGATTGGTCCAATTCCGCTCAAAAAACTAGCAGACACGAGCAATAAAACATACGACGATCACGTGATGCTCACGCCCAGTGTCCGGCGATACGATCGGGCAAAAAAATAATAGTGTCAAGTATAGTACAGTACCAACAAAAATATATCTGAGAAGCAGCAGTGGAGTTTAAAAAAAAAAAGTTAATTATTGAAAAAAAAAGTACATATTATAAAGAAAGTAATAAAATTAGGAGTTATACATATACCATGAAGAAAGATTTATTCCTTCAATGGCTGCTAAATTTCTATCTGTCTGTCGGCAAAATGGATCTCTAAGGATTTTGTCTTAACTTTTAGAAAAAGGATTTATGGGCTTCAGAAATCGATTGGTATCATCCTGTATCCGATGTAGAGATATTTGTTAGTACAAAGAAAAAAAAAAGCAGACCAATAAAAAAAAAAAAAAGATTTATAATTTATAATTTATAACAAATATATCGTCGACAAAACTTTGAAACAACTTAAGCCCAACACTGTTTGATTAAAAACCAAAAACACCTCAACATGATGAAAACTAAATTTGTTAAATGTTTTTTGTCTCTCTGTAAATTAAGGATTTGGCAGTTATGTGGTTTCATATTATTGCAAAAGATATATATTATCTGTACGTCATAGGTAAACTGTCATACGTCCAATTTTGCTAATTTGGATTTTATTGTCGTATCTGGCCATACTTTTCGAGTAAAGTATCGTGAATAAGCTGAAAGAGTAATACAATATGCAACATTTGAAATATAAAGATTGACCACTATCCACAGCAAGCAATACGGTGCCATTTGAAATTTCATTTTACTCTCCTGTAAAAATTTGAAAATTTTACGACAGTTTATTTCTGACTTAGAGATATAAAAATGGTAAAAAAAATATGTCCTGATAGGCGTGACCCTCAAAAAAACCGAATATATATATATATATATATATATATATATATATATATATATATATATATATATATATATATATATATATATATATATATATATATTAAACGTTATGGTAAAATCAATTTATTTATTTGTTTAAAGTATCCACGATGAGTAACCCTCCTCATAAAATAAAAATAATTTATAAAATAATAAATTAAATATTACCCTATAGATATGTTTAAAATTGAGTATAGAATCCATTGCATTTATAAATATGTGAATAATTGTTAACTTTGAGTTTACGCCACAGAAGTAGTTGATGAACGCAACTAAGAAACATTTTAAATATTCATTGGGCCCATTACGCAATTGGTCGCTTCGGATCAAGCCGGCACAGCCTTCTAGAGAATAAACAATTTCGTATTTCAAGACGTCAGCTATTACATTTGTAAATATTATCCGCTCTTGTTCTGTTTTACGTATAACATTTTCATTACAATTCTTAAAAAAAAAAAAAAAAAAAATAACAAAAATACTAAGGCGCTTTACCTACATCCACAATTTTTTATAATTTTAAAACAGACATCATAAATTTACAAAATAAAAAGACTCGGAAAGTCAAATAAAGCCCATCCTATTAAATGCCTATTAATTATAAAAAAATGTATGTTGGAATACATAAATGATATTTAATTCAATATAATTACGAAGATTATAACAATGTAAATAAACCTCTTATTAAGGGTATTAAATTGAAACGAAAGAGGAAAAAACAACACTAAAATAATCAAAGACGATATAAAATGAACTTATAACACTCGGAAATAAAGGAGTACTAAAACCATTGTTATAACGGAAAACAAAAAAAAGGAAAAACTTTTTAGAGCGCTTGCGCCGAAAAATAATCTTATGTTATTGAAATAAAAAACAGCTTACGAATTAGTGAACGTGATTGAAAGAATGAAAAACAAAACAAAACGTCTGTATCTGAAGTTATATAGGGGGAGAAGATTTTACGTCTAACATATGAATGAAGCATAGGTTCGAAAATCAGAACAAGAAGTGGCTCACAGATCCCACATTTTGTTTTGATGCATAAAATTTCAAAAACTGAATTAACCCTTTTTAATCGAAATCCTAGTCACAGTTCTTTGTAAACCGTATATTTTCAAATTTATCACTCTTATCATAATTGAAATTCAAAAATTAAGAACTTATCAACGGCCAACATTCTAAATATGTGGCACAGTACTGTGCACTACGGCTTTACAATTTTTTGAAACAATTGATTAGAAATCGGTGTTAATTTATTAATTCTATATTTTATGGCAAAATCCAGTAATTATTCGTTAATCCCAATCTTAAATCTAAAATTTGAAGAAAGCCTCATTTTTCTTCTTTTTTTAAAATAAGAAAGAGGAAATAGTGATAATAGTGTTAATAATAGCTTATTAACTGCAGCAAAAACATAAAAACTTGGATTAAAGGACAAAATAGATTTTTTTATGAAGCACGACCTTTCAAAATTGAGACCAGCATCTAAATTACTAATCTCATGAACTTGAATCTCTTGAATACTGTATTAAAATAGTTCATATGTCGTGAGACTTACTTTATGATATAACTTATGTTGGTTGTAGTATGATGGTTGAACGATAGTTCATATTTTATATATTAGAAACGTCATATTCTCCTTAAGATAATAATACGGAATGCTTCAGAAATTATATCTAGTAACTAAAATTTTTCTATCAGTAATAGGAAGGACCATCAAACAGCCACGCATACTGTAAATGTAATTCCACATACTTACTAAAGTAAACCGTTTTAGGCCCACACAAATTATTTCAGGACAACTATTGAGGATTTTACAAGCACCTACCAATAAACAGAATGAAAAGGAACTGGATGAGAGATCTGCGGGTCCGAACTTCAAACCAGTACCAGTTGCCACTGGGAACTGCTCTCCCTCATGTCTCTCATGTCAGAGTTGTGTTGTTTTTTCTTCATGTTTTTACACACATCAAGTTGGCAGAGCTTCAATATTTCGTTGACAGGCGAAATAATCAACGAAGATCCCTCCAACTTTTAATAAAGATGCTCTGTAAAAGTATTGGTCTGGAAAATTTTCATAGCGAGCTAATTTAATAAAAGAAAATAAGAAAAAACGACTCTAACATTCGTAAAATCGTAGGTCCGAGAAAGACATGTTACAACTCAACAAGTTGTAAAGTTGATAACGTTGGGATTAATGATTTAATCTGATTTATTAAAAACCTATTTTCAATCAAAATAGTGTATTACAATTTAAAAAAAAAAGGAAGAAAGAAAAATAAAATAAATTTATAAACTAATCAAAAATGAATATTTAAGAAAATCAAAATCATTTTTTGAAAATGTTCAATTATTATAATTATTATCCACAGGTTTTTTAGTAAGTACAAACAAAATCAAATAAATTTAACCCAATATTGTTTTCCTAACAAACCTCAAATAACAAGTTTTTTAAAATCCTGTTTTATCAAAAATTAACTTATGAATTATCATAGATTATTTCTTCTTGATCGATTTTTTTTGGGGGAGAGGGGAGGAGGGAGAGTTAAAGAAAACAAAAAGAAAAAGAAAACAGACTTATAGTTTGGCATATATGGGTTGAATTGCATACATTTTAACAAGAAAATATTTTAAGAAGCTGTTCAACAGGGCTAAGTATAAAAACCGGAACGATAATCATTGAAATATTACAATTTGGTAGTAGAATACATTTTTTAATTTTATACTACCAAATTATTATATAATAATTTAATGGATGTTATTCTGTCTTTTTACTTGAATGCCTACGACTTAAGCCAAAACGTTGGCACACAATAAAAAAAAAATTCCACTTATTAGTAAGTTTTTCTTTATTGTCCGCACCTCCTCCCGACCAACTTCTACGGTCAACTACATCCGCACCAACTATTTTAATTTATTATAGATTAAAAGTTGACCCTATTGACAATGAATGAAAAGATGATGATGTCGGTAAGGAATGACTTATATTTATTGATAAATAACAATTCGATTCATATCGCAGGCTTCTAAGTTCAACGGCAAGTCGAGAACTTAGGTACACTTGAGAACAGCAGTTCTCAACTTGCCGTTGAACTCCTTCCTATCAAGAACGGAAGGCAAATGGCACAAATAAAGCAAATAACCTGTACTAAAAATGCATTGAAATAAAAGATAACATTCTTACAAGCCGAATATTATGGTAAAAATTATACAAACCCGATGTAATCTCCAAACAGAGGTTGGAAGAGCTCATTTAGTAAAATAGAGCCTACAATAATTTCCACATAACTAATTAGAAATTTCTGAATATATTTTATCCTCTTTGGTGTATTAACAACTGAAATCGAACGATACAGCAGATTTGCACGTCGAAACCGTACTTGAGTTCTTACTAGGTCTAAGGTGGCCGGCGATCTAGATATCTCATCGAGACAGTTCATCCTGTAAGAAGACACGATATAAAGATACTAAAGAGTGGAAATAGCAAGAACTAGAAGGCACAATAGAGATATACCTGTAGAGGGCAGGTGGAAGACGTGAGAGCTGGTGTGAGGAGCCGGTCCCACAACCAGTTCACACGATACTGCTCCTCACTCCTCTTATTCCCAGAGCCGTAGCAGTTCAGTTCCAGCTTCAGCTAGGGCCAGAAACTGGATGTCAAACCAGTAACTGCTAGTATCGCAAAACTAAGCCCACATTCCGATCATGTGAAGATACACTCGTATAAAGAACTAGAACAATATGGCCAGTTGAACAAAAATACCAAATGACGTTTCTAAGTCACTACTACCGTCACCGGCTAACTCTTCAATGAATCTAACTCAGATCATCAATGATTCTAATACAATAATATATCATTAAAATATATATTATCATACGATCGACCCCTCTTTTATGAAAGAAGACACGTAAGTAAATACCTTATGTTAAATTTCATAAAAATATATATCTTACTCCATCTACATCAATTCCATGGTCAATGAATTTAAGCTTAAAATTCAACACTCCTATATGGAGATAGATTTATATACAATGGGTTCCTGTTAATCCAAACCACGCTAATCCGAACTACCACTTAAAAAAAAATATATGAAGATTTGAGTTGAAGTATATACACATAATTAAATAAAACCGTAAGCATTAAAAACAGCTTATGTGCTGTTAGGCTTAGAAAATATAATTAACAAAATAAAATAATAAAAATTAAGTTATAAACATTTGGAAGCGTATTTATTATCTAAATTTCTTTATCGGTGGATATTAATTAATCTTCTGTGCAAAATTTCATTCTTAATACAATCGGTAGTTCAGTCCTTTCAAAAATATTATTAACTATGAGTCACGAGTTGTCGATCAGATGCTTTCAAAAGATGCTTTCAACTTCCAAATAAAAGAAAATTTTCAACAATATTTCAAGAAAATAAATATCAGAAGAGTGATTTACTATTGTGAGCATATTTATCATACATAATTTTTAAATTAATTTGTTATTAATGAAATTACCTTTTGTTCCCGTTCGATAAACCAAATGTTCCGCTAATCCAAACATTTTTTTTTTCGGGGGGGAGGGAGAGGGGGAGAGTATTTAATAATTGCCTATAATCGCCAAATTCGGCGCTAATTTTAAAGATAAGCATGGAAATTAGATCAAACGCTATTACCAAAAATTAACACAAAATACAAATCATAAGATTTGTATTTCGGTGGGTATGAAAATTATATTTTTTCGTGCATTTCGGGAGAGGAGGGGATATATATCACCCTGTATTTTTCAAATCACCAGATTTTCTTCATTTATAATGAAATCAGGTAATCATTTTTCTGCATTTTCTGATAAACCACGATTTCCTATCCTACTACAATAGGTTAATGCATATATTTCCATTCTTGCTTTCATGTAGTTTTAATTTGTATACCATGGATCATAAGCACTTTGTTGCTACACAACTGTGTTTATCTTTAAATACTAACTTTTTTTTTCTATTATAAGGCTCGGTTTGATATAAATAGGCTGCGTATAGATGGCTAACAATGCCCTTGTTAGCAATGAGACAGGGGTGTGTACGAGTCAGTAAGTGCTAAGTAGGGTGAGGCTTGGAAGGGTAGTACTTACCTGTTGGGTACCTCCGAACCACCTGGCCTCCCTTTGTTATACAACAGTTAACCATATAAATAGAGTATGTTCTAAATATAATTTTGTAATAATTTTAAAATGTAACCAATTTTGAAAAGAAAGTATAAAAAAGTAAGTACTAAACTACTGCATTGTCCACATCCGAAAAATATACCACGGATACAGTTTAGCACATGCTTAAATCGACTTTAATAAAGTAAAGTTTTGTTAAATATTTTTTTAAACTGACAAATGACGTCTGTTTTATACCATTTTCCAGTCTATTCAATCAAACCCAACACTTGATCAGACGAATTATTTTTTTTCTCTACCAAATGAAACCTTGTTCAGAGGAAAATAATTTTACTTTGAAATACTGTTAACACATGAACGTGGAAGTCCTGAAGTTAGAACCGGAATATTAGAGTTAAGGATGCACGAAATGGATAAACGTCGTCAGAAACTTTCATCAACTGTCTCATTGACAGATTTTAAGTTTTTTTTTCTTGTTTTTTTTTTTTTTTCAAAATCTTGGAGTCGAAAGGATCTGATTCCTATTATTGGAGGGGGAGGGGGCGAGGGTATGGTTAAACCTGGTTAGAACTCTAATTAGTTCTTCATACCCTCGAGATTCCAGTTTCACAGACTCAGAACTTAGGGCTAAATGTTTTTAAGCCCAATCTATGTATAATATTCGGTAAATCCTCATAATGTCTAATTCTAATCTACTTTAATCATTTTTGCATACTATCAAGTAAAGCTTGACAAATTTTGTATAACAAAAAAATAAATAAATAAAAAATAAAATAATAAAATTCAAAGTTTTTTTTTTTTTTAAATTGTTACAATTTACCATTCTTACCAATTCCAGCAAAATCGGAACCATATAATATTTTCTGCTTACAGTTTCTGAAAAATGTGTAATTCCGACTTGAGAATGAAAAACTGTAACGAAGCTTCTTACACTGAGGGCTCAAGGCATCCGCAAAAACAAAAACAACTATAAAATACAACATAGAAACAATAATTTGAAGTGTATCTAAATTGTGTATATTATATTCAGTGCTGAGCCGCTTCTACAAGTTGAATTTAAAATCCAAATAACTGGATGAAGATTGAAGTCAGTCAACTTTACAATATATCTATAAAATATCTATTGCGATCAACTATGAAAGCATCAGCCCTTCTTAAGGGTTTAAAAAATGTAGTCAATATTTTGAATGTATTGTGATAATTTAGAATTATAAAATATTTTTAATTTTATAAATAAAAAACTAAAATACAAGTTCATAAAAACTTGGGAGTTGTCTGATAAAAATACACCTTTTTTATTTGTTTTTCTTCTCAACATATAAATATAATTATATATTTCTTATAGGAAAAAAAAAGATTCTATATTTACGTTATTAGTTAGACGGTGAAAATTAAACACCGTTAAAGTTAATAATTTTTGGCAAAACAAGAATGGCTTGAGGGAGAAGACAAAAACAATTTTCGGGAGCTAAATTGGTTCGCAGCTTAGGCATTCTTCATGCCTGACCTCACATCCTCATTGGCCAAACTATTTTCGTCCAATTACGCCAGGCGAGCGATAACTTATCAACAATTCTAATTATTAAACTGAAAATTCAAAAATGTGAATTTCAACTAAATGGAAGGAAACATAACATAATATACTTAATACTAATAATTAACTAATGTAATTTAAGAGTATTAATAAAGATGATTTGCATTTTGGAGACTCCTTTACCCACAGAACTTCCACATTTATAATGCAAAAACTTTATTTATATGAAGGGGAAAGAATGTGACAAACTACAATTTAGAAGAAAATTAATATTTTGTGCAAAATGTTACTTTGTTTCTGTATATAGGTATTTATTATGATAGTTTGAAAATATTCCATGAGATAATGGTACTCTCTCATGGAATGTACCCTAACTGACATAATAAGGAGCTATATAAGGAAAAAAGTAGAGCGTTTTGCACAAAACACTCAGTGGCTTGTTAGATTCTCATCCTAAATCTTCGGCCTAAGTATAAAACACAAAAAGAATAGAAATTAATTTATTTCTGTGAATTATTGTTAAACTCGACTAATAAGTAAAATAGGTTTGTGCACAAGTGGGTTGTAAAAGTTGGCTTATCCATCGATTATAAATGGTCAAGTAAGAAACCAAATAACATTCTCCAAACGACCTATATTCGGAAAACTTGCTATCTTACTAACCACTTCCATATTCACTAAGATCAAACAGGCGGGACAGTGGATGATTTTAAACTGATCCTATATGAATACAAAATATTGTAGGTTGCAATTCTCATTAACAACACACCCACTATCTCAATCCTCAAGTATGTTATCAGACTGAAAAGTAAACATTTTTTTTTTCTAAAGAATATTTATTTTTAGAGCCCATTATTAAAATAACTGAACGGCTATCTACTTTAAATCATTACAGAACAAATTTCATAATAATCCAAAATACATAAAATAATTACAAAAAATTAGGACATAACATAACTGTGGTATTGGAAATGAAGGTATTCAATTGTGATCGAGTTTGTATAAGGAATTAAATCAAAAATCTGGATCTAGATAAGCGAAAGAAAATAGTCCAATGGAAAAATAAATGAGCAGTGCAACACTTCTTGCCGTTTCAGTCAGCTTCATATCAGTCAGCCCGTCAAAAGTGTAACATGTTCAGCACTGAGATTGTATATAAAAACACCGATTTGAAATTAATAGCCTAACCACCGTGATCTACTTTATCTAATTCATAGAAAGTGTTATAAATATTTAGCATTAGTAGTTATACTTCAATTAATTTTATCGACCATACCACTGGATAGTACGTACCTAAAAGTAAACAGGAATGTAGGAAAAGAAAACTGATCACAAATGTATCGTAACGAGCCCAAGAAGATGATAACGACACTCTTCACTACGGCTGCTCCAGCAGAGGGCGTTCTTCTGGGTGTCTTCCTCTGGATCTAGAGGACCTCTGAGGCGAAATCTGAAACAACGGAGATCAGGAGATGAATCAAACTTCTATACAATACGAATACACTAAAAAATATTTTGGTTTAAAAATTATTATACATTTCTTACTAGAAAAAAAAAACAGCTACAACAATAAGCAAAGTCGATTTTTTAATTTCTGATTATGGCGGGAACATACGCAGTATAAAAAAGAAAAATAATCTGAAAATATCATATAATCTTACAAGAGCTTTGAAAAGGCTTAAAAATTGAAAAGGTGGTGTGGCCAATTTCCAAATATGAACATATATTGTCCATCGCAATCCATATCTAAACGATCGAACATAAAATTATTTCCTTATCAATGTCGTAGTCTACTCTTTGGACCTTCACCGGTCTTCTTAAGCAAATTTGACATTATTCTCGGTTTTAAAAATGTTCGTTCTTCCACAACGTTTGAGATCCATCATGGACAGCAGGAAGTATATGATCTCTTAAATGATCAGACCTGCATATTTACAGTATTTCAATTAACTATGTACCTCTTTATAATCCAAGCAATATATATCTAAAGGCTGAGTGCGAAAGCTGCTTTGATGATAGAAAAGTTTGCGCTTAAGATTTATTCTGGTTAAGCATAATGTGTTCCCATCTCATGTATTTATCTCCATAGAAATACAGTCTTTATTGACATCTAGAAGTTCTAATTTGGCTAATAAATCTCAAAGTATTTATATCTATTATAAATGAGAAAAAGTGTTCGTGTAAGCACACATTTGCTGAGCAACCTAACTTCACTCTTTTAAAATGTATTAGATTAGAAACAAGATAAACCACAATTCCTGTATTGTATCACAAATCCGTATGTTACTTTAAATGTCAATTTCATCTTTAGCAAATAATAATTAATCTGAAGTGGTGTAAAACCTCTCATCTCCCTAAGTTTATACTTGTACACGTAACTTTAATTCAAGTCTTGCTCGTTCGTTTATTCAGTTTTGATGTAAAGTACGACAATGTTGTTTTATAAGCTCAATACAATGCAATACAAAGCTTAAGAACAGCTTTCAGGAACTTATAAAGAAGCTTCATAACGCCTTTTCCCGTTCCTGGAATAAATTTTCCCAATTTCAACCTGGGTACGGTTTCTCGTCTTTGTTAGAAACCAACTTGGCCAATCTCCTTAAAAGTTAAATGGCGTTCTCAAAGTAATTTCGAAGATGCTGTGCTTACACCGTTTGAGTGGTTATTTTCCTTAGGGTTAATCTCAAATTGCGATGCTTGTATATAATACAACTCATCTCATACTAAAAATTAACATGCTGACTTCATTGCCTCGTTGTAAAGATCAAACATTTTATGGCCGCTCTCTATCATCTATTTATATAAGAAGATATCTGCTGATTCTTCTGATAGTCCTGCAGTTTAAACAAATCGGGATCTACTGTAAACAGCGCAAATAAAATACAATATTAAAAACTTTTTTTGTAATGAATCGTGAATAGATTAAAAAAAAAATAATATATATATATATATATATATATATATATATATATATATACATATATATATATATATATACATATATATATATACATATATATATATACATATATATATATATATATATATATATATATATATATATATATATATATATATATATATATATATGCTGAATGACAGCTGAACTCTTCTTTCTTTTTTTTTTTTTTTGGTATCTCTGCGCGACTAAAACTATTCGTCAGAAGTAAAATTTACTGATGAGACGGTATTGACAGAACTCGAATTCCCTTTCTATCAGCAAGCCCATTATTCACCTTCAACGAAAAAGAGTATTAAAACTCTGTAAGAAAATGAGACAATGAGATGGGGAAGAGAGCTCTCGGTCACAAAAATCGGACCTTATACACTCCGGAATATTCCTATAATTGTTTTTAATTTTATTCCTGTTATTTTTAATCCAGCCGGTTTCTGTAATTAAAGAATTGCATATAGATGAAAATATATGCAAGGTATTTATTTGGAAACAAACTCAAACATTTATTTATATTAACAAAACAAACTATTGCTTACTATGAAAATTGGGCCTTACACTCCAGCACCAGTTTTTGAAAAATGTAACAAGTTTCGATCATAGGTGGGGGCTCAAAGAAATTGGATTTTTCCTAATTTTATTCGTTATCCTGAATCTGAACAGATTCTTACATATAGTGCTTACATATAAACAAAGTTATTTGGTGGTGTTGGAATCGAATTCTTATAAGCATGATTAAGTTTTGATGAATGATGTTTTTATCTTAATTATTGAATAAAAACTAGTCCTAATTTAAATTTGTCGACCCAATCTATAGAAAAAATAATTAAAACTAAAATAGAAAAAAAAAAGTTACAGAACGGGTAGAGGTTTTCAGCAGTCTGGAGTATTTGCTGATGAGGTATCTCGTTATTTACACTGAAGACTTTCCGAGAAAGATCTTGCTTCGATCGTCAAAATACAGGAAAAACAAATTTGCGAAACTGTTAGATTTGTTTTTGCTTGATATTATAAACTTGATCAATTATGCTCAACCATATCTATCCTCACCGAACAAACGATTATGTAAAAAAAAATCATAAAAGTATTTACTATATTTGAGGAAGATGTAGAACCGAAAATGGTATAAACTACAAATATAGATCTCTAAAACACCAAAAAAGTATTAAAAAAAGAGCTCTTATAGTTAAGAAAAATATACAATTATTAAGCACGTACTAATTCGATCCACTCATGGAATAGAAAATAAATTTTACACAAGCATTAGCTTAGGCCTGGGAGTTAGCAGTTTCAATAATTTCTGGGCTATAGAGGAATTTAGTAGGTAATTTAAAAACTATTTATATAGTTATGGAGCTTTGTAAAAAAAAACGCCGCAAATTATTAACACTGTGGTTAATTTTTTCAAAACATATATACAAGCTGACCTGAAAAAGCTTCGCTATTGCTAGATTTGATGTACATAAATTAAATAAACAAACAATTGAATGTCTGATATCATTTATTGTTTTTAATTAAAAAATAAAAAATACCCACCTCATTCCAGTAATAAACAGATTGTTGCAAACAATAGCTGCGTATTTTATTTTAGGTTATGAAGGTCATCAAGCCCCTAAATACAAAATAACCTTTCAAATAATAACCAACGAAACGTTGTTCAACCACATTTCTTGCAAATAATTTGTTCTAAATGACAATAAGGAATTAGGGAAATAAGTTTCGTGTTTTCATAATGTTTTTTTTTTTTTCTTACCCCCTTTTATTAAATAAAAGCAAAATCCACAATATCCGATTGTGTACAACCCGATGAATATAATTTTAGATACTTGAGCATTAACTGTCGCTGTATCTTTATTTGATTTAATATCCGTTCACATATTTAATCAAACCCATTATTTTTTTGTGGAGGAGGAAAATGGGTGTTAATATTAGTGTTGTATACGTGCCGTCAAAGATTGAGCAGTACATTAAAATACCGTAGCAAGTAATTTTGCATTATTATTTAAGATAGAACTTTATTTATTTTGTTTTAATTTATCAAATTATTGCTTATATAATGGATTATACCTTACACACTTCTCCAAAGCCAACAGATTTTTTCCCATAGCTCCTTTCGTTAAAACAAATAAAGTTTCATCAAAAATGGATCAGCAGTTTAAGAAAGATAGATACAGCACAATTTTCACCCAATAACTTCATATTTATATTTGAAGTCCACTTGCTTCCACGGTTATGAAGTTATCATGACAACGAAACGTACGCAGGTTGGACATTTGTTCTCAGCAATTTATTAATAATATTTTTAATGGCGGGCGATTATTTGTTTTACTCGATTTTGGATCCGATGTGTCTTGAAACGTAAAATCTCAAATTTTAAGAGGGAGGGGAAGGGGCATTTTTTTTCTTAGTCGATTACGAAGTTTCATTTTGTTAGTTTTCGATAAAATTTTCATTAACCGGTATAATCTAAATCCTGTCTGTGAGTGAATGAGAAATATCCATAATTGGTTGCCAGATAATGATGGCTACAAAGACTAATTGATGCTTGTAAAGTAGATCCACCATAAAGATGTAAGAGCAACCATACACGCAGAGGAAGGCCAGGACAGAGGTTGCTAATTTATTAATGAATTTTCATGTTTGCGAAGCTACTATAAATCCCATTGTTCTTCCGTCCTTCATTCGGATTAGTTTTAGGATTATCTACTCTCTTTACAGTCCATGGATTGCTTATTATGTTGTCAATTCATTATGAGTGGGAGAGTTCTTTGTCTGGTAGTCGTTGCCATATGAACTATAATTGATTTATATTTTCAACCTTTAAAAATAGAAACTGAAATTAACTAAAGAAATAGATTTGTACACTTAACCGACCAAAAGCCATTTTACACCAAATCTTGCTGAACTCGCACAGATTTTTTTCTATATTTTTTCAATATCTTGTTATGCTGATTCCAAAACACATTTGCTCTCAATCTTTATAAATGGAAGAATTATGGGCCTTTAAGATCGCTAATCGGCCGCCATTTTTAAACGAAACGACGGAAGGTAATGCCGAGTTTCGAGGATTAGTCTGGGGTCACCAGTGACTTTGTTGGCAAATCTCAATAAATAATCCGGAAAAAAAGCCGTGGACGGCCCGAGGACGGACGGATTTTTTTTTTATTCGATATTTTCATTTTATGTAACTAGAAACGTAAAATCTCAAATTTTGAGTGGAGGGAGTTGAAATTTTGTTTTTCTTGATCGATTACAAAGGTTCATTATTAAAAATAATAAGCCAAAAAAGAAATACTCTTATACTTTAACATTACAATTTTATTTCATTATAAAAGACGATATTTTATGACTGATGTTATGACAAATAGGAATATAAATACTAATACGAGATAAATATATTGTATCCACTAAATATTTAGTTTAATATTGTTATGGAGAAAAGCAATTTAAATTAAATAACATATTATTAATAATTTAAAATTTATTGCAGAAAAATTGCATGTCTGATGAGAAAAAAAATTAAAGGAGAGAAAGAATTCCAGAAAGTGGTGGAGTGGAGAATGAGATAGATCTATTGAAAGGGGTGTTAAGGTCCGAAGGTCGAGATCTTGTGGAGTGGGAGTGGATAGAAAACTTGAATTGGAGGAGCCTGTAGACATAGGGAGAGCGATGGTGGTGTAATGTATACAACTGATTGGGAGGGGAGGGGGAAAGAAAGAAAAGTTATCTTTCTCTTCTTTTTCAAATACGTATAAATATTTCTGAAATAACTTAAATAATGATATTAAATTAAAACTTAAATTAAGAACGGTGATACTTCAAATAATATTAAAAATACATATACTAGAACAGTGATCCTTATCCCCATCTAGGCCATAGAATGACATCAACAATTACAATATATACGATGTAACATTTTTTTTAAAAATATTTGATAGAGTTGACAATTAGCGGAGGAAGAGAACAATGCTAGAGAAATTGTATGCTAGAGCGAGAGAAGCCTAGAGCTGTTAGTGCAATTAGGCTGCCCCTAATAATAGCCGCTGCCATGCACTCGTCGCTGCCCTATTTCTAATTTTAGCTCTAGTTAGGTCTCTTCCCGTCGGCTCTAGGGACCTTTCGATATTTCCGATTCTAGTAATATCTATATCGAAACCAAAGTTAATTCAATAATTTGAACCAAATTAATAATTTTTAAACTACAATAATTATTTCTGTCAACGATTCTTCAATTCTAATAATAAGGACTTATCAAGACCTTCCTGAGGGTGTGTTAACTTTCGTAACTAACTTTGATCAAAGTAATATTAACTGTATTTAATTACGACAAAAAGAATGCTTGGAAAGACATGTGTGGAACCGGCGAATCGATTGCAATAATACAAGATAACATTTTTATAAGTATGCAAAAATTTAATAACGTTAGTAAGTGATCCGTTGCGTGACTATCAATACCATGTTTTCGATGTTAAAACGTCAGAGAAGCGACCTGATGAACGGGGATACGGCATTGCCAACCCTGAGCTCCTGAACCCTGTTAGTTCAGCTGCTATTTAACTCTGTCGTCAGTTAAATGTTCTCGGGTTTTTAACACATGCTCAAGGCTAGGGTATTTAAATACGGTCCGAGTTCAGCCGCGCTGCGGGCAAGCAATTTCTTGCTTCTTAAAACAATATGCGAATTAAAACATGAATTAAATTGCATAGCAATAATGTCTGAATATAAAAGTCCTATTTCGAGTATCTTTACAAAAATCAGTCTCATCATACAGTTGTAGATCTATGACTGTCCATTTTGCACTTCAGTACACGAAATACCACCATAAGTACTTTTTTATACTGAAGTATTCTCTTTCAAATGCATGCAGTCGCTGATTTAATAATTTATAACAGAAAATTGGAACACCAACTTCAACTGCCCATTCCTAAATTTGTAATTATGTATCAGTGCTGTTTCCTTCTGATCTTTTTTTTTTTTTTATAATTTATTTTGAAACTGTAAAATCGCATCATCCTACAACGGATATAACTAGAAATGATTCAATGTCATAGTAAGGACTTGCAAACTAACCTACAGATAGTCTAAAACAAAAATGACAATTATTTGCCTGTTAATCTTTTATTACAAACAGTGTTAGCAGATAATATTTAAAATACAATATAAATCCCCCTTTAAAACAATTTTAAACAAAAATAATAAAAGATTTAGTAGAGCTTTCGTATTTTATCTCCTATAAGATATTGGGAAGGGGAGAGGGGCCAAATGGAATCGAAGCTACAGAGTCTTTTTTAACGGGAGAAGGGAATGGTGAATTATGCATCCACAGCCTTCTGGATAAAATAAGTTGGGAAAATACTTCCTCTCTTAACTTATCTCACTGGCAGAGATTTTCTTTCAGACAGGAGTAATCACTGGTTTTAAAAATACATTCCTTCCGGGCAACTGAGAAATTATAACTAAACAGTGAAAAAAAGTTCATTATACATGTTTAAGTAAGCAATGTCGCTTCCAAAATGTAGCAATATATTAACATTAGTGCGTGTATTTTTAATGAGTGCCCTTTTCTTATCATCTTTTTATCTCGAGAAAATATTAAATAACCTATAAATGAACATTAGTATATACTAATGTTCATTTATAAATATTTATTAAACTAGATTTTCGTTTATTTTTTTTTGTTGTGTTTACTCTTTCTACTAAACTTTTTCATAGAAATCATACAAAAGATTGACAGGTTTTAGTTATTATTTAAAAAGCAAACACCCGGCTTTTCGCTAGTAATCTAGAACGTTGCATGATAAGACTCATGGCACATACAAAGAAATTTAAAAAAATTATTTTTGGAAGAGGTGTCTATTATTCCAAAGATGGTTTGAGGAAGATGAGCGGTATTTATTGAAAGGCACATGCAAACAGCAGACAGGCATACATAGGTGAAACAGAACAAACAGGAGCAGCAGCCAGATATCGACATCTTCAACACGTGTCCCAGACCTGGTAAGACACGTGGAGACGACAGCACCCCATTTTCCCGCCCCGTCACTATTTTTACACCGACCAGACGGTGGCGAGCTTTTTAAATAATTACCGCCGCCACGTCATCAGCCGGCGTCTAAAATTAGTGACACTGTCTGCGGCTAGCTAGGAAGTGACATCAAATAGATCAAGGCGCCCCTTAGCAAATAGAAATGGCTTCTATCCTCGGCGATTAATTTAGAAACTTATAAGGATAAACCAAGATGGGCGATTTGTAAGAACCTCACATGAAGAAGTAATGAAATAAAAATACACGGATGGCTTAACACACCTAGAAATAACAAGGAGTCCGAATCTGGAACTGCGAAGTTCCGTTATAACATTCTATCCGATAATAAAGTTCCGATATACTATTCCATCCGATATTACGACTAAGTATCAAAATCGGCAAATCGATATTCATCTATCAGAAGATCTGAATCGGTTTCTGCAGTACTCGAGATTTGATTAAATATTCGGTCTTTGTTCAGTCTTGTGGCCTCTTGAAGATACCATACCATAATTTCATTCGATCCGATATTTGGTTACCTTACTTGGTCTGTATACCATCTTTCAAATAGTATACAGAATGCATCATTTATAAATATGGGATGCCCACTGTATTCTATTCAGTGTTCATCCCATATTCAATTGATTGATTTTTCAATGTACATACCTTTAAAACGACATATGAAAGATTACATGGGTTAATCATGAAATAAGAAGTGTAAGCAACGAGGAAAACTGGAAGAACATGAATATAAAGTGTGAGAAGGCCTAACAGGAAAAGGCGTCATAGAAGAGCAAGCAAGCATTGGATAATTATAAGTGAAGAAAAATTATGGAAGATATTTAGGTTGAGGAAAATCTCATTAGTAGAAAATTACAAATAAAAAAAACCTAATAATTATTTAATGAGTGCTAATACAAATTAATCTTCATTAAAAATAAGTACACTTACAATTTATTAATTCGATTTAAGATCCATAAATAATATCACTTATTTCTATCATACTCTGGCATTGTAGTCTAATTTATAAATATGTATTTTTTTTATAGTTTAAAGAGAAAATAATGTGTTGCTTATTGAATCTAGGTTGAATTTTGATTCAATTAATCAAACTTTCGCAAACAAAAGTTTAAGTAATTTTGTAAAATAAACTGTATTGTATTTCATATAAAACAATAAACTCTTGTTATGATTTTGTAGTAGTAAGTTTCGTTTTCATAAAACCTTAATCCATTTATTAATATTATTGCCAAAAAATACACGAAATATTGAGTGGGAGGGAACCCTCTGTGTTATTGTGCCCCAGGCCCGTGTTCAGCTGACAGCGGCCCTGTAAGAGGCAGGTGTTGCCCGTAGCACGCAGATAAACGAGGATAGTATGCAGCCATGGTTTAACAACTCTGTTTTATCTGTCTTAGGATTATAATTAAATTTATTGCAAACATTGAAAACATTTTTTACACCTCATTCATAAAATAATAAAAAAAATATGTTAATTATCGAGTGTATATTTGTCTGCATTTCAAGCTCCAGTTTACATGACGAATAATTTAGAACGTTCAACTACTTCATCTCATAACCAACAATACGTACAAGGTATTCTAACGAAAGACATATTTCTTACATGTATTATTAATTTAAATGATGTTTGAAAATGTATGATTTCTTTTAAACTGTAACCACCACAATAGTGAGAGGAATAACAAGGCCAAAAATATACGCAAATTTATATAATTGTTTAAATAATTCAAAATAACAAGAATTTTCAATTCATATTACAAAGAAGACATTGAATGAGCTCAGCCAGAAAGAGAGAAAAATTATCGGATCAGGTTTATACGTTGTTGTTATGTAATCATATATTCAATAAATCCATATTATTATGAAAACCTGGCAAATAATATGCCCATTATCATATACTAATAATTTTATGCACATCCCGCCTTAGAGCTATTCAAGTAAGGCTCGATATCAAATGTCCCGTACGGTCGTAATGCGTAAGGCAGCTGCGAAAACGGACTTCTAAAACTTGGCTTCCCGTTAATATTATTTTTAACTAGTAGGTCAACATCTTGGCAACCGGAAGTATCGTGGAATAAACTAGAAGCCGACTCCCTTCCCCGATCGTCACCACAATCCTATGCATATGTAAATAGTTGATTCGCGACCCGAGCTTTGTTTACGTCAACGGAACTATTGTTGATGTTTGTTTATCCTTCCTAGTCGCACCCGCGGAAATCTAGACCAAGTAATAATGTCAGCAATGTTTTATTACTAATTTCAATATTACTCAGCAAATCTTGGGGTGGCTCGACTAAAAACTTCAGGACATACCGAAGAGGTTACCGCCATGTTACTTTGCATCATAACGTGTATATTGGCCTTATTTCATCACAAACATAAATTGACACAAAACTGGTTGTGCAGAGATTTTCATGTTCAGACATTCAATTAGCACATTCACATTATTGAAATAGATACACTCACTTCAATGTAACTTGATTCTCGGATAGTTATGCGGTATAGTATGTTGTACTCGCTTTTTGATGAAAATAAAAAGATATCAAACGACGTAGTTTTTCAAGTTTTGCCAGGTTTCACTACAAACTGGCAGGCGTGTCAGATATACCATGCCTCATATCCAACCTGCACTCACGCCACATCAGACTATCTGTATCGATGAAAGCTTAAGCGCCAAAAATTAAAAAATTAGGTTTCAATTTATTATGGAACGTAAACACCACCTATATCGATTCCCGCCTACGATACATCGAAAAAAAAATTGGAAATGGTCTAAAATGGCCATTGATGACGTAAGCACCAAAGACTAACAACTCTATTGGTCACTCTGGTTTTAACCAGTTCTAGAAGCCTTAAAATATATCGTAATTATAAAGGTTTTACCACCTTGATAAACTCCTACAGTGTACAATAAAGAAAAAAAATGTATTGCTATTTTGGGGAAAATCGTTTCATGTGTTTCCTATAAAGTTTGCTAAAGAGCGCTTTCGCCTTTTTCAAAAAACGACGTCGTTATTGTTTGATGCGCAGATATGCGCACCTAACAAATCAAAATAGAGAGATGGACACTAGTTGATTAAGTGAAGATTAGTGAAAGCCCTTCACTTAATCCTGCGTTTGAACTTTGTCGGAATTGGTGTTAAGGTCCATTCAAGTATACAGCCTCCTACCATCTAAATTTTGGTCTCCCTGTTATTCATTCTCTTGCAGGTTATCCTACATAATCATTTTGAATATTTCGGAATCAACTATTTTGGGTACAAGGCCCAACAATGTCTTTAAACAGCCAATTTTTCACACTATATAGGTGAGCTATTCTACACAAAATGACGTTTTGACCAAATTTCCTGCGTTTGCCTCCACTGACCTAAAAAATTACGGTATCTTCATCATTTTTTTCTAAACATTGAGAATAATATTCTTTGTTACTGGAAATAATTTGTTGGTGTCATCTCACACCGGTTAGACTTGAAATTTGATATAATAGCATCAAAATGTAAAGACCGTCACGATTATTCGAGAGTGTGAGTGGTCTCTCGAACATGATATTGTTTGCATTTCAGCATATTTGCACTGGAAGTCTTCTTCAAACCGAAGTATATAGTCCTAAGCTGCAAAATTGAAGAAAGTCCCGTGTATTCAGTGGTTTGAATTATGAAATGGTTGGTGAAAGTTCAGTTTTCAAAATTAGATGCGACCGTCACACCATCTTTTTTAGTACTTTGAACTACCAGCAGTTTGCTTTGGTGACGAATTTGAGAAAATTTCCATTACGGCGTCAGTCAGCCATTATGTGGGCGTAAAGAAAGACGCTTCCCATCTGTCCCAAGTGTTATTTTCATTTTTCCAGAACCAATTTTCATCAAGTAGGTCATGATTTTTAGATATTTTACGTAAAGACTGTCACGTGTGTTATACTTTGTTACACTGTTCCAGGCAATGTTTCCAAGTTACAAAAATTTTACTTGTGGGGCTCATGGAACATTAAGATCTCAACCAATGGTGGAGGGTGATTTAGCTTCTCTTGGCAGCCATATTGAATTAATTTTGTAAAGACCGTCACGTTCAAAGATTTGTTTCTGTGTTTACTCCTGCGTGATGGTCTTTACTAAAAACGCGTTCCACAGCTCCCAAAAACTTTCCAAAGGAAATGTAGACAGCCCTGAATGTTTTGAAACTCACATTAGGATGAAGCCCAGATAGCTATGGAGTCGGATGAAAATTTGCCTCCTGACGTTACTGATCCTTCTTCTTTCATGAAGAATATGAAGAGAGGACGGTGTGAGATCAAGATAATAACGTAGAACTGTGCTAGTCTAGATAGTTCCGAAAACTTTTTGAATTTTGAGAAGAAATCTTCGGAGGAAAATACCACAAACAGCACTAACACCCAATTAATCTTTTGGATCTAATGTCTCACCAGCTCTCCCTCTGGCCAAAGAAGAGTATCCCAAAGAGAAAACTCATTATATTGATAACACCCAGAATGAAGGCCCCAGCAGCTGAATCTTTGCAGAAATGTTCGAATCACGACATCCCTAAGAGTGTGCACGCTAAACTGATCACACCCGAAAATGTCATTTTGCGCAAATTAGCCCGAGTACATATTTAGAAATTATTAATTTAGGGCGGGTTGAAGTAATTCTCGGGAAAACGATATTTTTTATTCTTATTTATAAAAATAAGAATTAAAAAAATCACTTAAGTTTCATTATAGCTCTACTTTTTTTTTTCTTTATGAAAGCTGATTTGCATTGCTTCTATAAAGTTGAAACTGCTGGCTTCGAAGTATCACTCTTTTAAAATTTAGCTCACCTTACGATGTCGTATAAAGTATAACAGCAGCTTTCAATATATAACCACTATTACCATAAAAACTAAGTAATATGGTTAAGGTTTTATTGTTGTTCTGTTTGTCACTTTGACTAAAATTATTTAATCTAAATAGTGACCAATCTCTATGTCGCATCTTTCATTAGAATGTCTTCTAAGTATGTCTGATTTGAGTAAATCTAGTTTCACTTACCTTAACGTTTAATGTTTTAGTTTTAATTCGCAACATCAGTGCATTTTGGATTGAGTGGATATGGAGTTTATACTTGTAATCAAAGGATCGGTATCTATTTTCGACCAAATGTAAAACATGTAGAGAAAATTAAGATCTTTATAGGCGAATTTATTTGTAAAAAAAAAAAAAAAAATCTATATAGAGTATTTAGGATTGTAAGCAATGGACTCAGGAGAAATTTGATGGTTTCATAGAGCACCAAGGGACAATTGTGTATGCCTAAATCGAGCTCATTACATAGTTGCATAGATAAGATTTTTGCAATTAATTGGTAGTTTAGATTATAACTGTCAAGTAAATGTAGAATCAAAATACTATAGTTTTTTTTGCCGCCTTGAATAAGTATTTCATTTTAGCTGCTTGTCAAGATAAATTCCCAAGAAGCGGATTTGTAATTACAGGTATACGACACTTCTTCAATCACACTATTGTATTTAAGAAAAGGTACGTCCATTGAAGAATATCCTTGAACAAATTGACACTTTCAGAGTTTTCTTTTCATGCTGCTTTGTACCGAATCTAATCTAAATGAATGGTGTTATACACGCAACACATATAACTACTTCCTGCGAAGAGACAGGAAGTACAAAGTATCCGAGGAAGGGTCCACGTCCCTAAAACTATTCCTGTCACTAGCCCTGAAATAACCCCAAATATCATATATAAATACACACACCGACAAGAGCCCTATTCCTGTAGAAGACCGTAAACACCTTTGGAACTATATATACGCGAGTTAGCTGGTACACGTGATGGCTGGAGCACGTGTTCCGAAGAACCCTAATAGCTAACACCGGGACCGGACGCAGCTGTCCTACTCGTGTTGGCCGAGCACTGAGGTGCCTCCGGGGTTCGACTATTTCAGGACCGAATCTTTACCGCTTCCAGTTATCTACCTTCCAACTTAGAACTTCAGCTGGAAGCGACCCGTTGTCTGGAGGAACTGTTCGTTCTGCGTTCCATAGCACGCAGGACTTCAAGTCGAAGGAATAGAATGGGACTACAGCTAATAAACTAAATTACAAGTAATGCTTAAGTAAAAATAAAAAATTTAAAATATTTCATATTGGAAAGAGTTTTCGTTGACCGTAGATGTATACCTTAAGGGAGAAGTTGGTCGGGGAATGCGATCAAAAAGTAAAACTTCTAAGTAACTTATATAAGTAAACTTATATATTTGTGATGACGTTTCGGCCTAAGTTTTAGGCCATCTTCAGGGCTAAAAGAAAACAGCAGTACCAAAATATTTAAAATATTTCATATTCATGAACATCATAAAATAGGGAAAGGGCTGTTTTTTTTTTTTTGGATTAGAGGTAGTTGAGATTGGCTGGCTATCTATTACGTTATTTATTTTTGTTTTAAAAACTAATTCTTAAGCGTTAGTCCAAAAAATATAAATGCCAAAACATAAGAAATATCAATGACAATTCATTATATTAATATTTAAACATAATTAACAATATAATTGTAATTGTTGACTGAAATTGGCATTCTCGACCACATCACGAGCACAGGCATATTTTCATTTCAAAATATTTGGTAATTTTCCGATGATGCGCAATAAGATGCCAAGAGCTCATTGGCAAAGGGATAGAGGACATTGGTAACAGATTCCACCAATCAACACTCGTTTAGCTCTGATTTATTTAGAGCGTTGGAGACCTCAATAGTGAACCCGCGTCACGTAGGCGAGTGACTCAGCGGGGCATTCCATAAAAGAAGATGGTACGCCTACTCCTCAGATTGTAGCCTACGGTACAACGCTATTTCTTTTAATTACTATCTTTAGTCTCCAGAAGGGTGGGTCTCATTATGAGATCCCTGTAAGAGACCGCCTTGATATTTTAAACATGAAAAATGAGTCAGAAAATTAATGTAAACATGATCGAACACAACAAAAGGTATAAACAACGTTTCTCAACAAAAACAACTATGCTCATTCAGCCCTCCTCATTCCTCGTGGATCGGATATTTATTTTCGGATTATTTAATTCTGTTTTGGCATGAAACATAGTTTAATGATTCAAAGGTCCAAGGGATCAGCATAAAATGGACGAAACGGCAAACTCAAGTCTTGACATTCTTACAAGCTGAGAAACCATTATAATAAAAAAAAAAGTAAAATTCCTATATGTTTGTTTATTTAAGGTGAATGCTTTTATGTATACAAATTATTTATTAGAATATTTAAATATATTTAACAGTCTGATGTGTTATAAATAAACTAAATAAGGGACTTTTAGAGATATGCCTGATGATGTCTTGAAGGCCGAATTGGCATCTAAATAAATAAAATTGGTGAAATAGCAAGCAACAGCCTGAATTTATTTTTATAAGCAAAATTCCATTCTGGTAATTAATGAAGTATAGGGAGAAGCAGTTTATCTTCCTATATATCTGGTCTGGTATCATCCTGGCAAACATTGTTAGCCCACCGGAGACGTCCAACCTAAATAACTTACAGTTACTCTCAGGAGCAACTCTTCTAGCACAATGTCCTTAACTCGGTCTTAATTCGGATCCTCCCTACTCCATTACTACGTAAAAGACCAACAAATTTTTTTTACATTGTTTGAGTTTATTTGTGACACAGAAAGTAGCGTTAAAATTGTTTATAAGGATTACATTGTTTGGTTGAATCTCGAGATCGCATTACTGGAAGTCTGAATAGATCGATCAAGATAATAGTCGGTGAGGAGATAAGCAGATGTTTTAGAAAGTTTATTAGGTAAAGACTAAAATAGCCGGAATCGACTAGCAATTTCTTGAAGCTTGTCTGCTGTGAGTAATAAGTCAAAGGACGCAATAAGGATCAACACGTTCTCTATTGTTGGACATCAACATCAATAAGGATATCAGGCAGGAACGTTTGGTGTTGATGGTAAGGCACTGGTCTGGATTGGTCCTCTTTGCTCATGGGGCGGAATAACCAGATCAAAACTGATCGTGTAGAGAATCCTTTAGGAGCAGAATAGCTGTTTGATCTTTAGCAAAACCTATCTAAAATATTTCACATTTCTCTCTTTCCATTTAGCGAATGTCTAAAATAGACAACAAAACGAAATATTTGAACGGAACAGTTTTCATTATAATTTCAAAGATAAAAAAAATTGCTAACCCGGATTGATTATATATCTGGTTTCAAAAAACAGAACTTCAATTTAATTAAGGAACTAATTTCCATTGGTTTTCTTGTTCAAAATAATTAAAAAAACAAAACGAAAGCTTTGTCAAATAATGCGGCAAAATATTTCTTACGGTTTTTTTTTTTATCCGTAGAGAAGTTAAAATTTAATTAGTCAAAAAACCAATGAATTTAATTAAAGTGAAAAAACACCAAAGGAATAGTTGTAATATTAAACTTACATTTAGCAAAAAAAGAAAGTAGTTTATGACAAATGGCAATTAGTAATAGCCAAAAGTTTTTTGTTGATTGCGAATGTACTAGGAATGTTCATTAATATAGCCACCTTATTGAATGGGTAATTAGCTATTTCGGAGAGAAGACGTACCTCCTCACAAACGGAAATTTCATGCAGACAAAACAAAGCTTTTCCTTCATGTCATTACATGGAATGTAATGAATTAGAAACTATTTTAATTAAAGAACGAGTTATTGACAAAGACCTTATGGATATCTCTCAGTGGTGTGGGGAAAGAGCGTGGAATAATGGTTTGTGATTTAGTGCTGCGAGGGTAACAAATAGGGGGCTATCTATCGGAGAGGAGATAATGGCGTTCTAGGAGCCGGCGCTAGAACTAATTACAACCCCTACGTTACCTCAGCCCGGGGCTACTTCTTTCGGGTTCCTCTCGAGGAGTTAACCTTTCTACGGTCGGCCTTGGGAGACCTTGTCCTCGCCTAAGTGGTATCGGGTCGGGAGTGATAACCTTAGGAGAACGGAGTAAGACTTTGGTAGAGTGAGCCAACATAGATCACTAGCTTCAGTGAATTAATGAATATAAACTGATCTCTGGGTGTTGGCGCCACTGTATTAACCACATGTTAGATTTCCTAGACTCCACAGCCAAGAGGAAAACAACTGGCTACCTATTTCCAATTGGAATTTTCCTATTCACTTTTTACCAATGTCCAAATTTCCTACTTTTGATGGATAACCATTTATTTTCGGATTTTTGTTGGTGTTCTTATGTGAATCTTACTGTTGCTGTTGTTATGTGAAATTGATAAACTTTTGACTTGTGAACATTATTTTCAATTTATTATTTCCCTAAGCAAATGTACAACAATATATATATTGATTTTTTCGTTAAATAAACTCTTGTACATCAGTTTGAATTTTTTTAGAAAGACGAATCTATAATATTAATATCATAAAATCAGGTAATGGTACGTCCAATTATCTAAGAGAAAGTGGTACTCTGGAAACTACTGATCTAAGACGCTGTTGTTAACAATAGTTATTTAAATTTTACTTTGGAGTTTCAGGATAATAGGCGTATTCGGAATAATTTTGGAACAGAGAAGTAACGAACATTTATCACTTCTTGCTTTAATTTTTTCATGAATTACATTTTAAGAATTTTTATAATTTTTAAATAGATGAAAAATGCTACTTGGATTTGAATCCTGAGCCTAAAACAATGAATGTATCGAGGAAGAGACGGAGCGAACACTATAAGAATAAAAAACAACTGGAAGAACAATGAGGCTAACAAGATGGTAATAACAGGTAGGCCCTAAAGGTGCCGCCTCTCAGTATACCAACCCATATAAAATAAAAATATTGGATATGAGATCGAATAAGTTATTAACTTTATATGCATAGTCCTCTACATTGTTTGTATCATAAGATGATAAGAACATATCGAAGTCGTTTTTTTGAAACAGGCTTAAACGCCAAAAATTCGAAATTTAGGTTTCAATTAATTTTGGTACCAACAAAATTAAATTAAACACCACCTTGATCGATTCTCACTTACTATATATCGAAAAAAAAATTTGAAATGGTCTAAAAATCGAATATTGATAACGTAAGCACCAAATACTAACGACTCTCAGTCGTCCCTCTGGCCTTAACCAGTGCTAGAGTCCTTTAAAATATATTGTAATTATAAAGGTTTTGCCAGGTTAATAAACTCCTACTCTATACAATAAAAAAAAAAATCTTATTTGGGGAAAAATCGTTTCAAGTGTTTCCT
Source organism: Rhaphigaster nebulosa (assembly GCA_948150685.1). Lineage (NCBI taxonomy): Eukaryota > Metazoa > Arthropoda > Insecta > Hemiptera > Pentatomidae > Rhaphigaster > Rhaphigaster nebulosa. The sequence goes on from OX411309.1 coordinate 39,992,248, forward strand.
GTAAAGCTTGCTAAATGGAGCTTACGCCTTTTTCAAAAAACGATGTCGATATGCATTGAAAAATCATGACTGAGTATAAGTTACCAATTTTATCGTATTTTAAAACCCATTGAAAACTTTCATAAATAGATTAGAGAGGTGCGAAATGTGCAATGCCTTATCTTCGATATAACTAAATACATACTAGATAAAGTTTTGCACAATGGATCTTTGGCCAAACTTAGAAAAAAATTACTTATTTAGCTATTTCAAAATAAGAAAAAAGAACTGCACTGATTTTCCTAAATAAATCCTCTTCACTTTGCGTAAAGGCTGCGCACCGTCTGCTTTCACAGAGACAAATATAAATTTATGAGTAAGAAATAGTAAATTTAAATAGTAACAATAAGCATTACTGCTTAACTAGTATTCACTAACAGAAATTGATACTTTTGCCCATTACTAGTTAACACACAGACAGATGGACAACTAGGTATAATCTTAAAAAAGAAGAACTTGTGAGTTTCATCAAAATTAAAACCAATAGAACACTCAATTTCCAAAAACAAGCTAATCAATATAATGATGAAAAAGAAGAAGGGAAACATTGAAGCTATATTGCATAAACTGGCCCAATGTTGCGAAACCAACCGAAATTCAGGAGACAACAAACTGTTTTCGACAGGCAATCGTTACCACTTAGGATCTGTTAGCACAGCACATCTTTGTCCATATTTTGACAACTTATTAGAAAATGTAGACTGCTATTAATAAAATTATCAAGTATGCAATTATTTTAAATTTTTGAACCAATTAGCGTTTGATAAAACCATAATGACAAATCAAAATAAATATTTCATGAAATCAGAAATTTTAAATGATTTTTAGGCCGGCCTGACCTAACATGGCAATATTTTAATTTCCCTCCCCCCAAACAGTAAATGCTTCAGAAATAAAGAACGAATTCGTTATTAGGTTTCAGAGGAGTTGTTTGGTTTCTTTCATAACGAAATTCAACATTCCATCCATTCAGCAGTTTTGTACAAAGCTGTGGTCAGGCAGAAATCAATATCTTGTAGGAATTAAGCTTTCATATTTTAAATATCTAAACAATTCATTAATAAACATGTCTTATTTAAAAAAAATAAAATTAATACTTCCGACTTCTAACCCACCATATTACCAACAAAAAAAATTTCTTATTTCAGCTAAATTCTGCCAACTATTTTGCAATAATCAATTGTCTTGATTGTTATAAAGCATAACGCAAACAAATATTTAGCAAAAGAGAAAAAAAAATCGGACAAAGGCTGTGTCTATCACACCCGCGGAGTTTTAAAGGCGAAGAATTACTTAGAATGAGAGCAATGAGAATATAATAGCAATCTCGTGAATGAAGATTCTGTCATGTTGCAAATTATATTGTTGTGAGCGGAGACGTCATATCAAACCAGCATTGGTAAAATTTACTAGCTTACTGTAATTTCGCATTAAAATTAGAATTAATTTTCTAGAATTAATGCGGAGTAAAAATAACACCAATAGAGTCTTAAAATTGTTCTGTTCTAACACCCCAGATGAAGGAACGTAATACTGCGTTCAAAATTAGTCCTGTTATATTACTTTATAATTAATAATCAAACAATAATGGTTATTTTTACTTTCCTACCTCTACTAGCTAAGGAAAATATTGTAATAGGGTCAAAATTTCGATGTTGCAGTTTTCGACGTATCTATGAGTTTCAGAGTTGAGGGAAAAAACCTCTTTTGCCATTGGTCTGTCTGTAAGTTTGTGCCACTATTATCTCTTGAACAGGTGGACAGATTTTGTTACTTATTTATTTGTTATGGAGGGTTTCGTCCCCCGATGCCTGTGAACCACATCGGGCATTCTGTGCGCAATTTCCGAAAAACATCTGTTTCTATTGACTGTAACGCAAAAACGGCTCCTAACGGCTTTGATGAAACTTGCCTTAAGTTTTCAACCTAAACCATATAACTTTTCCTATATAAGGTACATACCCGAGAAAAAAAAAGGAAAAAAGTTATGACAATAAGAATATTTTTTGCGCACAATTCTAAAAGTATCCATTTATAAAAAAGCGTAGGAGTGGGCTTGTTTCTCGCTAGTATACTCTGAATCTGATAAGAATGTTTCAGCTAGTAGAAAGTACCTTAGACCATGCAATAGTCATTGACAAAATATTGTAATAAATGTATTTTTTTAATATAAAACAATATTCTGATCACATATCTGGAACTATTTACACATCAAAAAGAATCTACCTTGCAGACATTAAGGAAAGATTGTAATTGCTTCTCTTAAATGGGTCTGATTAGTATCCATCTTGTATAAAGGTATCTTAGAATCATAATGTTATGCGGTAAGTAGACGTAATTTTATATGAACATGCCCCAAGTTCTTTTAGTTTTTATTCCTCAAAAAGGTCCGAGCCTTTAAACTATCAAAATAATTTTGTATGAACACTTTCCTAGGCTTGCAGCACTTTACCTGATCAAGCCGTCAAATTACAACTCCAAAATCAGGTTGGATTTACAGGAGTATGGAATCGCTGCCGACTATGCCTGAGACCGAAAGCTGGACCACTCTGAGCAGTATAACAGTTGATAAATTTAAATAACAACGAAGAAGGATACTCAAAACGAAAACTGAATAGAGAATTTTATATGCCTTAATACAAATATTGCATGTAACATGGTTTTCGGGTTTGATACCCCCAGCAACTATTTCTAAACGATTACACTCTTTTGAAATCCTAATAAATATATAAAAGAGAACAGAGCGAAGACGGTGGGCTAGAGAGTTTCTATTTTGGCATCCTGAGGACTAGAAGCACTGTGACCTCAGACAGTCCCTAACCCAAATACAAAGGCAACCAGCCGTCTGGACTTAAAATAGAGCATTGGCTGCTCAATATAGCGCACCGACCAACTCTTACCTCCACCACCTCTCCTGTTTGTCAACATCTACTCCCTTTTTTCTATTTCTTAGTCCTCTCTTTTGATTGATCCTTTCTTGGACGATCTGCCAAAAGTACAGATGTTAGTTTATTAAAGCTTTAGGGCGTGCCTTCTTGATTTACCCCCGGGGGAGGGTGATACTTTCCATCAAGTCTTATCTCCTAAGAAAAATTGCTTAATGTTTTCTAGATAGGACATTTCAGAAGAATATACTGACACAGCAATATATTCCCCAGAGTTAGCAATAATGCACTAATTAAATGTTGATAAAGATTAATAATCAGCCATCTTATAAGAAGGCACCACATCGCGTTTGTGTGTGTGCGCGCGCGCGTTGAAGAATTCAGGAAAAGACCTAAAACTTTTTCATTGACAGATTCAGTTCAGCGGTTAGTGTTACCACTAAATTGTCCTCTTCTATAATTTTTTCATTTGAATACATTAATAATTACAGCTCGTCTTTAATTTATTTTCTTTTTGCCATTATTCAAATAACAAAGATTCAAATGAATCACTCTTGCTAAATGAGTCTCTTAATTGTTCAATTGTTCTGGATTAAATAGCTTTTGTTTATATTTAGTATCACTCAACTTTGGAATTATAAAATCGTGTTTCAAGGAATTCGTCTCCTAGTGAGGCGAGAGGCGCATGAAGCGGTCCTTGGCCTGCTGTCATTTTGTCTCAGGCGATCCTATCTGCAGGATGTGTTGAGGCCATCCCTCCCGGTCTCAGTCCTAGAAGGGCATTATTCTTCCAGCGCGATCTGGGTCTGGCCCCGCCTGGTGTGTTATTGCATGCATTTAAAGAGCAAATACAATTCTCAATCTTAATGACGTGACCGATCCATTTTAGTCAGTGCATCCTGACGGAGTTGGAGATACCCAAAGCTCGGTATTCCCCATCCATTTCGTCACAGACGCTAAGTTTCATTTTCCTTAATCGCTACAACAATTAAAGCGATTAAGGTCTCGTGCCACTGACTTCTTGAGCGTTCACGTTTCCCATGTGTAAATCGCTAAAATACATTTGTAAAGCCTAATTTCTAAATTTGTAAAGCGCGGCTAAATATAAATATGATAAATTTAGATATGTGAAAATATGCTCTATTGGCTGCTACTAATCTGCATCTTATTTCAGCCTCGTCTTCTGTCTTTTCCGTAATTGCAGATTCCAGGTACTGGAAGCTTGAAAGATCCTCAAAAATATGGTTTCCAATTTAACTTTTTGAGAGGCCACATCATTTTACCTAATGCACATCATCTTTGTTTTATTTATATCCTATGTACCTTAAAAATCATCATTTCGGCTTCCTGTTACATCAAGGGTTCCCAGACTTTAGGTCCCTGCGTACCACTTCCACTTTCCAGATAACTGGTCGTACTACTACTACCTCATCTTCATAAAAAAATACAGACTGATTTACAAAGGTGTATATAAAAAAATAAAACAATATATATCTTACTGCAAATTTGCTCAAGAAAATAATAAATTGAAAATTAAATTCAAAACTCAAAATCGAAGGTTATCAATTTCACATGACAATAGCTGAAAACTGAAAGTAATAACCAATTCCGCAATAAAAATTGTATCCATAAAAAGTAAGAAATTTGGGCATTGTTAAGAAAAGCATCAATATTTTTCAGTAGGAAGCACGCTGTTGTTTATTTACAATCAGAGCATCAACGTAAAGCTATTTTCCACACTGTTAACTCTGACAGGAATACATGTCATCTCATAGCGTCTAAAGACACCATACGCTTTTTTAGACGTACATGCTTTAAAAACGACAAACTAAGTAAAAAAAAAAACTTTTTTATTTTGTTGGAGTAAGCTCGCTTCTGAGTAAAAGTTTTTTTTTTTCTTGCCATTTCTTCGTTGGAGTGCTTCATGATTATTTCATCAGAAATGAAAGATCGAGATCAGTCGACCTGCTCGATTATATTGGCGATAGTATAGAAATTTTTATATACAATATTTTTTGCTTGAAATTTTGCCGGTAATACTAGAGGTTTTGTCTTCCATACTGACGAATCTTTGCCTTAGATTTCCTCTTCATCAAATATTACGATCGGTTCAACAGCATTTAAAGAAAGATCACTCTCATTTGTCTTCCTTTTTTGGTTAGGATGGGAAGATGTAGTTTTCTTTCGTTTAGAAATGACAGATTGAAGAGACAAATTTTGTTCCAAACTTGAGCGGCCGACTTCTAAATCTTGCTGTTCTTGAAAATTTCTTTCCAATTCTTTTTCGATGTCAAATTCCGTCGGATCTATATTTAGATCGATAATTAAATCGTCAACGCTTTCATCATCGGAGACTTCCTCAACTTCGGATTCATCATCCTCATCTTCTGTTTCTGAGTCATTAGAAAAAGTTCCGTCCACAGAAACCTTATCAAGCAACGCTTCTATTTCTTCTGGTACACTTTTAGTACACAAATTGTACACTTTTTTTCTATCTGGAATCATGGTTTGGATCTAAAAAACACATATGTGAAAAAGGCTGAGAAACCAAAAGAAAAAAATTCAAAAAGAAATTACAAAAACACGTCTGAGACGTACCGACACACTGATACGGACCGCAAAAGCAAGGTTGTACGCTTGGGAGGCGCATTTAAAAAAATGATGGTTAGTAACACTGTACCATCGTCATTTTACGCTTACAAAACGTACAAATATTTACGTAAAAGTACACTAAACTTTTCAAAGGCGTAGTTATTTTAAGAATGGAGCTTACACTAATTTTGAGATCTGGAGCTTACACTGATCTTGAGATCTGAGGGAGCGATACGGAACCGCCGGGATCTTGCAGCGATTGGAAGGTGAAGGTATATTTCGGAGGTGGTGGAGGAAATCCAAAGACAAAAATGGGGGTTCACTTGATACGCATAATGTCCCAGTCAGGGTTACACTTTTCGTTCGACTTTGGTTAGGCGCATTGTCCCTAACCAGTGTCGGGAAAATTTCATTCAGAAAAAAGTAATAAATAATGAAAAATCTATTTATTTGTTATTCTATTATTCAGTGAAAAAATGTGTTCGTCATTTTTTAATCAATAATCAAATAAAAATAATTATTAGACATCGCAAGCCTCACGTTCCCTTCCCCGTTCATGTCCAATCGAAAGTCTCACAGTGTAGACATAGCTTTAGGGTTGATGGAGCACAGCTTGATTCGTACGTCCTCTTTAACACTGATCTCTGGTCTTCACTACAATAACGGTCGTAGATTATTTTGGTTAAATGTAGATCGTTTATATTCATCATATAATTGACACATTCAAAATATTTTTTTAAACTTATCCCTCACTCAACGTCATAAAAAAGGTATTTTTATCCATGATTTTGTATCTTGTTCGCGTACCACCTGGAACGTCCTTGCGTACCACCTGTGGTACGCGTGCCACGGTCATGAACCCCTGGACTACATTTTCCTGAAAAGTACCTCTACACTAGCTTTGGATCTCCCGATAATTGCGTCGTCATCCAAATACTAGATAGAACTTTTACCATTCTGGTAAATATTGTTTTGTCATGGTTCTGTTCTACCCATTGTTGGGCAAAACTTAATTTCAATTGCAATTACTGTAATTTGTAATTGTAATTGGACATTGCAATGCAATTGTAATTGCATGCCAAAGTAATTGTAATTGCAGACAACAATTACAATCACAGTTTCATCAAGTGATTGCAATGACCAATTACAATACTGCTATTCACCTAAAATTCCAAATTACAGTAATTAGTAAGTAATTGAAATTACATTTTGCCCAACACTGGTTCTGTCGTACTAATAATTCTTTGAAGGGTTAAGATTTTTAGCACCGATGCAAATGCGTCATTCTGCCTTAGCGCTGCCTCACATCAAACGAACCGAACCATAACTCTTTTCGTTCATCTGGATTTGTCGGATATTCTTATCTATCTAATTACTTTAATAAGTCTAATGATACCTCTTCCTTTCATTGCATTGTAGAACATCTCCATGATCACAGTATCGAGGCTCCCACAAATCAGTATCCATAGAGAAAGACGAATTCATACGTCTGTTCTGTATTCGGGACCAGCCGCTTTTATTAATAGCTCCGCCGTGATACTATCTCAAGGGAATAAATAATTAAAATGAGCGTTGGGACAGAATCTCGGTATCCTCGAATCAGAAAAGGCGACGATCCGAATCCCGTCTGGGGAAGTTGAATTTTATTTGGTGGCGGAACCACGGAATATATCCAGACTTTCACAATCTGGCTAAAATAAGTAGGCAAGTAGTTGGAGAAGAGTGGCGCTAAATTAGGAACAATTACAAGAACTCCATTTCACCTAATTTTCAACCATTAAAATAAGCCTCATATTGCTTAGATCTCAAATATTGGAGGGGTCAAACATGCATTCATACTGCATGGCTGTGTCGAAGAATCCGAAACCAGCCCGATATTCGGTGTAATATCGGATATTCTCATATCCTGGATGCAGTGGACTCAATAAGATTATGGTGACCATCCTCCCTTTTGTGAGAGAGTCATTGGCCATTGAGGGCAGGATGCGCCAATTTGTGCCCGACCACAGGCACCATTATTTGGGTCTATTCACCGACATTCTGGAACGGAAGGACTAACTGCGAATTCGACACTACACCTTTTTTGTCTTATTCTTTCTCGCCTTAGAAAATATACAGGGAAAAGATTTATCAATGTCGGAAAAATTAGATTCGAGATTTTGATGGACTGGTTTGTTACATTTTAAAAATTATTTATTGAACTTAACAAAGTAAGCGGATGTGTCCTTCAAGAATACGTAGTTTTTTTTTCGGTACAGGACCTTAAAATAAAACTACATATGATATTCATAATAAGATATGTAAATAAAAACGACCAACTTACCTTGAAGTATGTTTCAGAGCGATCTACAGTGATTATTATCCACCTCTGAAACAACAATGATAAATTTAGAATACAATTTAAACAAACTTTACTAATATATAAGGAATAAAAATATGAGAAAATCATGGATTATACATATTATTCTGCATATTTTTATAATTCAGCATTACTATAATTATAAGCAGTCATGATAAAATATAATGATATAATGAATTCATTTAGTTATTATTCACATGAGATAATGGATATCTCATGTGAATAATTATTCAATTTTAAAATAAATAAACAATTGTGAAAAAAAAAATTGCTTTACAAAAAACCAGCCAAATTCCTTTAAAATACAACATACTGTACCTACTTTCTTACAAGTACTATATGGAAAAAAAAATATGACGGCTTCATGTATTAAAGGCCAATAAGAAGATATAATGCACTAAAAAAATATACTGGGACCGATGGCGGTCGAAGGAACCCATGAAAGTGCTCGCTAGGACCGCTGTCCGAGGGATCGAGTTTCCTTCCAGTCGGGGAGGCATCCTTCACCTGCTGGCTAGAACTTCTGCCAGCGGCATCGCGAGAGAAGAACATGATATGCCCATGTTCCAGCCATCCAGCGGTACTGTTTTTAAGATGTAAAGGAATAGTGAAAAAAAAAATTGCAAACATTTCGTCGAGGAAAAATAGAAACTATGAGCAATAATAGAATATTTAATTTAAAAAAACTAAACAACAACTATATATAGGTGTAATATGAATATTTTACTAGTTTTAGATTAGCATAACAATTGGTCACATCTATTACTGATATTACTAACAGGATCGACAACAGTATAATGTTAGTATTACTATGTTAATTACTAGTTTATTTTAAGTTAATTAGTCTTTGATGTTTGATATTTAGTTACTCCTCTTGACTTGTTTAATAAAATTCACACATGTGATACGTGGACCAACTTTTGTCAATCGTGAAGTATAAAACATGTTTAATATTGGCGCCTGACCTGAACGAAAAATTTGATTATTGTGTAACTACAGCAAAGAAGGAAATAAAGCACTTAGTGGCACAATCGAAAAGGGATTGATTGTCTGACCGGACGATTCTTAGGCACTTGGAATTAATTGGCGATAGTTGATGAGGCTTTACCTTTAAGGAATCACCTCAAGAATAACTGTTTTTCGCAGGATGTTTATGGAAGTTTCAGTGGTAGAATCTTACAGGAGTTTGCTTCAGTTGGAGAAAACGAAAAGCCAGCGAAAACAACTCGTTCAAAAGAACAGACAACGAGGATAGTCTTGAAAATGGAAGACTGAACCTCCTATATATATGGTGATTTCACGTTTAGGGTTCAGAACTCGGGTTACACGAGCCACAACGGTAAGAGAGAAAGTAATGACGGAAAGATTGTTAGTAAGCCCCAGCCGTTGAGAGGATCCGGTGGATCACCAATTAGCGGTGGTTCACTAACAGCTAGGTAATTAGAGCGGCTAATTATACGGTTCCTGGCTACTCAGGGCAAACAGCGTTGTCTGTTACCTTTACTTATCGTTAAAACATTAGTTCGCTGCACCAGGTCTTGAGGAGGCCTTGATACCATCCGGAGAGCTTATGCGTTCAGAATACTGTGACTTCTAATAGTAGAACTACTGACGTTATTACCTATCATAACGCAGCATACAACTAACAATTGATGCATACAAATTTCAATTGAGCTCTTATTTTTATTATTAACGAAATTGCTACCTAAAGTTGGAATTGTCAATACTTTACCAAGGAATACCCCTCAAACCGCATTAAGAATGCGTAATGAAGTATTAATTGAAAAAAAAGATAATTATTAAATCACGGACAGTCAATTTATGATTAGTAATTTTAAAACATCGGATTCTGACCGGTTAGGGTCTTAGGGTATACTAAGATACATACCCTAAGATATATAGGGGTTAGGGGTATACTAAACGAATATTGGAGGAGGGGCAGACATACACTAAAAGTAATTTCATAAAAATACAATTTATATTTTTTTGCAGTGACAATCCCGGATTATTGTACTGCTCTTGGTCTGAAATACGTACTAACTTCTTTTTCATTAAGTATAAACAATCTATTTCTAGCTCCGGGCCCCCTGTACCATCTTCGACCAGTTGGAAGTGGACCCAATTAACCGATCCAAGTACCTTTCTAGACATACTATATAACTCAGTCTGTCTTGTTGGGTGGGTTCTGTTGGGAACTTTCTTGCTGCTTCTTCGTAACCTATTTTCGCTTATGCCATGCATGCCACAATAGTAATATTTCAATACAACATGATATAATTCGGTTTCTTCAACTGTTTCAGCAGGCTGTGCTTCGGAAGATGGTAAGAGCTACGTCGATGAGAAGGCTCAACACCTCAAGGTCTCAGAACTTCCTATAGTGACGGAGTTAATACAGCGAAGGCAAGTAAAGTTCTTTGAAAACATCAAATCAACGCTCAAACCATTTTTCCAGACATGCTAAAAAGATGGCAGGAAATTTATGGACTCAAATTATTTTTCTTACGGGATTGTATTTTTCTGGAATGATCAATGTTAAGTTGTGAATTGCTACAGCTAAAAAATGATAACGGAAAGAAGAGCAAAGGGTATGGAAACAAATGGACTGAAATTCTATGAAATTTATATAATATGTATTTAACGATATGAAAGTCTGGAAGGAACCTTTCTGAAATAAATTTCAAATTTACTTATCATATGCATTCCGTTCTAAATATTTTTTTTGTCAAAGTAATTTAAGATACATCAAATGACAAACTTCAATGTTAATTCGAAAAGATTGAAGAATTCAATATTATTTTTAGTGAATAGAGAATATTATTGTTAGTATTATTATGGAAAGATAAATATTTTGATATAAATTTCTGGCATAAATATGTCGGTATTCAGGTAAGGTATGGACTTTAATAAAAGGGAGGGATCGTTGTGAAGAGGGGTAAATTCAGGAGGGGTGCCACCCTTAGCTAACTAAACCCAACCTATAGTGGTTCGCCAGCCAGAATTCACTCAATTCACGTTAGAAATTTATATGATATACGTATACATATACATATATAAATTATAAGAAATGGCTAAACCTTCTATATATTTGAATAAATAAATTAAGTGTAAAATATGAAAATTTTAAAACATTAACGGCGCACATATATACTGGTATATTTTTTAAAAAACCTGGCTAAAACTCATTTTATCAATTTCATTGCTTTAATTCCCAAATTTAAAAACGAACTCTAACTAATTAAATTTTATTATCTGTAATTTTAAATAGCCTTAATTTTGAAAGCCAGCTAGCTCTTCCAAAATATGGTTAGTTGAACAACCTAAAAATAAATTAAATTAAAAATAGTGACGTTGACTAATTCGATTTAGGACTTGCAGGCTGTGGTAAAGTTAGCATTAGCAGAATTAGTTTCTGACTTTCTGACTTGGTAAGAACCTAAGGACCAGTTTTCATAAAAAATTTCATACAAGTTTGCTGTGAATAGTCGTCGTAGCTGTGAATAGTATAAAGTGGACTTGCGCTAATTATCCGTTTTTCTATTTATTTTGACTTAGTATACCTGTTATTACCGTATTTCTGGAGTTATTTTATTCTTCTGTCTGTTCACAAATATTACTAGTACAATAACTACTTCAATAATATTCATATTTAATTTATATTTCTTATACATTTCAAACTTCAGTATTTTGTTGTATTGCTGGTATTGCTGATTATTTTAATAATTAAACCCTACGTGTATGTATATATATATATATATATATATATATATATATATATATATATATATATATATATATATATATATATAAACTGTGCAAAAACTTTATTTAATGGTTTACATATGGTTTATATAAAAAGATAAAATACATTACAATTGGCAAACGCCGACAATAAATAAATGTTTAACAACGATGAAAAATACGACCATTAAAACTAACTACTCCAATAAAAAAAAAAAATAATAATAATAAAAAAACTACGAGAAGGTGAAACTAATGATAATTCTATTGTACAAAAGAAGAAGACAGGTAATCTAGTTTGGGAGAACAGTGGAGGCGTGTAGGTTCAAAACAAGACAGAAATAGACACGGAGCGGAAGCCAACAAAGCGATTGTTAAGAGGGCAAGTCTGGGTTAGAGGCAGCAGCTTAACCATAACTATATAGAAAGCATTATACTCTAAGTATCTTATAACAACAGTTATAGATATTAGCTGCAACAAATTAATACTACAATACCTATAACTCTTTAACAGTTGGTACAATAAGTTATAGATAAATATTCGAAAACAAAAAACACAGAACAATAGACATTATACCGAATAATTGTAGTCAATTTTTTATAGCTTGAAAATTTCTAGTGATTTATAAAATACTTCAACACACCCACAATTAACTTAATTTTTTTTATAATAAAAGGAAATACTTAATATAAACAGAAATTGCAGAAAAAATTATAACAATAATTAAACAGGAGTGGAAATACAGAACGAGATTAAACAGGCACAATGAGCTAGATTGGCCTTGAAAGTTAGGGATATTTCTCAATACCCCCTTTATGCAAGGCAGACTTAAATTTTAAACCAATAGGAGAACTACTCAATTAAAATTTCAGAACTCTTGAATTCTTATTTCCTGATTAGTCATAAGTCTAATTTTGCAGATTTTGATTTTACTATCGTATTTGCATTATTCTGACCATGTTTTTGGAGTGTAGGCTTAGTAAATAATCTAAAAGGATAATAAAATATGCAACACTTCAAAATATTGACTGATTCAAAGATTTACAGCAAACAATGCAGTGCGATGTGAAACTTCTTTTTGCTCTCTTGTAAAACTTTGAAAATGTCACGACAGTTTACCTCTGACATACAGAATTTGAATACTTTATATTTATCACATTATTTTGGAAAAGAACTATTCTATTTAACTTAAGATGGTGCTTCTTAACACAACATTTAATGAAAAAAGAATTTACTAGTCATATTGGTGTAAGTTTTGTTGACCGTAGATGTAATTTAAATAAGTTGGTCGGGTGGGAGGGGGAGGAGGATGCAGCCAATGGAGAACCCACTAATAAGTGTAAATTATTTTATTGTGTACTTAAGTTTCGTCACTAAGCTTTAGGTCAGCCTCTCTGCCCTGATGGCCTAAAATTTAGGCCGAAACCTTGACACACAATAAAATAAGTTACATTTATTAGCGTGTTCTTCATTGAGCAAATTCCCCGACCAACTTCTTCTTTAAATTTAATATTCATATATTTGTTTCCCGCATGTTTCAAAAAAATATAAAAATCCGATATCAGGACTATGACTACTTTCATAAACACCAAAGGTAAGATTTATCAGCATCGGCTAAGATATTGGCACATGATATTTTAAAAAACGAAATTCAGACCTTTCTCTGAACTACGTAAATCCCCCAAACAATTCGTAAACCTCTTTGTAAGCAGTATGAAACATGACTGAACTATATATTATTTTGTTTTTTCATTTATAATTATGGATCTCAATAACTTTTCTTATTTAATTGTATACCTTTTCTATTATAAAAAAAAAGTTGTTTATTCCCCCTTAACATTTCTAGTCATTTTATTTCATTTAGCAATTTTTTCTTAATTTACTTCGTTGGTTCATCCTTTTATAAATTAAAAGAAATCATGTAACTAAATAATTAAGAAACACAATAAATACTGGAATTATAATACTAAATTTTAAATACTTAACGGAACCATAAACAAAACCGTGTTAGAAAAAGGTAAGAAGAAAACGATAAGGAAATATCGAAATGGGTCAGGGCAAATATAAAATAATATGAGCCGGCTTTTCACAATTCATCGTTCACTGCAACTCGAAACTTTCTAGAATTATTACAATAAATTTATAAATTTTCATCTAAAACCTATTAAAAATCATGGATACATGAACTACCAAACATAAACCAAAAATTTTAATCGTTGTATTAAGCTTCAGCATCTTAAGATACAAGTTAATTAAAAATCCATCAACGTTTCGCCAAACTTTAGGACGATCAATTAGATAAAGCCCACCTTACACGGTCAATTACCAAGTCAATATCGAATCAGTATATTGACCGTCTGAGGGCTATATTGTAGCAATAATATCGACGCATCTGACATTTACATCACGTTAAATAATATTGCTTCAATAATATTTAACATAGTGTATAAATCGTATGTGTCAATATTATTTTACAATTTACCACTCAGAGGGTCGATATCTTGACCCTGTAAGGTGGGCTTGTGATTTGGACTCATGTGGTTTGGAATAAAAACAATAATGTTACGTTAAGTCAAAGTGCACGTCATATAATTGATAAAATATTTCTATTCCACAAACAATTAAAAATAAACTTACAAAATAAAGTTCACAAATCAATAATAGTATGAAGAATTTAACTAAAAAGAATAAATAAGAGAAGCTACAGTTTTGTCAGTTTAATTGTACTAACCTAAAATGTTGAAATATTCCATTCATTAGTGGCTTTTGATCTGCTTTAGAAAAATGCATTACCGATTTCATGGAATGGAACGAGTTAATCGCTCACAACTTTAAATACCAATAATACAAATTTAGAATAAGGATTATTTCAAAAGATGCCTGAAATTGATGTTAGTGTTAACTAGATTTTACTAGAAACTTTCAATTAGGAACCATCGAAATTTAATACAAAACAGGTTAAAAAATAATTCAGTTTATGAAAAAGATGAATCAAAATCGAAAAATATGAATTCATTGTTGCAGGTAAAAAAAAAAAAATCAAATAAACGGAATGTTAAACAAAAAACAATTTATAAAACATAATTGTGGATATATAATTATTGCTATACAAAAAACATAACAAAAGTAAAAACAGTATTCATTTATAGATGTGAAAGAACTGGTAAAACGCAGTTGGAGCAGAGCCTTTTGTTGGACCGGATCAAGTTCGACCCCCTACCTGTTTGGACTAACAAGGAATCCTTTTACACTAAACACTAGTCCCATTCTTTACCATACTTACATACAAGTGGAAATATAACAGTGTAATTAAATGAACAATAAATGAGCTTAAAGAACCGATTATAATAATAAATCATGAAAGAAAGGTTAATTATAATAAAGATACATAGAAAACGAACTTTATTCTGGGACTAGATCCCTTAACCCTTTTACGAGTAGAGTATCACTTGGGATACCATCACTTTAAATCTTATTTTCTTTAAAATCGATTTTTTGATTTTATAGTTTATCCTTGTCGATCAGGATGTTAATCCAAAATTAAAATTTTATGATTAGAAAGCATATTTTTGGAGACAGAGAAGATGTTGTGAAAGGAGGGATTTGAATGAGGATAAACATGGCGGGTAGTAGGAGGAAAGGAATTCCAGAGGGTAGTTAATGGAGCGGGCAAGAAAGAAACGTTCGGATGTTTTGGTCCCATTGAAAGGGGTATAGAGGCCAGAAATGCTCGATCTTGTATCTTGTACGTGGACCATGGATATGGTTTCGTCGACATTAATACCCAACTTTTCAACTCCGGAAATGAAAGTGATGGGGTGATCATTAAGGATTAAAGTAAGAAATATGGCGTTGGATCTGAGGAGGGAATCGGAACCTATAACGATGGCCTAAGCTATCATACCGTTTAACCTTAATCTATTCAGTTTTGCCCAGGCACTGATCCTATCTAAGTCTTCCTGAATATTGGCGAACGCTCAAAAAAATTGCCTGGGAAGTGCATCCTTGGGATTGTCTAGAAATTAACCCACTTAGCTAGTTTAAAAAACACAATTTTTTTTTTCTTAATTCTAATTAATTTGACTTAACGACTGCTTCAAAAGCTAAATTATTAACAAAAAAGGATGATAGAAATAAAATATTTATATCCTTCGGTTAATTTTTTTCAATAACTATATCATGTAGTTAAATTCAGTAAAACAATTTGTAATAGAATGAGCAATTTTTTATCGTTGATAGTTATGATTTTTCTGGTCTGTTGTTTATTGCAATTTAAAAAAAAAAATAAACTAAAATTTAAACAGTGTCTCTGTCTTCCTACCAAGCAAACAAAATCTGCTCGTTTTTCTCTTTAAATCTATAATTCAATCTTTTATAATCCGTACTATGGCTCGCCCACAAGAATATGGCACATCGAGAAAGGATAAGATGATAGGGCAATAAGATGATACTGTAATAAATAGGTACATTCATATTTATTTTGTAAATAAAGTCGGATAGTAAATAAAATATCTGGTTTGTCCATTCACACGACTTTGGGTGAATATCCTTCGGTAACATCAGTCAGATTGTTTTTTGTTTTTTTATTATACCTTTGTAGACGATAAAATTATCTTTCAGATGAGCATATAGATTGCTCCAGAAGCGTAGTTATCAAGTCAAAAAAGACAAAGCAAAGATGACACGATTTCCGAAGACATGTGCATAATACAATATAAAACAGGTGTATAAGAGATTCAATATCCTATATCTTTTTTAATATTGGTCTGATTTCCATGATTCTTTTTTTTTCTTTTGTAGGAATTAAATTGCCCTTTAAATTTCACCACACAAAAATGTACCATAAACTGAATAATTTTCTAATTATGCGCAAACAAAATATTCTTTCAGTTGTAAACTTTTTTCCTGTTTTTCTCGGAGATGTACTTTATATATGAATATTTAGAACGCTTTAAGTAGAAGACTTTAGCTAAGTTTCATCAAAATCGTTAGAGCCGTTATTGCTGTAGTCTATAGAAAAAGAGAAAATAGAGTCTATAGGAAATTTTCGGAAATTGTGTAGTCGGTATTGTGCATCTATCAGTACATATTCATCAGGGAACAAAATTCTACAAAATAAAAAAAAATAAAATCGGTCCGCCCATTCAAGAGATAATCGTGGCATAGATAAACAGACCAAATGCGTTGTTTTTTACCTCAGGGGGCTCTGAAACGTATAGATCCGTTAAAAACTGGCCCGTAGCGCGTTATGTAGCAATAATAATAAATAAATAAATCAAAGGAAAAGAAAACCACCGGCTAACCTTTATGATCTACATTGTAACGGAAGTTATATTTATTTTGTGGAGCGCTATCAGCTGATCCGTTGCAGACCCCCGCCGGGTGACAAAGAACTCCTTTACCTTTATCTCTTGTTTACCCGCCGCCAAGAGGACCCGTCCAATAACTCCTAGACTCCACAACTTCAAGCTCACTACTACACTATTACACTAGCATTACACTCTTGGCTCACTACTACACCCTCCTACACGGCTTTACGGCCATCTTTACGATCTCTTGATTGATCGTGTTCCTTTACGGCCGAACGAACGTACTGCGTCAACCTCCAACGACTAACGCCAATAGCCCAGGTTATGGGACATAAACAAACCAAACTGGGGGCAAGGAACCCATCAATTAAAACGGTCGTCTTTTTTGTGACGTAATCTGCAGTATTCCATTTATCGATTTACTTCAACATCTTATATAATTCCATATCGCATATCCCGAGAGAAAGAGGCACAACTAAAAATTCATCTCAACGAGTAGCCTATCATCCCAACGAGTAGCCAGCCCTCAAATATGCCAAACCAATAGACACAATAGGTGATTTATCAGCAACAAGTGTTAAGCTTAATGTAAAACATTCTAACATTTCGTTATAAAACAAATGTATTATATGAATTATTGAAAATAATAAGAGAATAATATAGCGGAACTTTTAAATTTGATTTTTAAATATTCTTTCCACCGTGGAAACTGTACAGTAGTACTGCACTTCTGAGTGATCTTAAGAGAGATGATAATGACTCATTAAATGGAGAAATGCATGAAATGAAAGAGATGGAACCTTCGAAAAATTCGCGAGAATGCAGAGAAACAGAAAAATCTTTAAACAATTGAACACTTGATAAAAAGTTGGAGAGGGGTGGACGACAATTTTGTGTAACTTTCTTTGATCTTACCGGCATTAACCGGCTGGTTTATAGCCTGATATAACTTATATAATCGCGTTATATTAGTTTGTTGAACATTTTTCATGCGAATTTATAATAATGTTTTACAACTCATAAAAACCTGTTATATAATGTGGTTTATTATTACATAGATTGGGCCCAACTTAGGAGGATACTCTCTGGAGGCTTCTTCGTAGAACTTGACCCAAGCACTGTAAAGTTCGTTTTAACTAAAAGACATTTTATGAGTTGAGCCCCTTTAAAGACGAACTACTTTTGGTAGTACGGGACGTCATGCCATTCCTCTAATGAAATAAAATTAGTAAATGTAATTTGGCCCTCGTGAATTAATACCACTTGCATTAAATGGCCCGGGCTTAAATTGAGTTTGACACACCTGGTTAAGAGGAATGACCAACCTCCCTGAATTATAATATTTGTTTACAATAGAAAATAGAAATAGACAAGACACATAATAATAAACACTAAAGATGATCAATGGATCGAAAAGATCTTAGAATGGTTAAGGTAAGAGAGCAAAAACGAAGAACAGGTCACCCTAAAATAACTTGGGATGAAGAAATGAGAAAGACTTGGCCAAGTGTGGCACAGAGGAAGAAGGAATGGTGATGTTACACTCCGAAGTATGGTTAAAAGCCTAAGTGAAAATTTTTTGTTATTTATTTCCTGAATTTAATGGGCTTTTTTAGTTGGCCTCAAAAAATCTCATTAAATAGATGAGTAACTTTTCACTTTCACTTTTTTTTAATAATATTTATACAACTAAAGGTTATAATTATCAAACTAGATTATTTTTGTAAAAACTAAAAGTCGGCTGACTTTATTAATTTGTAAATGTATTCATTTATTATAACTTCTTGATCGTAATGTATAAAAACTGATATACATAGCTTGGTAGGCGCAAGCATTCTTATTTGAAATGTGTAATAAATTACATAACAGTCTTAATATCTACACATTTTCATAACTTAAGGCATTCATTTATCTATCTAGTTTTCAACAAATAGATAGAGCGAAAACCTGAAACAAATAATAAGAACCGAGGCATTTGAACCGAGTCCTACCTACCTTAACCACATTTCCTTTATTGAGTGAAAATCTTGAATAATTTAAATAAATAAAATTGTTATTCATAAATTAAGGAATTAATTTTAATATTCAATGATTGGTGAATAATACGATCTAAGAAAGCTGGTTCCTCGCGTGTCACCATGGAATAATTAACATTACACGGAGTTTCTAATTTAATTTATTCCTGAATGTGTAATAACCGTTGGGAGCATCTATTGTTCCACAACCAGATGGATCAACACTAACCAGAATACATTCGCCGTACACCACTGCTGTTCAACCAGGTTGAAGAAACTTAATGAACTAGAAAAAAGGTTACAAATATTTCTAAAACGAGCACATTCCTGAAGTCCCCAATGTTTGAATTTTTTTTTCACACAAAAAACAACAGCAATCGCTCTGTTTGATTAATACTCCATCGAAATTAAAATGAAATTTTTATAATAGGCTATTGTACGAAACGAAGGTTTAGAACTACTGAAGCTACAAACATTCGAATGTGTCGAAAGAATGTGTCCCAGTCCCAGCCTTTCCTTCATTTTCTACAAAGAGAAAGTCGAATCTTCTGCAAGTCAAAATATTATCATCTTGAGATTTAAACGGGGAGTGGTGTTCCGCGAAGTGTACCCCTTTTCTTGTCAAGTTAAAGTCAAATGTGGTACTTTACGGTGACAGTTCCGCGGCTACTGCTATGCTATAATCTGTAGAAAAGTTGCCATTATGACAGTACTGTCGCACTATCAGGTTTGACGA
The DNA here is from genome assembly GCA_948150685.1 of Rhaphigaster nebulosa. Taxonomy (NCBI): domain Eukaryota; kingdom Metazoa; phylum Arthropoda; class Insecta; order Hemiptera; family Pentatomidae; genus Rhaphigaster; species Rhaphigaster nebulosa. Next base: position 40,011,922 of record OX411309.1, read on the forward strand.
CATAACAGTTGGCAGTACCTTTCGCAGCAGTGTCGCACCTTATCACCATATCGACCTAGCCTTACCTATTTCTTAACTGAAAGTTCCAATTATTTCTAAACTTGAAATTGATTGAATCCAACATTTTTGACGCCATTTGATGCTTCAATGACAGGAATAAAAACTATATAATTTAGTTTTTATGGTGATCTACAAATTACTTGTTCTACAACCGCCATTTTTCCAACTGCCACAAAGTTTACCGTCAACATGTTGAGGACCTTTCCGGACTGCCACTCTACCTCATTGTCGTTACAGTACTACCACGACAAAAAACTATCACCGTGTAAACGAGACTTATTAGGTTCAGTAAAATCTATTGATTTTGAGCAGAATGGATGGCTTTATACCTTGTTTTTTGTTCCCTTCCTCACTAGAACAATTGCAATCTCGTTGTCTTTGTTATCCTTAGCAATTCATTCTAACTTGGAGGATATTCAGGTAGTTCCAGGCCAGCCAGTAAAGAAATTTAATAACTATATAGCTATCAAGTTATGATATTACCTAGTTCGTTATTTCTTATATTCACTTCCTTGAATTCTCTCGGGTAGCTATTTCTATTGCTTGCATTTCAGTTTTGAAAACTGTTGCGTGTAAGGTATAATAAGACAATATACAATCTATCGTTTTAAAATTTCGGCAGTCTTATAACCAATCTCATCTTACAGTCCCATGAATTCGAGAATGATAAACTGTGAAATACAAATTACTAACAGTTCAGGACGACCGAAAAACTATCATGAGAGATAGAATTATTATTTTATTGTTTGTTAGTCTAACCACAATAAAAAGTTTACCGAGAGTAAATCTAATCATAATTTAAGTCTAAACCACAATTTTCAAAATATCTAAGCGAGTTGCATGGAGAGATGACTTAACGATTGAACCTAGCTTCCAAGAAACATATCACATACCCTCTTGGTCACATTTCCCGAACTTCAGTTTCTTTCCTCGATTAAACTTCGAATAGACAGTTTCTCACTGGAGAGGAGTCTCTGTCAAAGTAACTTTTGGAGGATCAAAAGTTAATAACAGCAAGGAATGACTTTACTAGACCTCCATGGAGCTTTATACCTGGAGGAGCTATAACTGGATAAAGTAACATAAGTTAAATAAATGATTGGGAAGCTCCTGTATTCTTCTTCATCTTTAACCGAAAACTTTTTCTTCACGATAAAATCAGACAGCGAATGTTGAGAGTAAATACAGACAGGAGATAGGGGTAACGGTGTTGTAGATCTCAACAAAGATATCAGAATTCAACCTCACCGAAGATGTCTGGGACATGATGAGGTGACTGAAAGGTCAAAATCTGCCCAATAATTTAGGTTAACTCGAGGGAAAAGGAAGAATATTAAGGAAGCTAAGAAATTTCTTTTATAACTAACCATAATAAGCCTAGATGTCGTGTAAGCATGAATAAAGGTAACAACTCCTATTTTTGAAAGATTATTTACATTTTTCTCAATTTTTTCAATCTTATCTAGAAATCATGTAACTTGTCAACTGATAAATTAATGAATTAATATTTTCAACCAAGAATTAACCTTATAGTAAGTCTAGGCATAAACTAGAAGAAAGATTGGAAGGTTTACAATAGATCAACTTGAGAGGTTAATGATTTTTCAAGAAATGACCTGTTTATTATTTTATCCCTACAAAAGTCCCCTATTTGATCAAACAACTTTGAACAATTTTATAAATAATATTTACTTAAAAAAATATGCATGATATTCTCTATTTTATTCAATCACCAATTACTTGGCTGATTTAAAAACTAGAAGATGGCATGGGCCATCCACGAGGCTGTTTAAACGGCCTAAAACTTCCGTATATCCTAAGATACTCTTTATAAATTCAGCTAATAAAGAATGTAATAAAACTTTGAGATGGATAGGTTTCTACGAATGGTGTGGATCTGATTACCAAATCCGATCTGCCTTTGCGTTATCCTAGATTTTTTTGCGATCCATAAACGATGCTTATATTAATGGATACTTGACCTGCAATACCTTCACGTTTTTCTCTTCGTTTCCGGCGCATTTATTGATCCGCCCTTCCAGCGTTTTCGAAAAGCGGAAGCCATTCGTATACGATAAATTAAAAATACATTTTATACCATAAATATTTTTAAAAAAAGCAATGACCCTAGATATTTTCAGCAAGTTAATATTTTTAAAAAACCGAACACTATAACATTGTGAATATATCAAGGAGGTACATTTTCGCCAAAGTGCGTCCTCGATCTTAGTTAATGTTCATAGTTCGTTATGTCACTTTGACAGGAAACAGTTTACGTGGAAATGCATTTTCCTGTTTCAACAATGGGCTCGCATTGCAACTTTGCCAATGGTTTTCTGTTCTGTTATTACATCATAAATATTGTCTAAGTATTTCGATATTACTAAACTATTTATTCTCCACCATCCATTGAACGTCTGCTAAAAATTAAAGTTTATTTGAAATTGCTTTGAATTCAGGGATGATGACAATAACAAAAATATATTATTTGCAGCTTTTCGCCGATCTGCAGAATTGATAACAGAATTCAAACCATTAAAAAATGTTCATTGATTGAGAATTCAGAACTCGAGGGCGCATTTTTCTAGTCGATATAGGTTTGTGTTCAAAGTTACAATCATGGTTCCAATTCATCCAAGAAATAACAATTTACCAGTTCATTAGCATTAACACAAAAACTTCCCTTTAATTATCCTTTTGGAGACACATCTCGATAAAATTATAAGCTATAAATCTTCGTCATATATTCTTTGAAGTAATACGTCCATCTTGCATCATTACAGATCATGAGCAGACAGATTTTTATGCAATAATGTATTTAGTTTTCGTTTTTTAAATAGCTGTCCAAATAATCATCTGAAAAAGTGTATTTAGAAACGACTAAACTTATCTTTATATGACATGTTTTAATAAATAATGAATAATGAATAAATGCGATTATTATTTTTTTTTTTAATTTAATGGCCCATCAACTGCTAGCCTAGTATCCTCCATTCTCCCCCACTTAGACTACGGATAATTAGCAGAGGACTTTCTGGTAAGCATGAGATGAGATAGAAGAGATTAATGAATTGATTCATAAGATTCATTTTGTGGTTTCCAAACGCATATCCTAATTTCGGGCGACAGTGATTTTTCATTTTGCCTTTCAATTCCATCCTTGCATACACATTCCAGCCCTCTTCCTCACTGTGCGGTTTAATTCCATCCTTAAAAACCAAAATACTATTTTATATCTTTGATCTATTCACCCTGCATTCGTCTATCTAACTATTGAATACAAGACATTTCAACCTACCAACTTGTATATCTCATAGTATATTTTTATCCCCTGTAAAAAAACTTATTCCTGCGATATTCTGCCTTGCATTTTTTTCTTCCAAACCTAAACAACTTTTTAATAATTATCATATTTTGGAAAAGAATCATTTCTTGTTTAATTTACTTTGATGATAAAGCTAATTTTCGTGATCCATTTATATTACATACTTATTCGGCCTATTCCATTGCAAATTTTAATAATTTTTTTTTCTCTGATCACAACTGAAACATTCACTCAAACCTTCAGTGACTTTGAGACCATACAAACTATATAAAATATAAATATTCAGCTATATAATTAATAATAAAAAAACAAACCAACAGGTAATACAATGAGAAGGGAACTTCACCGGTAATGATACCTAGACGTTTCATCAGAGGGGAAAGCGTTAAAGATATTTCAACTTAATTTCAGCACGCCTTTTCGCTTTGGTTAGTTAGTTCTGGATAACTTAAAACTTTACAAGGATAGCTAACACTGCTGTGGTTGCTAAATGGTAATTAATTGTTTGTAATCAATGGTCTTCTAGTACCACTTGCTAGCTGCGATCCAGGTTTTAAGGATTAGCCGACAGCACAGAATGAGCTCGATCGACTTTTAAGCACTACACTTCATATCATAGCTTTAGCCTCGAACTTAAAGCAAGAAAAAATAATAACGACTTGGTGTGAAATAGCTGAGTGGGAGAGACAAAGGACCGGGTTCGAGTCCCGCTGTCGCAGAGAATGTATTTTATGTTACATCAGCATGCGTCGGCTCTGGGGTCCGAAGACCTTCCTCCAAATGGCCCTCCAAACAGTTGGGGAGGGAGAAGGAAATTTGTTTGTTGATCTTGGATGCCTACACCTTTAATTGCTCCACAATAAAAATTTCCTTAAAATGGGGTAAAATAAGAGAAATGTTTTAAATAGAGATTGTTTTGTCGAAAGCGGTTGCACATATATAAGCAATAGCTAATACCCCGGAAAAACCCGAGGCGCCGAAAGAAAGAAAAAAAATTGATCTTGGACGATGAACGCATGAAATTGTATGACCGTTGTTAATAAACAGGGCATTCTTACCAAGTAGTGAACCCAGGACAAAGGTAAACATGAAATTTGATAACCTACTACAAACTGCGAAAATTGTAGCTAAACAGTTTACACAAAGAGTTACTAAAATTTAAAACTAGTACCGACCCTTTTTAAGTTAGGAAATTGGGATTTTATCGATAAAATTGAATAGAAAAAAACGACAAAATTGAAAAGATTAAATCCAAAAGAGTAGAGGAAAATTACAACACCTAATGTAGTTGGAAAATATACACATACATACATATATATGTATGTGTATGTGTATGTGTATGTATATATATGTATATATATATATATATATATATATATATATATATATATATACACAGTTTCTACAAAAGTTTCTACTTATAAATAGATGAGACTTCATCATGTTCGGCGCAGTAATACATGAGTTTAGAGTTTAAACAAAGACTACGAACGCCGAATATATAAATCTTTAATAAGATGTTTGGTGTGTTTTTATAGCGGAAGCAGAAGGGGACAAACCCGCTTGAGATTAAGGACAAAGAGGGAAACTACGCAGTTGATATTTGAAGTGAATTGCTAAACCACCCAGGGAAGCCATTACAGCAAATAAATTCTGCTCTTCAACACGAGAAGACATAATTGCATATATATGGAAGTAGAAAAAATATAAATAACTTAAGGTGATCAAGGAAATGTTCTAGTTATAAACTAATTAAAGATAAGGATCATAATATTAATTATAATGATTTTATTTTTTTAAGTTTTCTTTGTAATTTTAATACTTACAAAATCAATAGCAGGTATACTAGATATAATTTAAAGCGCATTTTATATATTCATTATTCATTATTGGTGACATTGTATACCTATTTGAATAGTGCAGGAACAAAACAACCTCTACTTGTCCAAATTTTTGGTAACAAAAAACTTACTCTCCTATTTTGCCTCATTATTGAGATTGTGTTTAGTTCAAAAATCAAGAAAAATGTACTCTTTCAGACTAGTACAGCTCAGTACATCAATTTTGCAAAATATTTGATAAATTTAAGATGTATAAATGGGATTGTACTCCTTACCTACTTTGATCCATAAAATCGAATATTGTTGGTTTAGATCCTCCTAAAACAAATGGAGATGTGATTTGATCATGAATTTTTCATAAAAAAAATTTTTTTCCTAAACATTGAAAACTGGTAATTACAACAACAAAACAATAAAAATAGTTTTAAGGAAACAAAAATATTTCAAACTTAATGAAAATAAAAAAGAATGAATGATAAGTTGGCCTAATACTAAATGTAGTATTTAGTAAATTGAAAAATGTAATGTGCTTTTTACGAAAATTTTAAAATTAATTGAATATTTTGACAAACGAGGAAAAAACTAGGCATAACATAAAACTTGTAATGAAAATCTGAAATCTTGAACAATATTACTGAGTAGGCTTAATTCCAACCAACTACTATAAATTAATTGAGTTAATTAAACTATTAAATTTGTGGATTTTATTTTTTTCCCCCAACCGAACCCATTACTATTGTCCTCAACCACAGCAACATTAGGAAATATTGATGGAATAATTTTGTTTCAAGAGGCATGAGACTTTAATGTCGCGTCCAAAATGTTCGAATAAAGATTTACAACATACCTGATTGTCAAATTGGTAAAAAGAAACATTTTCAAAAGGATTTATTAAGTCTGGATGAATCGACTGAACCTTACCAAATCTAGATTGTTCGTTTTGATCCTTAAGCTATGCATGGTTTTCGGCAGGATATTTCTTGTATCGATCCAAATAAACCGCACCATTAAAATGAGCGTGAGAAATCCATTAAAATTAGTACAAATTTAAAATAAGCCCAAATTTGCCAAATAAACAAAAAAATTTGTACGTTCATCAACTTTGGTAATAACTTCGTCTTGATCTGCAGAGTCCACCCAAATCGTTGTCGGAGGGACCAAACCCTCTCTGGCGGGGTCGAAAAGAGGAACAGAATATTCGTAACATAATTTGCATAAATTAAGTCAAGTATGGTATCGTTTCTTATAGCTATTTTGTTTCTGAATCGTATGAGACCAGTCAATAGCTAAGAAGATATTACTGATTTTAGATTTAAAAAAACAAAAAACACAGAAAAATCACATTTTGTGGCTGAACTATATAAAGGGTGTCCCGTAAATCACAGGAAATATTCAAAGAGGTGATAATAGATCTCAAGGACAACAAAAAAAGTTCGTATTGACCCATGTCCCGATTCCACACAGAAAAGTAAGAAAGTCAAGTTAATTGGTAAATGGGAAGCGATCACTAAAAAATTATTCAAGGTAATTAAGTTACAATGCACCATCGTAAAGTATACAAAATTCCCTTTAAGAAATATTGTTTGGCTTAACTCAATCCATTGTGAGGGGGCATTTGGAAGATGCTTCTTTCTCAGGGAAACCTTCTTCGAAAATCAGGATCCAATTCTAGACTAATCCATAAAGAAATATCAAATTTATTTTTACTAAGGACCAATATAACTAAGCAGTTGACATCCGCATGATGGTATAGAAGGATCAATCCTTAATATAACTAAGGATCAACTAAGGATTAATATAAGTAGTTTTTCTGAAAAAGGGGTATAAACTATAAGTCATAAACTATAAGGAATTTTTTCTACTTTACAAAAAACATAAATTGTCTATTTGTCTGGGGGGAATCGGACCATGGGTCCAAATGAACTTTTTTATTGCTGTTAAGGTGTAACTAGCACCTCTTTATATATTTTCTGTGACTTACGGAACAAACTGCATATAGTTCAGCTACAAATTATATTTTTTCTGTATTTTTTAAATGAAATCAGTAATAACTTGCTATTATATATATATATATATATATATATATATATATATATATATATATATATATATAATAGCATATATATATATATGAGAAGTAAACCCTTTGAGGGGTATTTAAAAAAAAAAACATCAAAAATACATCGATGACTTAGAAGACCGGCACAAGTTCAAAAGTTGAGTTTTGAGAAAACGGCTTTAAGTTTTTATCGAATTTCAAGAGATTATTACATTACTTCTCTTATAATTGTAAAAATAATTTCTTGAAGCTGTTTGCAAGTAAATGCTTGGAGGTAACTTGCGTAAGATTTTTTTTTTATTTTTTTTGACTTGTGAGTTTTGATTAAAAAACAACTCAGGATGATTAAATTTTGTGGCTCTCTCGTCATATAAAAAAATTATCTCGTTGATTATGATTGCATAAAAATTGGAACACCGTTAATTTTCGAGTTGTTTCGGTCTTCTTCCAAGCTTTAGAACTAGATAATATAAATACAAGATATATGTATAAAACATGTAATACAAATCATATAGATAAACGGAATAATAATGTACTTATGATTCCTTTCGAGTTTAAATTTTGTTCAAGATGTAATGAAAATATTGTGGAGAGATAGCGAGAAATTAAAAATTTGACATAAAGCTCGATTGTTTGTTTAAAAATACAGTGTAGAATTAAAAAGACAATTATTGAAGAATTATTTTTTGATATATTGAATTATAATCTTAGTTTTGAAGATGAAATTAAAGTCTCGTAACGTTATGACTTTTTAAATAATATAGTAAGCAAATTAGGGAAACCTATTTTGCGAAGTATATCTAAAAAAATATGGCCTGAAATTAAATATTGAGGGGATCCAAGTTTTAGTTATGATAAATAATAGATTAAAAAGAAAAATAATAGAAGTTAATTTACTTAATCAATAATCATAAGTCATAAAACTTCACAATTATAAATTGCTACATTAATTATAAAAACTATGCTGAAATATTTGCTGAATTTTAATGAAATAATTATAAATTTAAATTTATTCGATTTCCTAAAGCAACAATACAGTACAGTATTAAATGGAGTAGATATGTGTGCTTTTATGCAAATATTATAATAATAATTGAAGTTTATTAAATACTGGGCCTTATTATGTATTGAACATCCGTACGTATGTTGTATAAAAAAATGGATAATTTATGGACTCTGCATTAATAATCAGTAATGCAAATAACTACCTATTATTTTTTAAACATAGACATACAAAGGAAATGAAAAATATTCTTTAACGAACATAATTATTATTAAATCTGTAATGCAGAAAAGACTTGAATTCGGTGAATAAGCGGAATTTCCATAAATGGCTGTTTTTAAGTAACATACTTTAGTAGGGCCACCTAAGAAAAAGTATTATTGACAGTAACTCATAGATATTTATGTTTTCCACAACATAATTTCTCTTTATTACAATGCAAATTGTAAAATTACTGGTTATGCATTTACATAGATTATTAAAATATTTATGGCTAAAGGAGAAGTAGAGCTGAAATTTAGGCAGATAACAGTCAAATATATTCGAACATCCAGGTATCTCTATAGAATAGCAAATTCTAGAAACCTTTATTAGTTGTAAGAAGAACTTATATCCAGTTTTAATATAATGTTCCTTTTTCCGTTCATCTACCTAATGTAGCAAGAACTGTGGCTTCCGCAACATCATCGGTTGCTGCTACGAGAATCTAATCAGAAGCAATGTGCCAGAAGTTAAGGAAAGAAATCAAGGGAACGTAAATCTTAATGCTAGCAGTACAAATGTTCCAATAACGACTTCGCCATTAGTCGTGCGCCGCACAGTGGGGCGAAACTCTAAAATCGGGGCCAAAATTCGAATTTTCAAATAATTTATTTTCTCGAAAACTTTTATACCTCAGACATACGAGTATATTGACCATATCGAATGTAAAAAAAATGATAAATTTTAAACAGATTTTTTGATAAAATTTAGTTCCAAAGCTAAGTTAGTGTTATTTGGAGAGTTGAAATTGAATGAAATAATATCATTAAACCGTAAACAGAAGAACAAAACCAAGGAAATAACAGTGCAGAATACCTTTTGTGTCCCTTTTTTTCTTACAACCAAGAAACAGTAGGTATACATGTTGCCTGGTATTACAACTATTTAAAAAAAAAAAACATTAATTATATTTTTAATCATTTTATTTTAAACTTGTATACAGAATCAGGAATAGTTTCGTAAAACACGTTCAGAACTTAAATTAAAACACACAAAAAGTATCCAACAATGATTTGTTTGTACTTGAATGAGAACTAATTATTATTACTTTTTTTTTGTTGTATTTGTGCCCTCAAATCACCATGATTAGTCACACGAAAATGGATCACGTTTCATTTGATTTAACATGAGCAAAGCTATAAAGATGAATAACCAATTGTTACTTATCTCATATAATTTGCCACTTACGGAATTATGTCCGCAAAATGATTCTTTCGACCTACTGTTGGCCGGCATGCATGATGCCAACTTTTAAGTATCAAGATAAAATTGTTTCATAAAAATAAAAAAAGTTCATAACTGAAATATGTAGCTAAGACAGTAATGCACCTAGCTAATATCACATGATGCGAAGTCATCAATGTTATAAAGTTCGTAAAATATGTTGTATTTTTAACTTAAATAATGTTTATATCCCATTTATATTTAAGTTATTCAGTTAAGATTTGTTATTATAAATAATGTACGCAGTCTAAGGTACATAATATCGAAATATATGTACCAACATATAAACGATACTTGCCTTTGAAGTAAACCTTTGGTTGGTTTGAGAAGAAAAAAAGTCATCAAAGAGCTAAGAAAATGACCTGTTAGGAATGAGGGGAAACAATACCCATCGGCACTCTCCCCGTGGCACTGAATTAATTACATGTTTGTAACTAGATCCCTTAGCCAGTTCCTTTTCAGTCTCCTGGTATTCTCCAGCGAAGGTGACCAAGTCTTCGACAAATTTATTGGGAAGAGCATTTAATTTTGTTGAAGTTTTTATAAAAAAAATAAGGATTATTCTATATCCTATGTATGGAGTTATAGGCTTATGCACCAAATGATGTGTGTACTACCAAATAAACAATGAAAATGTTATTATAGCACTAGGTATTATGAAGCTCAGCAGGATTCTATTGTTTGAACTTTGCGAAGGGACCCCAGGACTATCCCATCCTCTGATACCGATACCGGTACTGCTAAGAACACAGACGTACTAGAGATAAGGGATGACAAGAGACGATGACGCAGCAGCCGCCCCCTGAGCGGGCCCCACAGCTACGGCAGCCTCTCCGCCCTAGGACCACTTCACACTTTATCCGTCACTACCGCTCTCCCAAATACTTCTTAAATTGAGAATTATTTTCACCTTTACTATGTTTTCTTCTTTTGGTAGGAACTGCCAGCCGAAAAAAACCCCAACAGGGAGTCCTCAGACGCAGTGAGAACTCTTGTCAAGGATAGGTATAATGGACTACTTGGGGAAAACAGCGCAAACTAATTACACAGTAAAGCCGCCGTCTTAACTATCACTGCCAATTTAAATTATGGATCGTTTTTATTCTTCTTCTAATTCCAAATTTGCTATTTATTCAGTAATAACCTCAAATTTACAGAAAAAGTAAAATCATCAACAATTAGTTGCTTACATTTTATGATTTATAAAAGATTTTCTTTACTTGTACAGATACAACTAAAATTATATTTCTAATCTATCAGTAATAGTTAAAGAAATAAATGTATACGTGGTTGTTAATAAACAATTAGTAAGGAGTGTAGATTATAATATATAAAATTACAATATAATCTAAATTATAATTATAATTATACAAGTAAAATAATACATTTTAATTTTAATTGTAATTTCTAATTATTTTTTATTTATAATCATAATTTTAAAAATACAGGTTTTTAAAATAGCTGTTATCAATAAAACTTAAAAAAAAAGTTTAAGATATATAAATAATTTTACTTAATACTGGTAGAATTTACTATTTAATTTAAATTATTAAATTTTTACATAAACATTATCTTATAAGTGTTCTTCCCACGCTTTTCCTTATAATAAATAGTATACTCTTAGCGTGTAAAACCATTGATTGCAGAGTACATATATTATGCACTACCTTTAGGCCAAAGTGATAGTCTTAATGATACATACCGATTTAAATCATTATTCTATTAAGTGATGTATTACTTAATTTAGTGATAATTATATTATTTTTTTGTTTTTACTGAATAATAATAATCATTATCAAATATTATTACATAACCACAAATAGGAATACACCACTTTGCATAAAGCATGTTACAGCATGTGATGTATCGGGATAAATCAGCAAATTCATGATTTAATATCAAAACGATAAAACAACCTTGATAAAAATAATAATAGCTCATTCATATAAAAGAAATAATCAAAAACAGATACAATAGTACTGTTTTCTAATTCTGATATGTAAACAAAATTATACAAATTAGCTTTTCAAAACAGTGCCTAAGGAACAATAAACAATTTATGAAGAGCTCTTTATATCTTTAGAACGTATGCATTATAACAACTTTTTAGTAATTCTCAATAAGTTTGTTTTTAAGCCAAAATGCACATACAGCACTTTTAACTAAGTAAACAAATTTAAAAAAAATTAACATAACAAAAACAACCCAGTTTACTATTTTATATTTTATTTTAGGATAAACATGTCTTCTATAAACTTCAGAACTAAAAGGTTACATAAAAAAATCAATTATAATAAAATTTAAAATATTAAATATAATATGTATTTTTTTTATTTCATAGCCCCATGGGATTTGCGGTTGAAGGTATAAAGGTAGTAGTTGAATCGGATAAAGGTAGTGGAGGTTGGTTGCGAATTATTCAACAGCATTGGATGTAACATGTAATTTATTTAATATATATATAATTTTAATACAAATTTATATGTAGAGTACTCTCCACCGGTACAGTCAAAAATTATTTTTCGGTGAAAGATTGACTGCTAACTAACAGAAAACACTGGTTAACATAACTAACTTCTTTGATGGTAAATGGTCAGAAAATATTAATAGAAACACTTATCACAAAAGTCAAAGAATAACACCTAATAGAAGAGAAAAAAATAAACTCCAATGACTCAAAAATACTAAAAAGATAGAAAAGAAGGTACTTATTCAAATTTTAATACAAAACATTAATTACTAAGTTTTTTAAAGATAATAAATGCAAATACTGTCAGAGGGAAGTAAATTTAAAATGTTAAAACCCTGTCCCATTTAAATAACACATTTAAATATCAGCTGGACTGTAGTTTAAAGAACCTTTAAACACAATTCCTTCCCGTTCAGTATCAACTGTTTCATTATTGTCGTTAAATTAAAAGGTATTTATTAATAATGAGCCTTAAATGCCACGTAATCAGTGACAATAAGTGTAAATCTTAAGAGCCACAGTTTAAATCTCTATGAATTTAAAGGATATTTTAAGAAAGCTTCTCAAACTTCAGGACTCATTCTGTTTTTAAAAACTACTATATTTTATGATAAAATATAAGAAAAGTCCAACTTTAGTGAAAATAACGCCAGTGGTGGGAATACATAAAAATAAATAAAAATTTAGTTCAAATAAAAAAATTAAATATTTTAAAATTTTAACCCACCTACGTAAAATCTTCGTACCATCACAATTAATTAATTTTTGTTGCACTTATATGAAATAACAAAGCTCTCAAATCCCTCATTAATACATAATTATTATCGCTCAATCATCCTAAAAAAAAAGCAATTCATGAAATTATTAACATCAATCCTTCATTAATGCATTATTCCTGTTATTTCTTTATTAATTTATTAATTACGTTATGAATGACAGTGCCTAAGTTTCTATATTTTTATTTATTTATTATTTTTGAGTTCTTCATTTTTATGTATTCTCGTGTAAATGATAGGAATGAGAATCCTAGTGTCAATATTACTTATTGCTTAAAGATACAATATTTACACATAAAACAGATAATCTATAAGTACCAATAGATTAATAATAAAAATGTACATGTATTGACTACGGAAAAATTACTAACATACCAGAAAACAGGTAAAGCTAACTATTGTTAAAATACGCAGACTGGTCTAGATAATGGGTTTGCACGTGGCAATAAGTGGAAGTGGAAGAACAAGGAAAGTGGTAATTTTAAAAGGGATTATCTCTTTAGTCGAGTTTATTACTTGGTCGATAACAAAAGTCGAGTGCCTCATTAGCCAACTCCTTTATACTTTTCCTATTTAAAAATCCTGATGCAATAAAATTCAATTGCAACGAATGTACTGGTTGCCATTGGATCGAAAACCTTCCCGCATGCGATTTGATTAACAATTTTTTAAAATTATCGTGTTTAAATTAAATAAGTCCTCTGGTGACTTAGAGAACTGTTATGGTCAAGCGTATTCACTTTGAGTAACTTTTGAACATGATAATTTCAACAAGTTCGGCATCGCTCATAGTGGCAAAGAAACTTTTGTTATAATTAAAGATGGAATTCATATGCAGCACAAAACGATAAGAATATGCCGTATAATTTACAAGAAAATATGCTTGATAAATGACAGAAACGTGCTAAGAATCAACAAGGGGCTATAATTATTGTCTAAATTGTTTTGTTTCAGAATTTTAATTATAATTAATAATATAGGTAAGAAAAGACTTGAGTAAATCTCAAAGTTTGAAAAACAAACTAAATTCATAAATGTTTACACAAAATTATATTATAACTAAATAATTCTTAACAAATAAAATAATTGTAAAATACAACATTTTTTCACTTTATTCCTTTTTTTAAAACGGAGATTATAACAGATACAATGAGAGAATATCAGATGCAACCAATGCAATACAAAGCACTTCATTGAAAGTGTCTGTAGATTTGTACAAATTCGGCAAAAGTTTTGAGAATTGTCTCCAACTGTAGAAAATTCCAAAGAAGATAATTCCGCAAAGCCTTCACATGCAATCCGAGAGTAAACAATAAACTATTGTTACATTCCGATCTCAAACTATAGTATAAAATTCCAAGAATAGCTCATAGATGTCTTTAGGTGCTGGTAGATTAGTAAATTTCCTTCAGGTGGTATATTTTTACTGGACAAATTGCAAAAAATGCTTTTTCAACTAGAATGCTTTTTCAAGTAGAAAAATTTCAACAGAAAAATTCAAAGAGTTCCAACTATTTAATATGGAATGAACCAAATGATGTTCTTACTATGTTAGGACACATAAAATTTAAGTTTATGTGAGAAAAACGTAGTTGACTGAGCCTTATAAGCAGAAAGGAAGCAATATACAGAATAGAATATGAAATACCAAAGAACGTGGGTAAGGGTATAGATAAGTAATCAAAATTACGAAGCTAAATATAATTTTCTATGAATATCTAGCTATACATACTTGATATTTTTCTTTGTTTTGAATTGCAACAAAATTCTTTAAATTATTTTACACTAAGGATACAGGTCATTGCGGTTGTGATCACAACACCAACTTGAAGTTGTCTGAAAGTTTTTGTCTTTACTGCGGTTACTATTATCCTAATCTATTTTTATTCATCGGAGATGTTGTTTATCCACCATTTTAATTGATACATTCAGTAATAATAAAAAAAAGAATCCATTTATGCCGCATTGAGCATTTATCAGAAAATAGTTTAATTATTAAATTTCTATTTTAATTGGCAGAAAATGATTTAAACAAAATTGTTGACCTAATATGTACAATAAAATATTATATATCTACGTCAAATGTATCGGCTAGTAAAGATATTCGATCATTATGGTTCATAAACATATCAATTGTATAAATTTGCATGCAAATCTGGTCTTTAGTTATAATAAAACTTAGTTTTTTTTTTAAATAACTCAAATCATAACATCTTGTTTAGTTAACCCAAAAAATGTGTTACCTATTAGGCTGATGAAATGAACGGAATGAAGCTGGACTTGAAGCAATCCAATAGATCCTGCACAGCTACAAAATGAACTGTGAATTTTACAACTACTCCTCAAAGAACAAAGACATGATCAAGTTCAGGGTGGAAGAGGTGGAACATAACCTTTAGTCCAATCAACAATAATTGACTTCCCACCTTTTTTTTTTTTTTTAATATATAATAAATATCATTATTTAAACAGATCCTAGAGAAGTATATCAAAGTAAATTTTATCCTTCTTACTACTAGGGCTATCATCAGGCTAACAAAATGTATAAAAATAATGAAAACATAAAATACTGAAAAACACAAATTTAAAAAACCTGAATTTTGTTCCGGCTTTATCCGGGAATGATTTGGTCAACCTATTCTAAAAGAACATTTTCAGCGATTTGCTCAAATCGATTATACGGGGGCTCAAGTTATAAAGCGGATTCGAGCGCTACAGATGTTAAACTAAACCGAGACGTGACGAGGACAAAGCATGAATCATTTAAGGGTAGAAATTCTATTAAATACACATGGATTCCCTTTCAGAATACTTTCTGACATAGCCTCAAAAGATGAGTTGTAAGAAACAAAAAAAAATTAAAATGAATGATAAGCAGTTGATTTAGTGACCGTAGACATGCCATAAAACGGAAGTAGGCATAGGCCAGCGTTATATCTAAATAAATACACGCTATAACAAGGCCCGAGCTTCATGGCAAAAATAAAACAATATATGTATATAACAGTAAATATGCTTGAGTTAAAAAATCATAAGTCATTGGTATCACAACTACAGTAACATTAACACCACCAACAATTCTGCAGATAAAGGTGTATCCATAAAAAATAAGAAATTTGGACAATATTTTTCAGTTGGAAACATGTTCTCGTTTATTTACAATCAGAGGATCAATTTTAAGCTTGGAGCTCTCTATCAATGTTTAACTTGATTCTTAAGTCCTCTGCAGCACTAATTGTGCTTTCACGTTTACTACGGTAACTATTTTGATTTATTTTCATAACTTCTAGATTATTTTTATTCATCTTATAATTGATACATTTAATAATCATTTTTTTAAAATTGTTATCCCTCATTGAACGTGTTAAAATTATGGCTTTTGTTTGCGTAAGGTCTATGAGCCCCTACTGTAGATATCTTCAGAAGGCTATAATTTTCGGAAATATTTTTAAACTAATCAAACACAATGTATTTCGACTTCTTGACATATTGGTGGACTTGTAATTATAAATAATTCATTGATAACCAACGTAAATATAAACCATTTTTAAAAAAATGAATTTCAGAGGATTATAGCGGTAGGCAATAGTGCAGTATCGGTCCTCTGGAGAGTACTTGAAAAGTATTGGAGAAAATAATATTTAGCTATAAAAATATAATAGTTATTATTGAAAAGATCATTTTTTAACATAATTACCCACCGTATATTTATTTTTTACAGAAATAGGATGAAGTAAGAACTGATAAGACACTGGAACGGTACACGGTTCAAATGATAACCACGTGCAGTACTCAAAAGCATACTTAAATAACATTATTTACAACATATTCCAATTGACAATATAATTTTCAATAAAGGATACAATGGGACATCCTACACGAAGAAGCTCCACCCATGACCCGAGCAAGTCGGGTGCTGATAATTTCGAAGCCTGCTGAATCATAATCTAATATTTATCCACATTTAGTTGACACCACATACTAATAATCAAATGATACAGAGATCTAATAAAACATTATATTGATTTTAACAATGCTGCCAAAAGAAAACGAACCATATGGACACGCAGATCATAACGTGGATTGAAATACTTGAGGCTACTACAAGTTTGCCATCACAGCTGGATAAATAAATTATGTTTTTGGGTGTGTATTACATTGATACATATCGAAATCAGTTCATCACAACTAAATAAAAGCTACGTGGGTCACAAAACTCGAGTTCTCAGAATCAATTCGATTTTTACAATCTTGCCTTAGGAGCTCTAAGATGAATGAAACACTATTGGTTTGTGAATTATTGGTTTACTTTGATAATTGCAAGTGCTTATGGAGAGATATTAAATTAATGGCTAAATGAAACGAGAGTGATAATGGAAGTAAAGTTGAAGTTCATTCTGTATGATTTGAATTTGTTTAAAGAAATGGTTATCTATAATTCATCCTTCGACAATCCAAAGGCTGGAGATGAGAGACACTTCTCAAACTTCATTGCAATCCAAGAGTTTGTATAGTTGAAGATTCGACATGATGGTCTCCATGACTTGTCGGGTCATAAGATACCACGGCACCGCAAGGTCTCGCCAGGATCCGCAATCGGCGGAACCCAGACAGTCTCAAGGATCTTTGGTCCTGTCTAGCAAGATTATGTCATCCTTCAGTTCCATAGATCTACGGAGGGCTTTAGAAGTTCTTGCAGGAAAGGAATTTCTTCTCTGTATGATTTAATTTAAAACATTTAATCGGGTAATAAGCTTATTCTCTAGTAAATGTGTTCATTGAACTACTTGGTCAATTTATACCATTTTAATAAAAAAAAAAAAGACCATTTAAAAAAAAAAAAAAGAAGATAATTTACATTAAACAGGCCATTATGGGCCTTTAAAAATGTTTAATACCGCAATTCGGAATCATTTTATTTTTCTATGAACCACAGATTTTCATAATAAAATTATACAGTTTGCCCAATTTATCTTAATAAATAAATTTTAGATATAATTGAATATAACCAAATGAAAGTATGGATACAAGGGGAGTTTCAACAAAGGCTACCGAAAAAATTCTTTGGTGTTTGGGTAATCATTTTTTGCTATGGGTTTATGTTATACTTTGTTCTTTACAATGAACTTTGCTTTTTTTCAAAGTACATTATAAAGAACAAAGTATAACACACCCATTGTCACAAACCTGTACCAAATAGCAAAGAAATAATACCGAATCAAAAATTTGGTAGGATCTGAAATAAACTTTGTATTGCTAAAAAAAAAAAAAAAATCTTATCCATCTTTATTTTGTTTTTTAATTTTAATTAAAAAAAAATCGTACAAATAATGTAATTGATAAGACTTTTACCAAGTTAAAACTAATATTACTATATTTTCATAAGTCGTGAACGAGTTGATATGGTTTACTATGTCGCGGTATGGAAGAGAAACTGACAGTATGTTTTTATTAAATAAAGCAATACTACCTAAAATTAAAGATATATAGTTAACAATACTAAAGCTAACTCCTTAACAGTTAAATAATGGGCCTAGAACACAGAAATAAAAGACGTTAAAGGCAAAAATGTACCAGATATGAGTAGCTATTAAAATTAGGAAAATAAAGTATATATTTTATTGTAAAAAAAAAAAAAAAATTAGATACATAAACTAATGTAATTTATTGAAATGCAAGCCATATATTGACCTAAAAGTAGCATCCACCGTTTAGAGCAGTATAAAATAAGTAAAATACATAATTAAATGAGAAATAAGACTGCTGACCAATTAATTTTGTTTTGTTTAATAAAGTTTACAAACTTAGTAATAAAATAAGAAATATACCTAAACCTAGTCAATTATGACATAGACATTTAGGTTGGCAAACCTGAAAGAAACATTTTGATGAATTGATAACCAAAAACACATATTTATATTATTTGATAATATTTAATGACTCATGTAATAATAACATGTACAGAACTCTATATCAGATAAGTATAATAAATTAAGTTTATAGAATGAGAAAGGAATATATAAATTGTAGCGTTAACATATGCAGTTCACTACCAAAATGAGATAAAAAAACACATCTACTTAAAAAAATAATAATAATTGTATTTTCCCAATAATAAAATTATACTTACTAATATTAGAAAAACATGTGATTCATCATGAAAAAAGAAAAACTATCACAATTGATATGACAAAATTCATATTAATAAAAGAAAAAAAGCAACCCACGTGCTTCGGGATGGCCAAAACGAGGAATCCCTATTCCCACCCTTTCCCCCACCACCGATTCACGGCCACATGGATTGCAAATATATCTCCTCACAAGGTTTAAATACAGTTTCAGCCAGTGTTTAACTATTATACAGAGCAAAAAAACATACAAAAGCCGTAAAAATACTACATTAGGTTTTAAAGGTCGTAATTTCAGCAGAGTTTATCAATTAAGGCTGGACGTGACAGAAAAATACATGTTTTTATATTTTAGCTATGCACGGCCTTCATGATAACGCTAAATGCGCAGTAATTCGATTTGTGAGGTTATGGAACTTCAATTAAATTATAAGTAAACATATTTGCTTATGGATATGTGCTTATTGAGAAGGTATCTTTAAACAAAGTGGAAAATATCTAAAGGCGAATTAATAAATGATATCTATAATACGAATCAGGGATGGGTTACGTAATAACAGCTGGCTAGAATGAAGAGAGTGGTATATCTTTCAATAAGAATGAAGACACTGACCTTAGATAAGAGAGTGTGGACAAGAGAAAAGAAGTAGAGTATCCATCAAGAGGACGTGGCTACGCAGGGATGGCACGACTCACTGAGCTGAGTTCCTGCGCAGTCTGCGCTCCTCCCCTCCGCCCCTCTCACCCCCTCCAGGGGTAGCTCCTGTCGGGTCCCGATCAACGGGGTATCGTCCGGGTCTTGTCTGTCTCTTCGCCAGCTCAATGTCATGGTGGCCACTTATAATTAAGACCAAATGAAATCCAAGAAAATATTTTTGTTTTCAAAAATATAAATATACCCTCAATAACAATAAATTTTATTTTGAAACGATAAAATATTATACGCAAACAAAAATCTACAAAAAAAGATCAATTAAAGAACTGATGAACACTAAAATAAGATATATCTCATAAAAATCAACAAACTAACTTTTAAGCAAAAAAAAAAAATTGTCTTAGGATGCGTTTATGTCTAGGCTGCGATAAGCGATGAAGAAAACCTCCCTATGTTTTCCAGTTTAGTGTTTATGTTAGAGCAACGCTTTGATCCACGAATAATGAGCGATTAACGGATAAGAACGTCGATAATCTCCTAAACCATGTTCTGGAATGAGTATGGATTGTTATCATTAGTCGCTCTTCTTTTGAAGCGGGTCTTTTATGAACATTACTCCAATTTTTCTGCAGTTTATCCGATATCCTTGAATATGATGTATTCAAATGTTTCTATTTTCTTTCTTAATAATCTTTATAAAGATGATGAAATTCAGTATTAACAAGGTGGGCTGTGATTTCGCGCTCTTTTCCTGTGCCTTTAGTGAACTAACATTTCATAGCTCTTTATGCTAAAAGTATTTCTTCTTCTACGGAATCACTCGTTGCAAAGGCAGAGTCTTTATTTGGAATTTACAATTTACTGCTTTAACTTCTCTTAACTAAATGACAATCTAACTAAATGTCGCGCCGCTTTCGAAGACGACAATAAAAACAAATGAACGTCACGTAAAAATAGCGATCCAAGTTTGGCTTTAATCGTTGGTCGCATCACTGCTCTCGTAATAGCTTCAACATAAACCCATCTTACGAATTCCATGTATACAATTTATAGTACACCAGTCAATAACAATTTTTTTTTATAAAACGTAATCATTAATATATAAACATTTTTTTTTTTAAATCGAACTTGAAGATATTTACTATTTTTTTTCATTTCTGTAGCAATAGCAGAATTCTTTCAAAACAAAGGGACCTTTTACTGTTGACAACAAAGAAGGTGCTGTGATATAGAACAGTTCCTGGAATGGCATTCAACATATAAACAAACGGATTTCCCTCCATTTTATGTTAGTCAGTTGAACGCTGTAAAAATAATACGTTTTCAGGTACCTAAACTGGGTTCTAAAAAGGTAAGCCGAAAGGTCTTTAAAATACAAATGTGACAAAATACATTTTTCTTTAAGCTGGAGACCAGTATTCTAAAAAGAATTTTTTTTTTTTGTATAACTTAAATTTATTAGTATTTAAACAAATAAAATCTAACTTTTTGATCACTTGAAGATTTGAAAAGCTAAAATAACTAAGTAATGTGATTTTTAAGAGCTATTGTGAATCATTGAAAACAAAATTGTAACATATTTTGATCAGAGACCTAATTAAAGGGGAATAGAGTGCGGAAGGTCGTTACCCTCCCCTTCCCCCTAAATAAGTTGAAAATCCTAAAAGTTGGGAACTTGGTGATTTGAAAAGCATCTTCAAACCATGAAAATTGTGATAAAACATTATGGTCATACATCAATAAAATGTAGCAAACTCTCTGGTTTTGATAGTATTATGGTTGAATGGTTAGATGGTTGAAGATGAAAAAACTTCAGATAAAATGAAATTAAAATCGATATTCTTATTTTTAACCTCTGAATAACTTCTTATTTATTAATAATTAATAAATAGATTATAATTTTTACATCTTCAACTACGAATGCGTGAGAAAATGGAAGGTAATCAACTATCTAGCATGGTAATTTTTTTTTCGATATCTCAATTAATTACACAGCACTGCATCGAGATATTTTTCGAAAATAGAGTTTTCTTTTTTTTTTCCTAAGTCGTGTCATGCATGGCATCTTTTTCTAACCTCTCAGCTCAAATCATTTCCATGTGTCAGATTTACAGTAAAGTCTTCTTAAATTGAAATGAAGTATAATGCCTTTCATGTTTTAAATATTCTAGTCAGAAAATATATAGTTTTTTTTTTCTACAATATTGGAGGATTTGCCACAGAAAATCGGCAGACTACTAGTGTGCATAGAGTACAGAACATTTTATAAAAAATAACATGTTATTCTGTACTCCTTGCTTGTATGCTCACATAAAAATTATTACCACCAATTTTGACTTGATAAGAAAGCCTTATTTTTAAGTTTACAGGGACGTCACTGTGGGAGGGGAAAGGGAATGCCAACGTTCTCCTCCTCCCTATAATTTGAAAATCCAAAAACTTGAAAAATTTTAGATTTGAGAACCTATTTATTCAAACCGCGAAAATTATGGTAAAATATTTTACTCAAAGAGTCGTCCTGAGAGTGTATAAGATTTTTTTGATGTTTGTGTAAGGATATGGAATAGAATAAGATTAATGTATGTAGAATGTCTTTTGCAAAAAATTATTAATTTACAACGCAGGACGATATAAAACATAACAAAAATAAACCATTAAAGTTGCATTACTTTATAAAAATTATAATAACACTCATAAATAATAAATCTTATGGAAAATTGATTCTATAATCGATTTGCAATTGCTCTACACCGTTAGAGTACTGTAATGTTTCCTTTATTTTTAGATATAAGCCTTCTAGAATACTACTGCAAAACTTGTCGGAGCAATTTGTTAGGCTAATGATTTGGGAATGTATGGTGGCATTGATGTCATCTATTTTTGAACAGATAGAAAACAATTTGGTACAACTTTACAAGAAGCGGTTCCTCCCGAACTTACCCGAAGGTCGCCGGACTAGCACACTAAGGCCATTTGTGCTAACCAACTGCTTTATATTCATATTTAATATTCGTATTCATTGGAATTATTACTACCTTAATTACATATTATTTAAAATTATTAGTGCAGCCGACTTCCGGTGATCTAAAGAAATTGTAGTAATAATTTAAAGCAGTAATAATTGAAATTAAGGTAAGAACTCAAAAATAATACCTGAAATAAGACCTCAACTGAAAAGGATCCGTTGATGTTTTGTTTATTTCTTGGGCGAGAGTAGTGAGCGGAAGTCGACAGCACTAATAATTTTAAATAATATCTAATTAAAGCAGTAATAGTTTTAATAATTCCAATGAATACGAATGTTACAATTGAATGTAAAGCAGTTAGAGCAAATGGCGCTAGAGTATGCTAGTCTGGCGACCTTTGGGTAAGTTCGGAAGGAACAAGAGATAACGCACCCCTCTTAAAAAGTTGCACCGATAATTCTATATACATAATTATTTAAAATGACAGTAAGTTTGAGTAATAGAATATGATACAATTTCAAACAAGCTCGATCCTCTATAACAGCATTTTATTGTATTTCGCCTAATAATATCTTTTAGGTAATTTAAGAACTTATTTTTTTTTTTTGAAAAGAACATCAACAACGTGAAAAAACATCTAAAGAATGAATTAACAACATTTCCATTTCATTCTTTGGTCTTATAAAATGTAGAAGTGGCCACTTTCAAATACAAATATGAATTTGATAACTTCTGCAAACTAAAAAAAATTTAATAATAATTTAATGGAAGATAATCCGATTTTTCAGAGATTAATGGAACAAGTCGTTGACATAGGATTGATGCATTTCTTGCCTAAAAGGAAACAGGAGCTGCATGCACGGTACCCTGCGAGACACCTTTACATATCAGCCTCTATTTTTACTTTTCAAACGTTTTTAATTACATTGTTTTTTGGTTAAACTTTTCATTAACTATGTTTCAGTTTTTAAATTTTCTATTTCCGAATCTCATGAGAATATTTGTCAAAGGGCTTAAAGCATAGATTGAATGGAATAGGGGAGGAGAAACAACAGTGTAGCAAATCGGTGACTTATTTTGGTTTGCTATTACGGAAAATGTGCGGAGGTCAAATTTGGAACACAGCGACCTTAATATTTAACCATAAAATAGTAATAAGTTAGATGTTTTATAAAGTACATTTTAAATGTAATTTTTAATCATTTCAATTTAATTAATTCAAATCGTTCACGAACTTCTGTAATTCCCAGGTGGAGATCCATTTTCATCTCTACATCAATCTGTTCAACAAATTAAAAAAAAATAGAGTAATAAATAAATTATTAAGATGAGTTAGTGTTGGAAGAGAGAATAATAGATTTAGTAAATCCATCTCCCGTAATAATAACTTCCGGAAACTTTAGCACGAGAGAGAAATAATTTTCATTAAAATAAAATTAGGTTAATTTGTGGACTGTAATTTATTTGTTAGCCTCTATAAATGCATTAAGATATTACTCAGAGGCTCAATAAACCACAACCAGAGGTCACGGCATGGCGCTGGGGGAGGGAGGGTAAGAAGATTATTTTAAATTATTTTATTAAAGTATTGATAATGGTGCAGAAATTGTTTATCATACATGTAATTCAAGGATAAGATAATAACATGTACGTATGCATATGCAATTATACACATAACAATATAGTATACATATTTTTAGTATATATATTTATAGATATATTATCTGTAACTATCTATCTATCTATCCGTATCTACTTAAATATATTCATACTTTAATACTTCCACTTGTTCAGACTTCCTAGTTGTTATCTTGTTTTACTTAGCCCAGACGAAGACCTGCAACTAAGTCCGAAACGTAGGCACACATTAAAAATAAGTCAGTTGACATCCGCATGTTGGTATAGAAGGATCCATCTAATTAGGGATTGATAAATTATTTGCCACTTTTATAAATTTGTTTTATTGAAAACTAGTTTCGAACGTTATACATTCATCCTCAGTTCTAAAACACACAATTCAAAAATAAGCAATTCAAAATATAGATTAGTATTATTATAGATATCAAATTAGAATAATATAAATCAGTATTATAAAACATTTATGAATTATGAATTTAATTAAGACAAGAAATCAAATACATGTAGGTACTCACCAAGGTTTAAATGGATCCATTTAAATCCATTTAAACCTTGGTGAGTACCAATGTATTTGATTTCTTGTCTTAATTAAATTCATAATTCATAAATGTTTTATAATACTGATTTATATTAATCTAATTTAATATGTATAATAATATCAAACTATATTTTGAATTGCTTATTTTTGAATTGTGTGTTTTAGAACTGTGGATGAATGTATAACGTTAGAAACTAGTTGTCATTAAAACAAATTTACAGAAGTGGCAAATAATTTATCAATCCCTAATTAAAAATAAGTGTTGCTTTAAATATTTTCTTCTTTGACCTCAATACCCTCACCCCTCTCCCTCCCCCCCCCCCCCCCCCAACCATCTCCTAGTATTAACGTATTTACATCGTTACTCGCTTCAATTGTTTAAACTTTTTATTTAAATTTATATATTTAAGAAAAATTAAACTGCATTATATAAACAAAACATTTAAATATGCTGAATACCACATAATAGAAATAAGTTGCCTATTACCAATGTATTATTTAGTTTTAACTGTTGTTAAAATTTATTTAATTTAAAAATGAAGTCGTAACTCAATAGGAAAGGGTTGAGACTTGAAAATGTTAAAAATTGCAGCCGTTTGCTAAATTGAGTAGCAATATAGATAGAAATAGGGTAGTACCTTTGAATTTGCATAACTAAAAACATCATGCATTTTCTATTTTAATGGTACACAAACAATATATACCGAGAAACATGTCTAGCTAAAGAAAAAATATGGCTAGACAGACAATGTACACATATTACAAATTGTTTTCATTTTTTTTTCTGTTAATCACAAGCTTCATTAAACTACAAAAGTTAATTGAGTGAGAAATATGACAAATTTTTTATATACAAATGTACCTATTATATATACCTATAAATTTAACTTTTTAGGTTTTTATTAGTTTCTTTAGAAATTATTTCATCCATCACACAATAATATAATGAAACACTATTTTGTATTGTGTTTTTTCCCGTATTTTTCCCAGCATTAAATATTTTTGTTTTCATTCAATAAATTTTATTAATTTTAAATAAAAATATAAAATGAAAATCTCAACTAACGCGTGGAATTTAGAATTTTGTTAATTTTCAACTGTAGTGAAATTTTGAACCCTTTTCAATTTTTTTGATTATTTTAAAGGAACAGTATTGTTAGATGAACATTGTACATTGTATTGAAAACCTTTTTCTTTTCCTTAGTGACGACAATAAAATAAAAATACCAAACCAATAATAACCAAATACCAAATAAAAATACCAAAACTGAATTAATTTGTTGAGAAATCAGAAGAATTGTTTAGGTACATATATTATACTTTCTAATTTATTAAGATATTTATAACACAATAATATAAAGAAATAATATTTTGTATTGTAGTTTTAAATATAATCATCAGCATTAAAATTTTATAAATTTTGGATAAAAATATAAAACAAAAACCTGTAGCCAATGAAGTATCCAATACTGGTGGTTTTAGAAATTTCCAAATGTTCATTGTAAGAAACCGTAAATCCTTTAATTTTTTTATATTTTTAAGAAATAGTATGTAATGGATGGTATTAATGGTATGTAATTAATTAATGTAAGTAATGGATTGTAAATTAATTTTTTTTTGTTTTCATTTTTCTCTCTGATCGCAAGGCTAATAAAACTAAGTTAAGTTAATTTAGTGAGAAATTAGATAAATTGTTTGTATAACTATTTCACTATTTACGTTATTAAAAGTTTCTTTAGGTTTAATTTGGTTTAATCATGAAAAATAATTTTACACTGTTTTTTTTTTTAATTATTTTTAATAAACAATATTGTTAGGTGAGCATTGTATAGTACATTTAAAAAAAATCTTTTTTTTCCTTTTCTCTGCGACGACAAGCCAAATAAAGCAACTAAAATTGAACTAATTTAGTGAGAAATCAGAGGAATTGTTTATAATATAGACATTACTTCTGCTTTCTCGCTCTTAATAACTTACAATTATTATGTCTATTTAATTTTTTAAGTTATTATTATTTAATATTTAAGTTATTAAGAGTGTGCTTAAGAAGGATTTCGCATAATAAACAAGAATATAATGAGACACTATTTTCGATTGGCTTTTTAAAATATAATTTCATCAGCGTTAAAATTATGTCTTTATTTAAGAAATTTTTAGAATACAATTGGAAGATTCTCTTTTTGTTCTATTATATTGAGAAATTTTATTTTTTTTGGATAAAATAAAAAAAAACCTCAACTATTGCATGAAGTGTGGTAATTAGAAATTTTTAAAAGACCATTTTTGATATATTAAGAATCATCGTTTATATTTAGATGGGCATTGTAAATTAAAAAGCTTTTTATGATTCTCTGTGATCACAAGCTTAATAAAATACCAAAGCTAGTTTTATTTATTTTAATGAGAAATCAGAGACATTTTTTTAATGTCTATAATACTTTTTACGTTATTAACAGTTTCTTCAAACGGACAATTTTGTTTATTAATTAATGGAACTACTTTGTCTCGAATTTTTCCGTAATATTATCAGCATTGACATCGTATGTTTTTATTTAATAATTATGAATATAAGTAATAAAGTCCTGCCTATTGCGATGTTTTCTTTTACTATCCACTAATGAATGAGGTATCCATTGGTGGAATTTAGATATTTCCAAACGTACACTCTAGAGATATTTGGGAGTCTTTGATTTTTTTAAAAACAATTTTTTATTGGTAATATAAAATTATTTAAGTTTAAGGTAAGGCACAATTTAATAAATACATATAGTTTAAATATTTCCAATTGTATTATTTTTATAAATTGGTTATTTTTTCTCGAACTATCTATGAATACTACGTGTATCCTAGTTACAGATAAAAAATATGGTACAATATAAATTAAGAGCTGATGGATATTATTGAGGATAGAGGAGATAAAGGAGAGAAGAGAACCATATTGGCGGCCATAGCGATGCCCCCTGGCCGGGCCCCACATGCCTAAATCGCAATAGCCAAACTCTTAGAGGCGCCACGTCTTGAGGCTATCTCGTCCAAGCAAAGTCAATACAATTTAATAACGCACCGAAAAAAATAGAGCAATTGAGATTATATATTGTTAGCAATTGATACCATTATTTTAACCTTTAATAGACCTAATTCATATCCAAATCAAATTTAATTTATAGCATTTAATTGCCAGAGTTAAATAAATACAAAAATTTAGCATGATTTTCGGTATACTCTCTATCGGGATCAATGGCCACTACCAATTAAGCTTTTTATTTTTATATATATTTAAAAAAATAGAGGACGGAAAATGAGAAGGACAAGAAAAAGAGAAGGCAAGAAAAAGAGAAGGCAAGAAAAATAAAAATGAAAAAAAAATATTATAATCGAATTGATGCCTTTGTTATTAAAATAAAATAAAATGAAAAATATAAAAAGTAAAATTTCAAATATTTCGAAAAATCACAAATACTATTAGCTCAAATTTAAAAAAATAAGTTCTGACTTTATACAACCAAATAAAATATTGAATGAGTGCATACTTTAAGAAAAACATTTTTTTAAGTTTTCTCAATAACATGGAGCATAGGCAGCTAAAAGGTTAAACAAACAGAAATACAAAACGCGAATCCGTTTTTATTATATATTTATTTGACAATATATACACAGAGTAATATTAATCACAACAGTTAGATCATTTAACAAAACTATATACAAATTTGAATCTATTGTGCTATTCTATGGTGCCTACTTCCTCATTTTTATTGGGATCATTAATTTTAAATTTAATCTAAATCTGTGTACTTTAATTTTTAAACAACGTATTAAAATTTTGTTAAATACCTGTAAATTCTGCTGATAAAGTTAAAAATATCATTTCCGAGATATAAATAACAATTTTAATATTTTTATTATATCGTCAAACAATGTTGCTTGATTAATCATAAATTTTAACAAAATTATGTAATTTATTATAAATGAATAAAGTAATATAAAACTAACTAAATTATTATAATTATCAAATCTTATTGTTTCATTTTTTTCTACAGTCCATTTACTTTTTCTTCTGAAAATCTTATGCATCTTAAAATTCTTCTACTTCTGCATTTTAAGGAGGCATATTGTGATTATTATTACTTTTTAATAATATGTATTTATTTTTGGGATCAGTCAATGGTATGATCATAATATAAACCAAAATTAATATTATTTTGTAAGTATTTAACAAGCAAACTAATTTATCTTATTGTGTCATCATATTATTATTATATTGAATATTTTATACTTAAATGTAATGAATATATCAGCATTGAACTAACACACATCACTGTTTTGGGTATTTAAAACGGCAAAAAAACATCTATAATTAAACACAATAACATTTTATAATTACCAATAAAAATTTGTATTTTCATTTTTAATAATTTTTTTATCTTTAATCAACATATATTTCTAATATATTATTTGTAGTTGTTATCATTCAAAATATAATGTAATCATCTATAGTTCATTGCTATTTTAAGTTACTTTCTGTATACAGGCTGAACCCATATTAATGGGGTTTTCTACAAAAACAAATACTTTACCAATTTAACAACTTATAACAAATTTTTTTTCTTCTACAGATATTTTATAAATATTTCCGAACCGAGTTCATTAGTTTAGAATCAAGTTGGAGCATATGAAGATTTTGAGGCGATATTTGGAACAACAAAAAATAATAATAATAATAAATCAAAATTAAAGTTATAGAAAGAATATGTTTCATGCAATTAAAAAAAAAAAAGAAAAAATCTCACAAGCATATGACCATATGAAATCCGCATATAAAAAAAATTTAATGGACACCATATGTTCAGGAAAATTGATCCTAAATAAAATTTAGGTAATAACAAAAAATAGAGAACGAACTCAATATGTCATTATCATTATTTTATTAATGCCTATGGCTTATAAAATCTAAAGTACTACTTGTTTGTTAAATGAAGAATTAAAAAACAATGTCATATAAAAAATCATTTTATTAGTTTTAAGCAAGTGAGTCAGATTCAAGGTCCCAATGTGCGTCAGTAAAATAAATAAAACTCTGTAATTTGTATATTTTATTATCACTCCGACCGATACCCGAATAATATTTTCTGGTTTTAATATCATTTTTATGTTTAAAATAATCAAATAATTGTTTAATGTATTTTCAAAGCCAACAATATTTTCAAGCACGTTTTTAACTACCTTGTAAATGATATATGTATTATAAAATAGATAACGTTATCAATCAAAGAGCCTTAAGGAGAGAAATTTCAGAAGAAAAAAACAAGAAGTACTTATTGTTAGTAAAAACCTATGTTTTAAAAAAATATATATTTTTTATTGTTTTCCATTATACAATATCTCTGCACTTTGGCAGGGACAGCAATTCTTGGATTTATACAAACATGGTTAAACTAAATTATACATATTTCATATTATTACTTCTTAAAATTATGTTAGATTTAACTAGATGTTAAATTTATTAATGAATCTTAAATTGTTTTGATTACAAGAGTATGGCATCTGAAATCATTTAAATAATCATTTTGAAATTGTAAATTTGTAAATAAAACCTTTATAATTATTTATTATATATCTACAAAAATTCAATATAACTATTAAAAGAAAGAATGAAGAAAAAAGTGAAAGGAATAGAAGAATCCTATATATATATATATATATATATATATATATATATATATATATATATATATATATATATATATATATATATATATATATATATATATATACGACTATATACACACTTTTTTTTTTACTTGAGCGGAACCTACAGAAGCTGCTCTTCGAAATACTTTGGGATTTTCTTTTCTCCTTGACAGTTTTCTATTTTTTAAACGCTTGTTCGCAGTCACCGAGTGGTGTAAACTTACTCTTACTATCATGTTTTGTCGAGGCAGCTACAATCTAGCGAATTAAAACAAAAATGATTTTTTTTCAATACATTAATTCAATTATATTCCACATCCCACTATCATAACTCAATGAAGATTGTAAAATTTGAATCTCAGTCCCGCTTTAACTTTTTTCCATGATTACACCAGTATAATAATCCTCCGGAAACCGAACTGTTTTGCACTTACCCCAAAACCGGTCCTACTTGAATAATGAATTTTCCAGATACTTTGTACGCGCTAACCCCTTAGGGCAGGGGCAAATGCGTACTAGGCACTGTTCAATTAAATTATCAATTTAATCAAAATGGACGTGGTTGAAGCGTAGGCTTGAATGTAATATTTAAACATAATCGTCTAAGGTTTATTTAAAAAAATAAGTAAAATCTAGCTTCAAAAATAAAAAAAATACAGTCCCTTAAAGTCGAACTTTGTCAAATTTAGTGCGCACTTGTCCCACATCATCCTACTAAAAATTAAAAATAAAATGTTTTAAGTTGAATGATGTTTAGCCTTATTCTAAAATAGTTCTTCCATTCAAAATAAATAAATAGTTGAATGAAATGATGAACCATAAAAATACAATATCATTATTTGAGTTAACCTTTTTGCCCTGTTGTTGTGTTTAACAGTCATGAAGAACTTGAATTGTGAGATAATATATTTCGTGCAGTACTTACTCAAATAGTAATTATCTAAAAAAAAGATCCTGAATATTACCGCGTGCGGCATTTAAAATGCTAATTTAAAACACAGGCGCCATTGTTATCTTTAAACCTTAGGAATGCTTTAGATATAAGGCAGTCTATGGTAATTTTGCCCGTCCACTAAAATCTATCAAACTGTTAAGGGATATGGCTAGTTACGATGATGAGAAAACTATCTCTCAAAATAGCTTATTTAGCGCTCACAGTTAAATAAATAAATTTCGTCCATAGACATATCCTAATGGAGACGAGACAGTAATCGAAGACAGTAAATCAGTCGTGTCAAATTCAAAACGCATTATGCAATTCAATGAATTTAGGATACTATTCGATAACATCGCTTTACAATTGTATTTATTTCAGAACATTGTAGACCTCAATAAATTATCTGGTGAGCCGCGTGTTTGGCAAGCCTAAAACGCCTTAAACGCCAGCAGTTTTAAGTTCATATGATGCAAAGATTAACTCAGAATAGAAAAAAAAGGGCAAGTTTGTACTTGCTCAACAACAGCAATTGTATTTAATTTGAATATGATTTTAATACGAAAATATATTTTCTTTTTAACAATATTGAAATTTTCAAAGAATACAATAGATTTCTTCTTTCTTATAAATTATAGATAATTAATATGGCTTATATATATGTTATGTTGGAAAATGTTTAAATTATGAAATGTGTTGATAGATGTAATAATTGTTAATTTTAGTAAAGAAAATTCTGATGATGAGGAAATATTTATTCAAAACGTTAATGGAATAAAGAAGAAGATTATACCTGTAAGTTATATATTGTCCTTTAATAAAACAATAGATTTCGAGATCTTGTTCATCAAACTGAATTTTTTTTTTCTCATAAATGTTTAAATCAACTTTTTGTGATTTAATTATTCTTTACGTTACAAAAAATTACCATTTTTTGGTAATTACCTTTTTTACATTACCTGTTTTGAGACCATTTTTGGGACAAAACCTTAACAATGTATATAAATATAATAATAATACAAGCATGTTCAATATATACTTAAAGGATATTTCACAGTGAATATAAATGATTTATCCTGGAATTAAAAGGTAAACCATGACCCAAAATGTGTATATCTGGAATATCCTCTTTGCTTACCGCTTTCTACTAGAAGATAACTGTGCGCTTTTATTTTGAAAAAGTTCTTGTTCTAAATTAAACTTTTTCTTAGGAACATTTTTGAAACAGTTCATGCAAAAACTTTTATGTTAAAACTATTATTATCAGTTCTTACAAGAACTTTTTGATTAGAAATTATATAGTAAAAGTTCTGTAAGAACTTTATCGCAATTATTAAAGCTCCCAATTAAATGTGGAAAATGCTTATGGAATTGTGTCTTGAAAGGTTTTCTTATCTTAAAATGTTATTTCTTTAAACATGCATTATGCAAGTGATTTAATTAAAATTAAAGCAATTTTTCTATTAAAATGTTAAATAAAATGTTCATTGTTTTCCTACTTGTTCTTTTATTTTGAATTTTATTTATTATATATCAAATGTGTTAAATCATTTGTTAAAAGATTTTTTAATTTTTGCAACAATACTGAAGTCTCTCGACGTCTACCCTCCCCTCCCCCCCTATGATCCCTCTCTAGCTTTGTCCCATAAGCATATGAAAATTTATATTTAAAATATTCTAGTAGGAACTTCTATTAACAGAATTTTTATTAAAAAAGTTTTGGTAAGACATGTATAAAACTTTTAATGATATAAGTTCTTAAGGAAATTTTTATCAGAAGGTAATTTTATGTAGAACTTTTATGTTAATAATTTAATTGTAAAAGTTCTTGTAAAACAGTTAAACTGAAACTTTTTAAAAAAGTTCAATAACTGTTTCGAGCCTTGAGTAGAATATATTTTAGGATGAAACTGATTTCTACAAAGATGGGGTTTGGATTTTTTTAAATTCTTTTTTGGTATCTTTTTGACATAGAAAAAGTCTAGGAAAATTTAACGGTGCAAAATACTTATTTTTCGCCGCCATCTTGCATTAAAAAAAAATCTTGTTTGGTATCATATCCAGAAAATTTCATGCTAAAAAGAATACATTAGTTTTAAAAAATAAATAATAAAATGGTGATCGAAAAACTGAAAGCATTTGCAGTGTTGGAAACCTAAAATTTTCGTCAATTTTTAATTCAGTGTACAAAATCTTGAAAACTACCAACTGCTGGAAAAAAATTATGGAAAACCTATTTCAAAGCAAAGAAAATTTTCTGAAATCTGACTCCTGATATAGCTCTTTATGTTCACTATTTCCCGAGATAAAGTTTAAAAAACAAACTCAGTTTTTCCGAGTTTTGAATGTATTTTGATATATATATAAAGAAAACTGTTCTTCCAAAGAATATAATGATTATGAACTACTTTATGATGTATTTAAGTGCCGGAAATAGACATCTGTACATCGTTAATAGTTCCTGAGACTTTTTTTTGGGAACTATAAAGCTTATAGATGTCTTACACTGCAAAAGCTTTCAGTTTTTCTGTCATCTTTTTCTTATTTATTTTTATTTTATAAAACTAATATCGTATTTATTTTTAGCATGCAATTTTCTGTACTTTGATACGACACACGATTTGGTACGTTTTTTTATTTTTTATTTTTCAAGATGAAGGTAAAAAAAAAACGCATTTTGCAAACAAAGATTTTTTCTTGGCCTTTAATACATCAAAGATACCAACAAAGAATGAAAAAATTCAAATCCCGTCTTTGTGGCGATTAGTTACACCTATCACCCACTATTAGGTGCCAATTTCATAATGAAAATTGTTTGTTCTAATTTTGCTAACATTGGTCCGATCGATTTTGCTTTGTAGACAATTTAATTATCTTTTGAATTAGCATCTGAAGTGTTCTGGGAGATGTATAGTTTTCGAGTTATCCGAAAAACTAAAAATAAGTTAACGGGTTTCCCTGATAACATGCACAGAATGCTTAAAAACGGCTAAAAATTCCAATGCGCTCTATCTTTGGTAACACTGATATTTTTGGTTTTGCAGATAATTTAATTATATTTCAAATCATCATTCACATAATTTACTATAAAATTCATACTTTTTGAGTTATGCGCAAATAAAATTATCTTTTCGTCATAACTTTTTTCCTGCTTTTTTTTTTTTTTTTTGTTAATGTACTACATATAAGGAGAGTTGAAGGGCTTTAGGAAGCAGACTTTAGGAAAGCTTCGTCAAAATCTTTTAAGAAGTTGAAGTGCTCCATTCCTTAGACAACACGTTTTTTGGCTAAAGCGCAGCCGCTATTGCAAACAAGTTGTCCAATTTGGTACACAGGCATCGGGCGACAAAAAAAAAATGAAAAACAGAAAATTCGCTGAATCTATTTAAGAGACGGCCGATCCACGGCTGAAAACGGAATAAATAAATATCTGCTTCAGCCGATCTCGAACCCGGGACCTTCAGATTAGTAGCAGAGTGCCCTAGCCACTGAGCTATTCCGTCATCTATTTTTAGAAAATAAAAGGTATCAATTAATTCATGATAAAAACTCAGAATACGTTGCACTGCCTACCTTTTTACTTCCTTATACGAAGTAAAGGAAGTATTGTAATCGCGAAAATTTTCGAATTTCAGATTTCGATGGAAATATCCATTTTGACCATCCCTGAATCCATTTTGACTAGTTTCGTCGTGGCGTCTGTACGTACGTTCGTATTTCGCATAACTCAAAAACGATTAGCTGTAGAAAGTTACAATTTTGTATTTAGGATTGTTGTAAAATCTAGTTGTGAACTTTTTGGTCAGTTCTTGATTACCGGAAGTGGTACTTTACTTGAAGGTCATAATTGATTTCCATCAAGAATTATATTAAAATATTATACAAAACTTCTCAAATTTAGTATTTATAATTCATATGTTGATTTAAATAACATATAGATTTTGGTCTAAATTGGAAAACCGGAAACGGTACTTTACTTGAAGGTCATATTAGACTTTCATCAAAAATTATATTACAGTATAATGTAAAACATCTCAAATTTGGTAAATAGGACTTTTATATCGATATAAATGTATTTAATAGATTTTGGTTAAAATTCGTGAGCCGAAAAGGGTACTTTACTTGACGGTCATAAGAAGCTTATATTTAAATTAAAAGAGAAATCATATGTTTCAATAATAAAGGTTACTAACGCAATTTGGTTTCCAATCCAATTAAACATTTTTATTACTTGTTTTAAGTGTTAAAATAGAATGTAAAATACTAGTTTTCCTCTCCATTTTTTATTATTTTATTGTTGTCACGGAACATGGAGAAATATCTTGGAAACTAGTTATCTACTGAAGGAAAACGACATATAATAACGGAATGAGACCTTCAGTTACAAGTGTGTAGTTTTGTGTGTGTGTGCAATAGATGGATGTCGGGACGCCGAGTGTCAATTATCGGAAACTAGTAACCAAATTCAGTATCACTTTTTGAGCCACGGATTTATAATTTAATAGGCGTACAAGGAAGTCATGTGTTGCACACATCAGATATTTTATCATATTACATAACTGTACAATAGATTCATTTAGAGGAAAACTTAAAAAAGATAGACAAATATTTAAATGATATTTGAGACTGCTATTAAGACTTCGTTCGGAATCATTCTATAACAACGTCAGCTAGTTATTAACTGACGTCAATTCTTATTCGGTTTATTGCTAATAAACCCGAATTATTGTTTTCGTTTAATAATTATTTTCTAGGCTTCTTTAAGAGTATAAGTAGGTAATTGACCTTTAACAATTTCTAGAACATTGTAATTACTCACATTGTAGACTGGAATTGTCAATGGTTGTTATAAATAAATATTGTTACCATTTTAAATTCATATAATAAGAGAGAACTACAGAGCTAGTGGCGGATAGCGCAGACTGAGGCCAAGATGAGAAGTGAGGGGCCGACATTGGAATGGGGCTACACAGCCAGTGTAGAAAGTAGTCGCTCGCTCTTGGGGTGATTCACCCTTGCAAAAAGTTAGGTCACTGCCCTTCACAATTTCACCATCACATTCTCACAATTATCTCCACTCTTGTAGTTTTAGTAACCTCTTTGGCCCTTACACCTCTAGGAAGGTAGTCTATGTCGGTGGCAAGGAGTTAGGTCGTAATAACGGTTAGATTAACATTCCAAAACTATAAGAGTAATAGTGCCGTCATTATAAATAGAAAATTAAAAAAACAACGAAATATAGCCAAAAATAATATAGGTTTGGGTATTAGTCTTGGTGATCTTTTCGAGACAAACAAAGCCATTTTGATTAACAAAATAATTTAAGAGAAGTTTGAAGAAATGCTTTTAGTAACCAATTTTCACCACCATTTAAAAATGTCTTATATCATGACAGCCTTGGTGCCCGGGAGAGGGCTAATTACAATTATTTAAGTACATTTTATATTATTGATTATTTGATAATATCGATAGTTACAATTATTTGAAATAACCAATGTCAATACCGGGCTGAGATATTGATACATGTAGGCCTGTGTTAAAATGTTCCGGTGGCCCAACTTTTCTATGGGCGGCCCCGGTGAGGTTTAGAAAGTTTTCACTTACATTAGCACGAGGTCATAAGGAATAAAACAAAACGAGTAACTTTTAAATTAATTAGTACATCGACTTGATTTGTTCTCATCTTCCCTCCATTTATCTATTTTCCCA
Organism: Rhaphigaster nebulosa; assembly: GCA_948150685.1. NCBI lineage: Eukaryota > Metazoa > Arthropoda > Insecta > Hemiptera > Pentatomidae > Rhaphigaster > Rhaphigaster nebulosa. Next base: position 40,049,197 of record OX411309.1, read on the forward strand.
AGTCGGCCCATATATTCTGCGCGATTGTTGTGCCCACTATTAGGAAGGTTGGGCCATGTGCAGAGAATGAAGAAGAAGAAAATCCCCAAGATGATTACGGAAGGGCATCCAGGTGTGAATAGAGAAGAAGACCAAGATTGCATTAACAGGAAGATGAGGAAGCAGACCTGAGGACGCTTGAAGTTGAGAGATGGAGGAGGGTGGCCGAGGACAGGGTACATTGGAGAAGGATTGTGTAGGAGGCCAGAATCCTCTATGGACCATAGGGCCATCGTAAAGAAAGAAGAAGAAAAATCAAATACCTTCAAAATAAAATCTCAGAAATAACCAAGCAAACGTTAAAGTTATAAAGCATTTTACTAAATTATTACGAAATTATTACTTACTTATCATGGAAGAGAAATTTGGAGTACAGCGAAACACGCCCATGCAAACAAAAATCAAACACTTCAATCTAAAATCCTAATAAAAATTGCCGATCCATCCTGCTTTATTTCAAAACACATCGTAACCATAACCATACAGCCAATTCCAATCATTCACAACAAATCATCTCCCAATCTCCCAGTCCTCCTCATTCATCCTTCTATTTCTTATAACTTGTTAGACTGTGAAGCAGAACGTAGCTAAAAAGGTAATGGGTTAAGGGATCTTATGGTTTACTCATAATGGAAAACGAGAAAATCAAGTTTCTCGTGAAATTCAAGCGCTGACAGAAACATCAAATTCGCACAAAATGTAAATTTGCAGTTGCAAATGAATAAATAACTATACTTCAACTGGAATATGTGCAATCAATATTTTATATAGAGTTCAATGAATATTCCAAAATAGTCTTAATTTTTTAAACTAAATAATCCTTGAAAAATAATATATTCAATTTTACTGATACTTATATGCATGGGTGAATGCGTATGCATATGCATTATATTTTTTGTTTGACATGCAAGATAATAATTTAATTTAAGGATAATAACAAGACGATTAATTTCAATAGAATGAGATAAGATATATGTTAAACAAGACATAAATGTTTTTGGCTGCATAAAAAGACAGGATGCTATGGGACGGCATAGAAAGCTCCTGCATTTTCTCAACATTATGACAAGGAGTGCATTACAAGTACATACGATGAATATTCACGTTTTGCTGAAAGGATAACAATGGCGGTACCTTGGGAGAACCGTCTTCGTTCTCCCGAACATTATTATCGCCTCATGTATATAAAAAAAAATTCTAAAAAAAATTAGCGTTTCTAATAAAAGTACAAATTCGATGAAACTTCACGAGTACCCACGTAAGCAGATAGGCGAGAGTCGTAAGGAACGCAAAGATTTTTGAGAAGAATTCTAACCGGGTGAAGATATCGGCAGTTTGGGTCCGATTTTGTGCATGAAGACAGCTAGAGAAAATAAAAAGATAAGCGATATTTTCGTGTTTTTTGGTTTGCTTCTAGCGAACACGGTGCTGTTTTTCGTAGAGGAAATTCCGGTCAACTGAAAAACTCAGGTCTGTATGTGAAATAGATCAATTTAAAAAACAATTGAATAAAACAGAATAATATGGAGTAAATGTAATCTATGCTATCTATGCTACCTTTGTGTCAGAATGATGAACGAAAAATTAAGTTCTAAGTTAAATTAAGTAAAATTATAGTTCTATGATAATTATATTTTCGCAGTTGAAATATTTTTTATTCTCCAAATCGAGTATGGCTTACTCCATTCCAAAGGTAAATTCATTTAAAGGTAAATAAAGGTAAATTCCAAAGGTAATGTCATTTCGTGATATTGGTAGGTCCCATAAAATTGGTTGAAGAGTGTGGAAAACGATTTAAATTGATTTTCTGACAATGATTGGGAAAGATAAATAAGATGCCATGCGCTAATTTATATTTTTATTGAACTTTAAAATTTTCAACTACTTTAATTTTACTGATTCTATGTGTGTTATCATATTATATTATTATTTTTCTCATTATAATATAATTCGCTAGTACATTTTTATTTTTAACTTCCCTATTTTTATAGATTCTATCTTTTGTGTTATAATGTCATTTTTTTTTTCATTAATACATTCAATACAGTTTATAAAATTTAATCAACTTAAATTTTCATCTCTTGACACTGCATGAAAAGATTAAGAGGCTTCTTCTTCTTTGTCTTCCTCTTCGTGCCATTCCTAGCTTCGAGGAGCCCCGATCCAATGCAGCCATCCACCTTCTCGGTCGCGGTAAGCTGCCTCATTCCAAAGAGAGGCTGTAATTTTTAATGTTATTGTATTTTCTTTTCTTTTTTTACATTTTTATAAATAACGTCTTTTACCACTCCTTTCATTATTTTTTTTTTCTTAATGAAGTTTTTCCATTCACATTTGATTTTTTGATTTTTATAATTACGGTAATGTGGGGTAAGGTCGCACTAGATTTTACAAAGTATGACTTTTAATGACTGTAGAGGACGTGACGGCCGAGTACGTTGGGGCGAGGGTCCCAGAGTGCCCGGTTCGGAACGTTGTGGGTTCGATTCCTACCTGGGTCGGTTAATATTTATTTCGTGGCGATCCCGCGAAATGAATCTTGACACTCCCACTCTGGTTAGTACGCGGCGGTGACGTAAAAGTAACCGTCAGGGGTTGGCAAAAAGGACCATAAGGCCCACTTACCGGATTAGTTCCCCCCACCAATACCAGTACCAGTACCAGTTTAATGACTGTAAAATCTTCATTTTCGAAGCGAGATTTTTCCTCTTTTTTTTTTTTTTTAAATGTTCCTTAGATTACCATGTTTAAATATTACATTCAAGCACACGTTTCAATCACGTCCAATTTCATGAGATTGACAATTCAATTTAGTAGTACCTAGTACCTACTAGTACGGGTAAGTGCCTATGAGGTATCTGAAATACTCATTATTTAAGCAGTAGCCGATATGAAACAAATGCAAAATAGTTTCTTTCCAGAGGATTATTATAATAATACAATAATCGAAAAAAGTTAAAACTTGTTTGCATTTTACAATATTCATTCAAAATTGTGGAAGTGGGATGAGAAATGTAATTAAATAAATGTATTGAAAAAAAAAGACTCATTTCAATGCGCTGGTTCCCAGTCGTCGCGACAAAACATAATAAGGGTGTAAGTGTACTTGTCCCACAACTGAGATCTGCATTTACCTTTACTATCATTTTTGCAGGGGCAACAGTAACTAGCCCTTAAAGGCTAGAAACCTGTCAGGCAGAAATGTAAATAACAAAGTATTTTGAAGAACAGCTTCTGCTTACCGCAAGCTTCAGCCGAACAGCTTCAGCACTTACCGCAAAAAAAAAAAAAAAAAAAAAAAAAATGTGGCCTACTGGTAGATAAAAACCGATACAGCTGTACTGAAAATGTGAAAGACACAACTTTATTAACAGGTTGCAACTAATATTTTCACAACTCCTTATACTTAACCTTAGCGAAGTTTCGTGGCTGATTTCTGATACATCAGTGTTAAGGCTTCATGCTCCATAAAGGACAGCTCTTATCAGTTGAGGGTTTGAATTTAACATGGCAATATCGCACATTATTCTAGTTAATTTAATATTGTTTTATTTTATTTAAGTTAAATGGCAATGGGGCCAAGTTAGATTAATAGTTGGGAACGTTTGATCGGCATTCTCCTAGCCAACAGAAGACAGGGCTAACAGTCCTAATCTAACTTAAATTCCCTTTAGTAACGTTCAAATTAACATATACTCTCTACTTTTCGAAAGTAGACTCAATAAATAAGTTCAAATGGGCCTCTAATTATTTTATTCTCTTGTGTAGTTTATTGAAAATCCGATTTCATTTTTTCACTTCTTAAACATTTTATTTCTTCTCTGAGCTTAAAATTTTTCAGGTACAAAATTAATCCGCTTTTTCAAGAATAATTAAGCTTACTTTCATAACAAAGAAATGAAAACTTCTTCAGCCATTTTTTTAATACACTTAAACGCTTCTTAGGCTTAAAGAACTTCTCATCTTAAATAAGTTGAGTATATCTATAATAATATACATCTATAATATCATATGATATAATAAACTATAATATCATTAATATAATAATATGATGTGAATATATCTATAATTATAAGTTGAATATATATCATAAAACATAATTTAAAAATATAAATAAATTTGCGAAGAAGAAACTGAGTAAGAATAAGAAAGGCGGAGAATAAAGTAAGGGAAGAGGAAACGACCTAGGCCTTTGTTATTGAGTCCACGTCCTGCTGTAGATGGCTTCTATTTTTAAAAAGGCACTCCCAGCTTTTGACCTATCCTGTCATTGTATTATTATTAATGAGGGATAATTCCACTCGCCATAATAAAAATTGATCAGAACGCTTTTAAATTTTGAGAAAAATAAAATAAAATAAAAAATCGTAATTACACTATTGGGCCATTAGGCTTAATTGGCTCAGTTAATCAATAGATTTTTAGATAAAAAATATCAATAATAAGTCAGTCATTTGAGGCATAGCGATTTTTTTTTTTCAATGTAAACATAAAATAAAAAATACTGAAAATATGTTCATATATGACAGTTGTATTGGGCTGCTGCTCAGAAAGCATACTTCACATCTTAACAAACAATTTATAGAACTTATAATAAATACATAGTTTCAATATATCCATGGTACATAGCAGAAATATATGTGTTTTTTTTTTTTGTTCTTCAACAGTTTTCATTCAATTTTATTTACTTTTTTCTTTTACTAAATGCATTTTCTTAATTAAACCCCCACAAACCTCTTTATTTGTCACATTAAGATGACATTTATTAATATAAATAGAAACCTGACTAATTATTAAAATTTAAGCTAAAATACTATTCACAATATTGATTAACAAATAAAAATTTAAAGTAGTATCTCACAAAGGTATATAAATTATAGTATTAAATTATAAATTATAGTATATTAAAATTTATATGACATAACATAAATATGTACAAACATGTAAATATAAAACATAAATAAATTGTGCTAATAATTGGTTCCTTTAATTATGCAATGAGGTGTACATTGATTGACCATATCTCCACTTCGATTGATTTATTCTCAAAGCGAAATACATTTCTCGGAAATAGATAAAACATTTTACAAATAATGCTGTAAATAACTACAATATGGTTTATTATTTCTAAATTAGGAATATACTACAAAAAAAAGAAAAGAAAATATTATGTGGATTGAATTTTTTTTTTTTTTTTTAGGCTTTGGTACATATAATGAAAATATCTTCTAAATATTTATTTCTTTCAGAGAAATGGGCATATACAACGATTAATCGATAGTGTTTCAAAATGGCGAACGGTAATGTAGAGTTAAGAGGATCATCCGGCGGTGACGTCTGACTTTGTTGCCGAAGCTCAAAAAAAATCGGCCCAGTAGTCTCGGAGAGAAAAGCCGTGAACGGCGCAAAGTTCATTGGACATTGCGAGAAAAACATAAGTTAAAATTTGGTTTGATTGCAACAGTGACAAACTGGTATCGTTTTCCCGTCATGTTCAATTTTCAACTTAGTGGTTTAATAATGTCTGTATATCAGATTATTTTTGATAGAAGTAAATTCATATAATAATATATATATATATATATATATATATATATATATATATATATATATATATATATACATATATTATAATAATTAAAAAAATATATATATATTTTAAGCTAGTTTGCCTATATTAGTATATAAGTAGGTATTACAAATAGGGCAGGTTGAACTTTATTGGTTTCAATCGATCTATTCCAGATTGTCTAATTTAATTGTCTAATAGGAGAGACATATTTAACAATTTGTTAATCAATTCCGATCCCATCATATCAAGTTTGCGACATTATATCGCATAAACATATAAAGTTTAACAGTTTAATTTAAAGTAAAATTAAACACACAGCGAGAAATTCGCTTTCAGACTTTCAGAAAGTGAATTTGAAAGTAAAGTTGAAAATTAATTTTAAGAAATCGCATAAAAAAAAAAAAAAAAAAAAAAAAAAAGGAAAGCTATTTGGTTCCAAATTATAATTATTTTATACTAGAAGATTATAGTGCTGCAGACCGCTATTGAACTTAAATGCAATATTTCATCTGTACTAATTTAACTTTTCAAGAAAACGTTTAGAGCATCTATAATTAATTAATTAAATTAATTATAAAATTAATTAAATTTTATAGCTATATTTCAATGAATTAATGTTGTAGAACAAATGGCTGGAATTCAAATTCCACATCCTCAAACAAATAATTTGATAAACTTTAAGGCGTCCATTGAATTTTTCGAGTAAGTTACAGGCTATGTCTACGGATCAGAACCTATTTCACTTTCAATGTCTGATTGCGAGTTGTTGCTGCTGACTATTTTTCCGAAATCCAAAATGCTACAAAAATTGTGTCAAATGGATGAATTGGTAGGCTATACTCTCTTTTTGAAGATTCAGATAGGTTGCAGCGAGTTCTCTCAAGTCTTAATTGTTTTCAGTATTGTTTTTTATTAGTAGAAGTACTACATAGGATCTCAGGAGTGTTACCGAAATTCACAAATTAATTTCAGTGAGCTCAGTTCTTGTTACGGAAACAATTTCTAATGGAAATCTTAGCTACCCAGTGCTTAGCAATGTCCCATAATTAACTCTTCGTTCTTAATAACAGTTTTGTTCATTACACGGTTTCAATCCAAGAGTGTTACCATTTTTTACATGGAGCTCATCGAAAACTCTATATAGCTTTTACAAATGAAGAAAATCGTCAGTTATGTGCCTGTCACCTCAGTATCTGATGATTTCTGTTTTTAATTTTTCTCAAATAAGAGAACATTTCACCATATTCCATTCAGGAAGGATTTGATGAATTGTAACTCATGAGATTTATTTAAAAAAATAAATTATAGGGCAGATCGTTCTCATCTTCTTCACTGGAAGATTCATTAGTGGACGTGTATATTCACAAGTAGGTTAATGAGAGAGTGGTTCTTAAATTCACTGTAGCAGGCTACATGATTAGTTTATTATTCTTATTTGTTTGCAGTAACAGTTTTTGGTAACACTCCTGGAATTTCAGCTTCAATATGGCGTCAAAAAGGTTAAGAAGGTCAGACAAACGTGGGTTTGTTATGACTACAACTGTGCTCCCAAGTCTGATATTTATTGTAAATATGAAGGAATTTCGGAAATTACATTTAGATAAGTCGGTGGTAACACTTATAGAAAGTAATTAAAATACTTACCACGATTTTGAGGATTAAAATATGGAAATCCTCTCGACTTCACAGAAACTGTCTCAAATTATAGAAAGTAACTTCTAATTTTCCAAAGGTTATTATGTGCCCTTCCCTGCCTTGAAAAAAAATACCTTCTTGATCATAATGTTGGTGACACTCTTGGTGAGAACCACCAAGAAAAGACGTTGGGGGGCCACACTTTGAACATGGACCCTGAAGAGTGTAAGCTGTCTAAAAATTGATATCCTTATCCAAAATGTGAAGAAATCTCTAATATAAACAGTCCATATTTTTTCCAATCATATACCAGCATTTTTTCAGTAGAAATTTAATATGCTTCTTTTCAAAAATTGATGGGGGAGAGTAACACTCCTGAAAGTTTACAACTGATTTATTCATTTTTCTTCTAAAACAATTTTCAATAAAAACCAAAAAGTTGTGTCAACATGTTCAGGAAATTAAACTCTATAGATATATTTTTTTAAATAAAAAAAAATAGCACTTTTAATCCCCTAAAATAACACTGGGAAAGCGAAATTGGTCATTAAAATTGAAATGATCTATACACTCGCCTCCCTGAGCGGCGGACGGACGGATTTTTTTTTTTTTACATTCAATTTTTGGAGTCTAAGTATCTTAAAGCGTAAAATCTCAAATTTTGAGGAGAGGTTTTTTTTCTTTGTCAATCACAAAGGTTGTTTATTGAAAATAAACCAAAATAAATAAATAAATAAAATATAATACAATGCGTTATTCACCGTTTGAGTTAAAAAAACTTGTTCACATACATAGCAAGGAACAATGGTTTTTAATCAGTTGACATCCGCATGATGGTATAGAAGGATCAATCTATTTATAGAAGTGGCAAATAATTTATCAATCCCTAATGTTTTTTAACTCAAAACCTCATAAACAAAATTCTTTAGTAGCATTAAGCCGTCAAGTGTTTTGTCAAGTCCAGCCGAGCATAACAAGACATACTGTCAGCCATATTATCGAATTACCGCGGTACAAAATGGCACATGTATATGTATAGACTAATACAGAGAGTAGAGGTAGGGGGAAGAGATGTGTATGAGATATGAAGAGCCGTTGACAACATAAAGACCACTTACATGTACAAAGCACCTTTCCTCATCAACATACCCCTTTAATTGGCCTCAATACCGCTCCAACCTTAACATATACATATTATCATTATTTCATATTCTCAATGATGATAAGTTGGACTCAATTTCTTGATGAAGATTTGGTAATATTTCCCAGAGATACAAGTATATAGGAAGCTTAAATAAAATGGAAATAATGTCTAGACAAATGAGGAGTTTTTTATTAAAAGTCAATATGTCCACTTTCGGAAAATTAAAACAAAAAAAGTTATTCGGGGACATTTTTTTATTGAAAATGTTGATTTGTAACACCTATTTGACAGAGAGGAAAAATGGTCCAAAAAAATCTTTGTTTCCGAGAAGTGAATATATTACCCTTTGATAGAAAAATACTCAAATATTATGTGAGGGAGACATACCAAAAATTAGAAACTAAATTAACCTGCAAAATACGAAAAAAATTAATACATCAGCATTAACAAACCACTCCATAAAAAATATTCGCCTTGGAAAACACGTTGATAATTGATAAAGCGGAAAATAATAGAAAAAAAACCCACAGTTTTCTGATATATCTTTTCCCATACAAGGAACATCTGAAAATAAAGGAATTATAGATAAGTTATCGAATATTGAATAGGCTATTAACCTCTCTCTCTCTCTCTCTCTCTCTCTATATATATATATATATATATATATATATATATATATATATATATATATATATATATATATATATATATATATATCTCAAATAACATTAATAGCGTAGTAAACTTAAAAACTGATAAGGGTGGTATGGGCAACCATTATAGAATAGTATTAACAACTTGGATGTATATTAAATAAGCAATAAATTAATAAAATTAAATATTTTTAATTTAATTAAATACATCAATTAATGATTAAAGTGCAAATTTAAGAAGTACTAGAATGATAATATAAATAAAAGATAAGGCCAAGTATTACAGGATAGATTGGACATGGTTAGCATAGAGTTAGGGATCAGATCATAAGAATAATTCAAGGTATTTAAATAATAATGCATTTTTTTTTAAATAATGAATGTATACTAATTAACAAATATATTAACAGATTATTATTAAAAGCCCTATTGTGTCTAACAAAAAATTGCTTAATTTTAAAAAAGTTTTTAAATAATGCTTAATAGATTAACCCGAAAAATAGAACAAATTAAACAGAATGTTTAATAATAAAAATATGAGAAAAATGAAGAAACTTAAATATAATAGACAAAATAATGGCCAATGAAATAGATTCATATATTATATAATAAGATATCAAAAAATAAATTAGAATTGAATATAATAAATGTAAGTGTGGTAGGAGAAGGTTAATATGCACAACCTAAAAAAAATTCAATAAATGAAATCAATTGTTTATTATTATTATTATTATTATTACTATAGCGATTTGATAGTGACTTTAATATGAAAATAGAAATAAAATTCTGATTAAAGAAAAATTGTAATCTTTGAGATGTATATATATATATATATATATATATATATATATATATATATATATATATATATATATATATATATATATATATATATATATATTTATATATATTCATTTGTATAGAGATGCATTAATTCATAAATTGACTTCCTAAAATAATATAACATATTAATTTAGTATAAATGAATAATGCTAACTAATTATAAATAAGATGCATAACATATGTTATAGATGAGAACTTTTTGATAATGGACAATTAGTCCGAAAAGTAAAACTTATAATTAAGGTGGGAATCAAGTTTAAAGATGCTTTATTAGGCTTCCCATATACTTGTATCTCTGGTTCAATGATAACATTGTAGAGTGAGGGGGTATAATTGGCAAACCTTAAAAATCGATAGGGAGCGCCTGAGTAAGTAATATTTAAAAAACAAAACAAATAGTATTTATTTTGAGAATAGTGAGATTTCGCAATTTGATCTGGAAAAAAATGGTTCAAAACTTGCCTTCCAATTATTTTACGTTTCGTTCGGAAACGGAATGCCAGAATCGAAAAAATATCTTCAGAATTTTAGATAAAAAAAAAAAAAAAAAATAAAATAAAATAAACCTGTTGGTGATTTTAGTTTAAGTCATACCAATGCCAAAATTTTAGCTAGGATCATCGGGGTATTTACCAGCCATCCTGTTTTCAGTTCATTCGATTTTCTTTTCATAATTTTCCTAGTACTAAAATCATATTGAACACTAACCCCATCCCTAAAATCGGTCTATATATTTTTTCAGCGTCAAGGTGAATTTTATTCATCTGCTAATCAAACTGAGTCCAGGCAAAACAATGTTCTTGCGAATTACTCATAAAAGTACATAAGCTAATGAAGTCCCTTAATTCTCATCTAACACATTTCTATAATCGAAGAGAGCAGAACAGAACAGGAAATAAGGGACAACAACAATGATAGAAATGTATTTGTATAGTTAGTGAGAATCATCGGTCAAGAAATAGTAAGCCCTTACAGAGTGCTGAGCGATAGTAGTGCAAGCATTTTTTTTTTTTTTTAAGAAGAAAATGAAAATGTCTGAGGAATCTCTTAGTTTAGGTTTAAAGCATGAAGAACAAGTTGTAGATAGTCTTTATGAATGTGCATCACCTACAGGTTGCAGCACGTGAGGCCACTGGCGGATTCAAGAGGGGCTTACGGAGTGAAGCTTCCCCCCACCAAAAAATAAATAAATGTATTTTTTACACATCCATCCATTTTGGTTCCTAAGAATCATCTGAACCAAATAATTAATCAATTACAATATGTTCTCCTTTTAAATCATAACACACATCATAACTTAGCTTCGTTAACACAGACGTACAACTAAATTTCATTTCTCGTCTTGCGACATTCAAGTTATTTGCGGTAATAATATTGCATCAAATGCCGTATTCGCGTTTCTCACACGTGGACGCCTCGCATGGTAAAGAGATAATTAGTATTGCACTGATAGAATACTAAATATCTAATGCACGTCATCAGGAGCGTCAAATGGGTTGCCTATCCCTGAGCATTTAATTTTGAACGATATATTCTTGTTAATTATCGATAAACGAGCAGATTGATAAATTATACAAAATAATGAACGATGAAATAAGTTGTGTGTTGAGATAATGCATTTTTCTATTTGGGGTGGAATGAGGCCTGGGGCTATTGGGAGTTCTGTCGGGAGAGTTAGATCGATCCGGACTGGCGGCAAAGAGGCCTGTACCCTCCCCACAACAGCCTCTGCTCCACTCCTACAATTCTAATATTATTCAGAGTCTAAGATTTATATTTCATTTTCTATAAAATTATTTTTATTTTTGAATAAATTTTTATTTTTTTTTTTTATTTTTTTTTTATTTTTTTTTTCCTAGTCTTTTTATATGGTATTGATGGTTACTTACAGCGCAAACACCTATTGCTCTGCAAGCTTGTATTATTAAAAACAAAAATTAAAAAAATGAATGAATTAATTTTAAAACGTTTGTCCATGTTACCTAGGTTTTAAGGCTAATTAGTTAGTTAATTAAGTTAACTCAACAAATAAAAAATTAATTTTAAACTCATTTTTTTGAAAAATCCTTTTTCTATTTAAAGAAATATAATTAAATATAGCAAAAAATGTCCAAGTATCATTCAAATGTTATTAGTAAAAGTATTATTAATATTTGTATCATGCATCAAGTTTTCTCCAAACTTCCTATTATTTTGATAAATTATGTTTTATAAAAAAGAACCTAATGAATTTTCTTCGGATAAAATTTAGTAGTTTAGTTGATTTAAAGGTTTTTCCACTTTAAATCTGACCTTGAGGAATGGTTTGAGTCATGAAATGGGGAAAGAAGGTAAAATTCAAATAAATAAATTAGATATATACATATATATAAATATATATATATATATATATATATATATATATATATATATATATATATATAAACTAAAAAAATAAAAACAGTTTTTACTGTTAACAATAAATAAATACAATAAGCAAATTCATAAACATAAAACATGTTAAAAGCTAACAATAATTTAAAGAAAAAATATAAGTGTAATAGCGTTATTAGAGTATAAGGTTTACAATAAATCTGCCTGTGTATTAATTAATTATTTATTTTTTCATTTTATTTGTTTATTTATTTAATGTTCTTTTTAAGCAATGCGAAACTGCAACATTTTATTTATTTTAGAATTAATCATATTTGAATTTTGAAACTTAAAAAAATTAAATCTTCTAAAAAGTGTTAATAATATTAATCATAGATTTAGAGAAAATAAGAGGTTAGGAAGTAACTGAAACATATAATCTCCTGTCAAGTAGATTTGATGTTGAAACTTAAGCTGTGCTTTTTTTTTTTTTTTATTGGGATTTAACGTCCTTTTATATCCGATTAAGGTATACAAGACTATGCTTGAAGCATGGTAAAAAAAATAATAATAATATAAGTATTGATGTAATGCAAAAAAAACATCACATTATGTGAAAGAATTTGTATTGAGATTGAGTGAAGGAGTTTCTTGCTAATCCTTGGCTGTTAGAGAAAACATGTTTGTAATTTGACAAATAGAATTAATCATCATTCGAGACTATATTGTCGATGTGGTAAAAGTTCTGCCAGATCTATGAATACTACTTCACTGCATCTTAAAAACCTACTGCAAACCCTATTTGCACACTACATCCCCGCTTGCGAACTGCACCCCCTTGGATCGCAGCACACATCCTCCCCGACCGGAGGCAGATCGGGAGACAGCCCCGAATTGGGCCCCAGGGTGAGTGCCCTCTCAGCCTTGCCAAACCTAACGACACTTAGCTTCTCTGGTCGCCAAAACAACAACAAAAGCCTTTAAGGATTCAGTCAAAAACTCTCCTCTTCGTCCTGTCTGTCGTCTGTTCTTGGTATATTGACTACTTTGTCATCATATCGATGGTTACAGCACTCAGATCGATTGTTGATACTTACAGATTTCTGATAGAAGAACCCAATTACCAGGCTATAACAAAGCTTGTAACTTTTTTTCCTTTTAATCTCTGAGAGTAAAAGAAAAAAAAGAAAAAGTGTTATTAAATTTTTCTAATTCCCTATAAATCAGATATTTATTTTGAATTCAGTTTAAACGAAATCATCCTATATTCAATCCGTACAGTCAATCCAAAATCCTTCATAAACTCTTCAGTTCTCCTAATTATGCCACAAAATTATCCAGGATGCCATTGATCCATAAGATGCAAATTTAGTTTACACTAGATACCTTCCTCTCCATTATAAATTCCATATTCACACAAATCCATTAGTTTCTATCCTTGCCTCTCAATCGATTCTCGATATTCCCTCGAGATGTCTTAACAGAAGATGACTATGGGATCTTCTAACATATAACTATTATTGCAGTTTTATTAATGTAGTTTCTCCACAATTGTCACGCTATATTAATCAGAATACTCATTTACTTGTATTTTTGTGATGCTTTTGTAAATTACAATAAATATACAAATAAAATTCAGTTGATGCATATATGAGTGTGACAAAAGATCTAAGAGATATTTATATAATTTACAAATTGGCAAAGGTTGAATTTTAATTCGTGCTGCATGTTGTAAGTAAATGAGAACCGGAAATAAGACTTGTTTTGGGCGCACTCGATTATCACATTGAGTAAGGACTTAGAATTGTAGTCTCAGAGATGGAAATGAGGAGTAATGCATAAATCAATATATATATATATATATATATATATATATATATATATATATATATATATATATATATATATATATATATACACACACACACACACACACATATAAATGCAGGGTGTACCCTAAAAAAAGGAAAATTGTTAGGAGTTTTATAGCAAATTCAATGCTGGACAAAAAAGTTCCTATGAACACGGATCAGCGAATGTCTTGACTATTTTTCAAGCAAAAAAAAAAAAAAAAGAACAAAATACGAGTTTCGACAATTTATGGCAATTAATGAAGAATTTTTCTTTTACACGAAGGAAGAATTTTTATTCAGAGGTGATTTAAATTTTTCTCGAGGGAGGGGGGGAATTTAATAAGAAGAAAACAAGTAATCACTTAAGTGTCTATAATCGGCAAATTGGCCTTAAGTTTCAAGGATAAGAATGAAAATTAGCCAAGATTTCATTTTGCGACAAATGTTCATAGGAACTTTTTTGTTAACCGTTACTTTTGCTATAGAACCTCCAAGAGTTATCATTTTCTTTTAGGACACCTCGTATATTTATTTATATATATATATATATATATATATATATATATATATATATATATATATATATATATGTGTGTGTATATATATGTAGTAGGCAAAGCCCCGGGGACTGGCTGTTGAGTTGTGTTACGGTCGGAACCACCTGTAATGGGCCATGAGGCTAACTTTGATCAATCCTTTTTCCCTTAGGGATCATCTCAGAAGATATCTTATATACAGCCAGCAATCATAGGATAAGATCGCAATCATTGAGATATACCATCTTTAGAGGAATTCTCGGAGAGGCTAAGGAAGTATAGCACTTTAACTGCAATCATTTAACAGTTAAAACTAATTCATATTTTAAAAAAAAATATTGATTGAAAGTTTTAATTTATTTTAACTCTGTATAAAAAACAATAAAATAAAACTTTCGAAAAATTTCGTCAGCAATTAATATTATTGTATGATGTACTAGATAGTTATCCACTGGAAATAGAAAGATGCGAAACTGAATTCATGCATTTTCGGTGGAATACGTAATACTCCGAATAAGCCGAACGATCCACACCCAATAGTGATATTATCCAGATGGACTAGATGCTACTTGTTCATCCATTTTCGTGCGTCTAGTTGCGAATTGCGACCTGTTCCAATCAGTTTGCATTTTGACACGAATTCGGGAGAACAGCTTGTGGGAGCATTAACAAACAACATTTAAAATTAACATTACAACTAATTTTATAATATTCTAATAATATATGTTATACAATATAATATATCAATTTATAATTATATTATAATATTAATATAATTACGTTGTTTTTTTAAATAGGATTGATCTATGTTTTTCGCGGTATTCTAATGTATCTCATTACACGGTTAATTAATAAAGGCGAGTCCAAGAGTCTGGCATTAATAATAGTTATTATGTTTATAATTAATAATAGTTAGTATCGAATAACATCGGACGAATACTACGGCAGTGGGCGAGGGATGCCAGCACGAACAGGTCGACCTAACCGCTACCAGTAGACAAGAATCCAAAGACACCACTTACACAAAAAAAATTTCGGAGCTGTGTAAAATTAAATATTATTTTCCTTAAAACTGTATTAACAGGAATCGAATCATACAATCGGTATATTTTGAATATCATATTTCAAATTAATACAATACAAGCAATATAATCGTAGACAACAAGATGAGAAGTATTATGACGAAGTGCGTCTTTACTACCTGTTCATTCAACTCATTCATGTTGTTACTGACACTATCACTTTTGAGAAAATAAACAATATTATATTTTGGAGTTATTTGGCTAAAGCTATAAGTATTTAGATGAATGTAATTTTTACATTTTTAAAGATAGCTCTTAGCCCAGCCACTTTTCTAAGATATTATTTTTTAACAGTATTTTTTAATTATTTTTCTTAATTTTATTTTCCTCAACTTTATACTTCAAACCCCCTCGAGCTCAAATAATTTCTCAAAGTCAGATTCACGGAGTAAAAACGTTTAAACCTATATGCAATCCGACAAAAAATTATAGTACCAAAAATGTTTATGGCAATACATATATTATTTTAAATGTCTGATATCTTTATAGTTTTGACGCAAGAATTTTTTTTTTTTTCATATCTATTCAAATGAATTCAAAAAGAAAAATGTAGAAATGTTTTTATTTTATTTAGAAATTCTGCTTATACAAATTTTTTAATGATTGATGATTATTGTAGGAAGTATTAGAGGATTAGTAAATTAGTAATTTACAACTTTATTACTTAGTAAATAACAAATTTATTGTTTATTAATGAACTAGTTGTTACTATTATGATTGACCAAATTATTCTTAACAATACCAATTTAATTAACATATTGTCACTGTTTTTCTTTTTATCATCATATTATTTATTTCTCTAACTATTGTTTTTAAAAAACAACAAATCCTTTCTTTCTTTTTTTTTAACAGCGCGGAGGGAGGAAAAGAGTTTTAAAAAAATCTTAAATTAATTAATTGTTGGCCAAAAGTAAGAGAATAAAAGCAAGTTACTTAGTTAAAGTCATTACTTAATCATCTAAATGAGTTTCACAAAGCCAGGGCCTTAATTAAATTGCGATCTTCCCTTAGGAAAAAAGAAGCAGCTCTACAACTATTTTATCTAATTCCTGCCGTCAGCTTGCAGCATCTTCAAGAAATGAAATAAGGAATTGTTGGAAAATATCGGAGTTAAATTAACATTAACAAATAACTAAAAACATTTAGGAGCTAAACACCTGAGATATCTTTTCATCATTCTCCATAAAAATCATTCCATAAAATCATTCCCACAAACTTCATTATTCTGTACATGAAAGATATATAAAATATATATATTTATTGAAATAAACTGTAAAAATCTCGGAGGGAGAAAAAAAATAAAATTAAAAGATGTATAGTGCAGATCACTGACAGACGTTTCTGGTATATATATATATATATATATATATATATATATATATATATATATATATGTGTGTGTGTGTCTGTCACAAGTGTCTGTCTTTCATAATTTTTTTTTCCCATATCCCCAAAATTACAATAAATATAAATATTTCAAAGTATAAATTTATAGTGACATATTGTTTGATCTCTCAGCCTTGCGCAGAGACAATATCACAACCAATGAAGGTCTACTCAGGTGCGATTATTGCTAGATGAAAACTCATTATTTAATATTAATTAGATTCATATTTGAATCTCTTTTCAAACAAAAATTTCTTAATTAGTTTAAGATTTAAAATGTATGAAATACTGTTGTTACTTCAATGCTACAAAATCGATTGGCTTTATTATATTAATTATATTTGTATTACATGACGAAAAAATAAATAATAAAGGTAACATAGGAACCGTCGGAATGTTATCGTTATCATCAAAACTCTGCTTCGACATGATAACTGTCGTACTGCCGAATGTCTGGCTCCTGGAGCGATCAGGACGAAGCAGTAAGGATATGACGTCATAGCTGGACTGCCGAGCAGTGCTAACGAAATATGCCCCGTTCTATTCACTGATAATGCAATTTTTGCCAGCAGCAACCGAGAGCAGTTCCAGCAAAAGACAACCTTTATTGTTTATCGTGACTAACCATTCTACTCTAACCCAAACAGAGACCAGAGACTCGGGTCGTCAGAAAATTTAATTAAATTCTGCCGTACCCCCATCTGCATATACATTCAAAAAGTAAAGGAGAGAAAAAAACCAAACTGGTTATGATGAGGAAGTTGGTACGTATGATCCTAATTGCCCGGGACTCCACAATCTTCCCGCCATAATTTGAGTCATTATACCCGCCAATTTGACAAACCCACCTCAAGTGGACAAATTACCGTGTCGATACGATTGATAATTTATCGATTCATTATTCTTCCTCTACCTCGACATCAATTAGTTGACGATTCATGTAGTCGCATAAAAATATGTTTTAAACAACTTGTCTTTATCGAAAACATCAATCGGCAATATGTTGTCAGCGGTCGTGAGTTCATTGCGTTTAACCTTCTCCATTTGTGTTTAATGTACTCCAACTAGGGCTGGGGAGAGGATATATTAAATATCCTTCAGACTATCAACCAACTCCACAGAATTTTTCATAGTAATTTTATTTAAATTGAACTTAGCTCTCACAGTCCTCATTGGGATCGGCCTCGCACAGTTGGGCCAGGGTACAAAAAACCTCAAAAGCGAAATTTTAAAAATCAAAAAAATTCTAACTGTTTATTGTGTTTAATAAGCTGTAGGCACTGTACCCATCTATAGGAAAAAATCTTAAAGAGCAATAAATATAAACGGTTGGATTTGCTTTCATAGTTCCAATAAAAGTAGCGATTATCACCCTAATTTTGTTTTATTATTCCTTTGTTTTTGCAGATAAAATTCTCAGTTAAAAAGTTAATTAATTAATTGTGTCTTTATTCTGTAAATAGTGAACATACTAACAGTTATGCTAAGGTTTATCCAAAATACTAGGAGACATTCTAGGAAACAAAGAAGAGTAAAGTCACCATCCTGTTTAAATTCTTAAAGCCATTTGGTTTCTGGAATATAATTTAAACCATTGCGTCAATAAACCTGGAATTTGCAACAAAAAAAAATCCAAAATTTTAGGAAACAAAAAATAATTTGATAAAATTATTTAAACTTCATTTATAATGATTTCATAAAACTATTTAAATTTCGTTTATAATAATTTCATTAATAAAGTAAATTTCTCTAAATTAGAATATTTTTTGTTGATCCATGACCTACACATACATATGACATACACATTAGAAGAGAATCATTCCTCTTCTACTAATCATGGAGTGTAAGCATTAATGATTTTGGGGTAAATTTTAGATTAACAAAATCGGAAATGACAGAGAAGAATATTTTTTTTTTTTGAAAACGCGAACTTGGCAAAAGTTGGAGAAGATTAACTAACATGATGGCTTCAGCGGAGACAAGGGACATAGAGTGAACTTTTTTAGGAGTATGCCGTGATGAAATGAAGCGTCTTTTAAACAAGCGGACGTAATATCGGTTACTGAAACTTTATTGTAACAGTTTTAAGGGGCACTCATAAAAAGGAGATATGAAAAAAAAGCAAATGGTATCTATTTCGAAAACTGTCGAGAGAAAGACGTGAGAAAAATAATAATGACAAACTACATATCTCTAATACATTTTAACCAGGGCCGGAACTACGATTTTCGTTAGGAGGGGCAAGATTAATTTTCCCGCCCCTTCTTTCACCACCCCCTCCATAATGAAAGTCAAAAGTGTTACAACAGTATGTTAGGATATGAATTTCGAAATAAATATAATCATCTCATAACATTAACTCATTGTATTGACTAAATTAAGGCCAAAACAATAAAAAATCAGGAACAAATATTATTTACTTCAAATAAAAATAAAATTGCAACCGAAATTGGCCGCCCGGGGCAAGTGCCCACTTTGCTACCCTCTCTCTCCCCCAGTTCCGGCCCTGACTGTACCTTCCTATTGTATGGAAGCATGACTTAGATACCTCTGGACAAGACTGTAAGTCGAAAGTGATGATAGAGAACCACAAAGCTTTCTGCAAGTACGGAAATATATACCGGAAGACATGAATTAACAACATTAAGCGAACAGCAGTTGACATCTGGGTGCTTAGAAGGACTGTGATGTTTGGCTTACATCGGCCTCAAAGCTGAAAAGTTTTTTTTTAATATACAGCAAATAAAAGCTAATTTGTATTTTAAAAATCTCAATTTGACGTTCAAATTAACAAACTAATTAAGGAAATATTGTTGAAAAGTAAATAATTTTATAGAAAAACGAATAGATGACTTTTTTAAAATCCATAATATTTTTTTGTCGGTTAGCCACTAGATATAGAATTAAAAAATAAAAAAAATATATCTTTTGGAAAGCGAGCAATTAATAGAAATGTAATCGTTGCCTTGATAACAGTTTTCTCGGTTATTACTGATTGCAGAAGGGTATATATTTGTCAGTAATAACTCAATTACTCTTACACTGTAATTATCTCAAAAGGCCACCAATCACGCCGTTTTCTTCAATCTACTTGTTCTCAATTGCCACAAAAAAGTATTTAATAAATAGTTTGAACAAAAAAGTTAGCAGCTACAGTATAATAGTGGAGCAGAACACCGTAGCAGGAAGTTAAAAAATTTAGACGTCATTCGTAAATAGTAAATCTATCCATCTGTTTACAAGCTTTATTTTTCACATACAATTATTTTGAAGGGGGCGCATATGTATTAGATCCTCTCCTACAATCCTCCTCCCTCCCCTGCTAGAAACTTTGCTTTGTTCACGTTTCAAAATCCACATTGATCAATCAAAATTCAGTTATTATGCCAATAAAAGCCGCTGTTGTATATGTAATAGAAAACAGTTTTCAAGAAACAATTTTTTCCCTACCTTCCCGAGGTGGGGAGGAGAGGGCGCCCAATTCTGGGTCCGTGAAGGTATTGACGGAAGAGATGCTTTTATTAACAGCGAAAAATCAGCAATAGATCATATACACAGGTCCAATATTCGAAGGTCAATCAATTAAGCAACTGATTCAAGGTCTCATTCCCTAGCTATTGGCATTTATTGAGAAAAGAAAATGCACACAAAATTTAATTTTAATTCTTCATGCGTTGGTATTGTTCTGAAATTCAACAGATCTACATTACATGCTTACAACTACATATTTAGAAAATGTATTATCTTCTTTTACGAGTGAACAAAATAAAATTTGATGTGAAAGTAGTTTAGCATTTTTTTACTAACTCATTAGACGGGGAAGTTAATACGCTACATGTTCCTAGACCTTTTCTAATGATGTGTGTTTGGATCCATGCCTATGCCCAATTTCTTCGGAGTCTGCGACAACATGGCTCTCACTCTGACTCCAATGGCTTTCAATACCAATGATGCAGTACAGAGAAAAGAGCTGTGATTTCAGAGTGATCTTGTTTTGCCTTCCACAAGTGTAGGAACAAGCTTGATCCGGAGTTTAATTGTAAAATTGAAAGGCTATTTTTAATGTATTTTTTATTTCATAGTAACTTTAATCTCATCATTTAAATTTTTTAATTTTATTTTTACTTTATTTTTTTTAATTTTGATCATTTATTTATTTATAATTTGTTTTCTTCCGTTATTACGCTACTTATAGACAAATTTATCCCTTTTGTTTATTGTCCTTCGATGTAGAAGATTGGAATATTTGACAGTAACAGTATATTATATGATATAAATGAATGAAATGGATATTTTACACAGTAAAGCGACCCTATAAACACCCTAATCCTATTTAAACATATAGCTCATTTGCTGCAACAACGTCATGACTCGAAAATCATGAGTTTTGAGTGAATACTACATGGACTTAGGCCATGACGTGAGCTTTTAACAAATATAATGCTATTTCAGAGCTTTTAAGGCAAATAACATTTTTTAAATTTTGTATTATTATTATATTTAGTTTCACTGAAATTAATACAGTATTTTAAAACATCAAATATATCACCTGACAACGGTGAACTTCGAGGAACGTTGTTGCTGCAAAAAAAAAAGCTTACGTGTTATAATCGGTCCACAAGGAAATCACGTCGTTTTAATCTGGATAACACAGTAGATAATTAAAAATTTCGAATATCTTGCATTATATTTTATCGAACCAGTCACAGAAAGGACCTAACCCTAGATTAGATATAGAGTACTACGGCAACTAATGAAGATATGTAGTAGATATTGGACGAACACGTAACTAAAGTATACTGTAATATGGTAGATAACTACTTAGGTGAAGGATGAGCCGGCTAGAGTGGCTATACTAGAACTAGAGAGCTATGTAAATAGCTGAGCGAGCAGCTGGGGGCTTTGGCCGCGTCGGGTGGTCGGTAGTGCGAGACTATTCTATACCTCTCTACTATCTTGTAGCAAGGTTAGTCTAGCTATCTGTGTGTGTGTGTGTGTGTGTGTTTACAGAGAGAGAGAGAGAGAGAGAGAGAGAGAGAGAGAGAGAGAGAGAGAGAGAGAGAGGGGGGGGGGGGTTATATAAATAAACATTAAAGATGAAAATTAATAATTTTATATCACTATGGCTTAGTAGCCAATTCAGTATTCGTTAGCTTATCCATAATTCCTTTACCTCCAGATTCTTAGGTGTTATTAGTATGAGAAAATATAAAAAGTGTAAGTTAGTAAGAAAACCAAGAAGAAATCATTAAATCATTCGACGTATCATCAAAAATCAATCAGGCTTAGTTGATGCCTTAAATAATACAGCTAATTTTTACCTTCACTATCTATGTATATAATAAACATATCCATCAACAAGAGAAATTGTTAAAGAAATCATTTATTGGATAAATATCTTTGTGGGTCATTATTCGAAAAAAAAGAAGGTAAATCTCAGTCCCATGGAGAAATCGGTCTTTATTGATGCATTTAGCAGACATTTTTTCATTGGTTTTGATAAAGCATGGTCTTAAATTGTTTTATTAGGAATTAGTTTTCATGTTAATAATAATTTTACATATTTACAAATGTTTTAAACATTAAAATCCTCACTCCCTCACATGTTTCAATACTAGATTTTTTAACATTGCCCTTGCTTAGCAACCAGAAAACCTAGCCTATCGCAAAAAAAAAAAAAAATTAGGTGCGAACACAAGCTCAGCATTATCAGAAAAGAAAAACAAATTCTTCATAGAATAATTACGTTGAAAACTATTTAAATTAATTACTTGTCCCCATGTCATGTACCTCACTCCCTCACTCACCTTTTTCCAAAATGAGCTCCAATTAAAGTCACAGCCTTCTACGGCTGAGGAAAACAGTTGGCAAGCCTTAATAATTCCCTCCGAACCAAAATGTAACCGATGTTGGGAGAAACCTCCATTAATATGCTGTTATGTGAGATGTTAAGCTAAAAAATGTGCAGTGAGTTTTATGATACTCACTTCCTCACCTCCTCATAGAATAGAGAATAGAGAAGACAATATTAATGATATTTAATATTTGATGAATTTGTATTCTAGTTCTTCGGGTTTATGGGATTTGATGTGGTTCAAATATGAAGGCTCTAAAGTAAGGCCTTAATCAGTTAATGAATAAATACGAAAACCTCACTCCCTCACACCTGACTTCTCCACTTTTTATTTATTATAAAAATTGTATTTCATTTAATACGTCTCTAAGTCAGTTACTTTATTAATAGGCTGAAATTAATTTATCTCATAATTTAATAATAATAAAAATAATAATGTAGTCATTTAACTAAAATATATATTTTTTAAAATTTTATTGTTATTATTTCCTTGAAATATTCCCTCATCCTGAACTCCCCCACTCCACTATGCTCAATCCCTCACACACAACGTCACCCTCTCATTAATGAAAATTGGAATATTTTGATTTATCTTGTGT
This sequence comes from Rhaphigaster nebulosa, assembly GCA_948150685.1. Classification (NCBI taxonomy): domain Eukaryota; kingdom Metazoa; phylum Arthropoda; class Insecta; order Hemiptera; family Pentatomidae; genus Rhaphigaster; species Rhaphigaster nebulosa. The sequence goes on from OX411309.1 coordinate 40,072,745, forward strand.
TCTACAAACAATTGTAATCGGATATTTTGACAAAAGTATCTGAGATGTAATTAAAATCAAGAAATATAAAAAAAAAAAAAAAAAACGAAATTACAGTGCTATCTGAAGTAATAAAAAAAAAAATTAGAAAATCTTCCTAATTTCGAAGAATGACCCTTATATTAGTTCAAATGAGTTCCAAATAATTAGATTAATAATCAGAAGGTATGTCGCTTGGATTCCCTTTTGGCATTCGTAAAATTTAATTGCAATTATGATTGTATGAAATTCTAGCTGTATTGATTTCATTGTAGCCCCCCGAAAGCTTCTTCATATTATAACATAATATTGAGACTGTTGAGTTGTTATGATTTTTATTGAAAAAAAACAAAACAAAAAAAAAACAGTCTACCCATTTCAAAATAAATTTATTTCTAGTTATTTTAATTTAATTTTTTCTGGTTATACTTGTTTAGGTAGAGTTTTTTCGAGGACTAAGTGACGCCTAACCCTGAGCAATTAATAAATATTCATTATGATAGATATAGCTCTTATTATTATTAATACGATGTTGCAACTTCCAAGATGCCCAAAACGCAAAGAGTAACTAAAAGTGATGTTTAAAACAAAATATATTTTTGTGGAACTATTCATTTTTATGACATTCGTTTAAGAGAAGTTTTCTTTAACATGCATATTGAAATGGAGGACTATAATTAAATAATTAATATGATGGAATAAAAGTTCTAACTTTATGTAAAACTATAAAAACAGTAATATTATTAATGATTAATAATAATTATAGCCATAAAAATGTTTAGTCTGTTTATGTAAATTATAATCTCAACTACCTACTCGGTGTAACTTGAGCCTTGAACAGTTTGTTGTGCAGCATAGTATACCTCAACCCCCTACCGGAATCTAGTGCAACTTTTCATCAGAACTTAAAAATGTTTGTCATAAAATTGAAAAATTAAATTGTGTGCTATTAGTTTTCTTTTATTTTTAACCGTAAACGCTGTCCGTATGCTTGACAAAGCTGTCATGATTCGGGCAGGGAATTCAGGAATATCACGCCGCATATAACTATCAACATAGTCTATAATATAAGTATAATAAGTTGGCATCTGACACAATAAAGTTCACAATGAGAGACGATTGCGTCAATTAGTCGAATACAAATATATTTCTTTAGCACTTACCTTAGTCTCAAGAAGCTCCTCATAAATATCTCGGTACTTTATTTTTCTAAAAAAAAAAAAAAAAATAATAATAATAAATAATAGTAATAATGTCAAGTAAGTTAAATTAATCAAAATAGCACTTAGGATAATTCATGCATGTATGTGTGGTAAATAAATTGTTGTTTCAAATCACTGGCATCAATTTAAAATGATAAATAAATGTAAAAAAAAATTATAATAAAAATTCTCAGAATTGACAAAAGAATTATAACAGAGCAGAAGGCTTCCTGATTGTTGTTATAGGCCTGTTATTATAACTCATCTGAATGAGATGGCCTACAAAGGGTTTCAGGAAATGCCGTTTTCGCAATTCACGCAAGGCCAGGGCGCGCACCTGCCTTCGGTGGCGCAGTATACGCAGGTTCGAAGACAGCCCGCTAAGGAATATCTTCACTTCATATTATTTACGGAGGGAGAAAATCATTATTTTCAATTAACAATTAAATCTAATACTGCTAATTTCGAACAATTGTTGAAATTAACATTTGATAAAAGTTGCTGTTCTTATTTTCGGGTACGGTTTTAATCAAAACTTCATTTATCTTTCACTTTTTTAAATAAATATTATAAATACATATATTATATATATAAATAATATTTTAGAAAAAAGTGATAGCCGAATTAAATTTTCATTAATATCATGCGATTCAAAAAAATATGGCTAAACAATGACCATCCCATATAGAACGGCTAAGCTGGCCGTCAAGATTAGCCGTTGAACAAAATATAATTTGAAAAAAAAAATTAGAGAGCGATGACTTGAAAGTAAGTCTCGAACAGGTAGCCGATCATCGAATTGGGAGAGGGGGAGTGATCTAATGGTTAGCCCAGGGATGGCTTTGAGAAATAGTAAGTAAAACATCATTTTAAATACAATGGTTAAAAAGGTAAAGACCGTATGCAAATCCTGGTAGCTGAAGAATCTACTTCACGAGACGTAGGTTCTTGGATCGAATAATTGGATTGAATAATACCTATCACCAAAGATGTTTTATATTGATTTAGGAAAAACAAATGTTGGATTGGAAAAATAACAAGACGAAAAACTAAGAAGATAGCAATAACATTGCTGGAGCAATAAACTGTGACAAGTTAAGATTCTATGGAAGGTTTTTTTTATTTTAAGTAAACATATACAACTGACAAGTTATAGTTACTGCTATGCAGTAGAGTGTCCACGCAATATCTGCCAACAGGTGGATTCCGTCTCAGCCTGATTTATATTCAAACTCCCATTCAGGCAGCAAAATAATTGAGTAGCTCTAAAATATCTATTATTATTATTTTTATCATAGTTTAATTCAGCATATATAATCATAGTTCCTTTACAATGAGGATCAGATCAAAGCAAAAAGTTTGAAGTGGATAGGTCATGCAGCTTCGAAGCAGTTTATCAGGGCGCTTCTACACAATCGAGCAAGCAACAGTTGGCTGGGGGATGGCCACATGGGAGCTCAGGTAGCATGCCCTCATGTCAAACAGATATACTCCAGGGTTACATGCAAGTTATAATATTATTATAATTATATATACATACATTTGCAGCGGGCCATTGGACGCGGCAAAATATCTACAAGTTAGGCAAAGTCGACCAAACAAAATGTCGCGCTCTCTTTATAAGCACCCACGTTTATCCTACAGAACCATTTTGGATGAAACTTTAAGGGTCTGTACTATAGCAGTTAGCCAAGAACCGTGAGAAATGCAAAGGGTTTCAGAAAAGATCTTCTACAGTCCAAATCTTAGACATTATGACGACAAGTCCAGTAAACGAAAACAGGTGTTCAGCGACTTTTGCACTTTATCATTCTTTGTTAATCAAATCAAGTCATGACTTTTTCCCCTTAACTTTCGCATACTATCATAAAGTTGAAATATAGTACAATCAAGATTTCTGGTAATTTTCTATTGTGGGAAACACTTTTTTCTATAATTTTTAATGTTTAATTTCAAAATTTTTATTGATACTTACTGAAAATTTTGATCAAATCGAATAAATTTTTATTAAATAAAATAGTTTTATAAAATGTCTAATTAAAATGAATGATTGTTGATATATTTGGTAGTAACACACGTACGCAACACGGGCCAATGTGTTTTACTTAAAAAGACGGTACTAAAATTATTTTAAATTTTTTATAGCACAACATAACTATAGCATTGTATAATTTTAGTACTGCTCAATAAGGCTGTGTCTTAAGTTACTTTTACTGTAGCAAGGTGTGGCAAGCTAGATTTTTACTAGTACAGCAACTATTTTTTTTTCTTCATGAGCTGATTATTTTGTGATGTATATAGGCTAGGTAAATGTCAGCGGCCCCCTTCTACGCAGTAAAATTCACTGCTATCTCTGATAACATTCAATCTGACTAAATGAGTAAGGGAATAAAGTTAATTTTTACGATAACAGTACTGTAAACTCGGAATATTGTGTTCATATTTGTTAGTCGCTGAGAGGAGACGCCCCCGAAGACGACCCGATGTAAGAAGACGGCTGGGAGATCGCTATTGGGCGGCTGGAACGGCACGCGCCACCTGGCCCCCACCTGCCCTATTCACTCGCCATCTGCCCCGGCAACTGTTCTCCTCAGCTACCGCCTCTCTGATTACTTCCTAAATAGCGGCAGCTTCTTATCGGCAGGTAGGCTCAACAACAAATCAAGGAACACCAACAAGAGATGAGGAAAATTATATTAAAAACAAACTGCTATAAATATATATAGGGAAGACTTTTGTACCTCGATCATAGCGTACCTCAGTTCAGACTTCAGTGTAAAAAGGGACTGCTCTCTACGCGACAAAACTCTGCTAAGACAAAGTTTACCCAACAGAGTGCAGGTAAGCGGGAGAGTGGAACGACCGTCTGCAATTGTTTTCGAGAAAAATAGAAATAATTTTTTTAGGATTTGCGAGGAATTGATGATTGTATTTTGTGTTTTAAATCATGTTCTATCTGAATAAGCTTATTGATGAGTAATTTGTTATAACATATTCCAGTTTTTAAACAAGGTTTTAAACAGTTATCAAGAATGTAGAGGAGGTTCAATTTGGAACAACGCACCGTCACGTTAGCAGTATGAAGTTTGGTTGAAAGAATTTGTTAATAGGAAGTAAGAATTACCTTTAATGTTTTGTTATTTATTTCCTGTTTTTAATATGGGCTTTTTAGTAAGACTAAAATATCCTCAGCTACTAGATGAATTTGTGCGTGAAAAGTTTTCAGTTCATAAATAATAGACATGAATATATATCATAAATTATATTTTCTCCAAACTTTTAATAATTTTGATATACCTGTTTTAAGCATCAAACCTCGTGCTATAAAAATTTATGATATAATATAAAAGAAAATTAGAAGTAAAGAAATATAATAAGAAATGTCAATTGTAATTTGAAACATTCCAATATACGAGTAGGTGTAATACCTCATGAATAAAATAATATTCCTATTTTAATGAAAATGACCCCACGAATTTATATCGAATTCAGTTTAGTGGTTTGGGGAGTAAATAACTAAACAAAAAATGCAGATATTTTGAGACGAATTTTCGTACAAGCTAAAATTGTGCCCTTTTTCCTGTCGTTTTATATATTTTTACCACCTGAATCTGATCCTGAGAAATGATTTGAGCCGAACGTTTTGGAAAATAAGTTATTACAGTAATGTGGAGTAAGTACCCACTTTAAATGACCGTAATTTCTTTATTTTTGAACCTAGATTTTTATTCTTTTTTTTTTTAAATATTTCTGAGATGATTATGTTTTAAATATCAAAAGAGGTCTACACTTACACGAACATACGAAATATTGCTTAAAAATTAGAAACCTGGCAAGGAGAAATGTAAATCACTAATTAAAGGTTCCGCTTACCTCAAAATTTAGAAAAAAGAACATATTGGTGGATAAACACCGATACAGCTGTACAGCAGTAGCTGAAAGATCCGACTTAATCAACAGGTTGGAACTGATGGTTAATCACTTACCCACACTATCTAACATGACTTAAGCAAGAAAAAAGTATGATAAAAAATTTCTAATTTTTCAAACTCGGTGGGGAGATAAACAAAAATTTCTAAAAACTGTTGTCTTACAATGCATTGTGCTTTGGCTACCTATAACTCTGATATTGAAGATTTCTTTTTTTTAAATCTTTATCGAGGAATATCCTAAAAGATTCATCGAAAACTCTTTAGTGGTTTACAAGAATAAGTGAGAGGCGTTAAAAAATATTGGAATCTGTGGAAAATGTATAAGTTAGTTAAGATATCGAAAATATATATTTTTTAAACCAATTAACATATTTTTTTAGATAGGTAATAGGTTTAAAAAGAGAAAAAATATCTAAATTATTTAAAGAAAGAAAGACTTTTTTTTTCAAAGAGTCGAATAGTTAAAGTTAAACTGTTTATTTAATATAATTTAGGGCCTTATTAAAATGCACAAAGGATACGTTTGTAACTCATTCTCCAACAAAAGGCTCCTCTGATGTTCTATCTATTATTGAAGCTTTCATTGAAGAATTACCAGCAACAATAGTAAAGAACTATATTGTTTTGAAAGGACAGACTTCATTATATTTTAATTTCTCTTATATTGATCATTGTTAAAGCAATCACTCGTTTGCTTTGAATACGACTTCATGGTTGGGAAATATTTTTAGTATCGTATCGTATTAAAACTGAAACTCATGTATACTTTTATACAGATTTCTTGGAGGATATTTCTATATTTAATCAACAATATTATTCTCCACTATAACATTTATGAAAAAACTATGGGGCTCTACAAAAACCTAAATAAATCCAAAGAATTAAAACCTTGCAGACAAAAGCGTACGCACCACTATACATGACGAATAAAATGTGAAAAGACAAAGAATTCATTATTCGAAATCTACTAATAAACAATGAAGCTAAATTGTTCTTAATTCTGAATAAAATTTCCTAATTATAATAATTTTATTATTTAAAGGATGTATAAAATTTATAAATTTATGGAAAGTGTGATAATAGACATGGCAATAACGCCACTCTATTACAATTGTACATATTGATCTATATTTATATGTTATATATAATATAATGACTGTGAGGAATAACATAAGAATCACCAAAAAAATGTATTCCAATAGCGTAAGGACCCTGAAGATGAGGTGGAGCCTCGATACGTTGGTGATGAATTAATAAGGAATACGCAATAAAGGAAGAATGGTTCACAAGTTACTAATAAAAATTTACTAAGTTTATTGCCAGGTTTTTTTGACGAAGTTGATTTAAGACATTTAAACATCCCGACAGCCTGAAGGAGGGGATCTTGAAGAAATGGAGAAGCGGCGAAGCCCGTTATCCAGGCGAAGGGCCCATCTGCTCCTGTGCCTTGCATCTGCCGCAGCTGGCTCCCAAACCTCTGCCGGGTCCTCTCTGGTCCAAGATATATCTCTACCTTCTCATCAAGGAAATGCAAATCTTATGTTTATATTCTTATAGCAGCATGTGTCAGATCCTGCCTCTGATATCCAATAATTAATTCTTTAACAACACGAACTCCGCAGATCGCCATTTCAGATCCAAGGAGATTTTAGCTCGATATTTTGGGTGATATAACTGAATCACAAGTAGAATATAAAAACTGCTACTTTTATATTCTACTTGTGATTTATATACTTTTGTGTTCTACGGCCTGGAATTCTGTAAGCTCAGCATTTAACTACCACTCCAGCAATTATAGGAAACTCAAGGCAGATTTATTTTTTATTTAATTTTCGAATACATTCAATCCATTCATGATACTTTATTAACTAGCTAAGACAAACCCATCTTGAGGGACACTTACAGTTTCTTTGATCATAGTAAGCTACTCAATTGTATTGTTTTCGGTTGATATATCCCGATGAATTTCATAAGCGATTTTTCTTACTTTGTGTTGAAACGTAATGCTATAAATTCTTTGACATTACTATCAGCTCAAATCGTTTCTCAGGATTAAATTCAACATGAGAAACTCTTTAAAGTGATACGAAATATGGCAAAATTCATGTACATTTCGGTAATGTTTAAAAAAAAAAATGTAAAAACGTGTTTTCTAATGCATTGATTTCTATGAGCATAAATCTGGCCATTTCGAAGAAAACAGGAATATTATTATTATATTACATTATATTTTTGTTTGTATCTTGAAACATTTATAGAAAAACTAATACATTATAAAAAAAACACATTAATAATTTAAAAATAAATTGTCTATATGCATCTATAGATATGCTGTCTAGATATCTTCAAACCACTGGAGATCATTAAGCTTTTAAGAAAAATATTTCTTCTTCAAAATACGGATAAATGGATGATAGAAGTCTGAACACAAGGAATAGAATTCTCCAGCTATACCTGAGAAAAAATTTGGAATTATTTTTATTTCGACATAACCTGGATTACGCAAGCAGATTCAGAAACGCTTTCCAAAGATCGTGGGGAAAGAGAGACCGAATCTGAAACGAAAAGGGTAAGAGAAGAACCGCAGATTCCGCAATAAAAGTATACGGTATCTTGGATGGTATGGATGGACATGTGTACAGGAATGAGAGAGGACTGGGTGCAAAGAAAGTTGACGGAAGCAAGGCCAATAGACAAGAAGCAACGAGGTAGACCTAGAAGGACTTTGATGGACCAAATTCAAGTTAGGGCATGAAAGAGGGAAAGTCCTAGAAGAAATGAAGCCACTGGCAAGGTACCGAGGCATCTAGTCCATGCGAGGAGGCTTAGAAAAGGAAGAGAAAGAAGAAGAACAATTTTAGAAGCATTCAATTGTGTTTTTGAAGCCTGGAGTTAAAAGAAAATATGAAAATGACGCATAGTTTATTCAATAATTGATAAAGATGTTATGTTACAAGTTTTGTTTAATATACCTACTTTAGTAAAGACATCATCTGTCATGTTTTTTTTTTTATTTTAGATAAAAATAAATTTCGAGGGAGGGAAGGAATTTGATAAGAAGAAGACAATTAATCACGTAAGTGTCTATAACCGCCAAATTGGGGGTAAGTTTTAAGAATAAGCATGAAAATTGGATAAAATTACTATTAAAAATACTACTCAAAATACAACCTTTATGTTGGTGGGTATGAAAATTATATTTTTTCATAAATTTTCGAGGGAGAGAGAGGAATATATCGCTCTGATATCCATCCTCTGTGTACGCCACTGCGATTAATCAAGAGTCTTGGGTTGTTAATGTTACAAGGCGAAGATATGCACGTAACATCTTCATTCATAAGAAAAAAAACCAATATCTGAAAATTTGTTTCAGAGCACCTTTTCATCGACCCATGTCTTCGATTGTTCCAAATAACGCCAGACTGATACATTTCGCCCAGTGACTCACTTTGTCACTTTGTTTTTTTTTTATTTAATTTTAATTACTTATTTTATTATATATTTTTTTATTCATTGATTTTTCCGATTAACGAAAATTTGTGATGTCCTACGATATTAGTTTTAAAACAATTAAATATTAAAAATTTGTTCTTTTATTGCTTTGTTTGGCATTACACATGCATTTTTTGTTTTAATTGATGATGTATCTATTATTAGTATTATACTTGTATCTATTATTATACTTGGCATCTTACGCTGGTGAAGATAAAGATTGCGATTTAAGGACAACATTACATACTGTATGTATTACAAAATAAATAAATACATTTGTAATAACGTATAGTATTCTTAAAGTTATCATAATTTAAGAATAATAGGAATGTTATTAGTTAATATTGGAGTAAGTTTGGTTGACCGTTGATATAAATTAAGGAAGAATTGGCCGGAGGGTGTGGTCAAAGACAAAGACACTAATAAATGTGTTTTGTCCAGGCACAAAATAAATGTCATACTTATTAGTGTCTTTATCTTTGACCGCATCCCCCGACCAACTTCTTCCTCAAGTTATTAGTTAATGTTTATTAATAATATTTTTATATTATATTATAAATTATATTATTATTATATTAATTATTATATTAATAATATTTTATATTATATTTTCGACGCTCCGTAGTAGATATGAAAGTTTATTGGTTGATGGAAGACCTGGATGAGATTTAATTTGATTCTGGTCCCATGCGGGTAATTCGTTTGAATTAACTGTCAACCGGGAGGGAATTGCCAACCGAGCCTTCCCTAACGATCCGCGGCAAAAACCCAACCCTAGCAGCCATATATTCCTCAATGAGGTACGGATCCCTTTACAACGAGCTATAAATTATTTCTCATGTTAAAAAATAAAGCTCGACATTATTTTTTTTTTTTTAAACCTTTGTTCGCGCCTTGAAATTCCTTAACAACTTATCAGAATCAAGGGATGATTCATTTTAATAAAATCTTTTTCGACGATCTATTATTTTTTTGCATAAGCAAACTTTAAGATTAATTTTCAAAAAAATCAATAAGCTCATCAAAAAAAAAAAAAAAAAATGTTGAATACGTATCATTAAAAAAATTTAATTAATTTCGGATATAAAATTTGTTGATCCAGTTACCTATATATGAAACATATAGTAAAGGAAATTTTTGTGATCGTGAATAAATTTCGAACCCGAGTTTTCGACGGTATTATACATTTCAAGATCCGAGATGAACAAGGATCGAATAGTTCAAAAATGGAAAGTTGTATGATACGGAAATTATTTATTTAAGGTAGGAAAATGTAGGTAATGAGATTTTTTAGCTAAAATCGACTAATCGGAAGTGCCACTTTATATCATCGATTTTACACTTTTTTACGATTTTCTCGAATAACGATTTTGATTAAACTCTTATCAATCTAAAATTAAATAATATTTAATATCAGATAGTTTTATCCTACTTATCAAAATGTCTTCCTTTAAAGTACCTTTACTTTTCTTTATTTGAAATAAATATCCATCTCTCATTGTAAGTAATAATAAAAAATGGATAAATATAAACTATGAAAGAATTTGATCATTAACTACATAAGAAAAAAAAGCGAAATATTTTCTCCGGTCGAAAACGAATGTTCAAAAATATGAATAGCAAGTACAATAGATGTATAATATACCGTTGTAAAGCTAAAGAGGTTAGAAAAATTAATATATGATATATAATGTTATAGAAAGTAATGGAAAGTGACGAAAGACGCATAAACTTAAGCCATTGTTGTAATTAATAATTCAATTTTTGTATAATTTAATTAAATAGAAATTAAATGTTTCCATAGAAACTAAATGGAATTTCCAATGGACTAATGGAAGCTTTTTAAATTTATTTTAATTAGAGTTGTAAGTGAAAGTTGTGTTAAGCACGCACCGCACCAGATTTTTTAATAGGATTAGGATTTTAGATCATTCACAAAATCATTGACAACTTTTTTTCTAGCCAATTTATTTTATTTTACATTTTCTTATTTGTCGTTTGATATAATTTCTAGAATTGTGTGATACTCTGCTCTTTTAGCCCAATCTGATCTCTTCCGAGTTTTTTCCCATGAGTTTCCCTCTTAGCGCATTTTAATCCCTTATTCTTCTTTCAAGCAAATGTAAATTACTTTGCAAGCTTTTTAAATTTATTTGAACTTAGTTGGTTAGAAACGAAACGCAGTATTTTGTAAATTAGTTATGTTTTTTTTCAGTATTTGTACATTGTTTTCAGACTTTTCTCCAAGAATTAAAACTTATTGTTTCATTGTATGTTTACAGCTTTAATAGAGCAATTTCTTTTACTCTGGTCAACAGAAGTATACTTTACATTAGGCCATGAAGAGCATCCGCAGTAAAGTGCAACCGCTAGTACTGACATGGTGCTGAGGACTTAAGAACTGTTGGATCCGTGTAACCGCTCAGTCTTCAGGCCGAATTCAGTGGTACAGCTAAAGTTCTGCGATGGACCATAGGCACTCTTAAAAGACATCTGAGAAACCACAGGAAAGGTTCAAATAGTTTGTTCGATGATATATCAAAGAACATAGTTTCGACAAACTCTGGTTTAATTGACTAGACAAAAAAATAAATATCTATGTTTAATTTTTGTCTGATTCAGCAGGGAAAAAACAAAACAACTAATAAACTAATCTAGCAAGTCCAAAAACTGGGTGTTTAAAAAATGAGGTTCTTTTGTCACACCCAACATGGTAGCACCCCTCACTGCCTCAACTGCTCAACCATTTTCTATGAAACTTCAGGAATGTTCAGCTATTAATTACAAAAAAAAGTAGATAGTTTAAAATTAAAAATATTTTAGTTCTGAAGTCATTGCTACTTGTGAATAATATATTCCATATTTTCCTCATATACAATGTTTAATCGTGATTAAACAATTACATGAATCATGTAATTCAATTCATGTAATTCATTTGAATTACAATTCTTTGATGATTGTATAAATTCAGTAGTGTTTTTGAAAAAGTCTCAAACATGATTCTGGTCTCAACGTCAATGGCGAGAGTCTTCAGAACAAACTGATGACTCTTATGAAAGTGATGATTCTTAAATACTGCTGTGGACAAGTCCCGGATGGTCTAAAACACCTAATCCCGAGACAGCAACCCTTTTAAGTGATTAAGACTTTAGATTACAAAGAGTATTCCTCTCCTTCCAACGGGGTTCGAAATGGCAATTGTTCAACTTAGGTTAAAAATAATTTTTGTAACAAAGTCTTTTTTGAAGGAGACTATGGAAAAAAAAGTGACCAATATTTCATTAGTTTCCATTCTGGGTTTTACCGATGATGATCTGAAGTAACAGGAAAGGTGAGTTCGTGTACCTAAGCACGAAATGCTGGGAAGTTTTAGTGATGAACTAAAGTTTCAAATAGATTAAAATACTTAAATCAATTTTATATCGACTATTTGCTACATTAGTGAAGTATACTTGAATATTAGTAGCTATTGTAGTAATATATACAAATTTGTATCGTTCATTTGGAAGAGGAGATTTAGGTTCATCACAGAGACAGCCCCTTAACTCACTGAAGAAAAATGAAGTCGGACATTTTATTAGTCTATACTACTTACCTTTCTTGGTTTAAAGAAAATTTAATCTTCGTTTTTTAATCATTTAATCATGAATAATGAAACAAATTCTGACAATTTTTCATTAAGAAAAACATTGAAAACTGCGTTAGAGTTTATTGATAATAAAAACACATTCTTGAAAAAAAAATTATTAAACAATAATTTGAATTTGAAAATGAAAATAAATTAAATATTTTATCGAATGATGCTTTCAAAAAAAGAAAAACTCAAATGGCATCTAAGTTATGTATTCTGTTAAGAAGTGTAAAAACAAAAAAATGTTAGCTTGCTAATGATCCATAATTGAAACTAAAATCTGACACATTTTCTCTCAGAAATGTATGTCAATTTTGCTTTACAAGAAAAAAAAGGAAAAATAAAAATTTTCGTATTGTGGAACTCTTCTTCCAAGTGAACAATATGTACACATATATAAATAGTCCCTATATTTTTATAAAACGAGTGACTTTAAGTTTCAACACGAAACGCGGACAACTAAATCCAAATTTTTTTCCCGGCTTGTCTCCAACAGATTTGAATCAAAAGTCTTGAAAATAATTTAAAGATAATTATTTTATTTTATTTTTTTTTTGGCGAATAAGAAGAGCCTCTAATCCGATCTAAGGACTACCCTCAGGACTTCCCTGACTTGAGAGAAAACTGCGACGAAGCAGGATACTGAGGAACCCCACCCTAGAGGATGAATCAGCTGCAGATAGAGGAGACACCCACACCGCCCGATCCTCGGCTCTGACCTTGCCCTCAATCACACAGGAATCTCGGCCTCCGCGAATACCGTTCTCCTTTCTAGTTTCCTCCTCTAGCTCCCGGTACTCCCTGCAGCTTCCCGATTCCTTGCATTTCAACCATCAATGTACCAACAGTAACTATCAGCGGATGTAGATGTACCTAAATAATGAAACCTACATAACATACTTTTTCGCCTTGATTTCATTTATATAGTGATTTTCTCATTGGAATCAATAGGGGAGAGGGAAACTCATGGAAAACTATTCGGAAGAGATCAGGTAGGACTATAAGAGTACCACCCAATTCTAGAAATCTTAGTAAATGGCAAATAAGATAATATAAAATAGAAGAAATTGACTAGAAAAAAAGTTGTAAATGATTTTGTGAATGATCTATACATCGTAATGTTATTAAAAATATCTGGTGCGGTGCGTGATGCTTAAAAAAACTTTCACTTACAATTCTACTTGAAATAAGTTTTAAAACTAACGGAAGAGTCCATTGGAAATAATATTTAATTTCTATGGACACATTTCATTTCCATTAAATACTATAAAAGTAGAATTTTTAATTACAAAGATTATGCATCTTTCGTCACTTTCCGTCATATTCTACGACTGTCTTTGTTAGATATTAATTTTTCTAAAATATATACTTTTCCAACGGTATATTAAACTCTTATTTGAAAATTAGGCATTTATTCCCAATCAAACTATCTCGATTAGAATAAAAACATATCTCGTATCAAGGACTATTTAATTTTAGATTAATATAATGAATTTAATCAAAATTGTTGAAGAAATTTTCAAAAAAAAAAAGAGTAAAATCAATTATACCAAGTGGCATTTCCGGAAAGTCGATTTTGGCGGAAAAGTTGCTGTAATATCCTAGGCACATGCCTGGGTAGTTTTTAAAAACTTTTCGTTTTTGAGCTAGATTTACCGAACACACCATTTTGCAAGACTTGCTTATTTTTGGACTAAGGGAACTGTTGAAAATTCGCATTCGAAATTTTTCACGATTACAATAATTTTTTCTTACGCCTTTTTTAAAAAACACGTCGATACATTTTATATATAAATAAATAAAAGAAAAAGTCATACATTTCTGTACTTTGTAATTTCAACGCCATAAAATAAATCATCAATTTTTTTTTAAGATTCCCTTAACAAAAGCCTCTAATCCTTGTTAATAATAAGTCATTATTAATCACTAATTCGGTAGACTTTTAGCTAATTCAGGCATCAGGACCTTACGGTTAAATAGTATTGATGAATACAAACATTTACCAAATACTCTGTTGCTGTATTCCATCATAACATAACTTCGTAAATAAATGAAAGGCCTCAATAAACATTATATAAAAATTAAAATTAAAACCTCACTTACATTATTTAATAGTTTTATAGAAACATAATCAAATACGAATTAAATAAGTTTTTTATTATAGAGGAGTTTTTTATTAAAAATTAATATATCCAGTTTTAGAAAATTATTACAAAGAAATTATTAGCGGTGCCTCTCATGGAGATAAGGCAAATTTTTATTGAGAACGTCTATTTGTAACACCTATTTGATAAGGAAAAAATTAAACTTTGAAATAAACTAATTTTTTTTTATCCATACCCCAAAATTACAATAAATATGAATATTTTAAAGTAAAAATTTATAGTAACATATATAAAATTTATTGTGTTGAACGTCTTGTTCTGTAACGACGTAATATTTTAACATCAGATTATGGTGAAGTATAATGAATGACTTTTGTTGTTGAGTAAATGTACATTTGTATAATGTTAACATTGAAGGTGATAAGGCTCAACCATTTTTTGTATTTATTCCTGCCTAACAACTAACTTACTAACTTAAGTTCTAAAATTCGTATATAATGGGAAGCTGTTTTGCCAGCGAACTGGAGCCGGTACCGGTGTCAGAGTATTGAAGAGAGGGTTGGAAATGACTTTTAGTGTACTTAGATTTGATGTGCCTTCTCTGGATGAATTCGGAAATCGTACTTAGTTCAAACTTATTATGCAGCTCTTCTGTCATGAACTTCCTCAGAGATGTCTTCATCTTTCTTAGCATGCTGTTCAGGAACCGTTGGAGGTATTGCAGTTTGCCTTCGGTAAGGTGAGTGAAGAGTGGCGCGTACATTAGTGGTGGACAAAAAATGATTTTAGAGACCAGCAGTTGATTGAGTTTAGTCTTAGTGAGAATGCTCGGAAAGTTGGAGATGATGGAGTGATGGAGACAGTATGATTTGGTTCTTACGGACCTCTTTTTATTGTAGGTATGGGCCGATTCATCTTAATGATAAGCGAATAGAGTGGGACGGTGACTCAACTGTGTTACCAACTAGAAAGATTTTTGGAGCGAACACTACACAATCTATTTTGGGGCATTCACTTTTATGTTTAACAGTGTCAATTTCTGTACAATAGATTGGCAAACCGATTCGGCTTTAGTTAGCGCTCGAGTTGAGTTTGCACTAGAACTGAAAACAGCTATATCATCAGCGAAAGCGGCGATGGTAGAGCGTTGGTGATTGTGACCTATACTGTCCGCCGTATAAATGATGAACAAGACAGACTATAGAACTACATCCTATGGAACACTACAGGCTTGGGGAACCGTGCGGGAATGATCGTCCTAAACTCGCAGAGCCAGACTTAGGTTGACTAGAAGCGATACTATGATACTGGGCCTTCGAGATCTGCAAGTTTCCGGCAAAGGATGCCGTGAGAGTCGAATGCCTTCGAACAGTCAATATATATTATAGCTGTCGTAGCGTTTTTATTGAAATTGTGGCAGATCTCAGACTGCAGTTTCATTAAATGATGCTCAGTGCTGAGCTGTATTTGGGAACCTGTTTGTGCATAACGTATGACCGAATGCTCCTCACAAAAGGTTTCCAGATAGATTAGCGCTATATTCTCAAAATTGTTTGCAAGATGAGGTAGCAAACTGATGGGCCTATAGTGTTCAGGATCATCGCCTGTTTTTGAAATAAACTGAATAATTTTTAGGTGTAAAATATTAATTCGTCAAAAAAATCTTTGTTTTTGAGAAGTGGATATATTATCTTTTGATAGAAAGCTCCAATCAATTGTATTAATTTATGCTCAAGACAAAAAAGGATCAAATCATTCACATAATTATGTTCATAATAAATTTTTAAAAAAAGTAATATTACTTTAGGTTTTTCTAAAATGCATAAAATTTCGGAATAGAAACAAATTCTGTTACCAGAGCTACAATTAAGAGCTAATTCCAATTTCAGACCTACGTGCATTGCTTCAAATACCTTTTATTTCGAGCTACTGCCTCAAAGGCCTGCGGATAGGAAGGAAGATGCACCTGCTTTGGGGTCAGCAGACAGCGGAAATTCGTTAGGCCTATTAATTAGTGGTGTATAGCCAGCGAGGCATAGGCACGACCATCATAATCTAAATTACATCGGGTAGTCGTCTACGCTGGGATGGTGGGGAAAACCGACAGGCGGTGTATTCTAGAGAACAAGTCGATAGCAATGTTTCTCTATGGATGCAGTCTCTTCCTCTATCTACAAGATCCTTCTTGAAATGGTTTTAAAAGAATTAAGAAAAAAAAAATCGATGATATAAAGGAACAGAATGGAGGTGGACTCCCTTGAAGCTATCCTACAGACCTTGTACAACTATAAAATCGACTCTGTACAATTTTACGTCTCTAAGAACAAAGACATGATCAAGGAGGCTGAAAGCAGTGAAAAATACCCTTTTATCCGAGGACAATCAACCCCATCTTTATTTATTTTTTTTTGTATAATATAAATATCATAAATTAAACAGATACAGAAGTAAATCAGTACATTTTGTTTGTTTGTTTTTTACTAATAGGCTGTCATCACACAAACAAAATGTTTTATAAAAACATGAAATATATATAAAGAAAAATTAATTTTTAATAAACAGTTTACATTTAGGGTTGTGTCCCGGTTTTCTCCGGGAATGATTTAATCTAAGAGTCCGTTGAGTTTTAAAAACTAATTTTTAAAAACGTCCATCCGAGATACATACGCGTTCCCCTTCCCGTTAATAAATTATCATAATAGCAGTTTTTATTTTATTGAATTATTTAAATAAATAATTTATTTTTTTATAAAAATAAGTTAAATATAAATATAAATAATAAATTTATAATTAAAATCCACAAAATTATTATTTAGCTGTTTAAAAATAAGTCAAACACAATTATTATTATGCATAATTATTATAAATGATCAAATTCGTAACGAAAATCCATAAAATTATTTAATTAGTATCATAAATAGGTGAAAACTAAATCTAACGACATTAAATCGCAATTGTTGCCACAATTTCGAATTGCAAGCACGGCATGATTTTTCACAAGTAACAAAGTGGGGTAAAACCTTTTTTAGGGAGAAACAAAGTTGATATTCCTTTTTATCACATCAGAATTAATTAATATATTCTTAATTTGTACATCTTTTAAATGTATTAATGTTAGAAGTTACTTCAATATTATTTATTATAATTTTTCTTCTTTTTTTTTTGTACTCTTAATTCTTTTTATTACTCTAAAGCTCTAAATACTATCTCTTATTGCCTCTGATATTATTAATAATAAATAAAGAATTTTTTATTTATTAATAAAAAGAAACAGAGGATTGTATCTGAGAAAAACTGCATTAAATGTATACGTCGCTCTCTATTAAATCTAAAAAAATTGTCAATCATGTTTTTTAAATATATTTAATTTTATAATCAGCAAACAACAATTTAAAAATAAGAATGCGCAAATGGAGCTAAGTTAAGAATTATGTCTTTGCTGCCGAATCTGTTTATATATTCAAAACAGCCCATAGTAATCAGCAGCAATCAAACAAAACAGTGTTCTTTCTTCGTCAGCAATATTTATATATATATATATATATATATATATATATATATATATATATATATATATATATATATATAATATTGCTGACGATTGATATATGCTGATATATATATTTATATATATATATATATATATATATATATATATATATATATATATATATATATATAAATCAGCACACAATAACTCAGTTTTTTATATTTATCTCTTATACCTCTTTACTTTCAAACGCCTCATTCATAAAAAAATATAACGATCCATTAAAAAAAAAAAAAAAAGGGTATCAGTACAATTGACGGAAGTCACTATCATGAATAACAATTAATGATCCGATTCAATATTACCTGTATCGGAAATACTTCAACCCAAAGATAATAGAAAGTAGAGATATTACAGACGTAATATTTGACAAAGTAGAGACGTGCCTCGGATGTACAATCTAGCCAGAGAGTGAGATAAATTCATTTTCATTGGGACAAGATGAATACGTTAATTAATTTCCCTGACAGAGAAGGCGTGGAAACGAGACCAGATTTTGACAGGAGGAGATCCGTCATATTCTCACTCCTGTGTCCTGCGGTCGGTCTCGGAATTAATATTTCATCATCAGTCTGTTTGCTTTGGTTATGCTATTATCACGCCTAGCTTTATGGTACAAGTTTTAACTTTTTCAATTTCTGAATACTGACTTATATTTATTTTCTTATAAGCAGCTGATTTATCTAATTTTATAGACGAAGAATACCCAAATGAAGTGTAATATTTGGATACCCTTCGTCCATAAAACTAGTGTTTCTGAAATCATTATTTTTTTATTTTTAGAATTTTCTATTATAACTGATAGCTTCCTTAACCTAAATTTTCTATGGCCTTCCAAATGGTTCTATCTCTAGTCCGTTCTCCGGCAGTCCACGTCGCAATATTTTGTTTTTCTATTACTTTATCCCAAGTGTTTCTTGATCTACCTTGATCAAATAAGCCATATATACCATATACGCCTAATGGCATTATGGAGATAGAGAAAGAAGAAGAAGATTACAGGTATAGATAATTGATATATAATATATAAATCCTGATCAGGATTTGGGCGATTTTTCCCAAGAAATTACAAGATTATAAAAATAATTTACAAGCGTTATAATTTTACAGTTCTTACCAAAATATTAATTTAAAAAAAAACAAATCCGTCTAGTATTTTTTATTAAATATACCAATCCGGTAGGATAAAAGAATAGAGCGAGAGAACAAGCAATAATAAGGACATTAAGAGGGACGAATGATGGAAGGATCTTTCGGTTAAAAACAAGATTGCCCTAGAGGGCCGCATTGCGGTGGGTTTAGCGGTCCGATAGTACACTAGTACACTAGTACACTCTCCTCTCGGTGTACTATTCTTTCTCCTATTCTTATATTAATTTATAATTACAAGTAAAGTCGTTTGTACCTATTAAAACTTTCGAAAATATACGTATATATATATATATATATATATATATATATATATATATATATATATATATATATATATATATATATATATATATATATATATATGAATTTAAAAATATTGAATAAATGTTTACAATACTACGATAATTAAACTTGTGAACATTTATTTCATCTATCTTCCATTACAACCCCACTAACTCTTCTCCCACTCTTCTACAACATTCCAGCATTCAATGTTTGAGGATAATGTAACATCTTCAAGAATATAAGTTGACTCCTACATTGGCAAGAACCTGGGACACATGTCTAATATTTTTCGATCTTTTATCACTAATAAAAGTTTCATTGAAATCGGTGATGCCACGACGGTAGACTCCCCTTGTAATTAGAATTCATTGATAATAAATTTAATCTATTTTTTTTAATATATTTATTTTCAAAGAAATTTGTCTTTATTCTTCAAGTTTCTGAGAAATCTAAAGAAAAAGTTCTGCAACTTAAAATCATTCTATTTTATATATATATATATATATATATATATATATATATATATATATATATATATATATATATATATATATATATATTGATTGTGAATTGCGGCAATAGTGATAGCCAAACGGGGTTGCAAATAACTCTGTATACTCTCTCTATCTCTCCCTACCTTTATTTTCTTCTTATTATTTTTTTTTTAAGCTTAAATAGCTTAGTTTTTTAGACTTTTTTATTAATAAGTTAATTTTTATTAAATAAATTAATAAATGGATAGAATAGGATTTTTGAAGCCCACTTCCCTATACTTTTCAATATTATTATTGAAGGAAGCCCTCACACGCGTCAATATTATTGTTGCAAAATCCCCCTCAGACAGTCCATGTATTGGCGGAATTGGATATTAACTCGATAATACTGACCGTGTAAGGTGGGCTTGAGGGCTCCATGGGTGGTGCACTGAGGAAAATGTGCAAGATTTCGGACCGAACTTAAATATTAGGCTAATTTTCATAAATTTCTTTGAAGTATCGTGAGGAAATAATATGCATGTTTATATTAAACAAATGCGTAATTATTTTAACTTCATAAACACTATTTTAGGTTAAAAAAATTAACGAAAGCTATCATAACCTGAACAGTAGCATTTAAAAAAACAAAACAATTATTTGAATTAATATTTGACAAAAGACAAAATGAAAAAATATATATATAATCATAATCTTTTTACAACTAAAATTAAAAACGGACTTTTTATTGGATTTATTGTGTCATCAGTCTATGAACTATCACTGAAGAAATGGTAGTCCTTTCAGCATTTAGCGATCCATCTCGATTATAAAAGGGCTGATTATTAATACACAACAAACGTTATCTATGATAATAACATATTTGAACGAGCAATGAAATAATATTAATAACTTTTCCTAAGATTTCTTAAAAGCTTTCATAACCTGCAGCTGGAAACTTTTAGGTTAGAATATGTAATTAACCTCTAGGGGCCCAATTCTAATTTGCACCGACAAAGTTGACTTCAACCATAATCTTATTTTTATTCAACTCATAAAAAGTTAAATTTAAAAAATAAATGTATATATATAAAATGAAGAAGCTATTAAAAAAAAATCTTCTATCTAAAAATTGATTTTTTTTTCAGTCATAGCTGTTGTTGGTAGTCTGGTTTCTAACGCCAACAGCTAACGGAGGCAATTTTCTCGTGCAATAGGTCTTCTTCAGCGAATCAGGACTTTTGGTGTAATTTAACAAGTTCTACTAGGCTGAGAAGTTTTAACAAGGTCTGAGAAAGTATCTTTGACTCCTTAGTGATTCGACTAGCGTTCGGATGTTATTTAAAATATCGTTCATAAGAATAATATTGATTTTGAGTAATTAAGATAAAATAAGAATTTTTCATTTATGTATAAATAAATTCGGCTTTCCACAATTAAAGTTTACTGCTAATAATCGACCGTTCGAACGATAATATTTAAGCAGGGACGTTACCACAATTCATTGGGAGGGAGGGGACAAAATATAAAATTTTCCAATAATTTTGACCGGATTTTGTCAACTAGGTATATTAAACAATTTAATTTTCTCAATTGTATTTTGAAATATTTTTAATTTTACTTACCTGTTGTGAATATTGACTCAAATCTAAAATTTCCTAGCTGTTTTGGTTTTCGAATTATTGGGGAGTTGAAACCTCCCTGTTATCCCTCCCATGGCGACGTCTCTGTATTCAAGTGCTATTAATGTAGTATGGCTGAACTTCCTCCGTCCAGAGTGACTGAATGGAGGAAATCAATAAACTTTCTTTCTTTTTCTAATTCTTATTAGAAACTCAGTTTATTTTTTATTATATTATTTTCTAAATAAGAATAAGAAACTTTATTTGTAATAATCTAACAACCATACCTCGACTATTTTCAAGTTATTTTAAAGTAAATTCACTTTAATCCAAAAGAAGTTTTCAGAAGATAAATGTTTTAATGTTCTTATGATAGAGGTGCTCAGCTAATACGTTTTTCGATTAAAACTTATAATTTCTTATATGAGCATCCCAATCATGTCCGTATAAGATGAGAAAACAATAATAATATATTTTTAAATAAAAAATTGACAATACCTTTTGTGTTAAATTTGCGATAGAAATTGGCCGCAACATGACAGATGGATTATTATAAATAAAGTTTGATGTAGAGACGTTTGTCTGCACTTGTTCATAGTAATAAAAAATATGATAATAATATTATAGGCATGCTGATGCTTTCTGTAGCTAATGTAAATTAATGTACGTTCTTAATGTTTCTCAATAACACATGGATTTTGAAAAAAAAAAAGTGTCATAATCTAAATTAAAATTTTTTATTCCTTATTTTTCTTATGTTGAATTCGATAAATATGAAACATCATTTACATCACAAGCACATATAATGAATAAAAAAAGAATTTTTGGGAGAAAAAAAAAAGAAAAGTTCCATTAACCAAATTAAAACTGTTCATATCTCAATATTTTTTATCTTGCTTTCAACAAACATTAAAATTTTACCACTTCGTTTATATCAAAAGCACATACAAGGAATAAGAAAAAACTTTTAAGACAGGTACAATCTTTTTGTAATAATGATTAAAACAATAAATAAAAAATAAAGAGAACCACTTTCAAATAATAAAATACTTCCTTTTCTAATACCACGATGGTTCAAAAAACTTTTCGTTAAACTTTTTCCACCACCTTCATAATATAAAGTTACAAAAAAGTAATATAATAAGATATTTTAAAGTTAAAGTTATACATACTAATTAAAATAAATAATCTTTAATAATAAATAAATTAAAATAAATCAAAACTTTAAAATATGCGAAAATAAAAACAAATTTCAAAAGGAAAGAAAGAAAACAAATTACCTAGAGATCCCTAACTAACTGGATATTAGTTAAATACAGGCGTGTGGCATTTGGTAGAAATATTTCTAGTGACCTATTTAAGGGGACAGGTTGTGTGTTTTCTCCAAAGATTCCAATCAGAGGAATGCGGGGAAAACCACGAGTAGGAATTCCTTAAGGATGTCAAATTTTAATGCTTTTATAGAATCCTTTCCAAATATTTTTTTGGGAGTAAATAATACTACTAACAGCTATACTTACAACCTTTTCGATAAATTGTCGAACATTAATGCTTTCTCTAATCAATTTTCCGCTATCAAATTAAAGGCCAATGAGATAAATGTGGTTATTAATGCTAGTACATCTGTATTAGAAATTATAAAAGGTAACTAAATAATAGGCATTTATTAGATTTAAACAAATAAATTGAAATAATATGAAAAGAACAAACACACAAAGTATCAAAGGATGCAGGATGTAGGAAAGCTCAGGTCCATTCCGTGGATCCTATACGAATTAAATTGCAACCCTTATTGACCGGAATCGAACTGAGGACGCTTCTGTCCCTTCACGCACATCAACTACGGTCTTCAAATTACGCATGAATGGAGAAAACTGTGTACCAATGCTATAAGGATTCAGTTAGATTTTTTTTTTTAAATGACAAATCTTTAAGAAAATTTAATATACTCATTTTAGAATTTTATTGATGAGGTAGGCATCGATTTCATTTTTAATCCTATTTTTCACAAAGATAGACTTATGCACTGCATCGAAGTTCATCGGAGGTGGGTGAGGGTGCATTTTAAATCCGTTTGATAGCCTCTAGAACCATGGTGTTAGAGGGTTACAGGGATGTGTTATATACATTTTTTTTCCAGCGGCTCGCTTTGGCTCAAATGAGCTGAAATTCGGAAAGTGCAGCTATTCTCTAAGCAGAACAATACCTTAAAATTATAGGTAAATTTCAATCAAAATTTCGGTCACTAATACGACATTAACGTGTTTATCAGGTATTGCATGCGCAACTCTATAGCTACTCAAAATTGAATTAGAGGGTTAAAAATGAGTCGATGAGTGTTTGTGAAGTCATTTTTAATTCTATATTATACAGGCATATCCAAATAATATAAATTTTATTTAAAAAATAATGCGTGAGGAAATGGTTTTTAATTTTTTTTTTTTTTTGCAAACATCTTTGCAACTTCAAAAATTTTCAAAGTCCCAAATTTAAAGAACAATTACTAGATTCAATAAGAGATTGAGGAAGCATAGAGGTAACTCCGTTTTTATCCATTGGTTCTGTTTTTTAGAGTAAATATTTAACTAACAGATAGAGAAGTTGCTTATTAATAAATTCATATTTATTAGAGTTATTGTGAAATTATTATAGCTGGCAATTGCCACAGGAGAAAGAAAAGCAAATGAAAACGAAAGGGTTAAAAATACAGAAGAAGGAGGTCAGAGATACAAGATGGCGACTAAAGTTAATTAATTACACCAGCCATTAGAGTTGCATGGGATGATCAAACAACCACACAGATAACACACAGGAGGTATCTCATTGGTGGCTTCCCAAAATGGTTACAGCGGATCAATTAAATCATTATAATTAAATAAATAGAGTATTTATTTAATGCTAGTAATAATAAAATTTAATTCAATCTACGATTATAGTTTTTAAATGTATAGACAATATTTCGAATTTTAATATTAAACGGACTAATAACAAAAAAAATTGAAAATATTTGTTAAATTCTTTAATTGAAGCAATAAATTTGCTTTATAAAAAGTCATTATAGAACAATAAATTCAAACATCGAAAAAACTTTTACATCATTAAAGAGGTATGAAAATTCATTTTTAAAACTACTATAAGATATACTAGTATGCACGCAGTAAAATTAGTTAAAGAAAAAAAAAGTGTTGGTTTAAATCAATGGTCCTCAGGCACACTGAAATTATTGAACAAAATTCACGGCATCTCTATTACTTTTTTATTTATTGGATATATGTAATAATAAACAATAGAAGAAGGACTAAATAAAAACATAAAAAAGTATATAAATATTATAATTAATTGTTCTAAATAATTATAATTATAATTAAAAACAAAACACATATATTACTTTTTTACACTTGCTATTAATTATTTATTAAATTTAATTTAATACTTTAATTTTTCTTACTAATCAAAAAATTCGTGACACCCTACTTACGGCGCCCCGGACCCCCTTTTGGCCTACTTACGGCATCCACTTTGAGAAAAACATTGACTTAAATGGATGCTCATACCAAAATATAAAAAATATCTGATTCTCTAGATTTTATTTATTTAAAAAATAAATAAATAATAAGAAAACAGCATATTCAAATACTCTGAAAACATTATTCATGAAACATGTTTATAACAAAAATGAAAAGTTTGATCGGACAATTATTATTTTTGTTTCAGTTGAAAATGCCAAAAAGAAACGTATAAACAAATATCCATTTTTACTAATAAAAATGTTTCAAGCAAGCTATTTCCATTATGAATAATATCAAAAGAATGATGACATCGAAAATAGGAACAATTAAATAAATTAGTATCTGTTCGCTCAAGATGGGAGTCATTAATGTTTTTTTTTTTCATACTCCTTATATTATATCTTTATATCTTTTTTCATATCCTTATATTAGGTAATAAGATTTGTAGAGAGGAACAAATAAACAATTAAATCTATTGATAAATGGGAAAAAAAAACTTTTACTTCAAATTTCTAGCACGTTAACATAAAAAATAAATTCAAGAACACTAATCGCCAATGTGAAGATAAAAAGAGAAATAAATATGTATATTTATTATATTTATAACTTTGTAAGGATTGGTGACCGACAAATAAGGTGGGAATATTGAAAACTCTATACATTTTAAATTATTTTATCATCATAAAAGATATTTTAAATATATTTTATTGTCTGATAACATCACAAATACGGAGGGCAACACAATTTAGTAGTGCTCTAAAGCACTTTCCAATTTGATCTGTCGTTAAAGAGTACGGGCATATGATAAACATCAGAAGTGAAATATAATTATTGCAAAAAGAAAAAAGATTTCTTCAATCACCAGGTCAATAATAAAAATCATTTTTAGTTATTTCTTTGTTTCACAGAATTTAGTAACAGTTGTTTAGTTCAGAAAGTAATCAAAACGCCGCTCCAGCTAAGTCTATCTTAGGCTATTGTGCTCTAATTCGATGCTTACACCTTTGTGGTATCTTTGTTTAGTCTATCTGTCTGGTTAATGGTCTTCCACCTGATTTCTAGCCAACTACTCTCGCATTAAGGCAAGGAGAGCAGCAGCTTTGAGCCACATGCACTCTTCTGAAAACTTCACTTCAGCGTCACTAAACTATAAAAAAAAATTCAATGCATCCAGTATTAGACGCTAAGAATCCAACATACGCCTGTGGTACAAATGCTAACATGTACCAAATGATTACCTACATTTTAAAATATTTCAATTTACTGATATATTTGCCAGCAACAGAGAAATCCCATAAACACTTCAAAATATACTACCTATTTGACAGTTACTTGCACAATGTATGGTAAAGTAATGCTTTGTGAGTTACCTAGGTAAAGTAATGCTTTGTGAGTTACCTAGGTAAAGTAATGCTTTGTGAGTTACCTAGATAAAGTAATGCTTTGTGAGTTACCTAGGTAAAGTAATGCTTTGTGAGTTACCTAGATAAAGTAATGCTTTGTGAGTTACCTAGGTAAAGTAATGCTTTACCTCCATAAACGTTTATAAAAATCATACAAATCAAAATCATCAAACAACTTGGTCTAAGGAATTCTTTTGGTTCAAGTCTTAAGCCTTAGTGAACAAAACAATTATTACTTTTTGATATTAACAGAAGTTATCTTATTTTATTATACAAGCTCTTGTCCGCTACTTCGTACGTGTAGTCTTAAATTTAACACAATATTCAGTATAATATTATTCGTTCTAATGCCACTGAAAGAAAGGAAGTGTTTGTATTTTAGTTCTATTTATCGAAGTGCTTTTGTATACACAATATTTTTTGTTTTTCTGTGGGGTGCGCACGAGAATAAATCATACAGATACATACAGCTGTCCATGTCGAAGTTAAGCCTACACACATGTATCGATGGTCCAAGTGCTTTGTAGATGGTCATGGCAAATACGAGTCGCACCGGAAACTGTAAAATCTTGAATTCGAATGGCCGGGATAACTGAGATGCGTAGGTAGTACACCTCAAAAGCAATTTATAACATACCAGTACAAAAATTATTTTATTATTAGATTTGTACATATTATAAAAAAAAAATACTAATCTATTTTTAATTCTTGATCTGGAATATCCAACCTTATCTGCCTTGAGGCATCACCTGATTTTGGGTACGAGAATGGAAGAAATTCTCCAGGATGATGAAAACACGATATGAAACCTTTCGGGATACCTCGGAAAATCAACATTTTCTGTATATTACCATATTAAAATAGGTGTAATAATAGTTACATAATACGCTAATGAACCTTGGAGTAGGGGCATACTAAATAAATAAATAAAATAAAAATAAATTATTAAAAATAAATAATGGTAGTATCTACAACGATTTTAGATGCATGTTCACATTCCAAGTAAAAATGTTTTTCAAATGGTATTTTCCAATCGTTAATTGGTTCACTACTTCGCCTGAAAAAGGGATCTCTCCAGTAGAAATAATATATATATATATATATATATATATATATATATATATATATATATATATATATATATGATGTTTTATTTTCATTTATTTACTTTCTATTTAATTGTTAGTTTAATTTATTCAATAATCTTTTTCTTTACTATTATGCTTCTCTTTTTATAAACAGGTTTAATATAAAAAAAGCGTTTCACGTATGATCAGTTCTCCTTTCGATTCTTACCTCTTTGGATCAAATATTCGACGCAATACTTTATTTTCGGAAACCTTTAGACGTTGTTCTTCCCCTACTGCTAGTATTCACTTTACAAAAAAATACGAAAAATACAAATGTAAATTGTAACTTCGAGATTTCTGGATAGTGGAACATGAAATTTACAAGTGATTAGTGATTAACAGGATGCACTTAGAAGATTCTAAAAAAAAAAGTTTTAAGTGTCTAAAATTCTAGTAAACAGCCAACTAGTCAACATTCAAATCTGGCTTCATCAGGTAGAAATAACAAAATCACTTATATCCAAACCTAATACAACATATCTCACATCAACTGTATCCTAGCAATTAAATTATGTCACTTTTTAATTTTTTGCTCTTTAATAAAGTAATTAATTGATTAAGGAGAACAGAAACTAAAAAAAAAAAAGCATCAAGTCTCTCAAATACCAATAAGAAATAAACCAGTCAACGGTTTGCTAATTCAGGTTTTATCACGACAAAAAAGATAAGATTCCATAAATATAGTCCGGAGATTGCACATCTCACATCAACATCCTAAAAACGACAAATCCAATCAAAATCATCCAATCATTTAACGACAGAGAAGTAAAATGCCTTCTCCATTTTTATCCTTGATTATCGAGGGTGAGGCAGATATATCTGACCGATTTCGAAGGACTGTAAAAAAAACAACTGTATCTAGAAAAAAAAAATGTTTTATGTTCAAAAAGTCATTGAAATTAGTTTTATTCCAGTGGATTATAAAAATTGCATTTTCCACATATCGGCTGTTATTGATATCCCCGGAAATTTTCCATCTTTTAGTCATCTCTGGTAGAATTACATTGATTTCTTGCCTGATCCTCACCTTTAAATCATCCAGATAACGAGGTCGTTGTATAACAGCTTATCCTTGATATATCCCCAGAGAAACAAATCGCATGGATTTAATCTGATCCGCGTGCCGGCCACCACAACTCACTCCTCAAGAGATCAATCTGTCAGCGAACATTTCCCTCAAAACTCCAAGCGACAAGATGTGTGAGCCCTGCACGACACATCCTATACATCGGTGTTATCCAAGTTAGGATAGTCTCCAGAGCGTAGGGTCTCTATGGCGTAGGATAGTCTGCAACATGTGCACGTAACTGTCGAAGCTCACAGTTACCGTTATATAGCTCCTCCTCAAAAAAGAATCAGCCGATAATAACGATGTCCCAAAAGCCGTCCATAGTGCCCTCCTGAAATGTGTAAGTTATTCCACCAATAATGACTCGAAGGGTGATGAAAATTTTCCGGAAATGTCTTCGACAAATTTTTTAAAATCCACTGAAATAAAATTATTTTCATTGTACGTTTTGGAAATAAAACTAGATTTTTTTCTAGAGACACTGTTTTTTTTTTTTACAGTCCTTCAAAATGTGTCAGTTATTTCTGTCCTAGCCTGTATTTTTATTGTATTGCCTTTAACTTAATTCCATTCTTTCATATATTGTGGAGCCCAGATAATTAAAACTATTTTATTGTTTTAATTAATTAAATTAGATTTCTTGAGTTTTCGTACCGAATGATAAAAAATAAATAATAATAATTGTTTTGACATAAAAAATTAATGCACAATAAATTATGCTAATTAGGTATATATTTTAAAAGGCCTTCGATGACTAACAATTATCGATACGAGCGAAAGTACAGGACACATTATTAATTATTCTCTGATACTCTAAGAATATTACTGAAAAAGTTTCAACGGGATCATTCATCCTGGTGAGTAGGAACGAACAGTTACATGAATGAAGAAGAATCGGTGCAGTTTTAGAATGTGAGGAATGTGGCTGGCCATACGGCTCCGGGGAGGAGGGCATTTGATTCGGTGGAGCTCTTTGAGCCGCAGATTTAATCCCTGATCCCGCATAGCTTAACCAATCGCCACAACCCCTCCCGGTGCACTTCTCCCAACAATAGACCAACTCTTCCCCTCTCTTCTCCGGCATAGACTCCAGGAATGAAGATAGTTTGGAATTCATGAAGTTGTCCGGCGGCTAACTGTTCCTGGAAGCAGGAGTCCTACTTTACGCTCCCGGGTCCCTTCACCAACGGCTCCGGTTAACGTCAATACCTTACTCTAGTCTTCTCCACCTCATTCTTTAACTTGGAGATGAAGATGATCAATCAAATTAAGATTATTTCAAAATATCTATCCGAAATATTTAGGAATTCTATTTCATTTCATTAAGAACTGGTTAAATAGATATTTTCTATAACTGTTGAAACCTCATTTAAAGCTTTGTTCAAGTTCAATGAATATCGCAACAAAAAATTAATTGTATGCATGTTTTAACAGAATTATGAACTGTGCTAAGTGCCGGGCGTTAGGATCCTCAACGAGGGACGTTGCTACAACAATTTATTAGGTGAGGGTGGTAGCAACAATTTATTCTTTCTTATGGTTGCCTGAAGACCTCCAGTTATTAAATAAAAATGTGTAGAGTTAACTCATTGGTAACACGTTATTTGCTCAACGTTTTGACCTGTATCTTGACCAATATCAAAAACTGCTAAACATTTTTACATCATAATTTGTCTTTGTAATAAGTCAATATTCATTTTTTCTCTAGTTTTATTATCCTCGTAGGAGTAGCATGTCCCACTGTTGTAAAAATACATTTTTTTAAAACATAATACAAAAAAATGTTCACATTCTAATAGGTTCATAATAAGGAATTCTAATATAAAATTGACAGTTCAAGGGACAACACCTTTGAAGCCAGTAAATCTAAAGAATAAATTATTAATAATTGACTTACTGGAAGGACAAATAATGAAATGAAACATTTTAACGAATTTTCGTTAATGAACAAGACATAAGTCAAAATGTTGAGTAAATAAAGAAGTGTTAAATTTACACATTTTTATTATACCTTTAGGCGACTATAAGATTATTTTATTCATATATTTTATTAACTCTCCTTTTAAACTTAAATTTTAACCTAAACTAATCAAGTAATGATTTTATTCTAGTTTAATGACGGAAAAAAAATCTATTTAAATAACTTTGAACCTTACATTTGTGCGTTTGCCTCAAAGTACCTATCGAATGCTACTTGATGATTTATTTATTTTAATATTTCAAAACATAATTATTTAATGCCGAAACATTTACTTATGAGACAGTGTCGGTTGAGAGAGCTCATCGATTTCGGCAAATTCTAAAAAAAAAAAAGAAAAAGAAAAAACAATGTATTAAAAAAAATTATGAATGATGAAAACGATTTAAACTTATACAAACAAATTTCAACATTTAATCTGACTCTGTTAGTAGAGCTGAGAGCTCAGAACAAAAATAGATCACACGATTTAAGCAAAATAAAAATTAACGTAAACAATATTTATTTGCCATCGTGGATTGATGAAGGTTAAAAAAATAAATTATTTTCATTGCAAGAAGGTAATAAAATATTTATTATATAAAAAGAGAAGTAGAAAAACTCAATTATTGATGTCAGTTGGTCGACTGTGATGTTCTTGATGGGATAAATAGTCGGGATGCGGTGAGCATGTTGACTCCATCCCGACTATTTAGAAGAAAAAAAAATGCTATTTCTTCCATTTTTATTATTTCCCAGTCAATTTAATTTCGTAATCCTTCTGATTTAGAGAGAACACATACCGAAGTAAAAATAATCTGAATCGGCTCTTTAGGCCAAAGACGGATTTAAATAACTTTATTAAAGGCTGTCAACTGACTTGGAAGCGATACCAAGTCAATAGACGGCTCTTCCCAACTTTCGGCAAACTCTTCTCATTTGAAAACGTCTCCAAAACTCAGCTGAGTCAAATATCATATTTCAATACCTTATTCAAACATTTAAATTAAATTAAATTTAATTCAAGTTATAATTTAATACCAAAATCTATCTTCAATAAACCGCTAAATTGCTATTACAAAGTAAATAATACTTAAATTTTTAATCCAAAAAAATTAGTTAAAGCATGGTGCCTGAAATCCGTACCGTCGCAAATATTCGTCGTCCCCCTCCCCCTCTCCCACCACAGTTATCTAGCGTTGATAGTATTGCTATCTGATGAAAAAAAACTTGAAATACTTGACTGTTAACAGTAAAATAGTTGATTCGGTTTGTGTTTCGGTTCAGTATTTTTCAACTATAGAACGAGGAAAAGCTGGTTATAGTTTATGTTCAAATTCAGAAAGCTATTCTGTTGCATCAAGGAAAGATATTTTTTATTTTATCATGAATATTCGTATACTAGACAGTTGTTTTCATGATCAAATTGTTCGAAACCAGTACGTTTACTCCCGAAGGCATGAAAAACTGCCATTGTTTTCATAGTTCGAATTCTAAATCAGTCCCACTCAAAATTTTTCATCTCGACTGAAGACCAACGAGTCAACTTTTCACAATATAAACGCGGAGAAAAATTGATTAAACGCACAACTCATTTTAAAATGGTTTCACAAACTGCGTGAATTATAACGACAAATAGAGAAATTTGTTTATAATTTTTGTCTGGATGGATAATAAGTCACATTTTTTAAATAAATAACCAATAATGAAAACGTTTAAGTATTTCAATGTAAATAAATTTCGTTTTGGGGAATTTTTTGCCTATTTTTTAAATATCTCTGACTTCAAAAAATGGAAAATGGTGAATTTAATTGGAGATGAAATTAGAGTAAATCTTTTAAAATTCCAATACTTGGGAAATTGTTTACTCAGAGGAAAGCTTATTTAGTTCTGCCCGATAAAGATACCCAAATTAGTATAGAACTTGTATCGTTTTTCGAGAATTTTTAACTTTAGTTGAACGTTTGAAATTTCACATTTGGCTTTGGAGGACGGTATTTGCCACTTCTTCTTATCTTAATTACAATTACGCACTTAATAATTCACTTTCATAAATCTTAAAATGTAAGCACTATACATAGAAACAGCAGAAACTTAAGGATCCCCTACCGACGCTACTAGTGTAATTCTATTTTTATTTTATTTTTTTAAATGTCCACCGTTCCTAACAAGATTTTCGTTAGCAAACATTTCTGATTAAGAATCCTTGAATCATTTCCTTGACAAGAGCACGAAGAAACTTAATTTATTGATCAGGATTCGGAAAGGTTTTAAATGAGGGCTCCTTATAATCTTAGAAGAGGTTAATTCATGTCACGACTTTAAATTTAAATTTTCCGTTGATTGTTATACATATAAATCCATTTAACCAAAAACAATCCATAAAATAAAAAGAAGGCCTACCCAAGGAGATTGCCACATTTGGTGGATTTACGGAGGGTAAGAAGTATGTATTTCAAAAGATTCAATTTTTTCGACATTTTGGAAAATTGTAAATATATACATACAAGCATTAATAAACTAGGACATACTTTAATAATTTCCTTTGAATTGAATTGAAATAGTACGAAACTATAAAAATATGCCTGTACAAATTTTATGATTTCGAGTAAAGAAATATTTCATTCAGGTTGACTCCATCCTGTAATTACTTATTATTAATTCTTTTCGATTTTTTTGTATTTTAGGTTACTTTGATGTTATTATAAAAACAGTTTCAAACCAGAAATGTAATACAGATAATAGATTTCAACAGTTCCTGTAATGAACAAATTCGTACAAGGGACAACTTGAAGCTGATTATCGATATGAATGAAAAAATAATGAATTTATATGCATGCCCATATTTTGCTTAGTCTGTTTGTCCTTTGTTTATTGTAAAAAAATTTAATATGAAAATTGAGAAGTTTCGACTAAAGGACGATCCCTGCACCAATACATAGGTACCTCATATTACACCTATAAAATAAAAAGTACACGATACAAACCAGCACAATTGTTGGCAGCACAAACCATCGAAACACTACTTTAAAATATTTCATTTGACAAACACAGATTCATATAACAGCGAGGAAAAAACTCCACAAATATTAAAACACATATTTTTCGACTATAAGTTGTGCGTATACCAAAGGTATGATTTAATAAAATTCTGTCCAAGGAGAAACATGATCACCTTCAGATGACAAAATCTGCCGTACTATGAGTTTTATTCCCATTTTATATACAAAACTATCAGTAGGTAATATTATTTTTTAATAATTTATTTAGTTAAAGTTACAATAATTTGTTCAAGGGCCTGCTTAAAGTTAATCCATCCAAAAATTGATCGATTTCGCAAATTATAGAAAATTAAACACTATTAACAGCACTTCTGTACAACAGTAACAGAAAAATCGACTTCCAACTGCTCCCTCTCCAATGCCGGGACGTAGGCGAGACAATAACATAATAGATCTCGCATTACAGTGAAGATTATATTACAGAGTTGAGTACTTACGATGCAAAGAACAACACCGCCCACAAGGTCCGATGCTAGACTGGAAACTATAGGGCGCTATCCCTCAACAGGGAATTCTTTCCCCACCCGCACCAGCCCTAACCGACAAAAAAAAAAACAGAAAAGGAGAAAATTGAACTCCAGCAAATGTTATCAAATAACCGACAGTAAACTGTGCCTCAAACATTAATTAGAAAATGATAATGGAATTAAATATAAAAAAAATTGAGATAACTATAATTAGATTTCAATATATTGAAGATTCACAAAAAAACCTTAAGTTTTTCAAATGTAAAAATTGTAAATACGTGTAAGAAATCTTTTAATAAGATGATAGGAGTCAAACAAAACTTTTATCTTTTTAAAGCTTTTTTTAATTTTGTAGTTGATAGGAAGGTGTACACTGGCTTGTGTGTTCGCAAGCAGGACTCGCACATCACATGAAGACAGTGAGCTTAGTGGAGCGAGTGAACTTGGTCATCTTCCAACTTTTTACCGTGTGAGTGTAAAAACAAGATGGCGAAAACTAATAAAAAGTTTGAGAGGAGCGAGTCAGAATTCAAACTTCATATAATTAAATGAAACAGGAAATTCAATGGAATAAACATAGTAACATAACATTTTACACATTAAAATTACAAAAATAAGATTCTTCGTTAAGATTCCACGAGATAGAATTTCATTTTTTTATTCAATCCCTTATTTTTTTTTATAAAATTGTTGCGTAGAATCCTAGCAAAAGTCCGGAAGTTTCTTCACAAATCACATAGCACATTTACGAATTATGTTGAAAATCTCCAAAAAAAAGTTTAAAAAAACGAGTACCGATCTCTTCAAATGCTATGATAAACATTTCTCCAAGAGGCATCGTTTCTTAAAACGGGGTTAGAGTCATCCCAACCCACAAAACTACAGTAAAGGCGATGAGACCCGTTCGACTTTTTTTTTAAAACAAAAAACACCATAAAACTGTTTCCTGCAACAGTTCGTAAATTAGGCAGCGGGATTAGATACGCTCTGTCGTATTTTTATTTTCTAGTTCCGTTCATCAATAGTTGGTAGTTCTTCATTGGTCCATGGCTCCATAAAGCTCACAACATTATGACCAACTTAAGGAATATATAATTCTATTGTACTAGCTGGGCTAATGATTTTTTTTTTTACCCTAACCGGGAAACCTAAGATCCCGCTCGTTAATTTTGGAATAAACATAGTTGTAAACTTAGTTTCTCAACCACATAAGGTATGGTAAGCGACAGAAAATTATTTTTCGAAATCACACTTGATTAACTCGTTTTAAAAATATCTACATAGCATAGTTAAAAACTGACACATTTTTCGGTGTTCTAAAACGTTCAACATTGAACTCCTTTAAAGATAGAATATTTGTCCGACAAAAGAAGCGGAGCAGAACGTCTGGCTCTAACTATGACATCATAGTGCACCACATCCTATTACTATAGTTCAGCTATGGTATATTTCTTGGAGGAGTTTGTATAATGAAGCTGGAGCAATTACAGCCAGTCATAGTTCCACTATAAACACATTCTTAACAATATTTGTACAGAATTAAGATTATGAAAACAAATTTAACCGAAAGTTAGCTAAATAAAAACTTTAGAAATGATGTGAGGAAAAAGTGTTTTTAGTTATTTAATTTTCTAAATTATCATTTGCTTACAATGATTCTATGTAGATTCGGGCCGTGCGACTGGAGTCCAACAGTCGACAATGATTGGAAAACATGTTTGTGAGCCTGTGTACAAACAAGACAAAGAACAATGGAGACTGAAAGTGTAACACTTCCTGCTGCCTATCGCTTCCGGACAATTTCCACTCGTTTCGTTTATTTCCTACGGCTCTAAAGCTCGATGAACTTTCGTACAATACAATTTCTAGAACACTTTAAAACACTCGTTATAACGGAGCCTGTTCCTCCTATGGTCAGCAAAAGAGGAGCCATCCTTGTTCAACATACCAGCCAACAACCCTAGGCTGGGTTTTTTGGTACAACATCGAAACCAAACCAGATAAATTTATCAATTAAATTTGTTAATGAAAGTTGAATCTCTTTTAAGGTGCTAGTGCAGTAATGATAGGAGAAACTGGTCAAGCAAGTTGGAGTATCGGTCCTTTTTGCTAATTAATGGAGAGCATAGCAAACGTCAATTCTTGCAGTATGAAGTTCTCCAAAAGTTTATTTTTTTATTGTGTACACTAGTCACTCGACATCTATTGATTAGACAGGCGCGATAAGCTGCAGTTGACCTGCTCAACAATTGCTAACCATCTCTCTGTATCTCTTGCCTAAGCAACATACATCCTCAATAGCTGCAGATCCTTTATTATGCCACTCCACCAATGGAGGCATACCGTCTGGATGCTTCATAGCCACACACTCAATGGTCTACTCTTTGCCCATTCATCATCACAAGATGGCCAAGCCATCTCTGGCTCTAGACCTTATCCATGTGGAGATGCTGATTTCCTCGTATAGCTGCAGATATTCGCTGTTCTTTTTTCGCTTCTACACGGCATTCCTAGAATTTACTAAACAATTATATTTTCAAACCTATACAGTGAGCTGATATCTTTTTTTTTTTTGAGGGTCCATGTCCTATCTGACGAATGAAATGAATCTCCGATTCAAATAATTGATTCCATTCATTGCGTGTTAATAACCTTCCGAGGTCTCACTTAATTCAGGAGCTAAGGTCTCTGAACCTAAGAGAATTATTTAAAACAAAACCTGAACCCTTCTTGATGAAACTGTATGGTAACGTCTTCGTCAGTTAGAATTCTTGAAGAATGGAAAGATTTTTGAGAATAGCACTACTAAATGAGGTAAATGAGGAAGTAATCTGAATGACATTTATTTATTTATTTTTTTAAGAAGGAAGAGAACAATATAATGCCAAGCGAACAGTGGACCTGTAATCCATAGCCTAAATAATTAAGGTATTATTAAAATTTCATCACAAAATAACGGATAGTTCAAGAGGTATGAGATTGTATCAGTACAGTTGATGACCGAATGATTATCATAATAGCAACAACCGTAAATCAATAAGATAATATTATTCCAGCTGTCAGGCCAATGGTTCCTTTCACACATTAAATAAAGATTAGTCTTCCTATGATAGCACTTATTAATTCATCTTCTGAGTTCGAAATCACTAAAAGGCACCGCAGGTAAACAAAATCGGAGGCCATCTAAACTTTATGGTTTACATGGAGTACATAATAAACTAAAACAAACGTTTTTATACATTAAATTAATACAACTTAATATTCAAAAATGTTCCCATCTGCATAGGAATTGTAAAAAGTTATGCACAAAACACATTGAAAAGAATTTTATGTCAATGGGTCTCCGAAAGATTAATTTATTTTTACTTTCTTTATCACTCAAGAGGGGAAGTCTGGTCATAGCCCAAGTATAGTAATGAATAGCCCAAAATATTTATTGAAGTTAATTAGACGTTTTAGGGCCTCCTCAAACCAAATATGTCTACCAGTCTGTTGTTTACCCTAAAGTATTTTCTGTTATAGTCCTCATCTACCAAGACTAGATAGAGAGTACGTTCAGAGTCAAGATATTCGATGCCGGAGTGCAAGGCTAATTCTTCTTTTAAATAAATAGAAAAAAAAAAAAGAAAAGAAACACATTGAGATGTACTTAAAGTTTACAAATATATAACACTATTTAAAGAAGATATCATGAAAAACTTGATATTATTCACAGGATATGGACATGCCATATATACTAGGAAATACTTCAAGTAGGCTACCAGAGGAGCTGGCTGGATGAGGGGTTAGAATGAAATGTTTTTTTTTTTTTGTTTTTTTAATTTCAATAAATATATGAATATGGCTATCCATCATGAGTGATTGATCGAGCATACCACTCACTGCCTTTAATTTGTGAAAGGCGTGAATGTAAAAATGTAATGGAAAATATTCACAATTAAGATTTTTTTAATAATAATTACTTGCATTTAAAAACGACAGAAGAAATGAAAAGAAAAAAAAATGAGAGAAAAACGATTAAGATGCCTGATGAATGAATTGATTTGGTTTAAGTTGTTGATAAAACTTTTCAAATAATAAAACATTTGATTTTTCTTTTCAGAATAGCAACATAGAGGACCAACAGTTTACTCCCACTCTCATATTTCTTATATTTATTTCACGATTGAAGACAATAAAATATGATGAATAACAATAAAAAAAAAAATGCAAATGTGAATAATTTATTTTCTTTTTCAAAATAATATTTGGTATTTCTTATACGTAAAACTAATTCAGAAGTACCAAGACACATGGTTGTATTATTTCAATTTAACCTTTTTATTTTGAAAAGATTTCGGATTTCATAAAATTGAGAATGGAAAAATATAAAATTGAGAATCATAGTCTACGATTAAGAAGTAAAGTAAGATACAGTAAGAATTTTATATATTAGAGGAATACATCTCAGGATAGAATATATCTCAGGTTTGAATATTTACTGAAGTTAAAACGGTTGTTTTAAACAACCAAATAAAATTTTATAATCACCATTGCTGCAGGAACACTGGAGCAGGAATCCTCATCGTTACTGCCCTCAAGACGAAAATTAACGGGATTAATTCTAATTCTTTTTCTGTACATGTTTTTTCTTACTAATTTTTTTCCTGTTTCATTACCTGAAAATATTAAAAAGTACCAAATTGCGGTAATATAAATGACGGTATTTAATTTCATTTACAGCACATACAATTCAGGTCCATCCTACATATGATATAAAAGGAGAGAAATATATAACGTAAACTGGAGTAACTTTAAATCATTAGGGATTTCAAATTTGAACTTATTAAACGGGCTCATTTCCACCGCCTTTTGATGCAGACAAACTGAAATCAGAAACTAATCGAAAGGCGATAAAAATGAGCTCGCTTAAAAAGTTCAAATTTGAAATCCCGTTTGACTAAAAATTACCCTGTCAGTCTTAAAGTTGCCCCATCTTACGGTAAATACATTTCAACATATTGATCGGAAGATGGGAAGAAAAATTAAAATACTGTTATTTTAAAAACAATTTATTCTTTACTCAAACTTCCAATATTATCCTAGAATTTATAAATTTACTTACAAATTATCCTAAGCCAAATAAATCAAATTTAGGCTACATAAAATAACATTTAAGCTAAAAGAAAAACAAATAGAATAATATAATTCGTTTTGTACATAAATTGGAACTGCCATACGAATACACATACTTTATTTTTTTAAATTATAATATAAATTAAACATATTTAATTATTTTTCTATGAAAACAATTTACTAAACTGAACATCAGTCAGTTGTTATAAAAATAATGCAAGGTGGGGGAAGACCTGTATGCAGGCGCACATACAGAAAGGTTAATCGCATTTACCTTTAAAGTCAGGTAACAATGACGATGTGGCAATAATATAAAAATCTCATTTATTTTTTTAATTGTTTAATAATTTGGTACAATAATTCAATAAAAATACAAGCAAAAAAAAATTATAATTATTACAATTATATAAGTATAATTGCACAATAAAAAATATAATCCTAACTGTAGTGGGTAAATTATTTTAATACCTGAGGTTCTAAGCGATAAAATGTAGCAAATTCATTATCAACAAAAGATCAGGTTTCGAAAAATTGTATACTTCATATTAGATGCAAAAATAAATTCACTTAAAAGGTCTTTTTAAATTGACGTAAATAAAAGAAGTGCGCATTTAGAATTTTGACATCTTACCCTAAAAGGAAAGATTAAAAAAAAAAAAGCAATATGCCTGATAAATAATGTGAAAATTCACATTTTTTATTGCTAATTACATATACATCCACGGTTCATCAGGTTTCGACATCAGGCAAAGCTATGGAGGTGTTATTCACCGATTGTAATAAATCTTTGTAGATAGTATAACTATGAGCAGATAATGTAGCTAGTAAAAGCTTTTATAGTAAAACTATAAAAAATATTTGATATGTATTTCTTTTTTTTATCGCCAAAGGTTCACCTTTGAAGGTTAAAACCACCCCTTAAAGCTATTTAGTTAGATTTAATATATATGTATTAGGTAAAATAAGTAAAACATTTTATAATATGTTTAATTATGGTTATGATTATTATAGTTGTAATATTCAAGATGACTAACCAAATGATTACCTCAAGCTTTATATGCCCTCTGCAATAAAAAAGAAACAAATTATAATATAAATAATCAGAATTTAGACATATCACAACGCCATATTCGGTCGATCATTGTGAATTTTAGAAGTTGGACAAAATATTTGAAAATGTTTAACTTATTTTACTTTATATATTAAATCTACTTTTTACAATTTAGAGATAATTAGCACCCTTCAGAACGAACATTTGCCGTTAAATAAAAAAAAAAAAAAGTCAAATATTTTTCATAGTTCTACAAATATTCCAAATTTCTTTAAAATTGGTGAGTGACACTTAGGTGAAATATAGAGATGAGTAAAAATCAGTTAGGAAATAAAATATAGTTTAAGATAATTAAAAAACTTAGGATCAATTCACGCGAAGTCAAACTAAAATTATCAAATTAAGAAATTCGAATTTAAAAGGAACTTTATTACAGCTGATGCTTACAAAATAGGCCATCGTTATGGCTTAGAATATGGCAAATAAATAAAAATAATTTATAATACTTCTGAATTACAATAACCTCTAAATTTGGAACCATAAACAGTTTCCACCTATTTTACTTTAGGTGATATGAAAGCACTACAGTGAGCTGCTACGTACACCATAGTATACTGTATATCTATTGTTAAATATTCCAATAATTACGAACAAAAATTTCGCAATTAAAATATTTGTTAAAAAAAAAAATTACCGTAGAATAGATTCTGAAGGCCGTCCAATACGTAACGTTTCATAAAAATACAGCCTCCAGGCAAAACGAACCCATTATTAATTAATTATTTTAAAACTGTCAATTTTCTAGTTAATAAATAAGTTAAACTTTATTAAGAACAAAAGAACCTGGGAATCTAAGATCACTTGTCATTCCAGAAAAGTTACTTTTAGCTCTAGAGGGTTCTATGCAAAAATAAAATAAACAATAGATTTAGTTAAAAAATTAAAACCGTCATCAAAGATATTTTATATAACTAAAAGGAGGAAGACAACGAAAAAAAAAATCAGCCAGAGTTAATTCATCAAAATTAGGTGGTTTTTTTTTTAAAACATAAATATAACTAATTAAGATAATAAGAACCTAATTAATATAAGTATAATTCTCTAATATAGTACAATAATACATATATTTAAGTAATAAATTATTTAATCAAATTAAACATAATAAAATCTTATGAAAGTAAAATGGGGTACCAATATTAAAAAAAATTGTCTGAGGAAACAACGGAGAATTCGGCATGAATTGATACAAAAATAGTGGCACATCGATATAAAAAAAAACTTTTAAGAGCATCAGCGAGTACAATTATAAGGATTATTACAATCCTTCATCGCATAGAAAAAACAAATTAAAAATAAATTCGAATAAATAAATTGTCCTCAAAAATATAAATATAATACAATAGTTTTCTTTTTTAATATTAAATAATTTCAAACTAAAACTAACATTTTATTTTAGATAAGTAGTTATTGCCCGGATCGCAGTCCCTTTATAAGATGGCGGATGGTATTATTGAAGCGCGACTTCCAGAACCATCATCACCATAAAGCCGCATATAGCGCCCCAACTGGCCAGGCTACCGTTACCTCTGCAACAGAATATTTACCAATTCAACTTAAATTAATTTTCAATTAAATAAAAAAAAATATATATCTATCTTCGACCTTAATTCTAATCTATCTTAATAATAAAAACAGGAAGAATATGGCTATATTAATTCAGAGTTT
Source organism: Rhaphigaster nebulosa (assembly GCA_948150685.1). Taxonomy (NCBI): domain Eukaryota; kingdom Metazoa; phylum Arthropoda; class Insecta; order Hemiptera; family Pentatomidae; genus Rhaphigaster; species Rhaphigaster nebulosa. The sequence continues at coordinate 40,114,695 of OX411309.1, forward strand.
TCAAACCAATTGGCGAAGATTCTTAAATCTATGGCCACCGGTGAATAAGTGGTTAAGTAAAAAAATTACAGCTTTTCAAAAAAGCAGTTTCAATTTTAATTAACGTGAGATTTAATTGAAATCTTGTAATTTCGAATAGCTGTATCTCCATACCACTTTCGTTTCTGAGTTAGTCATTTGTAAACGACGTAGAAGCAGTGACGGTCTCTGTATAATGGCAACGGGGATTCACAAAAATAAACTTAATATTATCCAATTCAAAAATACGGCGTAATAAAACCGTCACAAGTACAGACGCCATCAGTTTTTGTGATACTACTCCGTTTAGATCAGTGTAAAGCAGGCAAGTTTCGAACAACCAGAAATGATGGCGTTCCGTTTACTGTTAATTTAATCAATCTCAAATAAATGAAGTTACTCAGTTTCCAATAAATGAAGGGACAAGTCTGCAAGGTTATATTGTTCTATGCAGGAGTTCCCACCTTTTCTTGACTGAATAGTCTGTTAAATTTTCATTATGAAATAACTACTATTTTTGATAACTTATAAGAAACATTTCTAAAAATAGTAGTATGAACGATACAATAGATACATCCTAAGCAACAAATATAAGTAATAAAAGAAATATTTTTTGGGGATGAGAGAAATTCAATTTTTGACAATCACTATTCTTATCAATTTATCCTAGAATAAACTTCCCTAATCATATAATATTACTGTATTAATGGAATGTAATGAAAAAATAAAAATTAACTTCTCAATATCCATATTTACGGGACCATGCGAAGAAGATACACGGAACTGCAATATCAAATAAATAATCCATATAATGCAGATAATTACGGAAAATAAATCAAGAAATATTGTGCAAGAAATTGCCAGTTTCAAAACTGAGAAAAAAAAATTATAAAAGTACGGTTCGCAGTTCTCCCTGAAGAAAGGTCTACATGGTCAGTAACGGATAAGGCAATTACTAATAGGACCATCAGCAACCAACCTGGAGTGACAGAGTAACTGAGGAGATAGAAGACATGATCTGGAGAAGAGAATGGAGCAGCTGAAGACAGTCACCGGTAAATGAAGAGTGGGTCCACTTCCCAACTTTAGAACCGAAGTAGAAATTTTGCACGACAATTTTCGAGCCATCAACTACTTTTAAATAAAAATTGATGCACATTCTATCAACAGATGTGAGAGAATATTGAACTGACCCAAGGTGAGTTTTCTTCCAGGTTCTAGAATAAAGCATTGAATATCTGGCAGGGTGATAAATTACACATCCATTACACCGGGCTTGGATAGAAAGAAGTATTTTTAAACTTTTTTTTTTTTAGAATTTAATTGAAAGAGCCGGTGACTTGTGAAACCGGCGCTTATTGTCTGGTCGTGGAAAAGGGGGTTTTATTCTGTTTCAAATTGCCTCCAGTTGAGGGGGAAAAAGAAGATAAACGCAAAACGAGTTATTGATTGGATGGTTACCGACCACTTCATGAAATAAAATAAAATTAACATGGAATAATTTCCTTGAATTGAGCCAAATGTAACAATTATTTACATTATTATAAATGATTCCAATTTTCTAGCTTCATGAGGAAAACAAATCCTTCGATTAGAAAATAAATTTCAAAGCTGATATTCAATAATAAGTAAATACGCTTGAATAAAATAGGAAATTATAAAAGATATATTTGAACCAAATATTAACATTCCAAACAAACTAAAAATCAATTAAAATTATGCACATATGAAACAAGAAGGATGAATACAGTCTGCGAATTTTTATCTTTATATCTTAGGAAATCAATTCTTTACCCATCAATTTACGTTATTCCTCAAAATACAGGCCATCAATTTCACATGCAACAATCCTGAATCAAAATTTCGATGAGTACGGTTTTCTTCGGACAGTTATTGCTTATCCAGTAAATTATGCATATATCTGCTATATCTGAAGAAGAGACGATGACTTGAACATCTCCCTAAGCACTCTTATAGTGAATATCATGATGACTTCGAACCGCGATTTTCTCAAAAGTGTACCTTCTCATAAATTAGGCTTTATTTTTAAATATTAATAAATTTGATTTTGAAATATAAAAAATTGAGCTGAGAGTACAGTGAAAGAAAGTATAATTCATTACAAAACAAACAAAACTAATAAAACTCGTTTAAGAAGTTTTATAATCTCAAGTTCTCATAATGCTAGAGGATTGGACTGGGTAACTCCGCCTTTTGTCCAAAAAAGTAATTTTGATAAATGTCTTATTTTGCGTCCTTACATCTTGTCCCTTAACTACAGGACCATTAAAAAAAAAAAAAAAAATAGAAAAAATCAACTGCTATTTTGGAGTGCTGAGAATCGCAAAGATTGTCCACAAATAATCATTAATAGTGGAGCTACAAGCAAAGCCTAATCCATAATATTCATACTACAGCTCCAGTCAATCAAAATCCAATTTGAACGAATTTTATCATTTTGTTTATTAGACTAAGTAAATTAACCGTAAAAGGTTTCGCCAAGATATTTTTCACTAACCTCTGAATTCTCAACTTTGGTTATTTCTATTTTACAAGATACCTATCGTATTAGTGGTCAATAAATGAACAAAAAAAAAATGATAATTTTTGTTTATTTATTTTTAAAAAATAATTTTAATGTTTGCCTTATAAAACTTGTTTCAGAAGATCGCGATTTTTTTTTTAATATAAAAAATTATTCAACAGAAATCGAAGAACATTTGTGGGCTCCGAAATAATAAAATGGGAATATCGAAATAAAAAAATTTAAAGTTAAAAAATAAAATTAATTAAAAAAAATGATATGAAAATGAATGATAATTAGTGTTAGGGTATAGTTGAAGAGGCACCTAAGAAATGTGAGAAGGTTTACATTGGAAAAACGTCCTAAACAATTAAAAACAAGAGTAGCACAGCATGTCTCTAACTGTAAAACTGTCAAATATATAAATATAACTACACTAGCCTACCACAGCATTAAATTAGAACATAAATTTAATTTTTATAGACCTAAAATATTAGACACTGTCTTAAGCCTTATGTTACATTGCTAAATAATAAAATAACGTTTAATAATAAAAATTATACTAAGAATCTGGGAATAAATTATACTGACATTTTGATAGAAATAAAAACTTTTATCATAAATATAACAATAATATAAATTCAAATAACTATATACCAGATGGTAACAGATAAGTAAATACACATTTTGTGTGCTTGGTGATGATTTAATGAAAGGTTCTTGACAATAACTTCTGTTATTTCAGCATTTTCAAGGATATTTATTATTATATGTTATGATTATAACATTTAATAAGTAATTAACAGTCTTTGACAGTACATGTTTGTTTTTCTATTAGTACAACTTGAGGTGCCTCAGGTCTGAATGGTTAAACTTTAGGGATCAATGGTGGTTCATGGTTTAAAAATGCATGTAGACCAGATTTTGCTAAAAAATCTTCGTTAATTTGTATTTTATAATTCTTTCCCAATTTTTGTTCATCTCGCCGTATTAAAACACGTAAGACTGTTAGTTATCCTATGTTCAGAGTCACATAAACAGTTTTTATTATGAAAGCCAAGCCGGAAAGATTAAAGTTAAAAAAATAAAATTATTTTCAAAAATTCGTTCACCATTTTAGTGTTAGAAATTTTCAAACGCTTGATCTGATGTTGGCTAACTTTTTAGCACCTTATAAAATATTTTTGAAATGTATATATTTTTTTTTTAAATCTCGATAAGTTAATGAATATATTATTATAATTATCAGATTTAATAGATATTTAACTAAAAAAATTACAAAGAATTAACTGAAACAAAACCTTGATAGTTATTTGGAATATAAGAAAATATTATTAATAATAATAAATGAGCGATATCGACTGTATGATTCAAGATGTAATTTCTCGCGGTATGTAATTTCTTTTATATCGTTACCCGTACCGTCGACCTTAGATATAGAAGTTTTTCTCAATTATTCTGAAATTGATTTTAACCTTTAAGCTCAACTTATGAATTGGAAAAGAAATATAAAATGCAAAATATATTTTGAACGAAGAGTTTTCAACAAAATGTGTTCTACATGCATTTTTAAAGTATGGGCCACTTTGAAAACTTTTCCAATTCACAATATAACTATATATTAGCTAAAAATAGATTAAATCATGGATACTGAAATAAAAATGAAAATAATTAGAGGTGACTCAAAGAAAAGGTGACAAAGTCCACTCTGTACTTTCCAGTTATGCATCTTAGGATAATTTGAGTTAATGACCAAGTTCTGGCAAAATTATTTTAATAATATGGCTAGCTAACGATGAATAGCTCATTAAAATAGAAATATTATTGAAGAATGTTTATATTTAATTTTATACAATAGTAAAACTTAATGATGTTGTGTGTTGTTTGGTTTAGTGGATTATGTGTTTTTTTCAGAAATATGTCCTAAGGAGAGGGACAGATCCCCGAAACGTTAAAGTATTATAAAAACTATAGAATATAGGCATTTTTTGGAAGATAATCGTTGCTAATTTACTTGAGATATTTTTATTAAAATTATTATATTTTTCTTTATTTTGATCATTTAAAAAAATTCCCTCAGTGCAGAAGAGCAGACACATGCCAGACATATAGACATATAGACACAGACAGACAAGATAGCCTAATAAGACCCCGGAGACAGAGCCCCACTAGGGGGCGAGATCAATGGCCTCCTTCCCGCCTGCATTCCGCACCGCCGCCGCTTTTCAACCGGCAACCGCATTTCCCAATTTCCTTCCAAGGACGGCACTCTTCACGTCGGGCCTGAGGGAAAAATATCTTCACAGTTCTGGGGGAAATAGTTACGGATTAGTCGAAATTAACTGAATTAGGCATAAGAAAATTTTTGAAATTAACTGTCGCCACCTGACAGAATTTAAAGGTTAAAATCAATTTCAGAATAATTGAGAAAATCTTCTATATCTAAGTTCGACGGTAAGGGTAACGATATAAAAGAAAATACATAATCTCGTGTTCAACCATAAAGTCGATATTGCTCATGTATTGGACCAATTGCTAATTTTACAATTACGTATTGAGTCTTAATTAATAATAATAATATTTTCTTATTTTCCAAATCACTATGAAGGTTTTGTTTCGGTTAATTATTTATTAAATCTGATAATCATAATAATATATTCATTAACATCGATATTTAAAAAAAAAAAAATACATTTCAAAAATATTTCTCAAGATGCTAAAAAGTCAGCAAACAGCAGTTCAAGCGTTTGAAAATTTCCAACACTGAAATGGTGAACGCATGTTTGTAAATAATTTTATTTTTTTTTAACGTCAATCTTTCCGGCTTTGCTTTCATAATATAAAGTAAAATAAAAACTGTTTATGTGACTCTGAACACAGGAAAACTAACAATCTTCCGAACTTCAAAACGGTAAGATACTGAAACATGAACAAAAATTGGGGGAAAAAATACGAAATATCTCTAGAACGAAGAGTTTTTAGCAAAATCTGGTCTACAAGCATTTTTAAAGCATGAACCACATTGATCCCTAGAGTTTAACCTTTAAGAACTGAGACATCTTAGAGTGTACAAATAGAAAAACAACCATATACTGTTCAAAAATGAACCGCAATAAAAATATGGATTAAAAATAGTGGTTACAGTTAGAAAATAGAAATAGCTGGATCAGTTAATTACTTATTAAATGTTATAATAATAAATAGGCTTGAAAATGCTTAAATAACAGAAGTTATTGTCAAGAACCTTTCATTAAATCATCACCAAGCAAAAAGTGTGTATTTATTTATTTGTTACCATCTAGGTAACATACGCCAAGATTAATACACGTCGTTTCAGTTTTCATTACAAACTGCGTCCCTAAACAAAATATTTTTCCAATAATAATGGAATAAAAACATCTACATACTCTGAAGACATGGAGAGTAAATGATGCATCCAGTATAATAAAACAACGGTGCGTCAAACAGAAGTGAGTTGCGCACCATGATTTTGGAGTAAAGATCGTCTGCCAGCAAAGGGCACTTGAAAATTGTAACTTTTCAATACTAAGCACAATTTCAAGTTAATTAGATATAATTAAAAACACAAAATAAAACGGAGGGTAAACAATATAAAAATGTTCTTATGGAAGTTGAATATTCTCAACTCATATATATATATATGAGTTATATATAGTTATATATAGTTATATATAGTTATATATATATATATATATATATATATATATATATATATATATATATAAAAACTCATGGACAAAATTAGCGCAATACTTCGTATTTCATATTTGTTCGTTTACTTATTCATTGGAATTACATTAAATCGCTCTAATCAGTAATTATTTGTTACTGTTGTTGTTTGTGTTAGTTATTATTCCTACTTAATCCTTATTTTCATCTTTATAAGTTAAAAGAAGAACTTACCTCAATAGTATTACTCAGTATTTATTCGGACCGTGTCTTTTGAGGTTGCAGCTTACCATCAAAGAGATAATTTTTCATTTTCCGTTGTCTTTTCAAGTTTTTATTACGTTTTCTGAAATTTTAATATGAATAGATCTGAATAAATTGCAGTTAGAGCATTGACACTGTTGGATGAAGGCTTATACCAAAGGCAAGTGGCCTTACGCTTGGGAATAAACCAATCGTCGATTAGTCGCATATTCCATCGATTCTGGGAGCCTGGGAGCAATAGTAGGAGACCTAGACAAGGTCGGAAAAGGGTTACTTTAGATAGAGATGACCGTTTCATATTGCTCAGGGCCTTAAGGCAGAGGTTCCAAACAAGTTTTCCAATTCGTAATGAACTTCATTCTTCCAGAAATGTGATGATTTTAAGTCGAACAATAAGGAGACGCCTCAGTGAAGCAAATCTGACCTCCAGACGCCTGCCACTGGTCCATTGCTCACCAGACAGCATCGAGTAGCCAGACTTCAGTTTTTCCAACAATATGCAAAAGGGACAATCGATGATTGGGGAGCGCTTTTGTTCAGTGACGAGTCGAGGATTTCTTTACATTCTCCAGTTGATCGGATGAGAGTGCTAAGACGCCCAGGAGAACGCTTTGCTGCCTGTACCATTTCTTCCAGAATTGCATTTGGAGGAGGTTCTGTAATGGTATGGGCTGGCATCGGTTTGGAAGCCTGCACAGAGATACACATAATACGCAGGGATTCACTGACTGCAGAAAGGTATGTGACAGATATCCTGGAGCAATTCGCAATGCCGTTAGCACCATTTGTTGTGGAAAATTTTCTTTATCTCCAAGATAATGCGAGACCGCATACTGCTGTTGTCGTAACTGATTACTTCCAGGAAGTAGGAATTAATGCTCTTACTTCCTGTAAGAAGTCCGGATCTTAATCCTATAGAGCACGTGTGGGATATGCTGAAGAGACGTTTTAGAGCTCGGAATCATCCCTCAACAACAAATACTGAACTTGAAACCACAATATTGGAAGAGTGGGATAACATCCCTCAAGAGGACATTGCCCGAGTCATCCGGTCAATGCCAAGACGACTGGAAGCAGTAAGAAAAGCAAGAGGAGGTGTTAAAAGATACTGACTCTATAGGGTAACATTTTTAATATTGATTCCATCTTTGTGAATTCGATTCATTAAAATTGCTTTTAACGTTTTCTTGATTTTTTTTATTTCCTACCCTATCTTACTTAATTTGCCATTTTAATTTTGTTCATGTTACCATAAATGGTCTTTATTATAAATTTCTAAGGACAAATATGGGAGGCTGTTGTATATCTATCACATAATTTGAAAAAAAGGAAGTGATGCGCTGATTTTGTCCAGGATATATATATATATATATATATATATATATATATATATATATATATATATATATATATATTTATTAAATACACATTGCAACCGGAACCTCCTGACTTAAGGATGTCATTATAAAAGAATTATATTATAATAACAGGTGATTATTGCCAAATTACTAGCGAAAAGTGAAGAAACGTTGGTTGGACATTATAATTTGCACATCTACTACTAAAATGTAAAGAAATATTTAAATATACATACACATGCCGCGTTATTTCTCCAATCTAATACCATTTTGTCAAAATTAGATATAACCTAACAACATATAAACCACGATTCCAATTAAAGTTTAGGATGTCCTGTTTCAACTATCTGTCTTTTTCACCAACAAAGATCCTCTGCTTCTAGTACTTCCAGGTCAGAGAGCTCCTGTTTGGCCTCGCAACTCGACAAAGTGTGTAACCAATCAGAACCTCTAGATTTCGAACTCTAACAAAATGTGATCTTGCCATAGAGTCTTATTGGTAATAACTTTGGACTATCAGGTACCCATTACAGAATTCAAACTCTGATTGATGAGAGTTTACGAATTCATCATGGTTGCTTTCCAGATAGTGATGATGTATCCGGAGGCTAAACAAACCATCAGGATGTTGGTCTTGCGAAGGAAAACAGATTCTCTAACTTATAACTTTCTAATTTGAATTTGGTTCGGAGCTATTTTTCAGACCAACCTTTTTGGCGATATTTTCTGATACCCATACTTCGACATCAGAAAATAACAGCAAACAAGTCGGTTCAACTAGTTGTGGTCATTATAATAGTATAAATACGGTATAATCACTTTTCGGCCGTGATGTGGATGCGGCCAGGGTAGAAGGAATGACCTGATGAGACAGGGAGATAGGAGGGGGGCTATTTCCGTCAGGAAGTGGTGCTTAGCGGCTTCCACATCGATTGTGATGCGTAGCGATATATCGACTTCCTCAAAGCAGGCGAGGAAGCTCCAGTAACAATAGGACATCCGTACAGTCCTACTCGCTACGTGGTCCTCCACGTCACCTTTCTCATTCTATCTTAAAATATACCCGACCTGTTCGTAATAATAATACCTCAAACCATTGTCTCCTTTTTCGTACTTCTTATCATATTATCACTGTCCTTGTCTATAAGCATTCTAACATCCTGTAGTTCATTCTATGCTTTCAATTAGGGGTATAAATAGCAGGTGGCAAGGAGGGCCTTGAATTGGTCTTTATAACAATACAATATAATATCAAACTATCAAATAGTTCGCTCGTTAAATGCCCTCAAACGGACATATTAAACTCATTTAATACAAAATTTCTTAAGAATTTTTGGCTCAAAATGTTTCAAAACATTTAAGGGATCACAACGAGTAATCTGAGTCATTAAACTTTAAAATCGGTTGAACCGTTCCCTCCAAAAATCTTTATAAACCTACTAACGGTCAAGCTGAACACGTTAACTTCCGTATGGCTTAATAACAAAAAAATGAAGAGAAAATCGTTGAACTTATCGTTAAGGCTGATAGCAATAAATAACAAAAGTATCGGAAGCAGTTCTAGGTCTTCAAAAAATAACAAGGAAAAAGTTCTGGTTTGATGTGGAGTGTCAAACTGTCACTGAGTTAAAGGACGAAGCATATAGGTTAATGATACAGAGAAGGCATACCAGAGGATCGGTTGGGAAATATCACTACTGAGAAGAAGAGCACCAAATGAAAAGGAGGAAATGGGAAAGAGACCGCCTTGAGAATATTGAAAATCTCAGAAGCTCCAATGAAATAAGTAAGTTTTATCAAGAAATCAATACTAGCCGACGCCCCTTCAAGGCTCGACGGAATGCCTCCGGATATGCTGAGGGAAATCTATTAATAAACAAGAAGCATGTCCTTGAGCAATGGAAAAATAATTTTTATACTCTCTTGAATGATAGAGACATAGAGGAGAACAGGCGGAAAATAGACATACCAATAGAAGAATTAGATGAATTAGAGCCACCTGATCCAGAAGATGTTGAGGAAGTTTCTAACAGCTGAAAAATAATAAGGCTCCTGGGGCGGATGAACTTCCAGGTGAATTATTCAAGTGTGAGGGTGAAGAGCTGAGAAGATTCTTCTACAATATCATAATGGACATATGGCTTACCGAAGAAATACCCGCTGAATGATGCAAGAAAATATGTCCAATACATAAGAAAGGGGTTTGCGAGATTGTCAAAATTACCGTGGCATCTCCCTATTGGTCTGTGACTATAAGGTGTTTTCGAGGATACTCTACCAAAAGCTCATCCCCTTTGCAGAACGGGAAATTGGGCTATATTAGGCCGGTTTTATGAGAGGAAGATCAATTACAGATCAGATCTTTTCAGTGAGGGGTATTTTGGAGAAAGCCAGGACTTATTGATTGATTCCCAGAAAACCTATTATAATATCATTAGAGATTATTGAGCCAAATGGGAATACCAGCCAAATTAGTACGCTTGATAAGGGTCGCTATGAAAGAAGTACAGTGCAACGTTCGAGTCCAAGGTCACACATCTGAAAGCTTTCAGGGACTAAGACAGGGAAACTCCCTTGCATGTTCATAATTTAACTTGACTCTGGAATAAGCAATGAGGAATTCAGATAGGGGATACAGTGTTTAATAAATCTGCAATGATCCTAGCCTTCGCGGATGATATGGATATTATCGGGGTTATGGATATGAAGAGGGCATTTCTTGGGCTTCAAAGAGCTGCAGCTTGTGTGGGACTAGTGGTGAATGAGGAAAAAACAAAGCACATGGATACAGGACCTCGTGGAGCAGTCCATGACAACTTTCGGATAGAGATTGGGAAAAATACCTTTGAGAGGGTTGAAGAGTTCCTTTTCCTAGGCTCCCAGGTGAACTCTAATAATGATATGAAGGCAGAGATCCAGAGAAGAAGCTTGGCAGCCAATAAATGCTATTTTGGTCTCCATAAGCATTTAAAAAGTAGAGTGATTTCCCAATCAACGAAGCTAGCCATCTACAAGACACTGATCAGACCTGTGCTAACCTATGGTTCAGAATGTTGGACAACGACGAGAGCAGAGGGAGGTCATCTCTTTCGTTTTGAGCGGCTTATTCTGAGGAAAATATTTGGTCCTTTACAAAGTAATGGTGTATGGAGAATCCAAATCAACACAGAGTTAAGGGAACTGTACAAGAACCCAGATATAGTCAGATTTATATCTTGGTCGGCTCCAATCGGCAGATCATATTGCAAGAATGACACCAGGCACCGCGAAAGATAAGGAAGAATGCCATGGAAGAAGAAGAATGCTTATACTGATTCCTTCCGATAGACTCGATAGAAGGAATTGGAGACTAACTAGTCCAACCAAAATCTACTGTTTCAATTATAAGTTATTCTCAAATCAGAATATTTTGGTTGGTATTATTAGACGTGAAAATATAAAGTCTTCATTTACCAACAAACTAAAAGCAGAAAAGTTTAAATAATTACTTCATTAAATATCACTGATAATATAGGAAAGCGCCCTGTAATGGATACTTTTTGTGAAATTGTGTTGGGTATTCTCCAATGTATTCTCCAAAAATAATTTTTTTTTTTTACTCTAAATAACCAATAGTCTTCTGAAACGTTAAGAAATTTTTTAAAACAATATGTTTAAAACTGCATTTTCAAACATCTTCTAAAAATGTAGTTTTGGGAAAGGATTGCCCAATATAAGATAGTGTGTATTATTTATAATAGACAGTGGCTTACAGGTTTATTTCACAAGAAAAAGAATAAAAATGATTCTTTATAGTTTTGATAAATCTATTTGTACTAGTGCTCAAATAAATCTTTCCTACATCTGGCATTTTTGATTCGAGATAGACCAGCACTTTTTATTTTCAGTATTATCAGAATAAACAAAAGATAAGTTACTGTGTAACAATAAAACAACTATTAAACGTGTAAACCATAAAAAATAAAAAAAAATATCGAAAAAAATAAACAAAATATCGAAAAAAATCCTTTTGTGTCTCTTATTAGGCACATCCATTTTTTTGTATTACAAGATCAACTAATCCTGTAAAATCAGAAAGTGCAGGACTACTGATTAGTGACGAAAAGCTGATTATAAAAACTGAAAATCATTTTTATTCCACTAAAGGTCGTGTCCCAATGAATGCCAGCCTCCTCCCCTCTCTCCGAAAGTTTTCGGGCATTCGGGTCTTATAGGCAGCCCAGTGTCTCAACGATCAAGTACTTCACTACTTCTAGCAAGTATTTCATGACGCAATTGGTAAGTAACTCATGATGTAGAGGAGATACTGGTATATCTCATACTAGTCAAGTATCTCATAATATATATTAGGAAGTAGAAGCCTATTTCCAATCAGTGTTAAGATATTACTATAAATTTGCTTGGTAACCTGTAGGAATAACCCGTCCTATTTCCCTTAATAGGAGTAGGAAAGGACGTTAAACCCAATAAAAATATATATATATGTTAATACATGACATGCATTATAATGCTGATTCAAAAATTAAGAACAGCGATTTAATTGATAATATCTCTCTGTATAAACATTTGAAGGTTAGTTAGATAACTGAATCCTCATCGCAAAATATGATAAATACTAAATACTCACTTGGTATTGGCTTCTGGGATGATGTCGTCGACGACAACGTATATCATGGCCCCCGCTGCGAAGGCCAGAGCGTACGGCAGGAGGGGCTCCGCCGCCGTGACGAGGAGTGCCCCGATGAGCCCGAAGATCGGCTCCACCATGCCTGACAACTGCCCGTACCTGCCATGTTAAAAAAATGTATCTATTAATGTATTTAGGAATTCGAGAAAGCACAAAACTTAAAAAATAACTAATAGTTAAGGTGAGAGCAAAGTGAAATTCGGTAAAGAAATCCTCCAGTGAAATTCCAATCTCTTCCTTGTCACTTTCCTTTTCATTGAACGAAAAATCAAAATCTGAACTACTATCCTCCACTGAGAATTCCGCATGTGATTCTTTCTTTCTTCCATGAAGGAATGATGTTTGCAAACAAAGTAGAGCGAAGGTCCACCCACAACATTAAAACTAAGGTATAGTAGTATTGACTGATAATAAGTTAATTATTTTGGTATCATCCTACTTCAAACAATGTTGAAGTGAAAGAACATAAAAATTTTACCAAAAGTGCTATAAACAAACCTCATTTTCTCAGCTCATCATCGGTCGAGCGCCACGACTTTTGATAGCACACAAACTTTTACAAAGACAAGCATACTGCCTGATTGCCAGTTCTCAATCCAAAGGCGTTCTATTCAAAAACTCAGTGCAGGGCTTTGCCCCCACGTACGCTAATTAATCATTAATAACATATTTAATTAAGAATGCAATGTTCTTTCAAGGACCATACACAGCGGCATCAGATGATGATGACGATGAACAGAATTAATTAAAATTTCAATAGCATAAAAAGAATATATACAAAAATTTGTCTTTGTAATAATTTTCTAGAAGTACCTGTCAAATCAATTCCGAAAAAAACTAGAAATAGGTAAATATATTTTGCAAATTGTTATGAGTGAAACCCAGAAAAAAAAGGAAGGTAATAGCATTTCTTGTGCTACATCCAGAACCACAGTGTTGCCAGATTGTTTTTTTTTCCCCTATATTTAGGGTTTCATTCACCCTCAAGGGTACTTTTTACTTTTCTAATCATTTATTCTTATCTTATACTAGGAGTAATTTTGGTTATATTAATAGAAAAATAAGAATTAAACATTTAGGATTAAAGTTGGTGGATGGGTGAGGAAAATTTAGATAAGTGTAGGTTTAAGTTAGTGAATTTTGGAAAATATTTAGAGAGTTTTAGAGAGAAATTACATAGCTGACCTGGCAACACTGTAGAACCATACCCATTAACCTAATGGATTAATACTTTTGGACTTCATCTCATGTAATAATCAAATGTTATTTGTCTATTCCTGATTAAGTATCAGTTAAAAACTTGATTTTAATACCTATTGTACTCATTCCGTAAATTAAGAGACTGTGAGGGTAGGCTTTTTTACTTTTTTAAAAGAGGAGTAATATATATATAACATAACAAAAAATTAAAATTACTCCATTTTTTGAAAAACCGACAATTTTGTATTCCAGCGGCTATAAGTTGACAGACGTGTATATTTCATGTTAGACCTGTTGGTATGTTCATTTTATATGCCCTAACCTTCGTATGAAATGAGTCAATTTTTCTGTCACGGGCTCCCGGACTATTACTCCATTCAAACGAAAGAGTGGGCTTTGCCAGAGCAAAGGCTTCCTGGATCCAATAAGCTCTAATATACCTGAATGTTCAGTTATTGAATTTCAAATACCTCACTAGTACTGGGATACAGAGCTGAACACAATATTTTCCTTATCGGTAAATTCATTAATCAGACATGTTTACATATACTTTCTGCATAGGTTCTTCATTTAGTTGTTGGGAAATGATTTGTTACCTTATTATATATTAGTTTAGTAGCTATCCATTATTTATTCCAATTTCTATTGACTGATTAATATGGAAAATAATATTTTGGATCAAAGAGTTAAGCTTAACTCTGCAGTTTAAAATGCAGTTTTAAACATATTGTTTTAAAAAATTTCTTAACGTTTCAGAAGACTAGTGGTTATTTAGAGTAAAAAAAAAAAATTAGGATGTCTTTAATGCAAGTATCAATTTAATATACGTAAATGTAGTTCCTATATCTACAAATAGCTGTCATAACTGGTTTCAAGAAGTCCCTAATGTACAATTACAATATTAAATAATAAAACTAGCTAACTTCCATAACCATAGTATCAAAATGATGGAGAAAGTGGTGGACGCGAGGCGCCAGGGGAAGAGCAATTATTTCATTAAATCCTTAATGACGGGTCGTTAACTGGCCACTAATTAAGGATGCCTACATCGAGGTACTTAGCCTACTAATATATCCTCTTTGTCTTATATTTATAATTGGCTACACCTTCCGTCGGCACCGGTCGTCGGGCTTAATGAGTTCATCTGGTGGTGTATGGGCTCTTCTGGCTGGCGCTCGTATTGGAGGAATCCCCGATGATCGATGATGACAAGGGAAACGTTGAAGGCAATCTCCAAAGCACTACATGAATTCATAATGTCCAATATTTTCCAAAAAAAATATTATTGTTTAGGAATTACTTATAAAATAACCTGAACAGTTGTAACGCTAGCACAGAAAAAAGTTATTGGTGAAAATTGAAAGCACTCTACACAAGTCGACTCATACATAGTGTAACGGAGGTAACTTTAACCTTGGGGAAGACATTGAAACATCAGGCAAGTAAAACTAAAAAAGAATGAGTACCTAAAAAATTCTACAATACAACAAATCTACATTGGACGAACATAAGTGTTGGACACAAATCCAACCAATCAATTATATATCTTTTTTTTTTATTAGGTACTCCATTCTTATTGTGAAGATGGGACTGCATGCAACAATACATTTTCATAGAAATCTTACAGCACACAGCATGCGCATACATTTAATTAATACAACATAAATTAGATATCCCAAAAACAAAAAGAAATATTTTTTTTTTTTAGAAATATATAAACTAAGACAGGCCATACTAAACAAAGGAAATAAACAAATGAAGTAATAAAGCCATCTTCATTCTTACTAGATCGTTCATTTCTTGGGAAAATCTATTAGATTGTTTAGAGCACACCGACACAATATTAAATTCTCACATTGGCCAAGGCGTCTGTTTTCATAAAAATTGTTTTTAAAGGTTATTGTGTTGATAAGAGTCAATGGACAGCTGTGAAGTATACTAAAGGTCAATTCAGTAAGTCACAAAGGCCCTGTTGGTAGATTTTAAGTACAAAAGTCGGTGTAAAATTTTATTTCGTTGGAAGGTCTTAAATCTAAACGTTTCCACGGGTGAGAATAATTGCTGTCAGTTACTTTTAATTAATTGTTCAGAAATTGTAAGAGTTGATGACTATAGAGCATGATCTAATCAACTTAGCATCAAAATCAACATAGAAAAAAACTAAGCACTATAAAGAGTAATAAAAGCTCAAAAAGGAATTGATACCAATTCAGAAGCAGCGAGTCATTTAAATACCTAAGAAGAAAAATCCCATGTGATAGTAAAGTAGCACGGAGCATAAGGGTCATGACCACAGCAGGAATCAAACGTGAATTTGCAGCTTAGAGGGTGCTGAAGCAGATAAACATCTCAAGAAATCCTAAACCGCGCCATATCCACATCTGAAGATTAGATGTAAACCAAGAGAGCTTCAGGAGCGGGATAACGTTCCAACATATGCAATCCAATCAATTAACATAACATGTCATGCAAAGAAGACGGGCCAGGAAGATTACCCAAACTTACCCACACTAATATAACACTAAGATAACCGATTATGAACAAGAATACGTAGAAAACCGTACTTGTGGTGGTTATAAGAAGTGAAATACGCGGTGTTATTACAGGCGTATCACTCAAAGTTTGCGTAAAATAATTGCAGCAGCGAAAATCAAACTTATCAGTAAGAGACCTAAAGTCATACATTTGTATTAGGCGAACAGCAGTCCGGGTTAATCTCTATAAAAAAAAGATCCAATAAATACTCCTAACAAGAGGAAAATTAAAATATAGCTTAATAGATAATTCTATACCAGGAATAAAAAAAAACTTACAACCAATAAGTATCATAATATACTACATAAATCCTTAGTAACAACTTGAAAAAGCGTTCCCGACAGAGTTAAACTCAATAAATTGTAGATCTGAGCATCAGAAATAATTATGAACATTAATAACAACTTGAGATCTAGAACATTAATAGCCACTATACTGCAAGCACTGAAGAGCTGACAGATAAGCACTGCTGCATATTCCAACCAGGATAAAAACGAATATCAAGAAATCAACCTTTAGTGGATGGCTCTGGACAATAACTAGCACCAACCCTAGCGAAAATTAAACCGAGGTACAAAAATGGTATCAAGCCATTTGGAAATTATTGCGCTCAATACCAACTCATAAGGAGATAATAAGTAATTATACTTCGCCAAAAAAGGGGCACAATTGCCTGTAGTTGAAAAGATTTAATTCCATTCCCTCTGAGCACCAGACAGCCATCAGACGAATCAAGGGATCACATCCTTCAGCACTGCCACCTTCTAACTATACAGACAAAACCTTCCTATCAATGGCTAGCAAACCATAACTAAGCAACATACCGATGGGAGTCTGGAAGATCTCAGGAAAACATTAAATATATCCTGGCATAACTGACTAAAAAGGAAAGAACTCAGAAGACATAAGACGTTTTGTAGGAGACAGAGGAGCTTAGAGTATAATTTAAACAAAAGCCAGATTTTTGGTTTAGCATTTTAAATAATGAACCTTTGTGATCGACCAAGAAAAATAAATAAAACTTAATCCCCCTTAAAATTTGAGGTTTTACGTTTAAAAAATACGAAATATTCAAAAATCGATTTTTTTAATTTGGTGTAAAATTCATAGGACACCCAGGATGATTCATGGATCTCGACTTTAGTATCAGCCGATTTGTGTCAAAATGGCGGCTGATTAGAGGCTTTATAAACCCATATCTGAGTCATTTATGAAGATATAGAAAAATATAAAGTTTTTTGGAATAATTATACCAATATTATTACTATTATTTTATGGCGCTACATCACAAGTTGAGCAAACGCCTTCTCCAGCATCGACCGCCAGATTTCGAGATCAAGTGCAGCTGTCATCCAATTTCGGGTATCAAGTAGAATTCTGGCATCATTAGCTACTGAGCTTTGGACGACCAACTCTCCTGATTCCAAATATTTGCTCACTGAATATCTTCCGCGGGATTTCTACTGCGTTCATCCTTATGACGTGAACAGCCCATCGTAGTCTGGCTAGTTTAATGACATGCACTACATCTATATCTTTGTACATATCCTTAAGCTTGTTATTGATCCTTCTTCGCCAGGCTTGGTATATACACTTTGGTCCGAATATTCTTCGAAGAATTATTCTCTCAAACCTTTGGAGTGACAATTCCTCCGCTTTAGTCATTTTCCACATTCTACCGAAGGATAACGAAATAAAAAACCAACCAATAGTTTTTAAATTTTTTTATATTTATATAAACTTATGTATTTAGAAATGCTTTTTTTCTTTTTTATTTTAATAGGTAGGATAAGGGTTACCCAGTATAACACGCCACTTATCAAATGATCTGTAGTTCTACTTTTTTTTTTTCAAATAATAATAGTCTTTTGTATTAAAGACGTATATTTTTTTACCATACTGCATTAAATTATATAACGTTCATTAACTGTATATTTTTTTCCTAGTTTATTCAATACTTTTAAGTATTGTCAGTGCTAATTTAATTCAAAATGGATAAGAAGAATACCAAAACCAATTATACGGCTGAACCGTTATTTTCGTATATTTTCAGTAAGATTAATACCAAATATAAATCAAAATATTAATATAACGAGTTTGTACAATATTAAAAATAAAGTGGAGGATTAGCTAGAATTTTAATTCAAAAGAGCAGAGCACATCGATTTCTAGACATAGTAATATCTATCTAATTATATGCTAAGGTATATTAATATCAAGAATAGAAGTAGCTTAATGTTAAATGTTATTGTAGCTAGAATGCATTGGAACTCACCAGAAGGCAGTCATGGTGGAGAAACCTGCGGCTTTTAGAGGAAGGCTAACCGCTAGTCCTTCGGGAAAATTTTGTATTCCTATTCCTATTGCCAAGTTTCTGGAAAAAAAAGTAAATAAAAGATTGTTAATTAAAACTATAAAACAATTATACTATAAACTACAAAATATTTTCACTTAATAATGACCCATATTGCATTTAAGTTGTAATATTTTTTACTAAGCGTAGTGATATGAAGTGATTGGTAAAAAATAATTCCTTCAAAATTTGTTTAAGTAGCCTAGAATGAAGCAAACAATATTTTTTTATAAAAGACCACTTTTGGATGAAACAAATCTTTAAAAATCTTTTCTATTTCTACTATGGAATCTATTTTCTATAGAATAACTAATTTCATTAAATAAAGGCCGAACGAATTATTGTTACAGAATGGCACAACGCGGCAATAGGTTATGTAAAATCAGTAAATGCCTCATCACCATTTGCTGGTGAATCGTTTATATATTCCAATGTATTATGTATATTAATATACAAATGCATTTTCTATATTACAACACTTCTTTAAATGCTTGAACAGCACAATCTATCGACCATCTTGTTGGTGGATTTTTCTGGATGATTCTCTTCTTGGGAATTTAATTTTTTTAAATCCTTAAAATAGAAGTTTTTATTCAACGTCATGGGACAAAAACTACCACCGAATTTCCGTGTTAGTTTTTGTCTCAGATTTCAATAGGTTCGACTAAGATCTACATCGGAACACAAAACAGTCATAAATAATATTATTTAGGTCCTTTATTTCTCTTCAAAAAATTAATCTTGATAATTAAAAATTTATAACCCATAATCCCATAATGGGCAAAGTTACTTTAACTCAGTCTCCAAGAGGAAGATTTTTTTTCAATGAAAAATATTCTGAAAGTAAAAATAATTACCAAGACTAAATATAGTAACAAAGTGACCGTCTGTCACAATTAAAAAACAAAATAAACTGTAGTTCAAGAAATGAAACTAGAATATTCTTTGGAAAATGTGAGACAAATTAAAAAAAATTCAGTGACCTAGGACAGGAGTAGACAAAACAGGAGCTTGGGCAGCAGGAGCTATGGATGCAGGCTCATTCCCTTCACACCATCATCGATAGGGAGGCAACTGTTTTAAGTTGGATTAAATGTGTTTCTCTACTCAGTCATGTCGAACTTGAATTTGCACACTTAATGATAGAAATAATCGAAAGATCAGTTGTAATGCAAAAGCTAATTGCATTAGTTTTGACGATTGCGCATTGCTGATGATAGTCAAATGAGTAAATTGTTATCAAGAGGAAAAGTAGATATATAATAGACAGTGTATAATCAAATGTATTTAATTTTTGAGTAACAATCGAGGAAAAACAGTGGAGCTCAATCAATCCATAAAGTTGGCTTTCCTACCAAATAGAAACACTATCATGGACCCTTAAAAACAAGAAAACTCAGTTTACTGACATTGCCTAAGCCCTGAAAAAGACTACAGGTACACAAACCCCAAAAGATCCAGAGCCAGAAGATTGGAGAAGAGGATGATGGGATAAGAATGGAGGAGGTAGCATGGAGGCACGGCAGCTATGTAACGGGAAGCGGGCCAAGGTCACAATCTGCCCTCCATTCACGGTACTATCCTATCCAACAACCCTCCAGGCTCAGGGTGGGGGTGCATCGTAATATACACAATTTATTATTTAATTGATTTTTTAATCTTATTTCTAACTTACAGGATTAATCACCAAGGGTGCGTCAGCAAATCACTTCACCCCCTTTAATCTGACAATCATAATAAACCATAACTCTAAATAAATGTGATGTACAGATACGACAATGGAGTATAGAAGATGTTTGTTCATTTGAGATTATTTTTCTAAAAGAAGCGAAACTCAAGAGGGGAAAGAAGCAAAGATATATGAAATTAAAAATTAGTTATTCTGTGACACTAAGACCTTTATAACAAAGAATAACAAACAGCACAATTCCAACAGCATCTAGCTGCATTATTGGAACTTAATTATATTTCAAACTAAAATAGAATTAGTATATATATATATATATATATATATATATATATATATATATAATTATATAGTAAACATTACAAATAGTCACCTACATGTTTATGCACATATTTCTACAAACATATGCCTTTAGACAATTATTTTTAACAAGTATGCGGAAAATTGATAACTTAATTGAGAAATAAATGGTTTTTATATGAGGTTGGGTAGGAAGCTTTATGAATAGAGATGGATTCTATGAGAACGAATATACAAATCGGTAGGCCAAGATCTTATATTTAAAAGATGAATGGAAGAACGCAGGATGAGGAGGTCAAAAATAAAGGTAGGTTCTTCTGGTTATTTTCAGGATTGGAACAAGAAGGCGTTATCATCGGAAATTAGGATAAAGCCATCCTCGTTCGTATTACCAACCAGTCAGAGATGTCTGGGAACCCGGAAAAGGAATTTTATGAAGGAATTCATTAATCGTTTTAACATCATACCTTGTTTACCAGACAGTCCTCCTTACAGATACTAGAAGATGGAGGGAGAATAAATCACGAAATCTTAGGAGCTGTTTGAGGATTGAGATGAAATTTCAGGTGATTTACTTCAAGTTAGGTTTTGATCAAAGGTAACCTACCTAACTCCGAGATTTTTATATATTTTTAAAAATAATTGTTATTACTCAGTTTTCGACAACTGTCCTCAACCCTAAAAATTATAATTTATTTTAAGACCGTTATCCCTCCTGATGAACTTGATAGTCGTGAAACGTGGAGGCTTACGCTAAAGGAGATAAGGCCTCTTCCTTAAGGCCTTAAGGAAATAAAATATTGTGTAGAATATTTGATCCGAAGATAGACTAGTCCACTAAAGAATTTATCAGGCTAAACAATACAGAAATGAGGGGCTTATAATCAGTAAATATAATTGAAGTTATAACATCGGGAGGGTTGAAATGGGCATGTAAAGTTGTTGAGATGGGTACAGAAGGAATACCTAAAATCTTTATGAGTGCTGAATCGCCGCACAGTGGGACGAGCAAATAGGTTCTTGGACATCGGCTCTAACTTATACGGGAAATTCAGTGGACGACTCAAAGTTTGTCAGTTAAAGTGCTTGAGGGTGTAGAATTTGAATTCAAGCAATTTGTTTGACAGCATCAATACAATGAAACATATTAATAAAACATTTTTTTTTTTTTAAATGATGAATTCAATTAATTCTGCACTCTTTAAAAATTTTTATTATAAATCAAGTTGGCAATGATGAAATATTACATTTAGCATACTGTAGTATAATGTAGCATTTTCTAATATAAAATAATTATAATTTGGAATGAAATAACTATTACATTTTTTTTATTTTCTTTTTTTGAAATGGATTTTCGACTTTACTATAAAATTCATTTTCTCTAGCTTTCACTTTTTTTTTCTTAACCCTCGAAAATATTAGTAACAAACAAGTAACAAAACCCATAAGAGCATGGTGGAGGCAAGGTCCAACTTGTGAACTGTGACATGTGATCAAACTGGTACACTGACGACGCAAACTTGATATGATGGGATAGGAAATGAATAACAAATTGTTAAGTATGTCTCTGTTATTATCGATAATATACTGCAATAGATATATTTGAATTAGTACAGCTCAACCTGCCTGCACATAATACTCTAAATATTTCAACTTTTTTCGTCGACTATCAAAAGAATAATATTGCATTCGGGTATTACCAATATTTTGAAACACGGTAAGCAGTTATGTTATCATTTAATTAAAGTGTTCTACAAATAAAATATTTTTCATTTATCAATATGTTTCTAACTAAGCAATTTAACTAATTATTTAATGTAAAATAAAGATTGGCGTTAGATTGTAAATTATTTAAACATTGCTCATAAATTGCATTATTTTTTCCTATTTAAAAATGGCATATTATTATAGTAACATGTAACTATGAAATAATAAAATTTTTAAAAACATACTCTTGCAACTCGTGATTTGTCAACTTTACGCGAGGAATTTGTTCAATTTAGTGCAATTTACGCTACTTTAGAAAAATATTGGTAGATGAAAATCAGAATATGCTAAGAAAAAAAATATAACAAATAATATAGTCATTTAAAGTTCAACGTTCGTGCATGTTAAATCCTGAATTACAAATGAGATGGCAGGTTGGGACAAGTTCAACCCTTTATTGACAACGGGGTATGAGTAATTCTTCGGGTAATTTCGGGCGATTTGAGGAATTTAATCAAATTTTTTACAATTGTTTGAAACGACAGAATAAATCCATATATTTTTAAAAACCGATGTTTCAGCTGCCTTAGGATTCACTAGCAGTGCCTGATTTTGCCCAGCATATTACATTAGGTTTAGGGAAAAGTATATAGGCAAACTAGCTCTAAATAAAACAGAAATGGTTTTCTAATTATAACATGGTTTTTATAATCTGATATTAAGGCATTATTTACGCGACTAAAATGATGAACATTGGCTGGGCATGACGGGGAAATATAAATATAGATATTAATTTATCCACTATTGCAGTGAAACTTCCAAATTTTAACTTTCATTATTCTCCGAATGCCCAACGGAACTGTACCCCCGCCACACTTTATTATTATTGTAATAAAGGAGTTATTATAATAATAACAATACAAACTTCGAAGATCGTCATCCCTTCTTCTTATTCGAAAATGTTTCTAGATTTTTTTTTACTTATTAACATAATTCGAGGATTCAATACAAAATATTTGTTATTGATTAATATTAGCGATTACAGTAGAGCGAAATTTTCACAGATTAATAGTGAAAGAGTTTAATAATAATATAACCGTAAAATAATAAATTGAAAGAGAAGCAATGGAGTTGGAAGATTACAGAACTTTTTCATTCCTAGAACTTTTAAAGGTCAAATTTTTCGGGTGGAAAAATCAAATTATTTGAGAACTTTGATCCCAAGTCAAACTTTTAGCGTCAGAGCTTAATCCCGCGTAATATTTTCAACTTTCTCGATAATTTAAAAAGACTAGATAAGTTTTTTCACAAATATTTTTAAGCGCGCTAAAAAATGTTAGTCAGCTCCATATTTGGGACTAACATTCTGCATTAAAATCTGAAATATTCGGTGGCTAATAAGAAGCGACTCTATCTTCAAAACGACAACTTTACACTTGGGAGAAAAACGCAATTAAAAATCGTTAAAGCTTTTGGGTATTTTTCATGACATTATATATTTATTGTATTACATTATTGTATTTTGATATGCCTCCTTGTATATCATAATACAATAATGTTTTTCACGTTTCACGTCACGATAGTACAATATTTAACCAGGAAAGTTGTTAACTAGTCAGATATTGGAGTCATGACATTCTATTTTTCACACATTTCGGCCTTGCCCACAAATACGAGATCTCACCAGTAAATGACGTGTAGTTTCATGATATTATTAATTACGACAAAACATGAAATCTGCTTTTTTGGCAATCACTTCTTAGCTACCCAATTGTCATAAGGACACTTTAGTTTCTTCTTTAGAGAGAGTATAAAATTCAAAAGGGATAAAGAAAGCATTTCACACATAAACGTTACTAATTTTTTGTTTTCTCCACTAAAGCAGTGGGTTTACTTAACCTAGACCCTATATGACCTCCTTCCAGACTATTCTATCCAATGTCCATTCCTCTCGAAGACCATGTCCCATCGGAGATTCCTCCTTCATTATCCCAGATTTTTCTTGTTCCGTCTATTTTCCACGTGCACAAGCTCTTGGCAGCCATCCTTCAGGCATTCCTTTTAAATGTCCATACCACTTTAGGCACTTTTTCTCTATCTTTTCCAGAATGTTTTTTTCTATTTCCATCTTTTCTCTTATTCAGTTGACATCCGCATGATGGATCAATCTAATTAGGGATTGATAAATTATTTGTCATCTCTATAATTTTATTTTATTGAAAACTTTTTAATAACCCTTAAACTTCAACCCTTAAACCGTTTACCTATAAACACCCCACCTTTCCTATCTTTCATTGTTAGTTCAGTACGAGAAGAAACCAGTACAAACTTTTCTGTTTGATATAATCCATTTAAACCTTAGTGAGTACCAACATGTATTCGATTTCTTATCTTAATTAAATTCATAATTCATAAATGTTTTATAATACTGATTTATATTACACCTATTTAATATGTATAACAATACCAATATTTTGAATTGCTTATTTTTGAATTTTGGTGATTTCGAAACTAAGTTTTCAATAAAACAAAATTATAGTGGTGGAAAATAATTTATCAATCCCTAATTTTCTCTTATTGTATCATTTTAGACATTATCCATTCTGGATATTCCTGCCGCTCGTCCCCAGTAGTCCATTTCCGTGGACAGTAGTTTCTATCTGAGATCACACTTTACGGTCCAGGTTTCTGCTTCATACGCATTATGGCTCAGTATTATACTAGGGATGATATTCCTACTCCATAGTACTGAATTGAGCTCTATATTACTCCATAGTATTTAATATTATCTTTTTCTTATCAGCAATCATTCTTCGTATTTCCATGTCACAGGAATCAATCCAATCATGGATCTACGTTATTAAAGTGTTGAACTCTTTTCAGAGCCCCTTCTGGATGCAGTTCTACGTCATCTTTACTGGATGGCGTAAATCCCGTCTTATCATAACTAGACCCTTTGTTGATATTCCTCCTTTAACTTGATCAGCATATAATCAGCATCTTCTGTATCCTGTGTGATGATGATTTGGTCGTCCGCAAATGATATATTATAGAGGAGTACTTATTCTTGCAAACGAATTCCCATCTAAACGATCTAAACGAGGGTTTAGATTTTTTTTCACAGCTCTTTTAGACATATTTCAAGAAAAATCTGGAATATGGAGGGAGATGCACTGCACCCCTAGGAGTAATTCTTTATTAGTTGGGAAAGGTTCAGAAAGGTAAAGTCCAATTTTAAAGGGCAGGTATTTCCTTTGGACATTTTTCGTATTATTTCTGTCAGGTTGGTATTAATGCCTGCATTAGGGTTTAGTAGGGCTTGGCATAATAATCTTCAAAGAACACAATCATACGCTATCTCCAGGATTACAATTATATTCCAATATTCCGGGATACGGCTTGATGCTTCTTTAGCAGCTACCTTAAAGTAAATTATGGTCGATGCATGTCTTCCCGATGTAAGTCCACAATGACCATCAGAACATTTAAATTCGTATTCTAATAGATTTTTGGCCAAAATTCATTTCGTGAACTCTCAGTTCAAATCATTTGTTAAGGACAAAATTCACGTGGAAAAAACGTTCAAAAATATGTAAAAAGTGGAACTAATTTCTAAAAATTCGGGAATTTTTTTATAAAGATTTTGTAGCAAATTAATCTCATAATATTGGATTTCTTTTTATACTATTGAATTAAATTAGATAAAAGAAAAATCGTGAGGTAATTTTCAATAAAACAGGAATAAAAAAAATGTAGAAGAAATAAATAATGCGAGAAATATATAAATTTTAAATTTTATAATGTTTTACTAAAAACTTTGGAATGATACCTATAATATTATAATACCTATAATGTATAAGCGTTTCTTTTTTTTAATTTTAAAACATTTATTTAAATGGAAAATTACTTCTTTTTTTAAAAATGAAATTTAAATTATTCAACAGTTAAAGTTAACGTTTTACATTTCGTCGTCACGAGAAATTTTCTTGAGTGCCGTCAAATATTCTATATTCTTTTCATATCTTTTAGGGTCTACATTAATTTTAAACAAAAATCATTAAGAATGAGCAAAATCATACAACCCCGAAAATTAAAAAAACGACCGAATTATTCAATATAGCTAATAAATATAAAAATCACAAAAGGTATTCGACGGCACATAGGATATTTTCTTATGACAACGACGATTTTATGAACTTTTATTTATTTTTTTAAGAATACAATCAATTAATTTGATATATATATATATATATATATATATATATATATATATATATATATATATATATATATATATATATATATGTAATTAGGTGCATATCTTATCTTATCTTAATCCTATTATTCCTTGCATTTGTTAATATCAACCTCAGAAAACACATTAAATAAACTACCATTTAATTGATTTTAATAACTATTTTTTTTAATCGCAGGATTAAAAAGTATTTAATGAAGAAAAACCTTGAGATATTTTGTAGTAAAGCCAATTTAAAACTTCTTTTTTTTTAAAACAGGATGCATTTAATATATTCTGAAATAGTTAGCACTTGACTGAGAGGAGATGATTATGTAACTGGGAAGACCTTGAATGCAACCACAAGCTACAAGACAACTTAGAAACGATACCATGATTTAGTAAGAAAATATGGCGAAAATGCGAAACAATTTCCCTTTTATTTCAATTACTGCTTAAAAGCTTGATGTTTTTATCTGAACAATTAATCGAAATATTGGCTAAAAAAAAATTCATATGATTTTTCCACATAAGTTATGAATTATTCCAAATACATAAAAAAAAAAAAAAATTAAAACGCAAATAATTGAAAAATAGTATTGGTCTCGTGAATGCCAAAGCCAATAAGTACCAGTATGAATGCATGGTGCTTAATCTTTGCATATTAAAAAATATAGTATTTTCTTCAAACTAATCTTATTTGAATACAAAATTAATATTGACAGTTCATCTAGATGTAAAGAACGGCAAATTAAAAAAAAAAATCCATTCGAATTAAAACAAAAAGGAATCAATAGAACCAAGGAGAGATGTAAAATCGATTATTGTAAAATGCATCTTGATATCACGAACATTTTGTAACTTAAAATGTACTTAAACTTTAGTCGATAATCTAGAAGGCATAAACAAGCAAATAGATAATCATTTTATTTAAAAATAATACTCAATATTTTTTTATGATTTTTAATGAAAATGCTGTATGATAAAGTGTTTTTCATAAAAATTAATACACGTAGAGATACAGATGTATTTATAATTTTACTTATTTAATTTAGAATGAATTCCCTTTCAGCCAAGGACGTTTAAAATAAAATATTAGCACGGAGATTACTTTTTCTGATTTAAAATTTTTATCCATTATAATGTTGTTTTTTTAAAATTCATTTATTCATTAAATTGCTTTTAAAAGTATTAATTCCTGAATTTCCCCATTTTATCATTTTTAAATATGTATGTAAATTTAATTCTTAAGCATTAGGAAATACTTTATATTTTGTATTCGGCATACATTTAAGCTGATGATTATAATGCTAATAATCAACAATATTTTTGGAGCATGGTTCCCTTGAAGCCACTTGACTACCGTCCTATATATCCTAACGAAACATTCCTTAATTGCACAGAAACCTTTTAGTAAATATTATACTCAAATATATTAAGGCGGTTTAATTGTGTTGCCTTAATAAAATGATTAAGAGTTATTATCTTGAAAACTGAACGATTTTGATCGTTTCCCTCAAAAAGTTTACTTAATATAATTACTTGAGAACTTCTCCGAATTATGTAGAAACATTTTAAATAAATATAAAGAAAGTCAAACAAGTATTTTTCACATAAACATGCTTAGTTCAGGTACTTTTCAAGATATATTAGATTTGATTATATTTATTTATTACATTTGATCACCTTTTTTTGAGTTATAGTATATAATTAAGCATTACTTGTTTTGAGCAAAATTGAAAATAAAATATTAATAAAATGGTTAAATTTAATTTATAGTTTTAGAATATTAACATTTTGGGCAACCGAATAAATCTCAATTATTTACATTTCGCCTAAATTAATAATAATTCCCCAATTATTATCCATATTCATAGATTTAGAAAATTTTATTAAATTAAATTAATAAAAGCAAGCCACTTTTCTCTGAATAATTGTATTTCACAAAAAAATTGTTTTTAATGTATTTAATAATAAAAAAAAATCTTTTAATTCTTTTTCTTTTTTTAAGTTATCTACAAAAGAGTAACCAATTAAACAATTTCATGTAAAATTTCCATTCAGTGACCCTCCTGATTAGTTATAATTACATTATTATTATAAAACAGATTTTATTTATATACTTAAATATGAGAGTAATTTTTAAAACTTATTTTAAAAAGGATTAGAGACTGTAAAAAATAAATAAAAAAAAATGAAAAATTTATTATTTATTGGTAATTTCCTTTAATTTTATTATATATTCGCTGTGATCGGCGATTTCACCCCCGTTAAATTTAGATAAACCCCTAAAATATAAAATAACCTAAGAGTAAAATATAAAATAGAATATAAAATAAGAGTCTAGGTTCATTTTCTCTTTTATATTTTTATTTGCTCAAAATTGAATAGACAAAATTTTCTAAAAAAATCTACCATCCGAAATAAAATTCTATCGATTATTATTTCCCAAAATGAATAATCTTGTTTATCTTTTTGCAATTGAGGAGTTAACATTTTAAAAAGTGAAAATTTATTTTATTTTCAACTTTTTTTTTTCTATTCTTCATTAAAATACAGTTTTTTAAGTATTATTTTCTTTATTATTATTCTCTAATACATTAATAGTGCCTTATTATTTTAAATTCTTATTTTTTTCTTATAATTATTGAAGTATATTGCGTAATAATTATGTAAAATTATTATTAGTGACATGCTTAATGAGATGCTCATAAGCTTAATCTGTCAGCATTAACTTTAAAATTGTATACAAATTATTAAACTTGCAGCATCCACAAGATCCGACTAATTAACATTGTTTAAAAAAAACAAACAATGCATATTTTATTTGTGTATTTTTTTTATATGATATTGTTGGTACCGAGTTATAGATGTTCCCATCTGGTCGGACCGAATTGTTGTATTTTGCTAAATAAACTATTCTGTTGTTTTCACTATATGAATCAACAGGGAAACTATTCATTTTTGTGTCATTATTTTAACGTTTAGTTGTTGTTACAAAGAAATATTCAGTATTGAAATTTCTTATAAGAAAAAAAGATTAGTCTAAAATGACAACCAGTCCCATTGTGTATTGGTTGGGCCAAGTTCCATCTTGAAGACATGTTGGGAATCCGTAACAAGGACTTCGCAAACACAAAGATCCTTCCTTGCTTCTTCATGTCTCTTGTATACTCAAGTGCTCCATCCGAACACCTAAAGTGCTGGCAACCCCTGACCTGAACGGAGCACCTTAGGTTGGCTATCCTGTTGCAAATTCGCGACGAGGAGCCATTTTGAGCGGGCGGTGCCATGGTGTCCCCCACCCCGGGCCCTGCTCCAATCCGCGCCGCGCACCCTCCGCTCCATCCCGGCTCTTTCTCTCTTATTTGTCTCTATTTAACCAATCAATTTCTTTATTATTGTATTCGCCATTGTCGGTGGGGTAATTTTCTAGTTTAAAGTTAATTACACGTTATCAAGGAAAAAGAGTGTATGGGAATTGTGCTTACCTTGTAGTATACATTTTACGTAAGTATTGTTGCAATTCCATTCCATACTGACGAAACTAAATGCCAGATCAATTTTTTTTAGTAAATTTTATGTGAAATTTCCCTTAAACAAGAACATATAAAAAACTGATTTCGCCTCCCTCAATGCCATTCCGCCCTAAACGAAGATATTTTATCATTTATTTTATTTTTTTTATCTATACCTATATTAAATAGGCATTTGTCAATATGAAATTTACACCATTAATATTAATCCATTAAAACCTACCGTATGGAGATTCATATTTTTTATTTATTCATTTACTTTAGTTATCACAATTCACTTGTCTTTCGCTGGATGTCGAAGTGTAAAGAAGTTAAAACATTTCTCCAATTTTCTTAAAATTTTACAAATGTCGTCCAAAGGCTGTCCTGACAAAAAAGAAGTAAAGATTGTTTTTCATAATATGTTCATTTTTAAATTATTAAATTTATTAGTCCTATAGTAAAAAAAAAAATTGTATTCCAAAAAAAAAAATTCGATTATAAATTTACTGTGTATGAATTTTTATACGCTAAACTTTAGCCGTTATTTGGTAATTTTCACATTAAACTAATTGAAACTTTACTTACAGAAACACATATTAAATAAAATTTAAAAGCATAAGCAATTGATGCAGTTTCCGTGTTAATTGTATATCACCTAATCATTTAATTAAAGAAGGAATAATTTAAGTTTAACAAAAAAAACTATACATCAACCAACAAACGACTGATTATTGTGCTATGTGTTAATTTTTATGTGTGTGTACAGTTTTATGTGTACAGTTTTAACTCTTTTTTGGTTTCTCATGGCTAAAACTAACTTTCGGAAATGATTAGACCAATAAAGTTCGGGAAAGAATTTATGACACAAGCTAAATCTATATAAAGTTATTAATTGCCAACTTTTGTACATATTGACAAGAAACTAAAAAAACACAACAATGATGAAACAGTTTATCGATATTTCAGAACGGATAAAACTTCAAAAGATACCCAATATAAATTTGAATTTAGTTTCGTTATGATAATCGAGTGGATTGTACTTTGATATAATGGGTCAAGTGAATAAAACCTAACAACTGCCAGCTACCACCTAAGAGGTAGTTTTAGATTTTTCTCAAATTTGGTTGAATAATCAAATACTTATTCTATGTAGAAAGATCTAAGTTAGTTTGAGAAGTTAAGCAATTTCTTGAGGTAGCATTTGCTAGGCATTGCAATTTGCTATTAAGCATTTGCTAGTAATTGCTTGGTTTGTGGCTTTCATGTCGTAGCTTTTCTGCCTCCTGTCTTTCATTTCTGATCAGGTCAGATAAGCATAGCTTGATTGTCTGTTGCATATCAGGATCGCTCAATACTTGCTTTGGATGTTTTTTTTTTGTTTTTTTGGTCTGATCACTGAAGAAAAATGTCATCCAGCGATGAAAACGATAGCTATGAGAAGTATTTGGACAGGTCTTTCTTTGTTAGACTTTTAAGAGAACATCCAGAATTAATTCAAAAGTCGAAGACACCGACTGCAGTTAAAACAAAAAAAGAGGCTTGAACAGGGTTCATCAGCCCTTGGTAAGGAAGTGACGGCTGCTAAACTAAATAAAAGTCCATACATGCATGCATAATATTCGCAAAATAAAATTATACTTTTTTTGGAAATTGGATGTTTGTTTTGTGAATCTGTTAAAACTATATAAATACATTTAAGTAAATCACAAAAATATACTTATTTTATCATTCATTCATTCAAAAGCAACATCATTTCTTGGCGTTTTTGTCACCCCTTGACGTTTTTGTAGCAGCATTTTCACATCGTCCTCATCGAAAACATCATTAAGAAATTTCGCAATGTTGTGTAAAACTGCGCAACATATAATTAACCACGGTACATTTTTCAATGATACACAAACACAATTCTCCAAAATTGCAAACCTTCCCGAAGCATCTTTCAATCACAACTCTTTCCCTGGAATGGCACAAGTTAAAATTACTTTCTGCTACGTTAGAAGGTAGTTTGAAAGGTGAAATTAACCATGGAAATATTCCGTAGCCGGGGTCTCCGAGTGAACATGCACCACCATCAAAACGCAAGATAATTCCTCATTACATTACCTGTCCATTCCGTCCTGACACTTCTAAATCTTTCAAGGGCATCAAATGTACCTTGGATATTAATAGTTACATGTCCCTTTCGGTTGATGTACTCATCCCGATGTATGCTGGGGGTTTTTATTTTCACGTGGATACAGTCCAGGGCATCTATCACATTCGGCATACGGAAACGTCTTTGCCAAAGAGGTTTGGCTTCATTTACTTCTGCTGCCGTGGATGGAAAGTGGATCCATTTATGACATTTGTCGATTATTCGATCCATGACAAAGCTTATAGTTTACACCAATATCTTCAGCAATTCCTGACTGAAAACCTGGGTCTGCAACAAAACGTAGGAATATCTCCATTTGTAAATGAGTTTACAGAATGAGCTCTTCTTCGTGTGTCTGTCGCATTTAAAAAATCGGTGGCTAAAAAATAAATACTTTCAAACTCGAATCTTAACATTCCTTTACAATTAAGTATTTCCCGACGCATCGCATACTCTTTTTGTTTGCGCACTGCATAAACTCTGCCATGTCTTGAGTCAAACTAAGAACTAAGCTAAAAGCTAGTACGCCACCGATCAGACTTAACAATTCCTAAGAAAATGCTAGCTTTAAAAGTTAGAAGTTTCTCTTTATTCACATAAATTCTTAAGTTGAAACTTAAAATCTGGAAAAATTCTATAAATTACTAAGCCTAGTTAATACTAAGCTTTTTAATCACCTAAAACCTAGCACTTAATTAGAAAAACGTAAGACTTAGCAACTCCTAGATTTTATTCACTCTACCCAATATATGTTTGCTTGGTAAGGAGATTTTTTCTATAATCTCAGTAAGTCGTTCATGACTATCAACTTGAATTAAATATTAAAGTATTAGTGTTTATTTTTTTTTGATATTTTTGGAAGAATTTTTAATTTAATTTTGGGTAGTATATTATGAAATAAATTTCATCCTCGAATTTTCTGTTTATTTAAAAAAATGATCACATATGTTTCGGGGAATTTCCCCATCTTCAGAACAAAACTTTTATATATCATTCCTTAATATTATTATTATCATTTCTCCAATATTTTTTGTCATTGCTTCAAATCTATATATTTTATTTCATCTGAGCATTTTAGTCAACTTTCTTTTCTTTTTTTTTAAACTTATAAAAAGAGTACACATACCTACTCTGAATATCATTATCACAATCATCCAGAAATATGTGAAGTTAAAATTAATACTGAACTTTCATAAAAACTGTTGAGTATTTAAGGAGACTGAGGAGTACGTAGAAATATAAGAAATATACAACAGCAGTACATTTTTCAGTATATTTTTCTTGTTTCAGGAAATTATAAAACATATAAACTAACGAAGATCTCGAAAACATTTTCTAGACTGGCCTCTTAACTCCTAGCACAGCTGTATTTTCATTCAAATTGTAAAATCTATCTATATATCGCACATCTAGAATGGAAGGGACACAACTCAAAAAATATGTTTTATAACGAACATTAGACACTGGCAAGGTTTTACATCGAAACCCCCAGGGTCTTTCGTTTAACCTTGTCTATTGTTTAAGTTGCTGGTAAATCGTCTATTGTGTATATTGTTTTGGTCAGATATTTGAGGGCTAGTGGTTCTTTGAAATGATAAAGGTCCAATTCTGATGTAAGAAATATTTAGCTATGCCTCTTTCATTCTGGATGTGCGATATATTTGCATTTGTGGATCTGAAGGGTGCAGGAAAAAACGTAATTAACTCCATTTCTTCAATTTTATTAGTTTTAATAATATTGTAATTTTAAGCAATATTGTAGCACTAAGAAAGACGAATCGAATAGTGCTCACTGTTCAGGAAATAGCAGACTAAATGCCTAGTTTTTAAACAGAAAGGAGCAGCTAGCCCCCTGGCTTTCCCCTGTAAATTGAAAAAAAAAATTCTAAATAATCATATTTTCTTTATCTCAATAATTGAGGAAACGAAATTCTATGATACTGGATTATTTTGTTCAATATGTATAGGCTTAGACTACATCTTCAAACAAATTAAATGTAAATGACGAAGACTATTTGTTGAAGCCTAGAGGCCAGAGAGTTGGAGCCGTTGGACTCACCTATAGATGGCAGACAGTCCTCAGGGATCCAACGGCCTTAAATAGCTCATGATTAGTCTGTCTCAAGGCTCCGCCGATTGTCTATCATCTCACCATCTTCCTAATCTCCTCAAGGCGACCTATCACTAATAAGCTACAGCCTGCACTTTAACCATAGATTACAATACATCTGTATGAAGGACGTCGGCAGACTACTCCAATCAATAAAAAAAAAAAAATGTTTAATACTTCATTTTCAAAGGTAATAAAACACTACATTACACAATGGATGGGACATTGGAAGCAAAATATTCAAACTGATAAGGGTGAATAACGTTTAATACTTTAGATAACAGTATTATATCAGTAAGAAAATCGATAATGATTTTATAATTATATTGAATTAATAGAGATTCTGACGGTTCCATGTGAATTAATAATAGACCAAATACTTACAGGGGAAAATTACCTCACACTACGGAGACCCATAAAAACCTTAATCAATAATATCATTTTATAATTCAAAATATAATGGTTTGAGAAAAAAAATATAGTTCGTGTTTGGCATTGCTGTGAGAATTGTAAGGAATGTTGAAGGATTTTCATGGATTATCTGGAGAAGCAACATCGTTGGCGGTCACGCAAAAATGTTTCAAAAACATATGGAAACAACAGAGCTCATCATTTGCCGGAGGCTTTGATATCCCCGATGAACTTGCATTATATTCAAAATCCCTCTGCGGAAGTTGAAACAAGAAGATATTCTACAATTATGGACTTAATATTTCTTAGAAGATTGATTTGTTAAAATAAATTATTATTAGTGAAAGCAATGCTGCAAAAGTCACTTTCTTATCATCAACATTATTCTTTTTCTAAAATTAAAAAAAAAAAAGATTTTAGAATATACTGCAACATCGCTGTAAAATCTCGACATACCGACAGCAAAACTATTCGAAATTATCAATATTGATAATGTTATTCCCAGCATAAACCAATAATTATTATTATTAAATATTGGGCTAACGTAGGGATTGGCTAAAGGTACTCTTGAGTAAGGAGTACCGAGTATTTTACACGAATACTCTGACTAGCCGGGATTAGATTGAACAGGGGATGGAAGGAGCAGGTCAGTCTTCGCTACCCCTTCCATCCCCAGTCGTATCTAATCCCGACTAGTGGGAGTATTCGAGTATAATATTTGTTACTCGTTACTCAAGAGTACTTTTTACCCATCTGCAGTCTAAAGTGAAACCTCCAAATAAAGAGCAGCCACAATTAGAGGTTTTACTACATTACACTCCAGGCGCTGACACGATAGATTTTTAAAAAAATCTTCAGTAAAATATTGTCATATTTCAAAGAGCAATATATACGCGAACAGTTATTGTTATTTAAACATGAATTCAAGCTTAATTGATTGAAAAATTATTTCGTTCTGTTTATGATAAGGCTTGATTACCTAATCATGTTTATTATATTGATATGATGGTTCCGTTTATTTTTTCAGATTATTTATTTCATTAATTTCAGAGAATGTAATTCAACATTGTCAAATTTAAGTAATAAATATCAGTTTTAATTTCGTTGAACATAGAATTCGAAAATATTTCTAAATCCCCATTTCATTTCCTCAACAACCAACACAAGAAGAAGTATAGAAGTAATAGATTGAAACAAAAAAACTTTACAGGTCTCATTTCATACGTATATTATTTACATTTCTTTAAAAATAATTAATATATCAGTATTTTTCTATCAAAGGTTGATATTTCCACTTTTGGAAAATTATTACAAAAAAAATATTCTCATGGAGAGAAGGCAAATTTTTGTTAAAAATGTTGATTTGCAACACATTTTAAAGAGGAAAATATAACATTTGAAATAAAACTAATAATTTTTGGATTTAGAATATTTATTCGTCCAAAAAATCTTTGTTTTTGAGAAGTGGATGTATTAACTTTTGATAGAAAACTTCTTATATATTAATTGATGAAAGATAAATCTTATATAATTTAATATATATAATTGAACGTATTTATATAACTTCCAGTGATTACTCATTACTTATAACAAAACTAGATCTTCTTTTTTTGTACAAAGGCTAGCTAAAATACCCATTTATACACAAAAGGGATGCTCCTCAAAAAGGTTCTTATTATTAGCTAACTCTAATTTGTATATTAAAACATTTTTTTTTTTTAAAGAATAACATATATGCATTTAATTAGGGATTGATAAATTATTTGCCACTTCTATAAATTTGTTTTATTGAAAACTAGTTTCGAATGTTATACATTCATTCTCATTTCTAAACACACAAAAAATTCAAAAATAAGCAATTCAAAATATAGTTTGGTATTATTATACATATTAAATTAGATTAATATAAATCAGTATTATAAAACATTTATGAATGAATTTAATTAAGACAAGAAATCAAATATATGTTGGTATTCACCAAGCTTTAAATGGATTATATCAAACAGTTTAAAAGTTAAAAAGTTTGTACTGGTTTCTTCTTGCATTGAACTAACAATGAACGAAAGGTAGGTAGCATGTTTATAGGTGAACGGTTTAAGTGTCAGGGTTTTCCAGTAATGTCGGCCAGTAATTCATAAACATACTGATTTATATCAATCTAATTTAATATGTATAATAATACCAAACTATATTTTGAATTGCTCATTTTTGAATTTTTTGTGTGTTTTTAGAACTGAGGATGAATGTATAGCATTCGAAACTAGTTTTCAATAAAACAAATTTATAGAAGTGGCAAATAATTTATCAAATCACTAATTAGATTGATCGTTCTATACCATAATGCGGATGTCAACTGATATATGCATTTATCCCCAAATAAGCGAAATAAACATGGGTTTAACGGTTTGATGGGCCTAGACACACTAATAAGGACAACTAATAATAAAATCAGTCAAACTAAACATAAAATTGAAGTAAAATCCGATTTTTTAGCTATCAGCTGAATCAAGTCAGACTGTCATTAGAATTTATTCTGCTTTACAGATGAATTAAGTGCGGCCAGAGAAAACGACACATTTAAGCCAATGATTTGATTTTTACTTTGAACACCGTATGAGCCAAATAATTGACAAACGATAATTCCAAAAACAAAATCCCTTCGCTAAAGTTCTATTTGCTGGAAGTAGGCATCAGCACATGATTGAATTATAGAAATATTGAATGGTAGAACTATTGGAAGAGTGAATGAAAGGCCTGCAGTAAGGAATTGCTTTTGCAAGACTCGGTATGTGCGGAAGGTCGAGCCTTGCGTAACCATACTCCATACTGACTCATTCCACAGCCACGCTCCAACAATCTCCAACCATTCATCTCCAATCTGCAATGACTCATACGACGATCTCCCTTGTACTTACATGTCCGCATTCCACCTTTCAACAACAGCTGCCTACCGTCTTCTAAATTCAGCCACCACCACCGATTATAGAACTATTTTAGGCCTACCATCCCCCTCCTGCTCGAATCCTGTTCGATATTTGAGTCACAACCCCCAAGGTCCTCCCGGTCTTGGGTAAGATCGTTCAGATTTATGCATTCCTGGAATTGGATGAGTCAGAGCCACGACATTTACCGCCGGCTTTAGTCACTTCATGCTAAACGTTATTTAAAGGCACCGTCTTAAATTAATAAGAACTCGGGGGTATTCTTGGGAGAGGGGACTATTCTTAGAAAGCCGATTTCATTCAGTGACGAGGAAATGGAATTATATAATCTCCATCCGACTGGAAATTATTGATCGCTAAATTGAAACGGCTCCAATAAACTAAATGGTAAAAGTATTGTATAAAATAGAAAAATATTATAATTTATTTAAATAGATTTTTATTTCCTCAACTACAATTTTTTTTTCTTGAGTTTCAAAAACTCCTTTCTTTGAATGCTTCTCCTTAAATACTCAGGATAAGATTCAACGTAGAAAAAGCTTTAAATCAAAATGAAATACTTCGATAATTCGTTAACGCAGTACAGACCAAATCAAATTGGTTCCCTCACCTAGAGAGAATAAAGAATAAATATAACCAAAAAAATTACCGAAAAATTATCATCATTGGATAAAGAAGTATCAAAATTAAAAGATGTATAAATACATACAATGAAGGATGAAAAAAAATAGATTTATATAAAATAGGGCGAAAAATAGTATATCATTCTATATTAAATTATTACAATTATTTTTCAGCTAACTATAATATATAAGTAATTAGAATGATTTCAAACGCTAGAGATGAACCTTAACTCACAACCAACTACGAAAAATAAA
The DNA here is from genome assembly GCA_948150685.1 of Rhaphigaster nebulosa. NCBI lineage: Eukaryota > Metazoa > Arthropoda > Insecta > Hemiptera > Pentatomidae > Rhaphigaster > Rhaphigaster nebulosa. The sequence continues at coordinate 40,153,245 of OX411309.1, forward strand.
TTTTCATAAATACCTTCCTTACATATCTACCCAATTATGTTAAGTACAGTAATACAAACGTTTTGAGATTTCTCTTCTTGAACGTGTTGCAAAATGGCGGGATGAAAATATTGATACTTAGGTTTTAAATAAAAACATTAACTAAAAGGTTTAATTTATATTGTACAGTTAAGGGACCATCAATTAAAAAATAAAGTTATGTTTGAATACCTGCATTGACTTTTATTTTCTTTTATATCCATTGCAAATATTTTTAAAAGATTAGAATATTAAAAAATGGATGATTAGTGTTAGTTTTTTACATTCTTTAACAGACGTATTGTATAATAAATAATTTTTAAACTGTTCACAAACATATCAGTCTTTCTATGTAATGTATTCAACAATAGGGGAAAATATGACTATTTCAAAGATTTTTTTAATGAAATTTTTAAAAAGCAGGTTTATCAAATCAACATTTCCTGTCTGCGATGCTACGTATTAAAAACTGAAGATACACTCGGCATCACTAATATTATTATTTAACAATTTTCCTTTTATAGGATATAACTTGAAGATTTCAAAAACAAAGCGTTAAGTCCCTCAAATACCAGTAAATAATTAAGCATCATGTGATGTGATGTGATCATGTGTTGTCCAAAAAATGTGATGAGTTATCTTGGAGCGAAGTGCAGTCACTAATTGATGAGTCTTTTTTTGAACTATTGATGTGACACGTGCTGTCTTTGATCTGCAATTATAAGATATTGTATTTTTCTATCCTGATAATGACTGAATTGGTGAAACGTGGACTGGCTAATAATTTACTGGTATTTGAGAGACTTAACACTATGTTTTTGGAATCTTCAAGTTATATCCTATGAAACGAAAATTGTTAAATAATAATATTAATATAATAATAAATGTAGTGACCAACAAGCAAGGGGCACAACTAGATGCTACAATAATTCCAAATACAAAATTTCAACTTTATACGGCAAAAAAAGATAAAAGTAAAAGACTCGTACAATTCTATTTTGTTTTAGGTAAGTTTGTATATTTTGTATTATTGGGAAATAATAACTTAATTGATTGTATTAAAAGTTACTGAATAAACTATTTTGTTTTAGCAAACGTTTACGGTCGTATTCTTTCTAAATCACAGAATTACAAATTGTATACGATCTGTAGAATGGATCCACGAAGGAAATTGCATATCCATTTAGTAAAGAAAGGAGAAAATGAATACCAATTAATTGCCTTATCTTTGGACAAAATAGTTTGGTTTTTGATACCTGATGATCTAAAGAGTTTGGATCAGCATAAGGAACTACTGTCAAGCAAAATGTGTTAAACAGTTGTAAATCCATCACGAAGGTAGGTGGTTATAGAAAAAATGCTATTCCATTTAAACTCAAATTGCAAAAAGAATATTTAGACGAGGACGAAAATTTTTGTGTCCGGGATCAGTATTTAGAAGAATATAATCAAAATGAGGCTGGTGCATTAAGTACTGCTTTAGAGGAAACCAAAACTAATGAAAATTTTTAATTAAACGAATCAGGGAATTAGAGAATCGGATTTCAACTACTAATCAAGTGCCGTTAAGTGAAATTGAACAAAAATTATTGTTAAACAAATTTAATGGAAAACAAGAAGCTCTAACCTGGATTTCTTCATTTGAGAAAGAATGCAATAGATTTCAAATTGTAGAAACTTTAAAATTATTTATAGAAGAGAATTAAACAGAGAGTGGGTAATAAACTAATCGATTTGAACAGCATGAATAATAAAGTTGGGAAAATTGAAACATTTTTTGATAAAAATCCGGTTGAAGAAAAATTGGATCATTGATTTAGGGAGTAAAAGACTCCCTATACAATGCACAATTCTATACAGTATACAATTCTGTTTTATTTTAGGTAAGTTTGTATATTTTGTATTATTTGGAAATAATAACTTCATTGATTGTATTAAAAGTTACTGAATAAACTATTTTGTTTTAGCAAACGTTTACGGTCGTATTCTTTCTAAATCACAGAATTACAAACATATCTATCTAACTAACCATCAAACTATAAAAGAAATTACATTGGGTTTCTGGATTTTTAAAATACAATAATATAAATAGTTTATTATCATAGTAATAGTTTATTATTCTTTACTTTGTCGAACCATTGAATAAAATCTAAGAAAAATATGTTTTGATCTCCTCGAAAGAATGACCTAGAAGGGCACTGCAAGAGGAAGGACTGTAGAGGAATCCAGGTCAGTCGGTGCAATGCCCCAGAAGTGTTTCCTCACTGTCTTCAAAGAGAAAAATCATTTTAAGTTCATAGCGCTTTAATCTTTAAAGGTGCGTTTACACCTTTGCCAAACCTTGGAAAATTAAACGAGTAAATAGGGCAATTTGGTTTGGCTAGGGACTCGGCATAGTTTGACAAAGGTGTAAATACACCTTAAGAAGTAATACAACTGCTATAAAATACAATCCGGCAAAGGCCCATAAAAAGTTAGTTTTATAAATTCCATTCTGTTATTGTCATACCCAATTTCGTCTTCCTGGAATGGTTTTCGATAAAACCTCAAAAGTATGTACAGGTCAGTTTAAAGTTTTGAAGACCTTGGCGTTTGGAAAAATATGTTCGAGAGCGATGATTGATTGAAGTTAGCTCGAGAAAAATTGTTCGGGCCTTTTCGCAAGAAGCTTCTGACATACAAAGATTCATTCCAAAAAAAATCCCACTGATCTTCTGCCATGAGAAATTAAACGCGCCAAGCCAGAAGAATATAAACCTAGTCCGTCTAGCATATGAAAGCACAGCTCTACCCGATGAATTAACTTGTACCCTTAAGTAAGCAAAAACATAAGTAAAACAAAATCTGCCTTGTGGCAGCTTCGAGGGCTTAAGTTAAAGGTAAACCATTTGGTGATAAGAATCCAAAATATCGGTATCGAACAGGCTTAGTCATCTGTGGTTTAGCGGGAAACTGTAGATAGTACTATCTCATTTATCGGATATCCATATCAGGCACGTTCCTTTAAAACCTAAAACTGAGGAAAACGATCAGCAGAATAAATATAAAAGATCAGGAAACAAACGATTATATTTATCGTAATTTTTTAAAAAATTATAGAATCAGTTGGAGCTGTTAATCATTGATCCTAAGTGGCAGATTGTAAAATTGTCTTGGCTTCAATTCAATTCAAAAAGTGGCTTCAATTTATTAAGCTGAAGAAAAAATAAAATTACACATATCTAATTAAAGAGAACCAAGACACACACACAGACATATATTGCTAGGAAATCATTGGAAAATACCAAAAACGAAGAATTAATTCTCCTGAATATCACTAAATAATCACCCTGTCAACGTTTCGCGAATACAGGCAACATCAGGACAAAAATTGATAAGATTTATGTCTTTGGTCATAAATGAAGACCAGAGACATTACATCTCACATCAACAGCCGAAACATGGGCTATCCCTACTTGGTGGGAATTATTTTGAACAGTTGATTTGAGATGTGCTGTTTTTGGTATGCATTTATGTGATCTTGTATCTTTCTATCCTGATGATACCTAACTAGGGTGTTCAAATATGTCGAAATATCGATACTTTTGATGAAATAAATCGAGTTTTATTTCGATACGTTATACCGATATTAAATTTTGAGTATCGAAAATTGATATTTTTCCCAAAACAGAACAAAATATCTTTAAGATTGAATATTTTAGTACCAGACAATCGAAGCCGCCTCACTGATGAGCACATCAAAATGGTTTTTCTATCTTACAATTAGTATAATGGTTTTATGGTTTTTAATAATACATTAAAAAGTTTTTAGTAATTCATTCAATACTGATTTTTTTTCCTTCCTTTTTTTTATTTTTATGTTTAAGCAATTTAATTTTTTTCTTTTTCTCTAGTTTCGAGTAATAAGTTTTATAGTATTTTTTGTAATGACAAATGTTGATCAATTTATAGATTATTTATTTTTATTTTTTTGCAATACATACATATTTAATTATTGCCAATAAAGCTATTACAAATCTAAGATTTATATTAATAATTTATATTACCCTCTCCTTTAATTCAATGTAAAAGCTTTTTCCCTTCCCTTCCTTTCAAAGACTAAAAACATCGAGACCCGAAACATCGAAATATCGATATATTTTTTTGATATATAGAACTACCATATTTCTATATATTTCAAAACTTATACATAACGATATTTTTGTTCGATATTTACATCTCTAGCCTGAAGAGATGTTCAGTAAATCCTCAGTTATTTACTGGTATTAGATCGATTTAAGGCTATTTTTTTTTGTAATATTCCAATAAAATTATAATGGTACATGTTACTAGTGACCTTGAACAATCCTTGTTGACAATATGATAAGGATGTTGCACATCATTGACACATCACATACATAACTCGACCGGACAATGAATCACCTCAGGATACGTCACAGGACACTCACTATTCCTACTGGATTGCACAGTTTGACACAATCTAGATAGCAATTCTCAGATTCGCCAGCTGGTTCAAAGATCACCGATACTAAAGGCGGCGGCGGGTGAATCATTCTACTAACATATGCTAATTTTTTTTTTTTTTGGATAGTCGCGGATTATGATATCATTACATAATCTGCGATCAAAATAAAAGTAATTTCATTCTAAATGGAATAATCGTTTTTGAAAATCATAAAAAAATAAGAAAAAGAATGGGTAAACGGAGTCAATATAATGCTATTTAAAATTTTAGGCAAACTTCAATACCTAGTGCAAAATTATGTTTAATCGTTTAAAACAATCTTTTCTTTTTTCCTTCTTCAATAACCTAACGTATATGACAGAAAAGAAAAAAAGCTTTCGATTAGCCTACCACCTCTATTCACACATGTGTAACTACAGTAAAACAATTATTAAAAAAGAATGATCTTTCGCAGTCTTCCCCTATTTATAAGAACCCTTCTTTGTTCTTAAATACTGAACTGTTTTGTCCTTTTCGATGAAACTGACCAAGCTGACTGTTGACAGTAAAATAATTGTTAGGACTTGTTTTGGCTCAGTATTTTTCAGCTGTAGAACGTGGAAAAGCTGGTTGTAGTTTTTGTTCAATTTGAGAACGCTATTCTTGTGCATCAAGATAGGATATTTTTTATTTTATCGTCGCTATTCGTATACTAGAGTATTTTCATGCTCAAATTGTCCGAAACCTGACCGTTTACTCATCAAGGTAAGAAAAACTACCATCGTTTTCATAGGTCGAGTCCTAAATTCGTCCCCCTCAAGGTTTTTCAACTCGCCTGAACACCAACGAGTCAACTATTCAGAAGACAGACGTGGAGAAAAATGGATTTAATGCACGACTCATTTTAAAATGGTTTCACGAACTGTGTGAATTATTACCAAAAGTAGAGACTTTTTTTTTTTTAATTAATAAGTCTACTTTGACTAGTTTCGTCATGACGTATGTACGTACTATCGTTCGTACGTATCTCGCATAACTCAAAAATAGTTAGCCGTAGAAAGTTAAAATTTTGTATTTGGGATCGTTGTAAAATCTAGTTGTGAACCTCCATTTTTGGTCACTACATGATCACCGGAAGTGGTACTTTACTTAAAGGTCGTAATTGATTTCCATTAAAATATAATACAAAACTTCTCAAATTTGGTGTTTATGATTTATATATTGATTTTAATAAGATACTAGATTTTGGTCTACATTGGCAATCCGGAAGCGATACTTTACAAGAAGATCATAATAAACTTTCATCAAAAATTATTTTAAAATATAATGTACAAGATCTCAAATTTGGTAAATAATACTTTTATACCAATATAAATATTACACTAGATTTTGGTTAAAATTGGTGAGCCGAAAGGGATACTTTACTTGAACGTCATAATAAATTCTCATCAAAAATTATATTAAAATATAACGTAAAGCATCCCAAATTTGGTAAATAAGACTTTTATGCCAATATAAATATTATACTAGATTTTGGCTAAAATTGGTGCGCTGAAAGAGGTACTTTACTTGAAGGTCATAATAAACTTTCATCAAAAATTATATTAAAATATAATGTAAAACATCTCAAATATGGTAAATAAGACTTTTAATATCAATATAAATATTATACTAGATTTTGGTTAATATTGATGAGCCGGAAGGGGTACTTTATTTTTTATTTTATTTTATATTTTTATAATTGGCATTGGATTGCTCCATAAAGCCATGAATAAGAAGTCAACACGACAAAAGAATATAGATTCTAATCAGTTTCGACATATAACAACCTTGGTTCCCCTTGCCAAATAATCGATTATTAAGTCTGTATTATTCCGTAACATAAAAATTATTTTATTTTTATTAACATATTAAATGTTTTTTTAATGGTTTCGAAAAAATTTACAACAATATTAATTTTTTTCTGAATTATTTAATGTTAGTATTTGGTTATACTATATGTGGTATTGTCACCACCTGAGGAATGAGACAAAGTTTTTCTAAGAAACCTGTATGCCTCACACTCCATTACGATATGCAGGAGAGTTTCCCGCTTGTTACAATGTTCCCACTGTGCCATGTTGGAGACTCCTATTCGTTTCATTCAAATAACTGTTACATAATGCGTGGTTTGACCTAAGTCTAGAGAATGTTTTGACTTCATCCCTTTTGAGGTTTGCTGTTGAGAACCATGGTTTACGGAGTATGTACGGGTATAATTTTTTATATTTTAGACCTGTTAAAGATTGCTGATATTGTTCTTGCCAACAATTTCTAGAGTCTTCCTTGATTGCACAATAAAAGTCAGTAAAAGGATCCGAAAAATTAACTGGGAGTTCAAATAAATAGTAAATTGTGAATTTAAATAGGGAACGAAATTAGGATAACTCTTTTAAAATCCTAGCACTTAATTATTGTTTTTATTTACTTTTAAGACAAAAGATTATTTAGCTCTGGCAATACATTTGTTGATATAGAACAGAGCTGCTAGTATTACTTTTTTTGGAATTTTAAACTTTAGTTTAATATTTGAAATTTCTAATTTGGCTTAGGGTCCACCTTCCCTTAAGAAGTTTAAGGGTAAAATGCAAAGACTTGATAAACTCTTCAATGCCAAACCCCATCTTAAGTGTCGAGAGTGGTTTTGAAAGTATTGCATGGACTATCGTACTTTATTAAAATTTTTGAAAATTTACATAGATTTTCAAACTAAATAGATTTAAATAGATTAAAGAGAGAAAACGATCAAATTAAAAATCATGATTATTAAAGTCAGCAAAGAGTCGAGGAAGAGCATATCTATATTTTTTATTTCAACGATTTTTGGAGGAAATTTGATACCATTTGATACAGAAATAAAGTTGATAAACGGTGCAAAAAAAGAGCAACTTTGAATGAGATTTGTTATTTAGCTCCTTTGGTTTTGTTATTTTTAACACTGTCTGTGAATTACCTCCACTTCCTCCTTACGCCATTAAGTATATATATATATATATATATATATATATATATATATATATATATATATATATATATATATATATATATATACACAGTAGAGCGTCGATTATCCGAACTAATGTTGTCAGTGGTGGTTCGGATAATCAAAAGTTAGGATAATCGAAATTCATGTACTCGCACACTATATACATATATATATATATATATATATATGTATGTATGTATGTATACCCTCCCTTCTTTTACACTATGCTGCTGAAAATTTTTCACTTCAGGAATGAAATTGTTTTCGAACCATTTTATGAACAAATGCTGTCCATCCACGCTTTTTTGGCTTTTGTATACTAACGGAATTTTCACGTTTTTAAAACATCGTCCGTTTTTGGTTTTACCTATCACTAACAATGGAACTCTATGTGTTCCAGATGCATTGGCACACAGCATTACTGTAACGCGATCCTTGCTCATTTTGTAACCTGCAGCTGCGGCTTCTTTTCGAGACACTAACGACTTAGATGGCAAAGCTTTCCAATAAAGGCCCGTCTCATCAGCATTGCAAACAAAATCCAAATCATATTCTTTGACTTCAAGATATTTCTTCAAGTTCTCGGAAAAAGAATCTGCTGCTGGAGCGTCAGCACTTAATTTTTCATCGTGAATTTCAATCTGTCGTATCCCATATCTTTATTAAAAAAAATTTAACCAACCAGAACTTGCGATAAAGGTTGGGTCGCCACCAACCTTCATGTTTAATTCCAATGCTTTTTCACACAAAATGGGCCCCGATATGGGCTGCCTAGAAGACCGTTTTTGCAAAAACCAAGTGTAAACAGCATCTTCCACCAATTCACTTTTCGCTGTTTTCATAGTTTTACGGTTTGAACTACCCGCCTCACTGTCAAGATTATGTACGTATCTGGTGATTGAATCATTTTTAATTGAATTATTTTTTATTCCGGTTATCGTCTATTTACCAACACTGAACTCGATAGCTAATGTCCGACCAGATTCACCTTTTTTCAGCCTCGTTATAATTTATATTTTATCTTTTAATGAAAGAAACACTCGTTTTCTTTTTGTTGACATGTTTTAATTAAAAAAAAAAAAAGTTATCACAAATGCGGTATACAACTCACAAAGAACGGTTTAAAACTGAAAGTAAGCTATCTACAACCAGCCAAATGAACGGAAAGGGTGTCACAGAAACAAATGCAATGAACTAAGTTCCTGACTTTCTAGGTATACAAATACTATTTAACGAAGCAGTTTCTGAAAAATAATTAAGGATGGCTTCGTTTATAGACGTTCTGGGAAAAATAATTTTATTCAAAATCACAATAATTTTAACAATACCAATAAATAGTTTACATGATCAAATTAATTAAAATTACAGACATAAAAAAAAACAAAAAAACAGTTCCGATAATCGAACGTTCGAATAACTGACGTTCGGATAATCGACGCTCCACTGTATATATATATATATATATATATATATATATATATATATATATATATATATATATATATATATATATATATATATATAGAGAGAGAGAGAGAGAGAGAGAGAGAGAGAGAGAGAGAGATAAATATATTAATATGAATCAAAAACGATATATTATGTATGTATTTAATAGCATTTAGTTTTTGATTCATATTTATACATTTATATATACGTATATATCTATTTATTTTTTTAATGGCGTGAGGAGGACTTCTTGTCAGCCTATTCTAGTGTTGGCGATGCAGCTACAAAATTAAATAGTGGTCTGTCCCCCGATCAAGTAATCGCCTGAATTTCAGTTAGTGATACTTGGATAATTACTTTTTTTTTTTATTCTATTGTTGTGCTATTATTCAATGTGTTGTTGAATACATTTCGTCGCCCATAGCCTGCGCATACTTCCCGCCCTGATTATTGGAGCACCATGGCTCCGTGAGATATTTGGAATGCATAATAGCCTCTTTGTAAGTACGTCATTCTAATGGCACATCCTGTTTATCACAAATGTTGTCGTAAGCACCTAGTTTTGTAAAAACTGGTTATCTTAGAAAAATAGTGTTTTATTGTCTATTTAGCATTCGTGCAATTCTGGAAATTAGTTCAATGTTATTTATTGAAATTTAGAACTAAACACAAAAAACATGGAGTAAAAGATCTAAAAATACTAAAGATGCTGAGCATTAAATGGTCTTGGAACAATTGAGAGAGCTACTATTGCACAAGTCATAATTCACTTATAACTGGAATAGCTAAAATAGGTACACTCCTTTGAGTGAATTATACCTCCCCCATCCCTGGTCGTCACTTGAATTTTACTTTTTCAGACAGCTGTGAATCATGGCCTCCATCCCCGTCATCGATTAAATTCCTAATAAGCAATGTAGAGATGAATCACTGAGACTAGCTCTTTAGCGTCAGTCATTCTGATCTAAACCCTAAACGAGCGATTTTGCTCAAATGAATTAAATTACATCATTCTTCTTCTTCTTCGTCCTTCCCTTAAATGGTCAAGCCCGGGATTAAAATTGTAAACTCGACGATCTTTCTGAGATCCTCCAGACTAACGAGGAGCTCAGTCGTTAAGAGGCAGGGTTTCGCCAGCTACGCTTCCGGATGTCCTTCAGCTCAGGACATATCTGAAGGATGTGCTCTGTAGTTTGGTCTCCTGTCCTGCGTCCACAGTGAGGGCTTTCTCCAATTCTGAATTTCTTATAGAGATCAGCTTTTGTCTTGTTATGAGTGTGAAGTCCTAATTTATTTTTGGACTTGAGGGGATTGAAGTACCAATATCGCATCAGACAAAAATACTATATTTTAGTCTCGGGCGGAATGTAGTAACAATGCCCCATCAGACGAAAACACTATTTTGTAGTCTGGATTTGAGTTCAGTCGCCCCATTATTCTGCTGCCATCTAAAATTGCCTCCTGTTCAGCTTGCAAATGGAACCAGTTGGGATGACTATGTCTAAGGTGTTTCGACTGCGTAATTCTACGTGTATTCCTTATCCCCGATCGATAGAAAGAGTATTGACCTTTGAACTGACAGAGGTATACCTTAAATACTAAATCCATTTTCTTCAAAAATAATACTTGTTTTTATCTTGAACTAAATTTTTTGGTTTCATATAAATAAAATAATATTTTTCGATTAACTAGAATATTTGTCATTTTGTAGAATGTTTGTGTGCGTGCGCGTGGATGTGTCTGTGTGTGTGTGTGTGTGTGTGTGTGTGTGTGTGTGTGTGTGTGTGTGTGTGTGTGTGTGTGTGTGCGTGCGCGTGGATGTATGTATGTGTGCGTGTGCGTGGATGTATGTGTGTATGAGCGCGCGTGCGCGTACGTAAATATGCTATTGTAAATAAGAAGATGGTAGCGGAGACATAATTGGATAATAGACTCTAGAACAGTAGGAGTGGCAGCTAGTGACGTCAAGGACTACCCATGTGGTCCGGATATGGCGAAACCAGCCGCTTCCTCTCCTTCCGAGGTTCCCTAGGGACAGCCCGTGGGCGGGGTTAGCCAAGGCTAAAAATATATGATTCCCAGTTAGATTTGTTTACATTCTTACCCATTTAGTTTTCTTTCTTCTTCTAACGACGGCGTTGAGGCCGTTAACTTAGCTACTAAAGACAGATTACCTCTTATGTCCTTTGCGAAACTCAGGGTGGAAGAACTAATAGAAACTAGAGACGTGAAGCGAACCACTAGACTAAATTCCTGATTTTCGATACTTATTTTTCCAACCTATGAAGAAATCTAGAAATTTTCAGAGCGATAAAATATGCACCTTTTGATGACTTTATTTTTAAAAAAATTAAAGAAATATGGTGACATAAGCAAAAGTGAATATTTAATAAACATCTATAAATTTGTATTCTGCTAAAAAAAACATTTGCGATCAAGTGAATTTGTTATCTTCCTCATATGTGATCTTTAAAGGATCCGGAGATCCCAGGGCAAATCCTTTTTTAGATTTTCTGAACTAATTATTACAGTGAGGGTGTAAGAAATTATACCGGAGGTTGGAAACGATTTTTGATTTACGTATGATATGTGCTGATCTTGTTATGAACGATTTAGTACATGATATGATAATGTCGTCCTGTATCATTTTTAGTAATGATTTTCCACTAAAGGAGTGGATATCCTAATTTTTAATTGTTTTTGGCTTCATTTCATATTTTCATGTCTAGGGCCCAAAGCTGCCATGTTCTATCACATATTCTTTCATTTTATTAAAATAATTTTATTTATATTTTGTTCACAAGAAAGAAGTATATTTAAGAAATATTCTTAAAATTTCAAATTATTTAAATATGTTGTTTCGATGATCTCAGCACATTTTTGGATCATTTCCGATCTAAGTGAAAAAAAAATCACTGAATAATTTTGCCTGATTAATTTAGATGTAAATCTATTGTAATGGCATTCGCTAGAGGCATAGGCGAGCAAACGGGGGCGCCACTGATGCACAGACCTCTGCTAATGTCTCAGAAATATATATTTTTCCTATAAAACATTAGATAGAAGCAAAGCTTAAAGAATTTAAATTAAAAAAAGAAAGAATGTTGCTTACACCTAAAGTTCAAAAACTTCAACCAAAACTATTTTGCAGCCCAAAAGTGTTAAATGCTCGGTATAATTTTAACGCAAAAATTGTTAAAAATAACTTATATTATAAAATTCCTATTACTTTACGGAAGTTTTCATTACTAAATTAAATAGTATTGTTATTTTGACATCGATATAGTCTTAGCAGACACTCTCTAGTGCAATAATGTTTAAAACAAAATTTAATAGTGTACACAACAGACAAAATAATATATTATGGAAAAAACGGACCTTAAGGAAGTACTGCTAATTATTTTATATTAGAAAATAATAGCATAATTAAGGAGAAAAGAAAACCCAGAAGATGGAAGAGATTTTCGAAACGTTGGTTGTGTGAGGGTGAAAAAAAATTAATGCAGAAAATTAATAAAGATAATTTAAGGGAAGTGTGCTCGTTCACAAAAATAACAATACTGTTAAAAATAAGTTTAAGACAGCATGTTCTTTAAAAGATTATCCAGTGGAGTAAAGAATATCCCCGGGCCCTCAACCCGACTGGGGAGTATGGAAGGGCCCTTGGGTACTATGTTTGGACACCCTGTAATACAGGATACTGCGCATGCCTATGGCTAGAGGTTCGGTTTAAAAAAGTAAATTACGCTTATGAGCAATTACTGTTGGCATAAAATAAATATTGAATATGATATAGAGAGCGACTTGTGGAAAAATTGTCTATCGCCGAACACTGGCTAAATCTCCAAGGAGCAGACCAAGACATATGCTAATTCAGGAGATTCAGGTTAAAAGAAGTATGTAACTAATGTTATGGGTGGATTCGGCATCAAACCTCATTCTTACTTTTTATAGTTACTATTAACTGCGGGAAAAAACTTGTTTCTTTTATTCTAGATCAACAGATTTGAAGTTGTGAATGTGCTTCAGAACGCTAAATATCGTTCTATCTATTGCTGCCTCAAGATATATTTCAGATGCCGATAAGTACACTATTTAGATTCTGAAGCTGAATGAACGTACGTGAGAGATAACTAGAGCCGGAGAGACCTAGAGCCACACCCTAGAGCGGAGCGGACTTATACGTCCGCGCGGGACGTCCTTCTATTGCCTTCATTAGTCACCAGGGGCCGCCGGCAGGAAATCAACAGTCCCTGCCCCTCCTAAGTAGTTTAAAGGCCAGATCCTCCAGAGCGCTCTATTAGCGGTCAGCTCCGGCTAATAACAGTAAATAGCCGCTCCTACTCCACTATACTCTACTCCGCTATCGAGCAACTGTATCTTATCATAGCTCACAGTGAGGAGCACAAGGATTAGAGATGAAGCGAAGCCCATTATGATTGTATTCCTTTTTCGATTCATCTGACATCGTATGCTAACTCGTATATCATCCTATCTTTGTCTATCTGGCTGTATCACCAGCTAAAAGCGTCTCCTCGATCGATAATACAGAGTTTCGAATTACCAAAGATATCGGACAACTTCAGGAGGGGATAATTTCAGAAGTTGAAAATCTTTTTGATAACTCAACTGGGCAGACATAGTTATGGAATTCCGGTTAAAAAATTTCTGATCTTGCGTCATTCAAACGCCTTATAAAGAGTTACATACATTAGCATTAAGGTTCCTTGAGCCTAAAATTTATATCTAATGAATTCAGTTCTGTTAGCTATAGTTGTTATGTTTTAATAGCATATAGTACCATTTTCCGTCCGTTCGGTTTGCAAGGAACTATCTTAGAAAAGAAAAACCTTTAATGGCGAAGTTGAAGGCAGTCAAAGAGCAAACAATTTTACGACCGTAATTCGGGTAGTTTGAAACCAAGATTAAGCAAGTTTTTCAATTTTATTCGTAGCTATGTGAATCGGTGATTTGAGAAACCCCATAAGTCATAGAGACCAGATTTTCGGCAAAAAACAGTGAAGGCCAAAGCGTAATGGTTTAAGGCAGCCCAAAACAACTGATAATTAAAATTTGACTGGACCTATCATGTTACCAATTAAGACAATAAGAGTCATTATGGTATTTAAATTTAAATTTGCACGACTTACGGTTTCAGGGTTTCTGAAACCAAATCAAAAAGTGTTGACTTATGACAAAACTACATTCAGACTAGATAAGTCAGCTTTTGGTTCTTCATCCCTTTCACATTTGGGCCACTGAAAAATATCTGACTTTTTTTTGTTAGTCGTGTCCAAACTATTTATTTTGAGTTTTCAGCTTAATCCTTTTTTTTTTTTTTTTTTTTTTTTTTAACCACTTGGAATGGCTAACACATCTGCTTGAAATGTGAATACAAACTAAATTGAATAATATTTATTGGATTTCTCCCTGCCCTCACTGCAATTGTACAAATTTATCATTTTATTTATTGTACATCAGAAGTTAGGAAGGATGGGGGAACAGCTTCCTATAAGTGAGCTGCTACGCAGTACTATATCGAACCGCTATACAGCTCCTAAGCAGAACATCTACCTCTGGACCCTCCGCTAGAGGCGATGTGCCCCTTTACTACAGCGACCTTCTAGCCTGCACGAGATCCAGCACGTAGCAGATTGCGATTGGCCCTTCACCTGATCCGAGGCGTGCTGTTTTAATGAATGAACCCCCACCACGAAGTTGCAGTTATCGATGAATGGAGACAGGGTTCTCGTGAGGGAGTTCTCACGTCCGTCGTCGGCGTTCCCAGGGCGTCCGTAATCATTTTCCTCCTTCCTCTTTCCCTCGAGGTTCAGGGTCTCAATGCTACCCAACTCTCGCAAATAGACAAGTCTTAAATTAAAAAAAATAACAAAGTAAAAAAAAATACCACGGAATAGCGCACTTACAAAGCAGCAGTACGTACCTATGAAATCTTTGCTAAAAGTTTATTGGACATATATCGGCAACAATCAGCTAATAGCTCCTAAGAAATTAATCATAACAGCGTATTAGAAATGTGCTATCATACTATAAGATAATATTTTTTACTTTCACTTAACTATATATGAAATTTATAGTAAGGTAAAGAATTGGAAAGTAACGACTTATTGCCGCAAATTAATTATTATGGAATAAAAGTTAATTATTATTTATGCCAAAAAATAAAATATTTTAGCATCTGTCATATTTCCTGGTAGCAATCATTGTTCAAAAATAGTCAAAACAATTTGACTGTGTTCTCGTTTTGTCATTAGGTAATGTTCAGAAATTCTCGAAACCTATGATTTATAAATAATTCAATGAAAAATTATAGAGGCATTTAAATTACATTGAAAAAATAATGCTTATTTTTCTGAACTTTTTTAATAAAAAATGATTGGCATTTACGAAAATTTAAATACGGTTGTAAAAAGAGAAAATAGATGTATACAAAATGAAAATTAATTGTCATGGGAGGGAGCGCGGACCGATTTTGTTTTCCATTATCCATTTTAAACGTAATATATATTCGTAGTTCGCACAAAATAAAGTGTGATGTTTTACTTTCTCTTATCTGTATATGAAATATACAGTAAGAAGATGTATTGCTACCGGAAAAGTATTGTATGTGAACAGCCTAGCTTCAAAACGAAAAGTTGAAGGAAACTGAAATTACATATTTAAAATATATATGTATATATATATATATATATATATATATATATATATATATATATATTGTGATGTTACAGCAACTTTTTCCCTAAAATCGATTTAACCAGTGCTATTATAACCAGTACTATTATTTATAAAGTGCTACATCATCGATTTTACGCATTTTTACAATTTTCCGAAAACGGTTCTAACGATTAGCAAATTGGACTTACCGGAAGCGCCACATATCATCGATTTGCACGAAATTGAAATAACGTATTTCAGGTAGGAATATACTGGGGATGTTACATCAACTTTTATGCTAAAATCAACTTACCGGAAGTGCCACTTTATACCATTGATTTTACAGTATTTTAAAATTTTCTCGAAAACGGCTCATAGGATTTTGATGAAACTCGTTATAGCAATCTAAAATTAAATGGTCTTTAATATGGCTTCATCTTCTAAATTAAGATTCAATTTTGCTTATTTGAAATAATTAACCGTATCTCATTGTCAGTTGTAATAAAAAGTGGATGAATACAAACTACGAAAGAATTTGAATGAAGGAAAAATATTTTCCCAAGTTAAAAACAAATTTCCGGAAATTAGAGTACACACACACACGCACGCACACATATATATATATGTATATATGTGTAATACTAAATATGCATAATAATAAAATCTGAAAATTTTAGAAAAATAATAGCTAACATATGAAGTCGTGGAAAGTAGAGGAGAGTGACGAAAAACGCATAAACTTACTTAAGTGATAATTGTAAATAAAAATTTTCGCTTTTATATTATTAAAGGGAAGCTAAATGTTTCTCTACAAAATAAATTAAATTTCCTTGAAAATTGAATGGAAACTTTAAACATTTATTTCAAAGAATGGGGTAACTGAAAGTTGTGTAATGTGCGCACCAGATTATTTATTTTACTAAGCCACGTAGCAATAGTAATAGTAAGCAGGGAAGATAATAGATATTGTGCAAGAAGTTTGAATGATTTTGGATTTAACTTCTAATAATATTTTTTAATCAAAATAACAACTAATGAACGTAATCATTACGTTAAATTTCTTTCAAATTCACAGTTTCCATAAAAAAAAAATGGAACCGTTATCGTTAAATATACCTTTTTATTATATTCCTTATTTCAATTCTAATCATAAAACAAATAAATTAAATTGATTGTACAGAAAAAATATCTGATGTGGGCAACACATGACTTCCTTGTTCGCCTATGGAATTATAAATCCGTGGCTCAAAAAGTGATACTGAATTTGGTTACTAGTTTCCGAAGATTGCAGTAAAAACGACACTCGGCGTCCCATCATCCATCTATTGACACCCACACACACACACACACAAACACAAACTCTTGTCACTGGAGGTCTCATTCCGTTATTATATGTCGTTTTCCTTCACTAGGCAACTAGTTTCCAAGATATTTCTTCATGTTCCATGACAACAATAAAACTGTCAATATCACTGGATAAAGCATTGGAAATGGACAGTTTCGACATTTTAAGCGGAAAAACCCACTTAACTAATATCTTATTCTCATGATGAAGACTTCTTGATCTCACAAACGGGGAGGAAAACTAGTATTTTAGACTCAATTTTAACACTTAAAACAAGTAATAAAACGCTGCAAATTATTACACAATGGTTTATTATTTCCACTTAGTAATATTTTAAAAATTTCTATTCTGTCCAAGTAAAAAAAATTAAGCAGTAGGCACCAAAGGGAAAGAAATTTGAAGCTTTTCACAAGATGATCGACGTGAGATTGCTGAACTGGGAGTTTTAATTTAAAAAACTCTGTCAATGCAAGTAGGCTGTGATGTAAAATGATACAGAGGAAATATTTGATGAGCACCTCAGGAGGAAACAAAAAAAAAGGAAAGACTAAGGAAGCTAAAGGAAGTAAAGAAATAATCCAAGGAAGAATAAAACAGACTGATACGAGGAAATCAGAAGCCCAATAAATAAGTCACGAAGCAGGATGACTAGCCGCCAGAAGAATCAGTCTCAGAAGTTCCTTACGCAATATCTCAGCTAATAATGGTCCGATTTAAATGATTTTTATTTCGTTTTGTAGGGTATTTCATTAGCTTTCGTTTAAATACAATAAAACAAATTGTGGACGATTTTTTTTTTATTCGATATTTGGATTCTACGTATCTTGAAACATAAAACATCCTCAAATTTTGAGGGGGGTTACAAAAATTTTCTATTGAAAGTCTAATATGACCTTCAAGTAAAGTACCACTTCCAGTTTTCCAATTTAGACCAAAATCTAGTATGTTATTTAAATCAATATATAAGTTATAAATACCAAATTTGAGAAGATTTGCATAGTATTTTAATATAATTTTTGATAAAAATCAATTATGATCTTCAAGTAAAGTACCACTTTCGGTGATCAAGCAGTGACCAAAAAGGGAAGTTCACAACTAGATTTTAGAACAATCCTAAATACAAAATTTCAACTTTTTACGGCTAACCGTTTTTGAATTATGCGAAATACGTAAGAACGTACGTAGGTACAGACGCCACGACGAAACTAGTCAAAATGGATTCAGGGATGGTCAAAATGGATATTTCCGTTGAAATCTGAAAACCGAAAATTTTCGCGATTACAATACTTCCTTTACTTCTTACAAGGAAGTAAAAATAGATGATAAAAAACTGTGAGGATTTATTATAATAATTAAGTTTTTCAGTTTCACATTGGTAGATTCTTCTCTTTTTGTGAGATCTATTCGGATAACGTTAAATCATTTCTTAGATAATCTGATACCCATTTCTTATTTTTGAACTATTATACTATGATGGCTGATCTACTAATAATAAACTCGATATTAACAATATGATAGTATTTACAGATCATTAGACTATTCAGAATATTTTTAATTATTTTAAAAAATTCTTATTAAATAATAAGAAACAAATAATTGGATCTATATATTCATACACATCTTTTCCTTACATGGTAAACCAATAAGGACAGTTTATTAGAGAAACATACTCCATGTCTTCAAGGCATAGCTACGTGAACGATATTTACATATTCCTTAAATATTGCAAAAAAAAAAATAACGATAAAACAAATAACTGGATTAATCAAATAAACTACAAAATAAAACCAACAAGAAATTACCTACGTTGCCTGCCCTTAGTATACATGTATACTATTGTATATAGTATTTTGGTCTCTAAAATGTAAGAAAAAGAAACTATACATTATAAAGGAGATTTATTTTGTAGTCCTAGTAAATGGTTCTACTTTTCTTCAATAACACATATCTTTGACTACTTTGGTCAATGTATATTTAAAATTTATAATTATCAATGTTTACTGTTAATTATTAATGTTTTCTCAAATCGATTTAATTTCGGAATATTGCATATTTTATTTTTATTATTAAATCATTATTTTCAGGACAATTTCCAATCTTACATTATATTATAGAATTATTACTACTTACGGAAGTTTACATTCGTAAATTAAATTGTTTTTTTTTTTGTGAACAAACACACTTCCCTTAAAATATTTTTCTATTTTTGTAACTGTCACAATTGTTTTTACCACAAACAACCAACGTTTCGAAATTCCCTTTATCTTCTGGGTTTTCCTTTCTCTTTTTCTTAATTATGCTATTTTTTCTAATATAAAATAGTTAGCAGTACTTCTCTAAGGTCTGTTTTTTCCATAATACATTATTTCGTCGGTTGTGTCCACTATTAAATTTTTTTAAAATCATTATTGTAATAAAGAGTGTCTGCTAAGGCTATATCGATGCCACACTGAGTATTCTAATCACGTTCTAAATAAGTGACCAACAATTGTGAGTAGCAAAATTCAGAAAATATTAAAGAATTGGAATAAAATTAAAAGAAACGGATTTGATGAATGCTTTATCAGTGCGTTTTTGAAACGCTGACTGAAACATTTCAATTCATACGAATGACTGTTATCAACATATTTTTAGTTGTTTTTTTTGGCCGCCTTTCCTTATCAGGTAGTGATAAAGAAATAGTAGGATCGGAATGTTCCGCCGGAATAAGATGACGTTTGTTCAAAGATGCAAAAATTAAAATAATTTAAGCGTGAATGTAATATGTTATTTCCGAATATGGAAATTGTATATAATATAAATTTTGAAATTACGATTAAAAAAACAAAACAATAAAATGAAAATATATATATATATATATATATATATATATATATATATATATCTGTATTATACTGTATGATTATTATAAATGATAAAAATTGTCTATTAAGATAAAGTAAGCTTTGTGTACAGCAGTGTTTATATGTATGTGTTAATATATGTATATACGTGTATATACATATATTAGGTGTATATATATATATATATGTATATATATATATATATATATATATATATATATATATATATATACATGTATGTATATATATATATATATATATATATATATATATATATATATATATATATATATATATATATATAAACACACATATATACATATATCCCATACATATAGGTCGGTGAAACAGTTTAAATAACTAGGGGAACTCGTGAACTACAATGGGGAGGACATAAAGGCGACACGGAGTAGGGAAGTAAAATTGGATAAATTAAGGTTTTTAGTCAGGAGTTAGTATAACAAAAAGAATCTTTGCAGGAAACCTAAAATTAGGTATTACGAAACAGCTATAAAACTGGTGATACTCGGTGGGGCGGAGATTATGGGATTTACCAACCTGGAATCCGTACTAAGAATGGAAAGAAAGATACTGAGAATAATGAGAAAGGTGGGGAAGGAATACCGATTGAAAAAGAACAGTGAGCTCTATGAGCATATTGAAAGTTTAGAAACGTTAATGAGGAAAAGGAGATTGACATTCTTGGGGCATATGAAGAGAAGGAATTGGAATAGGTCGAGCAAGCTAATATTTGATAAAGTAATGGGATTGAAGAACATATTAGATATCCTGAACAAATAAAAGAAGAGGTAGAAATATGAGTATCAAAGAGGAAGACTACCAAGATAGAGAAAAATTCGGAAAAATCATAAAGGTTCCTGCAATGAAGAAGAAGAAGAAGCAAGAAGGTAACAAATGGATAGAAGAACGAGGGAGATGGGAGAAAAAAGAAGAAAAATATGGACAAAAAAGAAAAAAAGCCTGGTCCTTAGTCGACCTGTATCGCGATAAATATATATATATATATATATATATATATATATATATATATATATATATATATATATATATATATATATATATATATATATATAGTCCATCTTGGGATGAACAAGTTAGTCAATTGAAAAATATGTAATGAAAACAGTATTCTTCTACGGAGTGTAGTATATTTACGGATTTTTTTAAAATCAAAACAGTCATGAAATTTGGATTGAGAACTTCTATCTTCAAATTTTCGGGAGAATATAGAAATAAATTTTGTTACTACTAATATAAATATATATTTTGTCCGCAAGATTTGGGCACCTCCAACGACCCGCTTTGGATCAAATGAGCTAAAATTCGGTAAGTATGGTTGTTTTTTAGACTGGAAAATACCCCGGAAGATGGGGTAAATGCCAGTTGAAAATCTGAATGATATTATAACATTAACTGTGTTTTTGAGGTTTTGCACACCTCCACAACCCCTTCAAATTGAGTTAGAGAGTTGAACATTTTTATGTGAATTGAGAAAAGTGCCATTTGGGGGTATCAACTTTTTTCTCCTACCCCTCGCTGTTTAAAGCTTTGCGCACCTCTACAGTCCCTCCAAATAGAGTTGGAGGGTTGAAATATTGTACGTGAATTGAATTGGTGATACAGTACCTTTTGGGGGTCTCAACTATTTCCTTCCCACCCCACCATTTTCAATTTTGTATTTTAGTGAAAATACTAGCTTAGTGGTGGAGCTATGCTCTTTTTTTTTTTCTTATGGTGGTTCTATGTGTTTTCATATTTTAAGTTTAAAACTAAACTGTCAGCATTCCTGAAAGAAAACGTTAATTTTTTTATTTATTTAGTTTCTTCAAAGACAATTCGTTCGTTGGTGTTTAGTGTCGTACTTACTTTGTTCATAAAAAAACACGCACACACACAAATACATAAATCTACATGCCTGCACATGAACCCGTATACTTCTATTTCGTTTTCTTCTTTATGTTTTCCATTGTTTGTTTTTACTAATAAAGAAATTTGTAAATTAAAATTGAAACGAATTAATCATCTAAAGTTATAGTCTAATAACAAGTTATTTGATTTTAAAAACTTGAAGACTGATTCTATTGTTGTATTAACATCTCTGAGAGTTGTTGATAAATTAGGGTTTAATCCAAAACTATTGAGGTGTGAGCTAAAATATCTTGAAAAATATGCTGGCATTTACTTTGTAATAAGGCCAAAGGGAATTAATGTTCTTTATTATAATCTCTTCAGATTTAGTTTCTACATGATTAAAAAAATCGAATTTAGACACGATTAGAAAATTCGAATTCGGTCCTCCAATGAGGACTTTTCCTAAAGAGGTAAGGCTTAATAACATACAACAAATAGAACGAGGAGCATTACTTATAGAAGGTATGCAAAACAGCAAAAATTGTAGTAATAGGTAAACACCCAGAGTAGCAGTCAACTATAAAATAATAACAAGAATAATAAAATAATTAAAATAATTACAAGAACCGAAATTATCAAATCAGGGGAATGATGTTAATAGGACGCTACGGACCAATTTTATGAAGTAGCCTGCGAAGATTGGCAGAAACCGCTGCGTGCCCTTTTACTACACGTCCGAAATTGATATGGTGCACCAAGCAACATATGTCCGTTGTCATATATAAGTAAAACATACAATCGAAATAAAAACTTCAATTTAGACCAGTAAACGATGTCTTCAGATTTAGAGAGCTATCGAAAATATGTTAAGACAAAGGGAACAGTCTTAGAATAGAGGAGAAAGTGAGGGGTCAATGTTTGTAGCGACCGCTAGCCGCAGCATGCCCTGACCAGCTTCAACAGTCTGGAAACTCCAGGCTGGAGCAACCTCTCCAACTATATCCAGAATAACTATAATACAGTTAGTTACATTATAAGCAACCAACGACAGCAATAAAAATTGTTTTAAAGCAGTGCATTGATTTTATTTTTCGATGTAAATAAATAATAAAGAAGAAGGTCCGGATGGCAGTCAACAAAAGAATCTGAAAGTAGGAAAAAATACTTTTATTTAAAACCAACGTTTCGATCCGCATTCTCTTCAATAGGGCTTAAGATCTCCGAGTTTAGATGGGAACTGGATCTGAGTAATTGTAGATCAGTTCTTATCTATACTTGGACCTCATAAGCCCTGATGAAGATCTGTAATGTTTGTCGAAACTGTTTCTTTCAATAAATAGTTTTTAATATTTTAAAATTCTGTCCTTGACTACCTCCCGGACCATCTCATCCTTTATTAGCTATGCGTTCAACTATTAAACATTCAGTGAATACTGTTCAGATAGTTTGATAATTAAGGAAGTGAAGAAATAAGCGGTGTTTAAAGGAAGTTGTTGAGGAGGATTTAAACACAAACATAAGTAAGGGATTCCTGAAGAAGGTAATACGAATAATAAAGGATTCACTAATGAAAGAAGGTATACAAATCGCTAAGCTGGAATCCTGAATTCTAAGAGAGCGGAACGCTGGATAAGCAAATTAAGAAAATAATAAGGAGACAACGGTCTCTCAACAGGGATTGAAACAGAAAACACAAAAGAAGTATTATCGTTGAAAAACAAGGATAAACCTTAAATGCCTAGGGACATGAGATCACCTGAAGACCCCGAAGATGAAATTAATTCGACAATTTATTAATCTGTATACTCTCATTGAGTATAGAGAGTATCATCAATGAGTATCATCAATGAGAATATCATCAATGAGTATCATCAATGAGAATATCATCAATGAGTATCATCAAAGTGAGTGCAAAATAACAGAGTATACAAAGATCTGACGTGTATATAGAACTATAATTAGTTCATGTATAGCGAAGATCCGATCATGAATGAACTAAGTTGCTTTTTGTGACAGATCCCTAAAGTTTAAGTCTAAAAATACAGATGAGCTCGATTATACCCTTGTAAATAGTAGGTTTGTTCCCAAAGCGATAAATCTATTAGTATAGGTTGTATAGTTCTAATAGGTATCTCACCTATTAGAATGATTGCAGCCCTTGAAAATATAACTGTTGATATACTAATATAACACACAGCATAAGAGTATCTTATCCGAGTAAAAAACAGATAACTTTTAATAGATAATTAAAGTAACATTAAATCAACTGGAAATTGTTTAAAGTGGACAAATACCGTTTCCAAAAAAGAAGCAAAGATAAAAAAAAAAAAATGAAAATGTAACAAGGATATTTACATTTCTACACGCACAAATGCACAGATAACTGTAATATGGCATTCCAAGCGAGATAATTACTGAACTTTTAAATTACTAAAATTTCAAGTAGACAAACCTGTAGCCCGTGGATTCCTGGCATTCCACATCGGCCCCCTCCTCTTTCTCCCTCCCACCCCCATTCACTGCAAGTTCACTGCCACGTCACACAAATCTACAACGAATAAGTTCTCAACTAATAATATATCAGACTGAGGTATACATTCACTGATTCGAGTTCATACTTCCTCAGTGAGTAAGGAACCAATTAAAATATTTCGATTTACAAAAAAAAAAAACGATAATAAATCCACGGCTGGGCATACCTCTCATATTCAGCTATGTCATTGTTTTCCAGTACCGTTACTAAATTTTATGGGGTGTCGGTCGGCTGAGCATCCCTCAAAAATATGAAGCACCGGCCGTCAAAGCTGTAACAAAACCCTACTAGCTGCAGGAAATCGGACTTCTGTATCAAGTAATAATCAAAGGCGCTACACCATTAGCCATGAAGGAAGAAAGAGTTTTATCTTCAGCCGAATATAACCTAAACTGTAATCAAGTTTTCGGGAAAGACCAACATTGTACGACATATAGAATGCAGTATCAAGTGTGTATGTCACAGGCAACCTCAGACGTCTTAAAGCCAACCAAACGTATCTGATAAGTGTATTATTGAGATGTAGAATTCCAAAACCAGCCAAGTCCATTTTCCAATTATTCTTTAACAGTTTTTGTAGTAAATTATAATTTCGTCTAAAATCAGTTTATTCACGTGTGATTTAACTACTTTTGGAAGAAATCCATTCACCTCATAATCATTTATCATAAAAGCTGTTGAAGAAAAATAAATTGGTAAATGGACAAGGTAAGTGGACAGTTTTGGAATTGTACACCTCACCTCTCCAATCGGTAAATGCCATTAATTACAGTTCAATAAGGAATTTTAGAGGCAAGTTTTTATTTTTTTCCCCCTTTAAGACGAAAGAAAAGACAATTATAATTTAAAATGTAAATACTAAACCAGCATGACATTCTTCTTAAAATCACTGTTGTAGAATTTATACCCTTTGAAATTGGTCTCTCTATTATATGTACCAAATTCATTCAGTAAAAATTAAATACATGTTATCTAGCAGGAAGTCAAAGAATCTCAAAAATCAGTAAAGTAATAAATTAAAAAGAGCAAACACACAAAAAAATAAAGCTTTAAGCTTTAAGTCTCAAATACAAGCAAAACAAACAAGCAGTGAATGTTTCGCAGATTCTGGCATCATCAGACCAGATTCAGCACATTAGACTGTTGATGTGAGATGTGATTATTCCAATAATATTCTAAAAATCAGTTAAGTGACAACCAACATCTTGATAAAATTTCTCCAACTGCGTAAAAAATAAACACATTTATATTTGTATATTTAATGGGAACAAATTCATTCTGAAATAACAGTCACTAACTAACCGGTATAGATAAATCTAAAAAATAGATAAACCTAACAAAAAACATGCCAATTTTATACGGAAGAAGAAAACAAAACATAGTCTAAAAATTGATTCATTTTAAACTTCAAAATAATAACTATCATCATTATTAATACTCAATATAATTGAATTGTGTTTATATTTTATAAAATTTAAAATAAAGGAGAGAAAAAAATAACAGAAGTAAAAATTATTTTAAGTTAAAATTATATTTTAATAAAAAAAAAAGTTTTGCATTTTCACAATAAATACTCGTGAAAAAAAAAATTAATAAGGGAAAATAATAATTTTTAAAATATGTAATTGTTAGGATAACGAATCAGCATATAAATTATATCAAAATTACATCAGTCATCACCTTTACCACCTGTAATTATCCTTTCGTGAGTTGGAGCATATTTTAATTAAATTAACATGAATTAAAAAAAATCATGGGCCTTCTATTATTATTAATTATTTATTTTGAGTAAATTTCGATCAATAATGATATCGGAATTTACGTGCTACCATTTCCACAATGATAAAGAGGCCAGTCAGGACAGGAGAATAAAATTCAGACAAGACATTTCTAATCGTGGCTACCCACATGTTTAATGATGTTTTCTAATCATTATTCTTGGTATTAATACTGACCGAGAAAAAAAATAAGGTTTCGGCCGGAAAAATTTGCAGGTAGTTTACTACTACTTTGACTGAATAGGTAGGGGCATAATTCGCTGGCACTGCTCGGCAGTCTAAGTTAACGCCATACCTATGCTGCGTCCCTGACCGTTCCAGAAGGAGTCATACTGCCTCAGACGCGACAATTTCCGCTTTTCATTTGAAACAATGTCATTTAACAAAAAGGAATTTAGTGATTATGACGACGAAAGGCTAATAGAGTTTGTAAATCAGTTTCAGGTTCTTTATGACCACAAACATAAGGACTACAGAAATGTAATGTGTAAAAAATAATGTGTGGAAAAACATATTATTTTATTTTTATATTCACACATTATTATTATTGTATTAATAAACAATAACGAAACCGCGACAGACGAACATTTGTTCATTGTCTAAAATACCTAACAAATATTATAACATAACAATATATATGTTGTACAGATAAAGTTGCATATATGTAAATACTTGTAAATAAACGTATTCATTTATCTTTAATTTGTCTGTATCTAAATAACATATAATTTTAAGGTTTTAAAGATATACTATATAGTTATATCGATATGGTATGATTATAAATATGGAGAGGTTATAATGTTATAGGTTATGCAAGAGTGGGCAGTTTCATATAGAAGCAGTAACAGTTAGCGGGTACGATTGGTAAACTCTGCCAGTCGCAACCGCGGGCAGTACCAGTGAAAGTCTACCTTAAGTTTTCTGTAACTAATGCGATTTATGTAAATGATCAAACTATCCAACCAGAATAATTGTAGTTACATCCTAATAATAGGAAAAGGAAGTATATAAATCAACAATATCCGACAAGCATGAGAGATCATTAACTTGTTTTGTAGCAATCTTAACTTTAATCAATTAAAAATTATTATGCCAGGAAAAAATATAAAAAAATTGAAATAGAAGATTTGCAGAATTATTTTTAAAACATCCAAGAACATATCTCAAGTCCACCCCACTGTCACAGCTATGGTATTTTGCTTACAACATAATTTTAAATTCACATTATTTATAAGGAAGACATATAAACTACGTTGGCCGAAGAAAATAACCGAACATAATACTCCAAGAAGAAAAAAACGTATAGATGATAGGGCCAGGGAAATATGAATGAGAGATGTGCCGGGTGGGATGCTTGCAATATGAATCATGACTGAGGCGAATATGAAGACAAACAAGTTGGGCAAATCAATAATTAAGAATTACAAAAATAACAAATGAATAATACTTTTCTAAGATTATTAAAAGGGGTAGATTAAAATCGATTATGAGAGCGAAGGGACCGACGAAGCAAGAGAAGAAGAGGATTGGACGGAGCGCGTGGCCTCACGTAGTTTGTTCTATTGTGCCCCTTTCTCGGCCATTATTTCCTCAAAGTTCATTAGAGCCACGGCATACCAGGCTGCCAGGGGAAACGCATCTACCTCCATTCTCACAGCTCTCACATCCATCTTTTTTGCAAACAACTAGTCCGAAGGCTTTCTGTCTATCTGCTCCCGGATTCCTCCTCGTAACCGATCGGATCCTCAGGCGTCCTTCAGTGTCATTCGATAGAAGAAAAAAAATCGATAGTGGAGCTCATTCTCTGGTCCGGGCTGGATGAAAAACAGAAATGCCTCGGCAAACCAAACCCAATTTAGCCCCGGAATACGTAACCACTGTTCCTGATGCACAATTGCCTAGCTGTACCCTCCCTCTTCACCAGGTATATCATTTCAGAGCATAATCTAAAAAATGATAACAGTAGATGAAGTTATTGTCAGAGATCAATGGGGCCATTCATTCGGTATCTCTAATTAATTTGCAATTCTGAACTTATTACTGCAAAGGTTGTGGTCCACCGAAACGAAATATTACTGCACATAGACGCTCCCACAAACAGAAACGAAATCTACGAAAATTGCGTTGTTCAGAAACTTTAAAAAGCTGACACTTATCAAATTCTCCAGGAATTAAAAAACTTTTAAGGCCATATTTCGTTGCAAAATGGTGTATAGGACTGTTAGATAGCAGATACTAAAACGGTTCTAGAAACAATTTAAAAACTCTGATGTGTTTTTTTACCTCATTCAAAAATGAATAGTTTATTAATATTTACCAAAGTAATCAAGGAAATGATATTATTTTTGGTTTTCATTTGACAGCTAAACAGCCATCCCTCAAAACTATATAATCTATGATTATCAAACTTTTTTCAGTAATATTTATTTAATTCGAAACGGAAGACTCGCTTTCTAAATGTTAAGTTGAAAAAGTTTGAGTGAGGTATAGGACTCGAAAGTAAGTTTCGTACAGCGTGTCTCTTTTATCTTCGAAGTAGAGGGGCGTCGGATCGTTGGCTCAGAGATACTTTAAAGTAAAAACTACAATTAAAGGAATATGCTTCGAATTGTGAGAAAACTACTTTCCTTTTAAAATGCAAAGGTAAAGATAACAAGATTTTATTTTACTCTAGCATTTACAATAATGAACACTTTCTTTCAGTGGTATCAAGCACACATGGAAAAAAGAAATATGTTGATATGTCGTTTTCCTCTAGCAGGAATTTCAAGAATTTCCTCTAATAGGAAACTGTACGCATTTAATAGTAGGAGAGATGACAAAAACAAAAGGATAGAAATGATCATAAAATATCGCGAAGAATTTCGGAATCAATGAGAACATCAAGAGAAGCTTTACCTATAAATTTAATTAAACTATTAATTTAAATTACAAGACTTGCAACTTTATACAATATTAAATTTTAATATTTGATTCCATAGGTCGTGAATAAAATGTACAATAACATGAAAATCGGGTCTCTAATAACGAGTTAGCAAAAAATAATGCATTATGAAAAATAGTGATTTTTTTTAGAATGAAATAAGGCTTAATGTCTACATTAATATGTAATAAAAATTATCATTCCATAACTAAAAATTTACAAAAAAGAATAAAAATAAAAGTGTTGAATTAAAAAATTTAAACGTTTAAAATGATAATGTATTTCAATTAAAGATACATTAACAATTGCTTAGAGTAAATTTTGATTCAAATTACTAATAATGAAAAAATTTAACGACAATAACAGGCTGATATTTGAAATGAACGTTTATTAGATTTGTTAAACTAAAACCTGATGAAGGGACGTATCACGGGCTATTTTAAAAGCTGATGATGGGAAACCGGTTTCGAAAATAAAATGAAACACGGAAAACATATTATCATTTGAAAACTCAAGGAAAGCAACATTTGTGATCTCCACTATTTTGCAAACACCTGCTGAGTAGTTACAACCTCCCTGCCCTGATATTCCTATAATAACAAACACTCAGTTTTATCTTGTTGTCACTCTTGAAACAGTTATTTAATATTTTTAAAGAGTAACATCCAAAAAACTCTTTTCCTTATTGTACATTGTAGCTTCTAAAATTAAAGCATCTTTAATCCAAATTTTGAACTACATGGATACGCTATAAGCCAATTTAAACATACATTTTTTATGAACTGAATTCGTACCGAATCTATTTTAAGTAAAAGTGCTACGAAAAAGCAAAAGTACCGAAATCATTTCCAAATATTTCTAATCCGCAACCCAAATAATTTACAAGCGACAGCCAATATTATCGGCAAAGTGCATAAAAAACGAAAAAGTTAGCCAATATTTGTCATTATCAGATCCTAAAATACAGTGCGATAAAATCTCACGATACAACTTCTATCATGACACGAGCCAGTAAAAATCTTACCTAAGCTGGTACCAATGAAGTTAAAGATACAATAAATTGGTCAAAGAAACAACTTTCGTATTGTGAATACACACCCTATACTGTTGCTCACTGATTTAGATTACAAAAGGAAGCGGAAGTACTGTAAAGCAGAGTGCAGGGAGGCATGCAGCACTTCACTGACATAATAGTGTGTCAGTGAAGTACTGTTTGTCTAATACTGTCTGTATAGTGCTTTGTATAGTGCTTCCCATAAATTTATTATGGGAAGTAAACACCAGAAATCGATTCCCGTTTCTGATATACAGAGAAAAAAAATTGGAACATGTGTAAAAAAGAACTATTAATGAGGTAAGTACCAGATTCTGACGACTCAGTCATGACCAGTGTTAGAAGTCTTACAAATTTATTGTAATTACAAAAGATTTTCCACCTTCATAGACTTCTACTGTACACAATATATATATATATATATATATATATATATATATATATATATATATATATATATATATATATATATGTGGTTATTAGGGGAAAACATGTTTTTTGAGTTTTCTACAAACTTTGATAAATGGCACTTACTCCTTAAAAAAAAAAAATATCGATATGAAGCCATAAATAAATAAAATATAGCGGTGTTCCCATGCTAAATAACCAATATGAACATCACCACTTTTCGGGAGAGCAAAAAAATCGGTGTATCCTTCAGTGCATACGAGACATCTTCAATAATTTTAATTTTTTTCTGTTGGTGTTGCATTTACGAATATTAAAAATTAAAATTACGGAAGATTCTTCTTGTACGAGTACACAGATGGATGATATAATGGTTTATTTGTTTTCCTAAAAAGTAGTGAGTCTCATATTCATCAATTTAGCATGGGAACAACGATATATCTTTGGCAGTCTTGAAAAGTAGATAAGTCAAAATCATTAATTTTTAAGGCAACAATAGAAATCCTGCTTTCCCGAATCCATGAAGTTTAGTTTAAACATTTGAATAGGAACTATTTTCTTATAAAACGTATCGCAGTTAGACGTTTTATAAGAAATTTGATGTATTTCAATTCAGACGGGAATGTTAATAATGTTAAAATCATTTTTTATATCAAACGACTTACCTCAGTCTATTCAAGACCGAAATTGATTTACAAATAAATATTTTAGACTCTCAAATTACAAATATTTCGATTTATTTATTATTCATTACAATACAAGGGATAAACTGACAAACTAAATCACGTATATGGTATGTCTTTATGTGTTTTGCAAAAAGCAAATTTTCGCAAAGATAAAGAAAATGCTATTATTAAAAACTCAAATTTGTAATAAAAACAATATAATAAAATTTAATTAGGAATTGATAAATTATTTGCCACTTCTATAAATTTGTTTTATTGAAAACTAGTTTCGAATGTTATACATTCATCCTCAGTTCAAGATTTTCGATAAAACAAATTTATAGAAGTGGCAAATAATTTATCAATCCCTAATTAGATTGATCCTTCTATACCATCATGCGGATGTCAACTGATAACAAAATTTACTTTAATTTAATAAATCAAACCTACAACAAAAGTGTAAAATAGTTTGAAATTTTAACTTATCAATAAAGCAATTGATATACATATATTAATAAAGATGCCATGATATATTATAAGACGGAGCGCGGTGTAGGAGGACGAGGAACTAGCTGGAGGAAGACGGAATGGCAACGGGGCCGCGCTCCCAATACCAACTGTGGCTTTGAACCCGAGTTCCGCCTTCCTATATCAGTCCTCTGCCTCTCCTGCCTCCTAGTCAGCGGCCTCCATCTTGGTCTCTAAGGGACTAAACAAAGGTTTTGAGGTTCGGAACATCAGGGGGTCACTTACAGCCCTTGAAATCTTAAATCCAGAAAGATAAAACAAGGAGTGTCGACGCATTTTAAATACGTTTCATAACCCATTGAACACGGTTTTGGGAGTTTCTGGGATGCCTAATATATATATATATATATATATATATATATATATATATATATATATATATATATATATATACACATTTAAGCACTTCCAGCGGTCCCTTTGGAACAAATGAGTTGAGAAGGTTTTTAAGATTTTGCGCACCTCCATGACCCCTCCATGCTTATTGTTCTTCTGTAGCCAAGTTATAGTACATTTTAAAAACTCTCTGTTAGTTTATACAACTGTAGTTTATGTACTATACCTCAACAGATGATGGGTTCACGTCACTACTAGATAATCCCCATGGTTTAATGTGCTTCGAAAGAAAGTAACCTCGTGAGAAAAAAAATTGAGAAATGTTGGGAGTCAAAAAATTGTACTCGTCTCCAAGTTAAAGAACTCCTTGACACTCGGAAGCTTTAGAGTTTAATGGAGTTCTGTTGTTTCCAATCTTTGAAGGGAAATTACTTTTGAAATTTTCCTTTATAAAAGATTCGGAAACCCCTCTAATTCAAGTTTTTCTTAGAATTAAAACGGAGTGCCATATAGAGGGCCCCACGATCCTAGGACGGTAGTAATCTGGGAAAAAATACAAAATATAATATTTATTTATTTAGCCTTAATTTATTCTCCTCTCCCTCACACACAATAAAGTTTTCTACAGGAATTCTCTAGAATTCCTTTCAGATTTTCATAAATTTTCTATTGATGTAACTTACAAATAGATACAGAACAGGCTATACAGTACCCGCAATGCTGGCGGGCCTCAACGACGAAGACGGTCGGACGTACCTGAAGGTTTTATAAAAGACACTTATACAATATACTCATCCCAACAATTGTCTTGAGCCGCAACATACATTTTACAAAAATTAAAGCCATTATGAAAATTGGAAACTTTTATGACAACTGACTAATGCCTACAACTACTTAATCATGCCATATGTCGATTATGCCTTTTTTTTTTAGTGAATCGGCATCTACCATTCAGGGTAGCTACAGGGTGAATACAACATTAATATTAATACAACACAGTAATTAAAATAACTTTCAAAAAATAATATAACAAATTATAAGCCTAACAAATTATGTGGAAATAGTTGACAGCATTATGAACCATACTAATATATCATCTTTAAGTTTTTGATAGGTATTTCTAATTTTGATAAATTTTAGTCGTATTTTCTCCGAAAATAATTGACTTTTGCTCCATATGTCACCGGAGTGAGGTGGGGATGCATTTTATACTCGCTTCATAATCCCTAGAACACGATTATAGGGGATTCGATTATGTCTGATATATATATATATATACATATATATATATATTTCCTCCCCCCCGGTATATTCGGGCACATCCGGCGGCCTCCTTAGGATCAAATGAGCTTTTTTTTTTTAAGCAGCAACAATTCCATAAAAATAGGGGTAAATTCCAGTCAAAATTTCGATATGTTAACCTATTTTTTCTCCGTTTTATGATTTTGCCCCTCCAAAATGAGTTAGAGGCTTGAAAATTTGTATATGAATTGCGTTAGTGTCAAAAACTGCCTTTTGGGAGTCTCAACTTTTTTTTCCAACGACCCGCGATTTTTAGCGGATTTTAAGGCTTTGCGCGACTCTACAGCCCCTCCAAACTGAGTTAGAGGGTTGAAAATTTGTATGAGAATTTATTTGGAGATAAAAAAAAGAGCCTTTTAGAGGTTTTAAATTTTTTCCCAACCACTATTTGATATTTTAATTTTTTTATTTTAGAGAAAATACGACTTTCTTTTAGTTGATGGAGCTCTACAGCTCACGCTATTTTTTTTTATTAATTCATTTATTTTATTTATATTAACTCATTATATAACATATAATGTGATTGAAGTAGCATTATTTATATATATTTTTATTTTTTAAGTATTACCTGCTAAAAACAATAAATAATGATGCATTAAGTATGTACGACTATTAAAAAATATATATCCATATAAACATAAAATAAACATACCACATGGATGTTTTATTTTTTACAATATTAATAATAAATTTATAATTACTACTCAATATCTCAGTAAAAGATTTATAGACATTTTTAAAGAAGCATACATAATTTTATAGTACGAACGACATACATCAAAATCAAGCTATTCCTGTCAATCTCTGATAATTGAAAAGCAAAGCAAACCTACCCAGACAGTTGAGAAAATTCAATAAATAAATAAGTAGATAATTTGCAAATAGTGGAGCAGATGGTGAATAACAAACAGGAAAATAATTAAATAATCAGAAGGCAAAGCCATTTATCTAGTTACTTATTCAAAGATCTAAAGGACATGAATATAAGGCAGAAGTTGTGTAAGTCACGCCCGGTACCAAATAGTCAATGCCTCTTTATAATATCCATTGTGCCCCGACCATTCATGCAGAAATTACGCAAGAATAACTTGCCATTTGGCTCCATTTCGAAACTTTTCAAAACATTTAGAACTATATATATATATATATATATATATATATATATATCATTGTTTGTTATAAATCAATTTCTCAATTATATTAAATAGATAACACGATTCATAGATCAATAAACGTTTTTAATGTACCTCATTCCTATGGTTTTTAGAGTGTATTAGTAAACAATTTAAAATTATGAAATTTGAATAAATGAACATTTTAGCGAATTCAACAGCATTTGATTAACTTATGGCAAACAAATTAAATAAAGAAGTTATTAGATTGGCTATCAAACCAAACAGCTGTACTTTTTATAGTAGATATCAGGATCAGTGTGGCCAGTGCTACCAACACACTGGCCACACTGATCCTGATATCTACTATGAAAAGTACAGCTGTTTGGTTTGATAGCCAACCTAACCTTGCCTCACTACCAGCAACTGACGCAAAATAAATATTAACCGACTCAGTAGTAGTCGAACCCACACAGCTCTGAGACCCTCGCTACAACGCGTTCGGCCATCGCTGCCATTCCTTAGCTATCTAGGCAGAGAAACTATTCTAATCACTTGAATTTTATTTTCAAGATGCCAAATGATTTATACGTTTTAGTATGCATCGACGTATGCAATTTTGTCACACACACACACACACACACACACACACACACACACACACACACACACACACGCACGCACGCACGCGCACGCACGCACGCACGCAGGCACGCGCACGCATGCACGCACGCGCACGCACGCACGCACGCGCACGCACGCACGCTCACACACACACATATATATATAAATTAAGAGAAGTTTTTACGGTTAGAAATATCTCTTAATTTCTGTTATGTACTAAATTAAAAATAGTCGAAATATAAATATACTTAACTGTATTTTCTAGCTTGGACTACTAAATTAACAGTCCAAGAGATGGCCAGTGGTACGGCTTAGTAGTCTGTTATTCGGTAACTGTTATTTCAATTAAGGAAGCTAACTTAACTGCTAAGTTTATCAGACCTCTTTACTGACCAGCACCTGCTAAGTAATTTATTATTTATGAACAACATTTGTTATTTATGAATAACGTGAAGATATATTAATTTTATCTCTGCAAAATGCATTTTTTTAATGAGGCTAATTAAGGCATTACAAAATAAAATACTGAAATTGTAGAAAAAAATATTCTTTCTTCAGAGGCGGTTATGGTAGGTGACCACTCGGACCAATAAAAAAAAGAGATGGTTCAACTATTTTTGTTAGTAAGATGCCTAATTACAGACACGCAAAGTGGTATAAATTAATTCATCCATTATTCCACTAATTGAAAAAATCTCTTTTGTAAACAGAGCACTAACCGGAAACTATTATTTCTACCTCGGCTAGAACAATTCAATTTCATTAACAAACAAACTATGATCCATGTAGCCATTGTTTTTACACTATTCCACAAAGGGACATTGTGCTGTAATTAAAAGCACAAGTTTAGGGTGTTTATTATTATTTGAAATTCGTTACCTGCTCAGGTCGTACAAACTAAAAACTATTTAATTTCATTTATACTTCTTAAAACTGATTATGAATTGGTTTTAATTTAAACAACCATTTTTACTTTCCCGTACTTATATATGAAATATATAGAAAGCAGAAGTATTACTATCGTGAAAATTTTACTATTCGAGTTTTCAATGGAAATACACGTTTTAAGGTCCCTTGAGTCCTAATAACCAAGTCTCATAAAATGGTCTGTGTCTTTGTGTATGTGAACAGACTAACTTGCCTAAATTCTTCTTGTTAAAGTCCTTCAACTTGTTATATATGTAGTACATCACTGAGGAAATGCAATGTAAAATGTTATGATGAAAAGAACATTTTATTTGCGCATAACTCAAACAGTAGACATTTTAGGTAAATTTTTTAAAAAATCATATGAATAGTAATTAAATTATCTAAAAAAAAAAAAAAAATCATCGAAATCGGACCAGTATTAGCAAAGATACAGCGTATCAGACTAAACGGAAGTGCTAACATCATTGATTTTACAATTTTCTCGTAAACGGCTATAACGATTTTGATGAAACTTACCTAACGTCTTCTCCTTAAAGCCTTTAATATTTAACCCTTATATTTAGTACATCACCGAGAAAATGCAGGAAAAAAGGTCAAAATAAAATTATATTTGATTAATATATTAAAATAATATTAAAATATAAAATAATATTAAAAATTATATCGCGGACGACCAGGCTGTCACGGCGCGCGACAAGGGTGCAGCAGAGAGAATTATTAACAGCAGGCAAAGGATACTAGCGGAGATTGGTCTGGCTATAAACCCACAAAAAAGTGTGGGAATAGTGATGAACAAAGGAGAGCTTCAATCGACGACGCTATGCCTTGAGAGCAGGGATGTCATCGAAACTGCGCAAGCAGATGAAACCATCAAGTATTTAGGATGTACATTCTCGGGAGAACTGACATTTAACGAAGACGCGGTGACAAAATTAAATAGCAACCTCGATAAATTAGTGAGCTCTTGCTTGCTCAAACCGGAGCAGAAAGTCAACGTTGTCAACCAATATCTGTTCCCGGGACTTACATATCCTCTCCAGACTGCGCCCCTTACAAAGATACGCCCTGCGGTATTGGAGGGAATAGATATAAATATCCGCAGGAGCATTAAGGCCATCATCGGACTCCCCGCTAACACCTCAACGGCGATGTTATACGCACCGAGGAGGTATAGAGGATTAGGACTGATCCGCTGTCAATGGGAGGCTCCTTTACAGCATTGGTCCATTGCCCAGCGACTGTCTAATGTGCCGGATGCCCTGTTCCAGTCAACATTTAATTACGAAACGGAAATAGCTAAATGTGCAGAAATACTGAATGTTGATCAGGGCTACCGTAGTGTGAGAGTTCTACGACAGTCGCTGCGAGAAAATATGTTTGAAGAATCGACAAATTGCAGGTGGCAGGACGTTGGTGTTCGCCATTTCAAAGAGACTCCGAAAGCCAACAGATACATCTGCGAGAAGCAGGTTCTTTCGTGGTCGGAATGGTCCAACGTCTTGAAACTTAATATTAATTACGCACCCCTGCGTGGAGTACCAGGAGCCAGCGGACAGCAGAGAGAGGTTGGGTCCCTCTGTCGCAAATGCGGCAGAGAGTCTGAAACACCAGCCCATGTGCTGGGAAAATGCCCCAACAACTCCCTCCTCATAACACGCCGGTACCATAGAGTCAAGCATGAGTTAATAAGGCTCCTCAGAGAAAAGGACTTCGCCTGCTTTGACGAGGTGTATTGTATTGATACGGACGGATCCGCGAGGTATGCTGATATTGTCGCATTCCCTAGGACCGGAAAGACAGCATTGGTCCTGGATCCGACCGTAAGATTTGAGGGAAATGATCCTAATCAGGCAGGTGGAGTGGAAAGGGAAAAAAAAGACATCTATGATAAATGTATCCCTTTCCTAAAAGAAAATTCCGCGAGACCTTCGGAGAGAGAGAGTTCACCGTGAGAGGCCTCTGGTTTGGGTCTCGCGGAACAATACCGAATAGAACGGGTAGCTTTTTGGAAGACCTAGGTGCTAATGCTGGGGATATTGCGGTGTTGGCCGAAAACATTATTCTGGACTCCCTAGGGATTATCCACCATCACCTGCATGGTAGGTAGATGGGTCTATTTATCATTTGGGATTGTTTGTATTTGTATATATATTTATTTATTTTCCTGTTATGTTGATCTATATATGTGTGTGTTCGGACATTGATGGTTGATTAGTTTCATAAATTTTCAAATTGTCTAGAGTTTATATACTGGATTAAGAAGGGGTTGATTGTTAACTGGAAGGGAGAATTATGGAGAGGTGAGAAGGTAGTTGGATGGATGAAAATAAATAAGGGATAGAAAAAGAAAAAGAAAATGGTGTGTAATCGAATACAAACGAAAAGTCTATGAAATATGTGTATGAATGAAAAAAAAAAGAAGAAATAAATGTAAAATTGTGTATATATAAATATTTTATCCACTATGGATTGATTAGTATGCTGTGTATTATAGCAACCCAATGTAATTGTGCAGCACTGATTTTTAATAAATCATTTCTCTCTCTCTCTCCCTAACTCAGAACATATACATTTTATAGTAAATTATGTGACCGAATCTCCTCTCAGCAAGCCACCAAACAGTTGTCAACAATACGCTCTGTAATAATGCAATGTAATAATATAAGAATAGAAATTAACTTAATAAATACAATTGCAAACAAATAAATACAACTTTTCGCTATTGGTACCTCCCCGAAAGTCTTCTTGCAATAGATTTAGTTAGGCTAAACTATATTTCTTAAAGAGAATTTTGTCTACGTTAAGTTGTTTCAATTAGAACTTAATTACTTTGAATATTATTTGAGCGATCTCTTCCTATTCAACAAAAAACATGACTTATTTAAAAAACATAAAACATAAATTTCCTGTTTTTTCTGAGTGGAATTAGGACCACGGGTCCACCTGAACTTGTTTGCTCCTCTTAAGGTCTGCTATCATCTCTTTAAATATTGCTGGGAGTGACGGGACACGTTGTAATAAAATTAGTAATAGCATCTAGACTTTTGACTATATCGTCGTGTGAGTGATCTCATTCGACTAAAAAAAAAAAAAACCTATAAGAAACAATACCTCACTCGACCTAAATTGTGCAAATAAGTTTGCGAATACCCTCTCTCCACCCATTTCGACCCCTCCAGACGGGGTTGGTTCCTCCAACGAGTTGGGCGGACTTCTGCAAATCTCGATTCCTACTACCAAGACGAAGTTATAACCAAAGTTTCACGAATACATAAATTTTGTTGTTTATTTGGTCAATTTGGATTTATTTTTCCTGTAGGTACTAATAACATTGTCAGCTGAACCAGTTAGGTGTCAGGTGAGAGTTATCAAAGTTTGTTAAATAGATTCTTCTTTTCTACCAATTATTATGAAGGTATTAATAAACAATTTAAACCATATTGTATCATTTACCGTACCATTTATGACCGAATTCTTTACTTTTCTAATCATCCAAATGGAGCAACTTCTATCAATATAGCTACCACATAAGAGAGGTAGAAGAATAGCGAAAATATTTATTTCTAGATCTCACTTGATATTCAAGTTTGAGGATCCCTTGAGTATAAA
This sequence comes from Rhaphigaster nebulosa, assembly GCA_948150685.1. Classification (NCBI taxonomy): domain Eukaryota; kingdom Metazoa; phylum Arthropoda; class Insecta; order Hemiptera; family Pentatomidae; genus Rhaphigaster; species Rhaphigaster nebulosa. The sequence goes on from OX411309.1 coordinate 40,192,718, forward strand.
AAAGCGATTAAAAAAACATTTTCTTTCGTCGAGATTGTCCCGTAACGACTCGCCGAATTTTCATCGAAATTACTCCATTGGGGAGGAAATTGTTTTTTATATTTTGCGAGAAAAACCTTACATAAAAATATCGTTTCTATAATTAAAAAAAAATATCACAACATAAATATAAGGTAAAGGTACCTACCACATTCGATTTGAAGTTATTTTTCACATATGATCTGGTCCTGACTAAGAATTTATTTGAGCTAAGGGCTCTGGGAAAGAAGCTATAATATGGCTTCACTGTGAGGAGGTAGAAGTGTTTAATTTTTAAAATATCTCGGAGAACTATTAAATAAAAACCATAACCATATTGAGTTCTTCTTCATACAGATTGTGGTAGATTTTTACCGGCAAAATTCTTTTATAAAGAACAGTAGTTCACAAACGGTGGTCCGTGGACCACATGTGGGCCGCCAGTCACCTAGAGGTCCGCAGGAGGGTCTGACAGCACCCTTTTGTATCTTTTAAGTAAGGACTGTTTTATTGTCTACATCTCCTGAGTTCTGAGTGCTAAAAGTTATAACAGATAAATGCGCTATTTATCCCAAGGCGGAGGTGGTCTGCAGAAGGTTCAATTCCTGGTTTAGTGGTCCGCAGACCTCTAAGGGTTGGGAATCACGGAAATAGAGGGACAAAAAGTAATATTCGTAACATTCTTACAGAAATACCTCTTGTTTCTCTTCTAAATTTTATAGGAGGGGTTCTTAAACCAGTGCAATCAGAGGACTACCTCATGAATAACACTTTTTGGCGGATCCCATCCCAACTCTAGGCATCCTTCTATACCATCATGCAACTGATTACGAAGCTAGGAATTTAAATTTTTACTAATTATTGTTTAGTTATAACTGGGGCAGTAACAACAAATACAAAAAGTCTTTGTACAATGTCTAACATGTAGGATTTTTATTAAATGAGTCATTTGAATAAAAGCGAAAAGTTGGGGACATATAACAAACCCCCTTATATTGCTTAATATAAATAGTATAGTATATGTTAGTATAAAGTAATATATTTAGGGTTTATTATATCAATCAATATAAAATAGAGCAATTAAACAATTAGATATAATAAATTCATAATAGAGGGAGAAGATAGGGGACGACCAATTGTCTCCCTGTTAACGGGGCGGTGGCTGATGTGTCAGCCCTTAACTAAGAAAGATGACACACGAGACAGGAAAATATAGGAACATGGAAGATAACAGAAGATAATTATCATTGCTAACCTAGATTTAAAATAAATAAAAACAATATCTATCATAAAATTAACTCAAAAATATTTTGAAAAATCTTCCATTCCGATATACACTGTCAATAAGACAGTATCGCTGAAACTGTATTTTATTTTCACGGATTTATTATTGAAGTTTCTCTTGATAAAGATATTTCATCCGAGTAATTTTAAATAAATGATAAAATAAGGCTTTAGAATAATATTTTATATTTTCAAATAACAGAATATGCTATTTTTATATGTGATGCTTTCCCCCCCGCATTATAATATTCATTAATTTTTTTTTTACTATTATTTTCAGTCAGTAGTAATCCTGTAAAAGAGTTAATTGAAAAGATTGCACGTTACATACCTTTAAGCATACTACATTTGTATAATGCATAATAAAATAATTCGGTTTCTAAACTTTGAAATAGAATTACAACCCCTAAATATGACTAAACATAAATTTTCTAATATACCAAATAGTTTTGCTTATGAATTTTCCTATCCCTTCTTTATCTATATTTTAACATTTCTTAGTCGACAGCCAGTGAAGAATTTAAATATTGTGACCACTATTGTTAATTTTTATTGCGACCAAAAAAAAAATTAACATAGATGTAGAAGATTTTCAACACCGAATATGAAAAAAAAAAAATGAATCGTTTAGACATTTATTTAGTTAGCTCACGAACAGTTAATAATAAAGAATAAAAAAATAAATAAATACACAAAAAATAAAATAAAAGACTTTGTCACCGAATCATTATGGTTTGTAGGAAAATAAAGCCTAACCTTTTGTTTTCAAATCCATGCTTATCTCTTCAATAATATATTTTCAAAACGCAAGATTTTCTTAGATAAATCAAGGTCCACACGTTTTCAATACAGTATATTACAAAATGACTAAAAAAAAAATCTATTTTCAATCCAAAATGAAATCACTCACACTCTTTATGGTAATATAAAAAAATTGTCACAATACAAATTAGACTATTATAGTTGAAGAGCTTAGGGTAAAAATGTGACAAGCCACAGTTTAAAAGAGAATGAGTGTTTTGTGCAAAACACTTCTTTCTTTCTCTATAGAACTCTTTATTATGCTAGTTTGGGTACATTCCATCTCATAATCTGAAAAAAATCTACTATCTCATAGAAAGTACCCAAAATAACGAAGTAACGTTTTGCACCAAATACTCATTTTCGTCAAGATTGTGGCTTGTCACATTCTTGCCCTAAGGCCTTTAATTTTAAAACAAATAAAACTTACCTAAAATAATGAAAAAAGTTCTTACCTGAAACAAAAAAATATATATACTAGTAGGAAATAAGAGGCAATCCACCTTCATAATTAAAAATATGATGTTCGATAGTAACTTAGTGACAAATAATTAACGTAAAACGCTGGTACGATTAAATAGCGTTCTACCTCCACTACCTCAAATAATCATTCATTTTATTTTATTTTTTGTATCTAGTTCCTTTTTTATAAGTATGCGTCACAATTATAAAAATAAGCCAATAAACTTTGATATCGTACAAAAAGTTCAATTACTATTCCAAAATTCTAAATAAAAATAAATATTTTTCAATTCTACTTTTTTAAATAATATTTTATGACTTTGATAAACCTGTTTCATGAGAAATGCATCTTGATTTTGCTTTCTTTTTTTTTTAATTTTTAGGTTGTTGTATTTTTTTGCTACCTAATAAAAAGACCGGTACAACTAAAAAAATTTCGATTTTTGTGTATTCATACTCAAAAAGATGTTTATTTTATTATAATAAGGAGAGCAACAATTTTTTTTTATCATATCATCGTTTTTCGAGCAGTTGTTACAGTCTAGAACTAATGAAACCTCCCTCGATGTTTTGAAAAAGTTCTTTTGATATAATTGCTTAAGAAACTGTATATGAAAGGTTCTTCTGATAAAAGTTCTTGTTGAACTCTTAAACTAAAACTTTTTGAAATAGTTCAATAACTGTTTAAACGCATCTATATAATAAAAAGCTTGGGTACATAGGCAGGTGGGTAGTTCCTTAGGTCAATGTTCATTAATTTTTTATTCTTATTTTTCATTATGGGGAAGGGGTGAGGGGAAAAAAAGTTTATAACTTCATTTATTACTTTTCATATTTGATGGGGGTAATCGTTTTTTTTTTTAAATAGGAGATATTATCTTTATAGTCATTGCAAGTATTTCATTATATTTGTGTAACTATTGTTTGCTGCTATCGGATTTCTATGTTTTTTTAACTAATTAGTTGCGTATTTTACATAACATAAACATAACCTAAAATAATGTTTCTAATACAAAAATTTCCTAAGGCAAGTTACCTTCAAGCAACAAAAAGGGTTAAATAAATTATAAATACATTTGTAAGGAAACCTATAATAATCAGCAGAAATTGGATAAAATCTTCAAGCGCCATTTTCTCAAAAGTACAACTTTCGGAGTTAAGTCGGTTTTTCTCCAAACTAGCGATATGATATAAAATTTAAAAAAAATTTAAACAAAACTGTCACAAGTCAAAAAAATTAAGACCTTATGATTGAACGATAAAATCGCATCTGCATCAACGCCAGAGGGTATAGACATCGATTGTGAGAGCGATCGCCGATTATGGAGACTATTGGTTGATTGGGTTGATTTAGAAAGAAATGTATACCTCTGTATGTAGCAACTCAATATATTTAGGTAGCATAACTTAGAAATAATGTATTTGGCTCCCTTCATAAATAATACCTTTGCAACTATGTCACCACGGAACTGCCAAATTTGATGTATTGGTATCTTCTCGAATTACATGATCGTGGAATCTTGATTTAATTGTTTTGCAGTATCAAAAGATCACTGGACGATTAGCTTTAGAATTATAGATAAGAAGCTTGTTTCTTAATTCAAATAAAGATTTATAGTACCCATGACGATAAAATTAAGACAGCTCAATATAAACCATAAAAAAACTGTTTATGTACGAATTTATAAGTTATTCACTCCAACTATCCAGGAATTTCTAATTTGATCACTACCACTAAGCTCTAATAGTATCGATGGAATGTTCATTCCGAAACTTGGTGAGTGGAAACCAGTGGAGGCCAGTCCGGATTCGATCGGAAACCTGTAATATTGTTGAAGGGATGGCAACCCCCGCAGACTAACACTAACAACACGGAGGACAAAGATAGAGGAGCGATCGGATATTATAAAGGTACGTATGTAAATGTGGAAGAGCGGATACTATAATAAATGTAGAGAGACAAAGCAGCCGCCGACAGTACAAAAAGTGGCTCACGGAGAGAGAACGGTATGCGAGGGCCGGCCCCTGAGGAATGCGGGGAGTGGGGGCCTTCTCTGAAAACCGTCTCCGCTCCGTCCTCCGGTCCTAGTTCCAAATACCTACTCTCCTTCTTCACCGCCAGCTCTTGTCTGTCTATACTTTGTAGCCACATATCCAAATATTTATAGGGAAAATCAAAGTAAAAACCGTGGGTCAATATTCCTCGAGGAAGATCTAAGCTTTAAGAATAGCATGTTGCACTATGGCGCTATCATACCCGCTGAGGGTAATAATAAAATTCAACGAGCTCGGAGGTTCGATGCCGATATCACCATTATACATTTCTCCAAATGGATGAATATTGATGATATATAGTATATTAAAATAAAAATCTAGAGTTAGAAATGACACAATCCTCACACCTACGAGCGAGTTAGACCTCAGTTCAACGCTCATTACCTTTATTAATAAATATTCCGTTATCCAAACAACTTAAGAAAGAAGCCTGTTTCAGTCACTGAGATACTATTAATTCAAAAATATTTAGGAGGTTCAGGTCACGCACTGCTGTGTTGGGTAGTCTACTGAATTCGCGTGTCGACTCACTCTTCTTTCAAATATTTAATACTTTATTTTCTGAAACATTAAAGCGTTGTTTTTTCCTTAAAATAAGTGGCCACGTTTCATAGTGGCAAATAAAAGTGGCAAGTATAATGGTTGCGTAAATGTTCACTGATGTTTTAGGACAGTGTAAAGACGAAATGATTAAGCTAGCGGCAGAGAAATAATAACAAGTATTCCTTCTCTTGTTTTTATGTTCTCTTGAATTTGATTTTATTTATTAATTTCATTAATTATTTTTTAATCAGATTGGTGGTGGTGGTGAGGGTGTAACTGTATATGATTATCCGCAGCATTAATTTCGGTAAGTCATAATAATTAGATCGTAAAAATATTCAATATTATCAGAACTGAGTTTAGAGAGGAACAGTATTGAACTAAAACGTTGATTAAATTATTCTTTGTTCTAAGTTAATTAGTTAATAAGTTAGTTAATAAGTTTCCTTCAGTCCTATTAAGTTATTAAAAAAAAGTAAAATTTCATCAGAATTCCACGGCACTTTGATCATGATTAATCATGTTCAGCTGATTCCTGTTGATTTGGGCTCGAGCGCCTTCTATCAAGCACCAATGGCTTGCAATATCAGTGTGAGAACTTTTTCCTCCAAGCGTGATGGGAAAAATCTGTGTTCAAGATGATTTATTTTACTTGATTTAATAAATCAATAAATTTTAATATTAATTTTTCATTATTCTTGCTTCTCTTTATTTATTTTTCCTACATGCTACAAAATAATTTTATGTAGTTCAAAAGTCTTTAAGAATAATTACAGTGTTCAAACTTCAGGTACATTTCTTTTTATACTTCCAAAAGCGGACTTGTCAATTAACTTGTAGTAATCGTTATTATAGAAAAACATATAGTTTACATCAATGCAGTGGCTTAATTATGAAGTAGGTGAAGGGATAAGTGTTGATTAAACGAAAATGTGGAGGAAGATTGACGTATAGAGGCGAGAAAAGGATTCCAAAAGTTCGTATGACAAAGGATCCGTAGCTCGAATGACGAAGGATTTGCTGAAGGAAGCAGTTCTAGAAGAGGGGTCAATCTTGGGGGGCCAAAAAGCAAGTCAATTTTGTTGCAGAGAGTGAATAGAGGAAGGTAGAGTGAGACGATTCTAAGGGACTAGGAAAAGAAAGACACCAAGAAGATATCAGCGTCGGAAAGTATGATAAAGTAAGTTGAAAATAAACTGCCACAGAATCCTCTTTCAAGGCTGAAATGATAAGAAACAGCCATTTAAACATTTACTAGACAAAAATCAGTTTTGTAATTAAGCTTTAAACCTCCACAAAACTATCGAATTCCAAAATCTAATCCTTATAGCCCAAAATCCTATGTAAAATGCCCAATCCTCCCTAATTTCTGCAATTAAATAAATATCTCGTATATTTCTGTTTTCGCCGGAAACAGATCCTTAGCCTTTCATTATAAACCCTCAATCCCAAAAGTTTCTAAACCTCCATCCCGATCGATTCCGAGGAGTCAGAAAAAGGCAAAGTCTGAAACTTTGAAAAGGTAAATCATTGAACGGATACCAATGTGTAGTTTCCCTTCCAAAAATATTTGACTAAAATCGAATAAAATTCTAATTTAAAACTAAAACAAACTGTTTTAATTTAACATTTTCAACGAAAACTAACTAAAGCTTACAATCCATTAGTTTGTGAATGCACAAGAAAAGATTAGAATCCAAACCACAGATTTTCTAAAACCAGGTGAAAGGAATGAAACCCAATTAGGACTGGGACGAACTTGGGGGTCGATTCTAAAGGACAGGTAAAGAAAACTAACCCAAACCGGGATTAGAACCTGGTAATATCAAAAGAAAGTATATTCCATTATTGTAAAAAAGTATGCCGTGCAATGAACAGACAATCAGGGATATGCAATATTACTTTTGCTATTGAACGGATCATTGATACGTCAAAAACTTAAATCTCTAATGCAAAGGGATCACGTTTTTTCTTATTGATGGTGGTGCATTATTAACATTTCAGAAAAACTTTAGTAAATACAACGATAGTACCTAACAACATCGATACTGGAGCTTGAACATCAATATTAACAAGATGTTTACTAGAGTAGGAATATGGCTTTTGATTTCAGATGCCAAACATAAAAATCATACCTCAGCTTTGATTCATTTCATAGAGAAAAAGAGTTCAATCCCGGTAAATAAGGTATTTCGATCACTATTGTTCTTCCAATTAATTTTTTTTTTTTTTAAATTTTCCTCTAATACTTCTACCATTTGCCAGATTCCATTTAAAAATATAAAAAATATTTTCCTCAATGAAATAAAATCGTAATTGATGATATTAAATAAAATTACAAATGTACTATAACTTAAAACAAAAAAAGCAAAATGTAATAATACATACAAAATAACATTATAAAAGATTATCATTACATCTTTTTTAAATTCTTGTAGTATTTTATGAAAATATTAGGCTCGTACGAGCCTAATCTAATGGTTTTAATAGTGACACAGAACATATAAGAACCACTCTATTTTATAAGGAGATGCCATTATTTCCCATCGAGATGGACATGACAAAGTGATAAAGAAGGACAGAGCAGAGGGAGGCCGCTCCTAAAACACACTGTCGGAACAATGAGACAATGGATCAAAGGCAGCGGTGGCGATAATCAACACCTAACCACCCTCCGCCCGCGGGACAATAGGTCCCCAGTCCCCACAGGTATTCCGGGACTTCCCCTCCCCGAGGCTCGGTAGGCCCCGGGATCCGTGGGACCATCAGGGTATAGCAGTGAGCTATAGAAAACAGAGTTCTATGGTTCTTCAAGAGATACTTCAATGAAATAATTGCATCTAAAAAAAATAAAATTGTATTTACAAATTGCAATTGAAAGTCATAATATTTTTAGGGGAATGTCCAATTCATGCTAGCATCACAGTTGGAAGAGTTTGACAATGAAATTTCCCAACACAAGTCTTCTTACAATGTTTGAATATTTTCATAAATACTAGCTGACATTGAATTTACAACATTCTCCTTAAATGCCAATATGCTGAAAGACACTGAAAACCTAGTGAAATAAGAAGAAATTTGGTATTTCATTCATCCTTGTTAAGTGTCCGACAGTCTGGAAAGAGGCATATAGTCGAAGGCATCAGGCTCTTTCTGTAGAATGAACAGTTCCATATCCATACTCCTTCACCATTCAACTTCACCATTTAACTTATGTCAATGCCCATATCTCAGATCCATACGTTAGCATATAGTTATGTACAATAGGACCTTCGCAACCCGCTAAATCAGTCAACTTCTGAGATGTGTTCGGAGTTCTAAAAAACAACCATTGATCAAAGTTTTAAAGTTTCCAACTAGCAACAATCAGACCACAGTTGACCTTCATTGGATACGAAATTTCCTCTGCGCAAGATTGGATTAAACTTCTCGATCCTCTTGCTTACATACGCATTAAAATATTTTACATACATGGACATACCATATACAATATTTTGTTGAGTTTAACAAACGTTTCGTGTCTAAGTATAAAATCGATGAGTTGAATTAGCCACAGTTAATTCTAAATTCCTTAAATTTGCGCATTTTTATTGAAATATTTTAAATTTAATTTGCTTTGATTATTAATGATTAATTTTATTTTGCACAACCATAACCCTCTTTCGCGAGTATAAAAGAGGATTCGATGTAACAACTTGTCAATTATTAATTAATTATGTTAGTCAATAAAAATTTTATATGAACTGACACTGGTGAGGAATGATATAGCGGCTATCGAAGTTTTTATGTCATATTTTTGAACGAAGCAGCATATTTTTAAAGTATAAATGAGTTATTGCCTACTAACTAAATTCACTAATTCAGAAATAAGTTAATAAAGAATAGGAGTTAATGAGGCCAAGAGGACTAAGCGGAGTAGCCACAAGGATGAGAGGGCCCTTAGATTAGAGGCCAGGGAGTTGACGGGGCAATCAAGTAAAGGGACCAAGACATCTGACATGCCCTATTTTGTCGGAGCTCGTCTTGATAACTCTATCCTCCGGAGGGAATGGGGCTGCCAACCTCAAGGCAAACAATATCAAACCGGGCCATCCTACAATAGGCGAGCTCTACAGTCTCACTATTCAATTATTTAAAAGGAAATTTTAAACCAAATAGTTTTAGTTTTTACAAATTTACGGCGTAGTCTACAATATAGTTAAGAAACAATGAGGTCGTTCATTTCGTGCTCAATTTTCCAGAGATGTAAATAAAGTATTAATGTAATATGACAATATTACCAATCAAATTGCTGATTGTAGGATATTTGATGACTACTTCAATACCTCTAAATATTTCCAACATCAACAGCAATATCAACAGATTTGCTTGAAACAAAAGTTAGCCTGAGAGTTTTAAACCCTGTGTCATAGGTAACATAGCAAACCTTCAGGAAGAGATGAAGTAGTCCAGGATAGTTTTAAGAATAGGCCACACAAGACACGCGAATGAATAAACTGAACAGAAGTAAACTGTCGCCTGATTTGCGAGAAAACATTCATGAAGTTTTGGCCTTCATAGATACTGTGAGGTAGATGTTATTGCTGTCAGTCTCGATAAAATCATGGTATAATTCGATTTCCAAAGGAATTTATTAAATGCAAAGTAACTGTAGTTATTTATAGATTATAGGAGCTATGCATAAGGTAAATACAAATCGCTCTCCAGCACTTGCAATTACTTATTTTTTTTCGATTGAAGATTATTGAATACAGGAACAATATCTTCCAAATCTTTCATTTTGTTAAGTTAACTTATTGTTTGTGATTTGCGATTGAATCAAAATTGGCAAACTTGAACTTCGACGAACCAACGTCCAAGTTTGCTAATTTTTATTGAGTTTTGCATTATTTAGGCTATATTTTTCGATTATGACTATCGTAAACAACTTAAAATGGTAATGAATTATGCAACACTTGAAATATAAAGATTGGTCACTATCCACAACAAGCAATACAGTGCGATCTGAAACTTCTTTTTGCATTCCTGTAAAATTAAAAAAAAAATGTTACTAACGAATGTTATTAAGAACCTCACTACTACAAAACACAGAACCGAACTTTGGAAGGTAGAAGGAACACTTGCTCCAAGCAGCAGAATTTAGAAGGTGACAAATTTCGAGCAAGTAAAACATATTCGTTCCTCCTATTCGATTGTTTTGTCCTTATTTCGTGGGTTAATGTTATGAGATGATGGTATTTATTTCTAAATGTAAAATACTGTTATAACAGTTGACTTTTATAGAGAAGGAGGGGAGGGTGGAAGAAGAGCTACAAAATTAAGCTTGTCCCCTCCGAAACCAATTCTAGTTCCGGCTCTTGCAAAGCATATCAAGGAAGCCAACCGACCAAGACAAAACCGTGGTTGTGAAAATAAATAAAACGAAAACAAAAAAATTGATAAATATTTTTTTTTTTTTTAAAGCTAAAATATAGAACAAAATTTAATGTCCATTGTCTGGATTAAGAAAAGTAATAAAAAGGTCCGAAATTGAAGTAGATATAGATGTACCCTACAAAGGCTAGCATAACCCAAGTCGTTGAAAAGCCTATGCATTAAAAAATAAACCGCTTCTTATTGGGAAAAAAAAGAAAAGTTAGATGGGATAAAGTATATATTTAATTTCAAAACTTTTTTTTAAATTTCGGCAAAAACTTCGATTAAAAAATGCTGAACTAAAAAAAAGACTGCTAAACAATAATTTAAGTTGCGTTTGAGGCTCATTGTACAAAAATCAAAACCGGGATATAATTGTACAGAGAATGGAAATAGTGCAAGAAGGCCTCTTTAATGTTCAGTTCCTTATCAGTCTTCATGAAGTATTTAATGGGGCATTGAGTTATGAAGCATGGTCTTGTTATCACAGTCCTGCCATAGGATTTCTGTGATCATCCATAATGGTGCAAAAGAATATCGGATCCATTTGTATTAATAAATATAAAAAAATAAATATTGCAATGGGTTAAATTTAATTCATACACATTGACCTTTTAACATAATTAATCTTCTAGGATATCCAACGACGTGGTATTAATTCCTTCCATGAAGTAGGGACTGCTTCATATTCAGGTCTCCGAAGGAGGGTAGCACCTGATAGACTTTGAATATGGCCGTGGCATCGACATATTCGCAGAACTATGGGTCTGTATTCCTTTCGGCGTCCTGACATGAATCTTTGAGCTGAACTTGTCTTGAGCGGACTCTTTCTAAATTACCAAGTAGTCATTAATACGGTCAATCCCTTTTTTACTCATGGTGATCATCCTTTGTAGGATTATGAGACAAGTCTTAGTAGCATAAGAGCGAATAAGAGTAATGAATTTCTTAAGATGGCTTTCTTATTTATGTAATATCTATAATTATTAAATAAGCAATAACAATAATATGGCATATCTATACCATATTAAATGTAAAACATCATGGTTAGAGGTGCGGCGGTCACAATAAAAAATAAAATAAAGGTTTAGGAAACCCGAAGGCAATCGCCTCCATACTCAGCTCCTCTAATTACTTTTTAGTGGTTCGTTCTTAACTAATCCCCACAAACTTCACATGCTCATTTCAACCTTCACGATTCTATAATCTCAATTATACTAACAGGCAGCAGTTCACGCCATTCGGGATCCTATAATCTTTTAAATTCTTAGGTGAACTCATCCTTTTTCGGTCCAAACATCCACGCAAAACTTTATTTTCGAACACTTTAAAGTTTTTCATTCACTTAATGTAAACGGCCAAGTTTCGCATCCGTAAATAGTATCCGTAAAGAACTGTAAAAAGCAGCTTTGTAAATGTTAACTTAAAAACAAAATACACAGTAAATAAATTGTTACAATTTATTGGGTTATACTCGTAGTTTTTATCATGTTTAATACAGGAACGTTAGTCCAACAATTAATTGGGGAGAGAGGGAGAAAATCTAAAATTTCCATACATTTTTGACCGGATTCCGCAACCATAATTCCCTTTCTTCCATTGGTGAGAGGTCAAATGCCTCTCCTCAAATCTCAATCCTTTCATTAATCATCACACACTCCTTAAATCCATATTTCCTGAGACCTCTCCGCTCCTTAAATCAATTCAGAAATCAGAGAGTAAATGAGAAGAAGAGATGCTGCGAGAAGACGAGTGCGTCGACTCGAATTCCAAAGCACTACTCCTTTAAATCCCACCGAAACAACGCAAACATCCTTACGCCGCGCTAAGGCGCAATACTTTCATAATATTTTATCCCAAGTACCCAATCCTGATTACAAATGTAAAATCCTTAAGAACCTCTCTGTTGTAAGCTCTAAAATTTTCTCACACTATCCAGTTGATCCGGGCGAGTAAAAGTCCTTTTTTGCTGACCCCCTTACTTCAACATCTTTATCTGACCTTCTACTTTACTCCTTCCCCGAACCTCCTTCTAATCCTGACCATTTGCACTTCCTCAATGCTTCTCTATCGCCCTTAAGTCCAGAACCAACGTCTATAGTCCGGACCTAGTTCCTGTCAAAATCATTAAACTTCGTCTTCTCGTCGTAATTCCTGTCCTCCTGCACATGTATAATTTTTTCATTTAAAATTCCATGTTTTCCAAAGCCTGAAAAATACTCCTGGTTAGCCCATTGAGCAAAGTTTCTCCCTTAGCCTCCGCCTTCAGGCCTTATTATTTTACCAAAGCCACTGGAAAGATTAGTCCTTTATCAGCTTAATAACTTCCTTGAACAAAAACATCCGCACAATTCCACTCATATGCTGATGACTTCCAAATTTACGAACCGTTCCATTCTTTCTAGATGCTTGAGGAAATCCGAAAGTTACATGAGGACGTTGATAATATCAACTGATGGGTAGTAAAAAATGAATTGAGGCCAAATGTTGAAAAAAATCAAGGCTATCCTCATCGGCTCCAAGCACCGCTTCAAGTATTTTCCTTCCTATCCCTTACTTTAATTCAATATTCGACCCCTCCATTTTCACTCGATTGTAAAAAAACCTTGGAGTCACCTTCAAACAGCACCTCGCCTGGAATAACCATATTTCCCATATTTCCGAAAATCCATAATCGTCCTTAAAGAATTCCTAAGATTCCGTTCCACAAAATACTCGGTAGCTTCTAGTATTCTCTCTTGTTTTTTCCCACTTCGACTATAGTTGCTTGGTATACAGAGAGTTATCTGCTGGGAAAGAGGTGAGAATCACGAGACTTATGAACTGTTCCATTAGATTAATTTTCGGATGTCACATGCGAAGTGGTTTTTTCCTACTTTCCGACGACAATAAGACTCCTTGGTGTCTTTCTTTTCCAAGTCTTTGGAACTACAAAACCTCCCTACATCCTAGATCTCCTCAGCCTACGTTTCTCTCCAAACAAAAGATCTCCACCCATTGATTAATATATTCCCTCCTATAAAACTGATTCCTTCAGCAAAACCTTTCGCCATTCGACCTACATCCTTCAGGAATTCTTTACTGTTCTCTATTCACCGACCCTCCTCCACACTTTCCTTTAAGCAACACTTATACCTTCACCTACTCCATGACGAAACCACTGCATTGAAATAAAATGTGCTTATTTCTATAACAATTACAGCTTAATAATTCAAGAAGTGCATTAATCCTTAATGCATTAATCCAGACAAACGAATATAAATACTGTAAATTGTAACTATTCTTAGGGGACTTTACTCCCAGAATAAATTTATTTTTTCATTCATTCAGAATTTTCTTTTCTATTCAAAAACAACATTGGTTTTAAATTTTAGTATTCCCTCCGATGACGACGTCCCTGGTTTTGTACGATGCTAACTCCCTATTCTCACTCATAACTAATGCCCCCACCCCAGCCTTGGCTCTAACCAATATTATTTGTGATTTCAAATTCATCTAGTTTTACAATACTTCAAAAGGTTTATTATTTTAATTTGAATATCCTATTTATTTTCATCACATATTTGCCTCTATTTTTTTTAAATACCTACTAGAATATTTAAATAAATAATTCTCACATTTTATTTTCTCCAAAAATTATCGTTGTATATCTGCTCCTGCCGATATTTTAATTACGTATTGGCCTAGAAGACATAAATGCCCGGGGAGAGCGGAGAAGAGGTGCCATTGAGCTGGTGACAGCGGAGTCTAGAGATGAATGAAAGCGCTAGGACTGGGTTCAACGCCCTCCTCTACCACCACCGCTCTACCTTCCATATACACTTCTTCGGCATTTCGGGCTTCCCAGTTTCCTTAATGCTATTTAATTCGTCATTAAATATTTTACGATTTAATTTACATTTTAAACTATATTCGAAAAATATCATAAAAACGAAAGTATCGAAAAAAATTCGAGGTACGTAATGAACGGAGGGGAGAGGGCATGTCGACAGTCAATCTCACAGATGTTGTAAGTGCAAGTTTGGAATAAAAAAAAAAAAATTTAAGGTTCGGCCTTATTGATGTGATTATAACACTAGTTGAAAACAGGTATGTAATGTAGATTAGACATATTCTAATCCTCAGAGCTGTAATGACCAAATTGGTACTTACGTACTTGAACCACCATAATCGTGTATAATTTACTGAACATAAATTAACTGACTTATATGATAACGAACAACATTCCGCATGAATTTTTACAATTGAAGGAAATCAGAAACCCGTACAACCTAATCAACAAAAAAAAATTGAAAATTTAACATGAAAAGTTCATATAGTAACAGTTGTGAAAATAACTTGTTAGTTTGTTCTCAGCTCGCGGAATCCTAATCAAGGTCCAAATAGTTTTAAATTGCCGCAAACTGTGTCATTTGTCATTGAGTTATTAATTACTGAGATATCCTGTCAATCCCTCCTGACACTTGATAAGACAATCCTTCCCATATTCCCATATAAATATGCATCGCAAATTAAAAATGATTGCCGCCTCAAGGACCTCAAGAAATATATGACATATATATCAACACATACATATATATATATATATATATATATATATATATATATATATATATATATATATATATATATATATAAAAACAAAACATCAGAAACCCAAATTTCAAAGGGTTGCTTTTCTTCCCTCCATAAGTTTCGACGATCCCTACACTCTATATTTAATATCTTATTTTCTTCAGGATCAATTAAGGTCGTATGGTATATGGTAAGCTCAATAGAAAAATCGATGATAGATTTGCCTTCGGATCTCCGCATTAATCTCCCTGAGATTAATACGTAATTAGCTTCTGCGCCGAAATCAAGAGGCACAACCCTCTCTTCTGCAGATAATATTAGTTCCTTTCTGAACCGGACTATTCGAACAAAATATCTTCCTTTTATCTTTGCAACTCTCCAATTAAAATTATTCCAAAAATGAACCCAAACTGAGTAGTTTTGCTAAATAAAAATAACAAGCATTTCCCGCTTTTGACTTTTACTTCTAGTGGAAAATTTATGAGCCTTTAATCTATTTTTTATTTTTTCTTGAATTACATTTATTTTAGATCATATAGAGGCACTTCTCAAAGTATTTCTCCTAATATCTATCTATACCCCTAAAATTATCGCTAACCCCTAAAATTATATAATATAATTATTATAATTAATCAAATTTAAATATTTTTAGTAGCTGGCATAGATATATGTTGCGGTTTCATCCCATAATTCTAGGTTTCCAAAGTTCCCTGTTAAAGTTGTCTTCCTATTTCGGTCACCCACCTCTAGGTTCGAAGTTAGAAATTCTCATTTTCTTTTATATTCCCTGAATTGTATCTTAATGCTTGAGGAAAGAGGAGATTACGTCTCTTGGTCCAGTGTTTTATTTCGTCGATTTCCAGTTTTGGGTAAGTATATTGATAACTCGTTGTAAAAACATAACCAAATCCGTCGGAAATCATTTAAATATATTTTAAGCTGCAGTAAGTTTTTGTGATGACATACTGATATCGATATTTTTACAATAAACAACAATACAATATTTGTACAAATGTTTCCAGCAATTGATATATAATATCCTGCTCACAGAATATTTAAGTAGAGTTTTTTTTTTTAAAACATTTTTTAGTAAGCGAATAAATCTTTATATCCTTCCAGTCAATAGATCTGAGAGGTTATTGTGTCATGAGGAATTTCCTATTCTTAGATAGCAGCTTCCTTTCCCGATAGGAATTTCATCATTGATCAGTAAATATGGCCATTAATTATGAAATAGGGAAACGATTGAAGACAAACAAGAGTATTGGAAGCTTTATAGTTCAGTTTAACGATCTTGTTATGCATTCCGTCTATGAATTCAGTAGTTTACGCCCAGTTATTTTAATAATAATTCCACTCAAATTAAAGAATCGATGAAATGCAAAAACTATTTAAGTAGATCACATACTTTGACAAATTAGTTCCTAAAAATCTTTACAATACAAAAAAGAACTCTTGCTATTTCTGATATATTTTTTTTTAAATAAACAAAAGTAAATATGAAAAGATGCTTAAAAAATTCGTAGCCAATTTATAAAAATATTGTCATAGCACAAAGTAACGAAATTTATCCCAACCAATCGTATTCTCTGTATTATTAACAGCCTGCCTTTATTTACATAAATATCTATGGTTCATCGATACATAAATACAAAATCAAAACAAGTTACAAAATTTAATATAATTTTATATTAAAAAAAAAAACATATTAAAGAGTTTCGACCAATCCTGAACCAGTACGTAATGAAACAGCGAATCCCTTGGCATCTGGAATACCTTTAACATTTAAATACCTAACAGGTGACATTTAAATGACTGGATCCCGCAAACTTTTAAAGGGTTCCCACTCGGATGAAAATATTATTAGGGTATCCTCATGCTCACGTTTTATCGCTTAGTGATCATTATTATTAGTCATACATGTCCTGAGTCATATCTAATCACTCCTATGACTCATACCTTAGGGCATCATTATAGTTAAATTTAGAATACAAAATAATCTCTTCAACACAACAATTTTTATTTATTCGTTTAGTTTTTTTTTTTTTAATTATTCATTATTATTTTTACTTTCACATACCTATACCTATTAGAAATATATAGAAAGGGAAAGTATTGCGATCGTGAAAAATCTCGAATTCGAGTATTCAACAAAAAAACACATTTTTCGCTACAATTGACTTATTGTAAGTGCCACTGAATATTATCGTTGTTACATTTATTTTTTTTTCTCGGTTCTAACGATGTTGATTGAACTCGTTATATCAATGTACAATTAAATGGTCTTTAATATCAGCTAGGTTTTTTTATTGAAATAGTCTGAAAGCGCTCAATATGGCTTCTTCTAAAGTTTATGTTTATTTGAAATTATTAAACGTCACTCATTGTTAAAAGTAATAAAAATGGATAAATATTTGAAGGATTTGATAATTAACTAAAGGATAAAAAAGTATAAATACGTTTCCATAATGAAAACATATTTCCTGATATAAGGGAAGCAACATAAATACATGATATACGCTAAAGATTTTGAAAAAAAAAAAGAGGAGCTTCCTAACAAAAGTGGATATCTGCGTTTCCATTTTTGTTTGTAAAGTTACAGTAAACGAGTTCTGATAGGTATTCCAAAACTGTATGAATTCCACTCACGTCAAATGTGTTTTTTCTCCATTGAGAGTTAATTTTTCAAGCAAAAATGGAGCTGAGAATGATGGAAAAAGTAGTTTTTACTGTAACTTTACAAACAAAAGTGGAAACGCAGACGTCCACTTTTGATAGAAAGTTCATCAATTAACATCTAGCATATAAAGGGGAAGGAGAGTGTAGAAAAACGCATAAATCTAAGTGGTTGTTGCAGTTAACAATTTCTACTTTTATATTATTTAATGGAGACTAATGGTTTCTTCAGTAAATTAACCCCCGTTCATCCCCTGGAGAATCATCAATTGCTGGGCCCAATGCTTTGAATACCAGATATTTTTATATATATAAACATATTCGGTTTCCTCAAGCTCTTTTTAGAAAGAAGGAACCCTCGGTTTCCTCAAGCTCT
The DNA here is from genome assembly GCA_948150685.1 of Rhaphigaster nebulosa. NCBI lineage: Eukaryota > Metazoa > Arthropoda > Insecta > Hemiptera > Pentatomidae > Rhaphigaster > Rhaphigaster nebulosa. Next base: position 40,210,923 of record OX411309.1, read on the forward strand.
TTTTAGAAAGAAGGAACCCTCGGTTTCCTCAAGCTCTTTTTAGAAAGAAGGAACCCTCGGTTTCCTCAAGCTCTTTTTAGAAAGAAGGAACCCTCGGTTTCCTCAAGCTCTTTTTAGAAAGAAGGAACCCTTGCGAAATAGTATATAAAGAAGAACTAGAAATAGAAAAATATCAATAAAAGCGCCTAAAAATCATGTTAAAAAAATGCAAGATCTTAACACCTACTTCTGCTCTTGGGTTCATGGACTGTCTTCTTATAAACATCAAAAGTTCGCAATATGAAACCTACAGCTCTGAAAACTAGGCCTGACCTCAAGTGGATTCTGACCTAACCAAAAATAACCCAAAATGACGCCAAATGGCATCAGATGGCTTATATCAAGCGGTTTTTTGAAAAGTGTTCATCCACTAGTGTATATTCAATTATTGGTGCCACTACTCTTACTTATTTTGAGCTAGAGATTATTTAATCAGATTGATTAATTATACTAAATACAATTATAATAATATGAGATAGCTACGTAAATAATAGGTTCAGCTGATCTTAAGTTTACTAATTAGTAGTAGTCCAATTTTAATGTTTGCTCTCATTAAAATTTATAAACAATCGAAAGTAAAATATTTAGATTAAAAAATTTTGTTTATGCTATTTATGAAACAAAACAACGATTTGAGGACAGCACTCATTTAGCCGAGCTGTATGATGACGCTTATTTATAACTGATATCCTGGAGTGACCATTTCCTACTTAATGAAGAGGACAGTCATCGGTCAGTAATTCAGTCGTGGTAATTAAACGGACGAGACCCGGTCACGTAGCAGGAGACCACAGAATGCAAAATGTGGTTCGGCTATTCCTCCAGCATTCGAGATACCAACAGTTCGGAAATAATACCAGCACAACAGAAGGGTAAAATAAGACCACCATTTACATTTGTTAGGGAATAATAGAAGAATTTTATTATTTATGAGCGATAAATAAATAAGAACATGTGAACTTCTGGCCAAATATTGGTACAATGAAACCTCTCCTAACGGAGAGTTTTTAAATGTGCGGGCCTAAAAGAATAGGAATTCAGACCCCTCTGAAACGGACATCCCTCTAATGGACACGAAAAGCCAAATTTTAGTTACCGAGAGATAAATTTACCCTTCTAAACGGACACTTACACAATCTTGAAAATTAAGAATGCCATATTAAATAGATTTATGTTTTTATATAAATACAGTTTTCAGAAGGGCTTTATAAAAGCCCAATTTAGACATATTTTGTTAATTCTCCTTTTTCTGCAGAGGAGACTACATTTTAAGTTTCGAGATTTATTTTGGTTTTCTGTTCTTTATTTTTAATTGCTCTTTTTATAAGGTGCTGGCGTGTACTTTAGTATTGTTCTTTCTACATTTTACTTACTACTAATAACCTTACGCTAAGACATATATTTACAATATTCACATTTTAACATTTTCGGCGATTACTGCTTGTTGCCATCGCACTACAGCTGATGCTGGCGTTAATGTTCTGAAGAGTGGATTGGTGGTGGCTTGGAGGGAATCGAAGAATTTTATTTGCCTTCGTCGGATAAACTCCGGAACCGTGGGCAGGTCAAAGAAATCGTGCAGTATTAATTTCTTAATAAGTGCATACACTCCTTTTCAGCGGACACTAGATGATTTTGTGTAACTCCACGATAATGCGAGGGCACACACTGTTCGAGTCCCTTAGCTAAGCTGGAATTAGGATGCTGCGTTTTCCATCATGAACTCCAGATCTCAGACCAATAGAGCATGCTTGGGGTTGTGATGGGGAGATGTGAGAAAAACCGCCTGGTTCTCTCCAAGAACTCAAGATAGTCCTAAGAAAAGAGTTTAATAATTTAGCTCTACATAATTTTTTCAATACCTCGACGACAGAACGCAGTAATCAAGGCTAGAGGAGGAGTCACTGAGTACTGTGTTAGTGAACTGCTGTTGCATTTAACTTTTAATTTTAATTTTTATTAAAATTTTATTTTAACAGGCAAATAGCAATTTGTTTTTCTTTTTTCATTATTTGCTGTTTTATTATTCGTATCCCTTTGTTTCCTTTTTTTATTATGATGATATTCTTTTTCTTGTAATTATCCCAAACTAAAATATTCCATTAAACTTTTCAAAATGATCATTTTAATGATAATTCCAAGTGATGCTGTACTTGTGGCCAGTAGTTTAGTAGAGTGTCCACTAAAGAGATTTCACCGCTGTTACTTCTATGTTTTGCTTATGAGGAACTAGGTCTTAATATTAAGCAAAAATATGGTATATCAGGCAGCAAAACGCCCATTTTCGGTTTCTTAACCTTTACTAGAAGATACCAAATGCCAAATCGACAATGAATAATGTCATATAATGTGGTCAGCATGCTTTCAGATTTTACAATGAAAACATGTTTAAAGATGCCTTCCAGAGGCAAAAAATAGTTGATTTGTGTAATTTGTCAGGAAATATAGATAATGCAAATTCATGACAATTTATCTTTATCTTTATCTTTATTTACCCAATCACTAATAAAGGTAGAAAGGAATGGAACGCGCTTGTAGATGACCTACACTCCTCTAAGAGTCAATGGAGATAATAAAAATAAAATAGTCACTAATGGATAATTTAAAGATTAGCATATTTCACTTTTAACTGGCATACTTTTCTGTGATATAGAAGAACAGAAATCTTGCTAACTTCTAAATTCAAAATAAATACATTTTACATAAGTTTTTTTTTAAAACCTTACGTTCTACGTTAATAGTAAATTAATGTATTATATATATATAGATATATATATATATATATATATATATATATATATATATATATATATATATATATATATATATGTTAATAAATTTGGTGATGTCTTGTAATAGTTTTATGATTTTTTGGTTGGCGGTAAGAGGTCCGTGAAAATTTGACGGATTACAATTTTCAGTCATTTGGATTGGTGGTTTATGGTCGGAACTCCATTAAAATAGTTTTAATTTTTTTAAATATATTGAAAATGTGGTTCATTTCAATATTGTATTCCCAATCTGGTACTTATAATCAATCTGATGAGAAAATTATAAACTATTTTGAAGGAAAAAATCATATTTTCTCTTTTTATGCACAATTTCATAAATGTTACAACCGACCATTTACCTCCTAGGCACAAATATATACCAGGAACAGATCGCCCATTTCCATAGGATACCCTCCCCGTCTTAAAGATTCCACGAAAGTAGGAATATTAAGCTTAATATGCATATATATATATATTAGAGAGTAACTTTTTCGATTTAAAATAATCCATTAACATAATTGAAATATTAAAATACACAGCACACCATTCATAATGGAGATGAAATTGCTCATAACTTTAAATATACATATTATCGCTAAGATATAGTAAATATTAGCAATAATGCAAGAATAATCAAAACCAGTATCAAATGATGACTAGCTATCAGAGCGGTCGGTTTCAAAATAGCAATGATCTGACCAAAGTAAATTATGACTCAAATCCATATAAAAAGATCTTTTGAATCCGAATAAAAATAGAAAAAGTTGCTTCGGCACAAACAGCGACTGAATACTCCATAAATTGTGAACATTAGTCACTCGGTTCCAAGTACTGCTGCTCAATATTTTTCCGCAGAAAAAATAAAAATAACATGTTTCCGTGATTTAAAAAAAAAAAAAGCCCAAGTTGTAGAGTTGGATTCTACTATAATTTCCTCAACCGAATTAAATTATAAAAATAAATTTAAAATATGATATACAACTCAAGCCGATTTGTTTTGTAAGCTTTTTAAGTTTATAACACTACTCATCGGAAAAAAATCATAAATTTGATTCATAACGCTGTTTTGTATTTTAATATGTTTATTAAGGTAGCTCGTTGTATCCTCACGAGGTAGAGGGCCCTGTTCTAGACCAAATCTGTTGAGGAAATAAATATCAGGGGTTGGATTCGAACTCATTATTAGAAATGGGCAAAGGATTTCGGGATTACAGATCAGAACCAGAGAAGGACAATACCGCGGTCACTTATCACGTGTCGAGGGGGTGAAGATTGTAAAAAGCTCTGACTCACCGCTCAGTCCAGTGATTCAGTTTATCAAGTTATAACTTGAATATCCAATTTTTCACATTCTGTAAAAAAAAACTGTTTAGAACCACCTGATTCATGAAAGGATCACTCAGAAATATACACAAAATATGGTCATAAGGGTATATTTAGTTTTTAAACTAGATAAAATATGGCGATGAAATATGTCGTCACAACGTTAAAGTGACTAATGCGAAAAACCGAATTTTTGGAATTGCTGAGTTCCATTAATTTACAAGAACCATATTTGCAAAACAAAATCTTGCAAACACCAATCTCGGGCTTTGAGAAGGTCTTGAGATAAAAAAAAATATATTCGCAATGGGGAAGTAAAAGTGAAAACGCATTTGTTACGATCTAAACTCTTCAATCACACATCACAAACCTCGAAGAATGGCGTCCAAAATAGAGGATTAAAATAAAATCTATAAATTAACTTATACCCTTCGTCGTAAACCTACGACATCCTGTCCCGATTAATAATATTCCACTTATTTCTATTAGAAGGATCCGCTTCCTAGGACTTCATTTCGACAAGTGACTTACTTGGAACTTAATATAAGTTGGACTGAAACAATAAACTCGTCATCTCAGACTTCTTCAATATTTAAAAGAGAAGAAACGCTTTAAACTCGCAACTTACTACAAAAAAAAAAATAACATGACTATAATCAGGGCTATTCAATCATAGCGAGTTAAGCTTTGGGGATCCACAAAAACACCGAATTTCTCCAGTATATAAATCTACAATATAAAATCCTTCGTAAAACCTTCAATAGTCCTTACTGCGTCACAAATAAAATCATTCATCGTGGCCTTCATGCACAGAAATATATAAATCGCTAATTACAAATCCACTAGTTTCTGCCCCAATCGATTCATAATAATCCTCCGAGGTACCCGTGGAAAGAAGGTGGTCTCGAGGTCTTCTAACATAGTCATTGGAGTGCTATCAATGAGTAGTATCTTCACAAGTCATTGTAATGTATTTTAATCAGACAACACATTTACTTATTGTTTTTGTTTTTTTAATACACTAATAAATATAAATCAATTAATTAATGAGAGCAAAGACGAAAAAAAAAAATTCTATGATATTGGAAGATTCCAAAACAAAGCACCGAGTCTCTCAAATAGCAGCGAATAACTAAGCTGGCAACGTTTCGCCAATTCAGGCATCATCAAGACAAAAATATATGATGTGGGCAACACATGACTTCCTTGTACGCCTATTAAATTATAAATCCGTGGCTCAAAAAGTGATACTGAATTTGGTTACTAGTTTCCGATTATTGACACTCGGCGTCCCGACATCCATCTATTGACACACACACACACACACACATAACGACACATTCTTGTTAATGGAGGTCTCATTCCGCTATTATATGTCGTTTTCCTTCAGTAGGTAACTAGTTTCCAAGATATTTCTCCATGTTCCGTGACAACAATAAAAAATGGGGAGGAAAACCAGTATTTTACAATCTATTTTAACACTTAAAACAAGTAATAAAAATGTTTAATTGGATTGGAAAGCAAATTGCGTTAGTAACTTTTATTACTGAAACATATGATTTCTCTTTTAATTTAAATATAATTTTTGATGTAAGCTTATTATGACCTTCAAGTAAAGTACCCTTTTCGGCTCACGAATTTTAACCAAAATCTATTAAATATATTTATATCGATATAAAAGTCCTATTTACCAAATTTGAGATGTTTTACATTATACTTTAATATAATTTTTGATGAGTCTAATATGACCTTCAAGTAAAGTACCGCTTCCGGTTTTCCAATTTAGACCAAAATCTAGTATGTTATTTAAATCAATATATAAATTATAAATACTAAATTTGAGAAGTTTTGTATAATATTTTAATATAATTTTTGATGGAAATCAATTATGACCTTCAAGTAAAATACCATTTCCGGTAATCAAGCAGTGGCCAAAAAGAGAGGTTCACAACTAGATTTCACAACAATCCTAAATACTAAATTGTAACTTTCTACAGCTAACCGTTTTTGAGTTATGCGAAATACGAACGTACGTACAGACGCCACGACGAAACTAGTCAAAATGGATATTTCCGTCGAAATCTGAAATTCGAAAATTTTCGCGATTACAATACTTCCCTAAGGAAGTAAAAAGATAAGATCACATAAATGCGGACCAGAGACAACACATCCAAATTCAACAATCTAAAAAAGACCAACCAAATAAGGATTGTACACGACTCCAGGCCAGTTAGTTATAAATAATATTCAGTAAATAATCAACTGCCTTAGAGTGAACTGCCTATCTCTATTTGGTCAATGTTTTTTACATTGTTGATGTGAGATGTGTTGCCTCTGATTTACTTAATCTTATCTTTTTTTGTCCTGATGAAACCTGCAATGGTGAAACGTTGACGAATTATTTATTTACTAGTATTTAAGAGACTTGAGGCTTCAGAATAAATATCTGATGTGGGCAACACATGACTTCCTTGTACGCCTATTAAATTATAAATCCGTGGCTCAAAAAGTGATACTGAATTTGGTTACTAGTTTCTGAAGATTGCAGTAAAAACGACACTCGGCGTCCCGTCATCCATCTATTGACAAACACACACACACACACAAACACACACTCTTGTCACTGGAGGTATCATTCCGTTATTATACGTCGTTTTCCTTCAGTAGGCAACTAGTTTCCAAGATATTTGAAGAAATATCTTGGAAACTAGTTGCATGAAGTGGATGCAAAAAAAATGGAACATGAAGTGTTCCATGACAACAGTAAAACTGTCAATATCACTGGATAAAGCATTAGAAATGGACAGTTTCGACATATTAAGCGGAAAAACCCACTTAACTAATATCTTATTCGCATGATGAAGACTTGTTGATCTCACAAATGGGGAGGAAAACTAGTATTTGAGACTCAATTTTAAAACTTAAAATAAGTAATAAAACGCTGCAAATTATTAAACAATTATTACACAACGCTACAAATTATTTCCACTTAGTAATCTTTCAAAAATTTCTATTCTGTCGAAGAAAAAAAATTAAGCAGTAGGCACCAAAGGGAAAGAAATTTGAAGCTTTTCACAAGATGATCGACGTGAGAGTGCTGAACTGGGAATGTTAATTTAAAAACTCTGTCAATGCAAGTAGGCTGTGATGTAAAATGATACAGAGGAAATATTTGATGTGCACTTCAGAAGGAAACAAAAAAAAAGGAAAGACTAAGGAAGCTAAAGGAAGTAAAGAGATAATCCAAGAAAGAATAAAACAGAGAGATACGAGGAAGTCAGAAGCCCAATAGATAAGTCAGGAAGCAGGATGACTAGCCGCCAGGAGAATCAGTCTCAGAAGTTCCTAACGCAATATCTCAGCTAATAATGGTCCGATTTAAACGATTTTTATTTCGTTTTGTAGGGAATTTCATTGACTTTCGTTTGATTACAATAAAAGCTCCAAAAATATGTATACGTATGCGAAATACGAACGTACGTACAGACGCCACGACGAAACTAGTCAAAATGAATTCAGGGATGGTCAAAATGGATATTTCCGTCGAAATCTGAAAACCGAAAATTTTCGCGATTACAATACTTCCTTTACTTCGTACAAGAAAGTAAAAAACAATCGACCAATAATATCCTGAATAAGTAAATAAAAATTAAAAACATATGATTTTTTAACTACTGTCGCAAAAATGATTAAAAAATCTAATGCGGTTTGCGCATCACACATCTTTCCCTTACAATCCTCTAATAATAATCCATTTTTTTAAAATAATTTAGAAGAGTTCACATAAGCCCTAGGTACTTGAAATATTCTCAGCGCCATATAATTCTTCACGTCTTCTCCACAAAAGTACAACTCAATAGTTTTTTAAACAATTGCATGACAATTTTTAGTTGGTCGAAAATGCATACTTTTTGAGGTATGCGCCATTAAAATTTCCTTTTCGTCATAACTGTTTTTCCAGCATTTTCTCGATATAGTACTTAATAAATAAATAGTTAGAGGGTTTTAAGGAAAAGACTTGAGGCAAGTTTCATCAAAATCTTTAAGAGCCGTTTTCGAAAAATTAAAAAAAAAAAAAGTATGAAGCCGATGGTATATTTCCGTATTTGACTTTAACATCCCAGACAGCCTCCTTAAATAGGTAATTTCAGATTTGAATAAGTTTTCGTTATTGAGCTAGGCTGTTCACATACACACACACACACACACACACCACACACACACAGACCATTTGCGAGACTTGGTTATTTGGACTCAGGGGACCGTAAAACGTGCATTACAGTTGAAACCTCGAAAATTAGGAATTGTTCACGATCGTAATACTCCCCCTTACTATATATTTCATAATAGATAAGGGAAACAATTATTTTTATTTTTTTAACATATTTATTCTTCTCTAAAACTATTGACTAGAACCCGATGAAAATCGGACGGCATCAAGCAGAAAGGAACCAACCCTCATTGCACGTCGAAAGTCGAAGTTAGATGACCTTAGAAAAATCTGGAAGCTTTCAAATAAGATTATTTTCTTTTTTGGCACAATTTTATTCTACATGAGAACATTGTCACTGAAAATATTAAGTAGGTTCTTTTTCATGAAATATAAACGTTGCATTCTATTTCCAATATTTTTTTCAACTTTGAATCTATGTTGAAGATACCTGAACCAAAATGTAGTTCTTTTCTGTTAAAAATAGTAAGCGCTCAAAACCAACTTAAACTCATTTTTGTGGCTGGTCCCTTTCGGCTCAATGCCGTTCGATTCCTGGGGTTATTTTGAAAAAAATCAAAATACCAAAATTATAAAAGGATTATATGAAAAACAAAATCTGGTGCTCGCACCATATATGTTTACTTAACACCTTATTTGAAATAAATTTTAAAGGCTTCAATATAATTTCCATGGAAATTCAATTAGTTTCCAGAGGAACATTTATATTTCATTAAATAATATTAAATTAGAAATTATTATCTAAAACAATCACTGATCTTCATCCGTTTTTTATCACTCTCCATTACCTTCTAGGGCTTTGTATGTCAGATATTAATTGTCTAAAATTTCTGGCATTCCGACGGTATATTATACATCTATATTATTACTCTTATTTCAGTAAATTTGTTTTCAGCCTGGGAAAATATTTCTCCATTTTTCTTCCTCAGTTAATTATAAAATTCTTCCATAGCTCATATTTACGTATTTTTTATTACAACTAACAATGAGAGACGGTTAGTTTTTCAAATAAATATAATAAAATATGACTTTAGAGGGAGTCATTTTGAAAGTTCGACAATTAAGCCCTGTGAGACTATCTCAATGAGGATAAGATCTAGCTCATATTAAAAACTATTTAATTGTACATTAATATAATATAAGTTTAATTAAAATCTTAAGATCCTTTTTCGTGAAAAATGTGTAAAATCAACGATATAATTTGGCAATTCCAATAAATCGATTTTGGCGAAAAATTTGCTGTAACATACCAGACATATAACCTACCTGCCTACCTTAAATACATAATTTCAATTTCGTACAATTTTTCATTTTTGAGCTAAGCTGTTCACATGCACATACACAGATCATTTTGATAATATTTATTTCCGTTGAAAACTCGGAATCAAGATTTTTCACGACTGCAATACTTTTCCCTACTATATATTTCATACATTGGTAAGTAAAAGTGAAAAATGAACGAAAACAAATATTAAAACTTTGAAATATAAGTATTTAAATATAAGTATTATTATTGAAATATAAGTATACATGATAAGCATGTATAACTAATTAACTTTTCGATGGTATTTTTGAACATTTAAAAACAATTTGAATTAAATACGGTTTGAAAAAGAAAACGAACCATCATTATACTTTAGAAGGCTCGTCTGTAATATGGACAAGCGTTTTCAAATTCAATCAGTGAAGTATATAATGAAGGCTATAGCTAAAAGGCCTTAACTCCAATTCATTTTTTTAAATACATCTTAGTATTTTACCAGAATTGCTCTAAAAACTACACCTTTTTATGACATTAGAAAACCCTAAATCCAAAGATTAGATCCCAATCATCGGTTTTAGGGCTTTCTAATGCCAAAAAAGGTATATTTTTTAGAGCTATTCGGGTACAATTCAAAGATTTATTTAAAATAATGATTTGGAGTTAGGACCTTTTAGCTTATGACGGCAGTATCGCAGTAGTATGGATATGTATTATAGCTATAGTGAGGTAAGATAAGAAATATGCGAAACAATGAGAGCGGTAGACTAGAGAGGGAGAGAGAGAGAGGGAGTGAGAGCGAAGGAGAGGGCGGCCCTGGGAGCGTGGGAACGGCTGGAGCTGGCCGGCCTTGGCGATAACAGCAGCTTCAGACCGCCGGGCTCCCACCGTCTATATGTACTGTCCAAATAATATCTTGTATATATCTGTATCTATGTATATATTATATGCCAAAGAGAAATAGAGAAATAAAAAACTTAAATACTCAGGTTCGAACACAACTACAAGCATAAGCATCTTACAGTCCAAAGAAGCGCATTCCTGGCGATTAAACGAACGACAAGGACATAAAAATAAAAAATAAATTAAAAACGTGAGCAGCAGAGCTGTCACTAAAGCCGTATTTTAAACTAGTAATTCTGACAACAGTAGACCTCGCGAACCAATTAAGGATTATTTAATTTATTCTGCACCAGAATATTCCAACCGCAACACAAAATCTGCAAAATAGGAATTTGACTTTGGTTTATGTTACAATAAACTTCTTCCGCCTCAATTCACACTGTCCGCTTCCAATATGGCCGACATCAGTAACACGATTGCAACTCTCAATGTCCGAAAAATCGCCAATATTCTACAACATTCAAGAAAGAGATATCAAAGGAAATTCACAAATATTAAACTTCTCCAATTAGCTTAGATACAGTGCAAAAATATATGATGTTTGGGAAAAATAAGACTAAAAACACTAGAGGCAGCCTTAAGGAAACAACAGATGTAGAGTATAAAAGATGATGTTTTTGAAAACGTTAGCCCCTATTTATAACTACGCCCTTTCTTGATAATATGCTAGCTTCAGTAAAGGTTTACTTAATTTTGTATAAGTACCCTCCAATAGTTGATCAACAAATATGAATAAAAACGATTTAAATTTTTTTTTAAATCGCCGCCTAAACTCGTCCAGTTATCGAGCGTTGATACAGCTGCTACCTGCTGAAGAACTCTTGAAATACCTACTTCACTTAATTATTGCAATTTTCGAATTTGGCTTAGGGATCAATATTTCCTCATATTTCAAGATGATGAAGATGTTTCACTAAAAATGACCGCACCAATTATCATATAATTTACTTCGGAAGTTTGAGGGAGAGGAGGAGAAACCATGAAAAAACATGGTATAACACTATCTTTCCGACAAAACCTGGAAAATTATAGAAAACGCTCCTTTAATTATTATAAACTTCCATAAACATGAAAAGAGATACATAAAAAAAGTAAAATAAGACCAAAGGGTGGCAAAAATCAAATAATGACCGGAGGGCGATTCCCTCTATAGAGTTACCACTTTTCATTTTTTGTCCGAACCCCTCATCATTCACTCAGTAAAAAGAGCGCAATTTAATTAGATCGGGATTGGACCACCCAACTCCAGTAACATCATCAAGAAGAGACCCCAGCATCACAGCATTTAAGGGAAGGTGTCCAAATATCGATTCATTAAGCCAAATTAGAAATATTCAAATATTAAACTACAGTTTAACATTCCCTAAAAATTGATACAAATAAATAGCTCTGTTCTATGCCAATGTTGGAATGTTCTGTTCAAATGTTGGAATCGTTATTGGGCAAAACTCAGTAATATTTACTCTGAATAAACACAAACAATACTTAACTAAGTATTAGAATTTTAAAAGACTGGCCCTAACTTCGTCCTCCAGTTAAATTCACAATTTACTATTTATTTGAAAGCATCGAAACTTAAATAAAGGCAAATAACTTCCGAAACGAAATTAAATAAAACGAAATTTATTAAAATACTAAGCGTTTTGATTATTTTATTTTATAAAGATGAGTAATTATCCATCTAAATTAAACTAATTATCCATCAAACGAATTTCTCTACTTTTGGTAAGAATGAACGCAGTATCTGACACCATTTGAAACATGTCGTGCATTAAGCCCATTTTTCATAATAGTTTGTCTTCGGACGAGTTAAAAAATATTGAGGAGGACGAATTTAGGATTAGGAAGGAACAGAACCTAAGAAAACAATAGCATCTTTCCTTACCTTAAGGAATAAACGTACGTGTCTCGGAAAAGTTGAAAACAATAAAAACAATATTATTAATAGTAATGATAATTTAAAAAATATCTTTCCTTGACGCACTAAAATAGCGTTCGCAAGTTGATCAATAACTATAACTACCTTTTCCTTCTTCTATAGTTGAAAAATACTGAACTAAAACACAAAGCGTCTCAACTATTTTACTGTCAAAAATATTTACTGGAGTATTTCAAGAGTTTTCCAGCAATATCAATGGGAGATAACTGGGGAAAGCATTTAGGCGACGGATTTCGAGTACCCTTGCCTTAATCCTGAACTGGCAATGGAGGTTCTCAGTCCACTACAGAAAAACATTTGAACTAGTTTAAACCAAGGGCCCCAAACTTGCTCTGCGGGGTTAATAAACTAAAACAGGAGTGGCCAATTATTTCACAGACGAGCTCAAATGCGCCATATAACTCGAGTACTATTACGATTATGTAATTAAGTTAACTAATTTATCCCAGTATCGTAAAGCAGCAATCTACAATAGTCAGAAATGATATCTTGTACGAGAGGATGATCCCTTCGTGGTGGTGTTAGTTACCAGAGAATATCGTTTACTTACGTGAAAATAACTCTAGACCAATAGTTGGTATAGAGAGCGAGATCACATTGGATCATGGATTTGTCTGTTCTCTAAGCTTGCAAGAAGATATATATTTAATAAACTTTTTAATAGAAGTATTCTTATAGATATGATACCCAAAGAGTATAGATTCGACTCTATAGCCAAAGCCCATGATGTAAAAAGCACCATGTTTGGCCACTCCTGAAGATATCGTCGTTGCCGCCGTGAAATCTTCTATGTGACCAAAAATCAATGATTTTGATTTTAATAGAAACAATATTTAATATCCTATATTATAGGAAATTTTTTATTTATATGAGTTATTAACGTATAATGTAGGAATGATTATAATTATTTTATAAAGTCATATTTTATAGCATTGCTTATAAATCAGTTTTTCGTTTGTACTGTACAATCACGTGTTTGATACATAGAAGGTTTCACGGCGACTACGGCCATATCTTGGTTTGATAGCTTAGAAAAATGTTTCTTCCACCAAACAACTTCACCCCATTCTCAAGAAAACAACCAAACACAATTATATTTACAAGAATGGACATTTATACCACACACTAACAATGTACCGCATGCTACAGAAGAAAGAAGAACTGTCTGTGTACAGAATATCTAACTTAATGTTTCTAAAAATATTATCTAAATAGATAAGAACGAAAAATGAGAGGTACGGAGTAAAATTAAACATGCTAAACATCGCTAAGAACATGAAGTTCCATGAGCCAAACCATCCGTAAAACAAAGCCTGTCATAAAAGATCTAAAAGATTAAAACACTGCAACAAAGACTTATGACAGAGACTTAACTGAGTTAAACAAGCCGAAAAGGTTCACCGTCAGCTGAAAAGATGCTGGCGATGAGACTTGCTTAGAAGATAATCTAATTCCTTTTACGTCGCCTACCGCCTCTCAACAACTTTAAGCTCCCTTGTTCCATTTTCCACCAGAGCCTTTACTTCACCCTAAAGTCAAAAGCAAATGTTTGCTTAGGATTTCAGAGACAGGAATGCTATCAAAATAAAAATAAAATAATTGGGACTAAACTGAATAGGGATAGCAACAGATAAAAATAAATTGCCCGGAGTATATGTATCAAAAAGTTTGCCATCATATCAATTTTTATTTTATAATATTCTATTTTTTGTTCTAAATAACTCAAACTATTACGAAAATTAACTTAAATTTCTGTAAGCTATAAGTGCATTCTTGATTTTATTTAATATAATGTTGGAGAAAGCTGAAATAAAAAAGGATCAATATGTGAGAAACTCGAGTAGCCTTTTTCGTGCAGTCACCCATAAGACTGCCTTCCAAACTCCTATTAAGCCCACTTGTCTACCAAGGTCTATATGACTATTACAAGTGCGTATATAATATAAATAAAAATTATTTCTAAAAAAGTAACGTAAATTAGTAAAATTTAAACATGTCTAAAAGTGTCAAATCGAAAGAAAAGAGAATGATTTAAGACAAATCTTCCTGCTAAACTTGTTATAACTTGTTCCTGCTTGCCGTTGTTACTGAGGCAATTCAACATGAAATTTCTTTTCTGACTTCTGAAAAGATAATAGTGGCTATATCTAGTTTTTGTACTATCATGGTTCACCGTAAAACAATGAATAATTCTTTCTAGGTACTCAAACATCATTTGTGATTACATAACTACAGGATACAATCTAGATGTGGAATGGAATACGTGAAAATTATGACATTTCAAACAATTTTCGCCTATTAGAGGGTTATTTGGATTGGTCAGAAGGTTCAGATACCGTAAAAGAATAACCGTGGATAAGCTTGATAGTTCAAAGTTTGATACGAAATAGGCAGACTTCATTGTTTGTTTTAAAGTTGATAGCTACTTTAATCGCTTAATGGCACCTTCGTACTTCATTAATGACAACGAATCCTTCAGGCTGGAAGAAGAAACAAAGCAAAAGCTGAGCTGAAAATGATAGAAGCTGTGAAGGTAGCAAGTTATGGACCGAAGCCGCGAGATATGCAACGACCAGTGAAAGCATTTCTTTTATAACCTGCCCTCATTACAAAGGTATCTCAAGGAGTTCACAGTTTTCCAACCCGTAACCACACTTTCTCCGATTGTCTGCTCCAAAATCTTCGTCTCACTGGAATTCTACATCAGCTGTCTCATTTCGAGATGTTGGTAAGCGGTTTTAATGCTAAAGTTACATTATTGCTTTAAATTATACACCAAAAAAAATAACGAATAAACTCTCGACGAGTAAGTGACATTCGTCCAGGAATGTAATATATAATTCATATATTATATATTACTTTTTTTCCATATTTATATTTATATATTACAGGAATATAATTCACGACCAGGAAGCACATCACATCAAACTTAGTTCATTACACTATATGAAAATAAAAATACTGAAATAACTAGTATGAAATTACGTTAATTATCCATAACACATGATTTCGAAATGTAACATTTAAGAACATCAAGAAAGAAGCATTCTCTCCCGTTTACCTTGAAAGCACGCGAATTCCTCAGATAGGCACAATACACACTACCTTGGACTAGTACTAAAAAAAAGGATCTGAAGCTTTGGGACAGAAGTTTCAAATAAACGAATTATTTTCAGAAAACCGTTCACATCATAAAGAATATCATTACAAATAATCAAAAGATTCACGAAAACGTCTATCATTTAAGTTCTTAAATAACTGCCGTTTGTGCTAGTAGTTTGTTAGTTTGCGCTAGTAATAGTTCGATTCTAAATTTCAGCCTTCCAACTTTGCCTACAATATGTGACTTCTTACAACAACTCATTGTATTTGCAGCACATAAGAATAATAGCGTTATACTTATTAAAATTTTATACAGTAACTTATAAGGTTTATCTTTATATTTTTCGTCTTCCAGTGTAAAAATGCAGCTTATTTGGTGAAAAATGTTCTTTTAAATACTTTCAACTGTTTGAATTTTGAAGAAGCGATTAAGATTTCAGAAACGCCAAAAAAAAAAAAAGTGATGCATAGCGCGCCAACTGCTAAAGAGAGCATCCGGTAATTATTTCCTTCATTACTATCCTACTTTCTACTACTTCCTATTTCAAATAAGCTTTAATTTTTTTACATTTCATGACCGTATTACCTACATTTACTTATTCTCATTCGAATTCTACATTAACTGATTTTTCACTAATATAAATACTCTCAGTTCAAAATTGACTGAAAAATGGGTCGGGTTCAGCTTGAAAATTTGAATTTTTATTTAATTAATAAAAATTAAGTGATACCATTTAAGTTCGTTGTCGTTTCTTTTTAAATGGCTGAAAGTATATTTTTATCAAAAACTTTAAAGATATTTTCCAAATAAAATTATCTGAAAGCATTCTTATGTCGGATTTCCACAAATGAATACAACGAAACTTTGCAGGAGGATGTTTTGATAAAAAAAAAAAAATGAAAATTTAAAAAAAAAAATTGTGTATAAATAATGTATAGGAATATAAATATTAAACTTTGAAATGTCTTCTAAACACTAATGTTATTACAAAAAATAAATAAAACATTAATAAATAAAATAAGTTCTTCTCCATAAAAAATGAATTATATGGAATAAAAGTCTTGTAAATAAATTTAAAAAAGTAAGTTTATAAATCAAATTGTGCTATTAAAAATTATCTCAATTTTTTTGTATTGAACTTAATAGATGAATATCTTTTTTGCTTGTAACTAATACTTTTCTAAAACATGTTTCTTATGAATAATTTTTCATAAAATCATTTGCAATGGGTAAGTCAGCCAGTGGCCGCCCGCCAACTAAAGGGTGTAGTTCTACTCACTTACTAATAATATGGTCCTTTAGTGATTGGCCCAAGTTAAGACTTAGCATATTGAATGAAGTATTCAAAGGTAACTTGAATATTTAACGTATTACATGGCGATATTTATCTAACAACTCTGGTAAAAATTATCGTGTCATCCGTCCTGTATGTTATATTTCTTATACTCTTTTCTAAAGTGTCATACCCACTTAACCACTCACTGCGTTACATATGTATCATATGAAATTTAAATGCATAAAAACTATGTCATATTTAAATTTTTAGCATATGAATGAATCTTGAATATGCTATTATTATTTGTAAAACTTTCCACTGAGGTTTGATCTTTTTTTTTTTTTTTTTTTTAAATCACAACTTTGTTTTTATAAACATATTTGTGTTTAACTTTTTTTATGTTATTTCAGCAGCGGTTTTTCCTATACGTTTGAAAATTAATCTATAGATGTATAAGTTATGTATTTAGATAACGTAAATAGAGAAAATTAATTTTGAAAATACAAGTGTTATACCTGTGCCAGTCATGTATTTTCTAGATAATAAATTCACTTAGTAAGAACTTTCCACTGAAGAACCACTTATTTAGTAATATTCCAGTCCTGGACATTCAATCCGTGAGGGATGATCAATCATGGATCCCTGATCATATGGCATTATGGATACTAACATGCAATACTTATGTGTAGCGCGTTTTTGCAGAAACAATTTGCAACGGGCGCTTTCATCCCTTACAACTATTGCCCTAAGCCAGGGGTATAAAAGAATCCAAATAACACCTAATAATTCGGAAATGAAACTTTGGAGGAGGCGAAAAGATTATAATTAAGTAATATTCATTAAATCAATTATTTATAAGGAAGTTATTGTAGCAATTTTTGATGAGTTAATTATTATTTCATAATTAAATTCTTATATAGGGTTTAAAAAAATATATTTTTTACATTACATTAATAAATTAATTTGTATGCCCTTGGTACGTTCACAACGCAACACTCCATACGGATTTTACCATTACCAACGTTAACAAAAACGACACCTGTACTTGCAAATTAAAAAGACTCCTAAAAGAAAATTTTGATTAGGTGTTACTAAGTACGAGAGCACTGAAAATGATTTGGATCTGAGACCTTCTTTACATGTCGATTTCAAGGTAGTTACTTTCCTTCCTTATGTTTATAAACGGTTATAAGATTTAATAATTGTCGTCGAGTACAGAATGCAGAATATGCTTTGGAAAATTATTAATGGAAAAAATGATCAATAAAAAAATAATTAAATTAACAATATAAAACAAGTCTGAGAATAATAATTATAAATGAAAATTGTATTCGAAATTTTAGTGGAATTATGTATATTTATATATATATATATATATATATATATATATATATATATATATATATATATATATATATATTATCATAGAATAAATGAAAATATAAATAAAATAAAAACAGTAATAAATAAATGAATTGCAAATTTCGGAAAGGGTTTATCTCGGGCTTTATTGAAAATGGACTGTTTAGTTTTTGTATCCAGTTATGAAGCGATGTTTTATGACCGACGGCAAAAAATTAAGACGTTTCTGGTGTCATTTTTGAAAGCCCCGCTTCTATAAATGCTAGAGAGCAAGAATTGGTATCACTAAACAAAGAAAATGTGCAATTAGAGATCACTGGTGGATTTAAGGATGTAGCTTTAAAGATGGGGAAACCATCCCAAAAACAAAAAAATGATCAATCTCTGAATGATCTGAGCCAAATAATTGAAGGACAACAATACGTTCTCTTCAATTAAATTTTGTTTCTCGTGTTTTTGCTTTCAAGTAAACTATTTGCTATAACTTTGCATCAAATGTTCATTATTGTAATTAAAATGTGTTTCGTAACGCCTACATATTTAAATTTTTCTTCACAGAACCTTACTTAAAATTATATAAATTTTTAATAGTACAAAAAACTGAGAAGTACAATTGGAGGAGTGGCTTCAATCTAAATGGTGCAATAAAAACTACATACTTCAGTTTCTTTTTTTTTCCTAAATATTTTTTTGTTTCTGTGACTCCCGTTATATATAATAATAATAATAATAATAATGAAAAAACAAATTTCAAAACTGAATTTCTAATGATTCAAGTTCACTGCTTCAAATGGTATAAAAAAACGCTCTTTTGATCTGTGACCTTCAAACATTTCCCGGGGGAGGACCGCCTGTAGCTATAATCTTCATCCCCACAACTCCGTCCCAAAATTAAATCCTGGATCTTTTACTGTTAGAGATAGTAAAAAGAATTTTCGGATTTGGATTTGAGGTGAAAGTACAGTAAGCGAGTAGGAGTTGACCAATTTTGAGTGTTGAGTTGGTCACCTCTCACAGCCACATAATAACTTACGCCCCTAAGAACCGTTCAAAATGTATCTAAAAGAGTATTTTAAATAAAATTCCTGGTGATATCTAATCGCTGTCAATCACCGCAATAAAACAAAACGCTACTTTTTTTATATATAGATTCAATCTTTTTATCAATTATAACAAATTGTAATAAGCCCTGGAGACTTTGTACAAAAAGATTTTATATATAAATATATTATATATTATATTATATTATATTTATATATATATATATATATATATATATATATAAAATGAAAACTAAATGGAAAGATAAATGGTTAGATATAGACAGTAGAGGAGAGAAGAGGAACCACACATGTCAGAGCACAATAGTACCGGAAGGCAGCGTCACTTGGCCAACAGCTCGGCCTCTCTAGCTCTCTATTTCCAAACTGTGTCGTCACTATATTATTATTTCCTATCTTATAGCTTCAATAATAACCTTTTTTAGTTCGAAAATCCGCACTTATAAAATATTTATTATAACATTACACTTATAACTATTAGTAATATCGATTCTAGCTTTTATTTAAACTATACACTTGTGGGTTCTTCCCAAGAAGATGGTAAAAGAGACATGTAATGCTCCACTTGGGGCACAGTAAACTTGCTGTAATTCGAACATCAAATGATGCAGTATTACCTGCATGTGTCGCTGATATGGTATCTTTATCATGTATTTAATTAATATTTTCTACAGTGATAACGATATATTAACACAATTATTGGATGATCTAGTTTAAAGTTTTGGAATACAGACGCTTATGATTATTATGAAGATTACCGTCAATACGAACAAGATATTAAAATAAGTTCTGACGAATCCAAAATAAAATAAAGCATGACGATAAGAATCGAGTAATCGACAATGTGTGAATTTCACCATCCTGGTAATCGAGTAGAAGTTATAGGAAGACGCTCAGCTTAAAATTGCGTATCCAAGCCTTTAGCAGGAACATTTTTATTTACAACATAAAAGACGCTACAGACGATTGTACTTTCATCAGTAGTGTACAACTGTCTTATCTTTTACATATGTTCTTACCATTGCGCAATGGTTAATAAAACTATACTGGATCAAGTAAAATAACCATGAAACATTGTGATTTGTTAATAAAATTTAGTCGCATCTGTAAACTATTCATTAAAATTGTACTTAATCTTCGTATACGTGTAAATAAACTTATGGCTACTAAATAGGTATTTGATCCTTTTCGCAAACTCAGCAATCCGCAAATCTCTGATATATTGACCATTAATGAGAATTAATTAATTAAGTAAAAAAGAATCAGAAATGCTACAAGAATTTCTCTGAATCCTTAACCTAAGGTTTCCATAGCATAGAACTGACAAAATTAACTGAAGACAGATTAAAATGCATCTTTGCTGGAAAAGAATCATTCTGACAAACAGAATTCATAATTTATAGGTGACATAAAATAATTATAGCTGTGGGGACAACATAGGCATGCGCAGTATTCTTTGTAAGAAGGTGCACGAACCATAGTTGTGGGGAGTCCTTCCATACCTAAAGGATAGAAATTGAGGTCTAAAGGATACGGGAAGATCTTAACTTCCCTGTAAAATTTATTAAAGAATGTGCTGTCTAAAATGTATTTCAAACTTCAAGTCAAAATTAAATTAAAAATTTAACACTCTTAACAGTAAAATAGTTTTAACTGAAGTTTTTGAACTTTATTTTTTAGCAACATGTTTGTTTTTTGTTTTTTTAAATGAATCTTTAAACTTTCTACTGTTCATAGAAAAAAAAATTCTGAGACATAGAATTCATTTAAAATAAAGACAAGCATTTTGTAAGTTTACAGCATCATCAGCCTTTCTCCACTAATCAGAATTTTAAATTCTTCAATAACGTCTTTATAATCCACATTTACTGTTAACTCTTGCATCAAATATTCCAATCTATCTTGAGTCTTGTTTGTTCTGAGTTTATTTATTTATTTATTTGATTTTACAATACTCAGTTTGGAAAAGCTCTCAGGTGAAGTTTTTGTTACTGGTATTTTAGTATTTTGTCACCCAATGAAATAAAAAATAGCAAAACAATAAGAATGTAAATAACAACCAAATAAAGAAACTTTTATTTATTTATTTAAATATATATTTATTAGTAGGCACATGTGCACTTGTGGTGCACTCCCCCGTGCAAACGCCTATGGGGACAATATAATGCTCATTTGCTGCAACAATGTCTTAACTCGAAATTCACGATTATTCAGGAGATGGATTTGAAGTTTTAAATATTGTATTAATTTTAGGAAAAGCATAATACACAATTTAAGAAATGGCCTTGAAAGCTCAGAAATTTCTCTACACTATCATTGTATCTCTCACATCATTGTAATTGTCCCCATAGTAGTAACTAAAAAATCACGATTTTCGAGTTATGAGGTTGTTGCAGCATATGAGCGATATATTCAAGGCATTGTTCTGTATTATGTGATTCTCCTACTCCGAATTGTGACTTTGGCCCCCAGCGACCCAATCTACAGGAACTTCCTGGAGCAGAGAGTACCGCCGACAGAAACAGTACGAGAGGAAGAAGTGAGGACTTGGAGGGGGGAAGATAACAGGTATGTGAACAAAAGCGACCTAAATAGCTAGGCCAGGTTCACCGGCCTTAGGGAATCCACCTCCCTGCCTTCTGCATATTTAAATATCTCCGCCGAATCCGACTCGCTTATAAGCCATATCCCTCTCGTCGCGCTTTCTTCACAAATATTCTCAATATTATCATCTGTTGCGATCCTTCTTATTCAGTCCTCTGGTCAGTGCTGCGCCACAATAGCTGGCTGTGGAGGGAAATCTTCCAACGAACTCTAAATCATTAGGAGGTTTCAGACATCCGATAAATACCGGAGGTAATCAGTTCTACTTGACTATTCTTTATCTAATGGCTAAGAACAGTATTTATCAGACAGCCGAATGAAATAAAATGAATTAGATAAAAGAATCTAATGTGCGGAGAAAGTTCGTATTAATTCAAATAAATCGATGTAATTTCTTTTTAAACATTTAATCGCTCACTAAGCTTAATTTATAATTATAAAAACAAACGGTGACTTAATTTCAGAAATATTAACTAGTTTTATACATAAACAAACAATGGGCTACCTAAAATCCTTTAAAAAAAATTATATTATTTCGCAATATAATTTCTATCTTTAAGAGGGCTGAGCTCTTGACTTCATGATAGCATTAGCTTGTGAGGATGTGAAAAGAAAAAAAGATTAATAATATTATCCTGAAAGTATAACCTGAGAAGTTTTTATATCTTAATTTCTGAACAATAAGGGGTGGTGAGGGTAAATATGTTTTCTTTTATCCAAGAAGACGGATTAATGCGTAACATGTGTTAAATTTACATTAGGAGCGTTAAACTACAATGAATATTAGGAGGGTCCCGGGATCATGTTATTTTCAAATGACCCGGAGGATTACCGGGAATATATTGGGGTGACAGGTTACGAACTCATGGTTATGTGTGGGTATGGAGTTTATGATTAAAGGTTGTATATCTATTTCGGACCAAATCTGCAACATTTGGAACACCTATGAAGAATTGAATTCGTGAGGACTTCGCGGATTTGTGGACCACTAAAAAACTCAACTCTGCATGTCCAAATAGACCTGGTAATAGTAATCGTATGTGCATATGAGCGTTTTTTATGACCAGCTGCTTTTTTATTAATTTTTAATATAAAAAACCACACTAAGAATAAAGTTCTACCAACCAAGTCACAATTATACTCATTCGATGTGTTCCAAGTAAACTTCACACAACACACTATGACGAGAAAGGTGTTCAGACATCAAGTTCAACCAAAAAAGGAGGCAAAGCGAACCTGGAGGCAGGGACGCCGTGGGAGAAGGTAATGGGGGTGTCATCTCCCTTGTTCCCAATAATTTGTTAAGTTGGGAATTTTGAAATTTGAGATTGAACCTACTTCTAACTACTAAAATTATATTAAAACAATTCACTAAAAGTACTAATAAAATGTAAAACCAATACCAATACCTTTTAAGCTAAGAAATTGGGATTTTATTGATAAAATGTTGTGTTTAAATAGAAAAAAATTATTATTGTTAGGTCTCAATATTTGCAACAGGTAATTGAAAAGTTCAAATCCAAAAGAGTTGGGAAAATAAGAATATTTTATAATATAGTTGGGACAATTAAAATATTGTTGTATTAACAACGTCTCTGCCCGGAAGTTCCGATAACACCAAACAGGATTACAAAATGTCTACATCACCATCAACCCCTAGTGAGTCCACAATTGGAGAAATTAATAATGAATAACTTTTTTAAGTAATTTTGATTTAATAACCACAAGCCTTAATATTTGATTATTTTTGAAACTAAGGAATAGTAAGTCCAATCTTAGACCTACTTGAGGTTGATCTAGTGGAAAAGTACAGTGATAAAGTGGGTTATTAGTTTCCTGTCATCAATCTAGTTTGAGTGTTATTTGTAAGTTCCTAAGACTAGTTGCATTTCCTCTGCAAATGCAATATAGGTTCAGCTATAGTTAAAAAAGATTCTTTATAAATTGACTGTAATACTGCAAGCTACTGTAATTATTTTTAAGTTATCTATGATTGATTTTAATTGTATTTAATAGGGAGGTGTATGACGATATATTTTTTATTAGAGCTAAAGTTGACAAAGAAACAGAGAAAGAGCAAGTTTGGTGACCTTATCTGAGAAGTGAACTGTTGAATGGCGGTAGTTTGTTTTCGGGCCGGGGGTGGGGGTAGCGGAATGCGGTGGGAGTGAATGACCACCGCCAGGCACCGCTCCTGATAACTCCTATCACTCCCTTCTAGCCACCACAAATTTCCATTCTACGTCTTGTGCCGTTGTACTTCGGCCATAAGCAATATCCTACCAACGAATAAGTTCTAAACGACTCCCAACTAATATCAATAAACCCCTAATGCTCTATCGAAAAAGGTTTCGCAGTTTAGGACAATGAAAGGTACTTAGAAAAAGGACTCCGACAACGACAAAACGAAATTAAAAAAAAAAAAAAAAAAATTCACTCAGGGTCTCCTAAAACATGAGATTTATCGAAATAAAAAAAATATTTAAAAAAAATCGATTTATACACTTCCCCTACTACAAAATAGTTAACCCTCTGAGTACCATGGGGGCCCTTTTAGGAACCCACACATTTCTAATTTTAGAAATAACACGGAACCTTTACTTATATTTTGTATTTTTTTTTTCTACAAAAATACTTTATAATAAATTCGCAAATAACTTTTTTTATAAATAAATATTTCTCATAATAACAGTTTTGTTTTTCATAAATACTTAATTAGATAAAACAGGCAGCGCACAAAATACCTGGGAAATATTACGCGAAACAGCATTTTTCAAAATTACATTATTACTAATTATTTTATTTAATATTATCATATAGGAATCCAAAATCGTAATTAAACTATTTATCATGCGGATCTATAAGTAAAAATAGCTGATTAATTAATTTGCCGACATTTTTTGCAATGATTGTTATCTAGATATAAGATGTATGTATAGTTCTATTCTTTAGTTCAATTTTTCGGGACAAAAAAATTGTCTTTTTCATTTTTAACAAAATAGATTTTGATAAATTTATATAATATTTTTCTTTTTTACATCTATGCCCTATTTATTTACTAGAAGCTAGATTTAAGAAATATTGGAGATTGGAAGAAATGTGCAAAAAAAGAATTGTTTTTATTGAAGAGCTTACAATCTAAAACAAGATGCAATTTTTATTTATTTTTGGACGTAGGCATAAAGAAACCAAAATTAAATGTTAAAATTCACTATCAGCACCCAAAATCAAGTAGATGTAACAAGTTTCAACTTCCAACTCATTAATGCTAGGTTGAAAGTGGAAGAAATAGTTTGATATTTGCGTTTCATTAGCCCCATGGTACAAAGAGCATTATTTTTTTTTTTTACATGCATCAACATTTCGGTTTAGAATCTTTGCAATAGTTTAAAATCGAATATCTAGATTCTTTTTCAACATTTTTCATAGATATTGAAAAAATTCTTGTTTTCAATCTTTACTAATGAATTTCCACCGATTTCCGTGATTTTTATCAGCTAGCTTAAATTAAATTGCAATAAATATAAAAGCATGCATTATTTCATAAAAAAATGGAAGTTTGAAAATTCAGACAATATGACCCGAAAAGTTTAATTTCAAGTAGTGCATAACAACTCAAAGTACTTCATACATTCCTAAATTACCTTTACTATATATCTGTGCGTCAGATGTAAACTGTCGTAAGATTTTCAAAGTTTTACATTAGAGCAAGAACAAGATTCCGATCAAACTGTATTTCTGGTTGTGGATAGTGGTCTAATCTTTATATTTGAAGTGTTGCAGATTTTATTTCCCTTTTAGCTTATGTACGATAGCAAAATATATAATATTCCTTTAGACGTTTCATGCATGCTTCGTTCCCATCTTTCATCGACCGTGTCTCATTAATATAGTAACACTAATTGACTCACCCAACTACTGAGATATAAAGTAAGAAAGAGAATTTTATTAAATTGTTAGTTAGATTTTATAAAATGATTAATTCAACAGAGCATTCACAAATAATGTATTGTTAAATATAAATAAGATACTGTAAGCAATCGTGAGACTGTTTTTTGATAATTTTTTATATTTTTATTTAGATGCTGAAGAGGGGGATTAAGCGTTCCCGAAACGATCTAAAGAAATATTTATATATATATATATATATATATATATATATATATATATATATATATATATATATAGAGAGAGAGAGAGAGAGAGAGAGAGAGAGAGAGAGAGAGATTAAAGCTATTGAGTTATAGTGAAGAAAACCCTTATAAAACAATGTTCATCATTAAATTCGAATTTTCAAAAAGATTTTTTTCATTTTTTATTTATTAGATTTTTCTTTTATTTCTAGGATTCTTTTTATAATATATTAAGATGCATCAAAAAATATTGTACATTAAGGCTATTTCATTCCGTTGCTTCTTCTTCTTTTTTTTTTTTTCTAAATGAAAAAGAATGTTTTACCTTATACAAAGCAGTTCTACGATCAGGAGCAATATAAAAAATACAGGGAAACAACAATATTTAAATTGAAAATTTAATAAATATGTATAACAGTAAAATGGATAAAATAAACAGAAATCAGAAGTACAAAATGTTCATCCCCTCGACAATCTGATTTCAAAAGTATTTAAATATGAAATATATTTTTGGCAGGATTTTACTAACTTGAAGATATTCAAGAAAAATGGACGATAAAATTAAAAGTGTTAAAAACAAAAAATGTTTTCAACTTATAACGTATCGGCAGTATGCATGCAAAACATCGAAAATTCCATTTTTTTTTTTTTTTTTTTTTTTTAATGAAAGTTTTGTGCCTCTAAGTAAAGGTTTCGGACCGAATGGGCTTCTTCAATTTTACACAATCAGTGTAAATCAATTTTATATGATCAGTTGTAATAACCTGTAACTAACTAACCTGTAAGTTTAGAAGGTTTAAGGGGGATTCAATTTGTTTTCTCCTGAAAAACTATATCAGAGGCAATTACGAGGTTTTTCAGGTATAATGTCTAGTCGAGAAAATTTTAAAAATACACAATTTTGAAAACTCAAACGCACTTTTGATTTCATTCTATAAAAAACAAAGGACCTTAAATGAAGTTATCTCTATGGTGTTAAAAGCTACGGTAATACGAAATGTTGAAATTTTGAGCTGAAACCTATACCCAATAGATCTTCAAATTTTTAATGATGAATTTTAATAAAGTTGGAATGTAATATTAGAAATTTAATAAATAATATTTTTAAAAACAAAAATAAAGTATATAAAAAAAAGAAGAAGAAGAAACACTTACCACAGAATATGTTCTTATGTTACAAATGTTCTTACCTGAAACAAAAATACAAAATAAGTATTAATAACGCCATATTGGAATGAGGTGAGAATATAGAGTGATCATTACAAAAAAAAAATGCGAATTTTTATGAAGATCTAATACTTATTGTGTGTAAATGGTTCATTCTCGGTTTCTAGAAACTCAGCATTTTTCCTTAAACAGCATCAAGTCCGTCTCAAAGCAGAGTACATTTTGAGATACATAATGTTTAAAACGTTTGATCATAAAAATTTCTCGTGTGTTAAATTCTGTCTGAAGTGCAATTCGAAAATTGTCACTAAATATTTTAAATGAAGAAAGTATATTTTGATTATTAGGGGTTCATTTCACAACTGCAATTGGTCCTACTAGGAAAGTATAGAAAAATAAATGGAAAAAATATTTGGGATTTCCCCAGAAATTGGATCGTTTTCCATATGTACAGTTGCTGCAAGAACAAATGGCTGTAGAATTTTCCTCGGATTCAGCATTAATAATTCACAAGGTTTAGCGCTTCAACCATCAAGGAACCTAAAGGTGGGTATACACTAAAATGTAACCAGTAATATTGTTATTAGCAGAATATTAATAACATTTTGATACCTAATTTTGACACCAGTCAAGAGCGAAAGATTGCTATTAACCAAGTTTGTAACAAAAATGTTAATAACATTTCGTCGGGCTGTCTGAACGATATGTTGTTAGCATGTTACACACTTCAATACTTGTAAAACAAGTAAATAACATCATGTCGACACTTTTCAGAGCAAATCTT
The DNA here is from genome assembly GCA_948150685.1 of Rhaphigaster nebulosa. Lineage (NCBI taxonomy): Eukaryota > Metazoa > Arthropoda > Insecta > Hemiptera > Pentatomidae > Rhaphigaster > Rhaphigaster nebulosa. The sequence goes on from OX411309.1 coordinate 40,238,880, forward strand.
TGAAAAATGTTAGTAACCTGTTAATAACTCGGGTTATTAGAAAAATTATCTCCGTAGTAAACCCACTTTGAGAAACAACGGTCCCAGAATATAGATCTTTTAACGAAGGGTGTTAAAATTGCAAGCAAATCTGAAAACCCTGGAAATGCAATTTATAAAAGCTAATTACTGAAAGAAGAAGAGATATAAGAAAATGCAGAGACCTTCTTTCCCATAAAAAAATTAAAACAACTAGAAAAATAGTCTGCATTTTCTTATGACCTACGAACTTTTACAGATCGTAAATATTGAGTTTATAATTAAAATATTCGAATGCATGGATAGGAAATAAGAATTGGATTTACAGCCAATCAAGAAACGGAAAAAAATTATTACTTTCCCTTACCCATATATAAATAATATAGTAAGGAGAAGTATTGCGATGGTGAAAATTTTCGAATTCAAGTTTTCAACGGAAATGCACTGAGTCCAAATAACCGTCTCGCAAAAAGGTCTGTGTGTGTGTGTGTGTGTGTGTGTGTTTATGTGAACAGTCTAGCTCAAAAACGAAAGGTCCTATGAAACTAAAATTACGAATTTGAGGTAGATATATTCAGGGTATGTTACAGCAACGTTTTCGTCAAAAAGACTAACCGGAAGGGCCACTTTATATAATCGATTTTACACATTTCTCGAAAACGGCTCTACGATTTTGATAAAACTCGCCTAAATTAATCTCCATAAAGCCCTTTAACTTTTCATACATATAGTACATCACCGAGGAAATGGAGGAAAAAAGTTATTTTATTTGCGCATAACTTAAAAAGTATGTATTTTATGGTAAATTATGCAGAACAATTGTTTGATAGGTAATTAAATTATCTAAAAAACAAAAAAAGAATCATCAAAATCGAACCAGTATTAGCAAAAATACAGAGCATCGGACTAACTGGAAGTGGCAATTATATCATCGATTTTATACTTTTTTAAATTTTTTCGTAAACAGCTCGAACGATTTTGATGAAACGCCTGAAGTCTTCTCCTAAAAGCCTTTAACTTTTTATGTGCAAAGTATATCAACGAGAAAATGCAGGGGTGGGGGAAAAAGTTATAGCGAAAAGAAAATTTAATTTGTTCACAACTCAAAAAGTGAGCATTTTATGGTAAATTATGTATGAAATCATATGAAATTTAATTAAATTCCCTAAAAAACAAAAGGAAAATTATCTAAATTGGGCTTGTATTAGCAAAAATATAGCGTTTCTCATTGGGTCTTCAAGACACTCGATAGTAAGCCGAGCGCATACGGAAAGTGACGGGTGCGACCGAACTTCCTCCCACCAAGCCGCCAACCTGTTGTTAACAATACGCTCTGTAACAATGTATGGTAATAATATAAAAATAGAAATTATCTTAACAACTTCTACTTTTATATTATTCGATGGAAACAAAACATTCCACGGAAACTAAACCGAAACTTTTAAAATATATTTTCAGCTTGACAAACCAAAAATATTTAGTGTACAGAATTGTCGTATGTCCGTATCAAAATATTTCACCACAAGTTATTTTATTTAGGTGCTACTTTTCGGTCTTATACAATTATACAAAGTAGTGACTAAAAAATAATAAATATGATAAAAACGAGTTATGAATTAACCGAAGATTATGAACCACAATTCAAATATCTATATATTAATATGAAAACAACTTTTTTGTCATAGCGATCACCACTCCAATATACATATTAGAAGAAAAATAGATATATCATTGAATACTCATCGTCAAGTAGATGAGCACAAAACAAAAATCACCGAAATCTGACCATTATTAAAACATGTTTTCTATTGACTGTAGCACAAAACGGTTAGAGCCGATTTTGATAAAACTTTCTATTTTAGTTTTCTATTTAAAGCCCTTTCACTATCCATACATATAGAACATTTCTCAAAATGAAGGAAAGTAATTATAAAGAAGAGAATATTATATGGTCATTTGAAAGGCAATTCAGTACAAAAAAAAAATCATCTATTAGCAAAAACACAAGATTTTGGAGCCATTTTATTGCTATCCCACTTTAGGAAAGTAATGCAATTGGGTCAAATTTTCAATGTGCATGTTCCAACGGATATATGCATTTCAGAGCCAGTGTCCGCCATCAAATTTATTTTGGTCATTCTACGTTGGAGTTAGTACGAACGTTATATTCCTCTCCCTCTCCCCACCAAAAAAAAAAAAAAAAAGTTAGCCATGAAGGATAATTAAATTCAAAAAACAAAATAATGTTTTCTGCTCATTTTAATTCTAAAACAAATTACAATACTGAAATAATAGTTTTTTTCAGGTAGAATTTCGACCACTAAATGTGATAAAACCTTAAAAATGAGTATGTACAATAGCGGTTAGGAGTTTTACAGGGTAAATGAGCAGATACTTAAAATCACATAACTGCAATCTTTACTGAAAAAAAAAACTGAATTAAAACTGAACAGGGCTATGGAGGAAAATAGAAAATACAATAAGTATATCATAATACTCGATATGGTATGTTTTCCATAACAGACATAATATAATAAATTGAGATCCTAATTGAACAGTATTATAGATTATTATAGAAGAGAAGTTGAAGAACACATGTTGGCTGAGTGATGTTTAGGTTGGGAGCGTGTGAACGGCTCATTCTGCCTGCGGAGGCGAGTCCTTCTAGGAATCGACCCCCAAGAGTCTCTCTTTTTTCTTTTCTTTTTTCTTTATCGGGCCACCCTCATATCGTTCCCACCCTATCTTCGTTCCGGGGCTCCCTTCGTAAATCCTAACGTTTCTTCTTGTTACGGATACGTTCAAAATGTATCTGCAAGGCCTGTTAGACGAGAATGTATCAATTATAGATTTCGACTTTCATACGACACAAGCTGAGAGATATAAAGAAAGTCGAACATCATTAACAAAGATTTATTAATAAATCCTATCGACAAAGCGATGAATACTCAAGTTAATGGGAAATAATCGATTACAATCGGCATACGATAAACAATTGTCAATTATACACAATTGAAGTTATTAAATAGAGGTTAGTTATTCTAACCACAGTAATTAAGAGGTCTCTGTACAGAAAATAATCCAGATAATTTGTTCCGTAACTAGACGATTAGTAATATTTAAAAAAAAAACACATAAAAAATCAGAATTTCTCACAGGCAATGACCGAATTCCTACTTTTCTGGTTCAAGATAGATATAATATCATTATTAAAAGAAACATATACGAAAGAGACAATATCTAACGAATCGGTTTCTACCAATCGCCAATCATTTTGTACCACATAAACTAAATGATTGGAAATTCCTAAAGAATTAACAAAGTTATTTTCAGTTAACTGCAACTAACTTCTTGATGCTTATTTATTAGTTACGAGCTACAATTAAATAATATTCATACAACAAAAGATAAGGGTTCAAGTGCTAACTAATACAATAACATTTTTTAATTAATTAGGAAAAAAATTTAATGTTTCGAAAATAAGCATCTTTTGATTACTTTCAATATTATTAAAATTAAAAGCCGAACAAAAAAAGAAGAGAATATATGGACTATAAAGACACACTGAAGCCACCTTGAAAATTCTTCTGGGCTACCTGTGTGTAAAAAATATACCCCTGTTTATACAGACTCAACTACCGCCTTCGAAGCCGTAAGACAAAATAATAGCGAGATGAGAAAAAATTAAAGAACACATTGAAAATTGTTTTTATAATTTTTTTTTTTTAGGTATAACTTTATACTACAAAAGGACCTATATTGGAAGAGTCTAGGTCAGATCGATGAGATTAGGTCAGTACGAAAACATAGAACATACTTGAGTGGTGATCGGAATAAATAGACAGCATGGCTACTAAAAATCAAACTAAAACATCTATACAGCGACACGGGTTGCGATGGCATCGCTGAGAGGATACCAGAGCGCACACTTCAGACCAGTGCATGTTCAAACTCCGTATTACTTACGGTAAATTTCTAAACTCACCTGATAAACTCATCGATGATATCGTAAATCCACCAAACCGTCACTAAACTCATCGATGGAAACCATCTAGCAGTCTGTTCATTCAACGATTAAATCACTGATGCCCCTCGGTTCCAACGAAATAGCAGTAAGTTCGCATCGACGTAATTTTGCATTCGAAAATTTAAAAATATATATAATTTCAAATTATTCTCAGGATTATTTTGCCTATATTCACATTAATTTATCAAAAAATAAATACTTTTAATTCGCATAAAAATATGGCCCTTAAATTATTATCATGTTAAGTTTTGTGGTTTTATTCTTAAATATATTCCTCTTCTTCTTTTTTTTTTTTTTTTAATTTTCATTAACTTTCAGGATTTTTATTCTTAAATATTTCCTATTTTTTGTTTTTTGTCTTCCTATTTGTGAAAATATAATACTGATATATATGAACGTATTTTGCTCTTTATTTTACATGAAAATCCTCTCTCTATGAATGAGGAACTAATCTCGGTGTCTCCATCTATTTTCTTGAAATACATCGTTTGCATTATTTAGAAATCAAAATCATTTTATCAATTTCTGTAATTCAGAAGAATAAGTAAGTATAAGAAGAAAGAATTATGAGAGCAAAAAATCAGAAATAGAATGAAAAATCATAATTACGTTACTTTTAGAAGATTCACAGAGCGAAAGGCTCTGTCCAAGTAAGGAAAGGTTAAAGTGCCCCAGAGCGATAAATGCCTGCCGACTTACACATATCTACACTATCATATCTAAGTTTCATTTTTTGATGTTCTTGAAGGAGGAATAAAAACTATATAACTTAGTTTTTAAGGTGACCTACAAATGTCAGTTAGCTGTTCCACATCCACCATTTTTCCAACTGTTACAAAGTTTACTGCCAGCGTTAATATAAGGATATTCTGCACTGCCACACTATATCAATGTCGTGACAGAAAACTGTCACCGAGTTTTAAATATTTAAAATATTCCATTGGTGTGAACGAATAAATAGGTGAGTGCATATCGAACTGTTGACGGATGATGTACTATCTCTATTTAGTGAGGCTGGTGAACTGAGATGTGGTTTTCAGTCTTGAAGATGTCTGATTTGGCGACGTGTTGACTAATTATTTATAAACTGCTGTGAGAGACTTGATAGTTTGTTTAGGAATCTTTTAATAACAACCTATAAGGAATTGAATTAATATAAAATATAAATTAAATACAATTCAAGTAGTTTTGGTGATCTCCAATATGTTCAAGAAAACTCCCGTAATTTCCTATTAACATTATTTATACCCCATAATGTCCACAAAATATTGGAAGTGTTAAACTTACAATATCCCTTTCAATAAACTTTATCAAACATTTCACTAATAATGAGTGTAGTCTATATAGGTATTATTTTTGAGCATAGTTCTAAGACAATTTCAAGATTATGAAGAACATATTTTTATAAACAGGAACGTACTTGTTCTAATATTCTGAAATTAATTATCTGTACGGCACCATACATAATACAATAGCTTAGGTTACGAAAGACTAGCAAAGGAAGTGGCTAAAGACTAAAAGTAGAAAGAAATTTTATTTTTTATTTAAAATAAAACTTTATACGAAGACTAAATTCAAAAGAGTTGAGGAAGAAAGAGAAAAAGGCTGGTTAGAGAAGCGAGGGATAAGAGCCAACATTCCTCATTACCAGACAAAATAAGTCGTAGGTAAAAAAACTTGAAGAGCCATAGGTGGAAACAAGCCGCCGCAGAGCCGGCCTCAAGACTATCGGTGGGGCCCTCCGGGTCTCGGCACCTCACTACTTTTTATAGCTCCTCTAGCCCCTTCCGCTAGTTCATTCATAGTCAGGGCTCCCAACTTTAGCGAGTGGCTCCATGTTGGCTCTTGTGCCGTATGGATCAAGGCAAATCGCCTAAAGTGGTCTATTTTTTTTAAAGTAGAATTTATCAATTACGGATGCGTTTCCTTCAATTGTTCGAATATATCTGTTGACACTAACCAAATAAGACTTAAAAGGTTCGTCGTTGTTATTTAACAATTCCTTACCGTCACATGAAGAATGGTCCAAAGCATCCCGATTGTCTTTATCGTTATCAATCAACAAATCCATACAGTCACATGAATCAGCATGCCATTCCTTACTCTCAATAGATGAGAATGGCATTATCTTCGCGTTCTTTGTTTGCTCATTTTACTCTTTCCACCTTTTCCTTATCTGCTTTTATATATCGTATTTTTATTGTTTCTTGCGCTGCCGTTCTTCAGCTCGTTTTCCTCCAAATCTTGTTTGTTTTTATTCTGCCTCTTACGATAACCTTGCCCCTGTTTTGATGTAAATATAGAAGGTATTTGAGGTCCTTGGATATTCTGTTTCTTACGGCTAGGATGAGGAGTAGTCAGCCACATTGAAGTATTCTTGAATGGGCTAGGAAGCCTATCTTTGATATTCGCAACTCCAGAAACCCTAGCAGAATAAGAGAGTTGCGGATCCTGAAGCAATTGAATCAGAAACATTGTTGTAAACGTTTTGGTGATTTTATGATCCCAGTTTGGATTACCACATTCTGTACGGTCTCCTTCATTTTATCTTCAAAATTTTGGCTTTCAAATTTTAGGTGACTTTTTTTTCTCGCTTATTCATCGATGGGTCATTTCAGTTATTTCAATCTAGGAATTATTTACTTACAGTGGCGCGAAAACCCGTTGCAGAGTCAGAGCCTCCTTTATCAGCCACAGCCAGTGTCCCGATCTTGAGGTTCTGCCTAGCAGCTCTGCGTCATAAGTAGTTGTTTTACATCGCCTGCCACATCTCCTCCCAACAAAGCTTAGGTCGACCAACTCTTCTTGTCCCGTGCCAGCGTTCAGTTAAGGCTTTTTTTGGGAGGTTTTCCATATCTTCTCATCATATGCCCAGCCTTCCTAGACATATATCCGAGACTATATCTACATCGTTCATGAGGGAACTTAGTTCATTATTGGTTCCTTTTTCTCCATTCTCCCTCAACGCAGATTGGATCAATTGCGCTTATGAACTCTTATCTGAACTCTTATTTGCGCTTATGAATCTTGCTCGGTTTGATGATCAGGGTCCATGTCTCAGAGCCATAAATTAGGACTGGGTGCACAAATGTTATATATAGAAGAAGTTTGGTACCTGTAGAAAGGATGTAGCTCTTAAAATGCCCCCGAAGTCTATAGAAGTACCTGTTGGAAGCAGCGATTCTTCAATTAATTTCAGCCGTCACGTTTCCATCCACATTTGCCTCGCATCTCTTGTAGATGGACTCATTCATCTTCTCAAATGAAAATGCTCCTATCCGGACCGTTTCATTTTCCGTTCCTTTCTGCTGCATTATCATATATTTGGTCTTGCTTTCAAAGCTCAAAGTCTTCTAGCTGGGTCTTCAAGAGCAAGAAAGGCATCTGAGACAGCTCTGAGGGATCTTCCAGCAATTAGATCCAAGAATCAACCTGATCGTCTGCACACCCATACCCAACCCAGGATCTGCACAGTCCTATTAAATATAGTTCCAGATGTGTCAATATCCGAGTCTCTCACTGCTTTCTCTAGAGCAAGAATTAAGAGGAGGCAGGCAAGGGCATCTTCCTGCATATAAATATTTAACAACCATATATTTAACCTCTCTCAATCTTATTAATTTCTAGGGTATACCCAACCCTACACGAGCGTAGTGCAGTTCTTGCCTGTCTACACTATCATAGACATTTTTATAGCCTATGAATAGATGATGGATCGGTATTTTGTGCTGTTGCAAAATCTGGCGGAGTGTGAAAATTTGGTCAGTAATGGATTTGCCTGAAACCACATTGGTATTGACCAATAGCCCGCTCAGAATACGGTAGGAACTTCTGATGTAGAATATTGGAAATAGCTTTTTAATAAGCAGGCAGCTGGGAGATCTCTCTATAGTTCCCACAAACGAGCTGATCCCCTTTCTTGTGGATTGGACATACTGTAGGTTTTCTGTGCCTACTTTTCCTGTAGGGCTCCGGATAGCCTATCTTCACACCAGATGTATGGGATAAGATCAGAAAGCCCTTTGACTAATTCAGGTCCACCATATTTTAGTAGTTTAGCATAGAGATCATCAAAGCCAGGTGTCTTGTAATTTTTTAGCATTTCAATTGCTCTCGTGATCCTCATCTGGGGGTTCATCACCACCTTCCAGAACAGGTCGAACATTTTATTGGCCTTGATTGTTCACAGCCAAAAGGGTCTGAAAATGCTGTGTAATCTTTCAAGAATAATAGTTTTCTCTAAAAGAAGGGAGTCATCAACATCTTTACAATCTGTTATTTTAGGCTTAATGATTTTTCTATCTAGATTCCGTTATAAAATTTCATGGTTTATTTCGCAGTAAAATTTCCGAATCTTATTTATGTCTTTTAGAATTTGTACATCCTTAAGCTGTTTCTTCTTCCACCGCCTCTTCTTCTTCATATAGAACTGCTTCTCTTCTTTTCTACGCTCACAGTACTCTTGCAGAGTTTCTATTGTTCGTCTTTCGGACATAAGAGCTTAGACACTGGCCCCTCCAGCCCAAGGCTTTTAATGTTCTCTTTGTAGAACTATTTATTCCACAGTCCATAAAAGACAAGCATATAAAATAAGCAGCTTTATTTTCTGACCACTCTAGCTTTAGTTTCTGCACAACCATTGCACTTTTCACTAAACCCATGAAATATTTAGTAAAAATTAGTATTAGAAAATAAAAGTTTCAGGGGATAAATTATAAGTGTGTTTATATATATATATTGTATAAAATATAGATAACGAATATAATATATTCTAATCATAAATACATGAATTGATTAATTAATAACAAGAAAAGAAATAAAACCTTCATTTCAATATGTAAGAGCTTATAAACCAATAAAATCAAATAAAAAACATGTTTTTTAATAAAAAAATGACCATTTTAGTTTTTGCCATCTTCTGAAATGTGTATTTTTTATTTATTACTAGGCACCTTTTTCTTCAAATCCACTATCAGCCTGAAATTTTGGCCTAACGTAGCTGGTACCCCTGTGGAGCTACTGAATGAAAGAATTTTCAAATCTCTTGTATGATCCACGATAGTTCACGATTTACAAATTAAATTAAATTAAATGGCAAAATTAAAAAAATAAATAATAGTAATCAGAACAAACAAAAAAAATATATATTTTTTTTAAATTCTACAAAAAAACAACGTAACACATTTTTTTATTAGCCAAATAATCCTTCAGTCAGGAGGTGTTATATGCCAGAAATAAAATGTATAAAATATTCTATTTAAATGGCTTAAGCCGTGTTAGAGAAAAATGTGCCTTTATTTACCAATAAAATCCTTCATCAGTGACCGTAGGCGTATGTTTATTTTAGCTTATTCAATTGTTATTTGTTTTGATTGGTGAATTTATAAAACTCATTAATTAAATAAAATTATAAAAATTATTATAAGAAAGAATTTTTTTTTTAAATTTAAAACCGGTATCATGTAAACTGGTGACAGGTTATGATTAAGTAGATATGTATGCGCTAGGCGGCGTTCTAGTTGCAGTAACCTTGTTCGATTAGATCACTCCATTCTTCACTAAGCCGTAAAGTTATTTCCACTAACTAAAGGATAGCTGGTATTCTTTTAGACCACATAAGTTTAAGAAACTTCAGGAAGTATTAATTAATAAAAAAAAAAGAAAAATTCGAGTTAAAATCAGTCGAAAATTTGCTTTTGCCAGGTTATTATGTGCAATACTGCATTTTTTTTTTAACTTTCGTTTTTCATTGAGAAATTTTCAACTCCACTAAAATCTAAAAACGTATGCTTGGGCTTTGTTAAAATTGTAATTGTTAATGATATAAAATAGGTCTTAAAAAAATGTATTTATGTATATCATTGTGAATTATTGTTTTTTATTTCCTTTAGTTTTGTGATTATTTAATAAAAGTTTATGTTTCCTATATATGAGTTTATACATATATGAATTTAACCCGCTCCCTATTTAAATATAAGGAATCGAAACTATCGCTTATTTGCCTTCGATATTCTCAAACCTATCGATAATATAAATTACTGAATACCCTCTACAAGATTGGTCATGAGATATTTTGCACTAATTAAGGCGAAACCTCTGAATATCCAAATTTTTACATTTTCTTAACATTTTGCAGATGTTATTAATCTAAAAAAAAAATACATAAAAAGTTACAGGAAATTTGAAGTTCTTTAAAATTGGCAATGTTTTACCTAAAATGCACTGAGGGCAAGTTACTGAGGAAAATCTGAAAATGTTATGAAAATGACGAATTCGTTGACAATTTGATTGCAATCGAGGGTGGTAGACCTTCATACCTCCAGTCTATTATGAGAGTACTTTCGGCTTAGACGCTCAAAACTTTTCTTGAAATCAGGTACGTTTTTTGGCCTCAGCTTCCGGGCAAGTCTTAGAGTGAAGTTTAGATATTTGTGATTCGTACCCAAACATATCCGAAAATTCTGGACACCAGCATTATCCCTGGGCACATACAATTAGAGCACACGGATGGAGAAGATAGCATTTATCAGGGATGAGATAATTGACTAGTTAGTTATCCTACAGAGGGAGGGGGGCGGGTGCCCTTGTAAAGGCCGCTACTAGCTAACGAGACTGGAATCTCGTCCTGTTTCAGATTCCAGGAATTTCTCTCCAGCCTGGAGAGCCGACAGTTATTTCCAGGTCCTTTCTTGCCACATGCTCTTCTATCCGCCGGCAATCCGCTCCCAATATGTCCTGAGGCGGCCAACGGACCTACGGTGTAAAGGACATGTCCGAAAGAATTCTGAGATCCCTCGATCCTGAAGATATGTTATCCGAAGGTAGCTCGCCAAATGGTCCTAGTCAGCGATGAAAAATTTCTAGAGAAAAATTATTTTTTACGAATAAAATTATAATTCCACCCACTTAATACATGACTCGTTAGTATTAAAAACGTCAACTATATAATCTTTAAGAGTAATAATCTTTCTGAAAAAAAAATACACACATATATATATATATATTCCATTCAAAATAAAGAGACCGCGAAAACACCCATATAACTCATATTCCTAAACCCTAGAATACTAAATCTCAACGCAGGTAGTCATCTTATAATAAAGTTTTAACCTTATTTAACCAAAACCAAAATATCGATTAAGATAATATTAAAGGAAACAATAGGAACAAATAACGATCAAGTTAATATTTTTATAGTTTGAATATTAAAAAATACACACACACATATGTGTGTGTGTATATATATATATATATATATATATATATATATATATATATATACATACAATATACAATGCTAAAAAATAAGAACAATCTTATAAAATGTTCATAGTATTAAAAAAATTGTATTTGACTTTATTATTAAATTTTTCATGATTATTTTTAGTATTACAAAAAATTAATTATATAGTCCTATTCGATAAAAAGGGTGGTTTAAAATAAAATTTAAGTACAAAGTGCTAATAATAATATTAATCTACTTGGATGCATTATTACTTAAACTTAGTAGAAATGATGAACACATTTCTTAGATGAATTTACGATTCACGTACGATGTACGTTTTTATTAGACATACTTGGTTATAAACAGAAGGTCGCAGTGATCTTTTCTTTTGTGTCGTTCGAGGAATACTGAGTTCGGAAAAGCACTGCTAAGAGTTGAAGATTGGTGTTTTCAAAAAATTATAAACAGTTGATAAAAAGATAATAATAAACAAACAAATTAAATGGAGTCATAACTGGAACAGTGCACGACGATTTTACGGCTCTAAAAGAATACCTGTGTCTGAATCTTTTGAAAGAAATGAAGCCTGAAGAAGTGGTTGATGCCATGCATAATTTATTATAATCCAAACATTTAAGATACTATTTCTTTATTCGATAAACTACTCGGCTATCCTTCCATCTTATTCTTCCTTATAGGGTCCCGTTCTTGATGAATCTTATGGAAATCCTTTGAGGCCACGTTGTCAAGCGCTGACCACCACACCGAAACGGTTATACTGAGATATGAATTGCTCAAACACAGAATAATAATAAAAGAGTAATAAAAAGTGATATTGTGTTTAAAAAATAATTTAAACACATTTTTGATTAATTATTTGCATTATTATACCCAGGCCCCTCCATACTTAGCATTATGCAGTTATTCTAAACTGGCCATCGCAACAGAAGAGAGAAGCTCTCATGGATTCCCGACATGTCGGGACCGTCCGCAGTTCTCATCAGCAGCTACAAGAACAACGGCCGGGTGGAATTCTCCTGGCTCCTCCGTGGGAAAGAATTTCCGACGATGTTGTTGCCATGTGTACACAGCTTAGCAGGAGTACTTCCAGCAACACCACAATGGTTAATTGAGTGTTCCTCGTGTAAAACTAATGTTGTTTTAATTCAATGGAGAAACGACTAACACAGAAATAAAAGTTCGTCAATTTTAAACGTCCAGAGCCAAAATATTTAGTCAACTCAAAGTGGAATATCATGAAAACCTCCACTACAAAACCATTCATTAAAGATCCTATTTAAATAAGTGAAGATCCTGCCAATTTAAATGCACAATATACTATTCGACATACTTAATATTGTTTGCAGTGTTCAAGATATCGCCACTCCAGTAGAACAATGACGCAACAGAATGAATGGGTCTAAATGGAATTAATAAGCCACAAACAGATAGCGCATGCGGGGGAAAAAATATGTAGCTGCAGATGTAACCCACTCACCAGAATGTAGTTGCGTCATTGGGGATATCAGATCGCGGAAATTAAACTAACATTGCCGCATTTATTAGTTGTTCCTATGATCTTGACAAGTGCTATTCTTATTTCGCAGGAACAACGCCTCAATGTACTTTACGCTGAAATATCTTGGAGTAAGATATGTTGAACTGTTCCACCTGTGTTGTAACTACCAAAAATTATTAAAAAAATATTGTTTGAGAAGCCAATTTGAAATTTTTTTCTCCTTACTTATGTGTCTGAAGATGATATTCTCAATTATAATTCTGAAAGAACAATGACGTTTTTGAAGAAATTAAGTTGAATAAGCAGTCAAGCTGACTAAAATTGTAGATTTAATGGTGAACACTTACTTAATGACAACGATGGAGCCTACTAATATCAGTTTTTTGTCTCATGGAAAAATTTCATTTTTTTCAGTTGTGTAATTGTTCTATCGAGTAAGCGATATAGCTTCTACTTCTTTATTCGAACACTACAATACTACCACTGAGCACCCTTACAAACCTAGTCTGTTGAGAAAAAGTTTTGAGTGATATTGAGAAAATAAAATTGGCACCAACTTTTCACAGTTTACTTCAGCTTGAAATAATATCAGCCTTCTCACTCTGGTTATAGTGCATTGGAAAGTTTCAGGATAATCTGCCATTCCTTCCCTGTTTATATATAGCACATAAGGGAGTCGAAGCCAATAAAACCATTAAATGTTCAGAGCTTCCAAATATATAAACACAACAGCCTAAGACTAGACTGAGGTGAATTAATTAACTGGACTGATGAAAGACAACTAGTCTTTAATAAGTCCCATTACTAAAAACTGGCTTTTAATTCCTTAAATCTCCAAAAAATGGCCTACTCCTCCTCTTACAATGCATCCAATAAAGTAGAAGAGTTCTCATCCAACCCACCATCTTTATTCCCTGAACATCGAACACACATCCCACGAGGCTTTGAAATAAAAAAAATAAAAAAATGTTTAGATATTCGACCTCAATTAATTTAGTTAACATAAGTACCTTAACTTTTAAATGGATAATGATAAGTTCTAAATGACTGTAAATAGTCTGCAAAGTAATATGTTTCTATCCCATTCTATATCATAGTCCCAATTTTGAAAATTATTCATTACCGAAAGTTTTGATATGAATATCTAGTACCTACGCTTGAGATTCCAAAACTATTCTAAGTACCACATCAAATGTTTTCGTCAAAATAGTTATTATTAGAACAAAGTTGACAATGCTGCAGCATGGGAGGTGCTAAAGTATGAGTACAGCATCATTTGGGGATCGGTTGTCCAGGCTACATTAATCATGCCTGGGAACATGGTCGAAGAAAGTCTTGAGTCGACATTCCAAAGATTTTATCGTTTAAAAACTCAATCATTAGCTACTTTCACACAAGTCACCTTTGCCAGTACCAGTTTTCTGTATTAATTTCATCCTAAAATAAAAATTTTCCACCACGTGCATACCTCCCAGATACACGCCATATGTTGGCTTCTGTTAAAAATTTAAAAAAACATTTCGTCGCCCAAAATGACAATTAAATCCAAATTCTAAAAACTTGGGTACATTATTACATACGACAAAAATACAAAACACCTATGGACGGCTACATCCTGTTCTAATTTTAATCTCTCTCACTCACTCCATGGCTCAGCAGTTACCAAGGACTTCTCTTTCTTATCTTCTACTACTGTTATCCATCTCCTGACATATGACCTATGGGCGCCATTTTCACGTCTACTGCCACCGCAGAAAAGACCTACACATTCTAAACTCCACAAGCTTTAAACAGTATTTTGTGAGGCCAAAGAGCCATTTCTCACATCTGTAAGTAACGCTATCCTTCGTAAAGCCGTTTTTACTGGTAACCGGTATATTTTAACATGAATCCAAAATGAAAATGGGTTCAGCTTACATTAACAAAGAAGTAAGAATGGAAACTGAAACCAACTGAAAGTCTTTAATAATCAACCTGATATATCTCGAAATCTCGCGGGAGGATTTTGCTTAAACTTTTAAAACAAGTGTTTTTGGGCTTCAGGAATCAATTGGCATATTCTTTTGCTCGAGGAAAACTCTTATACTGTACAAAAAACAAAAAAACAAGCGGACCGACGGGAAAAACGAGAATCAAAAAGAGCGAAACGCGTGTCAGTAAGCCGAACTAAAGAACTGCTGAAATTTATTCCATTCAAATCTCATTATAAATGTGTCGTGATAATTTAACATCTTAATTGTAGTGTATATAATAAAATAGTAAAATTACTATAAACTGCATAGCTGTACGACAAATAACTATTGTATTTGTTTTTCATTCGCGTCAATAAACAACTATCTACGTCTCTTTTTAAATTTAAATGTACATCTGTCATAATAACAATATATTTTATCTTCAAATGAATACATGGTAGGAATGTACTTGAAAAAGAGATATATCAAACGTCTTTATTAAAAAAGTATTTACCTTATAACTAGATAATTACCAATTTTAAAGAGTTTTTGATACAAGAACTACAATAATTTTCCGTATCTTCAAGGAACCGCGGAAAGTTTCACAATATAGAGCATACAATTGCAGTTGTTTTTTTGGTTTGTTTTTTCATATATAAGAAAAGGATTCGAACGAAAAACAATAGAACCAATGATACTTACTAAGTTGGACTTCTAATGTTTAAGGAGTGTTGGTTCACTTGACCCACAATGGTAATTTATAATTATTTCTAACAATTAAAAATAACGTCACTAAGGCCATTAGCAATTCCTATCTTAACCTAACTTATGTTTTTGTTTTATAGGTATAAATAAAAAAATTATACTTAACTACTGAAGATACCTAAGCACTGGCAATTAACTGGCAAGTTACTGGCAGCTAACTTAAGACAATTTCCATCATATCGGATTCAACTAAGAATTCGGGGTCTAAAAATGCGCTTTCGGGCACAATCAAGCAAAGTCAGATGGGTGTAATTGTTTCGCATTCATCTTACTAAATACCAACAGTAAACTCCTGAAGTCCTTTTTTTGGCACAACTTAGCACTTCTTTATAACGGATATGAATGTACGCAATTATATGTTTCTATAATGACAAACGAATTCAGCATTATTTTAATTGAATTATATTTTTTCTCAGATCAAATAGACCTTAATAATAGCTAAAAGGGTACAACAAAGTTATCAAATAATTAATTTTTTTTAAGAATAATTAAAATGATAAGATATGTTTTCATACAAATTCAACACTCGATCTGCCGATTACATCAATTTGCCCCAAGCATGGTATTACCACTCAATGTGTCTGGAATGTCCTGGCATTATCTTATTTTCAAGAACGTATAAATCGTTGCTTAGAGCTCGATGACTTTTTAAAAAACGATTGACTTGTTCGTCCATAGATTTAGGACATTCATCTCACTATTCGTTGTCGTAATTTCCAATTCTGTAGCCCATCTCGTTCTCCTAAAATATTTAATGGATTGTCATAAAACTTTACAGGTTATTAAGATTTTGGAGAAGGACGAAAATGTCGTTATTAGATCCAAGCGATTAGGACCCATAAGATTCAAATCTTTAATTTGCTGTAGCTTGGGTTTGACTCTAAGTATTTTAATGTTGATTAGTTAATTTTTGTTGTTCTGAAACCCAGAATAGGTTAACATAGTTTGATCCATATCCGATTAAATTTTAAAGAGTTGGAGTGAAATTAGTTGTGGAAGTTCGTATTGGCCCATTCAAAATCTAAAGATACAAGAAGAAGCAGAAATTCTACATACCCTCAGAAGCTAGGCAGACTTAACTTTGTTAAGTCAGTAAAACGCGATTTTGCGGGCCTTAAACGAATATTATTGTTATATTTCAGAAAACTCATAAAAGTTTTATATATCAGTATTTTAAATATAATAATTTTATTTTTTAATTTATTTAACGTCGCTTCGACTGATGAGGCCATTAGCGACGACTGCTCTTGATTTGCTCCGATTAACTTAACTTTTAGGTACATTAGTGTTTTTTCGCTTCCCATATTTTCTTTATTAAACAATCCGGCGGACCTCCTCATCTATCCGCTTATTTTTAAATTCAATTAATTATGTAACAATTTCTTGTGTCAATAATACTTCTTTACCTTTTTCATTTTCTTTTTTTTGTATATATAAATAATATTTATTTATTTTATTATTCAACCAATTCTCAATAGTTCGAAATTTAAGGGATCGATGTCTGGCGAACTTTTGAGCTAAAGAGAGCGGTCGGATAATCAGACGGCGAACATGCGAGCAACCAAGTATTACAGTTCATCTTAGATTTTATTACACGAGGATACTTGGTCGCCCAGCGGTGCCGTGTATAGTGAACTTTTAATGGGACTGGTGGGCCGCCAGTTGCCCGTCTGGTCGTTCTTCTGGTCGCCGACGACCAAGTTGCCTAGAGTAATAGAGGTCTTTGAGATCGGAATAAATTCGTCAGAGAGAAATATAAAGGGTATAATGGAAGTAGATTATTTTCCAAAGTCTCAAGGTTAAACGAATCACTAATAAAGAACGACAGGACCTCATATATAGGTAAAAACGACAATGATTAAAAGATTTTAATTTTAAAAGTTTTTTTTGATATTGGGGTTCTTTAATCTCAAAGTCTTCATAGTCTTTTGAATTAATAGATATATCGAAAACTTTTTCTTACTTCCTCAAAATTAGATTGGCAATATCATATACAAAGTAGTATTAATAGATTTTAGGACATGTTTACAGGAACTGTTTTATTTGTATTCAGTGACCCTGGTAGTGGCGATCGGTAACCAGGGCTTGGCCCACGTGGCAGCCATAAAGAACGTGAGTGACTGCGGCCGAAAAAACCCGGCAGTTCCTCGAACGGATGTCCAGGGAATGTCCAAGAGGCTCTGGAGGGCTAGAGAAGGCTAGGCGATTTGGAGTAACATAGGCCCAAAGCCGCGTTCCATTGATCTGATAGTGCGAGCTGAATCAGCAAGGTGGGCCGCATACTGCATGGGTCACCTACCCTACTCCCCTACCCTCTTCGCCTCTTCTCTCTTAGGTAAACTATTCTTACTCTACTAGAACCATCTCCATAGTTTCTGGGCTAGAATATAGCTATTCTAGAGTAATAAAAAGTTAATTTATTAACGGAAGATATACATAGATAAAAAATTAATTAAACGTAAATAATAAATAAATAAAAATATATGATATAAAGTGGCACTTCTGGTAAGTCAATTTTGGTAAAAGGTTGCTATAGCATCACAGGCTTATACTTTCCTTAAATACGAAATTTAATTTCGCAGAACTGTTCGTTTTGCAGGTAGACTTACCACACACAGATTTTTCCACAGAGCGTTGTAAGATGGACTTTCACCATGAATTGAAAGATTTATTGTATGAAAACGTTATTTTGTATTTAAAAAAAATTGTGGAATAAGGTAAAAAAAAAAGTGTGAAAACGCGAAATTGATTTAAGTGTAAATTTATTGCCGTTTATAAAAACATATAGACGTTTTTAAAATTTCTCAGTTCCTTGAAAATTTCTGCAGCAAATGAGACTGTACAACATACTACAGGTTATTATTTAAAAGGTTATTTTGAATATTAGGTATATAGTAGGCAGAAGGGTAAATCGATATTGAGGTCCATTATCGCGTTATCGGAGGCACTTTTTATGGAAATACAATAGAATTTAAGATCGCACGCTCTCGTATCGATTTATTTTAATTTTTCGGATATTATCTTTATTGAGGTCCATTGTAAATCGATACATAAGCGCGCGATCTTAAAATTGATAGTATTTTCAAAATCAAAGCATTTAATAGCATAACAACCTCAAGTATATTCATATTCAAATAATAAAAAATTAACATTGATTTTTATTTTAAACAGAAAAATCAAATCTAGACTTTTACTTTTTGATTTCAAATATAAAAATCCAATCTTTTTTTTTTTTTATATCAAATATAAAAATCAAATTATGAAATTTATTTTTATATCAAAGATAAAAATCAAATCACGGCTTTTATTTTTTTGACGTACAGTATAGAACGATCAATCTAATTAGGGATTGATAAATTATTTGCCACTTCTATAATTTTGTTTTTATTCTAAACTAGTTTCAAATGTTATACATTCATCTTCAGGTCCAAGGTTTCAGTAGATTATATCAAACAGAAAAGGTTACATTGGTTTGTTCTCGCACTCTAGCACTTTGTTCTAGTTCAATGGGAGAAAAAACAAAAGTAACACTTTCTGTTTGATATAATCTACTTAAACCTTGAACTGAAGATGAATTTGAAACTAGTTTTGAATTAAAACAAAATTATAGAAGTGGCAAATAATTTATCAATTCCTTGATCTTTTAAATTCCTTGAAATCGATTCCTTGGTTGTGAGTGAGAAAGAAATTTATAATGCAAAGAAAGGTGTCTATTTCGCGCTAAATATGTTACGTATGGGACTTTAAGGTCATTATAGGTAGTTCAATTCACCAAGGATTCGATATAATAAAGATTGAATATGGAAGAAATTCAATGGCTCAGTAGAGTCTCATAGCTAAACTCAAAGGAACACAATTAAAACGTATTGTAGAACGGAAAGTCGTATGTTGATGAAGTAGATTAGAAGCTTATTTGATAGGATTTATTTTAAGGAAACAAATACGCCATCGGCAGAAGTAGAGAAGACAGTGGAATTTAATATAATTATTATGTACAAATGTAAGATGAAAAACATACAAGATTACTCTAAATTTCAGCCAAAAATATAAACATCAGTTAAAAAAAAAAAAAAATACCAAAGAACTAAGATATAGCAATTTCGCCAAGTATTATACCAAGCATGACATTCTTTATGTTTGTTCTAAAAATGTCTACAGTTATATTTTGTTTTAAACCTCAATCTTCTTGGAGAAGTAAAGATTAGTAGCAAGAATGTAGGCCAACTTGTTATATCAGCCGTGATAAGCTTAAAGACCCCTCCCCCCAACTTCAAACCATATTTTTAAATACATTTTTGTATTGTCCCCAAATTGATCTAAAAGCTACACATTCTTATGGCATTAGAAAGCCCTAAATTTAAAGGTTAGAATCTAATGATTGGTTTTAGGGTTTTCAATGACTTCAATGATTGCTCAATAAAATTAGAGCAATTCAATTACGATACAAAAATGATTTGCAGTTCGGGCATTTAAGCTTATGACGACAGATATGGTCATAATCATTTATTATTAATTATTATGAAGAGAAAATTAATGTAATGTAAAATGAAAAGTTCACGTATACGAGAACTGAGATGGCCATACCGTTAAATTTGACATTTTGAATAATATAATTTTAATAAATTTGAATTTTTTCCTTCTTTGTTCCTATGTAGTATTTAAAATATGAAAATAAAAAGTATAAATATAAAAAATATATCTACATGTATAATTAAATATATCAATCAAAAGTATTTAAAATGTTAAATTGTATTAAATTAAGAAAAAAATTCTTTTAGTTTTTCACCGGAGTATTTTATTACTTGGATGTGTAAACTTCAAAACATACTTCACAGGAAACACGAACATTCCTACATTATAAAAGGGTTAAAGGACTTTGTATTTCAATAAAAATTACAATTGTTAATAATATTCTACAAAATATAACAAATACATAAGAAAAGGGGGATTTACATCGTATTACGAAAGATCTTTAAACGCTTCAATCACTACATCAAGTTTATTCTCCCGATAAATAAGAACATCTTCAAGTTGGTAGTAGTAACAACTCCCAGATTTATCCCCCATAACTAGGTAGAGAATATAAGATTAAATAATTAAATAATAACTCAACAAACAACAAAAGAGTATTTGAGCAAGACAATGCTAATGCACAACGTTAACACTTGCCCCAGACAAAATTCGCAGAAACCAAAGGAGTCAGCATATTTCAGCCTCTTCATGTCTTTAATCCTGACGTCGAGCAATCCGAATATGGTCTTAGCCGGTCAATGCCACATACTTTGAAAGGACGGCACTTCAAAAGAACTATAAGAATGCCAAATCAAGATGCCAAGAATTTTCAACTCGAAACCAGATTGGTTTCATCATTAGGAGTTTCAAATGCTTGAAGAATGGCTGAAAAAATTATGAAGAAGATTTAAAAAATTAAAATCCAAAACATATTCGCATATACAATCCCATATTGTACGCATATACAGTCCCAGCTGGAAATATCAAATACCTTTACAGAAATTAATAACATGCAGGAGCAAAGAGGGTGTCATAAAGCCTAACGTAGGGATTATTCATCAATAGCTCGATAACCGGTCCCTTAGGTACCAATCCGGCAGTACGATTTCCCACTGATGTACATAACCACTCCTGTTCGAAATCAATAACTTTTACAGAAGTGGAGTTAGTATTAAATACAGATTTGGGAATCCATCAGAGTTCATCGAAATTTGTTTTGGTCGGAAGTGGAGGTGTAGAATTTATACTCAGGATAGAATTTATTGTTAGTCGGGTCCCACAATATACCATAGACTATTATCACTTTATTATACCATAACCTTTTCAATGTTGCCATGGCCCCAGTCCATCTTTTCTCGCATACAATCTTTTCAATAGCATGAAAAACAATATTTATTTCGAATCTCACCTAAACCGGTAGTGAGATGTGGAAATTACTAATGCAAGCCCCACCTGTACCACCAACAATAAAAATTGCTCAATAAAAGTTTTTCTTAGCACAAATGAATAATTTTAGTTCTTATCCAAAAAAATACTTCCTGTCCCTATTAACGGACTGCGGACGCCGCCAAAGCGACACTGGAGGAACTGGAAAGATGAGCAGCGCCCCCTCATAGTGTGGCCGCCCTTCGACAACTCAAATGGGTTTCCTTTGTAAATTACGTCATTTTAATTCCTTCGGCAGAAACGTCTTGTATTTTCAGTCCGTCCAGTACAACAATCCTCACATAGCGAGGAGCCACAGTCCGCGAAAAGTGATCATCCATTCAAGTTCATACCACGCTTAACTTTAGTTAAATTCTATTCATAATCTTTGTGGGTGTGTTTGTGCACGGAATAATTTTTTATATAATAGGATAATAACACAATATAATGACTAGATATGATAATTAAGTTTTAAACGAATGATTGCATAACGGAATGTCCAATAACAACATTTGATCCTAATCTATTATGACAGAAATCAAGGCTTGGCTCTTTTGCACTAGTAAAATAAAAAAAAAAATCCAAGCAAGAATTTGATGTTTGAGTAATAATAAAAAAAATTGAAGGAAATACCTAAGGGTAATAATAGCAGACTGGCTCACCTACAGTACGGCTATCTTAATTATTGTGTAATCGATACTTGTGGGATCCATTGAAAGGCTTCCCTGTTTTTGTTTTGTATTTCTATTTGGTGCCTTTTGCATTCCACCTGCAAATAATATCAGAAATAATCCTTGGATATGAATTATTTCAATAATGGTCCTAAAAATTTATAATTTTAATAACTTTTTTTTTGCTTAAGACTGAAACATACACATAAAGATACTATTGAAGGTAAAAGGTTTATAATTTCTGAAGCTAACATATATCAATGAATATACAGTTTAGTCTCCGATTATAATTTTGAAAAAAAATATCCATAAACTATGATTTCATTAGAGAAACTTGGATCAAGTCCCAGAGTCTGCAGTATATTTCAAAGCTAATTATTATGTATTTAAAAATAAATAAATCTGCTATGAATAACACGAAAAAGAATATTTGTCTTTTTCTTACTAGAAAATAGTAAAACAAAAGTCTATTTAATATTCTATTTTTATTAAACTTATATGAACTTCAAATAGTTCTCGAGGAACGTTTTCAGGAACGCTAATCCCAACAATAAGTCTTTTCTTATCTAAAACCAAAAACTAAGTTACAAATACTCTTAATGATCTGATATAATAAAAAGGAAACAACTCAAGCCTCTGTCATAAAATTAGTTAAATCAAATTCGTTCACAAGTAAAAAACTAGACATTTTTGCTAAACAAATTGTACTCTGAATGACAGAAAAAAACAAATAGAAGACTATAACTGCAAACAGTGAATCTAAAAACTTTCTTCAAAAATGCACAAGAGAAGAACCGTTAAACTATAATAGGCAAAAAAATGGGGGTGTGATTCATTTTATTACATTGGAAATGTAACCAATTTAATATTTTCTGCGCAGCCCCAATCGTCATTTCATAATTCTAAAATTAAAAATAACTAATGAAACCCAAGAGACATTAATTCGTTCGTAACGATTTAAGAATTCGTAATAATATAAAATTCAAGAGTTAATTCCATTAACCATTAAAATTTCATGTTTTCGTTGAATGAAATTTTCAATAATAGTTAGCGATATGAATAAATAAAAAATAGAATTCACATCATACATTAATTTTTGCATAAGAAAATAGCTCTTAATTCTAGAATAAACTAGAATAGTTTCTGTGGAGTTTTAGATAATTTAAAACTTTAATTTAATTTAAAACTTTAACTTTAAAAAATAAATTTAACCGCTTCTGAAAGCCAAATATAGCATTATTAGTCAACCACTGCTAACGCTATTCAATATATTTTGTAAATGTTTTAATAAATAACCTAAATAACCCTAGTTTAATAAATACCCCTCAAGTTCAAATTCTTATATAAAATGAGATGGTTCAGACACATATATTTTTAACTGCATGATACTTATCGATAGCATCAAAATAAAAATAAATGAATAAATAAATAAATAATGAATAAATGAATTCAGCATAAGAAAGTCAACATAATTAAATTTTACAATTTCTTTTTAATTCTTTTTATGAAAGATATGAAAAAAGGATTTTTTTTTTTGTTTTTATACAATACAATTTTATGATTTTGATACCAAGCAAAACATTTTTCGGAAATTAAAATGAACTGTTCGAATAGCAAAGATCGGTTAGATTATCTTGCATTTGTTGAACGCGAAAAGAAAAATATATCTTGGAATTTTTCAAGGAGCACAAAGAGATGACAGTCAAAATTAGAGATCTGGGCTCTCCATGAGTTATAGTGCCATAGTAGAAGACAAAGAAGAATTGAGGTATGTATAAACAACACTTCCAACTTCTACATGTTTGCCTATTACGAACTATCAGGTATATTAATCTTCAAAAAGTTAATATGTTCCTTTCATTCTTGATACTTAATATTCTGACGATTACATATTCCCACTTCGCATTCTTGTACGAGAAGGTGAAAAGCTGTTTTTCTAACATTTTTTTTAATGAAGTATAATAACAAATTTAAAATGTTCATTTTTTTTTTAAATTTAATTCTTGCTATATTCCTTTGGATGTATTAATAATTTATTATAAGAGAGAGAGAAACCCGGGGAGGTAGAGAACCGACGGGCTGTGAGAGCGGAGAGATACTGTCTAGGTGGTCGGACCACCCTATGGCAGCTCTGACGTCACCCACCGCCCAGGCTGGGTTTTAATCTTTAAATCCCATTCTACTTCCCTTAGTAAATTAAATTTATTTAAATATCTCTCAAGTTTAAACAGTTTCTTAGCTGGTTCCATTTAAATGTTTCCACTTTAAAACCGGAAGGCTTCACGACGGATAACGAGGACTTTCGTCCATACACTCGGTAGAGGGCGGATTTAAATATGATATAAATATATATATATATATATATATATATATATATATATATACCTTATTGCGGTTTTTATTTTACATTTTCGCAGATATTGACGGGCCCGTATCTCAATGACTCCTCCGAATATTCCAATATGTTTCTTACAAAACTTGCAGAACATGTAATGTTCTGAAGTCTTGGTAATTACAACATTTTGCTCAGTAAATTGCTCTGGAAGCGAGTACTGATTTTTTCAAGACTGAGGAAAGCGCACATGGTTTGTTGAAAGGCTGAAAACTTGGATTTTTCATGATAGGGGCAATATATACATATCTGAAAATCAAAATTACTCCAACTTTTGCAATCAAAATGTTAATATCTCCATTGGACTGAGTAGGGAAATATTTACAAACATGTTATTATAATATTATATTTAGCTTGTTCCAAAGTTCGAGGCTAAATATCGTTTTGATCGCTCATCTGTGGATCCCTGCTGGCATATTCTTGTTAATTTAAAAGGGACACTGATTGTAGACGTAATGACACAATGTCATAATTTAACTGGCAATTAAAAATGTGAAAAAAAAATGTATACCCATTCCCTAATGCTAAAAACAAGCAGTAAGTATGAATGCGTATGGATAAATTATTAGGATTCTAGAATGAACATAAAATACATTATTTTAGTGCGATTTATCATCAATTTCCACAATTTGTTAAGCTTATATTAGGAATACCGGTGTTGGTGATGGAGATATTGTTTTAAAAAATTGATACAATCTGCCTTGAACATGTATGTGTATAGGTGTAAATTTTCATTTGCCTAGAAAAAATAGGGTTTTGACTGTTTGTTTTTTTTCGTTTTGTTTTTTGCGGTTTCGTTCTTCTGAACGCCTTATCTTTGATAATACTGGTCCAATTCAAAAAAAATTATTTTATTTTTTTAAAGAGAATGTTAGCGCCATTTAAACGATTCTGGAATGATTTACTATAATATATATACTTTTTGAGTTATACGCTTATTTGAGTTATATTTTTCTTTCCTTTACAAATTTTTTCCTGCTTTTTCTCGGAAATGTATGTAAATATGTATGAAAAGTTAAACGGCTTCAAGAAGAAGGTTTTAGGCAAGTTTCATCAAAATCGTTTTGCAGTTTTCGAATCAAAACACGTTTTTCGGATTTTGCACTGGTGCTATTGCGCACAGGGTGCCTGGGTTTTTTTAGAATCCCTGAAAGGTTTTTACTTTCGGCAGAAAAGTAAAAAAACCTGCCTGGAAAAGTAAAAAAAAAAAACGACCGCAGCAAACAAATATGCCATTAATCAAATACGCAACTACAACTTTATCTGAAAATTATTGAATACTACTAGATAGTTTATGTGAACTGTAGAGGAATTTTATTATTTTTATCAAAATGTGACTTTATTTACTTTAATACAGTTCACCGTGATGTAAAGATACTAGAAAATAAAATTGACAGTCACATTTCTCAAAATCATATCATGGATTTGAAATGGAAGAGTGGTGGTACATCTAATCAAACAGAACATTTAACTCAAGACTTCGTCACCTGATTCTTTCCACGAAGATTCCAGTGCAATTATAATAAGGTGGATTTTATACCCAGATATAATTATGTAGTGACAAGAACGAGATGTTCCAGACTCATACAGTTTAAATATATATTAAAGAAAATATAATGGACGTCATAAGAAAGATAACATCCTAAATAAACCAATCTCTATGAGCTTTAAACAGCTGTTGAAGATAACTGATGGATGTATATGAAATTTTAATAAAAAAAAAGAAATAGAGAAGCCTTCTTTTTTTTCAGGAAAACTTATATAATTTCAAATCAATACTATTTTTTCTTACAATAACGACTGTTATGAAATTTATCATTTTTCCTCTTGAAAATAAAGAAGACTTTTTGAAGCATAGCAGATAAGGCAAAAATAGGAGGGGAGGGGGTATCTTGCAATATAGAAAATCTTTAATCATCTCTTTATAAATTCCGATCAAGTAGTTTCGTTTTTGCGACCATGCACAACTATTTTGTAACGGGAAATGTTATTAGAACCTCACAAACTAATAAATTTTGAAAATTATTTCATCGAACTAATTTATAATTTTATGTTTATGTATTCCAAAAGAAAATAAAACAAATCCGACTTGATGATTTCTAAACTGTATAGATTTTATTTTTTAAATAAATATGATCCCCATCGAAATGTAGGATCACATCCAAATCGTGAGTTCGAACTCAAAACTAAATATGGGATCAAGTAAAAACGTAAACAAACCAAATTGGCAGAAAACAGACAACAATTGTCTCAGCAAAGATAGCCAGTGAGAAAGCACAACGTGTGATCTGTTTAAATGGAGAAAAAATAATTGGCATCCGGATCTGGGAACAGTTCCTCTTAGCAAAGATTAATGTTCTAATGCTACAGCAAAGCCTTATCTCCTATCCACCAGATTGTGCTCTTATATAACAATATATGTCTATATTTCTATTTATCTTACTAATGCCTTTTTTATATTTCATAATAATAAATGAAAAATAAACAAAACGTCTGGAAGAAATTCTTCCATCAACAACAAAATCTTCAAAGTTGTCAAACGTAATATATTTTAAGGATGATATTATTAGTTCAGGTGTGCCTAAAGGAGCTATATTAAGCCATATGCTTATTAAATTAAATTGTCATATACTCCTAACATTTCGAAAACATTATGGCTATACCCGCAGACGATGTCCTTCATAGGCTGGACAGTTAAAAAGTTGGATTGATATGATCCTCGAAAGTAAGTCTCGTTTGGGTCTCATAAAATTGTACGCTAAGAGATGGATGATATGACAATGATGATATGAATAACACACACGCTCGCGTAAGTGAGTTTGATATGACGAATCAAGTCAATATTGCTATTCGCAAACAAGATATTTTATGGTGTATTATTATTTTATTTAATATTGACGTGGCATCACCATATTCTGTAATACAAAACTTAAAACTAAAACTTAAATGGATACATTTTTTAAAGGAACCTGCTTCTTTTCAGTAGCGTTGTACATTTATATTCCTACAAAATATGTAATGTTTCCTTGCAGAAAACTGTCGCAAATTAGAGAGAAAAATCGTAATATTAATGATTAATCATTTTTCGTATCCACCATCATAAACTTTAAGTGATATTCAGTTTGATATAACGAACACTGGCATCGAAACCGATCATATCCGGCGGTTCATTTAACGAACACTCGAAACCAATTAGGAATGGAAATTGGCATAGCCGGGAAATGTCAGCAGTTGGCAAAACTGTCATCTCGCTTCGTATTCCATCACCGTTCACGGCTTAAATCAATAGAACAACTTTATTTTAATCTTTAAATGTCTTAAATAGTCATTAAATACCTTCAATGAAGAAATTAATAGAAAAACTTAATAATTAATAACGTGACAGCGGTTTTTTCCTTTCTTGTTTCACGAATCCTCAAGTCCTCAGTGATATATATATATAAAATTAAATTTTAAATACTTATTAATTTCTTTGCGCATGTTTTGCATAAAATAAAACATATATAGTAATTTTCATCTAAATTCCAAGAGCCCAAAATTTATAGTTAAATTTTAATTTGTAAAAATAATTTATTGAACATTCTCGTTAAACGAAAAAATCTTATAAAAATTTGAAAGGCATGATTTAACTTCTAAAAGCCTTACTTAACTAATACCTGAGGAAACCTTCGATGAGAAATTAATTACTACATTTGAAGAATAATTTACATATAAAATATTTAATCTCTATTCGTGATATATTAGGGCAACGCATCTATTCAGAAAATTAAAGGTACGAGCCTAAATATTTTGCTAATCAAATATACAATTTAATTTCATCCTGCTTGATTTAATTTTCTTCATTTATGGATTTTCTATATTTATATATTCATTCCTAACTCATTGTTACATCTATAATTGTATTTTCAGAACTTATAGCTTTTTAAATACTATATTCGAATTATACCCAATTTCAGTGTATACCTCTATCTCAGTAGACACATGACATAGGAAGTAGCAGTCCTTTCTTAAATACTTAAAAGCGTCTACCATCATGACTGAAAAGTATTCTGTAGGCATTGTATCTCTAAATTTAAAAAACGCTTTTACATTTAGAGATGCAATGCCTACAGAATACTTTTCAGTCATGATGGTAGACGCTTTTAAGTATTTAAGAAAGGACTGCTACTTATAATATATAATATACAATATATATATTATATTATAATATATAATATATATATTATATTATAATATATAATATATATATATATATATATATATATATATTTTTTATTATATGTAAGAACCAAAAAAAAAGGAGTTTTTGAACTAAACCAGATAAATATATATATATATATATATATATATATATATATATATATATATATATATATATATATATATATATATATTTTAATATAACACTTCCAAACCCTAAGTTTAACTATGAAACCTAATTTTATTTTTTAAATTGCCAATTTGGAAAATTCATTACGTTACTGCAATACAACCGAACAGGTTAGATCCTATAAGGTCTTTAACTCCTTAATAAAACAGGTTATACTTTTAATTAAAACGCAGTAATAGAACATTTGATGAGAAAATAATCTTCATTTGGAATCATTCAAACGTTTTTTTTTTGTTTTTTTCACTCGCCCAAAATAAGAACAGAGATACAACGGCACACATATAGCAGCGTCGATCACGTGACATCTTCGACATTGGAGGATAATAAAGATTCCACAAATATCTTTCATTCACTATCGAGATGATTCATTCACTAAAAAATGTTAAAGGAGGGCGGGGTTATCGACTGGTAGTGATAAGGTTCCCATCTGATAACATGGACTTCGGTCAGGCATGTATAATAGGATTTCAATTCCTTCCTACGAAGGAGCCATAAAATTCAATGCTTCAATTAATTCAACCTCATACTTGAAATTATTCAATTAAATTGTCACTAAAATTAAACTAATTAATTACTCGTAATAGGTGAAATTTCGAAGCTAACAGCAAAACCATGGAGCTATCTGCTATAACGTACTTTTATGTGTGTGTATATATATGTATTTATATTTCTTTATTTACAGATCGGCTTGGTGGGCCTTACATGGGTGTTTTAACAATAATAATATATCTTCTAATATACAGCCTGATGTGTAGAGCGATAGGTTTTAAATCAAGGATTGCAATAAAATAATGAATTTAAACACACAATCTAAAAGAACATTCAATCATTTCTTTTTATTCGAAGTAGGATATAAAGTAGGATATATTTAAAAAATACCATACAGTACTTCCATATTAGGCTTCAGCTAAAACATCATTCTGGCCTAAAGGCCTGCAACCGTTAAGGCCTCAATAAAATTACAATAATTTACAGATAAAATGCTTGTACCATCATAATACTAATACAAAATTGGGATCGAGGATTGCTTCTTTTATTAGTGAGATTATTATGAAATTGTTAAATATAGTTATCATAAAATAAATCAATACAAGCTGATAATTATT
Source organism: Rhaphigaster nebulosa (assembly GCA_948150685.1). Classification (NCBI taxonomy): domain Eukaryota; kingdom Metazoa; phylum Arthropoda; class Insecta; order Hemiptera; family Pentatomidae; genus Rhaphigaster; species Rhaphigaster nebulosa. Next base: position 40,268,882 of record OX411309.1, read on the forward strand.
AATGAACACCTGTATTAAGAATTAATCCAGAAAGTATAAGCAAACTTTCTATCTAAAACAACTGCATACGTTAATACTAATGTAGGAGCGAGATTACTAAGGACTGAAATCTCAGTAAATTCATTACATACTGATAGTATTATTTACAGGTGGTAAGCAATAGAAATTTTGAACCTAATTTGCAAAACATGAGGCAATCTAAAATTTCAATGCAATTTTCATCACCCTCTTTAGACAAGTATTGTGGCCCATTATTTGATTAAGAGTAAGGATTGGGAAAAAATGGATGGTGAAGCTTTTTTTTGTCAATAGAAGCTGACAGAAGGCGACTTTAACTAGCAAATGCAAGTTAGTCTTTTTTGGTTAATGAATCAGATTTTTTCTGTTTAAAGACCACGATGACTAAACTTTTTTTTTTACTAATAGGTTCGCATACTGACGATTCAATTGATAATTGAAAAGTTCTATGACATCTAATCAAGTTGTTAACTTTATAAGGCTGGCCAATATAAAAACATATAACCGATTTGGTCTTGTCTCTTTCAAGGGATGTTATCTATTTGTTTTTACAAGTAAAAACTAAAGAACATAAAGAGAGAGAGAGAGAGAAAAAAAGTAATTGATTCGAAACAGCATAAACACAATTAATATCAATTTAAATGAAACAATTAATCAATTAAGAATAACAAGAGGGGCTGAAAAAGATTTGGACACAAGACGCAATAAACTTCCCTTACAACTGCAGACACAGCCCATGGAGTTAACCAGGAATGAAACATCAAATTCCTTCCAATTCATTAATCATATTTATTATATTGAATTGAAATTTAAAATAAATAACATGAGAGAGTAATCCTAGCGCGGCAATCAGCAGATGTAAATAAATGTGCTCGACTAGCCAACAGTACCTAAACCTCATTAGAATCCCGGAAATAGAAAATATTATTCCAATTCCTCCATTAAGAGACTCATTCAAGTAACTAAGATTTCTCAGACAGTTATTGATTGGTGGTAAGGGTACTTAACCTGCCTCGTTACAATCATAACAGGGTCTGTAAATGGTAGCAAATCAGATCCGCTTTCCGGACCCGCATTCCGGCTCAAGTTCAAGCAATCTTGTATAAATCCTTAGCCAGGCGTTCCAACAATTTAGGATTCTGCGACAATTATTAACATAAAACCTCATCATGTTTATAATAAAAACATTCATTACAATCTACCATATAGCAGTTATCGCCATGGTATACAAGCTGCACAATGCGTATTCTTAGCTTCTTAATGTTGATAGATTAGTTTTAGGGATTGGCTTTAGCGTTCCTCGAATCCCAAAAAGTATTTCAAAAAAGGTCATTCTATAATACTCATTGTTCCCTGATTGTAAGGACCCTTCGTTATCTTTAAACTACAGAGCCATTGAGAGTGCTTGTATGTAGCATGACCATGTTTTATTTCCCCTCCTCCGAAAGGCACAGTAATAAGCTTAATATAATTTATTATACTATACATTCTTAAGGAGACAAACCCTAATATCCAAGAAGGAGGTACCCAATGATACTGTGCTGGCGAAGAGAAATCGTGACTCGTCGTGCAAAAATCTCAAGAATTTCCCAGTGTCTCATGTGTTCCCGTTTCAGCTATGTTCCCGAAAATTGTTAAATGCAAATTTCCGTCCTTTTTTTTAAGGGGAAAGACTCATGAAAAGAATTAAATTTTCAGGTCACTTACAGAACCAGAGAGACAAATTTTGGCATGAAAAAAAACGAAATAAGGAAGGAAAATTTTTAAATCATTATCTGTTTATTTTACATCAATGAGATTTATAAGTGGATGAAGATTCCATGAAATGAACAAAATCTTGAGGCGAATATTAGAAAGCTATTCAAAATTACTTGTATTGTTTTTAGGTACAACCAAACTGTTTTTAATTATTTTTTTTTTGTATTTTAACATCAATATTAATCAATAAAAAAATAATTTGTATCCTTAAGGATTTAGGAGGAGAGAAGACGAGAAAGTAATGCGGCAGACTGTATAGGAACGAGGTGGGGGAAGGGGCGAATGTGTATCTGTGAGAACGGTCCTTCGCTGGGAGAGCTGCATTCCGATGACGTCACCGCCAGCCCGCAAACCACGCTGTCTTCTTCCTATAATTACTTCTTCTCCTACATCTGTCCCGATGATGGTTCTATTTTGAACGGAAATGTCTAATATAGGACCAGACTAAATAGGAAAACATCGAAACCGAAATAATTTCTAAATATATGTACTCAAAGATGGGAAATAAATTTTCCATTCATACGATCGCAAAAAATGTGGCTATCCATAAATACTGAAACAACTTTTAAAACACCGATAATATTGGAATTAATGTATAACGTTTTTTTACATGCTCTAATTCACACATTCCTCAACTGCAAAAAGGAAATTTTGTAGAGTCGAAATAAGATATTTTTTTTTACAGCTAAATTTCTCCATTAATCGGAATCAATATATGTCTTGTCAGATCATGTAACCTATCTGCACCACTTATAGAAGTGGCAAATAATTTATCAATCACTAATTAGATTGATCCTTCTATACCATAATGCGGATGTCAAGTGTATATGCACCACATTAGGATAGTAAAAAAGGAAATATATTGCTGAGCCATGACATAGATAGAGATGTAAGTTCTTAATTTATGGTACTCTTTTTAGGAGAAGGTTTGAATGTGAATTACGAAAGTATAAGTTGCTCTAACTCAAATAATAAAGTATGTCTTGCAAACCTGCTATCTTCAAAAATGGCGAATTTTAATTCAGGATAAAATATAAAATTTTCGCTCATTTTTCATTCCGTGTTCAATATCTGGAAGACTACCAACCACGTGAAAAATATTATGAACACCTTTTTTAAAAGCAATTCAATTTTAAAATTTGAGCACTAATAAAGCTCTTTACTTTTACTAATTCTCGAAATAAAGTATTTAAAAAAACAAAACAATGTTTTTTCCCCCAAAACGAGAAATCATAATTTTTTTATTTATTCTGACAAATATCATAAAGACTATTCTTCCTACGAAGATAATCATTATAAACGGTTTTATTGTGCATTTAACCAGCTCTAATCTGAGTGGTAATAGACATCTGTACGTCTAATTGTTCTCGAGATAAAAATTTTAAAAAACAAAATAATTTATTTTTTTAAAAGAAAAATCACCATTTTGTGAATTTATTTTGGCAAGTATCATGGAAACTGTTCTTCCAACGAAGATAATCATTAAACAATACTTTATGGTACATAAAACTAGCTTGAATTTGAGTGGAAATAAGACATCTGTACGTCGAAGTAAGATTTTTTTATTTATAGCTAAATTTTAATCATTGATCGGAATCAAATATATGCCTTGTCAGACCATTTAACCTATATGCAACATTTTCAAAAAAGAAAATATATTATTGAGCCATGACATATAAAGAGATATAAGCTTTTAATTTTGTTCAATTGAATTTTATTATCTGGTTATATCAGAAGAAATTACATTTTAGAAGTAGGATTAAAATATGAGTGAACATGATAAAAAATTTCAATTGGAAAATTAGTTATAAATTCTTTTATACAACTATCCATTTCGATAGGTACTGATTTCGTAAAAAATGACTGAGATTCTTCAAACCCACCAGGTACTTAAAGTGTTTAAAAATTCCGATACAATACAACTTCGAGCAATTCATTACTTTTCATACTACGAGCTTTTGTGAAGAGGTAATTAAAAAGTTTATTTGTTCGGAAGAATTGTATAGAAATCAGGAAAAACTTCCAATCATTTTTTATTGATGTTATCTCAAAAATATGACATTTCGTGTGATACAATCAGATACATCGATTGCTAGCTATTATTCCTACAACATTGACGTCATAAACTGCCTTGGATTAGGGATTGATAAATTATTTTCCACTTCTATAATTTTGTTTTTATTGAAAACTAGTTTCAAATGTTATACATTCATCTTAAGTTCTAAAAACACACAAAAATTCAAAAATGAGCAATTTAATATTCAATTTGGTATAACTTAAATGGCTTTAATTAAAAATCATTATTCTTCATACTACCTCTCTGTTTTAAATATGAGCCAAATCAAATAAACTGAAAAAGGTAAAAACTCGGAATGAAAGATACTGAGCCGAAAATTCGCGTGAACGTTTATTATGACTTTCTAAATGTCGGCTAAAAAGTCTCATAAAATCTCGTGTCGGTGCCTCAAGTTATTGAAGTAAAAGATAAAAAAAGTGACAAAAATCGTTTTGTTGTAAATATTTCGTTTTTTTATGCGCCCCATGTCGTTAGATATTGTTATTAAACTTATTTAATAGATAATTAAATTCTCTAAAAGTTTGGTCTTATTTATTTTTTTAGCATGATCAACTGTTTTATAAATATCCCGCGTATAGCCCAGGAGATAGGAGAAAAATAGGGTGCTCATTTTAGAAGATTTGAATGTGAATTACGAAAGTGTAGGGCATTCTATGTAAAATAAGCCTTACCTGCTATTCCGAACCCGCTACCTTCAAAACTGGTAAATTATTTAATATTCAAGAAAACATTAATGTTTTAACAAGAAAAAACGATTTTTTTTTTTATTCAAGAAAAACCTAAAACTTTCGCCCATTTTTCATACCGTGCTTAATATATTGAATGCTACAAACCACGTGAAAACATTACAAATACCTTTTTTAAAGGAAATTTAATTTGAAAAAAAAAAAATTGAGCCCTAATAGAGAGCTCTTCATGCTCAGTAGTTCCCGAGATAAACTATTTCAAAAAAACAAATTTTTTTCCTAAAAACTATAAGTCACCATTTGTAAAATTATTTTGGTAAATATCATGGAAATTTTTCTTCCTACCGTTATAAACTATTTCATGGTGTATTAAACTAGCACTAATTTAAACTAGACAATAGACATCTATATGTCTAATAGTTCCTGAGATCTCTAGCTTTTCTCAAGACATGACTGTATTGCATAATATAAAAATCATGCAGAGTGTTTTTTTAAAAACTTTATCTTGGGAATTATAGGACCAAGATTATTAAGTCTATTGCCAATCAAATTAGAGTCAGTTAAATGCATCATAAAGTAATTTATAATGATTATATATTTACAGTTCCCATGATATTTGCCAGAATAAATAGAAATGCACATGTCTAATACTGCATATAACTGAAATTAAAACTTGTTAAATGCACCATAAAGTAGTTTTTAATGTGATCTTCATAAAAGAGTGGTTTCCATGATGCTTACCAAAAGAAATTCACAAAACGATGTTTCGCAAACCTTCTGTGAATCTAGCTACAGGGCTATCCGCGCTATATCTAGACAACGTTCAATTATGCGAAAAAAAAAATAAGATCAACCTTGTAGAGAATTTAATTTTCTACAAGTTTTTTAACTAACATCTAACGACGTTGGGTATAAAAACCAAGATGTTTACAAAAAAACCCGATTTTTTCACTTTATTTTATCTTTGACTTTTAATAACATGAGACGCCGACATGAAATTTTATGAGCCAACATTTAGAAGATCATAATAAAGGTTCATGAAAGTTTTCAGCGGAGTATCTTTCATTCCGAGGTTGAGTCCTTAATTGACTGGCCTTTATATATTTTAATTCCATAAAAGAGATGCGCCCAACAATGATAGCGTGCTGCATTAGCACATCATAATGTTTTTAGGAAGGAAGTCTACAGACAAGAAGACTAAGTAATTTAAAGTAAAAGTATCATGTATAGTTTGGATAAACAGTATACAAACGTACCTCCTCGGTAAGAAACAAATGGGCATACACCAGTATGTCCAGTGGGCATACACATAAGACTACAAAAAGAAACAAGGATTTGATGAGAGAAACTTAAGTCAGGCTTTCTTTTTAAAATGTATAATTCAAATTAAATTACATTAAATAGAATAGGAATTAGGGTTGGAGATTTTCTAGTCGAATAAATCCATTTTGGAACATTACGTCTATATCTATTTCTATAAGAATAATTCAAATAATAAAATAAAAATTTAGTGTTTATACGATTATCTGGATAGCAGTATTTGTACGAGAAAAAGTTTAAGATCTAAAAGCATACTATTAACAATAACATACAGATATCCATGGCACTTGGCAAATAACACTAAGTGATCAATGACTCAAAAAAACATCCATTGCAGAAAACGCCTATAATGGAATTTCTATTACAACAGTGAAATTTCTATGGAAGATTCTAAGGTAATCCTAGTCAAACTGTTCAGCCTTCACATTATCTAGTAATTCAATACATTTATAAGGTGCACTGTAATGTTTAGAAGTAACATTAAATGCAGCTATTACTCAATATAATGAAAGAGATGGCTCAGTTGGCGGTCAATAATAAAATAAAATAGTAGTAACTATTAATTTAATTCCAAGGTTTTTAAATATAAGATTATAATTCAATTCATATAAATTAATAGATATATTCTCCATCTACTCTGATTTCTAACATAATAATTTCTCGAGGAAAGTCAAAAAACAATGGCTATGCCCGGGAGGCCATATCCGTATGTCCCACTAACCCTCAAGGAAAGGGTCCGAGGAATTGCAAGGTTACTTTCCAATTGGCATCAGAATTCCGACTGACCACAGCCCCTATAGAATGTTGGCACACTTGGGTAAAGAATGCTGCATCATCTCAACTCCACTTCAATTACCACCTACGCTCATAATTATCGCCTATAAAACAGATTGCCTCGCTCGTAAAGGCTAGTTCAAAGGTCAGCAATGCCGCTTTTCCTACTGGCAGGATTATATTACAGAACATACTTAAGATGTGTTTGATTAAATATAATGAACCAATAAACCATAAAACAATCAAATATCAGCATGAATACATCTTCCCTGTACTAAAAAAAGTCTATTAGTTCCTCTAATATACCACATGCACTTATCTACAGCATCCATACTGACTACACAACAAATTTAAACATTTTGAAGTAATATTGATGAAAATTTTATATATACATAAATGTATTTTGTAGTCTTAAATCCAAAAATGATAAGCTGATTACCTTAATACCTATAGTTTTTTGCTATAGGGCGTTGGTGGGGGGGAGGGGAGAGGGAAGAGGGGAGTATGAGAGAAAGGAGGCGACATATTTTTACAATAAAATATTTATTTATTATAAACATGTGAAACGTATTAAATCTATGCAAAGATATTACTGAGGATTATGTGAATAAAAAATATATTACATGATATGCCAGCAAACTAAAAGAAGCATATTCGTTGGATCTCAAATGGTGAAGCTTCTAAATGATTTCCGTTTTCAAGTAAAAGTAAACGAAAAGGAATTGCCAGCTTGGAAATGTTTTGTTAGTAAAGTAAAAGTATTACTGGACAATAAGAAATCTGAAAATTATAAAAACCTCATAAAAAGAAGTCAGGAGAGCCAATGAAATACTAGGGTGTAGCACATCCTTAAAAATGCATTATTTACTCTCCCTTTTGAATCTTTTTTCCCAGAAAATTTGGAGACAGTAAGCGATGAACAAGGAGATAGGTATCACCAGGACATCAGGACTATGAAACAAGATACCAAAAACGCTTAGACCAGCCGAGCGACTACAGCTGGTTTATAAAAATATCTGATGTGGGCAACACATGACTTCCTTGTACGCCTATTAAGTTATAAATCCGTGGCTCAAAAAGTGATACTGAATTTGGTTACTAGTTCTCGAAGATTGCAGTAAAAACGACACTTGGCTTCCCGACATCCATCTATTGACACACACACACACTCTTGTTACTGTTGCCTTCAGTAGATAACTAGTTTCCAAGATATTTCTTCATGTTCCAATAAAATGTGAAAACAATAAAACTGTCAATATCACTGGATAAAGCATTAGAAATCGACAGTTTCGACATTTTAAGCGGAAAGACCCACTTAACTAATATCTTATTCTCATGCTACAGACTTGTTGATCTCACAAATGGGGAGGAAAACCAGTATTTTACACTCAATTTTAACATTTAAAACAAGTAATAAAAATGTTTAATTGGATTGGAAACCAAATTGCATTTGTAACCTTTACTACCAAAACATATGATTTCTCTTTTAATTTAAATATAATTTTTTATGTAAGCTTATTATGACCTTCAAGTAAAGTACCGTTTTCGGCTCACCAATTTTAACCAAAATATAGTAAATACATTCATATTGATATAAAAGTTCTATTTACCAAATTTGAGATTTTTTACATTATATTTTAATATAATTTTTGATGAAAGTCTAATATGACCTTTAAGTAAAGTACCACTTCCGGTGATTAAGCAGAGACCAAAAAGGGAGGTTCACAACTAGATTTTACAACAATCCTAAATACAAAATTTCAATTTTCTACGGTTAACCGTTTTTGAGTTATGCGAAATACGAACGAACGAACGAACGTACGTACAGACACCACGACGAAACTAGTCAAAATGGATTCAGAGATGGTCGAAATGGATATTTCCGAAATCTGAAAACCGAAAATTTTCGCGATAACAATACTTCCTTTACTTCGTATAAGGAAGCAAAAAGAGATGGATACTACAGAACATAAAGAGGAAAAAGTGAAATTTTTTTGTCGCTGTATGACTTCTCATTTAATAGATTTTTTACTCAGTAATGTCTTCCATAACACTTCGAAGTTGCCAATTCCTTTTCATATAATTTGCCACTAAAAAAAAAATGCTAGATAAGATGCTTCTAGTCAAACAGTTTTGTCTCCACATTACCATGTAATGTATGTAGGTTATAATTTATATAATTCAGTTTAAATCAAGTTATGGCTAGCTGTAGTACCTTCCATCAGCCCTTAGCATAAAGACACTTCACCACCTCTTAGATCTTTACCATGCTTGCCACCCTTAGTTTCGGAGAGATAGTAGGAAATCAATATCATACTGTCGTCAAAGAACTGTATTTGTAGTATGGTCGATCCATTCATTTAAATTCTAAAATATTTTATTGGAGTAAAAAAGTATGTAAAACGATTATTACTCCAATAGTAAATATTGTATAATTTAAATGAATGGATCGACTATACTATAGGTAGCAGTGAGATAGATGATAAGTAGACTTTTGAATTAAATATTATGAATATTATTTAACCATTAATCTACAGAAACACAGTTATTTGACGACAGTATAAGATTGATTTCCTACCCTCTCTCCGACACTAAGGGTGACAAGCGTGGTAAAGAGCTAAGAGGCGGTGAAGTGCCATTAGATAATGTTAAGGGCTGATGGAAGGTACTACAGCTGGCCATAACTTGATAGTTTGTAATAGCGTTAGCAGTACTAATTGGCAGGAGGGTAACTAGATGGAAGGGCGTAGCATGTTCCCCGCCGAGCGAGATCAAAGGCTTTGTTGGCACCTAATGGAAGGCTACCTGATCTTTCGGGGTACGGGCCAGTATTCCCAGAACCTAGCTCCTATATCTACCTGCCTCGGATTTGTTTTCCTCCTTTCCAACATCTCTTCCCTAACGGGAGGCTGTCTTTTTTTATAAAGACGAAAAAGAATTACGGCAAGCTGATACCATTTTATTTAGAAGGCCCCTAAGGAATCTACCTGACGATATGTAACTTAAAGTGACTTCAGTAGAAACTATTTTAACATAACTAAAAAAAAAAACGCCTATATTGTGCACTGAAGTAATACTGCTTGCATTATGATTTCTTCCATGTATCAATCATATAATAAGTAAAGTTGAGATCATTAATCCTTTACGTAAAATTATATTTTCCTAAAATTTCTTAATATTCAAGTCCTCTTCCGACAATTGATCCAATGATGTTACCAAAAAGTCAGCTAAAAATCTACCAATGTTATCTTATACATAAAGTAAAATTTCGGTAGGTTATCAAGCTACTGGGAACACCCACCAGTTTTATATCTAAAAATAATTTTTTGAAAATTTTATTTTAATGCGATAAATAAAGACAATATTTTTTGTGCACATTTTTAAATCGTATTTTTTTTTTTTTTTTTGTCGCACATTGTTTTGCAATCAACTTTTGATATTGCTGTACTATCAAAAATGATTACGCGCAAGAAGTTCAGCACCTGCTTGTACTACTCATGAATCGATCCAGGAAGAATTGTTTAGATTAAAAAAATAATTAGTGTTTTTTGGAGGGGTTTTCGCCAATATTTTACCATTTAAATATTTTAAGATGAACATGGATGGATATTGATTTATAAAACTCAGATTAGAACAATCCTAATTTACTCTTCAGAATATTCTGCTCTGACAAGTGAGTATATTACACTTCAAGAGTTTAATTGTGCCGAGGATTTCTGGTGCTCCAAATTTGTTATACATATAACTGTATTAATGGCATAAGACGTGGAAGTGGAACAACTTAGATGGTACAATTAAGATGGTACACTTCGCAAGGATAAGTTCTTGAAAGTCATGTAATGCATTCGACAAAGAGGAAGACCTCGGCTGAGCAGGACTAACGAAGAAGCGCAGAATGCACGTAGTGTTTTAAACTTCCAGAAGTAGAAGACAATGCCATTGAGTAAGAAAATTATTTATTAAAAAAAAATATATATATAAATATATATATATATATATATATATATATATATATATATATATATATATATATATATATATATATATATATATATATATATATATATATATTCGTCTTTATAGGAATTTATGTGACGGCATTAAAAAAGTTAAATTTTAGTTGTAATACATTTCAACACTGAAACAAAACATTAAATAATCCAAAAACGTAGAACTTATTTGGTGGCGTTAAAAATTCGCACTCATTGGGATTATTAAAATAATTACTACTTTAAATAGATAACAGTAATCGACTCTCGCTCGCTCAAGACATAGACAAACATACATCGGATCGCTTTCAGTTGAGATCGAGACTTTACCGTAATTTAAATTTAGGTAATTATGTAATGGAAATATCATGCCTATTCTCACAGACTTTTTTCGATGGGATAATTCCAAACCTCAAGCAATATATTTAGAAACAACTTATACATAAAACTTATAATGCAAAATTATATTATTAAACAAAACCGAGAACAGAAAAGAGAAGTTAATACGTACCGCTTAATACGTATCGCTTAATACGTACCGAAGCATGTTTCAAGAGGATTTTTGAGACTATAAATCTTTAAAATTGTAAACAAATTCATTTTGCATTTTTTTTTTATACATACAATCAATAAAAATACCCAAATATTTTAATGTTCGAAGCACCAAGACAAATAAAATTAGCGAAGTGGCTTAATATGGAATTCGACTTATTCGAATTATTGTCAGACATTGGATTTTACTCCATATTAAATACAGTTTATTTACGGTTTAACGTCCTAATATAATCCAAATAGGGCAGGAAAGAAGGGTTATTCTACAGATCAACAACCGATTCTAGCCAAAATCAGCAGATCGTGATTTATTCCGTTGGTCCGCCACGAAATAAATTACAACCCGCCCAGGCCGGATTCGAACCAGCGCTGATTCGAGAATCCTGAGGTTAAGTTTCAACACGCTCGGACACCACGGCCTCGAATCAACAATCAATGGAATAAAATAAGTCAGATTAGAGTGTTGAGTGTTTGCAACAAGTGGTCAATGCATATTGATCAGTGGTCAATACAACATATCAATACATACCTAAGTCAAGTTAGTCCCCCTGAATCAGTTCAGTATTTTTTTTAGGGAGGGGGAGGGAGAGAGGAGACGGAACGATATTTTGATACGAAATACATGTATTTTTTTCATCAAGTCAAGTTATCGTCATGCAATGGAATGGATTATGTATTCCAATAACTCAACCAAGGAGTATTTAAAAGTTAGAAATATTTTTTTAAAAACAACTATGAACCCCCGCTATTTAATAGAGTTCTCGAAAATATTTTTTACCTATTATCATACGTGCTCCACATTAAGTAATTGAGTAAGTAAAAAGCAAAGATGCTATGCCAAAAAGAATTAATTAACGAGCAAGGAATTGATAATCTTAATGTACTATTTTTTTTGGAATAAGTGTTGGAAAATCCAATAGACAATAATAATATTATTATCATTTTTATTAAATTATGTTTTTACTAACTTCAAAAATCTGCGGATACAGTTTATGTAAGCTACCTTATCAGGAACCAGTGATCCTTCTTCAACAAAAAATTCGGTCGATTTATCTATCAATATTCCTCTCGTCTAAAACAATTTTACTAACACTTAAGTGCAATATTCTCTTTTAAAATAAAATATTTGATTTGTTTGTAAGGAATTTCTACATTATTATATCTCAAATAATGAAGAGCATCTGTTATATAATAAGGGAAATGTAATATGTAATATAAATTTCAAAATTTTATAGGTGTTGGATGATTGGATGGAAGAACTGGTCTTGTCTGGCTAGACTAAACATCTTGAAGCCACAACATGAAGGCATTTAACGTCTTGTTATTGTTTGTTAGTTACTGACCATTGAGAAAGCTTCAACTGCAGTTGTCTTTCGAACTACATCATAGATATTTCTATTAATCATTTAGCTATATCTAATCAACAGATTAATTTGTGCTTTAAGATGCTTTTAATGTTTGAATTGTTTGACTTTGGATTAATCAAACTCCAATAAATGATTAACCAATTAGAATGAATGAAAATCATTACGAGCATCATAAATACTTAAGGCAGTCAAAAACTAGTATTAAAAGTCATTAATTGATAATTGTACGTTAGCGTCTTTTATTAAGGTGATCATGAACCTTGAAAAATATGACCTTTCCCATAAATCAAGCTTAAAAGAAGTTTAAAATATGCAGAAGAAATTAGAAACATGTAATTACTCACTAAAAACAAACTGGATAAAGTCAACTTAGAATGTAAAATGCCAACGAATGTTTGGAGGACAACATTATATAACTAACCTTTTCACGACAAACAACAAAGACATATTATGAAGGTACAAGATATAGCCACAACCTAACAAGAAGCTGGATGAAGGAATATTGTCTCTGAAACGATTAAATGAGCCCCTTTTAACTAAATTAGTAGTGAATGATGAGTGATTCGGGAAAAACGAGTGGTAGCTCTTTTGAGCGAATCACGATCTCCTCCAATCCCCCTTGAGATACACAACACTTTCATTCTCAACAATAGAGATGTTATGCTCAGAGTAAAATGTTTGTTATGTTCTTTGTTGATGCGCACCAGCCATCACAGTCTTTTTAAAACAAGCAGTTGGTAACGATTGTGGAATGGGAGTTATCTAGCTTGGACGGAACTGAGAAATGATGAGTATAGTATATTTTTATTCTATTTTCTCATTCGGTGTTCAGGATAGAAAGAGTAGAACCCGTCAAGATATAGAGTACTCATTGGTTGTTTATAAAGGTCTCTTTTGACAATTATAATCGGTATTGCTCTTTCCATTGTTCGGGTATTTTCCTTTTTCCCAGATTTTTTTTTGAAGAGATAGATTTTAGAAATTACAACTCACCTAAAAGCCTTTTCGATTCAGGCTGCGGGTATGATTTTAATTTTTCGATTGCTGATATGCCTACCTCATAACTATTTTTTCCTTTAAACAGTTCTCAGGACTCTGGTATAAGGAAGGAGGGGAACTAACCGAAGTCTTCCGATGATTTACCTATGTTCCTAACTGGATGAATGGTACTCAAATGATATTATCAATAACGAAATATTTAGTAGAGTCTAATTTTAGTCTATTTTACGACATTTAACAAAACTCTTTATAGCGAAATACTAATTCGTTTTAAGAAGCCATTCACCTGAACGAAGGACCTCATTGTCACCACCAACCAGCGGCCCTACGATCTCCGGCCGGACGAAGCGATGGGTTTTCCTTGTCTCCCAACCGTCAGGCAGGGCCAAGCAGATAGCCCTACAATTACCACGGCCTCTGTGATGGCAGGTGATGCGATAGCGTGGGTGTCACCTTGGGAACGGAAACGCCCCTCCATTTCCGCTTCTAATCCGCGGAATCCCGCTTCCTGTCATCACTCTAGTCGCCCGGGATCCAAATCGCCTAAGGTGGACAATATGAAGCGGGTTATACATCGGGGAGGTGGCTAAGCATCCCTTTTCTTTTTAGATATCAATTGAAGGTGGGATTAGTGGTTGAAAGAATCTTAGGGGATGTCGCTTTGGAATGCAGATAAACTGTACAGGTTTTTGGAGATTTTGATTGACTTTTTAACAGTGGCGAATAATGGCGCCCGCTCAAGCCACTCCTATCTCCAAAAACAACTGTTTCTTTATAGTTAAAAATAAGCGGAGATAATTTTTATATTTATGTGCGCTTAATTAAGATGTTTTTAATACTAACGAGTTTGTTTGAATCGAAAAATATAATTTCACTCATATTTTGGCGGCCCCCTGATATAGCCGTCCCAGGCAAGGGTCTAACAACCTGTGCGTGAATCCACTACTACCTTTTACTAAGACATTTAAGTAATTTTGTAGTTATTTTTCTTAACGACACAAGTTATTTAACTCCCAAATAGCTATTATTTTGAAAAACCTCATTAGCAAACTCCGTTAATATTTTTGAAAATTAAAAGACAGCTGGATAAAAAGAAAAAAAAAATCAAATAATATTAGAGTTAATAAGTAATGGAGAATCATTTAAAATTTAAAAGTTACAACCCATGTAAAACAGATATATAGTACAGTGTAAGTAGATACAAAGTGAGCAGCTAGGGAACAACAGATCAGATTTTGAGCCAAAGAGAATTTTTACTTAACGAGGTTACAATGAGTAGTTATTTGAATTAGGAAGTAACAGAACGCAAAATAAACACAATAATAAGGTGAAAATCTATAGGGTCCACAAATATTAGGAAATGACACGGAGAAAAGACGCTAACAAGTGTTTACTGAAATAAGAAAGGACATATTGTTGTAAGTAAAGGGAGAGCTAGAAAATATAATGGCCTGGACGGGACCATCCGGTTGCGTAACAGTTTGTTCTAGGGTCTCCATTCAGTTTTAGGAATACTATCCTTAGTCTTCGGCTACGTCACTCTTCTATCTCTGCGTCATCCCTCGCCCACGCTGTCGTCCCCTGTCCCTCTCCTACAACTCCTCATAAATCGTAATTTGCTTTTTAGGTCAAATGTACGCAACATGACAACAGAATTCCTATTGCTATCGCAAGATATCTGTAATCCGATCGGCGATAGGCAATAGACAGGAAGATGGAGAGGAAAAAAATAATTAAAATTATTTACAATTCAAAACAGCGTAAAAATACATGCCGTGCTGTTGATTATAATGCCTTTGTTATTAAAAGAGCGTGATAATTTTCAGATCGAATGTCTCGTTTTATATTACCCTACATCAAATATGTCATCTGAATTAGCAATGTCTCACATTGTATACTTGCATTGTTACTTTCAAGACATCGGTTCGAATCATGTGCTAGTAGTCTCAAATGCTTGTTAAATCGAGTGATGATTTGAATCTATACTTAAAACAATGAAATTAAATTTTTCAAAATCCTTATCTGTTTTTCTAAAAAAAAAGTGAATAAAAATCATCCTCTGAGAAAACTTTATTATATGTTTTATGATATAAAGTATAATATAAATACATAATTTTTAATCTATTTTAATTATTACGTAAGCATGTATTCTTGAAGACCTAAAGAATTAAATTAAGATTAAGAATTCTAAAGAAAAAAAAGTTTAAAAGCAGACATTATACACATTTCATGGAACAACTTAAGATTTTCATGAATACATTTTTTAAATATTCGATTAGAAGAAAGATAGGATCTTTTGTGGAAAAGATTTTCCAGTGATTTAATAGCAATATAGCTGTTACCTAAGTAGTTAATGTTCATAAATTGATATATTCTAATGTTATCACATTGAGATATTGTTTTAATTGTGACATTGAACCGGAACATGATGAATATATTCCAGTTAACTGAACATGAAAGTAATGATGATGCTGCTCTCAAGTTTCTACAGAGCCAAAACATCATAGCTAGTACCAAGGTATGAGCAGGGCATCAAATGAACGTACTACTCAACGACAAAAACCCTCCAAGTGGTATTGCTACAAGAGAGTAGAATCCAGAACAGAGGAGGGTCTGCGATGCGGAACATGGCTGGAGAACTGTCACCTATCTTTGCGAATTTATATGGAGGAGGGGGAGGGATGAGAAGGAGTGCTTGTTTCAAAAGATCTTGGAAAACATCGCTGAATTTTGTTCTTAGATTTATTGTTTTTGTTTAATTTTTGAGGTAATCTGTGAAAATACATATGTTTTCTATTGAAGTAATGTATAATTTATTTAACATGATATCAGTTATTTCAAAATATAACTGGCATGGCTTTTCGTCAAAAGACCCGAAAGATAGTTGGATTGGGTAACGAAATTAAACATTTAATCAATCTTTTTCCAAGTCATAAAAAAAAGTAACGCGGAAATTGTTGAAGTACAACACTAAAAAAAAAGTCAGTAAGACAGAGAACACGTAAACTCCATTTACAGAACTCTATTTTAAAATTTACATATTTTTTATGAGGCATAATTTTTTTTAAATATACTTTCAATAAGTTGTCATTCCTGATTTATTAAAAATGGCAACATGAATTTTCATAGAATTTAGCAATATATATATCAATATATATATATATATATATATATATATATATATATATATATATATATATATATATATATATATATATCAATATATCGATTTGAAGTTTTTGAGGCTGAGAAAAAATTTGAGCTGAAGGTTCAGGTAAAAAGTAATGAAAAGATTTGAAACATTATGTTTCTTTGAAAATGTATCAGTAGAAAACCACATTATTCATCTCTATAACATAAGCTGTGAATGTGCCTGTAGAACGGTCTTAATTTATTCTAGTAATGGTCATAAAATGGATAGCACTTCGTCTACAAAATTATATTAGTTTTTCCTTTAACGACTGGTTATAAATTCCTCACGTGCAGCATTGTTTTCAATAAAGGGGAGGCGAAAAGCAAAAAAATATTAAAACAAATTATATATATTTAAATTAAAGTAGATTTTTTTTTCTGGTTAGAATGATATATAATATGTATACTTTATATGAATAATTCGTTATAAAGAAAATTATATAAATGTACCAATGCACTAACATTTTCCAGATATTTTACGAGTACAGCAGGAATAATTTTACTTATTAATAGTGTAGTAGACTGATCCTTACATAATAATAGTATTCAAATGATTACAATCTCTATAATGATTACAATTAAACCAATTTACAAAGGCCTTTCTGACCCAACTTTATTTTTTTTAAATGTCTCATCCGTAAGTTGTAAACCTGACTTTTTTATTTGTTGGGGGTTTTCCGAAAGTTTGTATTTTAATCAAATAAGGAGCATTTTCTCAGAAAGTAATTGTCTGAATTTGTTGAACAATCATAAAATTTTATTAACACATGCTGAGTTTTTAAAATTAAAAAATAATAAGATTTACATATCTATAAAAAATTAAATATTTTAAACTTTAGACACGATTTAGTAAAAAAGTTTTTACTATAGATCATTTAGATATAAATACTCAAAAATAAGCTTGGATATGTGCCAAGAGTCAATAATAATAAAAAAAAAAATTGAAAATGAATGATGGAAAGGATTTCTAGAAAATGTTTCTTATGTTAACATTTAGTGGTATGGCTAGGGAGGATTCCGCATATTCTTATAGTGGTTTTAATATTTATTTTTTTTACTATTTTAATAACTTAAAGCTATTTTTAATTTTAGTATCACAGACGAAAATATCTGATCGAATAGAAAAAACCTTTAAGAGGCTCCGACACAGACAAGTTTATCACAATAAAACATATTCATTGATTTTTTTAATTTCTGGGTAGGAGATCAAACGAGGCCAATACAAATGCCATTGTCAGGGGGGCAGAAAAACATGTAAAATAGAAGAGGTTTGGAGTGGCAGAGTTGGGTTAAGGGTCGTATAGGGGTCCTCAGTCAGCCGCAGGCCACCATCCAACATCCAACGTCCAACCTCCAACATCCACCATCAGCTCCATTGATTAGCTCCCATTGTCTCTTTGTCATACTGGACCGTCCTCTCAGCTCTGTGAGGTCGCTCTGTCTCAAATGGGGACAGCTCGGCTCAGAAATTAATTCGAAATAGTTCAAAACTCGAGGTTTGATAGAAAAAATAAACGCAATACCCTAGAAAAAAATTAAGCACGATTCTAATTAAAAAGTTTTAATTAACCATAAGGGTGCCTAAACTTGATGTAGTGTGTTCGATCAATTTTAAATAGCTGGCAGGTATGTCAAACGGCATTAAGCACGTAAATGCTTCAATCATTACAATGCTCTTATCATTTCGTAGGGTCAGTACGGAAAGAAAAGAATGAAAAAACAAACAACATAAACATAATTGGTATAAATTTTCCGAAGGCTTGCTAACACTAACTGCATTCAATAGTCACATACTATTATCATTGATTCCATTCAAGCTCTGTAGCAAACTAATGAAACATGCGAAATAATATCAGTCTGAAGTGAAGATATGCACGTAAAATGAACTCATTTGGAACTTATGGCATCTGCACAGAAATTTTTTATCCTTACTAAATTTCATGTAGATGATTCATGCAAAAATTTCTTAAGACACTTATCTAGACATAAAACTCGCATATTATGGCATATATAAAACTATCACCGATATATTAGCGCTTTAATAGCTAATTAAATGTTGAAGTTCTAGTACCTCAGTCAACTGCTTATTTCCACATACTCAGTCCATAGCATCTTAAGCCTTTCCCCTTTCAACACGGAGCTCTAATTTTAGATCATATTTTTAATGAAACAGAAACCTCAATTAGACTCCTATTCTCTTCGAAAAGAGAAAGTAACAAAGGCTTTGATATATAAAAGTTAACAAATATTCAATGAAATTCGAAATACAAAAATGGTAAAATATAACGAACAGTAAATAATGATTAATAAAAGGAGACATTCTTGTAAATTAATTCCATACTTAAAAAATAAAAAAAGAATCTTAGGATAGAAAAACAATGCAAAGTCTAAAACTTTACTCAGTAAGTACACTTTTTTATTTTTACTTAGTCATGTAAATTGTAAAACTAATCAGATTGAAAATTACATTAACGCTTTGCTCAATAGACCCACACGCACTGAAACTTTTGAAAATTCGTTTTTTTTGTAAGTATTCGTTTAATAAAGAAATTTAAAATAACACTACAGCGTAAGTTTAATATAAATATAAAAAAAAAGAAAAGAAACGATATAAATAAATAAATATACAGAAAAAATAAATTTTTCCTCTATAAATGGCCTAGATATGGGCGTATATGAAACCTTTAATAGGCTGCCCTTTTGAAACGAAGTGGCCGATGGTAATGTCGAGTTCCGACGATCAACTTGGATGACTTTTTACTTTGAAAAACCGCGGACGGAGGATAAATAGATGTTTTAAATTCTATTTTTGGATTCTACGTATCCTGAAACGTAAAACCTTAAATTTCGAGAGAGTTTCAAATTTTTTTTTTATTCTTGGCCGATTACAAAGATTCATTATTGCAAATAAGAAACCAAAAGGAATAACTTTTTTTTCAGCCCTTTGGATCAGTATTCAGGTATATATGACATATAATTATTTATTAGAAATAGACATAAGCAGTGGTAATTTAAATTGGTTTAGTAATTTACCCTTGTGAAGGATTACAATGATTGATAGTTCCTACTTTTAAATTGCAGAGGTTTGAAAATGGCAATTTACTGAAATGTAGAAGTTTAATAGATGATAGTTTAATATTCCTTAGCTTACAACCAATAGTTGAGAAGAGGACTAAAACGAGTATAATTGATCCCCCAATGTATAAATCATAATTTATAGTTTCAGTATATATTTGTTGAAGTGTAAGTAAATATAAATGAAGATATATAACTCGATAAGAATTTCCTGAACGACACTTCCTTACGTTATCATACTTCGTAGTATCGATTGCGTCTTATCGGACCTCTACCCACGGCTTTCTCTCCTAACATGAATGATATTTAGGAAACAACATTTCATAATTTAAAATCCCTATTATTTATATTTTCAAATTTTATTAGTAAATATTTCAATATAAATTCATAAATTTATAGATATTCAAGGATATCCATCGAATAGTATAAAGTATAATCGAAGTATATAAAGTTATTAATAAACTGTTTTATATTTTAATTTAATAAGGTCTAAAAATATAAATTTTATATTTATTTTAATTATAACGTCTCATTAACTCAACAACCAAGCCCATCTCGAAAACAAATGTTTATAGAGCAATTACAGCAGATGATCACAAACAGCTGACTGATCTGATAAATAATACGAAACCGAAAAGTTAATTAAAGGAATGGTGATGGAATGACGCCACCCGCCAGGATCGATTGATCAAATACATTGAAGCAACAAGGCGGCGAGCTCGTAGAATAATTTAAATTAACTCTGATTATGTAAATGTAAGTTATGTAAATTGTAATCCAGCCATTTTCTTATAGCAATATTACTAACACTGCCACCACCAATTCTACAACAAAAAATTCTATCTGTAGGCACTGTTGTAATAATAGGATACAAGCAAATTGTGAGTTTTTCATTTTTACACCATTAAAGCAGAAGCGGTTTTCCATTGTTGCACACGAGAACGTGATCCTCCTAGCTTTATAAAAGAAAAATACAAACGCTTTACAGTAGTAAAAATAAATAAATATTTTTTTTATTTCTAAATTGTGTAAATCAACAGAAAAGGAACGTCTTTATCCTGGCAGACACAATCCGCACAGCTTGCAGTGATCCCCCAATATACTGTGCTTTAATTACGACAGCCTGAGGAGGAACCGCAGGAAGAAGCTGGAGTCTAATGGCGGCTCTGAGCAGTGCAGAGAGGAGGCCCAGAATGGCAAGTCAAAGCCAGCCCTGACTACACGAATCAGGAAGGAAGGATACAAAAGTGCAGCCCCATCAGTAAACGGTTTGCAGCCGCGCACCGGGCTGCACCATAGAATACCCAAATATTGTTCCCATAATTAAAGATTCCCTTAAATTTTGTATAAAAATAATAAATAAATAGTTTATACAAATATTAATTAATTCAGAGTTTTATAGGCGGTAGTGGCATACGTAACACCTATACGTAACCACAGATGCCCGTATGCCAGAAATGGCCAGAGAGGGGAAATAAAAAAAATAAATAAAATAAAATTGTGTCGTGTGCACACAAAATTTGAGCACCAACCAGCTCGGCAATCGGTACAAGAGTGTTTTACAACAGCTAATTTAGCCAACAAAAGTTAATTTTATTTCCAATTCATGAATTAGTTATTTATTTTCACTATATCGATAAACTTGTTAAGTTACTCTATAAGTTATTCTATTTCCCAAAGATAAATAGGTCTTCCAGTTATTTTGAAACTTAGGCTGATTTAATCGGAGAAGTAAAATGACAAAGACTGAAAGTATCTCTACAATTGACGGGTATTTTACGTCTTATTTTTAACTTTGTTACTATGAAGATAATAATTTGTAAAAAAAAAAAATATCTGATGTGGGCAACACATGACTTCCTTGTACGCCTATTAAATTATAAATCCGTGGCTCAAAAAGTGATACTGAATTTGGTTACTAGTTTCCGAAGATTGACACTCGGCGTGCCGATATCCATCTATTGACACACACTCTTGTCACTGGGGGTCTCATTCCGTTATTACATATATGTCGTTTTCCTTCAGTAGGTAACTAGTTTCCAAGATATTTCTCCATGTTCCGTGACAACAATAAAACTGTCAATATCACTGGATAAAGTATTGGAAATCTACAGTTTCGACATTTTGAGCGGAAAAACCCACTTAACTAATATCTTATTCTCATGCTGCAGACTTGTTGATTTCACAAATGGGGAGGAAAACCAGTATTTTACACTCAATTTTAACCCTTAAAACAAGTAATAAAAATGTTTAATAGGATTGGAAACAAAAT
Source organism: Rhaphigaster nebulosa (assembly GCA_948150685.1). NCBI lineage: Eukaryota > Metazoa > Arthropoda > Insecta > Hemiptera > Pentatomidae > Rhaphigaster > Rhaphigaster nebulosa. Next base: position 40,290,961 of record OX411309.1, read on the forward strand.
TGTGTTTGTAACCTTTATTACCGAAACATAGGATTTATCTTTTAATTTAAATATAATGTTTGATGTAAGCTTATTATGACCTTCAAGTAAAGTACCCTTTTCGGCTTACGAATGTTAACCAAAATCTAGTAAATAAATTTATATCGATATAAAAGTCCTATTTACCAAATTTGAGATGTTTTACATTATATTTTAATATATTTTTTGATGAAAGTCTAATATGACCTTCAAGTAAAGTACCGCTTCCGGTTTTCCAATTTAGAACAAAATCTAGTATGCTATTTAAATCAATATATAAATTGTAAATACTAAATTTTAGACGTTTTGTACAGTATTTTAATATAATTTTTAATGGAAATCAATTATGACCTTCAAGTAAAGTACCACTTCCGGTAATCAAGTAGTGACCAAAAAGGGAGGTTCAAAACTAGATCTTACATCAATCCTAAATACAAAATTACAACTTTCTACAGCAAACCGTTTTTGAGTTATGCGAGATACGAACGTACGAGCGTACGTACGTAGAGATGCCACGACGAAACTAGTCAAAATGGATTCAGGGATGGTCAAAATAGACATTCCCGTTGAAATCTGAAAACCGAAAATTTTCACGATTACAATACTTCCTTTACTTCGTACAAGGAAGTAAGAAAAGGTAAAGCCCATATTAAATCTTTCTCATTCTTTAAAACAGATTCGACTTATATTTTAAATTCTGTTTATGTATATATCAGCTTCTTCGAAATGTTAAATCGCTTTATGGAAAAAAAAACTCTAAATAAAACCATTTTGAGCCTACGTGCTTTCACACTTTTGCCGAGGAAAAGAGAATTGTGATTTTAAATATGTTTACTTTGTTCTTAGTAAATGATTTCAATACCTATAATTAAAATATTCAAATATGAGCATTATTCCCTAAATACGCAAAATGAAGCGAAATAAAATTTAGCGATATTAGCGATGATAAAATTTAAAATGAAGCGAAAGTTCAATTTTGTAAATGCAATAATTCGAAAAGATAGGTATTCGTATAGTTTTTCAAAAACTAAAAAAAAAAAAATCAGGAAAACAATTGCGATTTGTACTAATACATAAGAATCTGGCCTCTGACGAACAAGTAGCGAATACTACAAGACTTGGCACCTTGATCAAACCCATAACCGAGTGTCAGTCATTTACTCCACCTCAACACGATCGTAACAGGCCATTACCCGCCAGACTAGCTGACAATACGTCAAGGGGTTCGTTTAAGATTCCAGGAGATGACACCAGCCCCACCGTGCAGGGCTTAGGAAAGCAATTTGCTGAGAAAGGTACTTGGGCATTCCCGACATTCCTCTGCCGGCGGAGGCAGCGACGCCTGTACGGACAGGATTCAGCTCCGCGGAGGATAGCGGTAACTGTCCCATCGGGAAAGGAGGCGCAGGACATACCGAGCTTCCAGTCTTTGTCCGCGAGGCTACCGTTCAGGACGAGTTTCCTCCTTTACATAGGCATTCTTACTATTACCATCTCACCTTATCCTGGATATCCGTTAAATTCAATTGTTGCATCAGTTAAATAAACCGTTTTTGAACACGTTTTCTGTTAAAAATGTACATACATACATATTTTTAATCCATAAACGTATTAAACTTTACACATGGAATTATCTTGGTTGACGAAGCAAATCAAATGGAAACCTGATCAATCGTAAGGTTGCTAGACAGGATTACAAAAACTTGGGGAAGCAAAGATGGAAGTTTGAGATCACAAAAAAATAAATACAAATAATTGTTCCATAGAAGCTCCGCGGCTATGTTTGATTACTGTTTTTTTCTGCAAGCCTCAGCAATTCTTAGTTACCATATCAATAAACTTAATAATAGCTATTGAAGAGCAGTACATTTTGCAACAATCACAGATTGCTAAGATGACGAGAGGAGATAACAGATAATGCAATTGCTACTGAGAGAGTACAAAAAAAAATATCTGATGTGGACAAGACTTCCTTGTACGCCTATTAAACTATAAATCGGTGCCTCAAAAAGTGATCCTCAATTTGGTTACTAGTTTCCGAAGATTGCAGTATCTCAAAAACGACACTCGGCGTCGCGACATCCATTGACACACACATACACAAATGGGGAGGAAAATCAGTATTTTACACTCTATTTTAACACTTAAAACAAGTAATACAATTGGATTGGACAATGGATTTTTAATTGAATTGGAAATCAAATTGCGTTTGTAACCTTTATTACCGAAACATATGATTTATGTATTTAATTTAAATATAATTTTTGATGTAAGCTTATTATGACCTTCATGTAAAGTACCCTTTTCGGTACACCAATTTTAACAAAAATGTAGTAAATACATTCATATCGATATAAAAGTCCTATTTACCAAATTTGAGATGCTTTCATTATATTTTAATATAATTTTTGATGAAAGTCTAATATGGCCTTCAAGTAAAGTACCGCTTCCGGTAAATTAAGATATAAGTTATTAATACTAAAGTTTTGTACAGTATTTTAATATAATTTTTGATGGAAATCAAGTATGAATTTCAAGTAAAGTACCACTTCCAGTGATCAAGCAGTGACCAAAAAGGGAGGTTCGCAACTAGATTTTACAACAATCCTATATACAAAATTTCAACTTTCTACGGCTAACCGTTTTTGTGTTATGCGAGATACGAAACTAAGAAGACGCCATGACGAAACTAGTCAAAATGGATTCGGGGATGGTCAAAATGGATATTTCCGTTGAAATCTGAAAACCGAAAATTTTCGCGATTACAATACTTCCTTTACTTCGTACAAGGAAGTAAAAATGGAAAGGCCCACATAACGTCATAGTGATATGTGAATATTTACTTGAAGAAAGAAATTCCGATCAAGGCCTGAAAAACTAAAAAAGGGTTGGCAGAAATTAGAAATGCCTGAACATACACAGACATTTTTTCGCCAATACCAATGGCAACTGACGATAATTCGACAGGTTTTCTCTCTTTAAAGGGTATAGGTAATTATAGGGTATATATATTTATTATAGTATACCTAATTTATCAATAGAAAAAACTATTTTTTAATCAGTAAAACTCCTTACGTTTTATTAATACATCAGCTTTGAATCATTTAAAAAAGGTATTTTCTATCAACTAAAAAAATAGTTCGTATTGAATAATTTGAACATATAATTTTATAAAGGCTGAGGAATTATTTCGAGACCTGAAATATTAAGAAGGGTTGGAATGAATAACAAGGAAGACGAAGAAGAAAATTTGAGAAATATTTAGGAAAAGAAACTCTACACGAAATAATAATTTAAAATAGCTATAGCACTAAATTTCATTTAATTCTCTCATCTATGCTTTCTAATTTGAAAAATAAAAAAAGTGAAAGGAAAAACAAATTTGATATTTCATGGTTTATTTCGGCCCGTTTCGGAAAATTAAACAAAAATAGTAGTTCAAAATGTGCATGCGCGATAAAAAATCTGATTCAAAAGAGGGAATCACAATTTTCGATCCCTGTATCGAAAAAAAAAAATACTTTGAAAAGTAGCAGTAAACCGAAATGCTCATACGCTTTTAAATATCCGATTTAAAAACGGAATTAGAACCTTCGCGTACCTAATAAATGATCCTTATAAAAAGCAAATCATAATGCGCATACGCGATGATACATTCAATATTAAATTCGGAATTATTGTCCTTAAAACCTAATAAACGATCCTTATCCCAATGAAAGTAGTAGATGGAATTTGATAAAATTAATCCCAACCATTTTTACACTAATCCTCAAATTTCCTCCAACTTTGGACCAAATTAGACGTGCCGTTTTTGAAATAGAGATGAGCGAAGGAAAATATGTTAGCACAGTCAGAAGCGAAAGTAGCGAATGAAATTGATAAAGGACCATCTAGGTACCAATCCGCACAATTCCTGAAAATTCCTTAAAATCAAAATCGAATTAACGGTAGTAGTTGTTATGCCCGTCAAATGGATTTGAATACTGACGGACATGAGATCAAATTTGTTCCTTGATGTCTAAAACGTAAAACCTCTGTGGAAATTTCCGATTCTGGGGACATACATTTTTTCACTTCCTGCATGAATACAAGGCTTCCTTATCTTCGGTAGCGAGGAAGCAAAATTAGTATGCAGATATTTATGTGAAGAACTCTTCTTTAAGAGTTCTAATCGTTCTGCGATTAGAACGAAATTCAAAGTGGGGAGAACACGTCTAACTTGAAATAATAAAAAAAAAAGAAGTTAATGGAAAGTTCCTTTAAATTGGAAAAGCAGTCTAGAGTATATTTAGAGTAAAAATACGTTATGTAGTATTTAACTTCTCATATTTGATATTGTCCAACCCTCTCCTCCCCCACCGCTCATGACGTAAGGGTGAGTTACTTTTTACAAAGCTGTGAATATGAGTACTACAAAATAATACTTTATCGAGATATAATTCTCAGACAGAAAGAAATTATTAAATAATCAAAATGAGAGCTAGTGTAAGATTTCATTCACAAGCCCTCATAACAGATTCGGAACGACCTTGGGGGTGTATTGCTTGTACATCTAGGATTTCTCCTGCAATTTCTCGAGAAATTTGTGAAAACAATATTTTTATAACATGTTTTGAGAAATCAAACTGTAAGATACGACCAATCCTAAGTAGTAGATAATTAGATTCGGCATTTTTACAAATATCGAATCGTACCACAATTTATAAATGACTTAAAATTCTTGTAATTGTAATCAATTATTTGGAGAAGGAGCACTAAATAGACGATCTACATTTATGTAAGACGAGAAAGAATAAAGTATAAGAGAGGAGATAAAGGAGTACTATAAGGATGAGAGAAGATCCGAGCAAGAGCGAGGCAATGCACTGGCTGGAATGCAATAGCGGAACAGTCAATAACTCCCCCCTTCCTTTCACTGTCTCTCTCTACCTCCTTCATTCCTCTTAGGCTCCTGGTCGCTCCACGTTCTCTTCAATGGAAATAAATCCTACGGCAATGGAATCTATTTGGTGATCCGCGGGAGCGACGTCTTCAACTTTCGGATCGTAATGTAGGGCATCAAATGATTTTTTTTTAATCCGTAGCTGGAAATCAGGAATGGGTTGTCAACACACTGGCAACGTAAGTTAATTGTCGCCCTCAAATTTTATAAGCACACAAATTCCTATCCCACAGGTACCCAAGCAACTACTCAATATGGTCATATTGAAGAAGATGATTGGACAACAGTTCAACACTATGAAAACACAGGTGGGAGCATTGTCATTGTAAAACTGACCTTACGAATTTGGGTTTGCAAGATGTTTGGTGGGCGGAGGTGTGCGATTGGTGGTATCAGCATCGAATCTTTAAGTTCACTGCCTAAGCCTTTTATTATTATTACTATAAGCACTATAAGCATTTCAGATCTGTTGGGGGATAGTATGATATAGTATATGGCATAGAAGTTGGTGATGATAGGCTGCTTGGTGATGATACGCTCCGGATGATATTTGTAATGGGGGCAATAGTACTCCTCACTCGCAAATAATAAACACCCCGAAGTTACATGATGTATTGACTCCACCGCCATTTTGATAAGCAGTGTGTCACTGATGCCCTCTCCAGAGATTTGCTTTCTGTATGCTTTTGTGGGACTATTGCTTGTTCTTGGATAGCCAACAGGCATTATCATTTTTTCAGTCATGTTAACTATGCCTGAGTGTCAACTGCTGTATCCGTTAACGAGTGATAAAGTGGTCCATGCAGTGACTTATTTGTCCGTACTTCTGTAAGAGTAGCAATATTCTATTACGCTATTCGGTGTCCCAGCGCTTGATAGATTTAGAGACGTGACATCCTTACCGTTGCATCTACCTTATCATGCAACGGTAAGGATGATGTTAGAAGTATGACTTACGATGCAATTAGGCAATTAGTATTATTATATCATCCAGAGCCAATCATCTCAAAGCAAAACGTAAAGTTGTCCTTGGATCAATTTGTATGATAATCCCAAAAACGTGTCTGATTTAAAGAAAATTTTTGATCGTATAGGCCGAAAATACTGGAAATATGAACGTCTGCCACCCCAAAGGGAGCGAGTTACTGAGGAAAATCTGGAAAAAAAATGACAAATTCGTTGACCGATAAAATTTTATTGCAACCGTTCTAGGGTGGCAGACGTTCAGATTTCCAATCTATTTTGAGAGTAATTTTGGCCAAGACGATCACAAATTTTCATTAAATCAGACACTTTTTTTTTTGCCTCAATTCCCGGATTATAACTATTATTAATTTTATAAGGTTTTTTATAGTTATGTTTATTTTCTATGATTCTGACAGAACTATTTGGTTAATAATAAGTTACTTTAAGCTGAAACCAGTCCCAGAATAAATAAAATTGATTTTTAATTTATGTACTAAATATTAAATACAACAGTAATATACAAAATGGATATATATAATAAATAATGTTAAACGCCCTAAATATTTTGACAGCAGAGGCAAGAAGTGAGACATAAACTAGACAAGAACGGTGAAGAAGGCGTCACTTATTGGTCGGATGACAAGGCTGTGAGATACCCAAGGCGAGGAATGCAGCGTCTGGAGGTACAGGCCCTACCGGCAACCATCTGCAACCACCGCGTTAAGCAGCTCTTCGCTTCTTTGCGAAATCAACTGGCTGAATCAATCATATGTACAAGAAATAATTACTTTGTTACCGAATAGAATTAAAATTTTACATGAAAAAAATGGAAAAATTTAGGAATAAACACTTTGAGAATAACCTAATGGAGATATGAAAGAAAAATCTTTAACTTTTGATATAGGCATGAGAAAGAATAAGAGCGTTTTCACACGGTCCGATAAATATCGGATTCTAAACAGACTCCTATTTAGTGTACGTAGAGAGCATGCTTTCCTTTCACACAGTCCGATAATCATCGGAGTCGGATACTATATTTCCTTCAGTAAACGGCCCCTAAATAAATCGGATGTCGGTCATACAGACAACATCATAATTTCATACAGAAATTGAATCCATCCAACAAAAATGTAAGGTGTCTATCTAAACAAGACGTCCAATGTAAGGATCCCTTCCTGAAAAATTACCATTTCCTTTTTTATAGTTATTCAATAATTTTTATACTTAGGGATTTAGAGTTGGTTTACATGTTAACATGTAATTACAGGTAAGAATGTCTGTTTAGCATCCTTTGAAATTAAATAATATTATTTATTCATTCTTGGACAAATAATCCGTTTGGAATGAAGGATAAGGATGGAAGGAAACAATTTAAGATTGTAGGGGAACTGGGTCAATAGGAGATGGTTCAATAGACCAGATTTAAAATTGAGAATTGTATCATTATGATGGATGGAAGAGGGAATGGAATTCCAGAGGCAGGGAGGCACATTGACCCGAATTGGGAAAGGCTGAGCAAAATTCTAAAATATGCTATATTATCACTTTTGGTAACTCTGAATGATAAACTTAAACTATTTTCGTTGAAATCAAAATAATGGTATAGTAATTGATTATTAATATAATTGTTCTTTTTTTGGGGGGGGAGGGGGTTACCTAATTGGTGAAATAACTGATTGTAAACAATAAAATAAATAAATAAATATTAATATACATACATACATATACATACATATATATATATATATATATATATATATATATATATATATATATATATATAGTTATAACAAGTTATAACATAACTATTTTGTCATATTTATAAAGTACGTTAAATACACTCACATTTTATTGATTAGTAAAATAATTACTTTGCAAAATAATTGTTTTAAAATGTTATTTATAATTAATGGATCATCACAATAGATAGTTTGATTCACTTCGGCGATACATAAATTTGTTTTTAATGATAAAATTAATACATAATATCAATGGAGTGAGGAGGCTAGGGATGAGGCGGTTATTCAACTAACTAAATTTTGAAGATTTCAGATAATAAAATTTAACTAGATAGATTACATTTTTAACCAATTTGAGAGCTAAAACAATGAACTAGATAAAATGAGTTTTGGTCAGATTTCTTCAAAAATATATCACTGTGGGGCCCAGCCATGGAAGGAGTAGCTGGTTCCAACCCTCCCAACAATTTGAAACTCCCAAAACATTGGGAGATTTGAGAGCCTACTTCAAATTTGCGAAAATTGTGGTAAAACATTTTACGCAAAAGTTACTAAAATTCAAAATCAATATCTTTTGAGTTAAGAAATTTGGATTTTATCGATACAATGTTGTTTGAATAGAAAAAAAAATTATCATAAAGTGTACATATTCGCAACAGGTAAGTGAAAAGTTCATAACCATGGAATGTGGGAAATTACAATATAGTAGAGAAATCCGGTCGGTCAAAATTGGAGGAAAATTTGTGGTTTTACCTCCCCTCTCCCAATAAATTGTAGCAATTTAATTATAATTAGTTTTTCAACAGTTATTTCCTTTAACTCGTGAATTAGCAATCCTAGATGTGATCTGGATGTTTTATTTTTCTTTGTTTAACTTATTTATTGACAAATACTAGAATCTGTCATAAACTTGGGCAATAGGTAATAGTGATAACTATAACATATTCATAAAATAAAAACAATAAAAAATAAAATAAAAATAAATAAACAATCAAAATACATAAATAAAAATAATGAAAAATGAATTTTCCTATCGTTATTTACAGATTACATCAAAGTTTCCCACGTTTAATTTTAAAATCAATTTAACCTTCTTTTTTTTCCAAATGAAAATTAAGCCCATCTCGGTATAATAATAAATATAGTAATATAAATCCATAACTACAAGCCGTACTTTGTTTCTCTTGTAATTAATTAAAAAAAAAAAAGATACTTCAAAATATAATTATAGTTTCGGATTATTGAAGATAGCATCAAAATCTGAATTAAAAAACTGCTCGAAAATTCCTCCCCTTGTTAAATAGTTCTCCATTATCCACTGCTATCTCTGTGATAGAATATAGAGTAAATCATAATTTTTCCTATTCGTTCCCTCTTTTGGGTTTGCACCGTGGTAGTATTCTAGGTCCAATCCTCAATATGGTTTATACAGCTGGCATCCCAACCCATCCTAGCATTGCCCTCAACGATTACGCTGATGACACTTGTGTATTATCACCAAATAATGAATCTATTGCAACCCTATCACATATCATATACCTAGAAGAATGCTGAGAATAATTGAAGATTAAAATAAATCCCAAGAAATCATACTACATCACGTAAACCTATTACTTTCTTCCATGTAATATCCTTTAATAATATTCGATAATCCCAGCTGAACAGATCCGCAACCTGGTATCTCATCTAAACAAGAGAATATAATTCGGAATCCTTTTACAAGACTTTCCAAATACTTTAACATTTACTTGACCAATGCTCTATTCATATATCCAATTCATAGCAATAATGTCATATACATGAACCATAATCTGGCATATTAGTAAACCCGGAATTGATTAAACCACTATCCAATTCTTTCAATTCAAATTCTCAATAATCCTTATTATGTCACAAATTAAATCATCCAAGATGAACTTAATGTCTCATTTATTAGAAATTTAATCCAAAATAGGTAGCTTCCATTATACACTCCATACCTAAACTCACTAATTTCTAAACTCGCTTCCTATTCGATTATCGACAATCCTTCGGGACGTTTGGAAACAAGATGGTCTCGTGACCTTAGTTTCGTTCAAAAACCTGTTAGTATTTTTTTTTTTTTTTTTTTCAAATTTCTGTCACCTTCAACATGTGGAATTAATATGTAAACAGCCATGGTGCTTCTACTAAACAATTAAGCAATGCCCTAGCTAGGGCATGAGACATAGTGGAGATTTATAATAAATAATGTTCCTCCTGATGGAAAAGCATGGACCGTGTGTTAGATGGCAATAAAGAGACTGGCCGCTAGCCGGACCCCCAGACGCGAGGACGACCCAGGTGGGGGCTCAGGTTCATTCATTCGAAACGGTCCAAGCCCGGTCAGTGCTCCTAGCGCCTCCTTTGTTTTTAAGGATCTTCGGCATCCTCTCGCAGTTCGTCCAAACTCGCGGTCTACCTTGCGTCCGAGGGTAAGGATGGCAAGGTGTCACTATACTTTATAAGAACAGCAGAAATAGAAGTGCAGCAAGATTAAAATTTGGAGAGAAGAAAAACAAAACAAAATTATTTAAAAGTATTTCACTATTTAAGGAAAATAGCAAAAATACGGAGAATAAAAAAAAATCTGATAATAATTAAGGATAAAAACTTTACAAGAACAATAATAGAGCAGATAATAATTAAAAGCATTTATTCAGTGTTACTTGTTAGCACAAATCATCAATCATTTTAATTTGATTTTCTTAAATCTATTTTAAGTCGTTTTTCCGAAAATAATAGGCTATACACTGTACCGAAGGTCGTCGCAGAGGTGAGAGAATGGTTGGGAGTGCATTTTGTATCTGTTTCATAATGCCTGAAACACGATTATAAAAATTTTATGAGATATCTGATATTTTTTTCCCGCTACTAGGCTTACTTCTAGGCAGAACAATACCATAACATAAAAGTGAGGGTAAAGTCCCCTTCTCTGTCATTTTAAAATTTTGTATTTTAGCGAAAATACGGCGTTAGTTACGAAGCTCTGCTGTTCACGGTTTTTTTTGTTGTTTTTTTTGTATTTCAAATAATGTAGTTACATTTTCAATATCAGATAAAAATTTAGCTAAAAATATTCGGTAAGTGTAATAACATCTATTAGTAAAACTTTAAGTACATATATACATTGTATATCTCTCTTTATCAAAAAGAATCTCACGCATTTTAATCGAACTGAGTTGCTTAGCAAAATAAAAAAAATAAATAAATAATAATTTTATTAAAAACATGATTTTGGAGAGCATATTTAAAAAAAAAATGATCACTGGCATAAACAGTAGGATTATTTAAAATCGATTTAAAGTTTTTACACCCTGAATCTGGCCTCAATAAATACCTTCAAGTTTAAAGTTCAGACAAAAGGGTTATGACAAGAATAGAAAAAAAATTAATTCTGCTGTTCTTTGAAAATATATCCAAGAAGAATTAGGGCATTTTCACACGTGCGATTTATTGACGTGGCGTCAGACCGCAGGAAATGTATGATCCTATTCCAATAATTATTGGCCCAAGTGGAAGGAACGCATGCTTTGTGCGTAAAACAAATCGGAGTCGGATACGATATTTATCGGACCGTGTGAAAACGTCTTCAACCATACACTTCTAAAATTTAGCTAATTCGTCTGCGCGTAAAAATAAATAAAATACTAATAAACAATAAACTTAATAAAACTCTCGTATTATGACCATATCCTATATAGACTCATTTTTGAAAAGAGTTTCTAATATAAATGATTCAACTCATTAAAATACTATCATTAAAAAAAAAAAATTAATTTATTCGAGTTTAGAAACCAAAAAAGTTAATAAAGCACAAAAAAAAGACAGTATAAGAGAAGTGAAATGTCATCTCCCCAAACACGATCATTTATCCCATTTCACTGGAAGAAATTTTTTCACACCCACCCCACTTTTTTTTTATAATGTTTTTCTCTGTAACGAATGAAAACAAATGATTGGAGGTAAACAAACTCCAAGCTACGTTATATCAACGATGAAATAAAACCTGATGTAACTGCATTACAAGAAATTTGGCGTGGAGTAGAATAATACGCTAATAATAAGCAATTAAAGGACTAAGGAATTAAATTTAGCCTTAAAAAAAACTAAAGCAGATAAGTCAATTTAAGAAATTCTTGAACTAGAATTAGAAACAACTATTCTGGGTAGGAGAAGGACGAAGGGAGGAAATCGCCCAGAACAACGCGCAATTGAAAAATTAAATAAATGATTAGTACATCACAGACGAATTTAGGGTTTTAGAAGGTCCCCAGGCTTCCCTTTTCTTTTGGAGAGTATTTTATATCCCTGACACCCTGACAACCCTCCTCCCTCCCTCCCCCCAAACCAAGAGGGTGCTGCAATCCCGTATAGGATTGTTCAAAAAGAATGACATCAATGCACCGGATTATAAAAGTTTTTATAATATCTTATGAATGAGGGTTTAATTAAATGATTTGTAAAACTAGAAAAGTCCAAATTATTAATTTTTTGAAGTAACATTTTAAAGCTCTGTTTGATTACCAAAATCCTATAATTTAGTTTTCATTTACTTATACCTTCATTCATTATAATAAATGTCGGCTTCTATTTTATATTTCGTGGTTATGCCTTCTAATTGTATAATGGAAGTTTGTATTACACATAGAAAAACTATTTGAATTTGAAACTTAACCAAATGATCGCCTTCCCCAATTTGATCAAAACTATCGACGATCTCTAAGCTGCAATGAAGCCTATAAATTTAATAATCTCATTATCTAATATGGTATAACCTGATTCGAAATGAATTAAAAATGAAGTCCCCAACCAAACAAATTCACTGGTTAACCATATGCTTAACCTAGCTTCCGAATATATGATATTTCCAATCACACGAGTGATCTTTACCAGAATGATCCAATCTACTGGAAGTAGTTTTTCCTAAGTTCTCATGACATCATTTTATATTGTATAACTATTATGTTAATAATAAAGGAGAAGGCGGTGTACTATATCTATATTTAGGTAGCGGTGGGACTGGCACCTTGACATTGTGCAATGGGACTTAATGGAATGTGGAAGTGGGAGTGGGGGGGGGAGGGAGGGAGGAGGCGCCTGTTCTCTCTCGCTCTTCTCGTTAACATTCTTCCTCTCTCCCTCCTTCCCTCCCTCACCCACCCTCCCTCATCCTCTCTCGCTCTCTCTGATCGTCCCCTCTCACTCTCCATTCTTGTTTAGGGTCTCTTTAGCGCCTCGCCGCCAGCTAGCAGGCGCCTCTCAGCCACCAATTTTATGTCGTTTCCTTCTTCCTTTTTCCTTATTCATATTTTCTGATCGTCTTTAGGGGCGTTGTATCCCTCCGCTGGTCATGGTTCGGGTTACGGCGGTATAGTCTGTTCAAGTGCTAACTTCTCAAGTCCCGAGACGGGAAAATACCTTTTAGCTAGAGAGGAGATGAAATAAAAAATAAAGAAAAACATTTTAATTATAATACCTAATAACTTTAATTTAGATATCATAGATTATAGAGCTATTTACTCTCAGCTACTCACATATCATACAAACCTATATTTACGCATTCCAAAATTCTGAATAGAATCCCTGTTTTCAGGGTAACGTACAGCATTAAAAAATACACAAAAAAAAACTATTCAAGAATAAATGCCTAAAAATCACAAATTATTATCCATATCACACAAAAATAACAAGATTCATTCAGACTTAAACATGTTTTACAAACAAGCATTTATATAAAAATTAACCCATACCTTCTTTAAATCATGCCACTATTTTCTAAACCCACTAATAACTGAAATTAGTAATTACACTAAAACTACACAATTACACTAAAAACATTACAGTCAGATACAAGAGAACTAAACATATTCTACTTTGAACATTAACTTATAAGTAAGATAAACCATATTTATTACCAAATTAATTTTTTTTTTCTCTATAGTTCATTTTTACCAATAAATGAATAATTTTCAACACACACTTCAGCAGAACTACTGCCGCAGAAATAAGACATCTTTCTAATGAAAACATAAAGGAAAACAAGAAGAGAATTCATACAGAAAAAAGTTATCAGAGAAGAATTGAGAATTATCTCTATTAACGTCAAAGTGGAAGAACACCAACTTCAGTGGTTTGCATGAGTGGATAAAATACAAATGCCCTAAGAACCACATGGCTAATGAAACCAAAACTCCAAGGAAAAATACTTACAATTGATGCACATAGATAAATTTAAAGTTGGACACTCCAAGGCCCAAGAGTTTTTGTTACCTCCTCACCACGGCAGCGATCAGTCCAGTAATTTTCCTCAAGAAAATAATCTTTGTGAAGACGATTTTAATTTTATCACATCACTTATGAAAACTTTTCTTGGATCATCATGAATATTTTCTGTGTTATTTTAACCAATAATTTTTTTATCTTCCACCCCTCAGTATTATGTGTCTCCAGGCTGGGCCCTAGTGGTACATCCAGTCCTGTACTTAGAGAAACTAACAGGCTAGGACCAAAGAGGAAAGTATCTTTCGCTAGCTTTGTTATGCCAAGAGGCAAAACAGAGCTAGTGAAAGAAGAAGTTAAATATTATTTTACGATTTTCATTAATCTTAAAAAGAAGCAAAGTATGACGCAACTAAGGAAAGTTTAAACTCGATAAGAAAAATTATTTAAAGATGGATTTGATATTATATAATATTTAATTAGAAATAAGAAATAATGTCAAAAATATACATTTCCTAATGTAAATATATGTTATTTTATTACAATCAGCAAAATTTATACTTTTAGATTTTAAAAAAGCCAAATAATGGCCAAGAAATCAGAAAAGTAAAGAATAATAAAATATTAAAAAAAGAAAAATCTGAATACAGTTTAGAATGCAACAATGGTCCTTAGAGCTTGAGGTGACTCAAAAATATACAAACAATTATTTTAAACTGTTGACTAATAAAAATTTCACAAAAAGATTTTTTGTTGCATTATAAATCACAGATATGGATCAATCAAGCCATTCAGTGATTTTTTTTAAAAATGATTTGTTTTTAAATTAAAAAACCTACTGCGAAAGGTCTTCAACCTCCAGTTTCTGATACTTTCGGAGTTTCTCACCCACAGTTGAGCTTATATTATAGTCGTTAGTAACTGTCGTCAGGTCTGCTGTAATGCACCATGAGGTCCGTAGTAATAATATATTCATCCCAATACAACTTGAGAAAACCTTTTCAAAGGTTCCTTCTAAAAAAGTACACTACTTTTTTCAAATTGCAATTTTCAGGTAAATTCAGAGACCTCCTTCATAATTTTTTAAAACAAAAATATCTTACCTGGCTTTATAAAATGATGCAGACGTTGAAGTTCCAATAGCTCCAAATCCTACGCCAACTGCAAGTCCCTCAGGAATGTTATGCACTGTTATAGCAATAATAAGGAGCAATATCCTTTTCCATTGAAGTCGAAGGTCTACCTGAGGAAGTGTAGGATGTCTGTGCCGACTAGGTGTTGTTACTCTTCTTCTCGTAATGGTACTAGTTCCACCTTCAACACTGATATCCGACACTAAAAAATTAAATAAATTAATCTTATTTTAAAAAATGAAATTGTTCAATCATTATCAAATGCTACAAAAATGTTTATATCATATATTAATGGATCTAAAAGAGATTCACAATGACCATACTAGAATAAAGTTAGCTGGCTGTCAAGCTATTGACCCAAAGGGCTCTCGAAGGAAATTTAGAAGAAAGGAAAGAAAAGGACCATATAGGAAGTAAAGGTGTATTCCAGTGGTCATCATTTAGTAATTAGTTGAAGGAGTATAGTAAATAGTCTAAGCTGGTCAACCATCATCGAATTTTTGGTTTATTTCTTCAAAGACTCAATTATACCTTATGTGGACAGTCTCAACCATATAATCAAAGTAAAAAACACAAACCATACCGCTTAGATAACCATTTAATAAAATAAACAAATTATAGAGAAATAAGCAAGAAATTCTAATAATAATTGATGACAGATTTTTTGTATTTAGCTTTAGAATTTTATTTTTGCATAAGAATATAATTTTTTTTTTATCTGCAAATATTTTATAAGTCAAAATGAATATTTTTATGGGCAATGAGTCCTACACTTTGGGCCAAATAAAATCGAAAACCTGAGTAGCTGGGAATATTCCTGTAAAAGAGTACCTGAAATTCATTAGACTCAGAAAATTCTGTCAACAGATTCCCAGAGGTTTACCACAAGATGTTTTAGGCTGTGGTGCTTCCCTCATTTAGGAAAGGATGAACATCCAAGCATTTTTTTTTTAATAATTAAATTGAAAAAGTAATTCATTTATCAACTTTAACAAGCCTCCTGTTTAATCACAATACCTAACTTATTTATAGAATTTTTTTTTTCAAAAGTAGCATTAATATCAGATTAATGTTTAAGAAAAGATTAATTTTCTTAAAATTAAATCTTAATTTTTTATTTTAGTCTTAAAATACTCAAATCTTTATTGAAATTCAAATGATTAATGAACTATCCTCTAAACAAGATCGTAATCTAAATAATTGAATAATTGTATAAAGCAATATAACTATTCACACTACGTATAAACACATTTTGATCATCTCTTGAAGTGAATATAAAATATATAATGCGGAGTACTTGACAATATAATGTTTGTTTTAAACTGTTGAAATGCACTTTAAAATTCTTTACAAGCTCATTTTGTACAAGTTAAAAATTTAAAACTATAATTATTAATTATAACAGAAAAGCATATTCTAATTAATCTAACAAATTCATCTTGTTCCTACAAAAGCTAACAAAAAATTAATGTTAATGTAGAGAAAAGCTAATTCTTAAACACATCAATGATAATAATACTACATAAAATAAGTAATACGAGTTTTTATTATTATTTGAAATTGAAAACTTATTAATAATTGTATCGGGTAAATAATTGTACACTTTTGTTGTTCTGATTGGTCATTTATTAGAGATAGAAGATTTTAGTTCGGTAGTAATTGTAAGGGAATTGGATCTATAATTTGGAATGTGTCTGCAGTTGCATCTGTAACAGGGGAATGTTGAACTAGCAGTTCTTATCAGTAATAAGCAGTTAAGTGACTCATGAGGAATCTTCATTGAGCATTAAACAACATGAAACTGTTCTTGTATTCCGAATAATTTAATAAATTTTCGGACATCCAGAGAAAGATGCAAGATCTGGATTGGATGGCACGAGGATGCTGACTTCCAAAACAAAGAGCATGAAGGTAAATATCAGAAAGGAGGAACCAATCACAATCGATGGCCAAATATTAGAAGAAATGCAGAAATTCCATACCTTGGAAGTGTAGTGGCAACAGATGGAGGAGCTGACAACTATGTGGAAAGGCGAATCAGAAAAGCTGAGCGCACTTTCGCACAGCTCTGCACCCTGTGAAATTTCAGGGAAATAAGTCTGAGCAAAAAGCTATCCATATTCAACTCCAATATAAAATCCGTGCTCTCCAATGGCTCAGAGATGGGGAGGGTGAACCGATCCATCTCAGCCTGTCTGCAATAGATGCTAAACCTTCTGCAATAGATGCTTGAGATCTAATTTAGGAATTTGGTGGCCAAGAACCATTTCCAATGAAGAGCTACTGAGAAGCACCAAGCAGAGAAAAATAGAAGATGAAATTAGAATAAGGAAATGGAGGGGGATCAGGCACAGGGGAAGAAAGGCATTCCTTAAGGAGGAAGGAAGGCATCGTCCGGAAAGCTCTTGAATGGAATCCTCAGGGACAATATCGAGATGGCAGGCCAGGGAAGACATGGAGGAGTTTTGTCCTGGTAGAGGCTAGGAGGCAAAATCACACTTGGGCTACCCTTAAGGAGATGGCTCCAGACAGAGACAGATGCCGTCACTTCATCAAGGCCTCATCTCTCATGAAACGATAACAGGAATAAAAAAATAAAATAGGACGGTAACGAGGCCTCATTGGATGGAAGATACTGAGATATGGGGCTTTACCAAACCATTAATAAATTCCTCACAGACCATTTATCCTTCCACATATGAATCCATACAAACCTGAGAATCTTTAATATTGCTTTCCAATCTATTAATAACAGGAACCTGAAAAGAAAATGGACATGTGACCTACTTGTATTAGCATTGATTATAGTGCTAGCAATGGGCTGTCATTCCCTTCTTATATATTTCACGATTGCCATCTTTACAGGTTTAATTCTGTAAAAGGCATCTGTAAATTTTAATTTAGAAAATTCAAAATAAATTCCAAATGAAAATTAAATAACGGATTTTCATTTTTTTTTCAGACCCCAATTAGGAATTAATAAACAGCAATCAAATGACTATATTAAAAAACATAGCACAACATGCCAAATAAATACATAAAAAAATCTTTTAAACAATACTAAATTCAATAAGCAAATATTATATACATAAGTTTATCAACAGTAATAGCTTCTTATATTAAAAGGGCTCTTTGCAATAAGAAAATCATTACAATTTAAAACAATGAATTATTTAAGCCATTGAATCCATTCAAATTAATAACTACATTATACTTATTTTACGGTTAATTTTTGGTTAGAAGCACCTGCTATGTCACCCCTCTCTATAACTACGTTTTGGGCTACATACAACTGATAAATGCTACTTAATTAATAATTTACCAAACATAGGTATGTCACAATATATCATAATTTTTTTTTTCACTTACCTTAACACATATCCTTTCACTGCTTAGCAGTATGAGAAGATCCTAATTTTTTTTTCAATTTATTTTATTCTGATTGTCAATTGGAAAGAATTTACTAAGACTAACAAATATGCAATGATAAATATCACTTGACGAAATTCACAAGATCAGTTTTAAATTTGAATAAATAATTTGGATTGTAGTATCGAATTAATAATTTGGTTATAGGTTAAATGGGGAGGCCATCATGGCCGAGGAAGTTGGGACAAGGGTTCCAGAATATCCGGTTTAGGTTCGATTCCCACCTGGGTCAGTTCATAATTATACTAATTAGTTCTCCCACCAATACCAATAACCAGAGGTAGGTAAAATGGAATTCACTCACATATAACAAAATCATTAACTGACAACATTCTTAACTTTTAACAATATTTGAAATTTGTATAATATCTATTCTCACCACAACACTTAGAAGTATACCATTGTTTCAAACAAAATATTAGCTTAAAAAAAACTACATCTTTATTATCATCCTCTCCGCTTCAAATATATATCCCCGCATGTCAAATAAATATAGCAATTAGCAGATTCCGCAGTGTCAACATTGAACTAAAAATAATATGCCAAGCATGAAGAACAATATCCAGTTATCCCTATTCCATGGGTTTTGATTTACTTTAATAATATAAACAGATCCATCATTCACGTTCATTTTAGTCTACTAATATTTTCTGGCATGAGAGTTATGGCTGTTCATTCAATTATTTTGTTGCAGTCTGAATAACTTATTGTGAAAACTAAGTTTTATTGTTAATGTAGCATACTGTTTAATTTTTATCTTGTTATTAATTTAAAATGTCATTATGAATAAATAGATTTAATTAAGTACAAGGTTTAATGATGATGTTTTTTCTCAACATAAAATTACTTGTCATTTTTCATTCAAATATTAGTCTTCCATAATGTGCTCAGTCCGTTTGAGGAATTGTTGCGTTATTAAGGTAAATATTATAATAATTTTATTCATAAGCATGCCTGTGTAATACAAAAATTCTTTTATTTAGTCAGTACTAATTGTGACCTAATTTGGGAACATTTTATACTACACAACCTGATGTCTCAGGCTATGAAAAGATAAACACAATCGTCTGTATGACAACAATAACATAATAATGGGGGGCTTGAATTTATTTATTTTAAAATGTCAACCAAGTCTAAACTCAGCAGAAGAAAATAAATAAACAGATGAAATTAATTAAAGATAAACCCACAAAAACCCTTTGAATATTAGAAATAATATAAATAAATGCTCACCCAAAAATTAAAGTATGAAGTATTATATTTTCTAAAAATGGAGTAAAAAGATGAAGATAGACTTCTAAAATAGTCTTTATTTAGCATGAGCACTTTTTGAGATATTGTTCCATAGCCTTCAAGATACAAGGTTTATCTTTATGTTGGCTAGTGCAAACAAAAAATATGTATTATTTTATTTTGTTTTTATCATTATTAATTTTAATTGATCCCAACTAAAAAAATATCTTGATTATACCATCAGAATCATCCATTACCATATGCAACCATCACTTCTAAATTTTCATCTTGACTGAAAAATATAGAGCCGTTTCAAGGAGTTAATCATGGTTTGGCAACACTTCCAGAGTCAACTCAATCCTAAAACCTGAAGTCATTGAGGGGGGTCACATCAGAGTGCTTGCCAATCTGACTTCCACAAAGGTTATGGTTCAGGTATTTCTACCGGTGCCTTACATTATTCACAGTATTTCAACCCAAAATTATATAAACAGGCACCTAAGGACTTAGCAAAAGACTTTTTGCAATTTCATCAAAGGTAAGATAACAGTCCAGATGCTTGTGGGTAGGATATCATAAAGCTCATTTGCTGAATAGAGATTATTGTAAAAAACAAGGTATTACTTTTTATTTATGATAGCTAATGATATCTTTTAAAAAATATATTTCTGTAGTCCAGATCTAAATCCTACTAAGAATCTATGGGGTGTATTTTCAAGACTACTGGAATCAGTTTAGAAATTAAGGGATGTTCTGATGGTAGAATTAAAAAATATCTCTAGAAAATTCATTCAAAATCTTATAGGAAAGTTCACACCAAATGTTATAGGAATTGCCACATCAAATGTTATCATCACAATGGAAGATGAGGAGATACCTCCCCTCCCATTGTAATTCAAAGTTTTATACGAAGAATAAAAGTTATTTAATAACTACTGCTGTTATTTTTTTAACTTCTAGTTTTAATTATTCATAATCTGTTTTAGTTGCATTTTGTTATTGATTGAAAAATATTATAGAACTATTAATAATTATATGGCAGTTTAATAAATACAAATTTTTATATAAAGTATGTATAAAGTACTTTGCCATGGTTACATATCTAGATGATTATCAGAGAGTAGAGGGGAGGACCCAAAAATGAAACACACAGTAGATATGTAATATTGAATGTATACTGACATTTTAGTCAACTTTTTAAACAAGCTAAGTTTTTATGTAGGGATATAATCATAAATTTTAATTACAACTCAAATCTTTTTCATATGACCAGTTATTTATTCTATATGACTGAAAAATAATAATTATAAGTCGATTGGAAACTATAACAAATAATTTTTTTTTTGGTCTCTTAGTATATTAAAATGGGAACATATACATTATTTTAAGAAAAATGATTATTCAAATCAATACTACTATTAAAGCAATTTTTAATTTTAACATTAATTATTAATAAAATAATAAATAACATTTTAAATTATTGAATAATTAACAGATAAATATGAATGAATATAAGCTGGATTTGATTGAAGTGAACATCCAATTTCTGTTTCATAGTAATTAAAATTAAATTTGATAGAAAAAAGATGTGAGGAAATAAAAAAATTACCAGCAGTTTTTATCCTTCTTTGTAGCCAGTTTGGAAAATGGGAAAAGTAGTTAACAGAATGCAGGATAACCAATTTACTGCAATTATGCTTTCCAAAATCAGTTGTCTTCTATTCTACACTCTCTTTAAATTCAAAGAATGAGTTTTATAATTGAGATATTAAAACCTCACATGCAGGTGTTTCTAAAGGAAAATCACTAAAATAAATTTCATCCATAAAGACAGCTACCATATCAAAATTAATTTGAATGCAGTTAAAATATGACTGCTTGGCTTTTATTTTTTAAATAAATGAGAAAGCAAAAAGCCCTTATATTGGTTATTAAAATTCAAAGTTAATACCTTCAGTGTTAGGGTCTATATAAATAGAGCTCTCGCACCTATGCCTATGTAACCCATCAGTCTTTTTGTCATTATCGTCCTTGTAACTGGCTATAACAAAAATTAGAAAAAAACCAATAAAAATTGGTATTGGTGTTTTTTAAAGTTTATTAATCCAATATTAGTTGAGACAGAGAAAGATTTCAATATCCTGTGAAAGTGAACCATAAAAAAAAAATACCAACCCCAAAACATTAATTTTTAAATAACTTAATTTAGTTTCAATATAAATAAAACATTAAAGGACTAGATATGAGTGGTTTAAAAAATCTTGATCATCTCTTATCATTTACTTAATGCATTAATTATGGGTAATCGGGCATTGAATATAAAATAAATTAGTTATGAATGATAAAAACATTGTTATAACAAGCTGATTTTAATTGGAATGGTAAGCTGATGTTACGAACATGTTAGTAAATAATAAACTCCTAGATCAAATTAGCACATCACATTAAAGATAGGATCTCATTTAACAAAAAGTTATGAGATATAACTAATTAGGTTTATCTATTTATTTCCATCCCTACTTCACCTTTGGGCTAAACGGGATTCGGCAGCAAAGATGAAACACTGATGTCCACTAATTAAAATTTAATATCCACTTCTATCAATTCTTCAACAGTCCAAGAGGCGACTTCCCTCTTCCAGCGTTCTTCCCAGTACTGACCCTCTTCTCGGGGCATTGGGAATCAACATACAGGCCAAGCCTATGAAGCTTCACTCTGAATATTGCATTTAAAAAAAAATTCTCAGAAAAAAAAAACCGACTTCAAAACTGTGCACAAGAATCACTAAAGGGATAGAAATAATTTTTCTTACAAAAGTAAATTATTAAGTAACATTAGTAACTATTTCAAATCAACCTGAACAGTACAATAAGTTAATATTTCTTTAATGTCAGAGTCAAGCCACCAAGAGTGAAGCACAACTCTTTTGTTTCAATTATTAAGTTGTTTTAAGTTCTTCTCTTCAAAGTTCTAATGTTGTGGAGCGGCTTGGCATTTTTACTAAAACGCTTTTATTTATTTATTTTTAGTGGCTCTTGTGTACCGTTTCGATGTATTTTTTTTTCCCATTCCTCAGTGGGCAAATTTAGAAAAGTATGGTTCACCTTTCTTTTTTTTAAGCACCTACAAATGTTTATTAATTACCCATTCTGTGTTCCACGTTTGGAAAATGATTGCCTCAAGGCGGGCAATGTCTTTAGCCTGTTCGTTTGTAGGAATGTAGAGATTTTTCGAGCTAAAGGCTCAACTGATTTTTTAATTTGATGGGTCAAATTATTCAGTTCGTTTATGGGTGGGTAACAATTTTTTGAGCGAACGGTTCAACCAATATTCAAGATTGATGGGTCAAATAACCCTTTGAGACCCTGTGAATGTTTTTAAACGATTTGAAAAAATATTTTATAATGCTTTAATTATTCTCGACTTTTTGTTGCTGTTTCATATTATATCACATGCAAATTCATGATCATATGTAATAAAATATAAATTGCAAATACTTCAAAGACTAAAAAATACTAAATCTCTAAAAGTTTTCATCGGATCCAGGTCAAATTTATATAGAACCACCCCCAAGGTATAACCCTTTGGTTAAAAAAATAATCAAAGAAATTGTTTCAAGAATGGCGAAGGTATGCATGGTCATACATAGAACATAAAGTCAAATTGATAACCTCCTTTTTAGAAGTCGGTCAAAAAAATTCCTAGGGAACTTTTGTTTTATTACTGTTCAAAATTAAAAATTATTAATATTATTTTTTAAAATTAATTCTTTAATTTAAAAAAAGAATGAAAGATGAGATTGAGAATGGAAATATTGTCATAGGTGGTACTAAGAAACTTACAAATATGGACAAAATCATCCAAGAATTATACGGCAGTGGCTTCAAAGTGATGGGCTAATTTAATCCAGGGATTGAATTGTTTAATAAAAAGGAAAGATAATAATAATAATAAAGCCTACAAATAACTCAAAGAAATTGTTAGGAAAAAAATTATTGGTTATGATCAAAATCATTCAATCTATAATGCTTTTATTAATTGTAATATATTGTGAAATGTGATTATACATTTTTTTATTTCCCAAAATACTAGTGTTATGAATTTGAATCATATTAATATGAAAAGTGACAAAAGAGAAGCAATATATTATTATAATAACTTCCCTATCACATAGAATACTAAAAAAAAAATTATAAAGAAACAATAAATGGAATATTAGTTTATTGGTCTCAGAAATATAGTGGATGCTTGATCGTTTCTGTCACAAAAACATCTTAATAAACAGGCATAAACTATATGTACTATCGTAACTGTATTTAAGGCTTCTCAAAGTGTTTTCTGAACCACTGGTAGGGCAGGAGCTGCATATAAGAATTATGAACAAAAGTTATTACTTAATTGAGTGATATTATGTGCAAAATAAAATTTTATTGTTTCTATATTTTTTTTTATTTTAACTGCATATTAAATTAATAAAACATCAATTTGCATAATCAGGAAAGCATATCTGAAGAATTTCATTCAAGATGAAGCAATTTCGAATAACAATTTAATTCTATTCTTAGTGTATTTTCTTTTGTACTGCATAGTGGCCTTTCAACCGAAATAATATAGCTATTAGAATACCTAATTTTATCATTTTGGTTGAAAAAATCCTTTTGGGTAATTAAATATACATGGTATTTGTCAAATAAATCAACGGCTTAGACCGAAATAGCAACAGAGGAGGTGAAAGTGTCAATCCCTCATGGTACTAAGCAGAGAAAAATATTAATAAGACTCCAAGATAGCTTCAATTAGGAAATTTTTATTTGTAATTAATAAATGTTTCTTAATTTTTATACAAAAATACTAATACAAAGAAAAACTGAAGCAAGCTATATTAAAATCCAAGTGTCTACTGAAATTGGTCAATTCAATTACCGGATTTTACGAAATCAATTTGTAAATTCCTTCCTAAACTTAAAATAAAATCAATAGACAGTCCGGCAGAAAGACAAAGTAATGAATAAGTATGTATTTTGAAGTTGAACCCAAAAATAGCTAAACATTTTTTATACAATATTTTTAATATCATTTAGCATATAGACTGCAGCACTTATGTATAATCTACAAATACTTTTGGAATATTTTTTTTTTTTAAAAATGGTTTTTCAGTTTAAATTTTGGCTCATCGTAATTCTGATAGCTATCTGTAATTTTAATTATTCAAAGAAAAGAGCCAAAATCACACAGATGAAGAAATACTTGGTACCAAGCATCAGGAATAAAAAATAAACAGTACCTGATAGCATAAGCCTACATTAATTAAACTCCAAAACTTAAAAAGACTAAAATTATTTTAAAACCAGCAAAAAAAATTTGAGAACAGCAGGCTATGTTTAAACTAAATAACTTTTCAGAAAATCTAAAAAAAAAAAATTTTTAATAAAAGCATGCCATTTTTCGAGCAAAATTTCTGTCTTTTTCCCTATATAAAAATTCACACCCGTAGTATGCACAAATATAATATTTCGTTAAATGACTATTAGGGAGAGGAGATATCAAACTACAGGTTTTTAGAAAAATCATGGCTCAAATTAATAAAATCAAAAGGTCTAATAGTTGGTTACTTGTGAAAAGCTAAACAAGGACTTACACTTAAATGCTTATTTGTGCTACAGAAACAACAGCGATTGCCTATGACATTTGGGTTTTTATACTTTTCATGATTTATTGTGATTAATATTTTTTATTCCTATTCAAATTTAATTTTTTTTAAATCAAATTATCATGGGGTTTTTCCATTGCTATCTCAAATTCTACAATCATTACTTCATATTGTACTCTAGTATTACTTTATATAATTTTTTGTCTTATTATTTCATTAGTGTATTTAATCTTTTGGTGTATTTATTGAGTGTATTGATCACATATTGTAATTATACCATTGTAATTTTTTAATGTTATTATTTTATATCATAAGTTTTTTGATATTTTATTCAAACGTTTAAATAGATATTTTTAAAATTTGTAAAAAGCACGTACACTTCATTAAAACTGTTCAGCAAATCATGTATAAGAAGAATATTTTAAGAACATTATTGAAACCAGATAAGGATATTTAAATGACACGTTTATTTTCTCCTTGAAAACAAGAAAATGGAGAGTTTAAATAATTTAATAAAATTATAAATTTATTTAATTATTATAAATGAAAAGATTATTTAAAATAATAATACATAAATAACAAAATTAAAGCAGAAAAATGCAATAAATAATTTTAAGACATAGTAAATTTCAAAATAAGTAAAATGTATAATTTTCACAATTACAAATTATTTTTTTTTCAAAAATATTTAAAATATCCACACAGAAAAACCATCAGATAAAATTTAAGCAAATACCACTCAAAACAAGTAGGCCAAGCGTCGTAACAGTATATTAATTTATGATATTCTGTTTGCAGTTGATAATTTTTTAATTAACTTTTAAATTAAGGCAAATAATCAATTAGAAATAAATTGTAAAACTAATTTGAATTGCAATGACGGCAACATAAAATAACTAAGTACAAGAAGAAATTATATAATGTTATGGATATCAGAATAAATAATGCAGCAATATTAAACATAAAACTGAATTCAAAAGAAACCAAAGAATGAATTATAGAATAACAAACAGGCAGCATAAAAATAAATAAATAAAAGGTAAATGTAGTATTTAATGACATAAGTTGTAGCATTTAAAGATTAAATAATTAAGTTTATAATGTTTCAGTATACGTTTTTCATCACCAGGTATATTTTTTATTAAATTCTGGAGAAATAAATATGTAATTAATAATAAGCACAGCAACATGAATTCAATTGTGAAAAGCTAAATGTTATGTATAATGAAAATAAAAATTTCAGCAGAATAACACTTTTATCCATTTTCATTATCAAAATTTTAATAGATACAGAAAAAATAGGCGTTCATAATGCTTCATTAATAGACAGATTAACCTTTTAATAAAATTATGAGAATGAAAACATAGTTACTAGGTGCAGACAACCTCATTTAATTGCAAAAAAACTGTAACAGTGTTCATAAGCATTTAGAAGACTAATATCAAATCATCCACATTCAAACCCTTTTCCGTTTACAAGTCTATAAAGGAAGCACACGTTTTTATGATAATTTACATTTTAAAATAAAACAGTGATTCTTTGAAATTAATAATTATAATTTAACAGCCTGAAAATCAGTGGATTTTTTTCAACAAAATTACTATCAAGAAGATAATTGATTAAATAAAGGGAAGACATTATTTAACTAAAATAAACATTTTTGTCAATATAATAAATTATGAGAAAAAATAATATTATTTATTCATAAAATAATTTTAACATACATTCAGCAAAATTATTATTAATCACAAATTTATTATTACAGAATGTAATGAAAAAAGAACCCAATGATAAGATGATAAGAGATATGTCTTAAAATGTTGTAAACTATGTTGTTAATCCTTAAAATAACACAAAATATTGAGAGAGAAAAGCTGATAAAAATTTAATAGGTATCTCAATGTTAATGTCTTGGAGTTTTTATATTGAAATTCCTCTCTCAGACCAATCAATACTTTTTATAGGGTCTCACATAGTTTTCTCAAAATCTATGAATTTCCATAATGATGATGCTCTTATTACTTCTTATAACTTATTACTTCTTCGACTTAACGCTTTAGCAATAAGGAAATTGAGCAATAAGCTCCTTATGCATTAGGAGGAGTATGTAAGAGCCAAAGAAGCATATTTTGATCAAATAATAAATTATTATTGTACTCTTTGATCTTCAATAATTGTTGTTCTAAAAAAACTGAAATATTATGTAATACTGTCAAGTTTTTAAATCATTCTAAATTAAAGCAAACTTTATACTTGGAAGTAATTTAGAAATTGATACAAAATTGGAAACTATAAAATCAAATAACTGTTATATCACTCACTAATAAATAACTTTTTTTTTTGTTCATAATGACTTCACTGCTTGATCACATAACAAAAAACCATAATAGGGTCTCATAGTTTGATCAATATCTAAGTATTTCCATAATGATGACGCTCTCTAATAACTTATTACTTCTTCAACTTAACGCTTTAGCAATAAGGAAATACAACGATGAATGAAACAATATCTGATTCAAATGAACAAAGTCAGTTCAATCTTAAATAATAAATTTCAATTAAAATACTATTAAGAAGTAAATATTTTATTCAAAACTTCAAAATGATTTCAAAGAAATGAAAACAAAGAGGGAATTTTAATCCGTTGCATAAAATTCCATTGATTCATTTTGTATTTTGAAGCTAATAAATAATGTAAATCAAAGTTTTTAACAAAATAACAAATAAATAAATACTTAAACAAGTTATTAAATAATAATTTTTACAAATATAATAATATTCAAAAACTCATACTTTCAATAAGTATCTATATAAAGACCAGATTTTTTTTTCTAATCAAAGAACCAGCAGAATTTCCAAAGTATCCTCCAATTAAGTTTATTAAGATTATTTGCAGGCATTTTAATTTAATTGCGAAATATAATGATTATGTGTAACTGATTTTAGAATTTTTTGTTAATACCAATAAACCTAATTATAAAATGATTTTATAATTTAATAGTTTATATGTTTTTAAACTAAAAACATTTAGGTTCTTTTAAATTATTCAGTAATCCATTTATTAAAAAATATAAGTTAAAATAGTTGTCAGTTAAGATAACTGATGATTATTAATGTATTTCTGAGTGAAAGGATGAATAGCAGATCCACTGAATAAGTAATATCAAAGACAAAAACAAGAAATCCACTAAGTAAAATGCTAATACAAGGAAAGACCAATTTCGCACAATAAATAAAACTTAATAGTTTAAATGTCAATCGATAAGTTATTCATACTTCTTATTTTTTAAGATAATTATAAAATATATTTATAACTAGGTGATTATTAAACCTTTATAAATAAATTTTCCATTCTTAAAAGTTTGATAAACAAATCTCAGAGTAGCATTAGTGCTTCCAACTAACATTCAACTTCCTACTAAAATAGTTTAACAATAAAAATAAAGCGATTTAAAATACCTTTATCATAACAACTTAATCTTGTGGCATACTGTTAATAGGGAAATAAAATACTATTTATAATAAAAAAAAGAAGATTTTAATGGAGAATTTATATATACCTAGTAATAAATTGGGTGATTCGATACCCATTTTTGAAATCAAAACATCCGCTGCAAATGTGAATGCTGCTCCAAGAAGAAATCCAAGGCACGCTGGAATAAAAGCATACTGTCCACTTGCTCCATATGCATTGGACTCCTTGGCCATTTCAATAGCAGGACCAAGCAGAGACCAATAAGATGCTGCCGTCATTACACCAGCAGCAAACCCCAAACTTGTATCCAGTAGTTTAGGCTGGAAAAGAAAAACTCAATGGTTATTAAAGAACAACCCATCGAACACACTCAATACAAAGTGCTATGGTGAAATTTAAAATTATATTTCAGTCTAATGGCAAGAAAATGACTACCTGTGTTCCTCTGAAGAAAATAACCATCAAAGCACCAGCAGCAGTAACAGCCCAAGTAAAGCAGGTGCCTAATAAGGCTTGTACAATGGGTGTGTATTCCTTAATCATATTTAAATTTCTATTGTAACAATATTGAGCCGAAATCTCAATTAAATTCAACTGAAAAAAGGGTAACACCAAAACAGGGCTATCCCAAGAGGACCTTTCTGTCAAGATTTATAAAACAGATTTTTGTTCAAAATAGAAGGGCCTACAGCCATGAGTTATTATCTCTTGATGCCTTGTTTAAAAAATGCAGTCCATTCCTGTCATCTTCATATCACAGACATTACACACTCAAAATTGTAAAATGTACCTGTCGGCGGTTTTTGAACTTTATTCAGATATATACTGCCAACCTGATAATGCATTCGTTTTCAGGAGATTTAGACAAATATTTACGAAACAGATCACGCTCCAAGGTTGACACTACGACACCAACAGCCACTGTCAAAAAGGCAAATAAATGAAGAGTTGCCGCTGAGCCAGGTTAGAGAGCTAAAAGAAGATAACAACAAAACATTTGATAATGAAGTTTAAATGTCCACAGAGCCACCTTTCCACCGTAGTTCCAACTACGTCAGAGGTGTCATGCTGAAGGTTCCAAGATAGGTTATGTTATGGCTGCTGATTAGATGAGTTTGACGTTTCTGTTTGACTTTTGTCTACATGTTTTATTTGTTTCTCAAGTTTAAATTTTGTCATTTTATTAAAACCTTGACTGAATAATTTTCTAATGAATGGTATCAATTTTTTACTATAGGTCGTACTATATTTCTGCCCTGAATATAATATGGTGTGTACTGCTTACTATGTAAATTATAAGTGGTGATGGTTTTCCTCCACCAATTATAGCGTTACTAATTTTTGCCTCTATATCTAATTTCTTATTAGAAAACAAATTGAAAGCTTCTTTTATTAATCAATGTTTATTTTATTTCCTTATCTGCTATGTCTCATCTTGATGATTCAGTAATGGTTAGTTGTCTTTTCAAGCTTTAAAAGTAATTTTTTATTTTATATTATAATACCATATTGTTTTTGAATGTGCAGGCACCCCTAATTGAAGACAATCCTACACCATTTAGGGTGGAGCCAGGGAGTGGTGATATTCTACCGTAAGATGAATTATTCTTATTGACTTATTTTTTCATCATTATAAAACTAATTGAGAAACTTTTGTTACAGTCATCGTGTTGTTACATTTTTCCATCTTGCTTTCCGTGGTGCTGCTTTATTCTTTTATTTAATGTGCAGCTGGTTCAGTGACAGTTTTATAACGAGTTTTATTATTGTTGTCTTATTGCTTTCACTGGATTTCTGGACAGTAAAAAATGTTACAGGTGAATTAGAAACTCTTTTGGCTGAACTGAAGGATAGTATTGCATGTCACATTTTGAAGATGTGCATAGTTATGGTTTGGATTGATTAATGATAAATTAATCTTAGGCCATTGCTATTAATTTTTTAATAAATTAATAAATAATTTTTTTCAAAAAAACAATTTATCCTTCAGCTTGGCTCTTCTTGTAGTGCTGTAAATTACCGTAATGTTTTATTTTATTACTTTTACTGACAATATAGGTCGTATTATGGTTGGATTGAGATGGTGGAACTACATAGATGATAATGGTGTTTCTCATTGGGTATATGAATCTAAAAAGGTATGTGATTTAGTTGATTATTTTTGCTTTTGCCTTGTTTCTATATTTTTATTACTTGTAATTTAATTTTTCCCTGCTAATAACATCAATATTGAGCCCAGCTGTGAGATAAAGCAATTTTCTGTTTTATCAACCCCAGATTGAATCAGGCAGGAAGGTAAACCCTCCTGGCATATAATGTCTGGATCAATTGGGCACCTAACTCTTTTATGGATGGGGAACCTGGAGGTTTAACCTATATACTGACTATATCACCTCCTTGTATAACTGATTGTCAAGAAATAGTACTGAACTCATTCTTTTTTATAACAGCTAAGGTTTTTTTAATTAAGGAAGTGCTTTTGGGATCATTCACCATTCGCTTGCCTCCTGCAAATGATCAACTCTTAACCCTCCATCAGGTGTGATATGTTTCTCAATACAGTTGGGCACAATTCATCAAAGAGATGAAGTACATAAATGCGATAAATTTCATTATGATTGGAAACTAATTACTGAAATACTTACATTTTATAAAATATTTACTTATTGGATTAAACATGTCTTTCATCTTTATAATAATAAATAATAAGGTATATTTTTATACAAATATTGTAGTTTTTACTTTTACTCAATAATTAGTAAAACTTTTGGTACAACTTTACAATCGGGTCACATTTTTGTTTGCACCCAAAGGTCGCCTCACTATTATTCTCTAGTGCTATTTGTGCTAACTGCTTAGCATTTAATTGTTAGATTCCTTTTCATTGGAATTATTAAAATAATTACTGCTTTAATTGGATATCATCACTACTATATATTATTACGGTAGTATAGGATACCTTTTCCGGCTCTCAGGAGCGATGGATTTTGACGAGTGAGGTATCAAAAGAAAGAGAATTTCACGGAGATGTGAAATTCCAATTTTGTTTCTTAAAATCTTATAACAGCTTAAATAAAAGTGATGAAAAAACTGGAAGGTTTCAAAACTTTGACGACTGAGAGTTGGCGGATCGTGACGGGATAAGTTGGGTTTTAAAGATTTTGACACGGCATCAAGATCATTTACGCTCCTACGGAGTGTATTGGTCCAGTGTTTTAAAGCTTAAAAACCTACCGTTTTCGAGATAATGCACAATATAGGTCCACATGGGCCTCATGCCATTTTGGGTAATCGCCGTTGTCATGGCAACTTTGTATCAATTTGAGTCTATTTACAAAAACTTTTAATGAGTGGGAAATTATATACTATTTCCCATGTCAAACCCTAAAGGGCACTGCTTTGTATGAATACTACACATAGAAAATGTTATACCTGGATCTAATTACCTAACTTAAATTGAAGAGATGTTTTCCCATGGGGTAAGCTAATTATTTATTAATTATGAACTGTAACTTCAACATAGTCATTACAAACCATGTAGCTTCACCAAATGTGTGTGTTAAATAAACTTTTTTGATAATATTATATTGTTTACACGAATAAATATGTTTCCTAATATCGCTTATATTTCTAATGTATTAGGATCTAATGCGAGAGTTCTCGCTCGGGTATACTAGTTTAAAATTATTAGTGCTGTCGACTTCCACTCACTATGGTCCTTCAAGAGATAAACTAAATCCCAGCAGATCCTTTTCAGTTGAGGTTGGGGCTGTACCGTAATTTAAATGATTACCACAACTTCCCCAGACCAGGAAGTCGACAGCACTAATAATTGTTAATAATATCTAATAAAAGCATTAATAATTCCAATGAATACTAAATTTAGAATTGAATAAAAAGCAGTGGTGCTCTAGAGTGCCAGTGTGGTGACCTTCAGGCAAATTTGGATATAGACACTGATAATGCGACCCAATTGTAAAGTTATACCAAACGTTCTTCATATTTCCATAAAAAATAGTAGACATCTGTAGCTGTCTTTTGCTTATCAGAGGCCTTTGGATTGTGAAGTACAAATAATGGCTGCAGATGTTCACTATTTTTTTTTTAATTTGTCAAAATACAACATAGTTTTATTCCATAAGTATGAAATCAATTAAACTCCTTAATTGTAAGAGATGTTAGTGGGGGGAGCAGTCAGTAAAGGAAAACACAAAAATAAGTTTTTTCTTCACTGACCACACCTCCCAACCAACTTCTACGATTAGTTTTACAGTCAACTATACTTCCAATGTTATAAGCTCCTTAAGATTCATTAAATTAAGCATTAAATAGATGTGTGTTTCTGGCGTCGCCCATCAGTGTGAGTGTCAAAGAGTTAGAATCGCTTCGCTAAACAAAAATGCCATTGCTACAACTTCAAATTACCGTGGGGACCAAAACATATGGATTTTTTTCAATGTATCGAGTATTTTTCAAGGAATCAGGAAAAAAACATCTTGCTACGTAACTACATACCATAACTGTTCATACCATTTACCTCTAATCTTTTTTTTTCTTCTCTTCTGTATAAAATGTATTTAAATTATCAATAACAGTAAATTAAACTCAATCAATTCAAGAAGATGATTATCATCCCAAGATTAAAAAAAAAAGTTTGAATTTTAGCATGTTTCTAAAGTTGTTTCATTAAAAATGCTCCTGTGATTTTTCATCTAATTCATTTTAGTAGTTTTCAATTTAAGAAACGATGTTTTAAAAAGGTTAAATGACTTTTAAATATTATAAGACAGAACTCTCAAAAATTGTAGATAGAAATGAATTTATTTTTGTAATTTTTAAAAAATTACTTTTTTATTTTATTATATTTTGGCCTGGAATCTTGCAAAACCAGTGGTAACTAAAGTCCACCTTACAATGTCGGTGGACGTATTGTTGAGTCAATATTATTGAAGGTGCCTTTCACAGGATTCAATATTATGTTAGTTACGATCTTAGGCTTAACCTGGAGATATTAGATACCTGCTCAAAAAAACCGGCATTCTTCATTTTTTTTTTTTTTTTTTTTTTTATGGGAACAAAGTTTTTCGAATTGAGAGAAAAAAAATTGGAATAAATAGCAATTCTTTTTTTTTTTGGATTTATCCACAAAAAAATAAACATAATTTTTATACAAAAATACAATATTAATTTTATATAGTAATTGTTAAACAATTATTATTCAATTTTAAACGTGATATTTTTACACTATAACATGTTTTTCATTTTTTTCTTTTCCACAGCGTTTTTTGCCTGATTATTGCATTAATGAAACCGAATTGGTTATTAAACCAAAACCGGAAAAACCAATTAACCAAAATTTTTAAAAAGTTTTCTGTTACACTGATTGGTTATTTCCATATCTATTGCCAATGACTGATGTAATATCGCTCAATATACCAATCAATAATATTGAGACTCCTTCAATAAAAATCAATACATATTACACAATATCACTATTACAATACACTCCTCAGACAGTCTATATATCGACAAAATTCAATATTCACTTAATAATATTAACTGTATTAGATGTCCTTAGGGATGACTGAGCCACAGTGCAAGCGTTTTTCCTGTGTCTTCCTCCTCCCTCTCCTAGAAAAAACCTTACCCCCTAGGTACTACTTTATTTAGTTGGTGTCCATAAATAATTTATTGACTTGGGAATGAGGCTGCATTATTAGGTTGCTACAAAAGTCCTTATGCATTATTATAGCTTTATTTCAGATTATATATTTTAAACATTATTAAATACTATTCTTCAAAGTAAAATCCATTGTTTTCGACAACTTTCACCCACCTTTCTGCCAGTAATTGGATTTGATACCGGTACCACTCCTTTGGTTTTGAGGCGAAACCACTCTTCACATCCAATTTTGACCTCCTCGTAATTATCAAAGATACGACCTTTTAAAAAATGAGTCATTGATCTAAACAAACCTTTATCTGATGGTGCAATATCTGGGCTCTACGCAGGATGCCTTGGTCAAACGAGAACGATGTACAGATGCATTGTCGTGTTGCCAAATGGCTTGGTTCCTGTTGACCAAAGCGTGGTACTTTGCACTTAAAACTGCTTAAACTCTGTCTATGCTGTTCAGGTTTGAGTCCACTGCCCGACCATCAGGCTAGCTCAAAATGCAAAACGCGTTTGAAATTTCCACCAAACACAAAGCATCACTTTTTCCCAAACCGATCTTGTTGAACCTCCGATTGTGCAGCTTCACCCAGCCGTACCCACATCTTAATTTTTTTTCAGAACCTGTCATCTTTCGGATTTTGAAGCAAAATTTTGCATATATCAACTCGCTGCTGGGGTCAAGTCATGTGGGTCGGACCTTGGTCATAAATTCCTTATGGTTTATAAATTACGAGCCACTGTGGCATTAGAAGCCCCTACTACGGCCAATAAATCACGAATAGTTGCATGTGGGTCCTGGTTCACACATTCAAGAAGAACATCATCATCAACGACCGATGGGCGACCTGATCTTGTTTCATCTGCACGGCTCCAATTCCCATTGTGAAAATACCTATACCAAAGTGCGGTAATATTTCGATGGATAATTGACTCTCCTTCCATGGCACAAATTTCGTCGGTGGCTATCTTTGGGCTTAAATCTTATTTCCAGTAATGCCTCAAAAGACCTTGAATCACGATTTTTTCTACTCACATTGCACGTGCGTTTTAAAAATGTAAATGACCCCATAAAACCAACTCAAGTCACAAGGAATGACAGGATTAGTCAAAGTAAACATTAGCATAAATAGTAGTAACAAAAACATTCTTATAGGATTAATTATGAAAGTTGTGTTCATACACAAGAATTTTTGTAACAACCTATTATATTAAGATGTTTGTGCATTATTAAAAATTATGTTATGATAATATCACAAATGATTTCAGTCATCAGTTTACAATTCTAAATGAGTCATAGATAGATAATAACAGATAACAAGAATAAAATAACCCTCTGTTTATTATAGTCTCATTGGATATTTTTTAATTGTACTTCGATTTATTGTTAAATGTATTATGGTTGATTTATTATTTTTCTTTGATTACAAAAACTTTTTTCTTTTAAGGAACCTGAAAGAAGTATGATGATAAGCGGGACAGAATCTAAAATTTTTTGGGCTGGCCTTTTTGTTTTTCCATTTTTTTGGGGCCTCATGTTTATAGCTGCATTCTTCAGCCTGAAGTTTAAATGGCTTGTAAGTTGCATTTAAAAATAAAATTAAAGATCTATTAGCATTCAGTCTTCATGCACAAATTATTAAATATTACTATTATAATAATTGTGATTGTTTCAGGTTTTAGTAATAATTGCCTTAGCTTTGAATGGATCGAACGTTTATGGATATCTTAAATGCAAGTTTGGTAAAAGTGACAAAAGTATTCATGAAACTTTGACTTCAGTTACATCGGGCTTTATTAGAGATCAAGTTGTTCAAAATGTAATTACAGTCATAATTAGTCTTGTCAATAGATTGTTGGTTTGAAATAAGATTATGATAACTCGAAAAATGGCTACTTTACAATGGAGCCAATTAAAGTTTTGCAAATCTATCTAGTTGTAATACTTCTGCATTCTTCTGATTCTTTCTAACCCAGTCAAATTTCCCTTTGGGGTAGAAAGAATCGAGGGCAAGCTGAATTTCATATATGTTTTAGAAGGCATTAAAACATATATCTGCTGCTACAGTCCCTAAGAATACGAGAGCATGTTAAATATGGCGCCTGAAATAGCAGCCCTCTACAATGTTAAAAAGCGGTATAAGTTTGTTGTTATCAGTC
Organism: Rhaphigaster nebulosa; assembly: GCA_948150685.1. Classification (NCBI taxonomy): domain Eukaryota; kingdom Metazoa; phylum Arthropoda; class Insecta; order Hemiptera; family Pentatomidae; genus Rhaphigaster; species Rhaphigaster nebulosa. The sequence continues at coordinate 40,327,621 of OX411309.1, forward strand.
ATAGAGATGTAAAACTACTTCTATTCAAAGCATAATTAAATTGTCTGCAAGCTTTATTTAAACAATTTTTATGCTCAAAAGCTCACTTAGGTGAAAATTGAAAAAAACAGCGAGAAAAATTCATGATTTTTAGATCGGGATTTTGAGTGGGATTACAAATAAATTAAATGCAAAATACCTTCAATTAAATATTGTAGCACTCTCCATGAAGTTTCTATTTCACTAATTATTTTTAACAAAACTCCTAAATTTGGCCTAAAAATCGGAATTCAAAGCGCACAAGCCGAATTTATTCTACTCCAAGATATTTTTGATAGGTGTGAATAAAGAAGTAAAGCTAAAAAAATAAAGTCATTTTTTCAGATATTAACTTTTGGTAAAAGAATAAAACAAATTATAATACTACAAAAGTATTTTATTTGATTTTCAGTTTCACTAAACTTTGTTTCTTTATTATGTTCTTTTATCAATTCAATTAATTATACAATTATAGATGAATTTTAAATCTTTAGCGACTACAGTTAGGAAGGTAGTGGAATAATTTCAGTGTTGAATAAGAAATTTCTTTTTATTTGACATTTTTATTATTAACATTGCCAAGATGGTATTGTGTTAGACCAAATGTATGATGGCAACACATGTAGCATTTAATTTATGTGTGGATTCTTGTTCAGAAATACCCAAAATAAAAAATATATTCATTCCAATTTAATCCATATCTCTCTCCCTTAAGAGACTTTGAAGATATGAGCCCCAGTTGATCCTTACCTGATGTCAGAAGGCCGAATTCAAAGTTTGCCGTCTTCTATTTGCCCTCTGGATTTTAGAGTGACAAACGTAAATGTATGAAAAGTGTCTTCTCCATTAAGAGTTCTAATATTAAAATCGGCGTTATCAGCAATAGTTAGAATAAAATAAGAATCCTCCAATCATACTGTGTTAAAAGAGGTTGCAGCAGCATCTTATAATACAAGTGCTCCTCTATAAGAATCACAAAATCCTAATGAATTGATTAAATTGATGAATTCACGCGATTCATATTTTAAATGTAAATGAACCATTAATCTAAACATGAGAGGTGGCTTATCTGTATTTTATAAGGTAATTACTTATTGCTGAAATTTTTTTTTATATCTTTTGGAATATTTTTTCGGGTGGAAGTTTTATATAAAGTGGTTTTAAAAAATCGAGAGAATCAGATATTCCATTTACTAGGCTTCATTTATTAATTTTCTAGTATTTCCTTTTATAACAGCGTACTTTTGGAACATGTAGTTTCGCTAATAATTAAATGGTTCTCAAAATATTCCTCTAATCTGATTTTTTTTTCCTTTTCCTCGATTTATCTGAAGTTTTCACAATTTAAAATAAAATAATAATACATCGTATCTAGTAACTCTTATCAAACTTATAGCTTAGGCTACTCTATCCAGTTTTCGTATTGTCTAATTTATGTTGTTAATTAATTCTAATTTGGTTGTCGTAATTTTTAGTTCCTTGTAATCGTGAAAATTTTCGGTTTTCAGATTTCAACGGAAATATCCATTTTGACTAGTTTCGTCATAACGTCTGTGCGTATGTCGCATAACTCAAAAACGGTTAGCCGTAGAAAGTTGAAATTTTGAATTCAGGAATCTAGTAGTGAACCTCCCTTTTTGGTCACGACATGATCATCAGAAGTGGTACTTTACTTCAAGGTCATAATTGATCATAATTGATTTTCATAAAAAATTATCTTAAAATATAATGAAAAACTTCTCAAATTAGGTTTATAAGACTTGCCTAATAATATAAATAATATACAAAATTTTGGTTAATATTGATAGACCGGAAGTGGTACTTTACTTGAAGGTCGTATTAGACTTTCATCAAAATTATATTAAAATATAATGTAAAACATCTCAAATTTGATAAATAAGACTTTTATATCAATATAAACAATATACTAGATTTTGGTTAATATCGCTGAGCCGAAAGGGGTATTTTACTTGAAGGTCATAATAAACTTACATCAAAAATTATATTAAAATTAAATCCAGAGATCATCAACATTTTTACTTGTATTTAGTGTTAAAATTATGAGTAAAATACTGGTTTTCCTCTCCATTTGTGAGCTTAACAAGTCTGCAGTAGGAGAATAAGATATAAGAAGTGGGTTCTTGCGCTTTAAATGTCGAAACCATCGGTTTCCAATGCTTTATCTAGTGACATTGACAGTTCTAATGTTGTCACAGAATACGAAGAAATCTCTTGGGAACTTGTTACCTACTAAAAGAAAAGGGCATATAATAACGGAATGAGGCCTCCAGAAACAAGAGCTTGTGTGTGTCAGTAGATGGATGTCGCGACGCCGTGTCGTTTTTGAGGTACTGCAGTCTTTGGAAACTAGTAACCAAATTCAGTAGTAACCAAGTTAGCCTTTAAAAGTAAAAATGGTTCAAATAAAGTTTGTAGACAATTTAATTATGCTTCATATAGATGTAGTTTTACATCCCTTTGATTGTTAACAAAGTTATAGCGTTTTTAAAAATTATTCTCCGACGCTACTTCAGGCACCATTTTGAACATGTTCCACAGCTCGAAATTTTAATTTTTTTCCAGGAGATGTATGTTTTAATGACTTCTAAAATATCTATGAAATTAAATTTGTCCTCCCTTTCCAGCTTTGCCGCCTTCTTGGAGCTATTTGACTGGAGTATTAAGCTTAACCACAGAGCCCTTTTGTTACTTACAGTAAAATGTTTTCAATAGCTTTTTTCAATTAAGCTGATATACCCCCTCCACTATAATTTTTTTTATTACTTGATCGAGTTATGAAAACTTTCATTAAAAGTTAAAACAATTCTCCAGTTAGACTTTGAAAAGGAAAATGAAAAATCGAAATAATTACAAAATTTTATTCATGTTTGTTGAAGACAAATTTCCATTAAATTGAAAAATCAAAAATAACGAACTGTTTAAATCTAACTATATAACTAAAGTAACTTGGGACTCATTTAAACTTTTAAACCTTCACAATAATGATATTACTTAAATACTTTGATATTAGATAACTACTGTAATAGTTTTTTGAAAGAGAAATAATATGAAAAACAAATTAAAAACTATTTTTGAACTGCATATTGTATTTCTTAAACAAGGTTTAATCAATAATAAAAATTGCTGTACAAAATTAAGAAAAAAAGAAATATGATGATCTTCCATAAAATCTTCAAAATGAAATAGTACATATACTTAACGTTATTCCATTGCCAAGTTCACTTTTTAACTGAGATGTCAGTCTTCTTCTTTGATGAATTAGGAAAGGGGAGATGCCTTAGTTGGTCATATGGCACTATTGTTGTAATACTTTTTCCTAAAATCTTTACATATTATGATATAAAAATTTTGAAAATATAACAGTATTGTTCCAAACCGACAACATATTCATAGTTTAGATCAATCTTAGAAAATTGTTCCATGTTTTACATATAATTTTTGTAATGTCTGTTTAGGTATTGAATTCCGCAATGAACAACCCTAGGTCGCCACCTGCTCAACAGAATCCTCCGCATAACATTGTGTAATACAGTTTGCAGTCATTGACTCAATAAAAATCATGCCTAAGTGCTGTATATTGTACTACAATGTTCCTGTTTTGTAATTATTGAAATTTGGAGAGAATATGTAAGATTTTTAGATTTGAAATCATTGTAATATTATTAGTGAACTTAAGCGACTAAAGTTGTTTTAATTTATAATTTAGATGTATTAAATTTAAAATATATATTTATCCAAGGGAATTTTTTTTTTTATTTTTTAATAATCTATTTTAATTGGATCGTTGATCAAGCCTGATTAAAACTATTTCCTGTATTTAGCTTAGTTTCAACCATAACTTCATTGATAATTATTAAATAGAAAATTTGCAGAGAAATAAATAGATGTAAAATGGCATGGGTTACAAAAACTTTTATATTTATTACAATTCGTGACAGATTAAAAAAATAGAAACATTTTGGAAAACAGTTTGTACATTTGGGCCATAGGTAGCACGTGGACCACTAGTAGTTCAGTAAAACATGCAGAAACACTTCATTAATAGTTTCTAAGCCATATTAAATAATCTGAATCAATTATAATCACAGAAATGTCATTTGTAAGTGATGAAAAGAATAGTAAATAAGGAAATCTAAATAAATTTTAATTAAGTTCCACACAAAACCTAATGTAAGATTACTGTCTATGTTGTTCAGTAGGTTTTCAGATTTTCAATTACATACAATTTTAAATTGTAATTTCATTTTTGTATCTAAATCCGAAGCCATTTATATATCAGATGTAATAAGAAAGCTGAAGTTCTTTGATTTCTTTTTTCATCAAAGAAACTGTAATTGATCCATCTGATTTGATATCCTTCGAGAACAAATCTTTTTCATTTAAATTTCTTTATATACCACTTCAAATTTGTCTTAGGGATTGAATACCCTTTGGCTGCTTCATTAAGCACCTTAATTCCTCTAATCACAGCTCATCTCTCATACAGATATCTTCTGGTGTCGGTCATCCAAAATATTCTCATCAGATACAATTCTAGAAAAGACAATAGAGTAAATAACAAATCTGGAACAATTTATTTGCAAGCCCAAATTAGAAGCTACACTGTCCTGGTATTTCTATTATTCATAGGGTGGTTAGCACTTACAGAGATAGCTCATCTTCCTACTAAGTTCTGCTTTTATTACAAAGAGATTCCCACCTCAGAATCACTTGAATATAATATTTTGTGGTCTGCAGAAACAAATTGATACTGCTGATAATTTTTATATTTAGTAATAGAAATGTTAAAATTTAAATAAATACAGCAAGAATGAAATTAAATCAATAAATTATAACTTAATTTAGTTATTTACTGAATCATTCTGTGTTTGGTAAAAATTAGAATAAAAAATCATTAATAGGAAAAGAAGCAATAAAAATGACTACATTTTAGAAAGTGCAATTCAGGTTTTTGTATATTATATTGTTTAGAATAAATTACAAAGTGAACTCATTTTCACCTTAAGATGATCTGTCTAATGCTAAATTTGAAAATATAAAATTGATTGAACGGACTCGGAGCTTATACATAATCATGTTCACATTTAAAATATTAACTTAGTATTATTCAAGTCATAAATTGAAAAACTTCCAGAAGTTAATTTAATCTCAACCTTCAGGCTTGTTAGGTGTTGATTGAAAATCCTATTGCTTCTTAAGAGAATTTTTTTAGAAACAATGGATAATATTTTGATAAATTAACAATTGAAGGCAACAGTTTTTATGGAAAGTGAGTTAGTAGTAGCTTGACTCTTGTAGCTTTCAAGGAGCACTTACATCTGTTGTGGGACCACTTTAAGCCCATTAAATAGAGTGACAAAGTTTCGGAGAATGCATGGAGAACATATATTGGACAACTTTCAGATTTGTTTTAGTCAAAGTATGGTATTGGGCTGTTAAGTGGTTTTACCCCTGGACCCTACAATAATGATTGCTGTCATTCTGCTAAAATTAATATTTTATGTAATGAAATTCAAATAGTTTTTGAAAAGACTAATGAAAAATATTTGTAAATATAAACTAAATAGCATTAACAGAGACAAGATATGATTGCACATATTGTTTATTAGAGAAATTTTTTAAATAAATAAAATTTTGTTTCTATTATAAAAGAAATACATTACTTTTGTTAATAGAACAATCATAAATTATTTCTTGATATTTCCAACGTCTAAGTACATACAGTATGTAATTAGTCTAGCATGTACAATAAAAATTAAGTAAATAAATATTTATATAAGAATATTAGATCTATCAAAGAGCTAATCTATTTGAAACAACAAAACATCACGCCTCACCTGATTCTCTTATTATTGGCAATATGTATTTTAACTATAACAAGTAACATTTTTTTATTTGTCAAACAACCACATCAACAATGGCTTAAAATTTTATTTTTAAAACCAAAATACCATAAAGTTTCATTTATTAACCTTCTTCAAAAGGAATGTAAAATACAGTTTTTTTCATCAAATGGCTTAAAGTAAAATATCACAGTCTGGAGAGGTCCAACATATTGTTGAGAAAATATTTTTAAGAAATGAAGTAACAATAATATGCTTAGGAATTTCAAATAAACAAATCCTACCTCTTCAGAAAAAGTAATGATAAATAAATTTAAAAAAACAGAATATTACCCAGACTGTAAAAAATAAAAATAATTGTAATGAAATTTTAGGGTTGTATTGCATTAGTAAAATAATTGTACTATAAAGAGGAGTTTTAGAAATTTATAAGCATTTGTGATAAATTAAAATTATTTTTTTTTAGTAACCTTCATTTGATTCAAAGGAAATCACAATCAACAGTAGATATGCAATTATCCTATCCATATTTTTTTCACTATAATTATTTACTCCTAATGAATCAATTTAATATTGATTCGTCCAATAAAAATTGAGATAAAAATTCCTATAAAGCATTGAAAACAACACTGCTAATCTCAAAAATATCTAATATTACCAAAGTAACAAATTTGTTTTGGAAAAAAGAGAATTTTACAATATAAAAAGAAAGAAAGGAACTTGATACTTTTTAAAAATTAAATACAAAAATAAATAACTTTTGATTATAAAGTTAATACAATAATAATACCTTAGTTACTCATAATTAATAACACTTCATAATAAGTATTAAAGATGGGTTTGATAGTAATAAGTAACAGTGGCATTATATTTAGGTCACATAAATAAAAAAACTTGGACTAGTTTTAACAATTTGCAACAGCTCATTTCAATAAAAATTATGATTCTGTCTGCATTTCTTCCACATTTTTTTCTTTACGCATTGAAAAATTCATTGATGAATTGTTTTCTAAGAAGTCTCTAATATCTGAATCTAACTCAGCAACAACGATGCTATTCGATGTTTCTTCTTCTGATAAATTAACACCATCCAGATTGGTGGTTGAAGAATCATTTCCATTACTATTAGTAGAGCCATCTGCTGTATCAGGTACAACACCCATAGCTTTCCTGATTCCAGGAACAGGTATGATTGCGGCAGGAGGTGCTTGCTTAGCCATTTCTGTTAAACTTTCAATAATTTTTTCTGCCAAATTCAATTCTGTATCTGATGGATGTGAAATCTGGCTTAAATGTGATGGCTGAGGAGCAGAAAGTCTGTCATTCTGGACTTGTTGAAGTTTTTCTAAAAGTTGGGAAGTTGAATCAAGTTTTGCTTGAACTGGATTAGCATGTTCATTAACTTCCTCGAATTCTTTCAAAAATGAAGTATCTATTCCAAGTTCTGAAAGAGTTTTTAACTGATCAAATTCAATTTTAGTATTAGTTAAATCAGAAAGATTAGTATTAACAGCTCCTTTATTTTCAATCAATTCTCGAACTCTTTCTTCTTCTTCCTGAAATTTCTTCTGTTCATCAATAACATTTTTTGACTTTCTATACTCGCCACCTGTCATAAGATCAAGCAAATTATCGACCATTACCAACGTATAATCACAAACCTTAGCTAAATTCAAAACATTGTCAACATATCCTGATGTTTCTTCACCATAAGTTTCATAAACAAGATCTGACTCTTCTTTTGACAAATTGGCAAATGTTGAATCATAGGAAGGGGCATATGAACTGAATGCACCATAATTAAGAGGTTTCACAGCTTTAGCAATATTTCGCCTATGTTCCCTGAAACCCTGTAGTTGACCAGTACCTTGATTCAGTTTTCCAATTAACTGTCCTAGAGTAACTACCCTTTCACCAGGTCTGTCTGGATCAACACCTTCACCAGGCACAAAAATAGCTAATGAAGTACTACCATCCTGCCTCTGTCTCAAGAACCCCATACTAAAAGTGGTCTTCCGTCGTTTTAAGAATTCTCTCTCATCGTAAGAGCAGGCGGATTTTTGAGCAAGCTCCAGTATTTGTTCTGGAGTAAGGTCACCATCAATAGAACTATGGCGTCTTTTCCTTGGTATATCTTTTTTATCCGATTCATCAGATTCGTCTAAACTATTTTCATCTTCAAAATCAACAGGCTCACCTGAGTCTAAATCAAAACCGAGTTGTTCTGGCGAGATTTGCTTTATAAGAGGGAGAGTACGTGCAAGTTGGCGTAGCTTTTGAACACTAAGAAATTTTATTCCAGAATGTAATAATCTTTTGGCAGACTTAAAATACATTGTATCTTGGCGATTGTACTGCATTGCATTGTTGCACATTAATTGAAAATCAGATATATATGCATTTAGTGCGGAATAAGCATTATCTTCAATTTTTTGTCGCATTGTTGAAAAATCCATTGGAGTTTTTATCACTTTTGAATATCCAGGAGCGATCTGGTCAGTAACAGGCCAAGCAAAAACCTGTAGAGTATCTTTATCTTCAAGTTGTTGCTGTAAATAATCCAAAAGCCTCTGCAATGGAGTTTTATTTTGTTTTTGCCGCAAAGATGGTACTCCAAGACGTTTTTCACGTTCTGACTGAGTTTCAGGTTTGTTTGCATTGTCCTTCACAGGTAATTCCGATGCTTCTAACACTATTGATAAATTTCCATTTTGAGGTCCATTTGTCTTTAGTTTTTTCTTTTTCTTCTTTTTCTTTTTATCACTACTTTCCTTCTTTTTAGAATTCTTCTCAAGGGAATTAGCAGATTGAATAGACTCATCAGATGGATCTGTCACATTATTTACAGCCGGTTCATTACTTTCAGATGATCCTTCAAACTTCAGAATCAACCTGAGGGCTGATGGTTTCTCACTGGACTTTTCATCCCCTTTGTCCTTCTTACTTTTTTTATTGGAACCCATGATAAGTAACAACAATATTACTAGTAATCAAATAAAAATAATAATGCAATTTCAAAATACTTCACTACTCCTGGCGTTATTCGGAAACATCTCGTGATAAAAAAAAAGAAGATATGTTTTAAAGAAGCCAAATCCGGCTTAGTTATTAATTAAACAAAAAAATAACTAAATTAGTTCGAGTACTTCAATTACAGACGCACAAAATCCACAACTATGAAACTCACCCAAACATAAACACCGCTGCTGTTTGTATTAACAAAGAGCTACTACAACGAAAAATAAATTAATTCTTAACATTTTTCTTATACCCCTTTCAAACAATTTAAAAAAACGATTTAAAAAAAAGATAAGACTTGGGTGTAACCACATGTGTAACACTCATTAAAAAGCAAAATAAATAATAAAATATATTTTTGTTTATTAATAGTTAACCGCATTGTAAATCATGAAGGAAATGGTCCGGGTAACGATCAACAATAAAATATAACGTCGGTATTAAATGAATAGTTACCGTTATTTTATTTAATTCTTGACCGCCATCCGAACCATCTCCTTCATTAAAAAGTTATACTTCGTTCGAATTGAACCCACAACGCTATGAACCAGGCGCCCAGAGATTCTCACCTCAATACTCCTAAATTCTTTTAATTATCTAGGAATTTTATGAGATAATACGATGTAAATTCACAATCTTGGATTATTTAAAGATTTTCAAGTCTAAAACTAGTATTAGTAGGTACTAGTTTAGGTAAGAGTATTTAGAACAACAAATGGGCTGATTGGTCGGTCCTTTCTGCAGTCTTGGACGGCTATCGAGAAGTTGATACTATTTTCTAAATAAATTTCCATTTATTTAATTTTAATAAGAGTAACAAAGAAATAAATATTAGCTGGCATAGGTATTCGAACCTCCATCGTTCCGAATAGGACCATTCTGACTCGACCATCACGATTTCTTCTAGTTAATACAAAAATTAATCATAGATTATTTCCGCGAATTCCTGAAGTCCTAAATTATGATTGCAGAACAGGAGAAGAAGCAGGAAAAAAAAATATACCCTAAGTTTACGCCCGAAAGATGATAAATACCAGATAAGGAGCGAGGGCGATCTTTAAGAGAAAAGCGGGAAGGACGAGCAATTACATCAAAAGAAAAAGACACAGATGGGGCAAGGAGACGATGAACTGACAAATAACAGAGATTATTGGAACAAATGAAGGTTGTTTTCGGAATAGCTTACCTGTTGCCAAAGGAATTGAAGATAGAACAAAGAGAGTATTTCAGTGCTTACCGAAAGGCTTATATATAAATAGTAGAAAAAAGAGATTATTAGGATAATTCAGATTGTTCATCTAACGTTCAGTGTCTGCTTGAACACCTTGGACTCTAGAGAACAGAATTCACATCTTCTGGTGGACGACAATCGGATGAGTACAGGATGGTCTTATTGAGATTATAGTACCTACCACGAGTGCGAAAATCATTTACCCATCTCAAAATTGTATTATGATTAGGAACAGCTGTACACGAAGTGAGATTGAAGTGTCGATGGAAAGCATACTACGAATCGTGACTTCCGAAAAACTGCTCCATGACAAACACACGATGTTGAACGCTCCAACGATCTGTAGGGGACAGCTACGAAACTACCGACAACCAACACTTATGCAGCTGATTCATGCGCCCATTACTAGATAGCGTTACCCAACAACCACAAAGTCACGTGTCATATAAAAGAAGACGATCTTGTAATTAATAACAATGTTATTTTCTCAAATTGTGTATTTTATTATATTTATGTTGTGTTTTCTGATAATAAAAAGCTACGGCAGAGAGATGTACTGATCTTAGTCAAAATAACAATAAGCTGCAATAACTCCCGATGTTAATAAAATGGCATAACGGTATAAATAGTCTCGAGCTTTACTGATCTAATTAAGTTTCCATCTTACTGATGAGACCACCAACATATCAGTACATACGACTCCTATTTTTGAACCAATCATGGTTTACTGCTTTCTCTCTATATCTTCCCTCATCCTAAAATTTCGTATGTGCAGATCTGATGGCGAATACTTCTTAGTCTGTAGCTCTTCTCCCGCTTAGTCAGGAAACTAATACCTTCCGTTAATGTTTACCATCTTGCGATGTTTATAGCGAATACCCTTATCTTAAGCAACGTTGGTTGACACTTCGTTCATCCTCTCTATCCGTCATCTCCTATATCCGTCCAGCTATTTTTAGTTCTACTTGGGCACGTATTGTTCGAGGCCTTCTGGTCAATCCCAAAATCTATAATCTCAACCTCGACAGGTTCATGGCTCCTCACCTTGCAGATGTGGCGTCACTAATCTTCCAAAAACACCCGGTTTCTGAAATATTTGTCCAAAATTATCCTCTTTTTTTTTATTTAATAAAAATTCCATCAATTACTTTACAAATTGTTAATTTAATCCTGCACCTTCAAAATTGAAAATATGGCGTGTTTAAAATACGTCCGATTTCTCTCCATCACTCTGTGTTTCGATGTGTTATTAAGATAAACCTTCCCATTATCCTCCACTAAATTTAACCCGACGATATTGTTAAGAATGGATGGTAGTAGCAAATAAGTTAGTTTTTCGGATGATATTTCAGTTTATTATTTACTTAAAAACCTCATGAGAGTTTGTTTATCTCAAGAACGAGCGAAATCCTACAGCTGTGAACTACGTAATCTGCTATGTATGTAGGAGTGATATTGCCGAGTTCAATTGCTGGCTTAAAGATTTGTGAAAGTATAAGAAAATAATGGAATATATTTTGAGAAGTGAGTAACTTTATTATTTTACATCAAATTCTGAAATAAAATAGTTTTATGAACTAAAATAAGTAAATAAATTTGTAAGAACCTTAAATATTTGTTAAAATTATGAACTGTGAACAAAAGTGATTTGAGTAGATAGATTAATGTAGAATGAAATAATGCGCAATCCTTGCATATTATTCAATAGTACTACTTGGTTACAACGCCCTTCCAATGGTACTGTCATCCTAAGTAATTAGCTTTTGTTCCAAAACGCTTGAAATAAGTCATCAGGTCTTGAATAACATGTTCTTGTTAATAAGTCAAAATTTAACTAAAAAATGATGTGAGAATTGTAATGAGTAGAATTTTTGAAAATAATAGGAATAAAACATTGTCAATAAGTTAGTGGCATTAATGTTAATCTGAGGTAAGTACTTTACTTAAAGAAAGGTTATCCGCCGACTTCTGCCCTCGAGTATTCAATTCGTGGTAATGCAATAACCCCATCATTTCCTAAGACCCAATATTATTCTGCTTAGCTCTGGATTGAGCGTAAGTTGAAAGATGTGAAGTAAAACTTTATTCATTTAAAAAATCATATGATGTCAATGCATAGGGTTACAGTTAGCGAGCAATAACAAAATTTAACTTTCGAGAAGAAGGTTAGCCTTAGTTCCAGAGAGACTCAATTAACCACTTTGGGCTCCTCTTTATGGCCTAAGGGTGGAAACATAAAGGAGTGGCAGGGTAAGAGGTAAGAGGCACGTGGCAAATCAGAAAAGAAAGAGCCGAAGAAATGAGTCGCGGAGGTCCAGCAAATCGAAGAGGAGAGGCAAGGGCTGGCTTATAATCTAATCGTAGATTTCCGTTTATTTATAAACCAAACATTTGATTTTTGCTAGTTATTCCTGTATGTCAAATGTCTATGTGCGAGAAAGAGGTCGGACCCTTTCTGAAAAAAACTCCAAAGTCCTCTCTGGTATCGGTCCCCCTCATTTCTCCGTTTCTTGCTCCTTTTACTCAATACATGGACCATTTTTTATTTATTGGCTTACCAAGCCTCAATCCTCTTACCTCACCGCTTCGTTATGTTTCAATCCTAGCACACACCGATTAGAAATTTAAATTAGACACATTGAAACTTTATTTCTCATGAGTAGCACATAAATAACATTATTCATCTCTGTCAATACTAGTCAAGCACTAGTGGATGTCGCATCATCCACTGGTCTGAACAAAATAGTGTATGACATGGCGAGTAAGGGGGGAAACGGAGCAGCGAAGTAAGAGAATAGAGGCCCGAGAGATATCAGAAAAGAAGTGAACCATGGAAGTCCAACGAACGAAGAGGAGATGCATGAGGCTAACTTATAATCTAAAAGGCTTCCAATTATTTTATTTTTGCTTCAATTACATTACAGTTGAGTGATTATGTAAGGTAATGTGGGGCAAGCGCGCAATAGATTTTACAAAGTTATATTGTAAATGACAGTAAAATCTTTATTTTTTGAAGCTAGATTGTTCCTCTGTTTTTTTTTTTTTTAAAATGTTCCTTAAGCGATTACCTATGTTTAAATATTACATTCAAGTCCAGGTTTCGATCATGTCAATTTTTACGATATTGATATTTTAATTTATTAGTACTTGGTAAGAACTTGCCCCAGCCATAAGGGTTAAGTGTGCAAAAGGTATCTGGAAGACTCATTATTGAAGCAGTAGCGGTTGCGGGTCAAGTGCAAAATAGTTTGTTTCCTAAGTAACCAGCGGTGTAACTGGATTATTCGCGTCTGGGTGAGAACAGCAGAAAAGTGCGCCCTCTTGTTATTTATAGTACTAGTTTATCGGTATTTCAGTAAAGTAATATGACAATATGACAAACATGAAAACCAAAGATTACAGGGTATAATATTAAGCTAATCTAAAATATAAAAATTTCTGGAATATTTTCGAAACATTTTTTCTGAATATCTTCTATAGACTAAAGAATGTTTGCTCTCACCATTAAAATGGAATAAATATTTAGTCTGAACAATCCGAAGGAGACACTAAACTAAAAAAAAAACATGGAATAGTTTGAAAACAGATGTGTTATAGGAGGGATGAAAGGGAAAAGTAGTAGCGTTGGTGAGGAAAGTGAAGATGCTCATCAGTGGAGTAGATTCTTCAGTTTACTTAATAAACATTAGGTTATATGATTTTCTTTACCTCCGGATTCCTTTTTTATTTCTTCTTTATCTCCGGATTCCTTTTTTATTTCTTATTTAAGCTATATTCAATTTTCATGCTTTATTAAACTAAAGATTTTCTTAAAATTGATAAAGACAGAATTTTTAATCTGCCCTGAGATGCATCCATTTTTTTTTTTTTTTTTGCGCCCTCTGAGGGTTGCGCCTGGGTGCATTATGTTACTACCACTGCCCCCCTCTCCCCCTCCCTTCATGTTACTACACTGCAAGAGACTATTATACTGTTGTAATAATTGAAAAAAGTTAAAACTTGTTAGAGATCAACATTTCACCAACATTGCTGAGTCATGAAAGTGGAAAGTGGAAAGTGGTACATAAGTGACTAAATGTATTGAAAATAAGAACTTTTGTGCCAGTACACTAGTCCACAGTTACCCCCAGCAAAACGTGATGATAGGAGTGAGTGTACTCCACACACTTGTTCCACAGCATAGGACTTGGCTGCGAGCGCTTACTCCTACTATCATGTTTTGCCGGTCAATTTAACAAGGCGATTAAAAACTAGAAAACTGTCCAGGAAAAATATAAATCACTAAGTATTTTGAAGAACAGCTTAATCAGGGCTTGTACAGATTCTCACACTTTGTACAGATTTTTATTTTTATTTATATTGTCAATAGAAAATAAATATATATTTTGTCTGACCTTACTGAAAGAGTAGTTAAAAAAGAAAAAAAGGGAAAACTAAGGAAATAATCAATAAAGAATAGAGGGTACATATACATTTATAATTAAATTAAAACAAAATAAACTTTATTTATAACAATTTAAAATTCACAAAAAATTAATAAATATTAAATTAAACAATCGTTAATGTATAATAAGATATCTTTATTAAAAAATAATAATATAAAACACATATTTATACATCATTCATTACATTGATTTTAACATTTCATACAGTCCTATAAATTACACACATCAAATTAAATGTTATTGAAATTTTTTTGGTATAACCATTCCAATGAATAAGTTTTCTAGTGCAGTTGATGAAATGGCAAACCAATGAGTTCTCTCAAGTTCATCAAGACAACAGGCTCTTGTCTTGTTATTTTTATTTATTTTTTTAAATTAATCACATGCATAATACCCTACTGCTGTTGGGATCCCATAAGTCAGATATGGCCATGTAGGGAAAGGGGAGAGAAAAAAAATGTTAATTTTAATTTATATGCTTTTCTGCAGTCTATCACTTCTATTACATAATGTACTTTAGAGAAATGCTTTCAAAAACATTTCATAAACCTCATACAAATATATAAATATCTAGTATAAAAATATGATTCATACTTTCTCAACAAATTTTGTTTCGTTAGATTTATTTGATACCTGTTGTTAGTAGAATATCACAATATATTATTAATAACCTACTGTAACTCTATGGCTACCGAAATTCATAAAAAGTCATTATCTTTTCCAGATATAAATTCAAGTTAAATAAATGCATTAAAAAATAAAGAGGAAATATGTTTTGTAAAATAATTAAACATAGAATTATAAATATGTACAGTTGAGCCTCTATACATTGAACTTAAATATATCCAATTTTTCCTTCTTGTTTTCCAAGAACCATAATTTTTTAATATAAAAACACTTTCTGTATGTATCAAATAAATGTTTTTTTATAAAAATACATTAGAGACTCCATTAAACTAAGAAAACTTGTTTTAAAGTATCGATAAATGTGTATTATTTGTACATGCCTTTATTAAATATGAATTTACAAATTAATTATGTTAAAATTCTACAATTGAATATATAACTTTTACAATTAAACAAAATGAATTCAACATTCATAAGCCTTTCACCATTTATTTTTTTTTTCTTAATATAATTTCATCAATCTATAAAATTAACTGTAATGTTTTTAAACATTAAATTTACTTTACTTTTTTTTTTTTAAATTTTATTTACTTTTTCTATCTATTTGATATAAATACTTTTTAAGAAATCTTCATATTCAAAATATAGAGGATCGACTATACACTTCAGTTTAGTAAATGTATTAGAAACATAAAAAATATTCTTAAAAAGGTATAAACCTCTTTTCATAAATATTTATATTCATAAACTATTCTAAATTTAAGATAATTCATTAGATACCATTTTATGTAGTAAAGCATTTCTAATTTATTTAAAAAACTATGTTTATTAATAAATATTTTAAAATCACAGCCTTCTTTTTACCAGTGGTAATATCTTCAATGCTTAAAATTTAATACCATTATAAAACAGTCATACAATGATCAATAATCAAGAATCCAATGATGGTCAAAGGAAACTGATTTCTTTTATTTGTAGATTTAAAATATCCTATATTTCTAAAAATATGATTTATTCTAATAGATATATCCTTAAATATAATTTTTGAGACCAGTGATCCACATGATAAACATAATAAATTAGTGCCCAAATAACTAAAATTATATTCTGTAAATTCATAACGAAATAAACACAACCAGAATATATTTTTCAGCATTGTCTAAAATGAATAAAATAAAAAAACTAGCATCCTGATCAATCAATCCTCCACAAATATATCCTGGATTTATTGATAACGCATAGTTAACCATAATTTGCAACCATAAAGAAATTATCAACAAAGGAATAATATCATTTAAAAATATATTAAATGTGTTGAGTATAAATATTTACCTTTTTTTTTTTGTTACAAAATATTTTCAATTTTCAGTAATATCTATGGTCATTGACTAGTCAGATAGGCTTATAATTAATATAAACTTAAATTACAAATTTATGTCAAATCGGTGGGAAAAATTTGTCTCTCACCTTCGGCTAAATAAATTTGAAGAGCCCTGTAAAGTAAAACTACACCAAGCTGCATTTTTTGTTTTATACTCCAGTTTTTTACAATACCATAATATTCACCATTTTGAATATTTGTCAAATTTCTACATCCAATGGCATCTATCATAGCAGCTTCTCTAGTATGTGCCTCTGCCGAAATAATATTATGGAATATATATATACAAACTATCCCAGCTGACTTGTTCCAGATCGCTTGAATTCTTTTAACTTTTGTACTTAATATTTTTTTGTTCATCGTTTTAAGAGCTTCATATAAATGTGAGAATGGCCTGGAGTTTTTACCTTTTCCTACATAAAAAATAGACAGTACAAATGTCTTCCAAATTTCTACTTGATTCATTTCAGTTATTCTTTGAGCTAGATTACAAGTAATAAATGGGTCGAGAAGTAAATATGTGAAAAATTGTTTTTCCTTGCCACCACGCCATAATTTCTTAGTATCTAAAAAATTATTAGACATGTCTTTCTCTAAAACAGACCACTTGTTTATAATACTAATGAAATTCTCCATGAAAGTACTTTTCAATGTTTCAGGGTAATTAAAAAATTCATCAACCAATGCAATATTTTGTTTACCCTTGATTACTTTGTTCAATAACCTTTGATACACTTTTTTAGTAGTTTTCGTAACTGGTCCATGAATAATTTTATTTCTTTTTAGTTCTATTTTAAGTTTGTCTGTTGCACAGGACAGTGCAGAGACCTGCGTACTGGAACTCTTAACTGAATAAAATGAATTTTCATCACTTTGTTCCACTTCTTTCTTAATTGACAGAGGTATTTTGTTTAATGAATGGATTTCATGATTGGAATCATCAGTTAACATAATCGGACCCTGATTGAGGAGAGATGCATAAGTACTATCAGTTTTATTGCTTTCATTCCTAAAACCAGTGTTCAAAGTGTAAAATTCAACCATCTTTGCATCGCTCTCAATATCAGTAAATTCAACTGCCTTCTCATCCCTTTCAGCACCAGTAAATTCAACTGCCTTCTCATCCCTTTCAGCACCAGTAAATTCAACCACCTTTGCATTGCTCTCAATATCAGTAAATTCCACATATTCATTAGAAACACGAACATGTTTTTCACAGTTGTAAGTTTTCACATCATTTAGGAAATTAGGTATAATGTCTGTAACATTTTTTTGCATTTGCCTAGAAATCAATAAGTTATTCTTAAATTCCGTCAAAAGATTGAGTATTGAAGCATTATCACTTTCAAAAGCATAATCGAAGGAATTCTTCCCTTCACAATCTTCTATTAACGGATTAGCTTCTTTGCTCAACATGAGTCTAACAACTTCTTTTCTTCCCCAAAGACATGAGATCATAAGTGGTGTAGTGCCATCAGAAGTAGCTAAATTAGGGTCAGCTCCATAGTTGAGTAATATGCTAACAGACTGTATAGCAAGATCTTCTGTGCCAATACCTGGTGCAGCATGAAGGGGGGCAGCATCATAATCAGGAATTATAATGTTAGGATTCACTCGTTTTGACTCCAATAAAAATTTCACTGTAGGCATATTGGCATCAATAATAGCATCATAGAGAGCAATGATCAAATAAGAATTTCTGTAATGTTCCACAAAGCATTTCCGACTTTCCATGAGATCAGATGATCTATGCATCGTATCTTCTATTAAATCGTACACAGTTTGATAAATTAGTCTTTAGGCATGCCGAAAAAGCTCAAAATATGACTATAAACTCAACAACTAACAATAATTTCAGTCCAAGCTTAGAGGCGGTCAGGAACGCCAGACGAGTCAGGGTATAAACAAGCGTCCATCGAGATAGGGATCTAAAAGCTATATCAAACTTGTTGGACATACACATGTATTCAATGTTACAAATTTTAATTTAAAGAATTTATAAAACTGTGTTGAATTTAAATCTCTTTGTAGTAATTTTTGCCTACATATGACTTATAAAAACAGATTATGCTAATTGTAATGTGGGGTAGCTCTTTTGAACTGCTAAAAGTTATTTAACACGTCCAGTGACATTTTAGTTTTATCACACTATCTATATCAGGCAACCATGCATTTGCACGCTGCCCTTACTTTATTTATCTTCAAATTAAGTAGATAGTGATGAAATAATGCGAACAATTTTATTTCCTTCCATTTCCAGATGATAATTTGTATTTTATTAAAAATATCTAACACATGTTATGAACATATGGTTTATTTATTAAACATTGCTCCTAT
Source organism: Rhaphigaster nebulosa (assembly GCA_948150685.1). Taxonomy (NCBI): domain Eukaryota; kingdom Metazoa; phylum Arthropoda; class Insecta; order Hemiptera; family Pentatomidae; genus Rhaphigaster; species Rhaphigaster nebulosa. Next base: position 40,346,542 of record OX411309.1, read on the forward strand.
GTGATAACATTTGTGTTATTGTAGACTTGAAATAAGAGGTACTCATAATCTGTTTAAGCATGCTCGATTCGGGATAAACCCGGTCAGGGGCGTACGTAAAATGGGGGGGGAGAGAGGAGATTTAATAAGAAGAAGGCAAATAATCACCTAAATGTCTATAATCGCCAAATTTGGCGTAAGTTTGAAGGATAAGCATGAAAATTGGATCAAAAGGTATAATTAAAATTAGCCAAAATACAGATCTTATGTTGGTATGTATGAAAATTATATTTTTTCGTACATTGCGGAGGGACCCCTGATCACCCCTCAGTCCCGCGTACGCCACTGGACCCGGTGTAGGTACTGTCGTATTGAAAGCAATCCTACAATATTGAATTCATAAATTGCTAAATAGATAATGTGCTGTCTGTCGTAAGATGGTGTAACTCTGCGTTATTCAAATTTATTTTTATTTTCTAGTACTTTTTGTAAAAATAAGAAGTCTGTCTTAGTCCACATTTTGTTACCATTGCTGCTTATTCTCTTCTCATACTTCCCCATCGAAGTAAGACGAAATAACACGTTTTATTTTATTTTTTTGCTGAAGCAAGTAAATAAATACCTAACCACTTGTACAAATACAAATATCAAACCGCGTAAATAAATACCTTAAGCTACACATTCACGACGCCAGTGACGTAATAAGATATTTTAGACATGTGAACATATTTCCATTAGCTTATTACTGTGCATGTTAGGAAAATACATGCAATTTTTTTTTTTTTTTTATTATTATCATTCTAATTATAGTTTCTAATTAAATAAAAATGATGACTATAAAAAAAGATTAATTTTGCCGCCCCTTCTTTCATCCCCTCCCCAATAAAAAATTCTACTGTTTTATAATTGTATTTTAAGTAATATGTTTCGAAATAAATATCATATCATAGCATTAACACAATTTATTGACAGAATTAAGGTCTAAACAATCAAATAACCACTTAAACAAACACATCTCATAAAATATTAAAATGATGTAATGTACAAACAATTACATTAAAATTTCATTTATCGATCTTTCTTTGCTGCAGAAATATTTATGATATCATCATAGTCATGGAAGCAGCTCCGTTTGCACGCTATGGAGATTATATTCAGATTCATAAGCCTATGTTGAGCAATGCTGCTCCTCAAATAATTTTTCGTCAGTTTCAGTTTGATAAAACAACTCCCTCCAGAAGATACAGAATCTGGGATGGTAGGCAACATTCTTAGAGCTGCAGTAAGCTTGGAATACATCTCTTTCAATTTATTTGTATATATTAAACTCAATGTGGATGATGCAGTGGCATCTTCCAAGCCTCTCTCTGTTGCCAGCGCATGGCATATGAAACTATCAATTTCAAAAAAAAAATTCTTCCTTTTTAAGATCTTCTCCATAAGAACTTGCCAATTTGACTGATTTGGCCTTCAAGTCAATTCTCATTTATGAATTTGGATACCACTAAAAAAACTAATAGGTAGAGCGTTTTTTTATTGTTATTCATTGTTAGTTAAACTGTTTTCTTCCACTTCCACATAATTTTCAAAATAGCTTTTCACACGAAATGTTAAGGATTTAATAATATAAAATAATTTAAAAAATATATATATGAAGAGGTGGTAATATCGTCCTTAACATGTCCAACTACCTAATTTTAAAAAAATGCGGTTTTCATATTCGTCACTTTGAAACGCACTAGTTGAGGCACGCAGTATTGAATTCCTAATCCCCAAGTGTTGACTCATAGTGTCTTTGGGGGGATTAGATTTTCAAAGACTGCCACAATACGTGTCTCGCCAAATGTGTTTCAAAGTGACAATTATGCAAACAGAATTTTTTCATATTCGATAGTTGGACATGGTTGGGACGATGTGAAGTACCAGTTTGTTTTTGACTTACCAGTGCGGGCAATCAGGAAACTCTTTGTGTTTTAAAAAAAATATTTATTTTGAATATTTTAAATAAACTTTTGCTTGGAGAATGAAGATATTACAATTGTTTTAAGTCAAGAATTAATTTTGTTATGTGAACCCTGCTTCATTTCATATTCTACCTCTTCCTTCTCTTGAACCAGAGGTACACCTAGATGTCGATGGAGCAGCTTCCTCCATTATGTGGTATCATCATTTGCTGTAATTTCTCTTCCAGATTTTTTATTTTTGCTTCTCCATAGTGATTCTTGAAGCAGTTTTGGAGAGGGAAGCAGAAGAAACCGATTCCATATAACAAGCACCCATGAGGTTCCATACATAAAACATTGCCACCTTGGATTTGATATGTACTTTAAAAACTGAGAGACATAAGAACAGATTCAGGAAGAACGAAAAAAAGATACAATACATCCCTTTGAATCCTGTGGAAACCTGTCATTCTTTTGTTAACAGGACACAGTTTAAACTTATCTTTTCAAAGATTCGATTAAAAAAGAAAACACTCTTTAATATGAACACCCCTTGACAACTCAACCAGCAACCTACCCTTAGCTAGAGATTGAGATAGATACTGTTAACTCATTATTACTAACCACCAAGATATTAAGGAGTTTCATGATTCCTGCAATGTTCCATATTACCACCACTCTCCCATTTTATTATTATTAAAATAGAGAGAATATGATTGGGAGATTCAAAACATAAAGCCGGGAGTCTGTGTGTTTGAGCTTTGTTCTTTTGTATTAATTAAAATTAAGCGTAATAAAATATAAAATATCTGATGTGGACAACACATTACTTCCTTGCACGCCTATTAAACTATAAATCGGTGGCTCAAAAAGTGATCCTCAATTTGGTTACTAGTTTCCAAAGATTGCATTAAAAACGGCACTCGACGTCGCGACATCCATCTACTGACACACACACACACACACACATTCTTGTTTCTGGAGGTCTCATTCCGTTATTATATGTCGTTTTCCTTCAGTAGGTAACTGGTTTCCAAGATGGTCAAAATGGATATTTCCGTTGAAATCTGAAAACCGAAAAGTTTCGCGATTACAATATACGTACAAGGAAGTAAAAATGATTAAAAAAAAATCGCTCGAAATTCTGCCGCCTGGAGCAAATGTCGCATGTATGCACTCAACCTTGCCAATTCTATTCCTTTTATTATTAATGGTTGAAAATCTGCATCTATATCCTACCATTCCGTAATTTTTATAAAATTCAGTTGGCGCCATTTCCTCTCTAATTCCTCATATGGAGTCTCGTAATCAGTAGTCTGGTGTTTTTTGCGGCAATATACTTAATTTTCCTAGCCACAATGAATTTTATTAATTGGGAAATAAATTTTGTCTCATTTTTAGTCGAAGTAGGTAAATTTACAGATGGGAGAATGGGGAACTTTAAAAAATATAGCTAAAATAGGAGTTGATGTTAACATTCTATCAAGTAGGGTGCTTTATGTTGTTTTGTTTTTTCGTGCATGATAACTTCATTTAGTACGTAATGAGCTATGAACGACATTTGTTAGATCAGAGATCTTTTCAGGAAATCTTTAAATCTTTTAATGCTAAATGAAACTCATGAAGTCATCGTAATGAATGGCGATAGCATTCTTGGTGTTGATAATGGCGTATTAAATGTAATTTTTTGGAATACCGGATGTTAACATTCATAGATACCTCCTACCTTAGAGTGAACAAAAAAAGAAGATCATTTTTAAGGTGATATGCTACGTTAAAATGGCGCTAATTTCAGAGGGTTATAGTTATTAAAGTAGTTGCAGAAATTAAATTATAAAAAATGAGCAGCACAGCTCCGTCACTAAGGTCGTATTTTATGGTATTGTTTTGCCCAGCAAAGGGGACCGCAGGAGCTGCTCAAATGTAGCGGGGAAAACTATATGTATATATCTGACATTTCCAAAATTTCCATAATCCTGTTCTCGGGGTTATGAAACGGATAGAAATTGCATTCCCAACCCTCACCGCTGGCCTTCGACCTATTTTGTTGGGAGAAAATACGACTATAAAAAGATCACTGTTATCAGCTCAAGACAAAAATCCTAAAAGCAAGTACTACACCCAAACGATGTAGGTGGCAATGAAATTTTCATGATTTAAAGAAAACAACTTGGATGTTTATCTAAATCGAATACTTTATATTATGGTTTGTCAGCCAGTTCATTTTGTAATAACAATTTTGTATTCAATTGAAATATTCGTATTCATTGGAATTCACGTATTTTTATGGAATTTATTTATTTCTTAATGTTCTATATTTAAATGAGTATGATAAAAAAACAAGGTGATTTATTTACAAGGCGAAACGAAAAAAGTGCGTTGAACTCCGAAAGATATGAAAACATATCGGGAAATTAGGTCTGCGTTTCTCCATTGTTTGTTATAATATTAAAAGGTATGACAAGACAGGAAGCACCTCCAACAAACACCTCCACAAATCGTGTGACCTAGGGTATTGACAAACCGAGAGAGCAGAGACATCATCGGAGAGACAACAAATAATCAATCCACTAGTGCTTGGCAATTGTTATTGTTATTGTTGTTGTTATTACAATTGCTGATATGATGGCGAGTACTTAAAATAAGGTCAGTGAGTCAAATGTAAGAAGAGCTTATATACATAGTAGGACCCAGGAAGAAACTGTTCCTCTACGAACTTAATAGTAAAAAGGGACTTGAGTTTGCTAAGGAGTATCTATACAGACCAATAGAATTATGGCAAAATGTTCTGTTTAGCGAAAACAGTAGATGCCATTTAATTGAAAGTGATGGGAGGAAGTATATTTGGTGAAAACCAGATGAAGAATAAAAACGGCTAAATATATGGTCCACGGTAAAACAAGAAGAGGGTGATGTAATGGTTTGGGAATGCGCCTCGATTCACGGAGTTTATATATACTATATAATATATATTATATAAGTTTAAAACTTATTCCAATTAAGGTTATTTTAAATGCAGAGGGATAAGGCGTCATCTTGCGCAATAATTTAAAAAGCATCAAGCAATTGAAAATTCATATAAATATATTCCAACAAGATTTAATCTTTTTAAATGTTTATTAGGCAATTATGTTTAAATATTACATTCAAGAATACGTTTCAATCACGTCCATTTTGATGAAATTGGTAAGTTAATTGAATAGTTTGTAAGTACGTACTTGTCCCTACCTTGAGGGTTTGTATGTACATGGTATCTGAAATACGAATATTCATTATCCAAGCTGGAACGATTTTGGGGTAAGTGAAAAATAGTTAAAGCTTGTTTGAGATTCACATTTTATCATCTTAATTGAGTTATGAAGGTAGAATATAATTGAATAAATGTATTGAAATTTTATTTTAAATATTTTAATTCGCTTGTCCGTAGTTGTCTCGACAAAACTTGATAATAAGGGTTAGTGTACATCACGCACACTTGTCACACAACAGAGATCTGCACCTTGCCCTCTCCTCCCCTTCCCTACTATCATGTTTTGCAGGTTGAATGCGGATAAGCACTTAAAAAATAGAAAACTGTCAAGAAGAAATGTAAATCACTAAGAAACAACATTTTCTAAATTAACTGATCTAATTTGTTCTCTATTTGCTTCGGTTCCGATCAATCAAACTACATTTTAGCATAAAAGGCTAGAGACCGCAGGCTCCTCTGCTATGGCCACTAGGTTGGAATATTATAAATACCATTGGAGATCCTTTCCAAGGGTGTCGCTGTTACCATTTCACTTAATTAACTATAAGATGGTATGCAGGGTAAATAGAATGGTAGATTTTGACAGCAGATCTTACTTTATTTAAGTTACGTTATTAATTAAACTATTGGTTTACTAATTTACAATCTAAATTACTCTCATTATAAAAATCTACAGACTTTAACATATGTATTTGAGAATACTGGGAGAACTCTTGCTTATTTAAAATATTATTCGGATGCCACATAATGTTAGACATTGATGTTCACATTGAATGAAAGGACAAGCACTTATCTGGTTGTTACCATGCTGGCTCGAAGAAGGGCCGCTTCGCCACTTCGCCACTCGATGGTCTGGTTTTTTCTCCTGTAGCGGTCTTCATCTCTGCCGCCAGCTCGCGGACTCAGTATCGGACTCTCAGCTGAACTCTCTGCTTCTCGAACTTCTCTCTTCTACCTTCTCTCTATAACCCCCTTATTTCTGTCTCCTCTGCCTGTTCTCCCCTTCTCCTTTTTGAAAGCTACATTTTGTCCCCACTCTCCTTTTGGGCCATCTTAGTGGTGGACGCTATGGGGATTTTTGAAGAGGCTTTCAAAATGTTTGAACTTTTTTATCTATTGTCCCTATTACCTCTATCCTAGAGCGGTAGATTTTATTATACCTTGTCGACCGAGCCTATCTCTAGTTTTATCTTTATGACGGTTTGAGCGGCCTCGAACTGTCCCCCGCCTTCCAGCTATAGACCTCAAGGATCCCGAACCCGCTTTTCTTGAAAATTTATTTATGTTAATATTGCTAAACCGTGTGGCATCTCTTTAATTTACCCCTTATTTGATTATTATAATTTAATATTAATTATTTCCCTTAATCCCCTATATTCTCAGTACATAGCAACAGCTTCTGCAGGTTCCGCTTATAGCAAAAAAAAAATTACTAATATTATCAATACAGCTGTACTGAAAAATTTGAAAGACTAACCTTTACTGTTTAGACTTCGAAAAGGGCAGCTCTTACCAGTTGAAGGTTTGGATTTAACGAGACAATTACGCACTTACCACGAAAACGCACTCACCCCACATCACCTTAATGAGTTTATGAAAGGTATTTGAGAAAAACAAAAAGGTCAACTATATGTAGACCGTGCCTTATGAGGTGGAGATGGGTAAATTTATTTTGATGGGAAAAAAGCAGCTAGAGCCGTATTCCTTTAGAATAGAAGAGAAGCATTATGAGCTAAAGTTTGCAAAACTGTTGTGTATATTTCGAACTGATAAAAAAGAACTTTTTGAATTGTGGCTCAGTAACACTATCAAACACTTAAAAATAATAAGGAGCGATTTCTTGTTCATATCCCGCATATCATATTCCGCAGGGCAAGAAGAATGCTTCGGAAGGCTAGAATTGAATTTAGGCCCTTTGGTTTGATTATCCAAGACAAACACTAATACATCAGGGTCTGGAAGTAGCTGAGTAAGCAAAATCCGAGGACCGCATTTTGTCAATGATTATTTTACTGACCTTCAGAAAATTTAATGAATACAGTAAAGGAAATTAAAGAGCATTAAATTATGTGTCGATTAAATTATGATCTTCTTATATACTAAATTTGGTTCTGCAGTTTGGTCGGGATCGACAGTCAAAATCGACAAATTTTACCATTTTGACTGAGAAGAATATTATGCTCAGTTTTACATGCCTGTTACTTAAAAATGGTTATTCCAAGTGAAAAATGTCAAATAAGCATTAAAATCTGCGTTTTTAGCACGTCTATTGTTTTGTTTTTTTAATTGCTCATTCATATGCATGGGTGCAGGTAAAAAACTATAATCAGTAGTAGCGCTGGTTTTTCCGGTGTGTTGCTATTTTGTAGTTTCATCACTAATTTGTCTCTAGAAAATTAAATTGAAATATATTTCTATCGTCGAATTTTATTTTCAAGATTGTACCCAGAAGTGGTGAGTTGATTGGGGGAAGAAGTTTGTGTTTAGTTTTGCTCACATTTTCATTTCCGGTCCTATTCAAAAATTTATTATTATGTATACAAATGTATGTGGATAAAGTCATCAGCAATTTATAACGACTTAGCATTTATTTCATTGTCTAAAATATGGCGGACCAAGCTTTGTCAACACCAGGTCCATTCCTTTCAACTAGGCACACTCCCCTAGCAAGGACGCGTCAATGGTGTAGGTCGTGCTAGGATGATATGAAACGGACCAGCGCGGAGAATCAATAATAATGACAGTTTCAACGGCTGTCAGGGAGGACGTGGGTAGTTGACTGATGACGTGGGGCCGAGGGTCAGCTCTGGGGGCCATCCTTCTTGTATCTTCCCGAAGGCTATCATTACCCAGATGGTCCTATCATCTCTGAGCATCTAGGGGGCCGACGGTCGTCTTATTGGCTGCTAGTGCATCTCAGGCTGATCCAACGACACCTCAGTGCACTTGCACTTCAAAATGTTGGAGGAACGACGTTCAATTCAATCGACGTTTAATTTAAAAAAATAAATAAATTCCAATAAGTATTGAATTGATAAATGCGTGTGCGCCGTTAATATTGAAAGTGACCGAATGCCCATTTTCCAAAAAATGAGGAGCTAGGGTAAATTGTACACAGTAAGCCAGCAGTATGATACTATGAGTTTAGGCTTTAAAAAAAAAGAGGATGAAATGAAGCAGAAATTTATACTTGGTGCCAAAAGCAGAGGTGTGATCTTGGTTGTTAATCGTTTATTAATTTATCGATATTTTAAAATTTACTACCAGATTTTTAATTACGCAGGGGATTTACTCTAACTTCTGAAGTTTTCTTTGATAAAGGGATTGTTCATTAGGTTTTCGAGGTTTCTGATTCTTTGATTGAATTTTTGATCGAGCATGCGCATTTCGAATTACCATTACAGTTGATATTTCCTTCTTTTTTTTGTAGGTATCGTTTATTAGGCTTTCAAGGACGATATTCGCAAAAAAATATCAAATGTGTTGGTAATTCGCAATGCGCATGCTCGATAAAAATTCTAATTCAAAAATTGGAATCAGAATCCTCATAAACCTAATAAACAATCCCTATATCAAAGAAAATTTTAACAGTAACGGTAAATCAAAATGCGCCTGTGCTACCAAAAATCCTATAATGAATACAAAATAATAAACGATCTCTATATTAAAGAAAACTTCAATAGTAATAGTAAATCAAAATGCGCATGCGCGATGGAAAACCAGATAATAAATTCGTAAATAGCGTCCTTAAAAACACAATAAATGTTACCTATACCAAAGAATTTCGTAAATTAATAATTAATTAGAAATGCTCGTGTCCCGAACAAAATTTCGATGGTAAATTCGACATTAGCAACTTAGTAAACCTAATGAAACCCCTCTTCCAAAAGATAAAGAATAATAAATATTTAAAAATAAATAAACGAGAATTTTTTTTTTAAGAACTTAACAAGTAGACATATGAGATACGAATTTATAAAAACATAAGATGATATTGAATTTAAATTTAGATGGAAATGAATTTGTTTTTCTTATTTTGGGGTAAGAGTATTTCCTAATGAAGTCTCTTCATTCTGTATAAGACCGGGACAACGCGGTAAATGGTATATGCGGAAATTCCTGATGTTGGCTCCAGTGGCGTAACTAAGGATGACTGAGCCGCAATGGAAGTGTTTTTTATGTGCGCTTCTCTCTTCCACTCCAGATAAATAAATTAACAACTTTATCCATATCTCCTATATAGTTGCTACTTTACCTCACAAAATCGTTCAAACTCCCTCCTAAGCTTACAAAACAGAACATAATTATGCCCACTATAAATAAATAAGTAATACTTTTTCATTCGTATAAAATCGACGTCGTTTTTTGAAAAGTCGTAAGTGCCATTTAGTAAACTTTTCAGGAGACACATGAAACTTTTTTCCTCAAATATATATTTTTAAATTTTACTCTTTATTGTGAACAGTAAAATTTTATTAAGGTGGCAAAACTTTTATAATTACAATGTACTTTTAATGCTTCTATGAGTGGTCAAGGCCAGTGTTACGACTGAGAGTCGTCAGTATTTGGTGCTTACATCATCAATAGTCGATTTTTAGACCATTTCCATTTTTTTTTCTCGATATAGCATGAGCGGGAATCGATAGAGGTAGTATTTACGTCCCATAATTAATTTTTGGTTCTTGAGCCTTTTTTGAAAAACGTCACATGGTATGTTATGAAACATCAAAAAAAGTTGAGAATATTCGAAAAATAACAAAATATTTTTTCTATATTTCCAGCTCAAATTATTTCAAAACACTCATAGGAATTTACTGAGCTATTTGAGCCATCAAACTTGATAATTGATTTTACCGTTCGCCAAAAAATTCGTTACATACCTCCAAACGGGCAGATTAAACACATTTTTACGGGATCTAAACGAGTAATTTGAGACATGAAACTTATAAATTGGCCCAGATTCACGGATTATGACTGTTCGGCGTCAGCAAGCGCACGAGAATCTATATTTCTTACCCCGAAGCAGACCGTCTAAGGACCAAACTCCCGGGCGGCTATTTGGCATCTTGGAAGACAACACTGCGATTCGCGATCAAGGTACACAGGGTAAGGTCATCAACACTCCTACGCCCGGTCGTTATAAATTGTCTCCATTAGGCTGACGAGCCTTATTTACCCGAAGGAAGGGATAATCGCCTTGAGAATCTCAGGGGCTATGTGGTGGTAGGCGGTCACCAATCCGAGTACTAACCAAGCTCAAGCTACTTAATTTTGATTACCTTGTAAACGCTTTAGCCCGCTCAGCCACTCCGGCCTCTTTACATACATACTCGTACATACGAAAGGGTGCATTTCTTGTATATATTTTATCTTTCATCCGACCTCTATATAATATTCGGTCCATTGTGGCCACACCATAAGCAAAGAAAAATCTATATTCACTTTACTATTCTCATTCTAAATATAAAATTTATAAATATCAAAGAGCAAAAACTCAAAAAGAGACATAAATTAATTGGTAGAAAACAATTGGAAGATTCCAAAGCACAAAGCCTTAAAATACCGGCAGCCAACGTGCTAAAATACTAGCCAACGTTTCGCCAATTCAGGCATCAATTCAAGTATTAGACTTGAAAATTTCAGCAAACCAGGACAAACAGTTCTGATTTATAAAATTTTTAATTCTTTAGAGGTTGTTCAGAAATATGAAAACGAAAATATTTGTTGCTCATTTAAAATATTGTATCAGTACTTAATTATTTTCTACTTTTCCCGCTTGTTAATTCACAGATGGTTGAAGATATGGTTTAGGACATAGATACCGAACCAAGGTGGAGTTAGGATGACAAGCCAGTTATGTTTTTTCCTTGCCTTGTCCCCAAACGAGATGCCTAATTTGCCACCCCTCCTTTCAAACTGACATCCTTATTTCTGCCCGTTGACAAAAAATGCCGGAAGGGTTGAAGTCTCTTTCATTAACATTGTTTTGACTTGTCTGATTTTTTTTTTATCTTGTTTTTGTTTTTCTTCGGCGTCAACAGGCAGATAGACAGATACAAAATTCATATTTTTGTTAGTCCCTATTAGATACGAACCATTTGTTGAGTGGGTTAAAAAACCTAAAGGAAAGTGGAAAAAAATATTTTTTTGGAATCCAAAAAAGGTCTTTTTCTTTTTAATAGGAGGTAATAAGTCTTGGAATACGGACTAGTTACAAAACATATATTAAGTCAAATATTAATTTTTATAGTCAGTGAAGGCAGTAAATTTATTCTATGCAGATACGACAAAAAATATAAATAAATCACAGCATGGTTAAAAATAATATAAAACTACATCAAGCGAGCGGATCAATTATACTACAATCTAGAAACCTCATTTTTTTTAGTATACGTTCAAGTATTTTTTTCTTCAAAATTTATGTAAGAAAAAAACCGTCTAGAAACAAATTATTCAGGTAGGTATAGGAAATACAGATAGGTTGTCATACCTTAAATAAAACACAGTTTATTTAAATATCTGGATGACATCATCACTTGTCTTAATCATAGGATAGCTCTGTTCAATTTGTGATTTTTGCAATTTTCAGTTTAATCCTCTGCTCTATTACCTAGAAGGGGAGAGGGTTGTACTTGCTTCCAAAAGTTTTAATCAAATATCAACATTCAATTAAGTTTAGCGTCTTCAAGTATTATAATGCAAAACAAATCCGGATACGAAGATCCGATTAAAATACTGAATCGGAATTTTAGATATCATGAATTCAAAAATAAGGATTCAATCCATCTGTAGTTTCAATTGCCTCCTTTTGTCATTCTGGCTTTAAACATTTAATCTTAATAAATCAAGTAGCCATATTTCTCAACTGGAAGTAACTTAATATTGTTTTTATTGGTTTCATAATCAAAATTTAGATATTAGAATTTTAACTAGAAAGGACAAAGCCATTTTGAGAAATTACTTATCCAAGGCCCAATGTTCCCCGCTGGGAGATGGTAACCAATTTGGTATGAATAGTTTCATAGTTTCGAAGGATTGATCTATAGAAAACATTAAATCTCTCAGGGATAGAAAAAAAAAAAAGATATATGATAGCAAAATTTCTATTCAAATTTTAGCTTGAAATAGTTGATGTATACCACAATGATAAATTTTTTTAATTTTAGATATATTATAAATATTCTGATTTTTCGCTTGAAAGATTTAAATATTAAACTTTTAAATCTGCATGAAAAAAAATTTAAAGGTTTATTTATAATGGCTGAAAGGTAAACATAAGAATTCCGTGAGAACTAGCACACGTGTGCAAGGAAACCCTGAAAGCGACCAACTGTCCCAACACCTTATCGAAGCCATTATCAGCTGTTTACTTACAGGCTGATTTTTTTAAACTTGGGGATTTTAGCTCGAACCCTGCAACATCTGACGGGAATCGTGATATGCTCACTATCCTGCAAGATTTAATTATTTCAAGATCTCTCTACGTTGATTTTCAGAAATTAATGCATGGCTTAAAAAAAGTAGACCAAGTCAATTTTTAGTTATTCGGCTATTTTGTCGTATGCCTAATGCGGAGGTTCACAAACTTAATGTCAATGCGTACCGCTTCTACTTTTCAGATAACTGGGCGTACCACTTTGATATTAGTATTAGTGATAGAACGTACTATTCAATTAAATTACCAATCTCATCAAAATGGACGTGGTTAAAATGTATTCTTGAATGTAATATATAAACATGATCGTCTGAGGAACATTTTCAAAAAATCTACAGAGTACTGCCGGAAGGACCCAAAGTCCGGGCGGTAAAACACCTTCACGATAACATAGAGGCTTTTCTGCCCTTCTGGCAGGGCGGCCGATACTACCAGCAGCAACTTCTGGCAGGGCGGCCGATACTACCAGCAGCAACTTCTGGCAGGGCGGCCGATACTACCAGCAGCAACTTCTGGCAGGGCGGCCGATACTACCAGCAGCAACTTCTGGCAGGGCGGCCGATACTACCAGCAGCAACTTCTGGCAGGGCGGCCGATACTACCAGCAGCAACTTCTGGCAGGGCGGCCGATACTACCAGCAGCAACTTCATAAAATTCTGAGATGGAGCAAATTAAAAATATAAACTTTTAATGTTTTTACAAGATTCTGAAAATTCAGAAGTACTTCAACCAGGTCGTTGCTCTGTATGTTCTACCATTAAAGATTCGCCTTCATAAAAAAATACAAACTGATTCATAAAAAATTATTTAACAAACAAAATGATATTTCTTACAGTAAATTTGCTTAAGATAATGTATTCGAAACTCTATAATCAAAAGCTTATTAATTTCACATAACGTCAGCAACAGTGAAATTCGCATAACATCATCAAAGATTCTGAAATAAAAGTTTATTCATCAAAAGCAAGAAATTTGGACATAGTGAAGAAAGGTATTAATATTTTTCAGTTGGAAGCATGTTGTTTATTTTCAATTAGAGCATCAATGTTAGGCTTGATGGAGCTCAACTTGATTCTCTTCAACATTGAGTGCTTTACCCTATACTAAGGTAACCATCCTGAATTATTTTAATTAATTGTATATTGTGTTTATTCATCTTATAATTCATACATTCAAAAATAATTAAAAATTTGTTTTTATCCCTCATTGAAGATTTTAAAATAGATGATTTTATTCGCGGCTTTTGTTTTCTTGTTCAGGTACCACCTGGAAAGTACTTCGGTGCCAACATCTGGGAACCCCTAACCTTATGTAACAGAATAATGTGGGTCACAGAAGACAGAACTTTTGTTCTTATCATTCCTAATCATTATTCGTTATCATACTATAAAGTTTGTACAAAACTTTTACAAACAACTAAAAAAAGAAAAAAAAGATTTAACAGTTAAAAGTTAAAAGTTTAACTTTAATTTTTATTTTATTTTTAACACATTATTTATATATTGCACATTTCATCATACTTATAGCTGTATAAAATGAATGGGAAAGGAAATAAACGTATTATAGCGATATGAGATTCACCAAAGAAACACATCATTCAATTCAATACCCTGGCTGGCTTGCTTTGCCGTGGCTATGTGGAATGAAAGGAAAGGAAGAACAAAGATATTTTATACAAAAAAAATATTTTTTTTTATTATATATCTAGTACTATTATAAATATGATTTTATTACTTATACAACCATAAGTTATCAGAAAAAAAATATGTTTTTTTTTAATTAAATCATATTTCTTTAATATTTTTCAAGTTGAAACATGAATTCTTAACCTTGAATTCTTAATAAACTGTGGTAACATTTTCAAAAGGCGCTTTTGAGTTCGAAAAAAGTCGTTTTGCGTTCGCGACTCTTTTGCATTTCTATGCTATAATTTTTAGAACTCTGGTAAAGGGGATTACCAGAACTTTCAACGATAAAACCGGTTACCTACAATAATTTTGACCCTAAATATTTCATTGCGGGGCTTCAATTTATTTTTCGGTAACCGATTGCATTGTTAAAAATTCGTCTCATTTCATACAGACCTTTTCTAGGAATAGGATCAAAATGATAATAAATTTGTCCAAACGGCAATAAAGCTTCACTTATAAACTTTTTTCCTCTTAATCTCCGATTTTAATAACAAATGACGTTTTCATACAATAATTTCACTCTAGTTAAAAAAAAATCGTAGTGAAGTTGCTTCCGCACGTGTGAAGTTGTCATGACAACGATTACACAATTATATATTTTTCTTTAAATAGTTTATCTACATCTCTCCCTTAAGGGGGCATTTCAAATAGCATATAAACATCCCGAAAGAAATTCTTTAAATGATATTGAAAACCGTATCAAAATCGACCGATTACCTAATCTTGTTTTGCGAACACAAAAATACGCAGGCTGAATTTTTATATAGCTTATATATATATATATATATATATATATATATATATATATATATATATATATATATATATATAGATAGATGGAGAGAACTCAATATAAAGCTATTCTACAGAAAAATGATAAAACAAAATCTTCTATTGATTTTCTGCTTCTATCAGCTATATTTAAAATCATTAAAATGGTACTGTGAGATTAATTATGGTTACAAAAAATGAGTAAGGATAAACGTTTGCAAGTTGTATAAAGCTGAGGGAATGAAACAAAATAAAAATTCGTAGTAGCATAAAATGAAGACTCAACAATTGATTCTACATGCACACTCGCAACTAATCAGTTTGGTCGAAGTGAAACCGCGATACATGCACAACTAGACTAAATTATATAGTCGGCGGTGTGCCGATTCAGAAGGCGCTATCTCCTTCAAGAGATGTTGTGTCACTGTTTATTTATTTATATATAGGGTAAATATTTTTTACTCTATTTTTCTGATGTATATTTTATATCGGTGCCGAAAACCAAGGGCAAAGAGCTTTTCCTATTCGGGATAGGATTATCCTAACACCAGAGCTAGTACGCCATATGACGTAAAAAATGTGAGATAGTATCTACCCAAGCAAGCTTAAAAGCATAAAGAGAGATGTACAACCATGGCAACCCTCAAGTATTTACAGCCGCAGAGTGTCCTACCCGCTTGAGCGATCAAAGCTGAAGCATGCACACATCACGAGAGAGTTACTCTCACGATAGCAACATAATAACAACAGTTTAAACATTGGCCACAATTCTGAACAATATCCATTATACAGTATTTTACTGTTAAAAATGTAGGCTCATCGAAATACCAAGCAATATCTCAATAACGTTCGGGAATGGTTACAGTGAAGCAGAAGAAGATGCAGTGATTCATTTATTTTCTAACTGGAAATATACAAAGAGGTTTGATGATGTTACAGGGAGCTGTTCCTAATAAGACACCTTTGATTAAAATATATATGTTACTAATACATTTAAAAAAAAAAAATGTTCTTCAATATATACAATTGGTTAGCTCGGTTTCATACAGTGGCACTGATGACCTAGATGCTTAGTCGCAAGAAACATAACAACCATCCAAGTGGTTTTAATAGCAAGTCTCAACTTGTACAGATTCGGAAACCACTATTCTAAATCATTCATTCAAATTGTACATTAGGTTCATAGAAACAATTGGCAATGCAAAGAATCTTACCTTAATAAAATAATTGATCGTTTGGAAAAAAAAAATAGAAAATTTATTCTTCATCCGAAACTAAACTGTAGTAACTTTCCACGTATCCAGAGGATCAAGTACAGTATGATGAAAATATAGGAGAGCGTGGCCAGGACGAGGACTGACGCAGCTAAAAGAGATCCTTGGAAACTGTCTTGGAGGGAGAAGATCAAGGACCAGCCGCTGAGGATGTAGAATACGATCGGCAAGGATACTCCGACTAGGATGGACAGCTGTAGGGTCATCAGGTCGAACAGGACGCTGATCCAGTCCAATCTACGTCTTTGATAAAACAAAACATGTATCAGAGAGAGAGAGAGAGAGAGAGAGAGAGAGAGAGAGAGAGAGAGAGAGAGAGAGAGAGAGAGAGAGAGAGAGAGAGAGAGAGAAATAAATAAACTAAATATTCTTTAATTTTAATTTAATTCTCCTTTTAAATATTATATAGAAATTACGGAAAGTTTCTAAAATAACAAAAATTAAAGAATCTGGAAGCACTGAAATAAATTGTAATTGTTCAAATTTAATCTTCATGTACATCATAACATGAAAAATATCAAGACCAAGTACAGGTTAAGGCAAATTAATAAAATGAATCATCTTTTTTTTTGGAACGAAGTGTAAGATAAGAGATTAAATTTAATTTGCCCGTTTGCGTAGCCATGTAACCATCAAAGGAACTATATATATTTCATTAAGGTGTAACCCGGTCCTCTGAAATCTGGTATCTATCCTAGTTCAGAGATTAAACTATACGGATGACAATAGTCCTGAATACAGATTCCACTCGTCAGTTCCAGGTGAATGGAACGAGGAGCTTAGGAGGAGAGGCTCGATCATCAACCCATCCAAGAGATCCCATGATGGCAGGGATGAAGATCATTTTTCAATCTCATGCCAGGTCCTACAGGTAGTAGATAGTTTTGAATATTGAGGTTCTACGATCACAAAGATGCGAGATGTCTGCCAAAGGAGTATTCAACCAAACATTTACTACTCTCATTGGCAAGCAATAGATCAACAAGGAAGCTTAACTCCGACTCATAAAATCCATTTTTTTTTTCGGCGCTGCTGTATGGATTAGAAAGCTGTATTGCCCTTGAAAAACAAGGGAGATGAAATTACAGCAGCGGAGATGAGATTTACTGAAATATAACGTCTTATATTTACAGCCTTTTTACGAAAACCATTAGATAGAGAGTTGGGGAATGTGGAAAAGTAGATCAAATGGTTCGGACCTATTCGTAGCATGGGTGACGAAAAAAGTGCAAAATGGCTTCATGAAGCTCACTCTCGTGGAGCGCGACCTATTATTACCGCAGGCCCCGAATTACTCAGGATAGATTACGGAGAGACAAGGAAGAGAAAACAGGATGGCAGAGATGATGAAATGACAGGGAAAGGTGATGAATGAAAATGGTGGTCCGAGCCTAGTAACGGCACGATGGAGCTAAAGAAACAAGAAGTCAGGTATAGCCTATATTGATATGATATAATTTTCGATTAGATTAGTAGTAGTTCATTGTACTGTAGTGTAATAAAATGGTATTGTATTAATCCTTTGGTGAACAGAAACAAATGCTATGAGAGATGGTCCAGTGAATACGCTACAACGGAAGATGGTTCGAACAAATATCCGAAGCCTTCCCTTCGTTTCTTCTTTTTACAGTCCCAGAATTTATCAAACAGTGGCATGTAATACAAGACAAAGTTTAATTATTTTAACTGGAACCTGATCAGTGTCACATATACATTAATGATATAATTAATATATGTACTTCAGATTAGTTATTAGTTTAAAAAACCATATGTTATGTAATAAATCTAATCAAAGTATGAGATGGTTATTGTATAGTTGACAGTTGTAAAAATTTCCGTACTCACAACTCTTTCAACAGCACATATTTTAGGGTCTCCCAAGATGGTATCGCAGGATCGTTTTCGTGAATCCTAATTAATTTTCTTTTAGCGAACTTCGGTTGACGGTTAGCTATTTTTTTCAGTAATGGTATACTTTGCATGGAATCACATTTATTGAAGAAATAAGCACGTGCGAATGATATTTGTGACATTGAGAATTTTGACACCTTAAACTAAGGATTTGTTTTTATTTTTAGACGGTTTTAAATTTTGACGTTGGATCAAACAAAGTTTTTTTAGTTATTTTTTATGTAATATGACTTTCCTTCACCGAAAGACATATGTAGGGTATCAAGAAATAACATGTGAGAATTAATAATAAGTCCTTACCTTGTCAACTATCGAATGTGAAAAAATGCGATTTTCATGATCGTCGCTTTGAAACCTACTGGGCGAGGCACGTATTGTGGCAAAGTCACAAATACTTCACCCCCAAAAGATATTGATGGTTAGCAATTCAAGTTTCTATCACACTGCATGCCTGAACTATTTTGTTTCAAAGTGACCAATATGAAAGTCGATTTTTTTCAGATTCGATAGTTGGACGATGAAAGCCCAGTATATTCATAAATACGTATTTTATGAAAAATCATTTATCTAATAATATCTAAAGCTATAAAAAAGTTTTCTGAAGACCGACTGTTTACTCATATCTAAATATGTCTACAAAACTTAAGAAATGGTAAACGTTCGAAGTGTTTTTGTCAGTTAAGTATTCAAATTTCAAATAACACAATTTGAAAAATAACAGTTTACTTGATTAAACTATTTTTTATTTTAAAAATAAAGCTGTGACATTGTGGCAACTTTGAAAATTACTATCATACTACTAATAATTAATCCCAATCACAATAATAATTATAATTATCATTAAGTCACTAGTCATTAATAATACTCCTAAAATTCATAAAGCTGACCTGGTCACCCACACCGAGCCCCATAACAGTCACCATCTCCTGGTACTCTTGGAGTGACAGTTTGTTCCCCAGTCCTGTCAACGATCTTTCCAATTCCTCGACTTCTATTGCACCGTCTCCGTTCGCGTCTAAGACATTGAACGCTTCTTGGACAATCTCCTCGGTGTTCGCTTGCTTCATCTTGGTCGCCATCAATGTGAGGAACTCTGAAAATGTTATTTTACTGGGTTCATCATTGATTTCCTCCATCATTGCTTCCGCTTCTTCGTCAGTCACTATGTGTCCTAACCGCCTCATAACGATCCCAAGGTTACAACTGTCAATAACATCATTTTCATTTCTTTCCGCTAATGAAAAAGCTCTATGCAATTCTCGAATCTGTCCTTCGCTAAATAACTCTGTCATATTCAACAATTTATTGGAAGACAAGAATTTAACACTGCTTTGCTACGCTGTTACCTTAAATAACATATGATAATAAAAAACTTAGCTTTACTATTTAACTTCGGTTAATATCTCGATCATATTGATTATTTTTGGTTTATTATTTTCAATAATGAATCTTTGTAACTGACCAAGAAAATAAAATGTTAGTCCCTCTCAAAATTTGATATTTTACGTTTCAAGAAACGTAGAATCCAAATATCGAATCTGCCGTAGGCCATACGCACTCCCCTTTTTTTAAATAATCGAAATCGGACCGTTATTAGCGGAGTTATAGCGTATTGAACTTTATAGACTAATTCCCGAAGCTCGTGACCTCTGGCCTCCTAAGTTTTTTTTTTTCGTTTTTTTGCGCATTTATCTTCAAACGCGGATACTCAGCTTCTTCGCATCTCTCTCTATTTCATCCTTCTTTGGATCCATCCTCCACTTCCACCAGCTTCTTGTTCTTTCCTTTTCCTATTTAAGTCCGCCCCGACATTTTCCACTGAACCCTTTCAGCTGCTGAATTCTGACCACATATGCTGGCCTAATAGTCTACTTGCTGAAAGGAAAGTCGAATAGAAACACCAGATATTTTTGAAATATAACTATTTGGAAATAATAAACCTTTTGTGTAATACTTCGCAGCGTTTTTCATGTAGGTAATAAGACAGTACTCTCAAATCTTTTTCCATCTGTAAAACCTTTTTCCTGCTGCAAATGCAGCAGCATTAATTTTTTTCAAGGTGAATTTCTTGTTTGATATTGTTAATAATACAGATAGTATACGAAAAAAGGAATAACTTGAAAAATATAATTTACATATTAACAAAAGATGAGGAGAAACAACTAAACAAGAGAAAATTGACAGAAGAGAACTACAGAAAGAACTACATTCAAACAATTAGGCTTATACATATTTATAATTAACTACTATTATTTTTTTATTAAATGTAAAATTTTATTGAAAAATTGTGGTGGCAGAGCAACGGCCACACCTAAAACAATTGGCAGACACGATGGTGCTCGCGGGTACAGGATTGGGAACTCCTGCATGAAGTATACATGTAGAGGGTATAGCAGGGGACAAAACAGAAGAAATAAAAAGTGTGAGCATCAGAGCTCTAAGGTCGCTAAGGTCGTATTTTTACTAAAATGCAAAATTAAAAATAAGGGTGGGAGAAAAAGGTTCAGACCCTCAAAAGGCCTCTAATATCAATTAAATTCTCATACAAATTTTCAACCCTATGAGTCAATTAGGAGGGGCCCAAGAGGTACGGAAAACCGCGCGGGTAAAAGAAAAAAGTTGAGACCCCCAAGAGGTGCTTCAATTAACACAAACTCAATTCACATACAAATATTCAACCCTCTAACTCAATTTTACGGGACTGTGCAAAACCTTAAAACCGAAAAAAACAACGGCTATTATCAGCTGGTGGGTACAATTGGCTCACTTCTGCGGTAAAGTCTGCAATGGTGTCATATTTTTTGTTTTTTTGCGTAGATTACGAATATCATAGTTCGGAAATAGAAATCGGTGGCTTTTCTATGATTTTAGTGAAGATAAACTGTAAAAACAGCAATTTTTTCTTTTTTCAGGAAATATGAATTTTATCGAAAAACGTTTCAAACGATAGTTGTCTCGCTAAAAATTACCTATAAAAAAGAGTTAGTTACATTTTAACTTAAAACTAACGATAACGGGCCGTCAAACCTGTGAAATTTTCAGTATTTCAAGAAAAACCTGCTGTAAGCGGTCTTTAGTTTTTCTAGAAATATGCATTTTATCGAATAAAACTTCGAGCAAGAGTTGTTTCCCTTAAAATTGCCTACAAAAAAGGTTCAGTTACATTTTAAGCTAAAACTAATGATAATGGACCTATGGATAGGTTTTATGCGATTATTGGTAGGTGTCGATGTGTGGTTTCGATGTCTTCGATGGTTACCTTAGTAAATCTGGCGGGATATCTCCAAAGCTATTTCCTTTATTTTTGTTCATCGATAACAAATTCCCTCTAACTTACGTAGAAGAGGAATTAAAATTGTACTCAAATAAGTCTAAAATGCTGACCCGTCAAAAGCACGATTCCACCAAAATTCTATATATGATAACTTATTGTAATTTACTGGACTCTTTAACCAATTATTTCCTTTATAACTGAATAATTATTGTTTACGCCGAATGTTCAATATAACATACGCTTGTCATTAATCCTCTGTAGTGGGCCCCTCGGTAATACATGATATGTAATACATGATATGATATCTTCGTGACGAGATGTGATATACTCGCAAATAGATGGTCCGTGACGATCCGCTATCGGCCGATAGATCTCCTCTCAACTGACGGTCGAATAAAAACAAGAAATAAAATAGATCAAGAGAGGAGTGGAGATATTTAGTCAGATGACGTTAGGTAATTAGCTGAAGGGGATGAGAAGATGGCGAAACGAAGATGGCCCCGAAGATAGCACTCTCCGGCCATCTTGTCTCTCCTGGAGGGGGCCACCCAGCTTGCATTCTTATTGCATTCCTTACAGTCTTCAAAGAGCAATATATTTCGGTGCTGTTGGTGTCCGTATTTGAGGGATTGATCGTAACCGATTGCTATATTCGGATATTAGATAAGTCGTTCGAAAGAGGACTACACGTCCATATATGGAAGTCAGTTGAGAATGAGTCAATAATTTTTAATTTCCTAATCGTAGTAGGTAGAAAAACGATGGCAATAAGCTAACGATATTTCTATTAATTTACACATTTTAGGGGTTGAGTCCAAAAACTGGGCTCAGAAAAAATGTTCTTTTATTCCCAATTTCTCATTCTTCTAAACTAACTTCTATTTTCGACGAAACTTTAGGGCTTTGGAACTGTTTAGTTTGTAGTCCAAAAAATGCAAAAATTGTATAAAAAAATAATTTATGGCAAAATTTTTGGAAGTCAAATTAGAATCCATTGAATAATGATGACTCGAGTAAATCACAACCTATCTAAAGCATCTTTTGTAATTTTGATGTTTTTATAGACTGAATTATGTTTGATGAGTTTGTGGTTATATTTTTAAAAACAGTAAATTATTAGCTTATTTTTTTTGTTTACTTAAATCTGTTATCAATGAATTCATGATAGATCAATAGGACATATAGAATATGTTCTAACAAATTGTTTAATAAACTTTATGGCATGCTGTGACAAATATAGGGGCAGCTGTCCTCACCCCATCCAATGTGGAAAACATTTAAAATTTCGGAGCTAATCCTCGCAAACTATTCTTTAAGAATTAAGCAATGTAGTTTCGTATCAAGTACTTTACCCTTATAGATCCGATGTGCTAAATGATTTTTTATTTTTTACATATGTTGTAATAAAATGCAGGAAATATTTTAAATAACCCGTAGATGTAGCATTCGTATTGAATTTTATAAATGACTACCGAAGACTAACTTTTACAGACCATGTAATCAGCCTATTCCAGCTTAATACTTTGGAACATATATAATCGGTTTATTGTTTATGAATACAGTAATATTAAGAAAATATAGACCGTTTTATTTTACCGCTCCGAAAATTGGCTATCACGGCTATGAATTATTAAAAACAAACTTCAAAGATTAAAAAAAAAGTGTGTAAATCAGGTCAGTTTGATGGTTACGAGACGTACGAGCTCAAGTCGTAAAGGTTCAACCCAACAGACTCCAAAAAACTGTGGCTATATTTCTCAGAGGATTAAGAGGTTCTTCAACATTTATTGCTTCCAGTTTTCTGTTAAGAATCGTAATCGTCCACGTTTCATAGCATAGTGCACGATTTCTTGAAATTCCTGAGTCAGGTTATCATCATTAAGGAAATATGAAAATGGAACCCGTTTGAAAAAAATATCAGTGCAATTGCATGCATTCCATTTTGAGCACCAGTGACTATTCATTCAACTTATATTTTAATCCATTATTTTTAAACCATTGCATTTAACAACTTAATGAATCAAAGAAATTATAGGATGAAACATTCAGTTTTAAGAGGATTTTCTATTTTAATAAAACCAAAAAAGGAAATACCTTATATTATGAAAAATTAAAACAAACATGAATTTTAGTATTTTTAATTAAATTTAAAGGTTTTTCAACTAAAGTAGGGGTGACCAAATGTGGCACATTGGATGATTACAATACAAAGAATGCACAGCATCATTGCGACAATACATATTTAGATCATGGGTTTTGGCGATAGAGTCGATCCATACTCTTTAGATTTCGTATGTTTAGACATAAGATGCAGCCGAATGCATCATTTCATTTTCCTCTCAGTGCCAACAACATAATCCTTATTTTCCAACCCCTAACCATGAACGTAAGAAGGTATAAAAGTATTTGAGCTTTATGGCGCATCTAAACTCGTCTGTCAAAAAATTGGCGCATGGTACGCAAAACGTTGGTAATCCCTGAACTGGAGCAAGCCGAACTGCAAGGGCCGCATACATTTGATTTTAGTGTACTCAAATTATTGCTACATAATATATTATAATTTTACAGCCAAAATTTCACGCCACAACATTTTTTTTCCGAAACTTTGTTCTATTAGCTCCTGTTCGAAACATAATCATATTAGCATATAGCAAGATGAGTATATTACTTGAGTTTCATCGAGCACTTCATATACCTCAGAGGGAAAATTTTCTGAAAACAAAATATTCCAAAAAATTTTATGAACACGAAATTAAAACTAAAAATAAAATTTCATACGGCAAAATTTATAAAAACGAAGTTGAAAAAGAGACCAGTCGTTTGAAAAGCAACACGTTGCAGGATTAATTAATTTTATTTTGGCTTTATTTTATTGTTTTTTATTTTGTCATTGTTGAAATATTAATTTTTAAAAAAATAACCATTTTAAATATATCTTATTAAAATTAAATTATTCTGGGCATAATAAAGCTTTTGTATGTTTTTAAATTATCTCTTTTATACAATTGCAAAATAGTGGTTACGCATTTTATTTCATAATGGAACCTCGTTTCTATTTCGAAAATTGTATTAAATTGACCTATCAATAAAGTGCACCGATCACTCCTAAGCTTCTCTACATGGCCCTTATTCACTTATAAGTTGGAAGTAAATTTTGGACGAGTGGAAATAAGAAATAATACATTAATTGTATGTACTTATTAATTTCTGAAATAGAATTATCACAACATTTATAGAACTAAGTCTGCCAAGAGGACGAAGAATTTAATCGATTCCAGAATAATTGTAGACTTATTGGCTGCAATGCACAGATAAAAAATATAGACAAGCAACACTGCTCAGAATATACAACAAAATGGAAATTGATTTGGCTTTGGAATTTTTTATCACATTAAAAGTAACGGTGCCTACAATTACTTTAAATTTTGTACAAATTAGGAAATTTAAAAAAAATCAAACAAATAAAAAATTAATTTAGACCAATATTCAGATAGCACATAAATGTAAATTAAAATTCATCGGAATAACATCAACAGAATGATTTGTAACTAGTCAAAACTTTCTTAATATCGCTGCAAAGGTAAGAAAGTTTTACATTATAAAAGAATGTAACTTACCTTTGAAAATTTATTATTAATATTAATATTCATACCACTAGATAATTACACCATAATTGATAATTTTCAAACCAGTCATGCAAGTATAAAAAGTCATACTTTACCTTGGCATCCCATGAGTACTGTCATTAAGTATTACCTACTTCGACGACAACGGCAACGGCGACAATACTACTTAAGGGCGGATTAAGCGTTAAGCTGACTGACAAATTTTAAAAGACCGTTAAGATTAAAAAAATACATAAAATAATCGAACAAATTAAAAATAATGTGTTATGGCCTCTAAGTTAAAGCTTTTTTTAGAGGACTCCGAAATTTTTACCGCTTCGGGCCCCCACTTGGCTTGATCGGCCTCTGCTATTACTCATTTCCGCCCATTTTGTTTAGATTTAACGTGGACATAGTTTTATTTCCAGTAAATAATAAAAACATTTTAAACGATACATAAAATTCAACCAAAAATTTTTATCGTTAGAGTTTAAAAAATTATGAAATATAATAAGAAAGTGGAGGTTATACATAGTGTGTTGTACTCATGGTTTCCTACATATACAGATATAATTATACACTATACTTTGTATAATTCTGTTTAATAAGTATATTTCATTTCTATGTATTTTACAAATTTTAGTTTTTTCATTTTATATTTTTCTTCACAAAATAAAAGATTTTTTCATCCATTCAAAAGCTTTTTAAAAAACGAAATAAAAAACCAAAAAAAAAAACAACGAAAATTAACTATTTTAATATTTCGACTAATAATAATTCAAAGTATATTAATATATGAAATATTTAATATACAAGTATTCCTATTTTATGGCGGGAACGATCAATTTTGCTCAAACATTTTTTCAGAAGGAGCTTTTTTCAACCACAGTGATAAGCTATATCTCCCGTCCTTCTCATAGTTATTGTACTGATATTATTAGTTATTTTTCTGGTAAACAGAAAGTTTAATAACAAATATTTAAAAAAGAAATGAATTGATGGTTTGATTCATTATATTCTATTCTAAACCAAAGGTTAATTTTTTATTTTTATATAATTAGGTAGAGATTTCAGTTTTGTTCAGCAAATGCAAAATATCTAAAAAAGTGATGGCATTTAAATTTTGTTTATATAAAATAATTTAGGCATACTTTATTAGGATATGTATAAACTTTAAATACTTCGCAATTTTTAGATTACTTTGTTTCTTGTATATAAATATATTATATACCTGCAAATGGAAACATTTTACTTGGCTTGCAGACATGATTTTTTTTTACTAAATTAATTCAAAAAGTAACCAAGATTGATAATCAGTTATATAGTCAGACAGTTTTAATCTAAAAAACAAACCAACCTGTAAGAAACTTAAAAAATATTTTATTTCTATTGGTATCTTACCAGTTGGATTTTAGAATTAAGAGTTATTTGTTCCTGTAATTTTGTATCATTATGGAATATTTAAAATTATATTTCATTCCAGATGAAAGCAGTTTTTGAAGGTTTGTCTTTCAATGAATTCGAGAAGAGATTGACTCGTTTGAATGCATTCTTATGGTAAGCTGGTGTAATTTATTGTATTGATATTGATAATTTTTCATTACTTTGAAAATAAGTTACAATTGAAAGAATTCACATTATTCATTTTTAGTTTTACCATGTATTCAGTAGCATTATTAATGTCTCTGTACAATTTTACCAGGAATGGTTGGTTAATCAACAGTTTGGCAGATGCTACATATGCATTTTCAAAAAAAAAAATTGTTACCTTACCAGTTCAATTAGTACTAATAGTATAATGCAGCTATTGTTGACACCAATACCAATAATTGAATTATAATTAAAATCTAAAAGCTGGTGCTCTTTATTACTAAAATCACTAAGAGTTTGGAGGCCTAAGGATCTGTGTAACATGATCTTCAGAAAATGCATACTTTTCAATAAAAATTTTCAGATTTGTGACAAATGTAACTCTTGTGCATCAAATGATATTTTACACACATATCTACAGACCATCAACAGTTTCAACTCAAGTTCATCTATAATACCAATGTTTTTATAACTATATACTCAGGAGATTTCAACAAACCATTTTAACATCCTAGACAATGCTCTATGACAGTGTTTTCAAAGTGTGGTTGCGAGCCCCAGGGGCATGGGAAGAGTTTAGTGGGTGTACGCACTGCACTTGATTTTGAATATAGAAAAATAATAAATAAACTTTGTTACTTGTTAGTATTGTACATGTGTGGTATTCATATCTAAGTGAAGTTGCTTTTTCAACATTTGTAGACATTAAGTCGAAAAAAAGGAACAAATTTTTTTTTTAAAGGTACTCAATGTTCAAAAATTATTCATTAGTATCAAAAGTATCAAAATTATTAAAAAATTACAAAGATGTCGAAAGTTTGGGAAATACTGCTCTTAACTTAAAGTGCTTAAGAGGCATCCTGTCTTAACGATTCCAAATCATGAGCATTACAGCATGAGGTTTTGTCTACCTCAATTCAGAGCAGAGAGCTATGGTATAACATCTCTTGAAAGAGACAATGCCTACCAAATTTGTTTGTGATAGGTATCATTTATACATCACTACTTGCTACTTTTATTTCAGTTTACACCAAATGGTTATTTCTTTATTCAAATAATTATTCAAGATGCTGAGAGATTCGATCCAAGATCTGAATCATTAAGAAATAATATTCAGGGTCCCGTGTAATCAAACCTATGCCTCTAATCTTGAATTGTAGGCAGCGACATTGTTCACTCAACTACAGAGATATGTAGAGATATAACTCAAGAGAAGAAGAATATCATCTTCATTTGAAGTTTCAGACTAATTGAAAATAAATAAGCTAAAGAATGACAAATATTTTTTGGAAGTTGGATATCCCATTTCTCTTTAAGCTGAACCAATTATTAGAGAATATAAATTTGACTATACGAACTTAATTAATTGATAGTTAAAAGAACAAAAATATGAGTTAATCTCAAATATATATATTTATATATATTTCCATAAAATTGTACAAATAAAACACTAAAATATACCTATAAAACACAACTCAAGGAATATTTTTATCACTTGGATATTTACAATATAGCTCTTTTGTTTTTACAAACAATAAAGAGCGATATTTTCATAAAGATAGAACTTTCTAAACAATTTTATAGGTAACATATAAAAATCATTATACAATTGTATTTAAGGCACTTATGAAAGAACACGGAACATGTACATTATTCTTCTTCTTAATAATACATTTTAAAAATGAAAGATTTTTTTTTATGATAAAATTACTTTAACATAATTTAATCAAAGTTGTTTATAATATCATATTTAAATCTAATCATTGGTATCAGATGTTGGCTAATTTGACCAACGAACTGTACTCTATACACAAAAATATACAACGGAATCATAAATTAATACACAATTTGAGCAGAGTTTTAAAAAGTTAATTAAATAGTATTGAGAGTTAATTCACAAAGAGGCTCTTAAGGTTTTAATGAGTCTTTTAGATACAACAACACTACGTTAAAAAAGTTGGTTAATAAGGTGAGAGTCAATTTCAAATTTGATAATCAATAGATTGCACAATTATAATAAATGGGTATTTCAGTAAACATCCTGATAACTTATTGCTAGGATCTTGACTATAATATGTCAATAAACATTGAATTACTTGAATAGAAATAGAATTGCTGGTTGTCCATTATTGTTAATATAAAAAATTATAATATTGTCGGTTTAAAATCCACAATTTTTTTTTCTTTTATGTGTGGGCAACTAGTATTTTTCAGTTTAAATAGCCATGATGATTAAAATTCATATAGCTATTTTAAATTCGAAGAAAAGTTTTCCATTACTTCATCACAGCTTTTAAAAAGTAATTTTTGAAGCTTATGGTTTTTATCTGAATTCTCAATATTTCTATTCTTAGTAAAATATTTATTTATTTAAATATATCATTAATAATAATTTCAATTTAGAACTTCACCAACAAAGCTTTGCTCATATTGCAATGAAATAGGTGATCTCTGCAAAGTCGTGGACAAATCTTTCAAGAGCTACCTAGCTGGAATTATGATTACTGTAAAATTAAAAAGTCTACAACTTATAATCAGAAATGCTTTCAACACAAAAGATATACAATTAAAACAAAATTGTGGCGTATACTTAATAAACTTTCTAAAGATAATTAATTTTGTACTTTTAAGTTTTGTATTTACAAACAATATATAAATATACTTGAATAGAGAGCTACTAACAATGAATAATTGCAGAAAAAATATATACACGCCAATATTTTCTTCTGGTAAAGAAAGAACTAAATGATTCGAACAAATAATAATGTTCCTATATTAACAAAAATACATTAAGAAAATAGATGGTATTTAAAAAAAATAAAATAAAATAAAAACAATAAGAGGTCAAACAAAAGTGGGCCACTGCTCGGTCCTCGGCTGGAAGTAGGGAGGCTGTGGAGGGTAGTATGATGGAGGTGTGTAGCCCTGGAAGGATGAAGAAGCTGCAACTGGAAAATACTTCTGTGAATCATGGCTCCTACAAAAAAATGGGTCTGTTAATGCCATCTGTAATGAATAACGCAGCAATTATGACATATTCAAAACAGTTATTTTGATTTATTTATTGGTCATTATATCTATTTTGGTTTGTAGATGTGCAAGCTTGAAATTTTAACATTCAATTAGCTTTTTAATTTTATATAAGTTTTATATTGGAGTAAGTTTTGTTAACCGTATATTTTATAAGGAAGAAGTTGGTTGGGAAGGAGGGGGTTTGGTCAATGACAAACACACTAATTATATAAGTTTTGTGTTAAGTTAAGAAATTATGACAGACCACTGGAAAAGAGAAATGTGCAATGCACGAGAGTGTAATAGAGAGTTTAGAATAAACAAAAGCAAAGAAGAAAAAACAGATACAGTATAATATAGTGAAGACAACAATACATTATCTAGATAAATAGTGAAAATGAAAAGGAGAAAAAAAGTATTTATTTTATATCTAATGATGAATTGATAATTGCTAAATAGTTGCTGTGTAATATAGCAACCAAATGTATTTGTACAGCGCTGTTTATAAATAAAGCACTTCTCTCCCTCTAAGTTGCGTTTTAACAGATTGAAAAAAAAAAAAGTTTATGGTGCTACTAAACAATGGTAAATTTAGGATTTAGTAAATATTCTGTCCATCTTAATTGGATTTGGTAAGGACGTTAAATCCCAAATAAAAAATTATAAATCCAAAAAAATTAATGTGACTTTTTTGTTAACAGTTTTTATTGAAATTTTACTGATATTTTATAAAATAAAAGTTCTGAGATTTAAAAAACTAAAAATTAAGTTCTGGACCTAAGGTAAATTTATTATTTTTTAAATATTCAATGTATCAAACCGTAAAGTCTTAAAATGTCATATAACTGTTAGATAATCAGTCACTGGTTGATGGATTAAGGTAAAGATTATTTTCATGCGAGTCAGAATTGTGATATAGTTGTCAATCAATAATTGAAGTCAGATATCGCTCTTTAACTATAGAAAATTTACTAGCTAGTAGAAGGCAATTACCAGAAATAAAATATTTAGTAAATAATAATGAGTTAGGTTTTTAGTATTATTATTAGAATTGCTTTAAGTACCTCATGCAGTTTTGCAATTTTATAAAAATAATTAAGCAGGTTTAAGGAACGAAGTGATTGTTTAAGAAGTTGCATTGAATTTATTAAATATGAAAATAATACATTAAAGGTGAACTGTTGCTATAATTCAATGCATATAGGTAGATTCAAGATTAATTTATCTTTCCAAGCCTCATATAAACCTGTTTTGCTAATACGTATATAATATTAAATGAATTTAAAAAAAAATTAATTACCTTTGGCCATCTGCCTGACTGTAGTCTTCTATGGGAGCCTCCCACTGCGGTGGTGGTTGTTGGTAGTGAAGATATTGGTCAAGCTCATTGTTGTCAACAGGTTCCACTGGATATTCATCCAAAAGAATATCTTGTCCATTTACAGAACCTGTAAGTTATGGATTCCTTTATTTAAAAATCTCTCTATAATGATTAATTGACTTACATAAAATTTTTTTAGTTTTTTGAATTGACTCATTATTAAGTTTTTGCAACACATTTGGTGGAATACACCAATAATCAAAACAAGAATATGCAAATCGAATTCAATCTGATATATATTTAGATTAATCAATCTATGCAAAAATGTTTCTTCTATTTGATTATTTTGCTGTGCTGATATAATATAATGTAAACATTTGACATGTTTTAATATTTGTTATTTTGAGACAATGTGAGATGATCAACAATTATCATTTATATTGATCTTTGAAATTATTATAAAATAATTTTTGCAACATAATCAAAACAGATATGAATGTTAATGCTTAAATTGGTTATTACATATGTACTGTAAAAACAACAAAACTATGGGAACTACAGCATAATTTGTTATCTTAAACTACATTACATTGAAGTTCTGTAGTTCTCACGATGTGAATATTAGAAGAAATAATAATTATACACAAAAATAGGTTCAATCTACAGTTGAAAAATATAATTATATTTCTACAAAAGAATTATGTCTTGAATTTAATTTTTATTTATGGAATAATATTTGATTTATTTAATAAATATGAAGATATTCTGGAAAGATGTTTTAATAGAACTCATATATTTTGCAGCTATATGCATGGAAAAAAATAAAATATTCAAGTATAGATCATGATAATTGTCCAAAACTAAAGATCAGGATATGTGGAATCAGTTATTAGTTTTATCCAATGAGGCAGGTAAGTTGTTTTACTAATTCAATGTTTCCTTTAAGAGTAATTATCACCAGGCAGTAATTTATAATATTTCCCTCAATTTATTTTGAAGGGCTAGCTATTGTTATTAGATTAAGGGATGAGTTGAATCTTTTTTTTCTTAGACTCTTTTTGAGAACAAGGGACACCTAAAAGTAGCCCTTGTTACAGAGAAGTTTGGAAGAGATCTCAGGCTTCTGATGAAGCACATTAGGTTTTTAGGATAGTTAACATTATAATGTTAACATATCAACATAAAATTAAATATAATAAGTAACTCACCTGTATAGTAAGGCTGCATCGGCAATCTCAACCCGGGTTTGTTAGGTGTCGTAGGAGGAGTCGGAGGGCCATACTCTGAGTCTCCACTAGAACTGACCTGGTCTTCCATCTTTATGTCATTCCCACTGTAATCCAAGGCAGTTCTGTAAAAAAATATTCAATTGCTAAATCTTTAAGTAGCCTGTAGAGAACTAGATGAAGTATCTAATGTTTTATATAGTAAATTGGGTAATGCAATATTTAGCTTAGATTTAGATTTATAAGTTATTAATTGAGGTAATGCAGAGCGCCATGCTAACATTTTACCTTTACCTATCACTGACAGCCAAAATTAATTTTCTCTTGACCTAAGGCATATGGAACTTATTGCACTGGGGCATACTTTCTACCTCTCTGATAGGTGCAAAGACAACATTCTATCCATGTTCATCAAACAGGTTGTATCATAAATAAAATTCATAGTCGCATTATTCAATAATTTAGCCTTTATGCACCAAACTAATAAAGCTGGCATATTTTGATTTCCTCTCAACCACGCCAAATCTTCTGGATTAAATTACAATAATATCATATTAACTAAATATTTAGAAATTATTTATAAAATTAGTCGACTCACGGGTAGGCAGCATACTGCGGCTTGCAGATTGCCTGCTTGCAAACTGATGGCTTGCATGCTGTTTGCTGCTGGATAGGGCGTTGCTGTTGCTGTTTTCCTGGTGGTTTCCTCCTTCTTGGTTGATATTTGTAGTCAGGATGCATCCTTTTGTGTACCACGCGGAGCCTCTCTGCCTCTAGCACAAAAGGCTTCTTGTCCTTGTCTGCCATTTCTCTGAAAAAGAAGTTTCAATATTATAAGAAGGTATAAAATAAAAAATAAAAATGCGAAATGAACTAAATATGAATAATTAAAGTGTTATTAATGGTCACAGCCAATAGATTCAGCATTACAGGAAATATTAGAATAAGTAAAATACATACACAAACATACATATCAATCATAGATCTCCTTAACCATTCATAATCATCTGTTCTGATCCCTTCCCTAAGTTTTGTAAGTGCATATATCCATCTCTTTTAGATCCTCCCACACACATAGGTTAACCAACTCAATTGTAATCTGCCTTTCTCTTGGTCAGTTGGCTTTCCAACTCTGGAAACTCAACTTTTGGTCCTTAGTTTCTATCATCTTGTCTCAGGAACTAGGTATGTAAATTATTCTTTTTAAAATTTATCTAAATCCTGAAGAAATGTAACCACATTCAATTCAGTAAAATACTATTTCTTTTTTTTTTTTTTGCCAAACCTCTCTTTTTTCGTTTACACCATTAGAGATCTAAGAGCCCAGCACCATTCCGACCGTCAAACTTTTAATATTTAATTAAATATTTAGATTTTTTTGTGACTATATGACAAAATAAAGTCAAGAGAAGTATTAAAAGAAAAAATAAATGTGTGTAAAAGACTATGTATTAAATACTGGATGTTTTTTTTTTATGGAACTCCAGTGGTTCTATTATTAGCTTCTAGTGCTTCTATTATTATAAATGTTGAAATTAGCACGATTATTAATTACGGAAACCTATCCTCAACATATTGCTAAGTATTAATTTATATTCTAAAAAGCGACATGAGTTACTAAACGAGTGTGTACCAAAAATTTCTTCACCAAATTTAAATTCCTCCTGGAGGACCTAAAAGAAAGACAAACTCGGGAACCGAGTGAAACCAAAACAAATACCTTTGCGCGACCCTCCAAGACGATAATTGGGGATAATAAGTTTTCGTATTTACCTCGTTAAGATATGGTAATGAGGTACGTGATTTCGGAATGCATACAAGCTTTTCGTCCGCTTTGAGCTTGTACGATAATGTAATCCTGCCCTAAGTTTCTCCAGAAAATATTTTTGGAAGTTGTAGATCAATCCACGAAGAACGTAAAGGAACGGCTCTAACGATTTCGATGAAACTTGCCTAAAATATTCGTCAAAAAGCCCTTTAACTTTTCATATGTGAAGTACAACACCGAGGAAATGCAAGGAAAAAAGTTATGATGAAAAGAATATTTTATTTGCGTATAACTCCAAAAGTATGGAAGGTAATTAATTATATTATCTAAACAATAAAAGAGGAATAATCGAAATAGGACTAGTATTAGCAAAGAGCGTGTCAGTCTAACCAGAAGTGTCAATTATATCATCTATTTTACACTTTTTTACGATTTCTCGTAAACAGCTCCAACAATTTTGATGAAACTTCTCTAATGTCTTCTCCTCAAAATTCTTCAACTTTTCATGTATTTAGTACTTCACCGAGAAAATGCAGCGAAAAAAGTTATAGCTGAATGAAAATTTAATTTTTGCATAATCCAAAAAGTATGCATTGTATGGTAAATTATGTATACGATCATATACTAGGTAGTTAAATTCTCTAAAAAAGAAACAAAGAATTATCGAATTCGGACCTTTATTAGCAAAGATACAGCGTATCTTATAAGGACTACAAAACCCTAGATGGAAAGCCAAACGCGCCCGTAAGGAGACGGATACGACCGAATCTTCTCCCACTAAGCCTCCAATCTGTTGCCAGCAATACGCTCTGTATTAATGTAATGTACGATTACAAATTATAAAGTAGAAATTAACTTAATAATTTCCAATTTTGTAGAAATGTATGAAACAAAATGTTTCCATGGAAACTAAACCTAAACTTTGTTAAGAAATGAATGCTACTGAGTTTATTTCAAGTAGTGTTTATGTGAACTATTTAAAATTATGTTGAAATTATTATTATTATAGGGCAGTAAGGGAAATTTGTGTGATGCGCGCACCGCACCAGATTTTCTTTAATGCTAAACTAACAAAAATTAATCAGAGCTACCAACCTTAATATTGTAAATACGTGAAGATGATTTGGAGTTTGTTCTGAAATTACGATTATTTAAAAATTTCAAATTAAAAAACAAGCCTTTTAAGTAATTCTACGCCTTTAAAATCTCGTGGGTGTATGATAGGCAAAGCCTCTCCGATTTTGTGTTAGCAATTTTCCAAAAATTAAATGATTTATTGGGAAAACTGCGTATAAGGATGGTCATTTCAGTAATTAAGTAAAAGAATCTCGACATATCTTAAGTTTCGTAGGATTTATTGTATAAAAACAAAGAAAACATTTCTTAAAAAAAAATCAATTAAAAAAATATATGCCTTACTTCTAACAGAAATCACTCAACCACTTCAGTTTTTCTGATGCGTAAAAAACCGAAAGGATCCCGATTGTAAATAATAATTGATGGATTCGGACATTAGTATCCTGAGAAGGAAGGGCCCGGCGAGGTTATCTCTACTAGATAGCCCTAGCCTATAGTTGTGATAGCAGATAGCATTAGCTACACGTATGCTCATCAATTTGTCAACCCGTATCGCAACTGAGCCAAATTTCGGCCAAACGATACCAATTTGACGTATTCGGTTGGTATAACTTATGCAAATTACAATATAATGAAAAAATATTTATATAAATTTTTACGCGAAGTATTGTTGTGAAATCATGTCCACTTTAGAGATATAAATTTTAAAATCGACGCATTTTTCTGAAAGTGTCGCATTTCACATTCGTCTTTTTGAGATATCGTCTCGATTATATTATAGTGATGGGCTAAAAAGTTCTTTCTAGAGGTTGGCTTAATCAGGTTGGTTCACGCTACGCAAACAACTAGGCTCTTCTTCATAATTCGCTGATTAAGTAAAAGGAGCACTCAGAGGGCAGGTCTGTATAAG
Source organism: Rhaphigaster nebulosa (assembly GCA_948150685.1). NCBI lineage: Eukaryota > Metazoa > Arthropoda > Insecta > Hemiptera > Pentatomidae > Rhaphigaster > Rhaphigaster nebulosa. The sequence continues at coordinate 40,382,580 of OX411309.1, forward strand.
GGTAACTTTCTTAAATGAAGAGAGTTACCTAGATCGTCATAAAACATGATGATGGGATGAAGAAGAGGTGGAGAATGGATCATTGATTTCAAGCTCGTAAGGTATGAACCATGCATGAAAAAAATTATATAAAGATTTTTATTGGCAACATATGCATGTCCTGCACCCGTGTTTCCGGATGGCAAGGAAGGGTGAAATAAATAAAATAATCTCTAGTTGTTCAGAAAGGAAGTCGGTAAAGAAGAAAAATAATATAAGTAACATACAAATGTATTTCTGTTTCTATATTTTTGTATCTATAGTAGGATGTATGGATTGTTAGATACAGTAAATAAGGTTGTGATCTATGGATTGTCTGATATTCTTGAGAAGGAGTTATGAATATATATTGGTTTAGTCCTTTTATAATTTACTCGAATACACTCCAAAAATATAAATTTTTCAATTATGTCTTCAGAAAATACATAGTTTTATAATAAGTATACTGCATTAGAGAAAGGTAAATTATCTTTTGCCAAGGATAATCCAATAAAAAGCTCTCGAACTATGATTCAATAACAAAGTGAGGACCGAGTGAGGAAAGGAGAGAGGGAAAGGAGAGGAATGAGGGTTGGGAATATAAAATATTTGTGTGAGTCACTAAAATTATTTACTCTTTAGCTTATTAGGTGTGAGTGATAAGTAGAGATCACTCAGTCTCCAAGTGATTCACTTTACTAAGCTACCACAATTTTTTCCCGAATTACTGATCATTAACTCACTGAAAAGAGCTAGTAACTTTAGATCAGTTCATAAGAAAATCGGCCTTACCAACTTGGCGACCATGTCCAAACTTCGACATACCTTAGCTACTGCTTTTATCTCTTGCGTTTGATGTTTTTACAACTTCTTGCGCGAACTTTATAGTTGTGCTATCCTCAATCTATAAGCTTCGAAAAATCATCCATTACCAGGATGAGCCTCAGTTTTGCTGAATTTACAATGGCCTGTCGATACAAAATAATTTCAATTGATGATTTGTGAAATTAAATTTTGCATTGTTTCTACAGAATGTTTTTACATTTCCTTACTTCGAGACTGTAGATCTACTAAAGTTCTTTTTTATATCACTAACTTAATCTTGAACTGGAAAATAATAACATACAACTTCTGAGCGGAGCCTACGAAAAAATTGGATGTAATGAGTTTTAACATGGAAGACAACAATGAAGTGATTTTAGGGTGAATTTAAATATCCAACAAGTGAAAACGAACGCTTAGGAGAAAACCGAGAGCAGGCCTTTAATGATGAGAGGCAGTGGTTCTCAAACTTTTTTGTCTGGCGGCAAATTGAAATTATTTAACAAGTTGAAATTATTATTATACCTTTGGTAAAAGAAATAATATACCATACAAGTAAATAAAATAGAAAGAATTGTAATAAAAAAAAATCATTATTTTTTTTAATTATTTATTTAATTGAATTTAATACTTTAATTTTAAATTTATTTAACTATTTAAAAAAAAATCGCGGTGCCGTTGTTTAATACTTCCGAAGAACAACTAAACTAAGGATTACCTGCCCATGGAAGGCTGAATTCATTAGCCAATAATTAAGCTTCAGCATCTGGGAATCAGAGTAAATGAAACAGCAACAACTGATTTGCACATTAAAAAATAAAAAAATGGTACTGTAGTGTAAAGATAGTAGTGTCCTTATAGTATAGGTATGATAGTATTAAAAAAAAAAGTTTTCCAAAAGTCCACCTTCTTTCAGCTGAATCATGGACTATCAAACAGAGTCAAGCCAAAAGACTTCGAGACGCAGAAATTGAATATTGGAGGCGAATATGTGACTTTTCCTGGCTCCAGAAAATCCCTAAAATCAACTAGTGGTTGGCATAATTAGGATGGATATGGGATATTGGCCAAAAGAGGTAAAGCCAAGAAACATTGATTGAAAGAAGGAAGCGGAAGAAAGAATGATAAATAGAAATTGGTTTCAAAACAGTTTACACACTATTCAGATTAATTAATGCTCCGTAATTTTTACCATCTCATCTGGCACAATCGTAAGATCATTGGACATCTGAGGTTGCTAGAATGGATCAAGAAAATACAACTAGTGGTTTTACGCCTTAAAACCCAAACAAACAAGAAAATACATAAAAAGAAAATCTAATGTCCCGGAGACGAGCGGAATCCATGACGCAGCATTCGAAACGCATTATCAAGTGCAACTTGATGCAAAATAAATAAAATAAATAATTTGCTTATTTGTGAAATGATCTGAAAGGTGCCTGATAAAGGTTAAAACCGCTTACTAAACCCCGGCCTCAGTATCGGTGAAAACTGCACTTCCCAATATATCGTTATCCACGCCCGATGGAACGGCATCTTATCCTCGCTATCTTAAATTGTTATCTTTTTAACAAAATATATATATATATATATATATATATATATATATATATATATATATTTGTGTGTTTGTTTACTTCAACGATACACTGACAACCAGAGAATGTCGTAGATCGAAAAAGAATTATGAAGGAAGAGAATTAATTACTCTGTGATTCCATCTTCAGTTTAAAAGTTAAAATTTGTCTTTAACCTATTCACTCGTATGATGGATATGGCGAATCCAAATGCACACACACAGTATAATCAGTGAGAAAAAAGATTTGCTTGCTTTCATGAGTGAAGTGGCTATGATTTGTCTGAAAAGTTCTGGTGTTCGGGATTTATTTAGACGATCTTTTGTAAAACCTGAGGCATCAAGACTTTCTATTCCAACGCCATTGGATGGTATTGGCCATTTATTGAGGAAAACAGAGAAGCGTCTTCTCCGTTGCCAGCGAGAGAGATGTATGTATTTACAAACTTAGTGCGTTTTGTACAAAGTATCCTCTCCACATAATGTTTCTTTGATTACCGATTTAAAAAACAAAACAAAAAAAAAACCGTCATTTATTAAAGTTTATAAGTTGTACTTGAATATTTGTTTGTTTTGAATATCAGTGTAAATATTTTCATAGTAAATTTCAAATAAATCACTTTAAAAAAAAAAAATAAGTTTCATTCAGAGCCTATAGAACACAAAACTAATGGAAAATTAAATTTTACAATGAAAAAATATAATTAGGTCAAAAACTGGTTAATAAAATAGAAAACTTAGCCATGCTCCTTTTCAGCCTTCTGCGTGTGTAATCGAATAATTTGTTGCGAAACCTTCAATATTGAGTCGGTTTGTGTTCAGTTACAGATGTAATGAGCAGTCTGAGGAACTTAGTAAATATCTGATATCTAAGTCCAAATTATTTCAATAAAATATTATTATTTTTTTAGTTTTACTGTAGAACATCGTCCATAGAGGAAATATATATATATAAATATATATAGGAAATATATAGTCGCTGGTTTATTGTCTCACGTTCCGTTTTTTGTGTGTGTCCAAATGACCCTTCGATGAAACGTTAGTGATTCAGCATGATCTCCTATAATCTGTAACAGTCATGCAGCGTTTGTGGAAATTCGGTTTCTCGTATTAATCGTGAAGTAGAGGTGAAAAATCCTACTAATATCCAGGAGCACTCCGCCTAAGATTGTTCTAACAGACAACCTTTCTAAACTCCGTCGGACGAAGAAATATATTTCAGAGATTAATGATTAAAGAATAAAATGTGTATGATTAATTTATTATATATATGTATATATATATATATATATATATATATATATATATATATATATGTATATATATATATATATATATATATAATTATTAATATGAAGTAGATGGAGGAAGGAGGGAATATTTATTGTCTTGAGGTTTATATAAAAACAACTAATGAAGAACTTTGTGGGCTGAGGTTAGGTCGGGAGGTTACACTAGAGCAACATCTAGAAATAAATCTGCTCAGGTACCTACTATGCTTTTTAATCCATCTGTGTAACTGTTGCAAAAATTAATTAACCTTACAGCTTGGTATAAAGGAGTATTTATTTGACTAGTGAATTAAAGTTATGTTATATGCGATGTATGATTACGGGGAATTTAGAATTCCTTAGCGTGGATTTATTGATAGTAGTCAATGTTTGTTTTTATAACTGGAAAGTTTTTATTAATAACAGATAAAAAAATAAATTAAAATGATTATATAGACACTATTTTGACTAACGTAGGACATCCATTCATACAGTTCTCCTCCGGAACAATCGGCCATTCATACAACAGTTAACTAGTACGATAAGGCATCTAATGAATGTACAATTCATGAATGGGAGCATACAACCGATTAAATTTGAAAGGTCCTTCATTGAGTCTCTTATACCTTCCTAACAACTTAATTAATTTAATGTTATCTGCGAATATCGCCTGGAAGATGGGTGAGTCATACTTGTCCAATGATGTTGCCAATAGTTTTTAGAATACATTTTTGGAATTCACTGATATTAATCTAAGGACGACATAGCCCAATGTCATAAAAATGCAAAATTATAAAGTAAATTAGCAGATGAATAGTCAACTTTTAGTTTAGTTAACATTAATACATAATAAAGAACTCATTGTCAGTTAGAATTAACATACACTTTTCCTGAAAAGATTTTTTATTTTATTTCCTAAAATCGAAGAGAAAGTTCGGAGTTACTTACTAAATAAATTCTTGGAAATAAGTTTTGGTAGCTTCCCCTTTATGAAATTTATAATTTATTTTTATCCTTTGTAGCAACCCAGAAGGATTTGCTTAAATTAATATTATAATTTCAATTAATATTAATGATTTGCTGTTTCTATTAATATGGTGACATTAAACGTATGTAAAAATTTGGTATCGTTCACAGTGATGGATATTTATACAAATTACAGAAAATAATTTTTTCCACAATTTTTATATTTGATCAAAAATTTTTGAAAACGTTTTTCTATAGGAATTTCATATCAATTAGTTTTTCATATTATTTTCTGACATAGACTAAAAAGACGATAAAAACAGATCTATCACTAAAAACCAGACAATATAAAAATGAAAAAAGACCATAAAAATCAGTACTCATTCAACCTCATCAGCAACCTAATGCAATTCGTCAGGCATGGCCAATATTTATTTTATAAAATATTTTTTATTAAAAAAAAAAACGTTTTTCTCAAAAGCTTTTGATGATTTACTTAGCGATCAACCTCAGCACTGTTTTCCGCCATAACCTGACACCGATCTTCTTGTTCGTGTTAATGAGAATTCAAGTTACGAACGTTACAAATTAAATTTTAGTAGAATTTCATTTTATGTGCTAAAATTCCTTTAAAAAGAAAATATTAAAAACAAATGGAATAGTCTCAAAACTTTGAATTTATGTGACGGCGTTAAAAATTCGTTTTCATTTGAATTATTAAAATAATTGCTGCTTTAATCGCATCACAGCTGTCGACTTCCACTCGCTCCGCTAGCTCAAGAGATATACAAATTCCCAACGGACCCTTTTCAATTCAGATAGGGGCCACACCATAATTTAAATTTAGTTATTTATGTAATGGGAATGGGCATGACATTCTCACTGACTTTCTTCAAGGGAATAAACCCAAAATTTTGGAAATATTCCTCTGCATCTTCTCTCAAAGAAGACAATTCCCAAATTTTTACCTTTTTAAAAATGATAGAAATTTAGAAAAAAAATCACAAATAAAAACAAATATCACAAAACAAACTACTTATTAATTAAAACAACGTATTAAAACACAAATTACAATAATAGACAAAATTGAGAACTGATAAGAAATGATGGTTATAGTGCATATTATAAGCAAGAACAGTTTGTCGACCTTTTAGTACGTGAATACCAAGAAAGCTACATGAGGAATGAATTACTATAAACTAGGCGGGATCTTCAAATATAGGTTTGAGTCAATATTTGTTTTAACCTTTATAAAGGAATTATTCAATCTCCTCTAATATTGTTCTCCTCATTGCCAGCGTTTTATTTTCCGTAGGGGAAGTACAGCTACCTGAGGCCGGAAGAGGACTATCCCTTAAACAGTGCTGACAACCGCTACACAGCCCTAAGGCTATAAATAAGTAGAGCACTTTAATAATAAGATTATTCGTCAGATTTGGCTCAGTTCCTGAGTAGGAATGCCGTGACCAGCGGCGGCCTTCTAAATATTCTCGCCGGTGCGGGCCGCTTTGATGATAAGCTAAACATTCGCTTCATCAGCTCTCCCGCGCCCATTGACGCTAAGGCAAACATATCGGCCCGTCTTGGGTATCGATTGTTATCACAATTATTATTCTGAAATCGATTTAATATCAAGTACAGTTGAGGCTACCTAAATCGAGTAGGAGTCGCTAAAGATTATATATCGTCGACGTACTATAAATAAGGTCTTAAGATATAATTGTATAGTTATATAAAGGTTATTTTTGAAAGACGCATAGGTAAAATATAAAAAAGCGTGAGCAGCAGAGCTCCGTTACTAAGAATTTATTTTAAATTATGTTTAATAGTAACTAAAATACAAAATTGGATATATCCGAATGGCGGGAGTGGGTGAAAAAAGCTGAGATCCCCAAAAGGTACTTCTCTAACACCAACTCAATTCACATACAAATTTTCAACTTCCTCGCTCAATTTGGAGGGGCTCTAGAGATATGCAAAACCTCAAAAATCGCGAAAAATATTAAAACATGCCTAAATTTTGACTGAAATTTACCGTCACTTCTATGATATTGTTCTGCCTATAAAATAACCATGAATACCGAATAGAATTTCATCTCATTTGATCCGAAGGTGGCCGCTGAAAATTACCAAAAGTAGCAGGAAAAAAAATTTATATTATGTATACATCTATTATTTCCATGGGAAATGCGACTAAAAATATATTTTATTAAATCAGCTCTCGCATGCGACTTTTAGCTAGAAAGCAAAAATTTGTAGAAACGTTACCACTGCATTGTTTGCAGTAGGAGCTCTGTTGAATTAAATACAAAACTAGAAAGATTATTAAATTGCTTTATACAATTTATTTTCGGGATTTCTAGGACATTACTATGCTAAATTGCTTCCTTCCTATACTTTTTAATCCACACCCGTTGTTGCCCTCGTTGATAATTTCCAACTCCAGTTCAAATTCGAAAACTACCCTCACCCTTCCCATATGTATATTCTTTCCCATAAAACTGCTGCATTCAACAAATCATTCGTTAACTGTGTCACCTTCTTATGGTATTCCATTCCATTCTTCATCTGCAATGGAATATATGATAAGAACCCTCATCAAGGAACGACTAAATTTTTAAAGCATGTAAGTTTTCATGAAAAATCGTTTAAAAGCTGCCAGTACGTCATAGATAAAGTTAATTTCATATCAAAATAAAAATTATTTTGATTAAAAATATCTTTGAAAATAAGGCAATATAGAAATTAGTTCTTATCTTTCTCTTAATTAATGAAATAGTGGCTTTATTTTAAATAGGTATTTTTAATTTTTTAAATCAATTCATATGTACGTCAAAATTGAAATCCACACGAAAATATAAAATAGATTCCAGGTTTTGATAAAAAAAAAAAAAAAAAGACTAATAGATGTTGCCCAATATAGATATTGGCCGATAGTAAATAAAAAAAAATCTATAATGCAAATATACTTTGGAAGCGGGAATCTCTTAATGATAAGAAGCTGAACACGTGGGCTAAGGGCGCAGATGCCACGGGACACCTAACCAAACACCTCTTATCTAATAGTCCTTCAACGCTCTTTTTGCCTTCCTAGCATCTATCAGCTACAACCTGCTTTTCTTCTAAAGCCATCTTGTGTCTCGTTCTTTATGTGGTCCGAAGGATACGTTCTGCAAGAGTATCAGGAAGTAATTGGATAGTAGGCAGGTCCAAATGTCTTGGTATCCTTTTGGGGTAGTGAGTGCATGAGTTACATAAGATGGAAGCAAAGTTACAAGTACAACTTTTAGTGGTGTTTGGTTGACTCCTCGCACACTTAAATACACGTTTTAAGGCCCTATGTGTCTAAATAACCGTTTCACAAAATTACGTATTTATGTTAGGTATATGCTTGGGATGTTAATTTTTAAAAAAAATAAAATCGACTTACAGGAAGTGCCACTTTATGTCATTGATTTTACACTTTTTCAAAAACGACTTTAACACGATTTTGATTAAACTCTGTATATCAATCCACAATTAAACGGTCATTAATGTCAGCTAGGTATTATTATGCTCGTTGAAATAGTCTGACAGGGCTTTAATGCCGAATTTTCAAAATGACTTCCTCTTTCGCTATGAAAGAATTTGCCAATTAACTAATAGAGAAATAGTTTCTTATGTTGAAAGGAAATTTCCGGATATAATAATAGAAATAAAGATGTATTATATACCGTTGGAAAGCTAAAGATTTCAGAAAAATTAATATTCAGCATATAAAGTAGTAGAAGGTAAATGGAGTGTGACGAAAAACGCATAAACCTAAGCGAGTGTTGCAGTTAATAATTTTTACTTTTATATTATTTAATAAAAAACTAAATGAAAACTTTTAAAATTTATTTCAAGTTTGATTGTAAAAATTGAGTGAGGCGCGCATCGCACCAGATTTAAAAAAAAAAAAGTTCGGCATAAAATATTAAAGTTTAAAAAAAATGTCTAGAGACTTTGAAAGATAGGTACTTATTAGAAGATCTCTAGCAAAATTGATTGGTGTTATAGAAAATTCTAATGCATTTATGTTAATAGAGTATAAATTGAATAAAAATAAATAAATTTATATGAGTCCACTGGAGTTTTGGAACTAAATATTTAATTTAAAAAGTACCAACATTTTTTATTGTGTAAAAATTTTATACTTTATGCTTTGAGTGCAATGCAAATTTCAAAATACCAATCCAACATTTAATTACAAATATCAGTCTTCTTTTTTTAATATATATATATATATATATATATATATATATATATATATATATATATATATATATCGCACATATTTAAAAACTTCAAAGGAACTATTTATTAAAATGTTTTTACCAAATCGCTATCAAGCAAATGAAATGGAAATGATAATATATTGAGCAATATGTTTGTTATCAAAAGATACATGCGAAATTTCTCATCTTTCTTGGAATTCTGCAAATATGCCTCATTAGATTCAATCCCTGAAGATGTTACCAACATTGCCGCGTGATGATAGTTTTTTGTGAAATGTTAAGAGCTTCTCTCAAGCGACTTGGTTTCGCAAGAGTTCATTTGCATGATAAAACATTTTGAAATCAACAAACCTACTTCATTAAAGCTGCTGAGAACCTTCGATTTCAGTAATATTCATTAATAATATTTAATAAGAAATTCTAAGTTTTATACATGATAAATTTATTTTATTACAGTATTCAAGTGATCTAAAATGATATATGCAACTTGTATTGCAAATCAAAGGAATGTTTATGTGCGGTTAAAAACGATAATTAAACAAAAAGTGAAAAGATAACTGTTGGATTTCTCACTTTCAGATTGTAGACTGTTTGAAAAAGCTTTGGTGGTTGAACTGACCAACTAATGCTCCTCAGATTAAATAGGTGCAGTTTTATATTGATTTCGAAAGGGAACTGGATTATATTAATCACAAGGAATTGCACATTATCATGATAGAAATTAGTTTATTCAATGAGGCGAATTTGAAACTATTTTATATAAAAATACAACGGTTTAAATAAAATTCGAGCCTTTTCTCTTTTACTCTCTAAAAGTACTTTGTTAACAAAAACAACTCTGCTTATTAAATATTTCCTATTCCTAAATGCTCCAACCTCTACCTTGGAAGAAAAGACGGCTCCAATAGTTCCCAGCGCACTTACATGACTAGAATTTTCGAGTATGGAAAAATCCGAATATAGTTCGATAAATGGACATTTTCATTTTTGGACATTTTTTTGGCCTTGAACAATAAATTGTGGCTGAACAGACAGAAAACTAAGGCCATTATCGTCAGTTCCTGAAACTTCCTTATTATCTCTTTAGTTCACTTAAGGTAAGGGAATGGGGCAGCTAAGTGAGTAAGACATTGTGCTCCTATCTCCTGGGGCCGGGTTCAAGTCCGGCTGTGGCAGAAAATTATTTATTCTGTGACATCAGCCGTGGATCGAACCTGGGGTCGAGAGCCCTCCTGGGGCTCACTCACTCTCTATAAAATGGTTACTCTGAATTGGAGGAAAAACCTAGCGGTTAAGCGAAATCCTGACCAAATCACCTCCTTGCACAACCATTGGCCAGAAAACATTACATCCTTACCAACTACTGAACCCAAGGCACTTCATGGGTAATATTGGTATAGTTTTTCTTTTCTTTTTTTATTAATTCACTCAGTGATATTCAAGAATAAATATTATTTTTCATTCACGTGCTAGGTCGAGTGTTAATTTTTATATTGAAAAGTTTGCATTATTAGGTTATGTTACATATACCTCCAAAGTAATGTACTGAAGGTATGGGAAAGGCCAATGGGGAGACACTGGAATCCCGAAATGGAGACCCGGGTTCCAATCTTGCAACACTGGAAAATTTAATTTCTGTTCTATAGGAAATTAGAGAGAGTCAGACCTGGGGGCACACTCAGTTTGTATAAAGGAGATACATGGTTTGGAAGGGAGGCAATTTAGCTGTTATGAATTCTAATCATAACCTATACAACTATTGAGTATTACTTATTACGTTGGGTATTATTAAGTTACTTAGTGCTTTATGGGTTTTAATGCTGAGACCCTAAGCACCAACAAAATTTGGAGCTTCCCATACAATTTAAATGGAAAATAAAATGTAGTAAATAGAAACGTATTAGTTATTCATAGTGATGTTAAGTAATTTCTCCCGAATTTCTTGCTAAATTTCTGTCTTTGATCAGATCTTGCTTTGTTGTTCTCAGTAGTTTTTTTTATACATTTAAGTCGTGAAACTGATCTATCAGCCGAATAATTTGTGGTCATTAACATAATATCTGGAAATGCGTGTGCAATATTGTCTTCTATTATAATTTGATACAGTTCAGCATGGCTAAATATACTTTATGCTATACTGAACTTTTGTGGCAAATATAAATGAAAATCGATCAGGGATTGAATAGAAGTGATGAACTCATGTTTTATGTTATATTTTATTATATAAATTAAATGCCCTCACATAATAGCATAATAATAATAATAGCATCCAGTCGTGTAGAACAGCCAATGATCAGCCATTATTATTATTGTTGTTGATGTTGACCCAGCCGCCGGTACATCGAGCCTTTGAACCCGACGGGGCGCCTCCTTGCTTAATTGAAGCTGCAGCCGTCATAGTGACGAAGTGCTTTAGTGATCTATAGTTCGAGTGCAGGCGTCTCACAAGGACTATCCCAATCACTATTTAGTCCTCTAATATTTCACTTCGCCGGTGGTTAACCTCGCACCGGCATCCAAGTGTAAACATTACGTTTTGTTTATTTACTGTCGAGTGCATAAGGGAATAGTAAAAATAAAAGGGTTCTCCGTTTAACTTTCTTTTTAGTCACAGTTAATAAATAAGGATGAGGGATGATAATGATGTGAAGTATCCGTCCTGTTGACAAAACGGCTGAAATTTCTTGTTTATTTTTATTACAGTTACCTTCAGAGCCGTGCAAAAATTAATTCATTTATATACAATAAAAACGAATAAATTTTTAAATGGTCGGTTGCAACAACCATTCTATTTTTTTTTTTTCAATTCCAAATTACTTTTCTTCATGTATAAATAATGTATATATACAGAGTGGGGCAGAAATGCCTGACACATTTTTAAGGGCTGTAATAAACAAACTAATGTATCTAGAAAAAAATTCTTTTTTAAAAACTCTAAAAACAGTTTTATTTCAGTATATTTTATAAATTACATCTTCCAAATGTCGACCGTTATTGACTACGCATATATTTTTCGATCGTCCTTCGATATACCCGTATTTCTGGTGGAATAAGGGTCCATACATCCCGACATTCCCTTGAAATTTTGAGAAAAATATTCTCAGACAGATTGATCTCTTTGAAGGGTGACAAGTACGGCCACCAGATTTTTACCCATGCGATTTTATTATCTGGAGATATCTCGGGAACAAGGTGATTAAACACCGACTTCGTTTTTTGGATGATATAAAAGGAGAAGCTCAGGCAAAAAGAAATAATACCATTGCACCAAAAATGATGGATAATCCGAGAACATCTAGGGCAATGCGTGATCAGGCCAACATTTGGAACATGTAATTTTTAAAACTTATGAAATAAAACTATTTTCAATGTACTTTTTGAAAATAAAACCAGTTTTTTTCTAGAGACTTTGGTTTATTTTTTACATTTTTCAAAATATATCAATTTCTTCCCTCCCCTCCGCGTATATATAAATATTCGTTGTTAGTATTATAGTAATATAAATACTGATTATTAGGTGTACATTGATATTTAAAAAAGATTAAGGAATAAAAGGTGTTTAAAGCAAGCTGTATATTTAGCAATCATTATCATCATAATCCTTCCCTATTCTACCGATGTGCGGTGTGAGGCTGTTGTTTATAAAGTCTGGACCAAGTATCTCCTTGGTCCAATCCATTCCTCTCTTCCTGAAAGCTTCCTTTACGCTGTTCTCCCAGGATATGCGAGGCCTTCCTCTGCGCCTTTTTCCTTCCGCACTGGTCTCGTAACTCTTCCTGGCGCTCCTCTCTAGGTTCATCCTAAGGAGATGTCCGAACCATCTTAGTTTTGTTCCTCTAGAATGGTCGCAGCCGGTTTAACGTCGAGATTAGTCCGTATGGTGGCGTTCCGTATCCTATCTCTCCGTGTCTTCCTTTCTACTTTCCCCAGGTACCTCATTTCTATGACTTGTTTGGGGAGATGAGGGTCCACGATCCAGAGGAGTAAGATAGGATAGGAAGGAAGATTGATTTATAGACGGTCAGTTTGTTCTCCTTGTCAACTCTCTTCTTCCCATCAAACCCCGTCTGACCATATTGAACATTTTCCCTGCCGTTCCAATTCTTTGGAACACTTCCTCGTCAATGTAGTCGCTTTCATTGAGATGGGCACCTAAGTATTTAAAGCTTTCGACCTGCTCTAATCTCTGTCCTCGAGCTCTCAGTACTCTCATTATTCTTTCGGGTTTCTTTCCTACTCTCATGCATTTAGTCTTCTCCGTATTAATTTTCATATTTATTGACGATAATCTCAGTAATCCCAAGTAGATCTACTTTGGCCTTCTTGGTTTCCTCTACAAGCTCGTTCTCTTTTCCGGTCAGACCTCGAATGTTCCAGGCTGCAAAACGAAAAAACCGTTTTCCACGCCGTCATATTTCGCAAAACCAATGTAGGTCTATTCGTTCTATTTTCTGCAATGCTTAAGGTTTTCCGGAATCAGGTGAAGGGGCTGCCTCCTCAGAGCACCCCGACTCCTCCATTCGGGACGGCTATCTAGGGAAGGTAAGTACCTAGGGGGTATACTGACTGTGAACTTATGTTAATATAAGTGAATTGTGTACTGTTCTGAGTGCCTTAGTGCTGTGTACTGAACTCGGGAACCGAAGGAACGTTAATCCCCACTAGCCTTGCACTAAGCTAGCCCCTGCGGGATTTAGCAATCATGCAAAAAAAAAAAATGATTGATAAGAATAATACAATTCCGAAAGAAAACATGGTAATTTTTATAATATGAATCTGGGTAAGCCCTCATTTAATAATTAGAAATAAAACATCCATGAAACTCGTACTTTCAACTACAGGCTGTAGTAAGTTTATACGATAAAGTATAAGGGAACGTAATCGATTTAAGTTTATAATCTACAACAACAGTAATTTAGTTTAGTTTAGATGATATATGATATTTAGTTTATATGATATATGATGTAACTGTATATGATAAAGTATAAGGAGAAGTTATCTATTTAAGTGTATAATGTACAACAGTAATTTAGTTTAGTTTATATGACTTTTCTTCTAATATTAGTATTGTGCTCATGTAGAACGGACTAAGTAACTAAAAATAAGGGCATTATTGTAATTCTTTCTTTAATCTTTGATAAGAAATTTTAATATTAAAGATAAATTGAAAAGTATTTATATCATGACAGTACCATTCTCGTTTATCGAAAGCCTAAGGTGAATGAAATCTGCACCACGGATCTATTGTACAACACAAAGCCTGCATTCTACACTCCGCTTCTTTAATGAAATTCGGAGATGTAAAACTAGAGCACTATTTGTGAGCAGATGTTATTGCATCACATTTCTAATGATATTACGATGAGTGGAAGGAAGCCGATCATTCTCGGATCTAGGCAAGCTTTTTTTTTATTTTTTTTTTCTAATCAATCAAAACGTATAGGATTGAGATACGGACTAACACCTGCAGTTCTAGCAGCCCCCTATTGATAAACAAGTTCCCACGACTTTATCTGCAATTGTTTAATTTAACGTAGTCAAAGGGAGGCCAGGAGGCGGAGGATTCCCACCAAATAAATTTCATTCTATGGTAAACATTCATTACATTAAAAAAAAAAAAAGAGTGTGAGATAAATTCGCTAATTAGGAACGCATGTCTAAAATACTACAGAATTTAACAAAACATTTTCGGACAAAACAAAATAGAGGGTCAAATAAATCAATAAAAATCAGAAAGTTAAATTTTAGCATTTTAAGTCGTTATTAGTTTAAATGTTAATATTAAAACTATCAAGCATTATATATATTTTTTCTTTTTATAAAACTTAGTTTTATGCTTCTTCGAATTTTCACCCTATCTAATAAATTTTCTTTTGAACTACAAAACCGAACAAAGAAAACCTAAAACAACGTTTCGGAATATGGCCAGCTCGTCAATCAGACAATAACAACCAATTAATCAAAAACTGTCACAATCGATCAAATCGAAAATATAAATTAAAAGGAATAACTTTAGACTGAACTGACTTAAAGAAAAAAAAATCTTCAAAATTGGTTTCGTTTTATTAATAAAACAGACCTACAGAAAATTGTTTTTTTTTTTTAAGTACTAAGAATTTTAGAACTGATTTTAGCCTATATCATTAAATATAACATGGATTAAGGTTTTTTAATATTCAGAATGAGAATTACAAAATAACTTTATTCTGGGGTTGTTCCCTAAGAATACAATAGGCGAAAATAAACACAAAAAAAAAACTGTTCCTTAAGAATAAAATTAAAGTACCAAAAATATTAATGTGTACCTATATATAAATCACTAAGGAAGGTAGGATCCATAGTAACAATGAGAAAGGCCACGTGTGAATTAAAATATGATATATATTAGAGAAATACAAGCTGATGTAATTTATAAAAATATAAACACAATAAAAAAGGAGTTATTATAATAAAAAGTCGATGTCCGTTGAGGATTTTATGAATGGGAGCCAGCTCAATTCAGAAATTAAAATTAAAAAAATCAATGTTTTATTGTTTTAATTTCTGAATTCAAAGAATTATTATAATAAAATAGAAAAAGGATGAAAAAAAAAAAGAGTTATTATAATAAAAAGTCGATGTCCCTTGAGGATTTTATGAATGGGAGCCAGCTCAATTCAGAAATTAAAATAACAAAACATCAATAAAGCTTTTCTTATCAGCGTCATTGATAACTGTTATGAATGAGTGATTCAACGGTAAAAATTCTGGTTAGGCTCATCATCAACGTCAACGTCAATATTTTCATAATTAATTAATGATTTCAGTAATGTTATTGATAATACTTAACTATAAATTTCTAAAATACTAAATTAATCTAAAGATGGATTTTTAAAAAATAGAACGTTGAATTAAAACACAGTTTTTGTCACTAATTGTAAGTCCATACAAAATTATATTTATTTATAATCTTTATACACTTTTTCGCATACTTGAAAAGTCTTTGTTTATCTAGATTTCGCGATACAGTGGTGTAATATTCACCATGATTTATTTTATGAAAGTCAATATGTTCTTTTTATAAATACATACTATGTTTCTACTTTTCTTAGCAATGGCTTTTTACCTATGAAATCCTAAAAATTCGAACTTATTTCTTTAAATTAAGAAACTGTTTGAAAAAAATTAACAAATTATTAATAATACACAGGTATATGTTGCTATCATATATTTTTGCTTGTAAATTTTTTTTTAAACTGTGCTGTAACGTTCCGCAGGGAAATAACCTGAATCCTCGTTTGTTTTCTATTTTTTTAATACCTAGAAAATTCTTAATGAAGTCAAACACTTTCAGAAGGACAAAGACGTATTGCAATCAAATAGACATGGTCGTTGTCAATGGTCTTTTAAAAATAGTTATTTGATTGTCTTATTCTTCTTTTCGGTAGTGATTTAATTTCTTTTAATGAGAAAAAAAATGGAAACAGAATTACATGACAAACTAATTTCTCCAATTTTATTTGTTAATTTTTTAAAGATTTTTCTTAAGCTAATTTTTTTGTAAAAGATTATCTATTTTATTAAATTGTTGATACAACAACCACCCCTCTTATTGCAAATAGAACAACGCTTTTTCCTCTATACATTTAATATGAAAATATATTGACTAGAATATACAGTGGGAGTCGATTGAAAGAAAGAAAATAGATCTTCTTACAAGAATACACTGGACTAGTAATGGCATATAACTGTGTCCTGTTTGACTATATCTCTGACCATGGGCGTACGCAGTGGAGGTAGAGGAGGGAGAGGGGGGTCGTGCCTCCCCTAAAAGTTATTGAAACAAATAAAAATAATTAAAATACAAGGGAAAAATATTATTAAGTTTTTTTGAAAAAATGTGAGATTTGAGACTATTTTTACTTCCATGCACGTACTTAATTTTCAAATTAATTTATCTATGTACTTTGTATTAGTTTTTAGTTGATCGACATTAATCTCCTCGTTATCTTTAATGGTTTAGGTTCCTGTACTATTAACATTCTCTGCTTCCAGAAGAGTAAAGAGGTGAAGCCTGCAATTTCCATTATTATAATTATAAGCTGGGCTGAAATGCTCAGTCTTCTGTCCATGGTAAATTATGTCAGAACATCCAATCTCTTCAATTAGAGGATTCTGGCGATGAGGAAGACATCTCAGCCCCTAGATTGAACGATCGGCCAGACGAGCTGCATGTACTGTTCGATTTTATAATTCCTTCGATGAATTTGTTCCATCTTCGAAAGATTAATTCTTGATGCCTGATCCGTTAAGATTTTTTCTTCTATACGTGTATATACTACTTCTATAAGTTCTATTTTCTGTTTTTAATAAACTAAAATTCTAGTTATTACAATAAATGTTCTCGTGAACTGCTTTCACTGATTAATCCCAAATACCATTTTTCAAGATTTTCGGTTATAGGCTAATTTTGAGGAAAGCGTTGAGCCTACAGGTAGCCGCTAAAACTCAAATTAAAGCCAAATTAATATTCTTCAAATTCATCCCGGATGACTTTTCTCATGAGATGAATGTTTTCGATGATATTTGACAAATTTAGAGACCAAAATTTGTCACTTTTTGGAAAAAATATTCAATCTTTGAGCCTATATCTCAGTAACTACTTAATCTACTGAGTTGATTATAGCGAAATTATAGCGAAATAGCTAAAATTATAGCGAATTTAATTTGGTTTAATAAAAGTAACCATAACGTTTTCCTTCTGGCGCATACTTTGGAAGGTATCGATCAGAAACGGAAAATAGTGCTAAACTGTAGGTGTTTCTTTGACCGCTAGGCAGCTCGCACAGGTCTTTCAAAATAGAAAATTCGTTTTTTTTAATACTGGCTTATTCAGGGTCGGATGTATAATTTGACTGGACTATTGACCGAAGTGTGGTACGTGTACGCCCAGGGATAGAGGAAGAGTTTGGTGAGGGCCTGCAATGTATTCGGCTTTGAACATAGAAAAATATTAAAATAACTTAGTTAGCTGTTAGTGTTGTGTGAGTTTGGTTTTCATATATTCATATATTCACTTCGTTAAGTTGCTGTTTTAGAATTTGTACGAGTAAAAATCAAATAGACAAAAAGGAACAGCCCTTTGGATACTGAATCGCATCTCAGCTTAAAATTAACAACCAGAGAACTAAACTATGATTTGCCATCCTAATATAAACAATTACATCCATTAAATCCAAATAAATCTTATTTATAACCCATGAGCGCACGCAGGAGAAGAGCCGGTGGGGACCTTGCCCTTCCCGCTAAAAATCAATAGAAAAATTATTAAATTTTGAGAGAGAGGAGAAAGAAAAAAAGGTGTGGTGAGACTATTTTAACCTGAAAACTCGAACTTAATTTTTAAAATTGATCAATCTAATGGTTTTCAGTTGATCGATATTAGTAGAGTTTTAGGATCTTGCGATGGCTTTTGAAAACTTCAAGTTATGATGGAAACCTTAGCTTCAAATAAAACAGACCAATTATTTACATCATTAAGAATCAATCATTATAACGAATAAGAATATAATGTGTTGACTGAAATTTAACCAGGAACCAAGCTGTCACAGGAACTTCTACATGTTTGGCGAACATGTGCTGAAGTCACGATAATGGAAAACGTAGCATGACATCGTGAAATTAAAACGAGCTGAATTCTGCTCCAGACAGCACCAAAACACTGGAATTTGCGTCATATTTTTAAAATATTTCTTGAAAAGGGATATATTAAAACGAGCTAAACTCTGCTCCTGAAAAGTTCAAAACCTTGACAATTCGTTTCCGATAATGAAAAATATAGCTAGCTGAATTCTGCACCAGAAATCCTCAATACACCCAAATGTTCATCCTTTTTTTTAAATATTCTTGAAACTGACGACATTAGAGCAAAATATTCTGCTCTAGAAATATTCAGTACTCGTCAATCTTCGTCCGTTTTTCATCATTTTTCTTGAAAAGATCGAAATTATAACCAGCCGAATTCTGCTCCTAAAAGCCAAAATTTTCGTCCGTTTTTAATTTTTTTTCTAGAAGCCGGTGAAATTATAATGAGTGGAATTCTGTTCTAAAAAGCTGCAACACCCCTCCCTCAAGAAATTACTGACTATACTTTTGTCTCCTGACCACCTCGGCGATTAAAGTAGCGCTTAAGGCATCGCCTGATCATTTAAGGTTCATCATGAATATAAATAAATTTTTAAATCATTATAATATTAGTAATATTTAATTATTTAGATTATAAATAAAATGTTTTTTCTCCTCTTGATCCCCAAAAATACATTTAAAAAAAAAATATGACCAGATGCTTGAATGCTTGAACCTTAACCTTTATAGGTGAGTAATTTATATATGCACCGAAAAGAAATAGGACGATCGCCCCACATGCTCTCCCTATGTCTACACCTATGAGTTTTTAATAAGGAAACTGTAGGAGTTGAAATTATATATATAAAGGTTCTCCTATCGATGTCTCATTGGAAAAGCATGTGACACCACTCTTTTTTACTATTAAATTGCAGTGCTACTTTTACTGCACGTTGATCCATAACTATAAGTCTACTATTGAAATCGTTATGATATATTGTTAAAGTATCTTACTTCCAAAGCTGGCCAAGTGTCTTGCTGAGCTCGGCATTGTGGAGTGTAGGGTACTGGTCGGAGAGCCGTCGCCTCGCAGCCTGGGCCCACACCATGAAGGCGTTCATCGGCCTCTTCACGTGGGCCTTCTTCTTCTCGGAGGAGTTCCTGAGGCAAAAGAAGATGCTTAAGTTAATTATAGGTTAATCAAAGCTCAGTGAAAATTGTAATATTTCAAGGACAATAATTCTGTGATTGTTTGATTTCACAATTAGTCACAGTTCATTGTTGGGTCGATGTTTGAAGACCAGAAGGTGGAACAAAAAAGTTACTGCAACGGTGTTATTACTTCGACTAAATGGCTAAGGAACATTCTCCTTACTTCATCTCTTAGACTTGCTTAAAGTAAATAAATAAAAACCTTAATTGTATGATCCATGTAGTGTTTTTTTATTCAAAAATTGTATATTTCAAATTTATTTTGTCGATACATTGGTACATCAAAAAAGTGATAGAGCAAAGGGGAAAGGGAGGATGTTTCATAACGATTCATTAGTTTGAAATCGGGCTCTTTTTCATGACACAGCAAAAGTAAAAAATATGGTGATAGGAAATGTAAAAAAAGCGAGAGTGGTCACTGTATGGATCATCATCTCTATGCCAATAGTATTTGTTATGAAATTTTTGGAAGGGAGTTGTCATATGCTTGCTATCTAGCTATACAAATAAGTATGTCAATTGTAAATGTATTTTTCTAGTACTTTCCCTTTGCTCCATACTAATATTAGTAAATTTATTTTGTATTCTCAAATAATAAATATTATGGCTCCGAAGACAGAGAAATCCAAATCGGACCACACGAGTTGTGGTTAATGTTTAAGTGCGTGCCATCGAAAAAATTACTGAAAAAATGCTGGTAGGCTGAGCAGGCCTGAAGTTAATCCATGTTGAGTGTGAGCAGGCGCTCGAGTGGGTCCGAGATTAGTTTTTATTTGAAGCTGCGTTACGAAAAAAAATACTTTAAGAGCTATATCCTGGGTGGTTCTCTTAAATATTTGTACGTATCGATTTCCATCTGTTAAATAAAAAAACTTTACAATATTTATATACATACATAAAATAAAGCATAAAAGAATGTATTTACAATATATTAAGCAGAATATACTGCGTATATACTTCCATAGCAAAAATAAAAATTATATAACTAGTTATATAACTTTTTATATAAAAGTTATATAAATTAATGTATTTCTATTATTTTAAATGCTCGATTTTTTTAAATTTTTTTCACCATTGCATGTACTAAATATAAGACCTTTGGTCTCATTTCTCCATGCAATCTGTTTTTCCATAAACCTATAATAAAAACTAAGCGCTCGCCATCGTTAAATCTAATTATGTTTGATATTTAAATTTAGTAGTATTCTGGCATAATAAAAAAAAAATTCGAACACATACGGAACGAAAAAAAAAAATCCATGGCCTCCTTGAGATAACACTAGATAACCTTTATTTCCTGTCTTTCGTCAAAATACTTTTCCGAAACTGATATTTATACTGTGCCAATCTTTTATAGTTTTACTTAGCAATTATTAGAATAATATGCTATAATAGCGATACTTAGATAAGTTATATTGAAATTTTATGAATACATAAAATTATCGAAACTGAACATTTAAAGGTGAGTGTTTATTACAAAAAAAAAATAAAAATTAAGAACTTTGATATTTGTTACGTACTCGGTTCTTCAAGTTTTTAACTTCAACTGTTTATCATTTTATGTAATTTGATTTTTTTTATGCATATTTTTTTAAGTACTACAGCCTAAGCCAAAAATGTTAGGCACTATAAAAAACTGTCTATTTTATTTAATAAACTAGTTTTCTTTCTATTATTGTTTCCAAAACTGTCGTGTTGGCAAAAATAGATTCTTTAAACGGATTATTTTTCAGTCGTTTATTTTCAATTATTTTAATATTTAATATAAAGCTGCCTAATATTTTTAGGCTAATACGCTCTAATAACATTATTATTTCAATAATATTATAATTATATTATTCCGATAATATTATACCTTTACAACAGATTCACCAGAAGAGTTTCACTTTCAAGGTATAATGATATGATGAATATGCAGAAGAAAAATTGGAATTTCGTAAAATTTTAAATAATTTTAAATGATAAATAGTTACGTAAAAGCGGCTGGATAATTTCAGTGGCTTTTTTGTTTTGCATTATCTCATTATTTTTCATGTTCACAGTATTTTACATTTCAATATTTTAGGTAAAATTTCAACGCAAAAAAAAAAGTGCTGTAAAAAAAGTATACTCCCCTCGAATTCACTGCGAACCCCTTCCACAATTAGGTACGTCAGAGCTGAACTGTCGAAAGTAACATTTCCAGAGCTTTACAAGAAAGCAAAAATAAGTTTCATACCGCACTGAGTTGCTTGCTGTGGACCAGTGGTTCCTAACCGTCGGTCTGGGAGTGATCCGCCAACCGTGGTCCGACCAGTGAGCATACAATTAATTCTTAATCGCTTGGTCCGGCACCACCCTCCAATCTTTTAAACGAGTACTTATAGTTAGAACTGTTTTATTGCTTACCTTTCCTGAGGTCCGAGTGTTAGTAAAAAACGTAAATGTACTTTAAAAGGTAAATGTACTATAAAAGTGCATCAAAATGCACTTTTTTATAATCTAATCCCCAAGTCGGGGTTGAGGTGGTACGCACATGGTTCAGCTTGTGGCTTAGTGGTCCGCAGACCTCTATGGGTTGGGAACTACACTTGTGGATAGTGATCAATCTTCTTATTTGAAATGTTCTATATTTTACTACTCTTTGTTCTTATTAACGAGATACTTTGGGAATAGACTTTGAGAAATTCTTAAGCAACTTCGTTAATCAACTGAAAGTATATCGTTGAAAAGTGGTATTTCAACTAACAGTTTTGCACGCCGAAAAATAAAATGTTAATGTAGAAAGAAAAACTATAACTGAATATTGTTTTTTTCTAAAGAATTTAGTATGTAAATATATATATATATATATATGATTAGGTAAAAAAATAATTTTATTTTTTATGGAGAAAAATCTTCAAGACTTCATTTCCTCCCCTTAATTTGGGATATATTTATAATCAGCGTGAAATTTCTAGTAAGATATGAATTTTGATTAGCTAGATCGGTCATATCCCTCACAGCGGACCGGTTCGGTAGTTTAATTTATTTTTTAATTTTATGATGATTTTAAATAAATAAATTAAGTCACTAACTATTAAATAAATATATTTTTTCAGGATAAATATTAATCTAGTAATTTCAGTAAATATCATTATATAATAAAGTTGTCGGATAATTCTTGTTCTCATCCTTGTCGGATGATTAGATCATTATAAGCTGATAGATTTACAACCAATAGCAACATTGTAGCCTTTACGATCCTGGCGAAGGAATGCAAATCTCTCGTTGTTGTATTCGCTAGTATTTAATACTTTTAGAAAAAAAAAAACAACTACAAATGAGAAGATGGCACCTGGAGAACAGTTAGCAGCTCTACGCGAAGCTACCGTCCTCAAACATCTCCGCAAGTTAACTACAGCCGCAAACAGAGCCATGTTTGTTCTCGACAAACATTCCCAAACTGCTAAGGATACTTCCCACCGTCGCGGATTCCTTTCTTGGACAGTTTGTGGTATGCTTCGTGATAACTGATCATCGTTGTAGGGTTTGCTTTGTTATTTTGCTATTGTTGTTTTACATTTCCTTCAGCAAGGAAACCTTTGGTATTGCCTAGAGAGAGATAAGCAATACAAATATTTCATGCTATGACAGAGTACAAAAACGACTAATAATATTTCATAAAAATGCAGTGCTTGAAAATCAAAGAATAGATAATATTTAATAATAAATAAATCCATAACTAAAGATCCATATTATAGAAAATATAAGTTCCGAATCGGTTGGTAGCCTTAGTTTACTGTGGTAAACCATTATTAATGGGTTTTCTTGACCGGACTACTTTTTTATTTAAATAGCTACTCAGTTTTCTCAGCAGGTAGAGTAGGTTCGGTTTCAACCAAAAACTTAAAGGAAAACTTTCTCTGAATCCAAGGAAATATGACCCATTTCTTTATACTTTTTTTGTTGGAAGTGCAAATCAATACAATGTATAGATAAACAACTTAAGGAAGAACTTTATAGTGCGCATGCGCCTAACATTAACTTTTTTTTATTGAAACTACCAACTTACGAATTAGTGCCGCGATGGAAAGAATGTAAAACATCAAAATGTTAAAAAAAAAAGGATGCTAGTAAGTGGCTAGTCTAGTAGTGACTAGTGGCCTTAAGTTGTTTGCCTAAACATAACTCGTAATCATAAAGAAACTGATATTATTATATAAAAATAAATGCCTATTTATAAGATCTCATCAGTTTATAAAGGCTACATTATAATAATTAGATTATAAAGTACAGATAACTTTTAGATTTTAGGTTCAGTTTGAAAATAGGACCAATAGTTTTAAAAACTAATTAAGTTAACTAGCCTCCTGTGAGGAAGGGATCTGCTAACCTTCGGTAAAGGCTAAACTCAAAGAGGCCGCCCATTGTAATTTGTCTGTTATTTTAGTTGGAGAGGACGCAGATGTCAAGTTGCGGCAATGAGCCGTGCGAGTTTTTTGTCAGAGCCTCCTCGCCTTGAGCGCTCTCTAGATAGGAAACTATGGGGAGAAATATCGATACTATACCGATAAACCAAACTATACCGAAAAACTACCGAGTTTTCGACTGCAGCCACAATCATCACACGCTTTCATCAATACAGAACTATTAATTATTATAAAATTAAATTTTGCAATACAAATAAATGCATTATATTCCAAATAAAAGAGAGGTTGCTTGGCCACCTCGATCTCCAGACTTTGCCAGTCTAGATTTTTTTTGGGCTATCTGAAGGACAGCTGATTTGCCACCCATCACCAGCAACGACGAGCTGCGGGGACGCATCGTTGGCGCGTACTAGCCAGTCTCTTCACAGTCAATACGAGAAGCAGTGGCAGAAGAATGGATGAGAAGAGCGGAGTTGTGCTTCATGGAGGAAGGTGTTCATTTAGAACACTGACCACTGACCGTTTTCAGCGATTTTTTACTGAAATTTGCACATTTAGTACATCCGGAAGTAGTCTTTTCAAAGAAAATTTCATTTCCTACAACATAGGTGAGGTAGGTGTTCATGAACTTTCATAAGTTATTTGAGAAAATAAGTTTGTCAAGAAGAAGAAATGCCAATGTCTGTTGTTTAAACACTTAAAAATACATTTAAAAAACTCACAAGAATAAAATAATTTTATCATTTGATTTTGTATAAAAATCCTTCATAAAAATACCCCTTTCCATTTGAAATTCCAGAGTTAGGTGCGCTGGAGAAAGTTATGGGGGCGATAATGTCATAAAAAGATACTCCATACTTCAAAACAAAGACTCACCGAGTTTCATCCAGTTAGTCCAAATAGTCTAGATTGTACAGGGTGTTAGAATGTAACATCTTAAATTCTTATCTTTATTAAATATTAAATTCTTATCTTATCTTTTAACAATATATATATATATATATATATATATATATATATATATATATATATATATATATATATAAAAATTGGTTGTGCTATAAATTTAAAAAGCTGAGAATTTTCTATGTATCTCTTCAACTTCAGTTCCTTCCTAAACAAAATAACAAAGTTATCTAGGTTTTTTTTTTTAATTTAGGTATTTACTGAAGCTTACAATTGTATATATAAATAGAACAAATAAATAAGCTATCTGACATAACAGTGCTTTGTAAAGAAACTACCAATTGCTATACGAAGAAAAAATGCCAATGTCTGTTGTTAAAATACATTTAAAAACTCAAAAGAATAAAATAGTTTTCACATTTGATTTTCTATAAGAATCCTTCATAAAAAGACCCCATTTCATTTGAGATTCCAGAGTTAGTTGCGCTGGAGAAAGTTACGGGGGCGATAATGTCATAAAAAGATACTTAATACTTCATAACAAAGACTCACCGAGTTTCATCCCATTATTCCAAATAGTCTAGAATGTTCACGGTGTGATCCATGTCCACTGGAGACACCCTACATCGCACATCCAGAATGAAAGGGGCACAACTCAATAACTATATATATATATAATAACTATATGTATATATACATATATTTCAATAAAAATTGGTTTTGCTGTTAATTTAAAAAGCTGAGAATTTTCTATGTACCCTCAATTTCAGTTCCTTCCTAAACCAAATTCGACAAACTTATCTAGATTTTTTTTTAAATTTAGGTATCTACTGAGGCTTCCAATTGTATATATAAATAGAACAAATAAATATGCTATCTGGTATGACAGTGATTTGTAAAGAAACTACCAATTGCTATACTCCAATGCAGTTCTTTTCAGACGCTTCAGAGGATTATGGAAAATTTATTAGGAAGGAAAGCTAGTAATCAGCGGAGTTTATAATGAAAGGAAATTTATCTAGTATTGACTAAACTACAATAGGACATAATATTTTTTGTGACATTGAAAGATGAGTATTGATGATGTTTCGAAGGATTTTCAGTTGTAAGGAATATATAGAGAGGCATTAAAATTTGAGTCTCAAAGCACAACTCCGAATACTCAAATAGGACTGATTCTGATCAAGGAATCGAACTTTTTTAAATAAATTGTAAGTTCAGAGCTTCTGTCTAGTAAATGCTGGAATAATCGGAAACGACAGGCAATTTTTGCCCTTTCAGTCTTCTATGAGGAATCCAATTTGTCTCTTGCCTATATTATATTGCAGATAGTGGGTTCGTTCATCAGAGATAAGCGAAATATTATAAAAGCATACTGACGGGATGACCCAGGTTCATAAGGTTTAAGACTTAGCGATCCAGGTCAAATATGTTCGATGGCCAAGAAGTCGTATCTCCTATCTGCAAAACGACTGCTTTACAGATGAGACAAAAAACTGTTGTTTTTACACCGTATCTAAAAATCGTCCAAGTTTTTATGTATTTCTCTATGGACGTTTTCACAGGTTACGATATGGCGAATGTCGGACCAGCATCCGATATATTGAGGGTTCTAAGACCGCAGGGAATGTAGGATCCAACTCTATTTATCAGACCGTGTGAAATAATGTTTTTCAGTATTCTTATACTATAATAAATAATCTAGTTACAATCTAGTTTAACGATTTCTGTTACATTTAAAACATTACATCCTCTTTGAACGGTATACTGAATAGGCTCGTTTGGATTATTCCTCTGAATGGACCTTCATTATTAAGACGGTAAAAAAAAAAAAAAAAATCCTGCAATACTTTAGCTTTTCCATCGCGACAGATAAAAGATTGTACTATCGAAAACTATGGATGGTTAATGGCAAAACTATAGTATCGTTGATAGAATCGATAGCATCCAACCTCTATAGGGTGGTATAACCCTTCTAGCCTCCTCGATCCTTGGTAATAATCACCCTGGAGGAAACTATCAAACAGGTCGTAAACTATTCGTGTGCTTTACGCCCGTAAACTGTCGGCCCGTAGCAACAAACAACCTTTGCTACCGCTCCCGTCATATCAGATATAGGCCATAGATATAGCTAGCATCCTCCCATTAACACCTTTTATTTGTCCAAAGTTTGGGTCGTTAACTATTCAGTTTACCAGGAGATGAAAGGGATATGGTACGATCAGCCCATCAAGGTGGCTGGGCTGAGATATGAAACAACTATTTATTCGGAATTTCAAGAGTGAAGGAGAAATTCAGCTTTCATTTGATTACTTATACAGTTAATAGGGAGAAACTGAAACATAAAAAAGTTTATTTCTTTAAAATTTACTTAAAACCATAACTTTGCTTCCCTCGCCTAAAAAGTTGATTTTTTAGCAAACTATTTAATGGGGTGAGTCCCTGTGCGTGAATAGGTATCTCAAGGAGGACCTGAGTTCTCCCTCAGGCACTTGCTAGCCCTCCGAAAATTTCGAAAAAAAACACTAAGATGTAAAAAAAAAATGAAAAAAAAAATAACGAAAGCATTTGGTTAGCTACGCTTATGCGTCAACCTGCAAGCAGATTGGCATAGATGGATATGTATATCCGGAGCAGAGGAGAGGAATTAGCCCTTTCAGGCATAGGCCCTTCCTTCCCCTAGAAGGTTTGCTTAAAAAAAACTTAAAGAGCAGAAAGTATGTCTAGCTCAGAGCGTTCTCGTTCATCGAATTGGGAAGAGATTTGCATCTAGTTGCAAGTGATAGAAAATTATGGCCTATATTTTGAAGAGTAAGATTAATAGTTGAATAAACAATAGATGTTCTTAATACAAAGATAAAAAAAAAAAAAAATAAGACTTAGTTTCCACCCTCGTATTGTGAATTTTAGAAAGAATTTTTGATTAAATAAAATTTTAAAAACAAAGTTTGATGTATATTTTTTTTTAGTTTTTAGTATTTTTTAAGCGATTGTTTAATTTTTCATTCTTGTCACATGGGTTCGAATGAGGGTTATATCTCAGTTACTAGCCTACTAGATAAAATCTTAGAGAGAAAGATCTGATCAACTCACTAGAGGAGGGTCCTTTTATAGTATTGGAGGATGCGGAGTGGAGGAAGGACAGGATGTGTTTTTATCCTACACTATAGAACTCATTTAAATTTAAACATTTATGTACTTCATAATGAAATCATGAAAGGAAGGGATTATATAAATCCATGTATTCAGTCGTAAGCTGGTGGGGCGCGAGGGAAACAAATGCAGTTCTCACAGCTAAATTAATAAAATAGAAAATAAATATTTTCGGAAATTGTAATGATATACAAAATCAAGAGTTGTTGAGGTAGAAAAGATAAAAAGTAAAAAAAAAAAAAAAAAAAAATTGTATATGGAACGAGTTTAATTATTACTTAGATTAGACAAATAAATCTTTTAAACTTTGTAGCAAAAAATGTTTATAAAAAAATAAATTCTTTTAAATTAAGTAATAAATCAAACTATTTTCGCAGTTTTTTAAAAATAAACAGGTTCAAAAGCATGTATAAGTTATTTCTTTAACAATTTAAAATGAAACAGTAATAAAAAATGTATATATAACTATATAAATATACATTAATGTAGTAATAAATGATTTGAATAAATCAATATTTTATAGTATATTAATGATTTGCATTTTTATTAGATTGTTCTTTTAAATATGCTACATCTTTTAATTATGTTTTTAATAAACATTCTGTTATGAATTTTTAGAATGTGTTATTACCAATTTGTCTGCTTAAATTTTTTGCTTTAAAGCTTTTAGAAGAATTTTTTTTTTAAACTTTAAAGGTTCAACAGATACTTTCAAGAATAGTACATATTAATTTATTATGACTATAGTATTCACATTCAAACAAATGCTGAAACGTCACAACGTTTTAATTTTTATGATGCAATTTAATAAAATTTGTTGAAATGTTATTAATAAAATCGATTTTGGATATTTATAGAGGTCCTATTTTAATCTATAATTGATCAATTTTTATGAATAGTACAATTATTAAAATATATAAAAATAATAATAATATGAAAAAAAAATGTATTGAAACATAGATCATTAATTAATTTAAAGATGGTAAAAGAATGAACACCATACAAGAACTTAATCTACAAAGTTCAATACGAAATATCTTTGCTAATACAGATCCAAGTTCGATGATTTTTATTTTTTTTGTAGGAAATTTTATTACTAAAACAAAACCAAAATCCAATTTGTAATCCTCGGTAACCTGTGACTTTGGTGCCAAATTCAAGTATTAGGTCCAGTAGTCCGGACGAGGGACGATGTTAAAACGGTCAATCTAGGTGGGCATTGCTCATAACTTCTAAAGAAAGAGTCGAAATCACTTGAAAATTAGTGAGTATTTTCTTAATATGCTTAAAGGTACTTGTGCAAGCTGCGGCGTTTATCTGACGCGACACTGCGGCTGCTGCGACGGTCGCATTGGACACCTTGCGACAGCATCGCATTCTCATCGAAAAAATAACAGTTTGTGTAGTTTTTTCGGTACGATGAACTAAATGAAATTACTTTCAGCGCTCTATCTATAATCCTTATTACTATCCAATAATTATCCTTACTATAACCAATATTAGCCAGCTGGCTCTGATAGTAGATCTAATAATTCATCCAGAAAACATTTATCTTTATAATAAGAATGCAACAGAGCACTAACACCCTAAATTGTCAAAGTTGAAATGTATGGGTCAGATGAATAAAGGAGGTTGTGAAATAAGTCTTCTATCTTAGCTTTTCGGGCGATTTTTCTTCTATTGTCACTGTCTCTCTCAGGTAAATTGAAAAACACTCTACATTGATGAAGAATGCACTTGAAGCAGTCTGAATTAATTAACAATTTTAATTAGTCTACAAAACCGAGGGGAACGACAGTTCCTGAAAAAAAATCAGTATGGGAGAGTGTCACTGGGTCTGGGTGGATGTCATTCTATTTTTCACATACTCTGTAGATGTTATACTTCACCATGTCACCCGGGAGGTGGAGAAACACGGAGAAAAAAAGTTACATCTTTTAAAAAATTGAGTTCTTGGATCATTTAGCGTAACTTGTCGTTAATCTACCGGATGATTTAATAACTTTTAGAATCTGTTGTAGTGGCTAAATATGTTGTACTTATCTCTGCTAAGTACACCAAGAAGGAAACAATGGAATAGAGCCACTTTGAAAGTCAACAGAACATTATTTTACACGGTCTGGTCTTTGTACAGACCTGAGAACCGCCTGTTGCGTTGGAAAGAGTGACATCTTTGAACTAGTGTAAATACTTAAAATCTCATTGTCAATGCAGTTTCTATTTTGCCAACCATCCTTGATAACAATACAAAGTCCATTCGTCTATCTGGTGACATGAAAGTTTTTCCGAATGCCCAACTAGATTAGCCATTTTAACCAGCGTGCGGCGGTTGCCGGATGGTCGGATTTTTTTTTAATTCGATGTTTGGATTCTTGAAATGTAAACCTTTAAATTTTGAGAGTGGGTTAATTTTTTATGTTTTTGTTGCAAATGTTCATTATTAAAATTAATAATAATAAACAATGCAAACTAAAGATATGAGATTAAAATGACAAATGTCGTTAATCACTCATGACAGAAAACGTAGTAAATATTATCTTCATTAAAAAAAAAACCCGATGCATGTTGACTAATGAATATAAACCGTAACAAGAAAAAGAAACCGGAATAAATAATTATTTTTGATGAAACCAATACATGTCATGGTGTTATTTAAATATTTGGTTTGAATAATTACATAAAATTAAAAATAAAAATAAAACAATACCATATTTGATGACTTGCAGTCAAAGCGGAATAAAAATGAACTAATAGACGAATGGGGAACGGATGAATGAATCACTAGTCACAGTCACTAAACATTATCAGTGAATTATCGTGAGGGTCATCCGTCATGTTGGATTTTCAATATCCTCGGTTGATCGTTACAATAGTACAATATAGTCCTTCCATTATTTATGTCTTCATCAACAGATGTAAAGAGCCTCAGCGTCTGCTCACATGTGCATCAACACGGAATATTTACTAATATGTAATAATAATTATATTATATATTTTTTTGTTAATTAGGTTTACAAAAATTGAAAATTTACAATGCAAAAAAATTATTCGTATAGTAACACACTTGTGAAAATAACTTGTTGGTTTGTTCTCAGCTCATGGTTTTTATTTAACATCTAATCTCTTATTCAAGTGCATACCCAAAATGGGTGAAATGATCCAAATTGAACGATAATTCCCCCGAGATGGGCAGTAAATCGAAATCATTAAGTTCTACCAGCAAAGATGAAAGATGAATTATTTAATTTTTGTTGTTGATTAGGTTATTTTCTAATTACCTTCATCTGTAAAAATTAATGTGGATTTTTTTTTTTTTTTTATCCCTCAGTTAATTTCTGTTCAATAAATTAATAGTTCCGAAAAATATTAAAATATAAAATATATATATATTTTTTTTAAATATACTTATTTTTATCTCTGTACATCGTCTCCACCACGTTTAAATGAGGAATGTGACTATTTTTCAGAGGACGAAAAAACAACTTTACATTTTACTTTTAACTACCCCACTGCGAATAATTTTTTTATCTGTGAGCCTTTTTATTTCTCTGAGTCCTAGATTTGTGTTTGTAAGACTTTAGATTGCGAATATACTTCTGGTAAATTAAAAAACTAAGGAATTCGAAAAATGTAATTTTTCACTTAAACGTAGTCGTGACGATATATGAGAATACACAGCCAAATTAACAAATACATCTACTTACTCTATTCACTTATCATTCATAAAAACCACCATCATCATACTCTGATCCTCTTTTGCCGCTGTGCAGTATGAAGATGCCTCTTAGAGCTTGGACCAAGGATCCCTCTCCTGTACCAGCTTTCTCCTCCTGTTCCAGTTCAGCCCTCGTCGTTTCCTGAATACCTCCCGCACACCTTCCTCCCAGGTGATCTGTGGTCTTCCTCTTGGTCTTCTTTCCTCTACTCGTGTCTCATTCTTCATCCTCGCGATTCTTCCTGGATTCATCCTTAGGAGGTGTCCAAGCCATCGTAATTTGTTCTCCTCTAGAGTAGTCTCCACCGGCTACACCTCGAGGTTTGACCTCATAGTGGTGTTGCGAATCGTCTCTCTTCTGGTCTTTCCTTCGACTTTTCTCAGATACCGCATCTCCATTGCCTGGATCTACCTCTTGTGTTTGGAGGTGAGGGTTCATGACTCCGAGGAATAGGAAAGAATGGGCAGGAACATTGACCTGTTGACGGACATCTTTGTCTTCATGGTGACTTCTCTTCTGTCGAGGAAACCTCTTCGGACCGAGTGGAACATTCGTCCAGCTATTTCTAACCTCTGTGTCACCTCCCCGTCTATATAGCCGCTTTCATTCAACCAGGCAACTAAATACTTAAATTCCTGAATCTGTTCCAAGATTTGCCTCTTCGACCTCAGGATTCTCATAGCTCTGTGGGGTTTTCTTCCTACTCTCATGCATTTGGTTTTTTATGGGTTAATATCCATATTGATGCAGGACAGCTCTTCTTGCATGATGTTTACATTATGTTGCAGTTCCCGGTTGGCAACAATTATGGCGAAGTCGTCGCCAAATGCAAGTGCTAGCGTAGAGTAAAGCGTAGGTTCCTATGCTCGAGTTTATAGTGCCGCAGTCTAGATTTAGCTTTATTTCAGTGCCCGGTTTATGACCAATATAAAGAGTAGAGGGCTTAAACTACATCCCTGGCGTATACCCCTATCGTTTCTTAACTCCTTGGAGGCGTGGTTATAGGTCCTTACAATGTTTCTCATCTTGTGATAGAGATTCATCACAGCCAGGATCATGCCAAAATTTTCAAACAGAGCTCTTTTCAAACAGAGCTCATTCTATATCATTTTTTATTTTAGGAACCAATATACATTACAAAAAACATATATAATGTAGTTAATTTTAAGACAAATGCTGTTGATTTAAAAAGCCATTATGCAGATATAATAAAAAAACTAAATATAAAATAATTTATAATTTAAAATTTAACAAACAGTTACATTGATTATATATATAATATAATAATAACAAAACATTGTAAAACAAACATAATAATAATCAGCGTGAAGAAAATAGGTAGGTAGGCATATGACAATAAATGCATCAATTAACAAAAAGTTAATTTCAGTGATAGTGCAGAGTGACAGGGATATGAAAGTACAGTTACTCCCCAGAATATTGTGAATTTAACAAGTAATTTTCGACGAAGTAAAATAGTACGAATGTGGAGACATGGGGAGGGCACTGTGTATTTTTTAAGGTAATAAGAAATTTTAATAAGTAACAAGATATGGTTTAAATTAATGTTATGAATATTTATTCATTGTAATTGGTTTATGTTGTATTGTAGAAAATAAGCATCCTGAAGACGAAGAAGGGCTTCGAAACGTTGGTGACATTATTATGATAATGTTTTTTTAATAACAAAAATAAATGTCAATGGAAAGCTGTTTTTCACAAATAAATAAATCATAATATATTGATCTTCCCTAATAATTTGAAATTATTTAATATCGATAATTAGGGTTTTCACGTATGCTAACAGTTCATGGGCATGATTCGGCTGAAAGTTTGCATATAGTCATGCTTTACAGGTATAAAGAGGTGATGTAAACATATATATATTAAAAACATAGTTTATGTAAATATGGTGGATTGGCAATCAGTTACTGCGTCCACTTCTGTTTGTACTATTCCTCTGAAATTTCCAAGTTATTATAAATACAGGTTCTGTAACAAAACTCTGTAGGCACATAAAAAAAGCTGTACTAGCTTACTGTAAACATAATTATTTCAATTATCTAAAAGCTCTTTGCCATTTTACTGTGTAATTGTATTCAGTGGTATGCGGGCTGACAAAAAAAGAAATAACCCATCATTTTATTTCGTTTTCTAAGCACTGTATCTTCTTCATAAGCGAATGTGGAACTCCAGTAAAATAGGCTCTGAACGTGGAATTTGACCGAAATGTACGGATGTATAGGTCCCTAAATGGCATACAAATAGTATATTTTTAAATTTTATTTACTTTACATAAATAATGATAAATTCTGCTTCTTAAAGATAAAGATAAATAAAAGTGGTTATGTTAAATTATTTAGAAAAATAATCGCCTTAATTAATTTTAAGACGATACTAGTAATTAATGTCTCCAGATAATACCAAAGCAATCAAATAGCGCAAATGTGAATATTATCGTGGATATTTTTTTCAAGTTTATTTTGTTTATTCGTATTTGTAGAATTTTCGTTATGTATACTAAATGTAATAGCAGTTATATTGTACCGTGATGTAAAGTGCATAAAGCCATACTTTTATCACTTTTCACTGGCTTAGAATTTAGTAATTACTAAAAAAGCAATAATACAAACTAATTTTTAAAAAACATATCACGTATTTTATATTGAATAATTACTCGATTATAATAAATTTCATCCCATGAAATATAGTTTAATTTTTTTTTCACTTATTAAGAAATTAATTATAATATATTTCATCCAGGATGGAAATTACGGCAATTAATTAAGTGTTTTTTATCTTCTTAGCGTTTTGGTTCAAACTTATATTTCAGATAGTGATCGCAGAAAAAAATATATTTAAAAGCACATATGTCTTAACTTCATATATAAAAAAAAATCCTTTATTTTACTCATTAATACTAAACTCCAAATCAGTGGATAGGGAAAAATACTATTTTCAAGGCCGAATTAATAAAAAATAAAAAGATGGTTGGGCGGTACACTGAATTTCGACTAGCGGCTTAGAAGAAAAAATGGCGGCAAAAAAACTCGAAATTTTAGGACTATTTTTGTTTTTTCACCGAAACTTTCACCAATTTCGAGAGGTGTACTTGACCAAATTTAAAATTTGTTGTGCTAATTGGACGCAGAATTTGAAGCTCTACAAATTTTATTTTATGTGTTATCATCTTAGAGAACTGATTATTAGAGAACATTTCCAAGCTGCAGACTCACATATACAACAAGTACTCAGTCTCTGTTTTTGACCGTGGTTTTCGACTACACCAGGTAACCAAATTATTTATGCCACAGACTTTTCAATAGTTTGCACCGTTTAGGAATTATAGGTGAAAAAACAAAAATTGTCCTAAAATTGTTCTGGTTTTTCTGGCCTCTACTTCTTCAAGTAGCATGATCACACTGGCACACTCTTATTTCTTAAATGTCAATACTATAAGGATTCAAAAGTGGCTATCAAAGTTTTCTTCTGATAAGGCCAATTTATTTGTACAGGCTCTCGATCTAATAATAGACGCTAGGCTTTTACTGTAACACTAAATACAATAAATATAGGTAGGATGTATCATTATCTACTTTAAACATTGAGTTACTTTAAACTTAAAAATTACTTACTTTAAACATTCCCAAATTATGTTTTAAGTTATCTAGAAGATAACTTTAAATGCCTTGTAGAGAATACACTTATTAGCCCCAAGGATTTTTTTTAACTGGCATGATATCAGTTCTTTAGATATAAAGAATAAAATAAAAAAAATTGTTTGCTGCATCTTCCCTAATAATGTCAAGATGGCCCTACACGATTGGTTTTGAACGATGTGTCGAATCGTCTTTAGAAACCGATCGTGAAGGGGGTGAATCCGTCGATTTTGCCTGCCGTCCAAGAGATCTGTCGAGGACAGAAAATAAATCCAACGATTTGGAAGGAAGGCGTTAAAACTGTTCTTGTAGGGCTGCTTCGTTCTTAACCGTCAGTTTAAATGATTAATTGAATGTACTAATAACCTTATCTAAAGAGCTTTCTACGTATATAAATGCCTTCCTCAGGCATTAACTACATTTTCAAGATTTATACATTATTCCTTGAAGAAAAAAAAATACAAAAAATTTATATTAACTATTTTTTCGAAATTTATCGTGTTTACAAAAATTAATAATTTCACCAATGGAAAAAATAAATTACTAATAAGATAACTTTGGGCTTATTTTAGGCTTTTTGCCTACATTAATGGCTTAAAAATAAATGTAATGTTTAAAAATTGGGCTTCAAATCTATATTACAATGATTGATCGATCAAATTATATTATGTTATTTTAGTTCCATACACCTTCTACCACAGTGAAAAAAATTAAAAATTAAATGTTATCCATTAAATTTTTTGTTTAATAACTAATATATTTATTTATGTTCGAAATTATGTCGCAATTGATATTCAATAATTTTATAGATATTTCCACATTTCTAAAATATAGTAGGTCAAAAAATAAAGTCTAATGTAGTTAGTTTATTTTAATTTTGTTTTGTCTAATGCCTATTATTTTGTCTAAATGCAGCAAAAATATTAATGTTGCGAATAAAAGTGTATAAGTAACTAAATACATTTTGAAAACTAGGTTGAAGAGATTGAAATGTCTGTTTATTTTCGATTTGTAACAAACCCTTTTGAGAGAAGATAACAATAGTTAAAAATATATAATCAATGTAAATAAACTTTGCAATTATTTTATTCCCATACCACTCTCTCTCTCCTTGCTGAGACAAGCTACTAGAGATTTATCCCAAGAAAAAAAAAAATTAGTTTTAAGTATTTTGCTTTATTTTTATTACACCTACAATATTTCAAAAATGTGGAAATGTCTGTACAATTATTGAATTATAATTGTGATATAATTTCGACCATGTTAAATATATCAGTTATTAAAAAAAAATAAAAGTCAAAGTAACGTAAAAATTTTAATTGTTAGCATTCGGTTATACTTTTTTTTCACAGTAGTAAATGGTTTATGGAACTAAAATATCACCATATAATTTGATGGATCAAATCCGATCAATCAGTGTTTTTAATAATAAATCAGGCCTATTTTTAAGCATGCTTATATCTGTAGGGCATTGATTTAGACAAAAGCATAAAATATGCCCAAATTTATTATTTGTCATTTATTTTTTCATTGGAAAAATTTATAATTTTTGTAAGCACGGTAAATTTAGAAAAAAAATGTATATGCATTGCAATTTTTTTCTTCAAATAATAATTATTTATAAATCTCATAAAATTAGTAAATAAAAATGCAATTATATTCGTAGAAAGCTCCTATATATAAATAAATATTTATATAATATGTGGAAAGATATTAGATTAGTTCATTTCTTTATTAGGATATTAGTTCATTTCTTCCCTTTTGGATGGTCCTTGTAAGGCAAGGAGGCACAGTCTATAATTTGTTCACTCTCAGTAATAAATTATACCCCATGCTCATAAATGAAAAAAGGATTTAATCAAGAGTTATAGAATATTGGTCACTAAATCGACAATTTTTATCGCTGCTGTTTCGTACATTGCAGATTCAATTTTGGTAAACTTTTGCCAAAATTGAGTCATATTCTTTCACCACATCTGATCCATAAAGTATCAATTCCTTATTTCAGATAAATGAATATTTTGTTGTTTTTTTTCGATAACACTTTCTTAACCACCAACAACATAATTCGTACATGAACTCATATTTCCCTATTACTCCGGTCATTTCTAAAGATAAATCAAATTTATAAAAGATATTGGAAACATAACAAAATATAGAAAAAAAAACCTAAATAAATTTGTTATCTCTATAACGGACGAACTGATTATATTACTCTTTTTTTTAGTTCTATATGGCTTATGCCGCCAGAGCCTGTGTCAACCGGGAACTCGAAAGCCGCGTTTTTCTATTCAGTTTAGACTGCAGCGCCAAAAGGGCTCTGAGGATTTAGACGAAACTTGCCTGAAGTTTCTTCCTTAAAGTTCTTCCATATTTATATACCGGACCAGGGTGTGCCGAGCGGGCTAAGGCGCTTGCAAAAGGCGATCGAAGTTAAACTACGTCGAGCGTAGTTCGTACTTGGATGGGTGACCGCCTACCGGGGGAAGCCACGCAGCCCTGTTTATGAAATTACATGATTGCCTCATGTAAACAGGGAGATGTAAATTAAGCGGTCGGAGCACAGTGCTGACCACACCGTCTCCCAAGAATACAACGAGGTCGAGGAAGAAACGGTGCTGTAACTAGAATGATTGATTTATTTATTTCTTTATATTTCAACGGGGTTAGAATAAAAACAAATACTATGGAAGGAGACAAATAAATACTAAATTTAGTGTTTTTGATTTAAAATAAGAAAAAAAAAATTGATTATAAACAAACTTATGTAGTGTCCACGGTACAACTGGTCTGTTTATACGTATACTTGTTTTTTTTTAAATTAATCAAGAACATGAGAAAAACCATACAAGTGAAATCCCACATCGAATAAACACTAACCGTGGGATTGGGTAGCTTTTTCCCCCAATAATTTTTTTAAATAATTAATGATGTTTATTCTTATGAAATTTTGAATATGTTATATTTGAGATTAATTAATACATCAAAAACCAAAATATACGTTTTGTAGGAAACTGATGCTCCAATAAATTATAAAAACCAATATAGATGGTCCAAATTAGAGGGGGAGAACTAAAAGTTCGATGGTTTCCAATAATTTTTCTAGCAACTATCGATACATCTAGACGATTTGTTTAGATTAGCTTGAATAAATAAAGTCGCAGGGTGAGAAAAAATGTTTAGATTATTTATCGGGTTGTGCCGAATTTTTTTTCGGCAGCATTTAAAGTTACGGGCTGGTTATAAACTTCGCAGATTTAGAAATATTAAATTCAGAACAAACACCTAGTAACATAAAACATAACAAACTATCATATTACTGTAAATTAAATAAGTGCTGATAAAATATATTTATCAACTTTCTTATATTTTTTTAGCGTTGAAAATAGTTTGGCGGTCGTTCTTCGACTAGAGACCAGGTGGGTGGAGAAGGCATGGTTCATTTGATTCCCTTTAAATTTATTGCCTGCACTCCAACTAATTGGAACAATTATAATCTAAAGAATCAATCATCTGAATGAGAATTTCGCAAGGCATTATAATAATTTCGAATAAAATACCATCATTAAAAAAATGTCAAATTTAAAATAAAAAGATTGATATAATTTTTTTCACATTATAAACTCAAGAGCAGAAATAGTTTAAATCAAGTACCTGTTTCACTATTGCTGCGTTAGCAAATGAGTGAGAGAAAATTTTGAAATTTTAAAAAAGTAGTCAACCAGCCGTAACTGTAAGCAGTATTTTAGTAATCTTTATAGAAATTGATGTTTGGTTTTTAATTGGAAACAAAACAAATTTTTAACATTTCTCGTTAATCTTTATACTAATGCCGTTATGTATAAAAATATAATAACCATCAAATGAATAGTCATATAAATCAGATTCCACAAGAACAGAATAACTAATCATATAAGTACAATTTTTATAATTAAACATCTGATCGTCAATTAAACTTTATATTATTTATTTATGTAAAAGATAAAAGATTTATTTATAAAAACATTAACAATTTATTTTCAACAGATAGATAAATAAAACAAAATAATGAAAATAGTTCTAGTCTTGCTTACAAAACAATAACAAATTAAACTAACACAGTTTTTTCAATCTAAATTATTTAACATTAATTTTAAATTGAGACAGCTAGAGTAAAATCAACCAGGATAAGATATAAATGAAAATATTTTAAGAAAACAAAATATCTCGTGTTCTTTTATTTCTGCACAAATTGTAAGAACCATGTAAGATTTTTAACATTCTATCAAAAATACATTTGTTTAACGTTTAAAAAAAAAAAAATCTTGTATACAAAAGTTTTAGAATTTCAGTTTGATCACTTTTTTACGAAATAATCTTACAGAAAAGTAAACAAATTAGTTTATATTTATTAGCTTTTCTCTCTCACTGTTTAAGGGGATGTAGAATTTTTATTAGCTAAAACAAATCTACGAAAGATGCATAACTGATAATAACGTTAGCTTATAATTAAAATTATAATTTTTATCTCATTTAAAAGAAATATATACTCACTTCAATAATATATATTTTTCAAGATAAGTTAAAAAGAATATATCCTATATAGGAATATTTCTTACTTATACAAATTTCCTAAAAATGCAAATTTTTAAATATATACATTTAAATTCGTGCTGGTAAGCAGGAATGATATTTACTGTACACCAAGCTAAATCTTATGTTTGGAAATGTTTGTAAAAAAAAAAAAAAAAGATGGTTTGTGTAATTTTGTAGTCAGCAACTCGAATCTGCTAAATAATTTTAAAGTAAACCACTAAACACTATGACTAAATATAAACTTACTTATATTTATAATAAAATAGCAATC
This sequence comes from Rhaphigaster nebulosa, assembly GCA_948150685.1. Taxonomy (NCBI): domain Eukaryota; kingdom Metazoa; phylum Arthropoda; class Insecta; order Hemiptera; family Pentatomidae; genus Rhaphigaster; species Rhaphigaster nebulosa. The sequence goes on from OX411309.1 coordinate 40,422,975, forward strand.
ATGAATGGCGATTAACTTTTCTTTCTTTTTTAATTTTATAGATTAGAAATCGGAAATCAGTAGATTAACGACATCGTAAGTTTGTTTCCTCAGTTTTTTATTTAGTCTTTTAATTTTATTTATTTATTTTGGGGACAGGTTTACTTCATTTAAAATCAAATTACTAAAAACTTTAGTTTCAAACAAATATATCTGTAATCAGTAAGTATATTATTTTTAAGCAATCAATATGCCTTAATAAAGAAATTACAATACTTAAAGTAAAACACGACCCATTTTATTTACTTTTATTTTATGAAATATCGTCATGTATTAAATTATCAAAACTATTTATTAATATTAAATATTATGAAATTAAATAAAAATTATCTATAAATTTTATAAATGATTTTCACGTTACATTAAAATATTACAAGTCTTATTAATCAGTTAACCATCTTAAAAATGTGTTAACATAACAGAATGAAAAGCAAAAATTATAATATAAAACATCATAACTGAATGTGTTTGTGGGTATATGTATATACATATGTCTGCACATGTATATGTATGTGTCAATTCAATATAAATTATTTATTATTAAAATTATAAATTATTTTTTATCAATATAAAATATTTTTTAGTTTATTTTAAAGCTGTATTTATTGATTTATTTACAAATATTCTGAAGTGAGTGGTAGAAAAATTAATTCATAAATACCACTGTATATAAATATCACTTGGCGAAATCTGGTTTTAATTAATTATTTAAAATTATTATTGCAAATTATTCGCCTTTTTGTTCAATTATTTTAAAAATTAAGAGAAGGAATGCATGTTTACAACTGAGCTTTACTTACAGACAAGATTTGGATGCTCACATAGACCTCCAAAACACAAACTTGGTTTTTCCCGCTCGAGTTCTCGGAATTCTTTCACATCCTTACCTATATTTAACTTCTTAAATACTCTTTAAAATATAAAATATTTTAAATCCTGGATTAATTCATTTCGTTGCAAGTTGTTAGAGGTGTTTGTTTAAATCATTCTGTAGTATAATTTAAGTTATTAAATTAAATCAAATGATTTGAGTCATTATTTTGTAATAATATAATATATAAATTTAAATATTATTTAGAGTCTGATAAAAATATAGTTTAAAAACAATATTGATTTGAGGTTAAATTTTTATGCAAAGTGAAGTTCAATTCAAACGGATTGTTATATTTACATTTATTTATCTAACTTTCAAATTCGTTAATTTGGCGGGTTTTGTAAATGTGTTACTTTATAATATATTTAGATCAAATTTCACGCAATAATTAATGATATTTTCTATTATTTTTTGATTGCAAATATTCGTAATTAATTTTTAATAGTTTAAAAACTAACATTAAAATATATGGAAAATGACAATCACCTTCTGATAGTTGAGGAACTTGATTTATTTGTTGTGATTTTGAAGTGTCTATCAAAACTATTTACCGAAGCTTATAGTTGATAATATTAATAATATTTTGGCACAGAAAAATAGAAATCGAATAATTTTTTAAGCGATTAAGTTAGCACTTCACGAATTTGATGTGTTAAGTTTTAGAAAATAATTTTCTGTAATTGATTGAATTGTGGCTACTCACTTAGTGACCCTAGGAACTTGGTTCCAATCGAAGGCCTGTAGCGCCTTGTTGACAGCCAGGTCCAAGTCCTTGTTCTGCGACAGGGCGGGAGGCGTGGCACCTTCGGACCCCTGAGCGGGGAGGAGCGGCGCGTGAGCCGTTCGGGAAAGATAACTACGTACACTCATTATCGCGGCTGAGGAGCTACTGTCACGTCCTAGTCCTTTCTGGAAGAGTTGGCGGAGTGGGGGTAACTCCCGGTGGTGGGGAACATCTCGGCCAATCAGCTTCCTCTATCGGCCCTGACGAGGGGATGGTTAGCAATACCGCTTATCCTTGGATTATATATTTGCTAATTGTCGATTGTGTAATTAGCGCATTTAGTCGAATAGAGGAACGCTTTATTTATTCAATGATGCTGCTCCGAATACAATGACTTGCTATATATGCTAATACACAAAATATCAATAATTTTATGCTTTTGTTTTTCTTTTCAATTTCTATCAATCTTTTTTTTCTCTTTTTCTCTTTCATCACTCACTAATCTTATTTTATTTTAACAATTAAGATGTCTCTTTTCTAATTTAGTTTTCGATGGTTGTACCTATTATTTATATAGGATATCAGATATCTGAAAATTATCATACAAAACCATCCAACTTCTTCATGGTTAATTCTTTTATCTTTTCACGACGTTTCCGACTCAATTTTGTCCATCTACAGACATTCATTTATTCAATCTACAATATTAAAATACTTTTTATACATTACTATTTTACATTCTAACACTATGAACAAATATATTAAAATGTCTCATATATACTCACATGTTCAGTTTGTCTTATTTTATTTTATAAAACTATTTGTCCAAACAAATTACATTCCAAATTTAGGAATACTAAATAGCATGTATGCATTTCATATATGTATTTAAATATTTTAAAAAAAGAAGCGATTTTTCGATATTTTTTATACTATTTAATAAATATTAACTAAACAAGTTTTAAACAAAAAATAGACTTAAATTTGAAAAAGTAAAATAATGTAGTAATTCAACAATGTTAGCTATATTCTATAATAAATGTACTGGATAAATGTACTCTCTAGTTCGTGTAAAAGATCTTTTCGAAATTACAGAACTCTTTTAAGCAGATCGAACACTGTTAAATTGAATATCAAAATGTGTTTTCAGTTGTTAATTTTAATACAGAACTTTTGTATATATACATGCTTTTATGTTTTCTATTACCTATATTTCCCTATTGGTTTCCCGAAACTGTGTTAGGATTTATTTTCACTAATCCTCTGTTTTGAAATGTTTTTGATTTGAAAAAAAAATAACTATTTTTATTGAAAACTATTTTAATTTGATAAATTTAATATTTTAATTACTGAAACCAATTATTATTATTTTTTTTTTTTTACTGTTAGAGCTTTAAATCATAACATTAAACGAAAAATTGTTATATATTTGGTCTATTCCTTGCGCAGTATAACACTTTTTGCTGCATAATTTCTAATGTTTTTATGTTTTATCTAAGTTTATTGCATTCAGGTATGTTTTTTTTTATCGCTTAAGAATCCAAACTACCCTAAACATTCAAATATTTAAAATAATTTTATATTTCATGGAGTAAATAGAAAAAATAAATATAAAACAATATAAAATTCGCAGATAATAAAATTTCGGTAATATATACATTTTAATAAATGACATGGAACAAGCAGATTCTATGACAATAAAAATACATAGAAAGTGACAGAATTGTTCCAGTCGTTTAATAACTACAGCCGATTGGGACATAGTCCGTTTTAAAACACGATTTGATGTCTCCGATACAAATTTAAAATAATTAATTGGCTTGAGAGAACAGAGATTTACAGTTAAGCTCGTATACATTTATTTAATCGATTATTGGCTCTATCTCAACTTCGAATTTGAATGGGCAAAGTTTTGCATTTGGGCGGTTCCGATGTAGTGATGCTGCAATCCTGTTTATTGGGGCTATAAGAAAATTATGTTCGGTATATCTTGTTTATGGAGATAGAAAAATGGAATTAAATTATTCTTTTTTATTTCAGCTGTTAATTGGACTTGAAGATAGTTGATATTGGAAGTAGCAAAGATAATAGAAATTTATAAAAATACGTATATCTCAGAATCTCAGGAAATCAAGATGTAACTAAAGAATACATCCGTATTCCAAGAGTTTGACTTATTTGACTTTTCTCCGTTGACTCCTGGTGGAGCATAAGGCATCTATAAGTGAGTTCCATTACGCTGCTCTTGCTAACTATCTTGCATCTTGCCACGTTTTGCCAACCCGACCCATGTCCTTTTCTGCTAATCTGGGCCAGGTTTCTCTTGGTCTTCCTCTTCTTCTTTCTCCCTGGGGATTCCACTGTAGATCATCTTTTTCGATGGCACCACATAAGTGGGTCCTATCCACTTCCATTTCTTCTTCCTTATTTCAAGATGAATGAGACGCTGCCTTGTGGCTCTCCAGAGATCTACGTTAGAATTCTTCTCAGGCCACCAGATCACCATAATTCCTCGCAAAAAGTTGAAAAGGTTTAAAAGGGTCGGATGATTGTTTCAGTCACTATCCAAGTTTCATTTCCGCAGAGAAGGACCGACTGACTTTACGCTGGTGTTAAGCAGCCCTAGTTTAGTCTTCTTTGAGAGTTTCTTGTTCATATTGGATACAGTTGAACAAACGCCCCAATTGGTTTCTTGATTCGGCTTCTTACATTTTCCAACGTGCCCCCTTCTTTAGTGACCGCACTTCCCTATTACATAAATGATTCCACTTGTTCTACGGTGTTTTCCCCTCCGAACAAGCGGATCACAATATCGCTCATTCACAAGTATCTCCTTTTTTAACCGACGTTGATCCGAAGTCCAATTCGATTGAGGATTCGCCTTAAAGCATCTAACTTGTTCTGCAGATCACTGAATCGCTGAGCAAGACAAAAATCCACAAGCCTCCCTCTCTGACCCCATTGGGCTCCACGCCTTCGTCCCCCATGCGTAGCTCATATCATTCTGTCCTGAATTACATTGAAGAAACCACGCAGTTTACGTAATCGTAAAGTTGAAGAGGCCATTAGTGCTAAATTAACTAACGAATTGGATTGTACTATATAGAAAAGTGTCAATAAGTATGTTACCAGTGTTATTAATGAAGAATTACATTTAACAATTTAATTTTATAATGTGGAAAAAAATGCTTCTATAACGGTACTTAGATATCCAGAAAATATGATACATAAAATCATTTTTTGGATTCAAGGTTTCGACAAAGAGTTTTGACATTCTCTAAAACATTAGCATTAGCCTCCAGAAAAATTAACATGAAATTCTAATTAACGAAATTAATAATTTTTAAAAAACAAAAAAACATTATAAGTTCAAGAAATTAATGGAAAAATACCAAAAAAGAAGCCAAGAGTCTCAAAAAATAACAGAAATAAATAAAAAAACCAGCTCTCGATATTTCGCCAATTCAGGCATCATCAGGAGGACAGTAGAAGAGAGTTGATTTTTTAAAATTTATTTCTGTTATTTTTTGAGACTCTGCTTCTTTTTTGGGATTTTTCCATTTATTTAATAAAAATTATTTATGCCTCATTTTTAGCTTTTGTTTCTGCATATTATTCTAAGTTCATTTTAACGTTTTAATAAGTCGTTAAATTTACATAATTTTAAATCATTGAATTAATTAAATAACATACACTTACTTTATATAAAACAACAGGAAGGAAAAACATAGTTATTTTATTTTTAATGCAGAAAAAGGGCCCTTTGTACCCATACTGTAATTAGACTGAACCTTTTGTCTCAAATACAACCCATTTTGGGATTCAGGTCGAAGTCTGAGGCAAAAATAAAATAATTGATTAATATGGTTCAATATGAATATTAATAAAGAAAATCTAAACATTAATCTAATATGTCCGAATAAAAGTTGTTTAAATTTTTCTGTGTCTGTTTTTTATTTAATTATATATTGCTGTATAATGTAATACTTAGAGAAATATCTTCTTTTTTTTTTTATATTTTGGAATCATCGAAATTAAATTTGTATTTTAGCTACATGGAGCGTTGGGGTACATGGGTTCTTGGATAGGTTTACATTTATAGCTTATTAAACCAATTAAAAGTCCTTATTATTTACGTCAATAATTGGCATTGGTTGTTTTTTACTTCCTCTTACGTAATAAATCATATTGATAATCGCGAAAATTTTCGGTTTTCAAAGGAAATATCCATTTTGACCATCCATGAATCCATTTTGAATAGTTTCATCTTGACGTCTGTACGTACGTTCGTTCTCGAATAACTCAAAAACGGTTTACTATAGAAAGTTGAAATTTTGTATTTTGGGATCACTGTAAAATCTAGTTATGCACCTCCCTTTTTGGTCACTACATGATCACCGGAAGTGGTACTTTACTTGAAGGTCATAACATAATTTCATAAAATTATTAATGAAAAACTTTTCAAATTTGGTATTTATGATTTATATATCCATTTTAATAACATACTTGATTTTGGTCTCAATTAGCAAACCTGAAGCGGTACTTTACTTGAAGGTCAAAATAAACTTTCATCAAAAATTATATTAAAATATAAAGTAAAATATTCCAAATTTGGTAAATATGACATTTATACCAATATAAATAATATACTAGATTTTGGTTGAAATTGGTAAGCTGAAAAACGTTAATTTAATTGAAGGTCATTATAAACTTACAGCAAAAATTAATACACAGATCATATGATTCGGTGATAAAAATTACAAACGCGATTATTTTTCCACTCTAATTTAACAATTTTATTGCTTGTTTTAAGTATTAAAATTGCGTGTAAAATACTTTTTTTCCTCGGCATTTGTGAGCTGAACAAGTCTGCAGCCGTTTCTCCAGCTTTATCTACTGGCATAGACAGATTTAATGTTGTCACGGAACACGAAAATCCGGAAATCTCTTGGGAACTTGTTACCTATCGAAAGAAAACCACATATAATAACGGAAATAGACCACCGGAAACAAGAGCTTGTGTGCGTATGTGTGTGTGAGTGTTTGTCAATAGATTGACGTGGCTTCGCAGATAGTCGTTTTTGAGATACTGCTATGTTCGGAAATCAGTAACCAAATTCAGAATCATTTTTTGAGCCATCGATTTATTATTTAATAGGCATACGTGGAAGTAAAATGATGTCCACATCAGATATTTTACCAAAGATACATTACACTCATTTAATGTATTTACACTTTTTTTTCTCTTCCCCAACTGCAATTTAGTTATTTTTACACCTACTCAAATCTGATGAGATACATTATAAGCAGTTGACATGATGGTATAGAAGGATCAATCTAGTTACATTATAAGCGATTATTTCATTGTAATTGATTTTTTTTTTTTTTTTTTTTTTTAACTCACAATAGTATATCTGTTCGTGTGTCTGTAATTTGCAAGAACAGATAGAAAAGTGTGTAATAAGAGATGAAACGGTCGGTAATATAAATATTCTATAATTTTCATTTAAGAAACCGATAATATGAATGAATTGTTTTTCCTATAGAACAACTTAATGAATAAAATAAATTTCTATGGGATGAATCATTGCCGAGATATTTAAAAAAAAAAATTGTGTTATTAAGTCCTATTTCAATGAATGGTTCTTATGCCAGTAACTATTTCTAGAGTAAAATCAGACAATGCAATTGATTGTTTCCCAAACTGCAATTTAATTTAATTTTTTATTTACTCCATTAGATATTATCTTCATTGATTAAAATTGGACCTGTTCTTCATATCAATTTAATATCTAACATTGTGAATCTTTTATGAGTATCTAATTTCATATTTAGGATTTTTTTATTTTCTTATTTTTTTTTTGTTTTTTACATTTCATTTTTATTAGGGCAGTTAAAGATAGTGTTAGTTCAATTTTAATAACGCTAGTGATGTATTTATATTTATGAATATATGTTATGAAAAATATATATATAAGAAAAATATTAATTATCGAAATTAATAAATATATAGAGAATCGAAGATATACGATATTATTTCTGAAAGTTTTATAAATAAAATCTGTATGTACGGAAAAATAAAATAATTTCTGTAGATGAAAAAAAAAGCTACTGCGAGCGATGAATTTTTTTTAGAAAATCAACATTAATGTTACACCTCCTGAGGAATTTTATTTTATATTAATAAATAACTATTTTGTAGACATTATAAAAAAGTTTTTTCTTAAAGAGTACTTTCTTAACGATGGAAAACCTCGCCTATGATAATTTTGCTGTTCCATTGTTAAAAATAAGTAAAACATATTAATAAAAACGATGGTAATCCCAAATATTCGATGTCTACATTAATGAGATATGACAAAGTTTGTCCAAACCAAAATTAACCTCATCGAGTTAAATTATTTCGAGTTATGTTCTTGTATGATGTAGAGTGCCTTGTAATATTTTTTTTTTTGGTCGTTTGTTATGTGTGCCTATACCCTGAGTTTTTTATTTAATTTAAAATCTAAGATATTAGTTTTACAGATCACAAACCTGTTCCGGTGATTAAATATAAAGTAAATCTTAAATTAATGGGCTGTTGCAATATTTATTTGTAACTCGTGGTCCAGGGCTAGTCTCAACGTAAATACTTTTTAGCGTGTATATATAAATTTCAAAATATATTTATAAAGTAGAAAAAGATTATCCACCGAAAATTCAAACAACTATTAGTTAGCCTGTGTTAATATTTTTTTATTTGTAAAGCAATATTCATTCTAAACAGATGACGGATAAACTATGGACAGGATAAATTATAAACCGCGAAGAGTGTAAACATAAATCAAAATGTTAGCCTAGAAGCACATTATAATCGGCATTTTTTTCTTTTGATGCTGCTTTTTAAATAAAAGTGTTTATATAGTTTTTTAGGTTTAACATAACCGAATGCTTAATAAAATAGGCTAGTTAACCACGCTAATCCATGTTCAATATAATCTTTAAATTCTTCATTTGCTTTGAAGATCGTCTTTGGTGACATGATATGGCTAAGTATAGTACTAGATGTATTTAAGCCTACACGGTAGCCTCATTGATTTGAATAATTTTATTTTAACTTTCACGTTTTTCGTCTTTCTTTTTGTGTACGTTTAAAGCGAATAAAAGCCTTTCTAAAGTTTCCGATATGGTCATTCATAAGCATGCGCAGTCCTTCATTAGGGAGTCACGAACTATAGTACCAGGCGTTCCTTCCACTCTCCAGGGGATATTCTTTACTCCCCTGCGAAATTGTTTAAAGCGTAGTTCATACAATTTTACAGTCTAAAATTATTTTAGACAGGCCTTGTTATCTAAAACGTATTTTAAGAAATTTTTGTGGTAAAATAAAAAAAAATGTAACAATCTTGGGCTACTACAGATATAAGATTAACATATTAGCAGGTAGGTACAGGTGTACACCTATGCCTCCCTCCCCTTCCCATGCGCACGCCTATGCTTTTAGTTCACTGTAAATACTGTATACATATTTCTGATACGGTCAATTCTTATAGGACTTGGTTTTATTAAGCTCTCCAAGAGGTTTTAACCTTATATAACCCACTAGTTTCTAACTATACCAATTGGTCCTGGTAATCCTCCGAGGCGTCGGAGTATGTGATTATTACTCCGAGACTTCTAACATATAACTATCATTGAAGCTAAAGATGAGTTTCTTCACTGGTCCTTGTCACTTCATATTAATTAGACTGCCCATTTACTTATTACATTTTGAATGCAGTTGTAAATTGTGAAGCGGATTTGGAAAACGTAACAAACCCCAAAAACGAAAACAATTTTTTTTAATTGGTTCTTATGTAAAATATGAAACTCAATTCATTGGTGACATCACGGTTTGTCAAAGCAAGACCAATCCAATTGAAAGTAAGGGGGTGGTGTCGGCGGATTTGCAAATCCCAACAAATCAGTTTAATTTTCACTGTACACCAATACTACAAATCCTCGGATAAGCAAAACAATATACACTGGTCCTAAAGTAGTTACCCATTTCTCGACGCTTAAAAACCAAACATTCTCTCACCTAATTCAATGAGTCAAGCTACTCCTAAGCTTGATGAAAATTAAATTTCGAGCAAAAAGAAGAAGTATGTCTCCTTGATCAGTTTTGCAAGGCACTGTGGATAGGAACATCGTCGATTACGAACCTCTGGCAATTTGCAGTGCTTGTGAAAAGGAGATTTTTAAATGATTCATCATTTTCCATTTTCATCTTATGAGTATATTTTGTTTTTCATAATTTTTGTACAGTTACGCATTATACTAGTTTATCATATATTTATTTTTATCAGTCTCCTCCCTTTCTGGTTGTATATTCTAGTTATTCTTACCTGTTCGGAATTTGAGCGTAGCCCAAATGATTTTTTTTGTTGCATTTGTGGTCTACCATCATTTCCTTATATTTCGGGCATCATTTACGGAATTCCCTGTATTTTACAGTAGCTCATATTTTGTGTCAATGAAAAATTAATAATCGAATTCCTGGATTTGTATCGTTTTACAAAAACTCAACTTTCTTATTTTTAAGGGATATCGATGACTATTTCATTATATGAAAATGTGAATCAAATTTCGTAAGCAAAATTAAAATTTAGCAAAAAAAATTTTAGCTTATCAGAGAAGTGAAATAATAACTAAACGATTATTGCGATTTCCCAAAATTTATAAATATAGAGATGCAGAGTTTTGCTAAGCCATGCCATTATGTCAAAAAAGAAATTCGAACATTTTGCACGCCAGCTCTCGGATCAATCGGAATTGATTTTTTTTTCTTTCCTTTCCTAGGAAACAATGATTCGTAATTGAATATTGACCTATGAATTGTCAGAAGGCGGAAATAAATTCGGTCGGAAATATTTCTATGGCATGTGTATATTTAAGCTTCTTCTATTAATATTTAAGGCTCCACTTTTTCAGAAAAAAAGGCTGTGTGTGAGTCCCTGGGAGAGGGTAAGGTGCATAAGTGGGCGGTATGCTTTAAAAGTTGAATGTTGGTGAAATTAAAATATAATATTAGTATTTTATGTGTTAATAGCTCTAAGAGCTTAAGATGATTAAGTTACTATTTAAATATGGATTCCTGTGATGTAAATACAAATAAGAGATGTTTTAAAACGTAAGCATGAGATGAAACGGCGTGTTGACCCCAGCTGTCGTTATATGCAGCAACTAACCCGGGCGATATATCAGATCCAGGTAGCCGCGACCGGGAGTTGAACCCGGGCCAAATTGCTGTCACCCGCTCTTTCCCCGCTCTCCTGATTGATAGGAGGCCAGCCAGCGTCGAGGAAGTTCTTATCCGACATCGGTACCGTTTACAGAGAGCATTCAAAATCGGGACAAAAAATGACAGGGCGGTAGGAATAAAAAAATATATATTTGGTTTAAGGGGGAGGAAAGAGGGGGGCCGGAAGAGGGTAATTAGGGCGCCGAGATCGGTATCGCGGTGGTGGGCGGGGCCAGCGTCCGCTCCGCCATCGCCCGCCTCTCATCGCCTTGGCCGCTCTCGATTTCTTAACCACGGCCAGGGGAAGCGGAAGAAGCAAATAAAACAAAAAATTACCAAAATATAAAAATTGTTACGATCGGAAATTTCTTGTAGTCTAGAAATTGGATTCGGGTTCCCATGATTGGTGCGATATTACTGGTATATTGAGGAAATTTTTTTTAAAAAAACAGGGAATATCAATAATATAAATGAAAATATATGTTTATAATAAAAAAAATTTAAGTTAAATTCTTTAAAAAATAAAACATTTAATTTGAAAAAGCAAATGAAACATAATTATGAATGAAAAGTACCAGTAAAATAACTAGTAACAATAACAAAAATTTCCAAAAAATCACAGGTTACTAACCACAGAATAGCACAGTTGAACGTTTCCTATTTTCAAAATATTGATACGGGCGTACGCATTGGGTCTTGTCCCCCCTAAAAATCAAAAGCAAAATTATTAAATTGTGGGAGAGAGTTTTATTTCAAAACTCTTTTTCTTTAATTTTTAAAATTGTTCAATATAATCGTTTTCAGTCTATCGATATTAGTAGAGTTTTTGGAATCTTAAGATGCCTTTTGGAAGCCTCAACTAAATTCGAGTCTTAGCTTAAATAAACCAATTACAACATTAAGAAATCAACAATTTTAACAAACGGAAATATTATGCGTTAAGTATAATTTTTATCTCGGTAGAAACGATATTCTCAGAAAAGCAAAAAGCTGTCACATGAACTTGTACATCATCGGAGAGCATTTGCCGAAAGCACGATAATGGAAAATGCAGGATGATATCGTGAAATTAAAACGAGTTGAATTCTGCTCCAATAAGCACCAAAACAGCCGAATTCGCTTTAGATTTTCCTAGAAAGGGATATATTATAGCGAGTTAAACTCTGCTCAAAAAGATTCAAACTCTTCGCGTCCGACAATGAAAAATATAACGAGCTGAATTCTGTCCCATAAATCAACAAAACACCCAACTTTTCATCCGATTATTCAAAATTCTCCTGAAACAGGCGTATTAAAGCTAAGAATTCTGCTATAGAGATCTTTAGAACACGTCAATCCCCAAGAAATTCCAGCGTATTCCCTTATACATAGGTAAAATGACAGGACTTTGTTTTGATATTTTTCATAATTTTACTCCTTAATTTTAAACACTGGCTTTGAAATACGCTACACGCATAATGAGCATAGGTAATAAGTACTTTTTAAGTATTTCACGAAGTTTAATAGCATGTATGTCAGATATAACGGAACATGGATAGTATTTATGGAAATCGGACGTAAAGATCCATAAATCGCTTTTTGCCACTTTTATATACTTCTCTAGCGGGTTCTGGCGACAGCGGTTGATTGTAAAGAAATTTTTTTTTGCATAAAATGTAGAAATTTTGTCTACTTTAATTTCCTATAAGGTGGTTTTCTCTGAAAAAACTATTAATTTCTGAGATATTGGCGAAAATTTTTTTTCAAAATTTTGAAATCATATGCAACACAAAAAGGTCAACATATCTGTCAGCAAAGCTCAGATATGTGTTCAGCGACCCGAAAAAGTGGAGTGAATCAAAATTTACGACTACAACAATTTTCCTCTATTTTTCCTAGAGTGCATTACCTGCGTAGACTACATTTTATTATATAATAAAAATGAAAATGATGCAATATGTTCATAAATAATAATAAGGGATTTAAGTTATGCAGAAACAGTATTTTTTTTTTTGGAAAGTAGGAGAGAGAGGGAGGAGTGCGTCCTTGGCTAACAGGGGCGTGGGCACTTCTGGTTTTGTGTATATATTTAATAAAATGTATATATATATATGTTTATTGCTAATATATTTTCTTTTACAAATTTACCGACCAATATATTATATCGCATAATCTCTTCCTACATTGGAATCCCCCTGCGATATTGGACAGATCAAAGTGGCAATGGGAATGTTGCGCATTGTTATTCAGCCTTTTAGTTCCGGCAACTATATTAATATGGCAGATTCATTCATATATTCATTATTATTGAAGAATACATGCAATGAGTTCATTACTCGTCAGTATCATTTTCATTTTTTATTTTTTAGTTATTCCTAAATGTATTCTATTTATTTTATTAGTTTTTATTTATCAAATTTTTATTTTTATTAGTTAGTTATTTATCAAATCGATCTTAGAAATTTTGAAAATTACTTGTCAACTCTCAGGAAAAGAACTGTAGAAACTTAATGTTTATTAATGCAAATAAAGAAGTCATTGTTCGATGTCTAGGAACTGGAGTTCCCATATGAGTGTTTGTTTTAATATCAAAACCATAATATTTATGCTCTTTCATTTATTTAGTTTTTATAATTTTTTAGTTCGCTGATTTCGAAATCATGGCTAAAACATTCTCATAAGAAAATCTACATTATCAATAATGGCTTTAGGTTTTTTTGTCAGGTTGTTTAACCAAATGGCAAAACTGAAGAAAAGACGATGTAATTTGTTTTACGAACTCATTTAATATAGTTCGGCAATTAAAGCGCTAATTCAAAAGAAAGTTGATCAGCAGATTACTGGAACTGGGCGGGCCAACGGGGCACTTGCCTCAGATGGCAAAATTTAGAGGGCGGCAAGTTCAAGCGAAATTTTATTTTCAAGTTAAGTAAAAAATATTTGTTTTTGCTTTTTAATTGTTTTGACCTTTATTAAGTCAATAAATTGAGTTAATGCTATGAGATGAAGCTATTTATTTCAAAATATGTTACTTGAAATACTGTTATAGAATTGTTGACTTTTTGGAGGAAGGGGTGAAAAAAGAGGCGGCAAAATTAAGGTTGTCCTGATCAAGAAAACTGATCGGTCATTTTTTGTGATCTATTTATATAAGCATATTTGTTATCTGTCCAATCCCGGATTAAAATGACCCATTTGGTCATAGCCGTGCTTCCAACTTTTGGGTGGGCGCGAATTGAATTCCGTTAACGCCCTTCTCCGTGGAGAAATAAATATTAACTGATTCAGGTGGAATCGAACACACAACGTTGGATCCTCCGAACTTGATCCTCTTGGATCCTCTCTCCAACGTGCTCGGCCATCAAGTTCTCTCTCCTATAAGTACATTATGAGTACTTACCGGTCTTACTGAGTACTTCTATATAAACGACAGAGAACTCATGGCCTCTTCCCCTGCGGACAATTAGGGCCCTGTTCTCGTGCAGATTTTTTTTCGGGAGTCCTTATCTTGTTGCCAAAATACAATCGTGGGCTACTGGTCCTGAGAGCTATTGGTAAAATGATCAGACAAGGCTGAGATAAGAGAGACTAAGTGGCAAACCAGATGGCAGCAGTGACGGGGCGGCACAGCCGAAAAGCACCGGTGACACGGGCCGTTTACTCCAGCCTAGCCACTGTGCGGTTGGTCTAATGATTGCCTCTCGGCTACGAAATGGCAGAGATTTAGGATCCGAGTTCAGTATTTTAATTAAATTACTACCAGTCTGTGTTGAAGGCGGTGAATAGTCAACTTCTATCAATTTTTCTTGTTTATTTTAAATATGCAAACTGAGGGTCTCTATATATTTACTTCAGTATATATATATACTATTCACAGAGCTGATCTAATGAGACAAAAGACTTGCTGAAAGATACAGTTTAAGTTGGTGTATCTGAACTCTATTGAAACTCTATTGCATGATCTAGGAGATACGGTACAAGTCGATAAAGGCTATTGATCAATTGGGCATCATAAACTATCCATGAAGGATCTTGAGTTCAATACTTGGCAAGGAAGTACTGTTTTTCTACCAACGATTACACAAGGAGGTGATGAGGTCAGCATCCAAGCGTTTTTCCCCAAACCTCATAGCTCCTCCCTTCGTCTACTCCAACCGCATCCTTCATTAAGGATATAGTTAGGAAGGGTTACACACTTTATAAAGGTTAGATGTGCCCCAAGAGGAATTGTGTGATTTCTATTTTTCTTTGTTACATATTTGGTAATATGTAAAATCTTTTCTATTTATTAGACAGACTCAAGTGTATATTTAAAAAAAAATTAACATGTTTAGCTTATTTTTTCTGATTAAAAAACAAAAAAATTCTCTATAGTAAATTTATTACTTTTAAAAAGAGGATTTGGTGCCGAAGATGCTAGAGCAGCACTTGAGCATTCTCGAGTCACTAACTGTGCCAGTTCGAATCCGGCCTCAGGGAGTTTTATTTCGTGACGAACCAACGGAATAATTCTCGACCTTCACATTTTGGCTAAAATAAGTTGGTGCATGTAGAACGACCCTTACCTCTTGTATATGGTTACATATGGTTATTAAAACCATCAAATAAATGCTCAGTTTTTGTTAGGAATATCTTCCTACTTCAGATGTACGTCACAACATAAGTGGTTCCTAACCGGAATTTCAAACAAAGTTGAAATTTGTAATCAGTACTCCAAAAAACATTAATGAGCAAATTTTCAAAACTTTTCTAAAGCAATCTACCGAAATCCCTTAATTAAAAGAATTTTGATATTCCGTGTCATAATTTCGATCCGAGGTTGCTTAAAAGCGGAACTAGCAAACAAAAAAAACATTAGAATATATAAAAAACATTCGTTATCAGTTCCGCCAAAAAACATAAATGAGCATAGTTTTGGAACATATCCAAAACATTCCTCCGACACCCATTTGTGGTCCCAAGTTGATTGGACTATGCATGTTCATGCAAACGAAAAGTGTCCAGAAAGCTTTATGTTTAGAGGTTTGCTTATCCACGTTTATGTTAGGATTTAATATCATGTAATGGAAACTATAGACAGGTATTATTAGTTATTAGGGAGAGACAAGGTAGGATCCCCTAGACACCCCTAAGCAGTGCCAGCTGTAGCTAATAGGCGGCCCGTTTCATCTCGGTGTAGTCGCCTCTTCCTCACTCATTGCCTCTATGACGCCGTTTAGTTCTGTCTGTCTGTACGACTTTTCGTTATGTGTATCCTGCTTGGGATTCACAAAAAAAACTTCTGCTTTTCCGACTCACTAAAAATGTGATTATCTTGGAGGTCGTCATTCTCAAATCAAACAGTTACCTTTCGGACTCCGTAAAAAAAATGAAATGGGTTAAGACCTCTGTATCCAAGTGATTCACTTGATCTTAGACCAAATTTTTCTCGAATCGTTGAACAGTAAAAACATTTCGAAAAAATAATCTGCCATCAAGTAGTAATATGCAATCAATGGCCAATCAATCATTTGTAAAATAATAACAAAAGTTGGTCAAGCTATTTTATTTTGGTTATTTAGACGAACTGATGAACCAAAACATTATTTCTTAAAAACAAAACCTAAATTTTACTTTTTTGTGTGGCAGTCCGTAATTCCCGGCGCTGAATTCTCTGCTCATGTCGGTGCCATATGGAGGGGAGTTACAGGAGGATATATCCTCATCCCCTCCTCCCGAAATTTTTGAAAAAATATGATTTTAATACCCACCAACATGTTTCGTATTTTGAGTAATAATTTGTGATCCAATTTTCGTTCTTTTCCTTAAAACTTACGCCACATTTGGCGATTATTTTCTACAATTTACATCTTTTTTACCCAAAAAAAGATTTTTTTTTTAACGAGTTCATTGATTTCCATGAAAATTTCTTGGGTCATTTATAATTAAACAGAAATACCAAATCTATTATATATATATATATATATATATATATATATATATATATATATATATATATATATATATATATATATATATATAACAAAAACAAAATTTAACTACAATTTTTGGAGTGATATTTGGTTGCATTTAATATTAAAATATTTTACTATTAATAGTTGAAATACATCGTTTGAAAAATCGGATAAAAACCAAACATTGAATCAGGGAATCAAATACGATTTTCTTCTTGATATCATTCATTTATCAACTAACACTGCTCCTGTAATGCGTTTTTGAATACAAGAACCTAGCATTTCCGCTTCTATAATGCGTCACAGAGAACTATTTCAATGGGTTGCAGGAAGAATTGGGGAATTCTAGTTTATTCCTGATTTTCTTAACAATATCTGTTCTTAAATCTCTTCCTTAGCTTTCACATGATATCTATTGGTTTAACTCTTAGAATCTCAATCCTCCAGTGGGATGTAAATACTTACTATCTGTACTTATTATTTGTCTGCTGACCTTTAAATAATTCCGTAAGCAGACTTTTTAAGTTTAATGTTTCTTAAGAAATAATTTGTAATGAATAAAAGTTACTTTCTGTCTCACACCAGTGTGGGAATTCAACTCGATAAATAATAAATAAATAGAGACCGCAATGTAGTCGACGACCATTATTAGTTAAATCTAATAATCTCAGTTTGGCTACTGGTACAATTTTAAAAATTATTGATTAGATTTCGCCTTCGCTTATCTGCAGTAAGTATGTATCAGACTTTAACCATAATTATTAAAAGGTTTTTAGTGAACCGATTGATACATAAATATTTTGGGCTTCCTTTCGACAAACCTTCAACAGATTTGTTGGCTGTTATAATAGTGGAAATGGTGGAAAAAAGTAAATGATTATGTTAATATTTACAGATGAGATATTTCAACAATAGAATAATCATTAATGTTGTTAGGAGTGGAGTGGCATTAGTTCATCTCCTACAGCAATGGTTCCTAAACCGTAGTAACTCTGGTGGCTATTCCCACCACCGACTTAAACGATTAGGATGTTTTAAAGTGCATTTTGAGGCACTTCTACAGTGCATTTCCCCGGTACAACTTTTCAACAAACCCTCAACCTCAGGAAAGGTAAACAATAAAACAGTTCCGACAATAAGTACTCGCAAAAAAAAAAAAAAATACAGGATAATGCTGTCGGACCCTCCCGTGGATCACCGGTTAGAAACCACTATGCTTTAGACATCCCTTACTTAAAGATTGTTCGAAGTTGTTCATTTAATGAAGCCGCATTCCTATAATCCCATCTATAATTATTATAGCGTATATGCAAATGCAGACTTTGCCTTTGCTTCTATTATTAACCAATCGTTTTCTTCTTAATTCTTTTGACAATTTAATGATTCTAGTTGACGTTCAGGATCACCTGCGATTACCACTATATTGTTTCCATACACTCTATGCTTTGGTATGAACTGCTTTGGCATCATACGCACTCAAGTATTTATTATTTATTCAACTAAATGCGGGCTTGACCGTATCAAGGTGCTGAACTGTATGCCTTTTAATGTAAGGTGATTTTGTTTGTTTGTCGCTTCTTGAGTGTTTGGTCTGTATTTCTGGCACAGGCCCTTCATGAGGGGAAGGGTTGCCGGATCCATGGGTAAATTAAATTGGCCGGACTCCGGTAAGTATAATTGGGTTTGGTTGGTTTGTTGAGTTTATATTTGAATTTTTTATGAAATTGTAAATATATATATCTCACATGGAAGGGCGTCCGGCCTAGGTATGTTGGGGTCTTATTTCTGAAAGAGTTAAACGAATCAATTTTGTTGGCTCGATTTTATTAACCAATTTTCTAATGATATTGAACATATTTTATAGAAAGGTCGATGCTCTTGATGATGCCTTTTTGATTTAATTGTATCAATTCTCCAAAATCTGAGATCAAAATCAACTAATTCCGAAAATTCTCAATCCAATATCCTTAAGATTGTTTTGATATGGGGGTTTCAACATTTAAAAAGGATTTTTGTTTTAATTATTATTTTTTTTCTGGACGACCTAAAATGTTTAAATTTATAAACGTAGGTAAATGGCTGATGGTGGAACGGATAGAGAAATTAATTGGGTTATAAAGATAGATCGGAGTAGAAGGTAGGGACAGGCTGGTTGGTATTTTTGGCAATCTGCTATTTTCGGTCCGTATCATCTTTGTAATCTATTGGTCTGACATACTGATTTTTTTTTTTCATAATTTCGAAGCTAAAATACTTTGAAATGTAAAGGAATTGTGCCGGTGTGAACTTTTGTTTATGTAATATATCAAAACTATGTAAAAGAAACAAAACAATTTTTGCCGAAGTTTTTTCTGGTCGAATATAAGAATAATTTCAGGATTTAGATTAAGTCTAAAACTTGTTTGAAAAAATTATCTCAGAATTATAATATGTCCTTTGAATTCGAATTTTAAAATCTTGGATGCTTACCAAAGTCCCTTACCAAAAAGGAATCCAGAATATGCTAGGTTTTTGATCAACTATTAATTTTTTTCTGAGTTATGGTTGACATCTCTCCGAAATATTTTATGAAAAACAATTTTTTTTTCTTTGAATAGCATAACATAATTTATTTTTCTTGAATTTATTCATAAAATATGTGATTTTTCACAGCATTGTTGAAATGGACCTTTATAGATCCAAATCAGGGACAGAGGATATGGTGATCATTGTGAATATTTTTATTTGTGACATAATATGGTGTTCTATTAGGGATTGTTAATGCTCGTAAGTATTTTATGACCGTGTAGAACTTCATATCCAGGGCTGGATTCAAAGTTTTTGATATTTATTATTTTTTAATCCATAAAACGTGTTCGTTTGATGGCCATGCTTCCTAAACCTTTGGTCTTCGAGGAAGTAAAATAATTGATCGTTAATTATAACAAATATTTACTTTACAGGTGTCTATATCAGTTGGCCAAGGTAGCAAATGTTGGGAGGTACTTACCGCGGCGCGGATTCGATCCCTGTTAAGATTTATCCCCGTCTTTAGCTGTTAAATTTGACAAAAAAGGCCAGGATGGTAATGAGGGGTGTTGGCACGGGCTGTTTGAGCATTAAGCAGGGTTGAAATATCTGCTGCCTCTCAAAGGGATGCATTGTACTCTCCTCCCACCAGCTCGCTCCCAATTAATATAACTTATTGCCTCTCTAATTACCAGTCAGACATATTCGTCCTTTTGCAGTTTCCCGAAACGGCGTGGGCATCATCCACCATTTGGATGTAGTAGGTGGGATTTCCAGAGTAGTATTGTTACTTGTGTAATTTCTATGGAAGTTTTTAGTACTGGTCTTAGGTTAGATTAAAAATTTGGTTCAATCAATTTTAAGATTATCTGCTTAAAATGACATGCCTATTAGGTTTGCCTTAGGTTATCTCCCTTTATAGGAAAAATTAAGAATGCAATACAATCATGATAGAAATTATTACAAAATATTTGCATTTACTTAAAAAATACTTAATAAAGGTTGAATATAAACTAAATAAGTTAATAGGATATTATTCTATGAAAAATAAAGAGAAAATAAATCAAAGGAGAAAAGATAGTAAATAATTATTAAAGTGTGTACCAGAAAGTAATTTTATATTATAGCACTCATATACTGTCATATACTTTTTCAGTTTTGGATCAGGTGAATAATGAAGTATTACAGTACTAGATACACATACATATACACATACACACACACATACACACAGCATTGTATTTTAGTGCAGCCAAACAAGAGCAGAAAAGGGCAAATAGGGAAAAGTTTTATACTCCAGTTTTTTGACTGAACAAGGATATGAAGTTTTCTGACAAATATTTGACCGAGGACCTACTTTTTTTCGAACAAAACGTCAACAAATTGGAACTTTTTTTGTTATTTCGTCAATATATATTTTTTTTTTCAAAAAGACTGTTTTATACATAGATTAAACAAATTTGTAATGTAAACAAAATTGTCTACATTTTTCCAACCCGACAGAGCGCCCTCAGAAAGGGACCTAATTTCCAAAAAGTGGTTAAAACGCGATTTTTAACTATTTACGCCAGATTTTGAGAAAAACTATTCATGTTACGGGACTCTTAACCGTACATGATAATATACTTCATGAAATAAACTTCAGAATATATAAAACACATATAATGTTCATTCATATTTGGTGTATTGGAATAATCATCACAACATTTT
This sequence comes from Rhaphigaster nebulosa, assembly GCA_948150685.1. Lineage (NCBI taxonomy): Eukaryota > Metazoa > Arthropoda > Insecta > Hemiptera > Pentatomidae > Rhaphigaster > Rhaphigaster nebulosa. The sequence goes on from OX411309.1 coordinate 40,444,025, forward strand.
ATGGGGATCTGACTGTGAGAGAGGACCCATTAAATTTATCTTCTATTTGATTTTGATACATGTCAATCGACAAGACCGATTCGACGTTGAATTTCATAAAACAAAATATAAATAAGGTTCCGCCTGAAGGCCCATTTCGGACTATATCAACTTCGTTTCTGTCCACTAATACCAGAGATCTGCCTTTCTGCAGCCATAGTGTCTTGAGCAGGTTTTAGTGCACCTGTACGTCATCATCAGTCATTCTCTTCCTTTCCCACTCTTCTGACCGTTTCTCCACCCTAAACCTGGAGATACACTCTAAATCTGTAGCTCCTATACCTATTGATGGTGGTAGTGCTGCTGCCAAGCACCAGCCCCTGAACGTTTACTGACTTATTTTATGATGAGAATCAGAAGCGGTTGAATGAGGGTGTAGTCCTTCCACTATGTCCACATAATGAAACCAGCATACATTCCTCTGGTTGTACAAGTTTCTAGTAAGTAGCATGTGATTTTGGTAAAACACAACTGCAGCTAGGTCGGGTTTATTGGAATATTTGTCACAAATATCAATTTAACATGAATGAAAAGGGCCGAAGTTGTATCACATAGTCACTTATAGCATGCAAGAATATGATATGCTCTTTTATGGTTTGGTTATTAACGAAAGTCTTTTGATAGTTTCACTATTTGTGTCGTTGATATCTTTCTCACCTGTTCTAATGTTACCTCTCTTTTCATTAGTATATGTTTTTGCATTATACTGCTTCTACTCGATTAGGCTGCTGCATTTGCGCCTGTTGAAGTGGGGTGTGCTTTGTCTGGGTGTATTTTGTGTGTTGTGATTTTGTTCAGCTTAGTTCCATAAAGATTTAATTTATGAATGATATTCATCGAGTTTCCGAATAAAGGTTAACAAAAATTTATCCGTTTATCAATCATTTTCGAGAGATTTCACTTTAATGGGAGGTGTTTATGACAATATCTTTCATCCGATTTCCTGACTATAAGCTAGTGATTTTAATAATAATTGGATCGGCACTGTCTTGCACCAGGACAAGACAATTGCCTGCTGCCAAAATTTACAATCAGCATCGATAGACGCCACCTATATAATAGATACAATTATCACATATCCATAGACCCTCGGTATCTATTATTGGATCAGTTAGCTTTAATAAAACTATTAGAAGTGCGTAGTTGGCAAGATGAACCGCTAGGAGCCCGTTGGAGCTTTGTAGAGACAGATTTGTAGTTACACAGACCATTAACTCCTGTCCACACTAGTTAATCTCTACAGCTAATCTACTCCCAGCCAAGACAGACCATCTTCTGCTAATATTTATATGTTATTTCCCTTCTCATTTGTAGTTTTTTTTTTTTTTATTCTAAAGTAAGCGGCGCTTTTTCAACCTAATTAGTTTAATAATAATGTCGTAAATCTTTTTGTTCCGCTTATTATGTTTGGATTTAGTTGAGTTAATTAATTCTAAAAATTATTTTGAATTAATTATTAATAGACGAAGAATTCGAGGAACGGGAATAGAATGCGAATATAGAAACATAATGAGGTAATGCAATACAATTTGGCTGAAATTATGAAAAATGGCTCGTTCAAAAAATCTTGTGATCCTCATTATTGCAAAACAATCGTTCTATTCTGTTTCAAATGAATGAAGGATTAAATTATCGATGAAAGCCAGCATAACAGATCACCTATGTCGCCAATATGTTCTGCAATTAGGTAACTACAATTTTGCAAAACATACATAATTGCTCAGAAAGGTTCCATTAGGTTAGATCCACAACATACTACAAATAGTTAACTGTTGTAAAACTCCTGTAAAACATACCTATAATATTTTTTAATCAGATAAAACTTACTGGTTTAAATAATAATTATAGTAATAATAAGAAATAATCCTCCTAAAAACTGGAGGATATTTAACAGGTCATCCCATAAGTAATGTCGGTTTTTAGAAATCTGTCTGTTTGTGTTGATATTACCAATCCCTCCTTTACAATTGAATTGTATTTACACATTTTGTTTATTATAACATTAAGTACTCTTCTATTTATCATGTTTTTGTTGGAGAAAATTAGTCTGTGCTGAAATTTCAATTAAAATGGATCTGATGGCAAATGACGGTGGACAGTAGAATGTATCGATCCAAGTTTTTCTGCTAATTCTTCAACTGTTACTACAGGATTTTCTTTAACAGCAGCCTGCAGGACTTCGCCGTCAAGGTTTATTGGACCTATCCAAGTTTGCGGTTTATCGCTCGAAAATTTTCAAATCACCTCTGCACTTGCCGTTCACTAATGACGTTTTCTCCATATATTTCTGCAAGTTTCCGATAAGTTGAAGCAGCATTTTCTCCTTTATCGAATTCCCAAAGCATAACATGGCGTAGTTGGTTTTTGGGGAGATCCATTTAAATTGAAATTTCACCACAGACAAAGTAACTTTCTCAAACTAAAACATGATAAATAGAAGAGTTCATAACATAACGCTATCAATAAACAAAATGTGTAAACACAATTCAATTGTAAAGGATGGATTAGTAATATCAGCATAAATAGATTTTTAAAAACCGACATTTCTTATGGGATGACTTGATACAAAACTAGTGAAATGATGTTGACGAACGGAAATTTTATAAATCATAAATATTCATAAAATAAAATATTCATAAAAAATGGAAAATATTTGATGAGATAAAATATTTTAAATTTTATATAAATATATTTGGAATGATATTTATTTGATTGCGCTTTTTTAAGTATTGTAGAATTCGATGGCATTTAGAAAAAAAAATTTTTATAACTGTTTTGTTGTTTTTTAAATGACAATAAAGAAAATAAATTTAAATGACTGATCTATCGTCCGTTGCAATGTCAAATCAGCGTACCTGAAAATTTGGAAAACTGTCAATGAGAGCATTGGGTGAATTATGGTTGCAAAAGTAATATAGTTAATTTCATAATTAAATTGGACATATTTTGTATTTTTAATTAGTGTCGTCACATATTCATTTGGGCATTTTGGCATTGCACGATGAGAGACGTGGCAATGTTTTGAGGTGATAGATAAAAATAAAAACCATTCAGAAAGCTAAGGAAATCCACTTTACTGTTAAATTATAATATGTATTGCTATTATAACATTTAATATTTAGCTAAATCATTATAGATAATTGTTAAAATATTGAAAGGACAGAAAGAAAGAAATTTATTACTTAAAGAAACATTTCAGTTTTGAGGTAGTATCATCATCTCATGACGTTAACTAGTTTTATGGACTCAGTTAAGGTCAAAACAATCAAAAACCAGAAACAATTTTTTTTTTGCTTAGTCTTAAAATAAAATTTCGCTCGAGATTTACCGCCATCTAAATTCCCCCAAAAGCCCTTAGAAATACTGGATAATGACAATTCAAAATTTTCGACGGATTTGCATTTGCAGGTGTTGTTTGACTGCATCACAATTTTGTATTGATTGAAAACCTAGGAAGGTTGAGCCTAGGATTTAACAATCTATTGATTTGGAAGAATATCCGTCTCATAGCAATTCTCATAGCAATGAGTAGTATCGGATATAATTACCGATCCAAGAGGAATAGATATAAAGATATTAATCTCTCGACGGGACGCTGTCAGTGGTGGAGAGGTAATAACATTCCGTATCAGGTCGGTGCCGACAGAACACTAGGCAATTAGGATGACCGATGGGAAATGAAGCGCGCAGGTAACTTCGACAGACTTCTTGAGGAGTAATACGGTAGTTAGCCAACAGATGGTGTAGTCTCCAAGTGTCATGGAACGACGTGCAGTGTCCGGCACCGAAGCGGAATGATTTCTCAAGTAAATTATTTATTATAAAAAGTACAAGAGCAGCCATTAAAGAAAAATTAAAATCAAGATGTCACCTTAGATCCTTACAAAATCGAAGAAAGCTTCTCAAAATCTTGTAATTACAGAATGGTCATTTCAATGTTTTGTCAAGTAAACATTTTAATTAAAATTGTTAACTTAAATTAAGTAATACATTGCCAAATGTAATTATAGAAATTACGTTTGTTATTAATTTAAATTTCTGGACTCATATAACTGGAATCCTAATCAAAATCAATAGTTTTAGATTGCCTCACACTGTATCACTTATTATTGTGTTATTAATTAATGAGATATCCTGTCAGTCTTATCCTGATTCAGGATAAGACAGCACAATCACATAATTCTATATATCCTTATAAATATGCACAGCGAAATAAAACTGATTGGCGCCTTAGGCAGAATATATATATAAGCACCTCCCTCTCTTCCTTCCCCTCCCCCTCCCTCCAAAAATGGCATAATCCCGGCCTGTTCTGAGAGTATCCCAAATTCTGTGGTTATCCTAATACTAGACTGTTACAAAAGTCCTTGTGCATTATAGTATAGTTTTATTTCAGATTACATATTTTAAACATTATTGAATACTACTCTTCAAAGTAAAGTCAATTGTTTTCAACAATTTTCATCCATGTTTTTGCCAGTAATTGGATTTTATGTCGGTACCACTCCTTTGGTTATGAGGCAAAGAACTCTTCACATCCAATTTTTACATCCTCTTAATTATCAAAGATCCGACCATTTAAAAAATTAGCCATTCCTCTAAGCAAATCATAATCTGGGATATACGCAGAGCAAAACGTTTACTCCTTGCAGTTCCGATAATTTTTCTTGGTCTAACGAGAACGATGTGCAGAAACATTGTCGTGTTACAAAATGGCTTGGATCCCGTTCACCAAAGCGGGGTACTTTGCACTCAAAATTGCATAAACTCTGTCGAGCTGTTCACAGTAAAGGTTTGAGTCCCTACTGCGGACGATATATCACCAGTAGTTGCATGTAGGACTCTGTTTCAAACATTCAACAAGAAAGTCATCATCAACGACCGATGGGCTACCTAATCTGGGTTGTCTGACAGTATTTCGATGGATAATTGACACTCCTTCTATGGCACAAATTTCTTCGGCGGCTGCCTTTGCGTTTAAACCTTTTTTTCAGTAATATCTCAAAAGACCGCGAATCACGATTTTTTTCTTCTGACATTGCACGTGCGTTTTAAAAATGTAAATGACCCCATTAAGCCAACTCAATTCCCAAGGAATTAAAAGATTAGTCAAAGTAAACATTGACATAAATAGTAGGAACAAAAACGTTCTTATAGGATTACTTATGAGAGTTGGAATAAATAAGGGTTGTGTTCATGCACAAGAGCTTTTGTAACAATCTAGTAGTTCCCACTATAAAAACTACCACTGGATCCACCCCTGATTTTAACACGATTTTTCCAACAACATCTTGAAAATTATAAATAAGCCTTTAAAATAAAATACAAAGAAACTTGGATGAAACCATATTCCTTATCAATTGAAAGGTTTTCCCTCGTTGAACATGTCTTGAAGAAACGAAATGGAGCATTATTCTACTACGGTCAAAACAATAAAAGTGAAAACAGTTCTGTGAAAATATCTTGGCATGGAAAAAAATAGGAAAGTACCAAAAATTATAAGGTTCATCTACTGACGAAAAAATTTTGCTTAAGATTACTTTTATTTTATTCCAGTTATGATTGTGCCATGAGTTCTCTCGAAAAATAAGTGAAACAATAGAGAACATTGGTGTTAATCCCGATGGGGACCCGTGACAGGGCGAAGCACCGCTATCGGTGACAGATAAGCTGCAGACGACAGGTAAATATTGTGGAGCTCTTACTGATCTACCTGACCCAGCTTCTTAGCAGATATTCTCTTTTCTAGCCACCAATCCAAAAACTATGTTGCCACGTTGATAATCGACTATTCATACATAGATAGCTGATACCCTTCGATGATATGGCTATGGAATCCATAGTATGGGTAGAGCCAGGTCAGATGGAGGAGACAGATGTACTGTACGAGTGTACCAGATGGAGCCAGTGGCGTACGCAAAATTTTTTTTCGGGGAAGGGAATTTAATAAGAAGAAGGCAAGTTATCATCTAAATATATATATATATATATATATATATATATATATATATATATATATATATATATATATATATATATATATAATGGCCAACTTGGGTTTTAAGGATAAGTATGGAAATTTGATCAACAATTATTGTTAAAAATTACCAAACATATGTATATATATATATATATATATATATATATATATATATATATATATATATATATATATATATATATAAGATTGATTAGTACGTTGTCATATAGCATGCCTATATATTTGGGACGCACTATTGCTAAATTGTATTCTATTCTTTACATAAGAAATACTGTTATGGTCTGTAAATGCACCCATAAATGAAAGACCAATTTCCATCACCTTAATGATTTGCTCGGTGTGTCTTAGGATTTGAAAAAAATCGATATTTTAAATTTTTAAGATTAGGCTATGTATGATCTTAAGTGTACTGGACAAAATCCAGAAAATGAAACAAAAAAAATGGGGTAATTAATGCATAAGGTTATTTTTAATACCTTTTTTGGGCTTGAGTTGACTTTAAAATATTATATTATAATATATATTATTAATATTATTCAACAAAAAACTTAAAATGTTTTAGTTCAGTTCCCAATACCTTGAAAATTACGTACAGCACGAAAAAACAGTATGGGTGCATTTTTTAAATCACAGTAAATTTTCTAAAATATGGGCCTTAATAGTGTTTTGCACATTTAATACTTTCCGATATATAGGTTTTCAAAAAACAACATTTTTCAAGAACAAAAACAACAGAAATCACCACTTTCTGACTTTGGCAAATGCCATGGAAACTATCATTCCTAAGAAGATACAATAACATACTTTAAATACATTAACAAAGTTTAAAGATGACAGCATATATGCTAGAATGACTAAAGTTTTTTGGGTTGCAAGGAAACGAATGGTTCAATAAGCCAACGTAATCCTGGTATAAGGATAAAATAAATAAATAAAAATAATGAAATCAATGCATTTCGTTAATGGAATGTTTGGTTTATAAGATGACTGCATTACCCCTAAATTTGAATTTTCTCGTTATTGATAACACTTGGGCATTAATGGCCATAGCCTTTCTTTGGTCTTCCCTTCAAATTATTATCCTTTCATACATTAATCCCTATTTATTATTAAATTTTAGCTTATTTTATGATAATTAATTTACTTCGATTGTTGATTTACAAGCGACAGCTAAACTGCTAAGAAGGAGAGGAGCGGGCGTCCTGTTTGGACAGATGTTGAGGATTAGTGAAGAGTCACATGTGAGTTCTGATCGCTCATCCTCGCATCTCAATAATCGTGTCCACATGTTGCCTCTATCACTCGCTCAGGGAAATTCCAAATGTAAATGTTATCAGGAGCGGTGGTAATTTGGAATGTACACAGCAAGTGTTTTTGAAAGCAACAGTACGATAAGATAGTAATCTGAACTATTTCTCACAAAAATTATAGTTTTCTTCGCATTTGTTCAGATGCTGCAATACTCTTTCTGTGTTTATTATTTAATTTTCATTATTTGATCTGCGCCTGTCAAGCACATGTCTAATAATCACTTTAAGGGCTGAAGTCTACTGGCTAAGAAACAGACATGCTTTGCTTGAGGAGAGCCTGTACCACGAAGCACCCCTTCCTGGCTTGAATACATGCTTACGTTAGTACGAGCAAGTCTCTCATGAGGAACTTTTGCAGTCTCCCTCTGGTATTCTCTGACCAGGGGCGTACGTAGAATTTATCCCCTGTATCTCCCTGTCTCTGGCATCGTGGAGGCCATTTTCTCTATAAATTTATGGGATGTCCGTTTAATTTATCATGAAACCGTTCATAGTACGTAAGTGTTCATTAACTTCATTAAATGTGTGACTTTAGCTAGCCATATACCGTACTTTTAGATGGGCCAAGGTCGCGGATTCTCTTCGCGGGTTTTTCTTTCTTCAGCCTGTTATTCAGCATTAACGTGTAGTACAGTTCTGACTTGGTCCGTGGACTAGGTTTGAAACATACTCGAAAGTCCTTGGCCCGCGGATCTGTGAGGTAGTAATCTTGAGCTCAAAAAAAAGCTTTTTGACAGACCTTGTCCAAATGCTTGGATGACATTCCGAAACACTCGAATTACATATAATTTCCGCTCTAGTTCTCTCGATAAGTAGTCAGTTAGTGTTTATGGTGTACATGAAATTTACACTAATTATGAATTACTGTAATGAATTACACTTTTTATGAATTCGTTTGTTAATTAATCCCAATTCACATATCCATTTCAACCGCCTTGATGCTATTATATCAATTATACTTGCTCCGTTGTAGAGCCTCCTAAATTCCTCAGTAGACTCATGCTTTTTGGGCCAGATATGCACAATACTTAATTTTCGAAGACCTTAATCTTAACCCACTTTTAACCTTGCCTTTATTTCCTCCTGCATTTCGTTTCTTTCGGTTATTGTAAATCCCAGAACCTAAATTTCTCCACGGATTCAAACGGTTTCCCTTTTATATCTACGCCACCTTAATTATTGCCATTTCTACTTCTAACAATATCAGATATTTCGTTTTTGGTTTATTATTTTCACTAATAAACCTTTATAATCGATCAAGAAAAAAAATAATTAAACCCTCTTCTCAAAATTTGAGATATTACTTTTCGAGGTACTTTGAATCCAAATATCGAATAAATAAAAAAAATCCGTCAGTCCGCCGTCCGAGATTTTCTCCGAGACTACTGGGCCGATTTTATTGAGATTTGGCAACAATCTGTCTAATAGCTTTTGATTTATTATTTTCAATAATAAACCTTTAAGAAAGGTTATTATAAAGTTTAAACTAAGAAAACAACTTTTTAATCTTCTGCCTCAAAATTTGGGGTTTTACGTTTCAAGATACGTATAATCCAGATATCGAATAAAAAAACTTTTTATTTGATTATTTTATTTGATTTTTGATGTGGTCAATCGAAAGGTAATAAAATTCTCTATAAATGAAAAAAAAATCATGGAAATCAGAGCAATATTAGCAGAGATTAGCGTATTGAATTTTGAAAACAATTTCTCGACGTTCTTGGCCATTAGTTTTCGCATGTATTTCGAGATCTAATTCTTTATCAGCTTTAATTATAATACGTTATTGCATTTAATTTATTATTTAATTAATATTGTCATCTAAGAGTACTAAATCAGCAGTAAACCCTAGTACCGGTATTTTACCACCTAATTAAACCTTAAAATGCCTACTTCAGTTCATCTAAGTTGTTGCATTTATCTAATGATTGTAATAAAAAAGGCTGAAGAAAATCAGAAATGTGTGTTTCATCTTAAGGTAATATTAATTAATCAATTAGTCGAAATTAATCTAAAAAAAATTAAATAAATAATTTAAACTGTTTTCCAGAAACAGGATCAAAATGATAATAAATTTGTCAAAACGACAATAAAGCTTCACGTTTTTACACTTTTGCTTAATCTCCGATTTTATTAACAAACGAGGCTTTCAAACAATAATTTCACTCTTGTTAAAATGTTTTCGTAGTGAACTTGGTTTCACATGTTTGAAGTTGTCATGACAACGATTATTTATTTATTTATTTTTTTTATTATTTTTTTTTTTTACACGAATCGGCCAGTAAGGACCACGCGAATATCACTTAATCTTCTTCAAACTCTCCACCTTCCTTCTATTCCAATACTCTCTTATCTTCCTGGACTGTTCCTCTCGCTCTTCCTTAGTCCATTTTCTCCCCCGTCTCTCCTTCCTCCCCGCAAGAATCCCAACTTCTTTTACTTTTTTTCTGAAAAGCTCTCTATCTAAGCAGTCCTTATCCTTGATTTTTAGCCTATCCAGCTCCTCTTTTATTTGTTTCATATAACCACCTATACTTTTATAGCTGAAGACTCTGTCGAAAATTTTTTTGTTCAGCCTCTTATTGCTCATTCTGACCATGTGGCCGTAGAACCTCAGTCTCCTGGTCCTGATGAATGTTTCAAGATCTTCCAAATTTCTATATATTTCTTCGTTGGATTTTCGCCTATATCCCTCTTGTGTTACTTTGGGTCCATGAATCCTCCTCAGAATTTTCTCTCAATCTTCAGGATTTTCTCCAGACTCGGAAGGCTGACTGTTTCCATCCCATACAGTATTTATTTATTTATTTTCTCAAAATCTAGATAAACAAGAGCTTCTCAAGTGTGCGTTATAAAGATTATAAATAAATACAATTTTGTATGGATTTACAATTAATGGACTAAAATTGTGTTTTAATTCAATGTTTGGTATAAGCATAAGCTTATTTGGAGCAATAACATTTTGACTTTTCCTTACCTATATACGAAGTATATAAGTAAGGGGAAGTATAGCGATCGTGAAATTTTTCGAATTCGAGTTTTCCACGGAAATACACCTTTTAAGGTCTCCTGAGTCCAAATAACCTAAGTCTCGCAAAATGGTCTGTGTATATGTGAACAGCCTAGCTCAAAAAGGAAGAGTTGTATGATACTGAAATTACGTATTTAAGGTAGGCACATGCATGTGATGTTACAGCAACTTTTTCTTCAAAATCGGGTAACCGGAACCGCCACTTTATATAATCGATTTTACACTTTTTTTTTTTTTTTACAATTTTCTCGAAAATGGCTCTAACGATTTCGATATGCTGAAAGTGTTCTTCTTAAAGCCCTTTAACTTTTCATTCATGTAGTACATTACCGAGAAAAGGCAGGGAAAGAAGTTATGATGAAAAGAATATTTTTTCACTTGAAATGAGGACCATGCAGGAACTCATCCCACGCATACCAATTTCGGCCATGATGAAAGTTGGAACCGGCACAGCTTCTCATTGGAGATTGCTGAGGTGCGGAGCTTCAGTACGCTCGGCCACCAACACGGCCTTCTAATCCGAACTTAAATGACTCGGTTTGGTTTGTTTTCATATGCTGATAAACTGTATATTTTTTGGTTGCCTTATCACCGAGATATTTAGAAAAAGAAAAAAAAATGTTAGATAACTCCTGTTGTCATGATTTCTATCCTAGGTCGAAATCATTTCTCAGGATCTGATTAGATTGATGAAATTAGTTACCATCTATTCATCTAGTATTGATCTATTGATTTCAGAGCCCCCTAAGCCCAAAAAACGCTTCTTTTTTTTTTCAAAGTTAAAGTCTGTTTACGTGTGTTTTTGTGCCACGATTATCTCTTGAACGGGTTGATCGATTTGTTTTTTTTATTATTATGTAGAGTTATTATATCGGGTATCCTGTGCGCAATAGCTGATAAACTTGTTTTTCTATAACTGTACTGCCAAAACGGCTTTAACGATTTCGATCGATGAAACTTGTTTTAAGTCTTTTTCCCTAAAATCTCAGTGTCCTTTGACTATTCATATAGCACCTGTCATATAATAAAGGTACAATTCAAAAATTGAAATTGTTGGAAAATACTATTTAAAGATTTTTTCCACAGTTTTGAATACTTCCTTATTAAAACACGCTAAACTTACTAATACCTGTTGGTAGGGTATTACGAATGTTCAGTGTGTTTCAATGAGAAGGTATTTAAAAGTGTGAAAAAAAATCTTTAAATATCATTTCCCAACAATTTCTTGAGTTATACCTTTATCCTACGACGCACAAAGGAAACAATTGTCGATTTAGGGGTCAAAATTCTATAACTCTTGATTAAAAGACTTTCAACAAAAAATTCTTTTTCCATTTATGGAATATCCTTTATTAGTGAAAGTGAAAAAATTATATAAAGGGTGTTTCCGGGCCTTTGCAATTATTTTTTCTTAATTATTTCATCACTTTATTTTAAATAAAACAGTTTATTAGGTACAGAACCTACAAAAGGGGAAGAAATGGACTAATATCCTTCTCTATAGAGCTTTCCAGGTGTATAATTGCGTTTTTTCAGGTATTTACTGCGTTTACAACATTTATAAATAATTATTATTTGAAGAAAAAAAAAATTAATTTAACAATATACTATTTTTTTTATTTATTAGAAATATATCGTTCGTAAAAAAATGACAAATAAGATAACTTGAAGCATATATTTTAACTTTAATGAATGATTTATTTAATATTATCGAAATTATATCTCAATTGTTATTTGTACAACCATTTCCACATTTCTAAAATATACTAAGTGTAATAAAATAAAAAAATAAACATTTTAGGTGGCAACATGTGGTTTCAATTTTTACTTCCTTGTACGAAGTAAAGGAAGTATTGTAATCGCGAAAATTTTCGGTTTTCAGATTTCGACGGAAATATCCATTTTGACCATCCCTGAATCCTTTTTGACTAGTTTCGTCGTGGCGTCTGTACGTACGTTCGTATATCGCATAACTCAAAAACGGTTTGCCGTAGAAAGTTGAAATTTTATATTTAGGATTGTTGTAAAATCTAGTTGCGAACCTCCCTTTTAGGCCACTGCTTGATCACCGGAAGTGGTACTTTACTTCAAAGTCATAATTGATTTCCATAAAAAATTATATTAAAATACTATGAAAAACTTCTCAAATTTAGTATTTATAACTTATATATTGATTTAAATAACATACTAGATTTTAGTCTAAATTGGAAAACCGGAAGTGGTACTTTACTTGAAGGTCAGACATTAGACTTTCAATAGACAATTTTTGTAACCCCCCCCCTCTCAAAATTTGAGATTTTACGTTTCAATAAATGAAATATCCATTTTGACCAAAACGGAAAAAATCCGTCAGCAATTTTTTTTTTTACTTCCTTGTACGAAGTAATGGAAGTATTGTAATCGCGAAAATTTTCGATTTTAAGATTTCGACGGAAATATCCATTTTGGCCATCCCTGAATCCATTTTGACTAGTTTCGTCGTGGCTCGAAAACTATACATATCCCGGAACATTCCAGATGGTTCAAGATAGTTAATTAGTTTACAAAACTAATTAAGTTAGTTAATTAGTTGACTTATTAACGAAGATACGGCAAATGAGTTTTGGACTTAGTATCCAAAGCAGTAAGGAAAGCCGTGCGAGTGGACACAGCAGATATATTTAATAGGTGCCTACCTAAAACACAAACTCTATACTTATTTAAGTTTTGCCTAAAAAATCGTCACAATATATCTGGTTATCTTTTCCTCCAAATGGCTTGAATTTAATGATACGTTGTATAATTGTGATCTTTGTACAATTATTTTTATGCATACAAATGAATAATTTTGACGTATCTTCTTTTTCACGACTGTTGTAGATTGGATTCGATTCCATTTCCGAGGTTCCACGATACCTTTGGCTGCTTGAACTTTCGATTATAGGAGCCGATAGTAGTGACAATTGTGAGCCCGGTCGAACGCTGTGTACACAATGAGCGCGCGGATTCCTCTCGCTCAGGCGCCGCTGCCCCACCTCCGTCCTCTCTCTACTTCAACATCATCCTCGTCCCCATCCTCCGATATCACTAATCCGTTGGAGTGAGGCAACTCTTAGCGGTCATTGGTGGTCCAGCAATATTTGATCACAGCCTTCTTGATATTTTCGAATTGGAATTTACTAACAAATATTGTCTTGCTGTGGGTCGATAAGTTAAGATTAAGTTTGTCATTTATATTATTAAGTTAATAAATTCAGTCTTCAACTGATGGTCCATCCATCCTCCTCAATGATCAAATTCCTCTTCCATATCATCTGGAGCGTAACTAGCCCTCTTAAGTGGAACCAGAAGGAAGGATTGGTGGGCGAGGCAGCTGAAGACCGGAGGTCGACGATAGGAGATCTAACTGGCCTGTAACTAGAAATAATTAATGCCCGAGGAGATTGTGATCTGATGGTGCGACAGTGGCCTGCCTTGTTTCCACCAGCCGTTGTGTGCCGGGGAGGGGGTGTCACCAAAGCCTCCTTCATCGCTACATCTTCTCTTACCTTTTTTAGTGGACACTCCAACAATTTTAAGAGGTGTTAATGTCAGCACGGTGTTATATTTGTACGGAAAATGTTTAAGAAGTGGAGGGAATACATGAGAAGAAATATTGTTAATTGATTATTTAAAATAGTTTTAGAACATTTTTAATTCCACTTACCTATATATATATATATATATATATATATATTTCATATTTCTCAGCAAGAGAAAGTATTGCGATCGTGAAAAATATCAAATCCCCTTTTAATTCGGAGTATTTTGTATATACTTCGTTGCCTGTAAGTCATTCTCCAATCTTTTGCTAATTTATAGTGCCTATTAGTATCCCATCAGTAGTAATAGAATCTATTAAGCTCTCTTCATAAAATCATTTTATATCACTTCAATCCTTCTCTGAGCCAACTATTCGATGACCCTCTCCAATTCGATGATGGATGGCGACTTGAACGAGATTTACTTTTGAGGCTCATGTCTTTAGTTTTTAAAATTCATATGAGTTGTTTTTTTCCTATCACATTTTATTTTATTCTTGATTCAATTTTCCATTATTTCGTATAATGTATCCCTTCTGCTGTATCTCTGATATATTTTAAGATATTTCGGAATAGACAATTTTCATATTATGTAAAATTATGATACTAGGGTCAATCGTTCCTAAAAAAACTTCCGAACGCAAAACTGGCTTTATATTATTTATTTTTCCTACCTTAATTCTGTTGAGATATAATAGCATCCTGCCACCGTTTGATTTGATTGTAAATATATTATAATAGTACAATACATTTCAATCGGTAATGATTGTTCCGAGAAGTTTGAGGTTCATTCAGGTTTGAAACTAGGCGATTCTCTTTCCTGTGCTTTATTTAGGAATTAATCTCTTAATATACAGGGACAAGAAATAATTGATAATATTCGGAGCATTGGAAGTAAAGAACTTGTTTCTTACTTCCTTGTACGCAGTAAAGGAAGTATTGTAATCGCGAAAATTTTCAGATTTTAACGGAAATATCCATTTTGACCATCCCTGAATCCATTTTGTCTAATTTCGTCGTGACGTACGTACGTACGTTCGTTCCCACTACGTCCTTCTCATAATAAAAGTCAACAGTTTTATAATACTGTTTTAGGTAATGGTATCTTTCTAAGTAAATATCATTAACTCTTTTCATTGACTGAATCATGGTCAAAACAATAAAAAAGCCTAAAACAATATTTTTTACTTATCCTAAAAATAATGTTTCATCCGAAATTTGCCGCCCTCTAAATTTCATCCCCCGGAGTAAGTGCCCCTTTGCTCCTCCCTGGTTTTTGGGATTTACGATTATCTATCCTATCGCCGCTGACCAGTACCCGTTGGGAGTTTGTTTATCGCTTGAGTAGATGTCGACAGCTGTTATCTGCCTAAACTAGTTGTGATTTACACAATTCCTGATCAACAGGATAAAGGCATAGGGTAAAAGTTCACAGCCCTGCTCACAGTCTGTTACAAACTGTAAGGTACCGGAAATAACCTTTTCTTCATCATATACCAATTCAGCTAGCTTTTTCTAATCATATTTTTCACCCATCTTTAGTCTTTAACACAACCTATACAAACAAATGTAAAAAAAAAAACTTGAAAAGTTTGTCGCTAATTGTATTAGTATATAATTTTTGTTTACCCCAGTAACCGTGCGAAGATAAGATACACCAAGAACCTATTTTTTATTTAAGACTAATTTTTAAGGAAAACATTTTTTAGGGAAAGTCACAACCTCCCTTCCATAATAATTAAATAAGAATTCGCAAAATGAAAAAGAGTTGTTTTCCACAGCGGATAAATATGACTGCTGTAATTCTATGCTCATTCCAAGTGTGGTCATTCCGATTTGCTTGTTTCAGTTTTGGGATCCCAGGAAGCTTGTGAATAAAAAAAAAAGTTTGGAAATTATTTTTATAACGCCTGTTTGTACCTTATATCTAATGCGAAAGCGTTTAAAGCTAGAATGTTTTGCGTTCCAGTAGTCATCAAATATTGACAGTGATAAAATACTTGTACCGAATTTGCATTAAGGTTATGGTTTCTATTGAGATGCTTAATAATTATATTTGTGTGTTAAGTATTCTTGTTGTTGGGAAGCTTGAAGACAGTTCTTGAAATATGCATGATTCGTTTATAAATTTTTAAGATGCAATTGGCTTTGTCTTCCCGAAAACCTATGATTTTACAATTCATTTTTCGTAATTCGTTCTGGAAATGCTCTCAGCTAGATGAAAAATAAGAGTTGTGAACATGTGGATTTGTTGGAGTTTTTTAGTCCTTCTTGATTTTTGTGTCCAGTATCCTTCATATGCTCTTGGACTCTTTAGTAGTAGGTAATTTCAAGTACTACATACAAATTATAGTACTTTTAGAATATAATTTTGCATTATACTAGATGTTAAACGGAAAGTAAATTTTTTCGGTACTATGTTGATAGGCAGCCATAAATTTCTAAGGAGGGTGGATCTCAAGATTTAGAAACTATTCATAACCATCGTACGTCGCAGCACTGCTTAATTTACTTATTTTCTGTTTAAGAAAACAGGAATGGCCAATAAAGGTGCAGAGACGCAGGTGACGAAAACTTATTAATCTATTTATCTGTTAAGATCTTCAGTTGAAAATATCTTAATTAACATATTTTTCCGTTGCAGTTGTTAATTGAAGAGGTTTACAACTGCCAAGTATTAGTTTTATCAGATCTGGCCTTCAGGAGCAATTAGAAGCAGAAATAGAAGAGGAGTTGGTAACAGTCTATTTCAGGATCCATAATCAGTGGCGAAGAGAATGGAGGTAGGCATCACATAGGGTTAATATTACCGCTTGAGTATATCTATACACGAATGGATAATATTTAATCATTGTTTAAATATATGTATATAATTATGTGTTTTTATTTAGTGCTAAATTTACAGGGTGTAAATTAGTGGGAAAGAACTCACAACTAGAACCATAAATCTTGAAGAAAAAAGCACGTTTGGTGTTATTTTCTAAATTAATCCACTGATATAAAGTCAATGCTAAATGTGAAATGCGATAAATCCTCGATCGAATAATATAGCTTGGTTTATTAACATGATTTTCTCATATTATGGGAATGAATTTTGTGTCGCGAATTACCAATAAAAATCACGGATTTTCTTAAATTCTCATCGAAATTATGCGGTTATACATATATAAATTCTCATGGAAATTATACCCAGTTGAAAATCAAATCATGCCTCAAAACCCGAAACTCACTATTTTGGGCGAATTTATCAATTTTGACCCAATTCGAAAACCAGTGGTGTTCCTTATCAGCTGTGAAGCCACTCTATCAAGATCCACTCCATCGAAAGCCACTATATCAAAGATCATTTATGATTTACAACGAAATTTAAAAAATAATTCATTTATGTTGTCATAAAACATGCCTACAGAACATGACTTTTCAAGTGAATCATTCAAATTTATTTAAATTAGTTTTTCACTCTTATGTTTTCCATTGGCTCCATACGATTCTTAATGAAAATAGAGATAGTTAACGTTGACACAATTAAACACAGGTGGTAAACATTAGCGTGAGTTTCTAAATTATTTATTACCATTAATTTTATACTTTTATATTATTACAGACCGTAAAGGGTGTAAAAGTTAAAGGGCTTTAAGAAGAAGACTTTAGGCAAGTTTCATTAAAATCGTTTATACCGTTTTCGAGAAAATAAAGTGTAAGTCGCACTTCAGGAAAGTCGATTTTGGCGAAAAAGTTGTTATAACATCCCTGGGACATATTTACCTTAAAAACGTAATTTCGGTTTCGTATAACTTTTCGTTTTTGAGCTAGGCTGTTGACATTCACACAGGCCCAAAGACCATTTAGCTGGCAGGGTTTGGCCAGGTCGGCTAGTCGGCGATCGCAGAGGGCTCAAAGTAGAAGGGGACTCCGAAGGTGCCCCAAAAGTAATATGATTTTTTTGTTACTCAGGTATATTATTAACTCTAAAACTTTTTAATTAGTTACACTATAGTCATTTTACTTTTTTCCAGGAAGCTTGCACGTGTAAAATCAATATTAAGCTGTTGTTAAAAAGCCATTTAATGCTTCTCTTAATGCAGAAGTAACAGCCGCTCTGCATACATAATGGCAAGAAGGAAAAGAAAATCTTTAGACTTCGAAAAAAGTTCCAAAAGTTTAAAAACACATTTGGTCAGCTAGTTCTACATTTTCGTCGTGAAGTCAGCCTTGGAGCCACAATGATACACTAAATTCAGGCAAGTAAGTTGAAATTATTATTAGTTCATGAGCAACTCCCATGCTAGGTTTTGAGCTCCCGAGATCTTGTTTCGGGTTCTACTTTAATTGAGTGGTTAAAGAAATTTAATACGAATTAAAATGGAGGCCTTAGTGAAGCTTATGGCACATCTTGAACAAACTGTACTACTCCTGATGTTTGGTCTTTGGAGGTAAAGATAATAGACATTCTACATTTATTACCTGTCATGACGTTTCTCCTAAGCATATTTATAAATCCTTTGGGATTCATATAAGATTCTTGTTTTCATGAACTCTAAAAGCGGTTAGGCAGCTTTTCAAAGACGACATGATATTTCAACTCTTCTGACTAGTAGCAAAACCAAATATCTGACATGGACAGCGCATAACGCCCTTGTATGCCTATTAAATTATAAATCGGTGGCTGAAAAGTGATCCTGAATTTGGTTAATAGTTTCCAAAGATAGCAAAAACGACACTCGGCGTCTATTGACACACACACGCACGCACATAAATAATTATAAAAATGTTAAAAACGGTTAGTATGGACCTTGAAACGTGATTACTCTTGAAAATCACGATTTGTGATTTTTAGCACAACTCACATTCCCGTCTTCTTAGAAGAAGTAATAAGAGACAGGTAATAAAAAGAGCTAATAAAAGACAGTTTCAGGTAACTGCAATACAATGCTTCCTCTTTTTAGACTACTCGGGAGCTTTTATCTTCTGGAAGCTGATATGTGTGGAAGTCAGTACCCCTCTTCTTAAACTTACCACCATCCTGCGATATACACCGGCATTTTCGGAATACACGGTAACTCCCTCATAGAGTTTTTCAGCCTGTAGTCATCAGGGCCCTTGTCATAACGAAGTATTGCAACAAGTGCTGCTTATTCTTTTACATCGCTTAAATAAATAGGTGAGGGTTATGCATTAACAGGCTGCTTATTTGTTGGCTGAGTCTTCTATTAGGTTTGATAAGGGTCCCAATCTGTTTTGAGAACTAACCACTAACCTTTTCCGTGGGGTCTCTTTCCTTATTATATGCCTTTTTTCAGTAGGTTACAAGTTCCCACGAGATTTCTTCATGTTCCGTAATAACATTAGAACTGTCTATGTCACTAGATAAGCATTGGAAATCGACGGTTTCGATTTTAAGATGGAGAACCCGTTGCAGACTTATTCTCCTGCTGCCGACTTCTTCAGCTCACAAATGGGAAGGAAAACAAGTATTTTACACTCAATTTTAACACTTAAAACTAGTAATAAAATTGTTTAATTAGAATGGAAAAGAAATCGCATTTGTAACCTTTATCACCGAACCATATGATCTCTGAATTTAATTTTAATATAATTTTTGATGTAAGTTGATTTTGAGATTCAATTAAAGTACCCCTTCTGGCTCACCAATTTAAACCGAAATCTAGTATATTATTTATATTGATATAAAAATCTTATTAACCAAATATGATATGTTTTACATTAAATTTTAATATAAGTTTTGATGAAAGTTTATTATGACTGCTTCCGGCTTGCCAATTTAGACCGAAATCTATTATGTCAATGAAATCAATATATAAATAATGAATACTTATTGAGAAGTTTTGAATTATATTTTAATATAATTTTTGATGGATATCAATTATGACCTTCAAGTAAAGTACCACTTCCGTTGATCATGTAATGACCAAAAAGGAAGGTTCACAACAATCCCAAATACAAAATTTTAACATTCCACGGCTAATCGTTTTTGAGTTATGCCCCAGATACGTACAAACGAACGGACGTAGAAGACGCCACGACCAAACTAGTCAAAATGGATTCAGGTATGTTCAAAATGGATATTTCCGTTGAAAACTGAAAATTTTCGCGATTACAATACTTCCCTTACTGCGTACAAGGAAGTAAAAAGCGAGAAAGAGAAGCTCACGCCAGAAAATTGGTTGTTCACTGTTTAATTGATATAGATTTGTTTATTGGAAGGCAATGCATTCCGTAATGAGGCGTTAAAGCATAAGGGGTTCATTCACTGCTGGTGAATTATGTCAATGATGGTTGTTGCAAATTATTGTGTTATTTTGCAAAAAGTGTATTGAAAACAGCAAAACTCACAGACTGAAAATAACAAAAGGAAAACTAAAGGACCGATTGGACGAGACTCTCTCTGGGCATTTTAACAGCAGTCCATGATTTAAGTGGGCTTGCTTTATTGTATGATTCTATAAAATCAGAATTAGTCAAGTGTGACATTTTAATATAAATTATTATAGCTATTTCATTTGACGTAGCTAACAATATGAAATACTGTTATAAGGGTCCACAAGCTCAATTCAAAAAGGTAAAAGAAAATCTTATTAACATTCACAGTATGGGGCACGTAGTTAACTTAGTAGTGGCTGATTCAACAACAAAGTTGCTCCAAGCAGAACACTTATTTGAATTGGTTGAAGAATATGCTGTTTTTATGTTTTTTATGGATGAGAGAAACAAAAAGAAAACACATTTTTCATGAAAAAACTGTACATGTTACAAAAAATAGGGCCACAAGGTGGTAGAGCAAACAAAAGTATTTTTCTTCGATTATTGAAGAAGAGTTGTTATGGAGCCAGACAAGTGTAAACCCAGTGACTATTCGATTTTGTTACCGTTTAAAAAAAAATCAGCCAATCGTCCAAATAAGAAAATCTATGTATACCTATTGTTTTGTTAGATTTATTTTTGGTTATATCTCCTGTTTTAAAATATATACCAGTAAAACCATTGACTGTCTTAAGAAATTTGATGAAATTGCAAAGCTTGAGAGTTTTGCTACAGATTTCTAATGTAGCAATTTTAAGCTTTGTAAAATTGAAATAAATCAGTTATCAATAGACAGTTATCAACTAAAACAATTTGCAAATTGGTACGAAACTTTTATCATGCGCTATTCCTGTTGTTTTTCTACTCTCACAATCTGGATTGTTTACCAACCTGTAAGTAATAAATTTTTACTAACTTGTACAAACCCTGTACAAAAGTAACCTTAGAAAGGATGTTTTCCACATCTAAAATAGTTAAAAATCGACTTCGGTGTACTTCATGCCTATGTCTATCTTATGTCTAATCTCCTTTTTATTAATGAAGAAAGTGACTTATTTTATAACTTGTATAAAAATGTATTAATATTTGAAGTAGCCGGGATTGGTCACCATTTTTCTTTTATTATAAAACCGTAATGCATATGCTTAGCTTACTCAAGAGTGTTTTCCATAATTATTTATATTTCATTGAGGTATTCCAATAGGCTTTAGATTATGGGTCAAGCATAGGTTAAGTTGCCTAAATCTAAAAATATTTTTCACTCTCATTTTCTAGTAATAAACAACGGGTTAATGATTACTACTTTTTCATATTTGTACCAAATTTAAATATAGATAATAATAAAAAAATGTATTGTAAACGTAAGTAAACTACAGCAATCAAGCTCAACGCAAGATGAAGATCTTCTCTGTACTCAAATACTTTTCAAGTACTCAAATTACGGAAAATTTGGTTTCCAGGTAATGTAATTTTCAAAAAATTTCCGGCGGAGGACTCCTCTCATTGTAGTCTCTAGCCGAGGGGTCCTAAAGGGGCCAGACCGTGCCTGCCATTTAGCTTGGTTACCTATTTGGATTCAGGGGGCATTACTCGTAAAACCGGGGGAGTAACTGGGCTGGGACAACCAGAACAATATCCTGAGAATAATGCATAATGAAAACTTTTCGGGACACCGTTTGTTTTGATAAAAGACAGAAATAATCCCGGTTTTTCCGGAACGTTTGGTCTCAGTGTAGACCCTTTGGGCTTTATATGTTTCAAGAAGGTGAGCCACTGATTTAGTTTAACTCTTAATAAGTAAGACAGCCTACAAATAAAACACGGTAGATTATCGCTAGAGGACAAAGTACACGGCTATGAAAGGGCGGGGGAGCGGACACTCGAGCGGTGAGTGCCTGTAGAAAGCTCCTGTCGAGTGGGAAAAAAACTCACGAAGCTCCTTGAGACCGCCGCCCGATTTCACTAGAGATCATTGTGTAATCTATATTTGTTTGCCTTCTCCAGCTCTCTTCTTCTCTCTGCCTCCTGTATCTATCACACTTGATACATTTTATGCAACCTTAGCATCTAATCATTACGGAACTGTTAAATTATTTGTCTATTTTGGGTGATTCTTAAAATAACGTCAATTTTTGAGTCACTACGACATATAAAGGTTTGATTATTATTTATTTATTATTATCAGATTATTATTTTTTCCCTATCATAACTTAGCTTATTTTCAATATAAGTTAAAATAAAATGGTTTTAACAGGTTTTTTAATTCTATATTTAACTTGAAATGCTTGATTTCTCAGTTCCATGGATGTTTCCCATATTGTTTTCTGAGTATTATCCAGTTAAACATTTGTTTAGGCGATAATAATTTAATGCTAAAGGCTTATAAACTTTTAAGAAGAGGGTGTTTACTCTATTTTATTAGTTATCACAATTTGAATAGCCTTTTGGAATTAATAGTGGTGCCAAGAGTTCTGTACTTCTAAAAAACCTCAGTTCTCTGGATGAAACATAAGCCCCCCAGGTTCCAGTTTGTGGATGCATAATTTATGCGGAACAGATTTTGTAGTTAAGTGGCAAGCCTGAGTTTGTGTAACCTAGACAGCGCGAAAATCCGGTACTTATAAAAATCATTCTCAGTCCCGTGCTGCTATTATTTTTAGATTAGGCTTCGTACAAAAATTTGTTGTTTTTTTTTCACATTTGTTAGTTTTAGGATGTTCAAATTGAGTTACTTTAAGATAGAGCTACAGTTTTCAATGAGTGTTGCACGTGATCCGTGTGGAACAACAGGTAACATGTGTCGGAATTCTCCGCGTGGATTAAAATCTTTTGCTTCAATTTAGACCTTCTCACTATTCCGTTGTAAATCTGACATCTTCAAATGATGTTGGAATGGTAATATGAAAATAAGCAATGCTAATTTTTTTTTCCTTATGAAAACACGAAGAGAATGCCGTTCTATCACGTTGGCTAATTTCGGACTTAAAAGTATTAAAGCTTAGCATAAACCATAAACATAACCAGGGCCTGATATAAAGTTTGGACCAAGGCCCATGAGTTTTGCCGTCCCCTCTTTCTCCTCTTCATGCTATCGAAGGGGCGGTCGGGACGGCAATTTTTCTCAAGAAAATAATCTTGATGACAATTTTAATTTGATCGCGTAATAACATCACAGTGAGAATAAAGACTTTTCTTAACTCATCATAACCGTATTTTGTTTGTTATTTAAATAAATATATTTTGTTTCAGCCATGGTGAATCCGGCCCTCTTGACTATAAATTATTTTTGTAATTATGCATAATGCACATTTAAATGCATCTAGAATGTGTCATTTACAATGCGTCTCTGTCCCTCTTTGTGTCTCACATGAATTTCCTGCCAATTTCTTCCCAATAAAATTATTCAATTTTAATATGAAATGATAGTATATAAAACATACAGTCGATAATTTCTAAAAGCATCAATGGAATTCTTTTTCATGTTTATTAAAAGATTTTTAATAATTGAATCCTTGTATAAAGATTTGAAGTAAGAACTCCGAGGAATAATGGAAGGAAATATTACAGGATTTATACAAAACAAGTAAACAATTGAAGAGTTTTTTTTTTATAAACATTAGGGGCCAATTAACTGCAAATGCCAGTTATGATTAATTTTGATTATCTCATTATGATAAGTTTTATTAGATAAAAAAATTGTTGTACCTTCCACACCGACAGTTCTTTTTTTAAAAAAAAAAAAAGGTGTTTCTTACATCTTACAGAATTAACAGCTACTGACACCTAAAGTTTCATCAAAATCATTTTTGTATATCATACCCTTTAGGATGAAGGTATGGCAAACAAAGTACAGGGTGCCAAAATATCTTATGCATGAACTAAGCTCAATGAATTGTAATCAGCATTATTAATAAAAAAATGTCTTTAAACAATTCTAAAATTTTATATATATATATATATATATATATATAATTTTTAAAAATAAATTAGTAACAAATATACATTAATAATAAGTATATAAGGTTTTAGTAAAAAATAAAAACAATTTATAACTATAAAATTAACTTGTTAATTATTAAAATTAAATTGACAGAAAAACTAACAATCTACCACAATATGGTGAATAAATGAAATAAAAACAGCAAGATTATGCCATCACATCTGTAAATAATTTTTCAATAATTTCAGCAAATCAATATCATCTTATTATTTTGTGGACACTCTTGTTCGTTTGTTCCAGGCAAAATTTATACCATATCCTCTTTTGATATGTTTTTTAGGAGTTTCTTTTGGAATAAACAATTTAAATCCATTTTTTTGGGCAAAGTACACAGCACTTTCTTTGGTCGGAAATCGTATTTCAACGTCTTTAAGGGAATTGGCTCTGTTAAAAAAAAAATTACAGTCATTAAATAATAAAAATAATTATGTGTGTGTGCATATATATATATATATATATATATATATATATATATATATATATATATATATATATATATAATTATAATAATAATAATAATAATAATAATAGTAGGCAAGCAGTACTTTTGGGAACAGCTAGAACTGTTAGGAAATTTTTAAACATAACATAATCAGAGCCTGACCTTTGCTTGACTCACTGAGTCCGGGCAGGTGAATATTCCCAGCAAAGACTGAGAAGTGCGAAATTCTGAAATAATAATAATAATAGCGTGTGTATATCAGTATACACGCAGGTACACACGAACTCACACATGCAGGCAGACTCATACGTACGCACCGACCCACAAACACACATACATTGTTTTTTATACACACAGATTAATTTATGAAATTCTAAATTAAAATAATAAATTTTATCTAACACAGCATACTATATAGAGATCAGTGTTTTTTAACTGTTAAGCAGGCACTAATAACATAGCGTCATACTAATTTTAAAACCTCGTAATTCCATATGGTAACGATGTTTTAAATGTTATGAGGTTTTATAGTTAGGTTTACGATATATTAATTTGATTAGTATGAACCAAATGGAAATTAAAAAAGTTATAATTTTAATTGTGTCATAATAACAAATATTGAGGATTTTATGAAAAATATTTTACTATAGGGTTTGGATTTTGATTCTTGGATGTACTTGATAGCTTAATAATACTGTAGACTTAAATAGGTCTGATTATATTGATGAAGATGAGAATTTTTAGTGGAGAGGAAAGTTAGAGTGATTGTTAAGTGACTAAATAGTAAGTGATGAGCAGGTACTTGTTATTTCAATCTGGTATAAGAATTCCATGTGTCACTTGTTAAGACTAGTGAAATATTTGAAAACTAATAAAACTCACAGTTAGGTTCTTCAGTAATTCCATTCAGAGGGATGCTAACAAAAGATCAACCTCATGATCAACCTATTTAAGTGATAGGCTACTTCCAGTACAATAAGTATTAGTTATTGTATAGGAAAAAAAAAACTATTTTTATTCTTATTTGTACATAAAATCGTGTGATTGAGGAATTGAGGAATTGTGTGATTTCTATTTTTCTTTGTTACATATTTGGTAATATGTAAAATCTTTTCTATTTATTAGACAGACTCAAGTGTATATTTAAAAAAAAATTAACATGTTTAGCTTATTTTTTCTGATTAAAAAACAAAAAAATTCTCTATAGTAAATTTATTACTTTTAAAAAGAGGATTTGGTGCCGAAGATGCTAGAGCAGCACTTGAGCATTCTCGAGTCACTAACTGTGCCAGTTCGAATCCGGCCTCAGGGAGTTTTATTTCGTGACGAACCAACGGAATAATTCTCGACCTTCACATTTTGGCTAAAATAAGTTGGTGCATGTAGAACGACCCTTACCTCTTGTATATGGTTACATATGGTTATTAAAACCATCAAATAAATGCTCAGTTTTTGTTAGGAATATCTTCCTACTTCAGATGTACGTCACAACATAAGTGGTTCCTAACCGGAATTTCAAACAAAGTTGAAATTTGTAATCAGTACTCCAAAAAACATTAATGAGCAAATTTTCAAAACTTTTCTAAAGCAATCTACCGAAATCCCTTAATTAAAAGAATTTTGATATTCCGTGTCATAATTTCGATCCGAGGTTGCTTAAAAGCGGAACTAGCAAACAAAAAAAACATTAGAATATATAAAAAACATTCGTTATCAGTTCCGCCAAAAAACCCGCCAAAAAACATAAATGAGCATAGTTTTGGAACATATCCAAAACATTCCTCCGACACCCATTTGTGGTCCCAAGTTGATTGGACTATGCATGTTCATGCAAACGAAAAGTGTCCAGAAAGCTTTATGTTTAGAGGTTTGCTTATCCACGTTTATGTTAGGATTTAATATCATGTAATGGAAACTATAGACAGGTATTATTAGTTATTAGGGAGAGACAAGGTAGGATCCCCTAGACACCCCTAAGCAGTGCCAGCTGTAGCTAATAGGCGGCCCGTTTCATCTCGGTGTAGTCGCCTCTTCCTCACTCATTGCCTCTATGACGCCGTTTAGTTCTGTCTGTCTGTACGACTTTTCGTTATGTGTATCCTGCTTGGGATTCACAAAAAAAACTTCTGCTTTTCCGACTCACTAAAAATGTGATTATCTTGGAGGTCGTCATTCTCAAATCAAACAGTTACCTTTCGGACTCCGTAAAAAAAATGAAATGGGTTAAGACCTCTGTATCCAAGTGATTCACTTGATCTTAGACCAAATTTTTCTCGAATCGTTGAACAGTAAAAACATTTCGAAAAAATAATCTGCCATCAAGTAGTAATATGCAATCAATGGCCAATCAATCATTTGTAAAATAATAACAAAAGTTGGTCAAGCTATTTTATTTTGGTTATTTAGACGAACTGATGAACCAAAACATTATTTCTTAAAAACAAAACCTAAATTTTACTTTTTTGTGTGGCAGTCCGTAATTCCCGGCGCTGAATTCTCTGCTCATGTCGGTGCCATATGGAGGGGAGTTACAGGAGGATATATCCTCATCCCCTCCTCCCGAAATTTTTGAAAAAATATGATTTTAATACCCACCAACATGTTTCGTATTTTGAGTAATAATTTGTGATCCAATTTTCGTTCTTTTCCTTAAAACTTACGCCACATTTGGCGATTATTTTCTACAATTTACATCTTTTTTACCCAAAAAAAGATTTTTTTTTTAACGAGTTCATTGATTTCCATGAAAATTTCTTGGGTCATTTATAATTAAACAGAAATACCAAATCTATTATATATATATATATATATATATATATATATATATATATATATATATATATATATATATATATATATATATATAACAAAAACAAAATTTAACTACAATTTTTGGAGTGATATTTGGTTGCATTTAATATTAAAATATTTTACTATTAATAGTTGAAATACATCGTTTGAAAAATCGGATAAAAACCAAACATTGAATCAGGGAATCAAATACGATTTTCTTCTTGATATCATTCATTTATCAACTAACACTGCTCCTGTAATGCGTTTTTGAATACAAGAACCTAGCATTTCCGCTTCTATAATGCGTCACAGAGAACTATTTCAATGGGTTGCAGGAAGAATTGGGGAATTCTAGTTTATTCCTGATTTTCTTAACAATATCTGTTCTTAAATCTCTTCCTTAGCTTTCACATGATATCTATTGGTTTAACTCTTAGAATCTCAATCCTCCAGTGGGATGTAAATACTTACTATCTGTACTTATTATTTGTCTGCTGACCTTTAAATAATTCCGTAAGCAGACTTTTTAAGTTTAATGTTTCTTAAGAAATAATTTGTAATGAATAAAAGTTACTTTCTGTCTCACACCAGTGTGGGAATTCAACTCGATAAATAATAAATAAATAGAGACCGCAATGTAGTCGACGACCATTATTAGTTAAATCTAATAATCTCAGTTTGGCTACTGGTACAATTTTAAAAATTATTGATTAGATTTCGCCTTCGCTTATCTGCAGTAAGTATGTATCAGACTTTAACCATAATTATTAAAAGGTTTTTAGTGAACCGATTGATACATAAATATTTTGGGCTTCCTTTCGACAAACCTTCAACAGATTTGTTGGCTGTTATAATAGTGGAAATGGTGGAAAAAAGTAAATGATTATGTTAATATTTACAGATGAGATATTTCAACAATAGAATAATCATTAATGTTGTTAGGAGTGGAGTGGCATTAGTTCATCTCCTACAGCAATGGTTCCTAAACCGTAGTAACTCTGGTGGCTATTCCCACCACCGACTTAAACGATTAGGATGTTTTAAAGTGCATTTTGAGGCACTTCTACAGTGCATTTCCCCGGTACAACTTTTCAACAAACCCTCAACCTCAGGAAAGGTAAACAATAAAACAGTTCCGACAATAAGTACTCGCAAAAAAAAAAAAAAATACAGGATAATGCTGTCGGACCCTCCCGTGGATCACCGGTTAGAAACCACTATGCTTTAGACATCCCTTACTTAAAGATTGTTCGAAGTTGTTCATTTAATGAAGCCGCATTCCTATAATCCCATCTATAATTATTATAGCGTATATGCAAATGCAGACTTTGCCTTTGCTTCTATTATTAACCAATCGTTTTCTTCTTAATTCTTTTGACAATTTAATGATTCTAGTTGACGTTCAGGATCACCTGCGATTACCACTATATTGTTTCCATACACTCTATGCTTTGGTATGAACTGCTTTGGCATCATACGCACTCAAGTATTTATTATTTATTCAACTAAATGCGGGCTTGACCGTATCAAGGTGCTGAACTGTATGCCTTTTAATGTAAGGTGATTTTGTTTGTTTGTCGCTTCTTGAGTGTTTGGTCTGTATTTCTGGCACAGGCCCTTCATGAGGGGAAGGGTTGCCGGATCCATGGGTAAATTAAATTGGCCGGACTCCGGTAAGTATAATTGGGTTTGGTTGGTTTGTTGAGTTTATATTTGAATTTTTTATGAAATTGTAAATATATATATCTCACATGGAAGGGCGTCCGGCCTAGGTATGTTGGGGTCTTATTTCTGAAAGAGTTAAACGAATCAATTTTGTTGGCTCGATTTTATTAACCAATTTTCTAATGATATTGAACATATTTTATAGAAAGGTCGATGCTCTTGATGATGCCTTTTTGATTTAATTGTATCAATTCTCCAAAATCTGAGATCAAAATCAACTAATTCCGAAAATTCTCAATCCAATATCCTTAAGATTGTTTTGATATGGGGGTTTCAACATTTAAAAAGGATTTTTGTTTTAATTATTATTTTTTTTCTGGACGACCTAAAATGTTTAAATTTATAAACGTAGGTAAATGGCTGATGGTGGAACGGATAGAGAAATTAATTGGGTTATAAAGATAGATCGGAGTAGAAGGTAGGGACAGGCTGGTTGGTATTTTTGGCAATCTGCTATTTTCGGTCCGTATCATCTTTGTAATCTATTGGTCTGACATACTGATTTTTTTTTTTCATAATTTCGAAGCTAAAATACTTTGAAATGTAAAGGAATTGTGCCGGTGTGAACTTTTGTTTATGTAATATATCAAAACTATGTAAAAGAAACAAAACAATTTTTGCCGAAGTTTTTTCTGGTCGAATATAAGAATAATTTCAGGATTTAGATTAAGTCTAAAACTTGTTTGAAAAAATTATCTCAGAATTATAATATGTCCTTTGAATTCGAATTTTAAAATCTTGGATGCTTACCAAAGTCCCTTACCAAAAAGGAATCCAGAATATGCTAGGTTTTTGATCAACTATTAATTTTTTTCTGAGTTATGGTTGACATCTCTCCGAAATATTTTATGAAAAACAATTTTTTTTTCTTTGAATAGCATAACATAATTTATTTTTCTTGAATTTATTCATAAAATATGTGATTTTTCACAGCATTGTTGAAATGGACCTTTATAGATCCAAATCAGGGACAGAGGATATGGTGATCATTGTGAATATTTTTATTTGTGACATAATATGGTGTTCTATTAGGGATTGTTAATGCTCGTAAGTATTTTATGACCGTGTAGAACTTCATATCCAGGGCTGGATTCAAAGTTTTTGATATTTATTATTTTTTAATCCATAAAACGTGTTCGTTTGATGGCCATGCTTCCTAAACCTTTGGTCTTCGAGGAAGTAAAATAATTGATCGTTAATTATAACAAATATTTACTTTACAGGTGTCTATATCAGTTGGCCAAGGTAGCAAATGTTGGGAGGTACTTACCGCGGCGCGGATTCGATCCCTGTTAAGATTTATCCCCGTCTTTAGCTGTTAAATTTGACAAAAAAGGCCAGGATGGTAATGAGGGGTGTTGGCACGGGCTGTTTGAGCATTAAGCAGGGTTGAAATATCTGCTGCCTCTCAAAGGGATGCATTGTACTCTCCTCCCACCAGCTCGCTCCCAATTAATATAACTTATTGCCTCTCTAATTACCAGTCAGACATATTCGTCCTTTTGCAGTTTCCCGAAACGGCGTGGGCATCATCCACCATTTGGATGTAGTAGGTGGGATTTCCAGAGTAGTATTGTTACTTGTGTAATTTCTATGGAAGTTTTTAGTACTGGTCTTAGGTTAGATTAAAAATTTGGTTCAATCAATTTTAAGATTATCTGCTTAAAATGACATGCCTATTAGGTTTGCCTTAGGTTATCTCCCTTTATAGGAAAAATTAAGAATGCAATACAATCATGATAGAAATTATTACAAAATATTTGCATTTACTTAAAAAATACTTAATAAAGGTTGAATATAAACTAAATAAGTTAATAGGATATTATTCTATGAAAAATAAAGAGAAAATAAATCAAAGGAGAAAAGATAGTAAATAATTATTAAAGTGTGTACCAGAAAGTAATTTTATATTATAGCACTCATATACTGTCATATACTTTTTCAGTTTTGGATCAGGTGAATAATGAAGTATTACAGTACTAGATACACATACATATACACATACACACACACATACACACAGCATTGTATTTTAGTGCAGCCAAACAAGAGCAGAAAAGGGCAAATAGGGAAAAGTTTTATACTCCAGTTTTTTGACTGAACAAGGATATGAAGTTTTCTGACAAATATTTGACCGAGGACCTACTTTTTTTCGAACAAAACGTCAACAAATTGGAACTTTTTTTGTTATTTCGTCAATATATATTTTTTTTTTCAAAAAGACTGTTTTATACATAGATTAAACAAATTTGTAATGTAAACAAAATTGTCTACATTTTTCCAACCCGACAGAGCGCCCTCAGAAAGGGACCTAATTTCCAAAAAGTGGTTAAAACGCGATTTTTAACTATTTACGCCAGATTTTGAGAAAAACTATTCATGTTACGGGACTCTTAACCGTACATGATAATATACTTCATGAAATAAACTTCAGAATATATAAAACACATATAATGTTCATTCATATTTGGTGTATTGGAATAATCATCACAACATTTTATGGGGATCTGACTGTGAGAGAGGACCCATTAAATTTATCTTCTATTTGATTTTGATACATGTCAATCGACAAGACCGATTCGACGTTGAATTTCATAAAACAAAATATAAATAAGGTTCCGCCTGAAGGCCCATTTCGGACTATATCAACTTCGTTTCTGTCCACTAATACCAGAGATCTGCCTTTCTGCAGCCATAGTGTCTTGAGCAGGTTTTAGTGCACCTGTACGTCATCATCAGTCATTCTCTTCCTTTCCCACTCTTCTGACCGTTTCTCCACCCTAAACCTGGAGATACACTCTAAATCTGTAGCTCCTATACCTATTGATGGTGGTAGTGCTGCTGCCAAGCACCAGCCCCTGAACGTTTACTGACTTATTTTATGATGAGAATCAGAAGCGGTTGAATGAGGGTGTAGTCCTTCCACTATGTCCACATAATGAAACCAGCATACATTCCTCTGGTTGTACAAGTTTCTAGTAAGTAGCATGTGATTTTGGTAAAACACAACTGCAGCTAGGTCGGGTTTATTGGAATATTTGTCACAAATATCAATTTAACATGAATGAAAAGGGCCGAAGTTGTATCACATAGTCACTTATAGCATGCAAGAATATGATATGCTCTTTTATGGTTTGGTTATTAACGAAAGTCTTTTGATAGTTTCACTATTTGTGTCGTTGATATCTTTCTCACCTGTTCTAATGTTACCTCTCTTTTCATTAGTATATGTTTTTGCATTATACTGCTTCTACTCGATTAGGCTGCTGCATTTGCGCCTGTTGAAGTGGGGTGTGCTTTGTCTGGGTGTATTTTGTGTGTTGTGATTTTGTTCAGCTTAGTTCCATAAAGATTTAATTTATGAATGATATTCATCGAGTTTCCGAATAAAGGTTAACAAAAATTTATCCGTTTATCAATCATTTTCGAGAGATTTCACTTTAATGGGAGGTGTTTATGACAATATCTTTCATCCGATTTCCTGACTATAAGCTAGTGATTTTAATAATAATTGGATCGGCACTGTCTTGCACCAGGACAAGACAATTGCCTGCTGCCAAAATTTACAATCAGCATCGATAGACGCCACCTATATAATAGATACAATTATCACATATCCATAGACCCTCGGTATCTATTATTGGATCAGTTAGCTTTAATAAAACTATTAGAAGTGCGTAGTTGGCAAGATGAACCGCTAGGAGCCCGTTGGAGCTTTGTAGAGACAGATTTGTAGTTACACAGACCATTAACTCCTGTCCACACTAGTTAATCTCTACAGCTAATCTACTCCCAGCCAAGACAGACCATCTTCTGCTAATATTTATATGTTATTTCCCTTCTCATTTGTAGTTTTTTTTTTTTTTATTCTAAAGTAAGCGGCGCTTTTTCAACCTAATTAGTTTAATAATAATGTCGTAAATCTTTTTGTTCCGCTTATTATGTTTGGATTTAGTTGAGTTAATTAATTCTAAAAATTATTTTGAATTAATTATTAATAGACGAAGAATTCGAGGAACGGGAATAGAATGCGAATATAGAAACATAATGAGGTAATGCAATACAATTTGGCTGAAATTATGAAAAATGGCTCGTTCAAAAAATCTTGTGATCCTCATTATTGCAAAACAATCGTTCTATTCTGTTTCAAATGAATGAAGGATTAAATTATCGATGAAAGCCAGCATAACAGATCACCTATGTCGCCAATATGTTCTGCAATTAGGTAACTACAATTTTGCAAAACATACATAATTGCTCAGAAAGGTTCCATTAGGTTAGATCCACAACATACTACAAATAGTTAACTGTTGTAAAACTCCTGTAAAACATACCTATAATATTTTTTAATCAGATAAAACTTACTGGTTTAAATAATAATTATAGTAATAATAAGAAATAATCCTCCTAAAAACTGGAGGATATTTAACAGGTCATCCCATAAGTAATGTCGGTTTTTAGAAATCTGTCTGTTTGTGTTGATATTACCAATCCCTCCTTTACAATTGAATTGTATTTACACATTTTGTTTATTATAACATTAAGTACTCTTCTATTTATCATGTTTTTGTTGGAGAAAATTAGTCTGTGCTGAAATTTCAATTAAAATGGATCTGATGGCAAATGACGGTGGACAGTAGAATGTATCGATCCAAGTTTTTCTGCTAATTCTTCAACTGTTACTACAGGATTTTCTTTAACAGCAGCCTGCAGGACTTCGCCGTCAAGGTTTATTGGACCTATCCAAGTTTGCGGTTTATCGCTCGAAAATTTTCAAATCACCTCTGCACTTGCCGTTCACTAATGACGTTTTCTCCATATATTTCTGCAAGTTTCCGATAAGTTGAAGCAGCATTTTCTCCTTTATCGAATTCCCAAAGCATAACATGGCGTAGTTGGTTTTTGGGGAGATCCATTTAAATTGAAATTTCACCACAGACAAAGTAACTTTCTCAAACTAAAACATGATAAATAGAAGAGTTCATAACATAACGCTATCAATAAACAAAATGTGTAAACACAATTCAATTGTAAAGGATGGATTAGTAATATCAGCATAAATAGATTTTTAAAAACCGACATTTCTTATGGGATGACTTGATACAAAACTAGTGAAATGATGTTGACGAACGGAAATTTTATAAATCATAAATATTCATAAAATAAAATATTCATAAAAAATGGAAAATATTTGATGAGATAAAATATTTTAAATTTTATATAAATATATTTGGAATGATATTTATTTGATTGCGCTTTTTTAAGTATTGTAGAATTCGATGGCATTTAGAAAAAAAAATTTTTATAACTGTTTTGTTGTTTTTTAAATGACAATAAAGAAAATAAATTTAAATGACTGATCTATCGTCCGTTGCAATGTCAAATCAGCGTACCTGAAAATTTGGAAAACTGTCAATGAGAGCATTGGGTGAATTATGGTTGCAAAAGTAATATAGTTAATTTCATAATTAAATTGGACATATTTTGTATTTTTAATTAGTGTCGTCACATATTCATTTGGGCATTTTGGCATTGCACGATGAGAGACGTGGCAATGTTTTGAGGTGATAGATAAAAATAAAAACCATTCAGAAAGCTAAGGAAATCCACTTTACTGTTAAATTATAATATGTATTGCTATTATAACATTTAATATTTAGCTAAATCATTATAGATAATTGTTAAAATATTGAAAGGACAGAAAGAAAGAAATTTATTACTTAAAGAAACATTTCAGTTTTGAGGTAGTATCATCATCTCATGACGTTAACTAGTTTTATGGACTCAGTTAAGGTCAAAACAATCAAAAACCAGAAACAATTTTTTTTTTGCTTAGTCTTAAAATAAAATTTCGCTCGAGATTTACCGCCATCTAAATTCCCCCAAAAGCCCTTAGAAATACTGGATAATGACAATTCAAAATTTTCGACGGATTTGCATTTGCAGGTGTTGTTTGACTGCATCACAATTTTGTATTGATTGAAAACCTAGGAAGGTTGAGCCTAGGATTTAACAATCTATTGATTTGGAAGAATATCCGTCTCATAGCAATTCTCATAGCAATGAGTAGTATCGGATATAATTACCGATCCAAGAGGAATAGATATAAAGATATTAATCTCTCGACGGGACGCTGTCAGTGGTGGAGAGGTAATAACATTCCGTATCAGGTCGGTGCCGACAGAACACTAGGCAATTAGGATGACCGATGGGAAATGAAGCGCGCAGGTAACTTCGACAGACTTCTTGAGGAGTAATACGGTAGTTAGCCAACAGATGGTGTAGTCTCCAAGTGTCATGGAACGACGTGCAGTGTCCGGCACCGAAGCGGAA
This sequence comes from Rhaphigaster nebulosa, assembly GCA_948150685.1. Taxonomy (NCBI): domain Eukaryota; kingdom Metazoa; phylum Arthropoda; class Insecta; order Hemiptera; family Pentatomidae; genus Rhaphigaster; species Rhaphigaster nebulosa. The sequence goes on from OX411309.1 coordinate 40,479,580, forward strand.
TGATTTCTCAAGTAAATTATTTATTATAAAAAGTACAAGAGCAGCCATTAAAGAAAAATTAAAATCAAGATGTCACCTTAGATCCTTACAAAATCGAAGAAAGCTTCTCAAAATCTTGTAATTACAGAATGGTCATTTCAATGTTTTGTCAAGTAAACATTTTAATTAAAATTGTTAACTTAAATTAAGTAATACATTGCCAAATGTAATTATAGAAATTACGTTTGTTATTAATTTAAATTTCTGGACTCATATAACTGGAATCCTAATCAAAATCAATAGTTTTAGATTGCCTCACACTGTATCACTTATTATTGTGTTATTAATTAATGAGATATCCTGTCAGTCTTATCCTGATTCAGGATAAGACAGCACAATCACATAATTCTATATATCCTTATAAATATGCACAGCGAAATAAAACTGATTGGCGCCTTAGGCAGAATATATATATAAGCACCTCCCTCTCTTCCTTCCCCTCCCCCTCCCTCCAAAAATGGCATAATCCCGGCCTGTTCTGAGAGTATCCCAAATTCTGTGGTTATCCTAATACTAGACTGTTACAAAAGTCCTTGTGCATTATAGTATAGTTTTATTTCAGATTACATATTTTAAACATTATTGAATACTACTCTTCAAAGTAAAGTCAATTGTTTTCAACAATTTTCATCCATGTTTTTGCCAGTAATTGGATTTTATGTCGGTACCACTCCTTTGGTTATGAGGCAAAGAACTCTTCACATCCAATTTTTACATCCTCTTAATTATCAAAGATCCGACCATTTAAAAAATTAGCCATTCCTCTAAGCAAATCATAATCTGGGATATACGCAGAGCAAAACGTTTACTCCTTGCAGTTCCGATAATTTTTCTTGGTCTAACGAGAACGATGTGCAGAAACATTGTCGTGTTACAAAATGGCTTGGATCCCGTTCACCAAAGCGGGGTACTTTGCACTCAAAATTGCATAAACTCTGTCGAGCTGTTCACAGTAAAGGTTTGAGTCCCTACTGCGGACGATATATCACCAGTAGTTGCATGTAGGACTCTGTTTCAAACATTCAACAAGAAAGTCATCATCAACGACCGATGGGCTACCTAATCTGGGTTGTCTGACAGTATTTCGATGGATAATTGACACTCCTTCTATGGCACAAATTTCTTCGGCGGCTGCCTTTGCGTTTAAACCTTTTTTTCAGTAATATCTCAAAAGACCGCGAATCACGATTTTTTTCTTCTGACATTGCACGTGCGTTTTAAAAATGTAAATGACCCCATTAAGCCAACTCAATTCCCAAGGAATTAAAAGATTAGTCAAAGTAAACATTGACATAAATAGTAGGAACAAAAACGTTCTTATAGGATTACTTATGAGAGTTGGAATAAATAAGGGTTGTGTTCATGCACAAGAGCTTTTGTAACAATCTAGTAGTTCCCACTATAAAAACTACCACTGGATCCACCCCTGATTTTAACACGATTTTTCCAACAACATCTTGAAAATTATAAATAAGCCTTTAAAATAAAATACAAAGAAACTTGGATGAAACCATATTCCTTATCAATTGAAAGGTTTTCCCTCGTTGAACATGTCTTGAAGAAACGAAATGGAGCATTATTCTACTACGGTCAAAACAATAAAAGTGAAAACAGTTCTGTGAAAATATCTTGGCATGGAAAAAAATAGGAAAGTACCAAAAATTATAAGGTTCATCTACTGACGAAAAAATTTTGCTTAAGATTACTTTTATTTTATTCCAGTTATGATTGTGCCATGAGTTCTCTCGAAAAATAAGTGAAACAATAGAGAACATTGGTGTTAATCCCGATGGGGACCCGTGACAGGGCGAAGCACCGCTATCGGTGACAGATAAGCTGCAGACGACAGGTAAATATTGTGGAGCTCTTACTGATCTACCTGACCCAGCTTCTTAGCAGATATTCTCTTTTCTAGCCACCAATCCAAAAACTATGTTGCCACGTTGATAATCGACTATTCATACATAGATAGCTGATACCCTTCGATGATATGGCTATGGAATCCATAGTATGGGTAGAGCCAGGTCAGATGGAGGAGACAGATGTACTGTACGAGTGTACCAGATGGAGCCAGTGGCGTACGCAAAATTTTTTTTCGGGGAAGGGAATTTAATAAGAAGAAGGCAAGTTATCATCTAAATATATATATATATATATATATATATATATATATATATATATATATATATATATATATATATATATATATAATGGCCAACTTGGGTTTTAAGGATAAGTATGGAAATTTGATCAACAATTATTGTTAAAAATTACCAAACATATGTATATATATATATATATATATATATATATATATATATATATATATATATATATATATATATATATAAGATTGATTAGTACGTTGTCATATAGCATGCCTATATATTTGGGACGCACTATTGCTAAATTGTATTCTATTCTTTACATAAGAAATACTGTTATGGTCTGTAAATGCACCCATAAATGAAAGACCAATTTCCATCACCTTAATGATTTGCTCGGTGTGTCTTAGGATTTGAAAAAAATCGATATTTTAAATTTTTAAGATTAGGCTATGTATGATCTTAAGTGTACTGGACAAAATCCAGAAAATGAAACAAAAAAAATGGGGTAATTAATGCATAAGGTTATTTTTAATACCTTTTTTGGGCTTGAGTTGACTTTAAAATATTATATTATAATATATATTATTAATATTATTCAACAAAAAACTTAAAATGTTTTAGTTCAGTTCCCAATACCTTGAAAATTACGTACAGCACGAAAAAACAGTATGGGTGCATTTTTTAAATCACAGTAAATTTTCTAAAATATGGGCCTTAATAGTGTTTTGCACATTTAATACTTTCCGATATATAGGTTTTCAAAAAACAACATTTTTCAAGAACAAAAACAACAGAAATCACCACTTTCTGACTTTGGCAAATGCCATGGAAACTATCATTCCTAAGAAGATACAATAACATACTTTAAATACATTAACAAAGTTTAAAGATGACAGCATATATGCTAGAATGACTAAAGTTTTTTGGGTTGCAAGGAAACGAATGGTTCAATAAGCCAACGTAATCCTGGTATAAGGATAAAATAAATAAATAAAAATAATGAAATCAATGCATTTCGTTAATGGAATGTTTGGTTTATAAGATGACTGCATTACCCCTAAATTTGAATTTTCTCGTTATTGATAACACTTGGGCATTAATGGCCATAGCCTTTCTTTGGTCTTCCCTTCAAATTATTATCCTTTCATACATTAATCCCTATTTATTATTAAATTTTAGCTTATTTTATGATAATTAATTTACTTCGATTGTTGATTTACAAGCGACAGCTAAACTGCTAAGAAGGAGAGGAGCGGGCGTCCTGTTTGGACAGATGTTGAGGATTAGTGAAGAGTCACATGTGAGTTCTGATCGCTCATCCTCGCATCTCAATAATCGTGTCCACATGTTGCCTCTATCACTCGCTCAGGGAAATTCCAAATGTAAATGTTATCAGGAGCGGTGGTAATTTGGAATGTACACAGCAAGTGTTTTTGAAAGCAACAGTACGATAAGATAGTAATCTGAACTATTTCTCACAAAAATTATAGTTTTCTTCGCATTTGTTCAGATGCTGCAATACTCTTTCTGTGTTTATTATTTAATTTTCATTATTTGATCTGCGCCTGTCAAGCACATGTCTAATAATCACTTTAAGGGCTGAAGTCTACTGGCTAAGAAACAGACATGCTTTGCTTGAGGAGAGCCTGTACCACGAAGCACCCCTTCCTGGCTTGAATACATGCTTACGTTAGTACGAGCAAGTCTCTCATGAGGAACTTTTGCAGTCTCCCTCTGGTATTCTCTGACCAGGGGCGTACGTAGAATTTATCCCCTGTATCTCCCTGTCTCTGGCATCGTGGAGGCCATTTTCTCTATAAATTTATGGGATGTCCGTTTAATTTATCATGAAACCGTTCATAGTACGTAAGTGTTCATTAACTTCATTAAATGTGTGACTTTAGCTAGCCATATACCGTACTTTTAGATGGGCCAAGGTCGCGGATTCTCTTCGCGGGTTTTTCTTTCTTCAGCCTGTTATTCAGCATTAACGTGTAGTACAGTTCTGACTTGGTCCGTGGACTAGGTTTGAAACATACTCGAAAGTCCTTGGCCCGCGGATCTGTGAGGTAGTAATCTTGAGCTCAAAAAAAAGCTTTTTGACAGACCTTGTCCAAATGCTTGGATGACATTCCGAAACACTCGAATTACATATAATTTCCGCTCTAGTTCTCTCGATAAGTAGTCAGTTAGTGTTTATGGTGTACATGAAATTTACACTAATTATGAATTACTGTAATGAATTACACTTTTTATGAATTCGTTTGTTAATTAATCCCAATTCACATATCCATTTCAACCGCCTTGATGCTATTATATCAATTATACTTGCTCCGTTGTAGAGCCTCCTAAATTCCTCAGTAGACTCATGCTTTTTGGGCCAGATATGCACAATACTTAATTTTCGAAGACCTTAATCTTAACCCACTTTTAACCTTGCCTTTATTTCCTCCTGCATTTCGTTTCTTTCGGTTATTGTAAATCCCAGAACCTAAATTTCTCCACGGATTCAAACGGTTTCCCTTTTATATCTACGCCACCTTAATTATTGCCATTTCTACTTCTAACAATATCAGATATTTCGTTTTTGGTTTATTATTTTCACTAATAAACCTTTATAATCGATCAAGAAAAAAAATAATTAAACCCTCTTCTCAAAATTTGAGATATTACTTTTCGAGGTACTTTGAATCCAAATATCGAATAAATAAAAAAAATCCGTCAGTCCGCCGTCCGAGATTTTCTCCGAGACTACTGGGCCGATTTTATTGAGATTTGGCAACAATCTGTCTAATAGCTTTTGATTTATTATTTTCAATAATAAACCTTTAAGAAAGGTTATTATAAAGTTTAAACTAAGAAAACAACTTTTTAATCTTCTGCCTCAAAATTTGGGGTTTTACGTTTCAAGATACGTATAATCCAGATATCGAATAAAAAAACTTTTTATTTGATTATTTTATTTGATTTTTGATGTGGTCAATCGAAAGGTAATAAAATTCTCTATAAATGAAAAAAAAATCATGGAAATCAGAGCAATATTAGCAGAGATTAGCGTATTGAATTTTGAAAACAATTTCTCGACGTTCTTGGCCATTAGTTTTCGCATGTATTTCGAGATCTAATTCTTTATCAGCTTTAATTATAATACGTTATTGCATTTAATTTATTATTTAATTAATATTGTCATCTAAGAGTACTAAATCAGCAGTAAACCCTAGTACCGGTATTTTACCACCTAATTAAACCTTAAAATGCCTACTTCAGTTCATCTAAGTTGTTGCATTTATCTAATGATTGTAATAAAAAAGGCTGAAGAAAATCAGAAATGTGTGTTTCATCTTAAGGTAATATTAATTAATCAATTAGTCGAAATTAATCTAAAAAAAATTAAATAAATAATTTAAACTGTTTTCCAGAAACAGGATCAAAATGATAATAAATTTGTCAAAACGACAATAAAGCTTCACGTTTTTACACTTTTGCTTAATCTCCGATTTTATTAACAAACGAGGCTTTCAAACAATAATTTCACTCTTGTTAAAATGTTTTCGTAGTGAACTTGGTTTCACATGTTTGAAGTTGTCATGACAACGATTATTTATTTATTTATTTTTTTTATTATTTTTTTTTTTTACACGAATCGGCCAGTAAGGACCACGCGAATATCACTTAATCTTCTTCAAACTCTCCACCTTCCTTCTATTCCAATACTCTCTTATCTTCCTGGACTGTTCCTCTCGCTCTTCCTTAGTCCATTTTCTCCCCCGTCTCTCCTTCCTCCCCGCAAGAATCCCAACTTCTTTTACTTTTTTTCTGAAAAGCTCTCTATCTAAGCAGTCCTTATCCTTGATTTTTAGCCTATCCAGCTCCTCTTTTATTTGTTTCATATAACCACCTATACTTTTATAGCTGAAGACTCTGTCGAAAATTTTTTTGTTCAGCCTCTTATTGCTCATTCTGACCATGTGGCCGTAGAACCTCAGTCTCCTGGTCCTGATGAATGTTTCAAGATCTTCCAAATTTCTATATATTTCTTCGTTGGATTTTCGCCTATATCCCTCTTGTGTTACTTTGGGTCCATGAATCCTCCTCAGAATTTTCTCTCAATCTTCAGGATTTTCTCCAGACTCGGAAGGCTGACTGTTTCCATCCCATACAGTATTTATTTATTTATTTTCTCAAAATCTAGATAAACAAGAGCTTCTCAAGTGTGCGTTATAAAGATTATAAATAAATACAATTTTGTATGGATTTACAATTAATGGACTAAAATTGTGTTTTAATTCAATGTTTGGTATAAGCATAAGCTTATTTGGAGCAATAACATTTTGACTTTTCCTTACCTATATACGAAGTATATAAGTAAGGGGAAGTATAGCGATCGTGAAATTTTTCGAATTCGAGTTTTCCACGGAAATACACCTTTTAAGGTCTCCTGAGTCCAAATAACCTAAGTCTCGCAAAATGGTCTGTGTATATGTGAACAGCCTAGCTCAAAAAGGAAGAGTTGTATGATACTGAAATTACGTATTTAAGGTAGGCACATGCATGTGATGTTACAGCAACTTTTTCTTCAAAATCGGGTAACCGGAACCGCCACTTTATATAATCGATTTTACACTTTTTTTTTTTTTTTACAATTTTCTCGAAAATGGCTCTAACGATTTCGATATGCTGAAAGTGTTCTTCTTAAAGCCCTTTAACTTTTCATTCATGTAGTACATTACCGAGAAAAGGCAGGGAAAGAAGTTATGATGAAAAGAATATTTTTTCACTTGAAATGAGGACCATGCAGGAACTCATCCCACGCATACCAATTTCGGCCATGATGAAAGTTGGAACCGGCACAGCTTCTCATTGGAGATTGCTGAGGTGCGGAGCTTCAGTACGCTCGGCCACCAACACGGCCTTCTAATCCGAACTTAAATGACTCGGTTTGGTTTGTTTTCATATGCTGATAAACTGTATATTTTTTGGTTGCCTTATCACCGAGATATTTAGAAAAAGAAAAAAAAATGTTAGATAACTCCTGTTGTCATGATTTCTATCCTAGGTCGAAATCATTTCTCAGGATCTGATTAGATTGATGAAATTAGTTACCATCTATTCATCTAGTATTGATCTATTGATTTCAGAGCCCCCTAAGCCCAAAAAACGCTTCTTTTTTTTTTCAAAGTTAAAGTCTGTTTACGTGTGTTTTTGTGCCACGATTATCTCTTGAACGGGTTGATCGATTTGTTTTTTTTATTATTATGTAGAGTTATTATATCGGGTATCCTGTGCGCAATAGCTGATAAACTTGTTTTTCTATAACTGTACTGCCAAAACGGCTTTAACGATTTCGATCGATGAAACTTGTTTTAAGTCTTTTTCCCTAAAATCTCAGTGTCCTTTGACTATTCATATAGCACCTGTCATATAATAAAGGTACAATTCAAAAATTGAAATTGTTGGAAAATACTATTTAAAGATTTTTTCCACAGTTTTGAATACTTCCTTATTAAAACACGCTAAACTTACTAATACCTGTTGGTAGGGTATTACGAATGTTCAGTGTGTTTCAATGAGAAGGTATTTAAAAGTGTGAAAAAAAATCTTTAAATATCATTTCCCAACAATTTCTTGAGTTATACCTTTATCCTACGACGCACAAAGGAAACAATTGTCGATTTAGGGGTCAAAATTCTATAACTCTTGATTAAAAGACTTTCAACAAAAAATTCTTTTTCCATTTATGGAATATCCTTTATTAGTGAAAGTGAAAAAATTATATAAAGGGTGTTTCCGGGCCTTTGCAATTATTTTTTCTTAATTATTTCATCACTTTATTTTAAATAAAACAGTTTATTAGGTACAGAACCTACAAAAGGGGAAGAAATGGACTAATATCCTTCTCTATAGAGCTTTCCAGGTGTATAATTGCGTTTTTTCAGGTATTTACTGCGTTTACAACATTTATAAATAATTATTATTTGAAGAAAAAAAAAATTAATTTAACAATATACTATTTTTTTTATTTATTAGAAATATATCGTTCGTAAAAAAATGACAAATAAGATAACTTGAAGCATATATTTTAACTTTAATGAATGATTTATTTAATATTATCGAAATTATATCTCAATTGTTATTTGTACAACCATTTCCACATTTCTAAAATATACTAAGTGTAATAAAATAAAAAAATAAACATTTTAGGTGGCAACATGTGGTTTCAATTTTTACTTCCTTGTACGAAGTAAAGGAAGTATTGTAATCGCGAAAATTTTCGGTTTTCAGATTTCGACGGAAATATCCATTTTGACCATCCCTGAATCCTTTTTGACTAGTTTCGTCGTGGCGTCTGTACGTACGTTCGTATATCGCATAACTCAAAAACGGTTTGCCGTAGAAAGTTGAAATTTTATATTTAGGATTGTTGTAAAATCTAGTTGCGAACCTCCCTTTTAGGCCACTGCTTGATCACCGGAAGTGGTACTTTACTTCAAAGTCATAATTGATTTCCATAAAAAATTATATTAAAATACTATGAAAAACTTCTCAAATTTAGTATTTATAACTTATATATTGATTTAAATAACATACTAGATTTTAGTCTAAATTGGAAAACCGGAAGTGGTACTTTACTTGAAGGTCAGACATTAGACTTTCAATAGACAATTTTTGTAACCCCCCCCCTCTCAAAATTTGAGATTTTACGTTTCAATAAATGAAATATCCATTTTGACCAAAACGGAAAAAATCCGTCAGCAATTTTTTTTTTTACTTCCTTGTACGAAGTAATGGAAGTATTGTAATCGCGAAAATTTTCGATTTTAAGATTTCGACGGAAATATCCATTTTGGCCATCCCTGAATCCATTTTGACTAGTTTCGTCGTGGCTCGAAAACTATACATATCCCGGAACATTCCAGATGGTTCAAGATAGTTAATTAGTTTACAAAACTAATTAAGTTAGTTAATTAGTTGACTTATTAACGAAGATACGGCAAATGAGTTTTGGACTTAGTATCCAAAGCAGTAAGGAAAGCCGTGCGAGTGGACACAGCAGATATATTTAATAGGTGCCTACCTAAAACACAAACTCTATACTTATTTAAGTTTTGCCTAAAAAATCGTCACAATATATCTGGTTATCTTTTCCTCCAAATGGCTTGAATTTAATGATACGTTGTATAATTGTGATCTTTGTACAATTATTTTTATGCATACAAATGAATAATTTTGACGTATCTTCTTTTTCACGACTGTTGTAGATTGGATTCGATTCCATTTCCGAGGTTCCACGATACCTTTGGCTGCTTGAACTTTCGATTATAGGAGCCGATAGTAGTGACAATTGTGAGCCCGGTCGAACGCTGTGTACACAATGAGCGCGCGGATTCCTCTCGCTCAGGCGCCGCTGCCCCACCTCCGTCCTCTCTCTACTTCAACATCATCCTCGTCCCCATCCTCCGATATCACTAATCCGTTGGAGTGAGGCAACTCTTAGCGGTCATTGGTGGTCCAGCAATATTTGATCACAGCCTTCTTGATATTTTCGAATTGGAATTTACTAACAAATATTGTCTTGCTGTGGGTCGATAAGTTAAGATTAAGTTTGTCATTTATATTATTAAGTTAATAAATTCAGTCTTCAACTGATGGTCCATCCATCCTCCTCAATGATCAAATTCCTCTTCCATATCATCTGGAGCGTAACTAGCCCTCTTAAGTGGAACCAGAAGGAAGGATTGGTGGGCGAGGCAGCTGAAGACCGGAGGTCGACGATAGGAGATCTAACTGGCCTGTAACTAGAAATAATTAATGCCCGAGGAGATTGTGATCTGATGGTGCGACAGTGGCCTGCCTTGTTTCCACCAGCCGTTGTGTGCCGGGGAGGGGGTGTCACCAAAGCCTCCTTCATCGCTACATCTTCTCTTACCTTTTTTAGTGGACACTCCAACAATTTTAAGAGGTGTTAATGTCAGCACGGTGTTATATTTGTACGGAAAATGTTTAAGAAGTGGAGGGAATACATGAGAAGAAATATTGTTAATTGATTATTTAAAATAGTTTTAGAACATTTTTAATTCCACTTACCTATATATATATATATATATATATATATATTTCATATTTCTCAGCAAGAGAAAGTATTGCGATCGTGAAAAATATCAAATCCCCTTTTAATTCGGAGTATTTTGTATATACTTCGTTGCCTGTAAGTCATTCTCCAATCTTTTGCTAATTTATAGTGCCTATTAGTATCCCATCAGTAGTAATAGAATCTATTAAGCTCTCTTCATAAAATCATTTTATATCACTTCAATCCTTCTCTGAGCCAACTATTCGATGACCCTCTCCAATTCGATGATGGATGGCGACTTGAACGAGATTTACTTTTGAGGCTCATGTCTTTAGTTTTTAAAATTCATATGAGTTGTTTTTTTCCTATCACATTTTATTTTATTCTTGATTCAATTTTCCATTATTTCGTATAATGTATCCCTTCTGCTGTATCTCTGATATATTTTAAGATATTTCGGAATAGACAATTTTCATATTATGTAAAATTATGATACTAGGGTCAATCGTTCCTAAAAAAACTTCCGAACGCAAAACTGGCTTTATATTATTTATTTTTCCTACCTTAATTCTGTTGAGATATAATAGCATCCTGCCACCGTTTGATTTGATTGTAAATATATTATAATAGTACAATACATTTCAATCGGTAATGATTGTTCCGAGAAGTTTGAGGTTCATTCAGGTTTGAAACTAGGCGATTCTCTTTCCTGTGCTTTATTTAGGAATTAATCTCTTAATATACAGGGACAAGAAATAATTGATAATATTCGGAGCATTGGAAGTAAAGAACTTGTTTCTTACTTCCTTGTACGCAGTAAAGGAAGTATTGTAATCGCGAAAATTTTCAGATTTTAACGGAAATATCCATTTTGACCATCCCTGAATCCATTTTGTCTAATTTCGTCGTGACGTACGTACGTACGTTCGTTCCCACTACGTCCTTCTCATAATAAAAGTCAACAGTTTTATAATACTGTTTTAGGTAATGGTATCTTTCTAAGTAAATATCATTAACTCTTTTCATTGACTGAATCATGGTCAAAACAATAAAAAAGCCTAAAACAATATTTTTTACTTATCCTAAAAATAATGTTTCATCCGAAATTTGCCGCCCTCTAAATTTCATCCCCCGGAGTAAGTGCCCCTTTGCTCCTCCCTGGTTTTTGGGATTTACGATTATCTATCCTATCGCCGCTGACCAGTACCCGTTGGGAGTTTGTTTATCGCTTGAGTAGATGTCGACAGCTGTTATCTGCCTAAACTAGTTGTGATTTACACAATTCCTGATCAACAGGATAAAGGCATAGGGTAAAAGTTCACAGCCCTGCTCACAGTCTGTTACAAACTGTAAGGTACCGGAAATAACCTTTTCTTCATCATATACCAATTCAGCTAGCTTTTTCTAATCATATTTTTCACCCATCTTTAGTCTTTAACACAACCTATACAAACAAATGTAAAAAAAAAAACTTGAAAAGTTTGTCGCTAATTGTATTAGTATATAATTTTTGTTTACCCCAGTAACCGTGCGAAGATAAGATACACCAAGAACCTATTTTTTATTTAAGACTAATTTTTAAGGAAAACATTTTTTAGGGAAAGTCACAACCTCCCTTCCATAATAATTAAATAAGAATTCGCAAAATGAAAAAGAGTTGTTTTCCACAGCGGATAAATATGACTGCTGTAATTCTATGCTCATTCCAAGTGTGGTCATTCCGATTTGCTTGTTTCAGTTTTGGGATCCCAGGAAGCTTGTGAATAAAAAAAAAAGTTTGGAAATTATTTTTATAACGCCTGTTTGTACCTTATATCTAATGCGAAAGCGTTTAAAGCTAGAATGTTTTGCGTTCCAGTAGTCATCAAATATTGACAGTGATAAAATACTTGTACCGAATTTGCATTAAGGTTATGGTTTCTATTGAGATGCTTAATAATTATATTTGTGTGTTAAGTATTCTTGTTGTTGGGAAGCTTGAAGACAGTTCTTGAAATATGCATGATTCGTTTATAAATTTTTAAGATGCAATTGGCTTTGTCTTCCCGAAAACCTATGATTTTACAATTCATTTTTCGTAATTCGTTCTGGAAATGCTCTCAGCTAGATGAAAAATAAGAGTTGTGAACATGTGGATTTGTTGGAGTTTTTTAGTCCTTCTTGATTTTTGTGTCCAGTATCCTTCATATGCTCTTGGACTCTTTAGTAGTAGGTAATTTCAAGTACTACATACAAATTATAGTACTTTTAGAATATAATTTTGCATTATACTAGATGTTAAACGGAAAGTAAATTTTTTCGGTACTATGTTGATAGGCAGCCATAAATTTCTAAGGAGGGTGGATCTCAAGATTTAGAAACTATTCATAACCATCGTACGTCGCAGCACTGCTTAATTTACTTATTTTCTGTTTAAGAAAACAGGAATGGCCAATAAAGGTGCAGAGACGCAGGTGACGAAAACTTATTAATCTATTTATCTGTTAAGATCTTCAGTTGAAAATATCTTAATTAACATATTTTTCCGTTGCAGTTGTTAATTGAAGAGGTTTACAACTGCCAAGTATTAGTTTTATCAGATCTGGCCTTCAGGAGCAATTAGAAGCAGAAATAGAAGAGGAGTTGGTAACAGTCTATTTCAGGATCCATAATCAGTGGCGAAGAGAATGGAGGTAGGCATCACATAGGGTTAATATTACCGCTTGAGTATATCTATACACGAATGGATAATATTTAATCATTGTTTAAATATATGTATATAATTATGTGTTTTTATTTAGTGCTAAATTTACAGGGTGTAAATTAGTGGGAAAGAACTCACAACTAGAACCATAAATCTTGAAGAAAAAAGCACGTTTGGTGTTATTTTCTAAATTAATCCACTGATATAAAGTCAATGCTAAATGTGAAATGCGATAAATCCTCGATCGAATAATATAGCTTGGTTTATTAACATGATTTTCTCATATTATGGGAATGAATTTTGTGTCGCGAATTACCAATAAAAATCACGGATTTTCTTAAATTCTCATCGAAATTATGCGGTTATACATATATAAATTCTCATGGAAATTATACCCAGTTGAAAATCAAATCATGCCTCAAAACCCGAAACTCACTATTTTGGGCGAATTTATCAATTTTGACCCAATTCGAAAACCAGTGGTGTTCCTTATCAGCTGTGAAGCCACTCTATCAAGATCCACTCCATCGAAAGCCACTATATCAAAGATCATTTATGATTTACAACGAAATTTAAAAAATAATTCATTTATGTTGTCATAAAACATGCCTACAGAACATGACTTTTCAAGTGAATCATTCAAATTTATTTAAATTAGTTTTTCACTCTTATGTTTTCCATTGGCTCCATACGATTCTTAATGAAAATAGAGATAGTTAACGTTGACACAATTAAACACAGGTGGTAAACATTAGCGTGAGTTTCTAAATTATTTATTACCATTAATTTTATACTTTTATATTATTACAGACCGTAAAGGGTGTAAAAGTTAAAGGGCTTTAAGAAGAAGACTTTAGGCAAGTTTCATTAAAATCGTTTATACCGTTTTCGAGAAAATAAAGTGTAAGTCGCACTTCAGGAAAGTCGATTTTGGCGAAAAAGTTGTTATAACATCCCTGGGACATATTTACCTTAAAAACGTAATTTCGGTTTCGTATAACTTTTCGTTTTTGAGCTAGGCTGTTGACATTCACACAGGCCCAAAGACCATTTAGCTGGCAGGGTTTGGCCAGGTCGGCTAGTCGGCGATCGCAGAGGGCTCAAAGTAGAAGGGGACTCCGAAGGTGCCCCAAAAGTAATATGATTTTTTTGTTACTCAGGTATATTATTAACTCTAAAACTTTTTAATTAGTTACACTATAGTCATTTTACTTTTTTCCAGGAAGCTTGCACGTGTAAAATCAATATTAAGCTGTTGTTAAAAAGCCATTTAATGCTTCTCTTAATGCAGAAGTAACAGCCGCTCTGCATACATAATGGCAAGAAGGAAAAGAAAATCTTTAGACTTCGAAAAAAGTTCCAAAAGTTTAAAAACACATTTGGTCAGCTAGTTCTACATTTTCGTCGTGAAGTCAGCCTTGGAGCCACAATGATACACTAAATTCAGGCAAGTAAGTTGAAATTATTATTAGTTCATGAGCAACTCCCATGCTAGGTTTTGAGCTCCCGAGATCTTGTTTCGGGTTCTACTTTAATTGAGTGGTTAAAGAAATTTAATACGAATTAAAATGGAGGCCTTAGTGAAGCTTATGGCACATCTTGAACAAACTGTACTACTCCTGATGTTTGGTCTTTGGAGGTAAAGATAATAGACATTCTACATTTATTACCTGTCATGACGTTTCTCCTAAGCATATTTATAAATCCTTTGGGATTCATATAAGATTCTTGTTTTCATGAACTCTAAAAGCGGTTAGGCAGCTTTTCAAAGACGACATGATATTTCAACTCTTCTGACTAGTAGCAAAACCAAATATCTGACATGGACAGCGCATAACGCCCTTGTATGCCTATTAAATTATAAATCGGTGGCTGAAAAGTGATCCTGAATTTGGTTAATAGTTTCCAAAGATAGCAAAAACGACACTCGGCGTCTATTGACACACACACGCACGCACATAAATAATTATAAAAATGTTAAAAACGGTTAGTATGGACCTTGAAACGTGATTACTCTTGAAAATCACGATTTGTGATTTTTAGCACAACTCACATTCCCGTCTTCTTAGAAGAAGTAATAAGAGACAGGTAATAAAAAGAGCTAATAAAAGACAGTTTCAGGTAACTGCAATACAATGCTTCCTCTTTTTAGACTACTCGGGAGCTTTTATCTTCTGGAAGCTGATATGTGTGGAAGTCAGTACCCCTCTTCTTAAACTTACCACCATCCTGCGATATACACCGGCATTTTCGGAATACACGGTAACTCCCTCATAGAGTTTTTCAGCCTGTAGTCATCAGGGCCCTTGTCATAACGAAGTATTGCAACAAGTGCTGCTTATTCTTTTACATCGCTTAAATAAATAGGTGAGGGTTATGCATTAACAGGCTGCTTATTTGTTGGCTGAGTCTTCTATTAGGTTTGATAAGGGTCCCAATCTGTTTTGAGAACTAACCACTAACCTTTTCCGTGGGGTCTCTTTCCTTATTATATGCCTTTTTTCAGTAGGTTACAAGTTCCCACGAGATTTCTTCATGTTCCGTAATAACATTAGAACTGTCTATGTCACTAGATAAGCATTGGAAATCGACGGTTTCGATTTTAAGATGGAGAACCCGTTGCAGACTTATTCTCCTGCTGCCGACTTCTTCAGCTCACAAATGGGAAGGAAAACAAGTATTTTACACTCAATTTTAACACTTAAAACTAGTAATAAAATTGTTTAATTAGAATGGAAAAGAAATCGCATTTGTAACCTTTATCACCGAACCATATGATCTCTGAATTTAATTTTAATATAATTTTTGATGTAAGTTGATTTTGAGATTCAATTAAAGTACCCCTTCTGGCTCACCAATTTAAACCGAAATCTAGTATATTATTTATATTGATATAAAAATCTTATTAACCAAATATGATATGTTTTACATTAAATTTTAATATAAGTTTTGATGAAAGTTTATTATGACTGCTTCCGGCTTGCCAATTTAGACCGAAATCTATTATGTCAATGAAATCAATATATAAATAATGAATACTTATTGAGAAGTTTTGAATTATATTTTAATATAATTTTTGATGGATATCAATTATGACCTTCAAGTAAAGTACCACTTCCGTTGATCATGTAATGACCAAAAAGGAAGGTTCACAACAATCCCAAATACAAAATTTTAACATTCCACGGCTAATCGTTTTTGAGTTATGCCCCAGATACGTACAAACGAACGGACGTAGAAGACGCCACGACCAAACTAGTCAAAATGGATTCAGGTATGTTCAAAATGGATATTTCCGTTGAAAACTGAAAATTTTCGCGATTACAATACTTCCCTTACTGCGTACAAGGAAGTAAAAAGCGAGAAAGAGAAGCTCACGCCAGAAAATTGGTTGTTCACTGTTTAATTGATATAGATTTGTTTATTGGAAGGCAATGCATTCCGTAATGAGGCGTTAAAGCATAAGGGGTTCATTCACTGCTGGTGAATTATGTCAATGATGGTTGTTGCAAATTATTGTGTTATTTTGCAAAAAGTGTATTGAAAACAGCAAAACTCACAGACTGAAAATAACAAAAGGAAAACTAAAGGACCGATTGGACGAGACTCTCTCTGGGCATTTTAACAGCAGTCCATGATTTAAGTGGGCTTGCTTTATTGTATGATTCTATAAAATCAGAATTAGTCAAGTGTGACATTTTAATATAAATTATTATAGCTATTTCATTTGACGTAGCTAACAATATGAAATACTGTTATAAGGGTCCACAAGCTCAATTCAAAAAGGTAAAAGAAAATCTTATTAACATTCACAGTATGGGGCACGTAGTTAACTTAGTAGTGGCTGATTCAACAACAAAGTTGCTCCAAGCAGAACACTTATTTGAATTGGTTGAAGAATATGCTGTTTTTATGTTTTTTATGGATGAGAGAAACAAAAAGAAAACACATTTTTCATGAAAAAACTGTACATGTTACAAAAAATAGGGCCACAAGGTGGTAGAGCAAACAAAAGTATTTTTCTTCGATTATTGAAGAAGAGTTGTTATGGAGCCAGACAAGTGTAAACCCAGTGACTATTCGATTTTGTTACCGTTTAAAAAAAAATCAGCCAATCGTCCAAATAAGAAAATCTATGTATACCTATTGTTTTGTTAGATTTATTTTTGGTTATATCTCCTGTTTTAAAATATATACCAGTAAAACCATTGACTGTCTTAAGAAATTTGATGAAATTGCAAAGCTTGAGAGTTTTGCTACAGATTTCTAATGTAGCAATTTTAAGCTTTGTAAAATTGAAATAAATCAGTTATCAATAGACAGTTATCAACTAAAACAATTTGCAAATTGGTACGAAACTTTTATCATGCGCTATTCCTGTTGTTTTTCTACTCTCACAATCTGGATTGTTTACCAACCTGTAAGTAATAAATTTTTACTAACTTGTACAAACCCTGTACAAAAGTAACCTTAGAAAGGATGTTTTCCACATCTAAAATAGTTAAAAATCGACTTCGGTGTACTTCATGCCTATGTCTATCTTATGTCTAATCTCCTTTTTATTAATGAAGAAAGTGACTTATTTTATAACTTGTATAAAAATGTATTAATATTTGAAGTAGCCGGGATTGGTCACCATTTTTCTTTTATTATAAAACCGTAATGCATATGCTTAGCTTACTCAAGAGTGTTTTCCATAATTATTTATATTTCATTGAGGTATTCCAATAGGCTTTAGATTATGGGTCAAGCATAGGTTAAGTTGCCTAAATCTAAAAATATTTTTCACTCTCATTTTCTAGTAATAAACAACGGGTTAATGATTACTACTTTTTCATATTTGTACCAAATTTAAATATAGATAATAATAAAAAAATGTATTGTAAACGTAAGTAAACTACAGCAATCAAGCTCAACGCAAGATGAAGATCTTCTCTGTACTCAAATACTTTTCAAGTACTCAAATTACGGAAAATTTGGTTTCCAGGTAATGTAATTTTCAAAAAATTTCCGGCGGAGGACTCCTCTCATTGTAGTCTCTAGCCGAGGGGTCCTAAAGGGGCCAGACCGTGCCTGCCATTTAGCTTGGTTACCTATTTGGATTCAGGGGGCATTACTCGTAAAACCGGGGGAGTAACTGGGCTGGGACAACCAGAACAATATCCTGAGAATAATGCATAATGAAAACTTTTCGGGACACCGTTTGTTTTGATAAAAGACAGAAATAATCCCGGTTTTTCCGGAACGTTTGGTCTCAGTGTAGACCCTTTGGGCTTTATATGTTTCAAGAAGGTGAGCCACTGATTTAGTTTAACTCTTAATAAGTAAGACAGCCTACAAATAAAACACGGTAGATTATCGCTAGAGGACAAAGTACACGGCTATGAAAGGGCGGGGGAGCGGACACTCGAGCGGTGAGTGCCTGTAGAAAGCTCCTGTCGAGTGGGAAAAAAACTCACGAAGCTCCTTGAGACCGCCGCCCGATTTCACTAGAGATCATTGTGTAATCTATATTTGTTTGCCTTCTCCAGCTCTCTTCTTCTCTCTGCCTCCTGTATCTATCACACTTGATACATTTTATGCAACCTTAGCATCTAATCATTACGGAACTGTTAAATTATTTGTCTATTTTGGGTGATTCTTAAAATAACGTCAATTTTTGAGTCACTACGACATATAAAGGTTTGATTATTATTTATTTATTATTATCAGATTATTATTTTTTCCCTATCATAACTTAGCTTATTTTCAATATAAGTTAAAATAAAATGGTTTTAACAGGTTTTTTAATTCTATATTTAACTTGAAATGCTTGATTTCTCAGTTCCATGGATGTTTCCCATATTGTTTTCTGAGTATTATCCAGTTAAACATTTGTTTAGGCGATAATAATTTAATGCTAAAGGCTTATAAACTTTTAAGAAGAGGGTGTTTACTCTATTTTATTAGTTATCACAATTTGAATAGCCTTTTGGAATTAATAGTGGTGCCAAGAGTTCTGTACTTCTAAAAAACCTCAGTTCTCTGGATGAAACATAAGCCCCCCAGGTTCCAGTTTGTGGATGCATAATTTATGCGGAACAGATTTTGTAGTTAAGTGGCAAGCCTGAGTTTGTGTAACCTAGACAGCGCGAAAATCCGGTACTTATAAAAATCATTCTCAGTCCCGTGCTGCTATTATTTTTAGATTAGGCTTCGTACAAAAATTTGTTGTTTTTTTTTCACATTTGTTAGTTTTAGGATGTTCAAATTGAGTTACTTTAAGATAGAGCTACAGTTTTCAATGAGTGTTGCACGTGATCCGTGTGGAACAACAGGTAACATGTGTCGGAATTCTCCGCGTGGATTAAAATCTTTTGCTTCAATTTAGACCTTCTCACTATTCCGTTGTAAATCTGACATCTTCAAATGATGTTGGAATGGTAATATGAAAATAAGCAATGCTAATTTTTTTTTCCTTATGAAAACACGAAGAGAATGCCGTTCTATCACGTTGGCTAATTTCGGACTTAAAAGTATTAAAGCTTAGCATAAACCATAAACATAACCAGGGCCTGATATAAAGTTTGGACCAAGGCCCATGAGTTTTGCCGTCCCCTCTTTCTCCTCTTCATGCTATCGAAGGGGCGGTCGGGACGGCAATTTTTCTCAAGAAAATAATCTTGATGACAATTTTAATTTGATCGCGTAATAACATCACAGTGAGAATAAAGACTTTTCTTAACTCATCATAACCGTATTTTGTTTGTTATTTAAATAAATATATTTTGTTTCAGCCATGGTGAATCCGGCCCTCTTGACTATAAATTATTTTTGTAATTATGCATAATGCACATTTAAATGCATCTAGAATGTGTCATTTACAATGCGTCTCTGTCCCTCTTTGTGTCTCACATGAATTTCCTGCCAATTTCTTCCCAATAAAATTATTCAATTTTAATATGAAATGATAGTATATAAAACATACAGTCGATAATTTCTAAAAGCATCAATGGAATTCTTTTTCATGTTTATTAAAAGATTTTTAATAATTGAATCCTTGTATAAAGATTTGAAGTAAGAACTCCGAGGAATAATGGAAGGAAATATTACAGGATTTATACAAAACAAGTAAACAATTGAAGAGTTTTTTTTTTATAAACATTAGGGGCCAATTAACTGCAAATGCCAGTTATGATTAATTTTGATTATCTCATTATGATAAGTTTTATTAGATAAAAAAATTGTTGTACCTTCCACACCGACAGTTCTTTTTTTAAAAAAAAAAAAAGGTGTTTCTTACATCTTACAGAATTAACAGCTACTGACACCTAAAGTTTCATCAAAATCATTTTTGTATATCATACCCTTTAGGATGAAGGTATGGCAAACAAAGTACAGGGTGCCAAAATATCTTATGCATGAACTAAGCTCAATGAATTGTAATCAGCATTATTAATAAAAAAATGTCTTTAAACAATTCTAAAATTTTATATATATATATATATATATATATAATTTTTAAAAATAAATTAGTAACAAATATACATTAATAATAAGTATATAAGGTTTTAGTAAAAAATAAAAACAATTTATAACTATAAAATTAACTTGTTAATTATTAAAATTAAATTGACAGAAAAACTAACAATCTACCACAATATGGTGAATAAATGAAATAAAAACAGCAAGATTATGCCATCACATCTGTAAATAATTTTTCAATAATTTCAGCAAATCAATATCATCTTATTATTTTGTGGACACTCTTGTTCGTTTGTTCCAGGCAAAATTTATACCATATCCTCTTTTGATATGTTTTTTAGGAGTTTCTTTTGGAATAAACAATTTAAATCCATTTTTTTGGGCAAAGTACACAGCACTTTCTTTGGTCGGAAATCGTATTTCAACGTCTTTAAGGGAATTGGCTCTGTTAAAAAAAAAATTACAGTCATTAAATAATAAAAATAATTATGTGTGTGTGCATATATATATATATATATATATATATATATATATATATATATATATATATATATATAATTATAATAATAATAATAATAATAATAATAGTAGGCAAGCAGTACTTTTGGGAACAGCTAGAACTGTTAGGAAATTTTTAAACATAACATAATCAGAGCCTGACCTTTGCTTGACTCACTGAGTCCGGGCAGGTGAATATTCCCAGCAAAGACTGAGAAGTGCGAAATTCTGAAATAATAATAATAATAGCGTGTGTATATCAGTATACACGCAGGTACACACGAACTCACACATGCAGGCAGACTCATACGTACGCACCGACCCACAAACACACATACATTGTTTTTTATACACACAGATTAATTTATGAAATTCTAAATTAAAATAATAAATTTTATCTAACACAGCATACTATATAGAGATCAGTGTTTTTTAACTGTTAAGCAGGCACTAATAACATAGCGTCATACTAATTTTAAAACCTCGTAATTCCATATGGTAACGATGTTTTAAATGTTATGAGGTTTTATAGTTAGGTTTACGATATATTAATTTGATTAGTATGAACCAAATGGAAATTAAAAAAGTTATAATTTTAATTGTGTCATAATAACAAATATTGAGGATTTTATGAAAAATATTTTACTATAGGGTTTGGATTTTGATTCTTGGATGTACTTGATAGCTTAATAATACTGTAGACTTAAATAGGTCTGATTATATTGATGAAGATGAGAATTTTTAGTGGAGAGGAAAGTTAGAGTGATTGTTAAGTGACTAAATAGTAAGTGATGAGCAGGTACTTGTTATTTCAATCTGGTATAAGAATTCCATGTGTCACTTGTTAAGACTAGTGAAATATTTGAAAACTAATAAAACTCACAGTTAGGTTCTTCAGTAATTCCATTCAGAGGGATGCTAACAAAAGATCAACCTCATGATCAACCTATTTAAGTGATAGGCTACTTCCAGTACAATAAGTATTAGTTATTGTATAGGAAAAAAAAAACTATTTTTATTCTTATTTGTACATAAAATCTTGAACTGAATTTTTTTCAAGATCAACCCATAATGCCTAAAATCCCTTGATGATATCATTATTATTAAAAGTGGCAAAGGAAACAAGATTGTTACATGGGGACCTTTCTGAACAAAATGAAAAAATGACCCTACTGTCTGACCGATCCCCATCCTGTGACCCAAAACCATTGAAAACCCAGTTTCTTTTTTTTGTTTAATTTAGATACAACAGCACCTTAAAACCTTTTAAATTAAAAACTAATAAACTATCCTAGTTACAGAAACCTTAATTCACAAACCCGGTCCCCGCTCCGACCTGTCATTTTCACGATTAATTCTCCCTCCCTTGGCGAATTCCTACAATCCTCTCTACTGATCCTTAGTCACATCTGGCCTATGCATATCCTCACCTTCTTTGATGTTGAAAGCTTCTTAACCAACATTCATCATGAGTGGCGCGACAACCCATCACCGAGTCTAGGACTCCTCCAAAAGTCTCGACAAGTCGACCCAATCTGTTGCAGCAGCTCTCCAGTTTCGGTTATCAAGAAGTACCGCGCGTCCGCCGCGACGGAGCCCGCCCATCTTACATTTGGGCGATCCACTCTTCGCTTGCCATAGAGCTCATCTGTTAGTATCTTCTTAGATATCGCGCCATCTCTCATCCTCACCACGTGGCATGCCCGTTGAAGTCTCCCGAGCTTGCTGAACCTGACCACATCAACGTCATCATACAACCCAGAAAGCTCCGCATTCTTTCTTCTTTCTCTCGAACCGGGCCGTAAAATTCTTCTTAATATTTTTCTTTCCCGGAAAACCCACGCCTCTGACCCATACCTGAGAACTGGGTCTTATATAGGCTGATCTTGGTCCTGTTTGAGAAGCAACTGCTCGTTCAACGAAGAGAAATGTAATAGGTCTGGTCCCACAGAAATACGATGTATCGAAGCTGAAGAATGATGCACAGAGTGCAGCATGCCGTCAGCGATTAGAAGATAACCTGGTAGAAGAACTGAGAGGGAGAGCTGATACATTAGACGACCATAGGGCAGGAATAGCCGAGGCCCTCAAACAAGCAGCCGAAGATAAACTGATACCTCAACCGAGAAATGCTAGATCTCCGTGGTTTGATAATAAATGCTTAACTGCCACAAACAGGAAGAATGAGGCTTACAGGAAGATGGTCCAACGTCACACCAGGCGATCCCAAGAGGAATACAGAAACAGAATGAGAGAAGAAAAGAACATACATCGTAGAAAGAAGAGAACATGGGAGAATAGAGAGCCACAGAACACTCCACGAACGTCGGCTTTTCTTCTAGAAGTTAAACGAAGGAAGATCTGTCTTCAGGAGTAGATTCGTGAAAGTACGAAGATGGAAACCCATTAATGGTAAAGCAGGTATTCTGGAGATGGAGGAGGCACTTCAAGAACGCCCTTTATAAAGTGGATATAAAAGGGAGACCCATTTCAGGTTCGAGGGTTGAAGACTTTCCAATTGGCTCGGAGCCACCAGATAAAAAAGAAGTCGAGGTAGTCGTCATGAGGTTTAAGAACAACACACCGGGAATAAACGATATAAGGACGGAGATGAGGGACTGACAAAGAAGCTTCACAACCTCATCCTTACAGTGTGGAGAAAAAAAGGATGCCTGAAGCTTGGATACGAAATTTTATTTCTCCGCTTCATAAGAAAGGCGACCAGATGAATTGTGATAATTATTGAGGTATCGTTCTACTATCAAGTGCCTACAAAGAGTTATCAAGCATCATTTTTGAGAGACTCGTTCCCCATGCTGAAAAGAACATAGGTGTATACCAGGCCGGCTTCAGGAAGGATAGATCAACCACAGACCAGATTTTCTCCTTGAGAATGATTCTCGAGAAGGCAAAGTATATAAAATGGTTACTCATCACCTTTTCCTGGAATTCAAATCTGCATACGACAGCGTATTCCGACAGGAGCCCTATCAGGCGTCAGAAAAATGAATATATCCAAGAAGTTGATCCGTCTGGTGCGGATGACTATTTCGGGCTCGAACAGTGTAGTTTTCATTTGATATGACCTCTCCGAACCTAACTACTATGACTAACGGAGATGATCTGAATACGTTAGCTCTCCTGTAAACTGTAACACCAATAAGATTGGATCTATGACATGAGCTTATCAAAATGCTGTCAATTTGGTTAGTAACAGTTCCATTTGGAGATAACCAGCTGGCTTTATGGATTTTTTTCCCAGGAAATAATGTCCTACCGAAGACCAGATCATGTGCTGCAGAGAAGTCGATGAGCCTCCGTCCATTCTCATTCGTATTTTCATGCAAGCTAAAGACTCCTTTTGTAGAACGATATATAGTTTCTTGGCCAACTTGGACATTGAGGTCTCCTAGGACAATCTTGATATCACTTTTCTAAAGGCATCTCCTAATGTATCACAGAACCTATCCTTTTACTCGTCCGATGCAGCTTTTGTTGGAGCGTGGCAGTTTATGAGAAAAAAATTGAAGAACTTTCCCTAGCAGATAGCATAAGCGAGGGGAGGTAGGCGTGAACTTCAGGACAAATGTCTTGTTCTTCCTCCGGCCCCAAATCCTGTGCCAAACGTGTGATAGTATAGAGTGTGGTGTCTCCTTTCAAGCGAACCACAACCAAGCCAGTCAACTTCCTGAATTGCTGCAATGTCAGCTTCATATTTGTCAATTTCTGTTAGGAGCGTCCTAGTCCTACTCCTCTAGTCCTACTAGTACTACTCCTAGTCTATCCAAAGATAAAGCGTTTCAATAGGCAAGTCGTATGTCATTATTACCGCTCCTTGGTCTATTCCTGAAAATCAGTCCGGCTTTATAGAGGTGCCGTGATTATTTAGTTTTAGGGGAACGGGTTATCAGCCCGCTGCCCCCGAGTCAGGTGGAGGGGCTACCTCCTGAGAGTCCCCGGACGCACTCCTCTGGGGAGTGTACTGTACGTGAACTTTGTCTGTAGTGAAGGGTGTTGTGTGTTGTGAATAATAAAGTTGAAGACAACTGGTAATCCATCGAACATCATAACTCCCTTAACCGTTCATCTTGCCTTGAAAACAAACAACTTTGTTTAAAATATGATTATTTTACTTTCCAAGGACAGTTTTTTAATAAAATTTCAGGATTTGTCATGAACAATCCTCTCTTAATGCTCTTAATTCCATAATCTCCCTATTACCAAATGGCATCATCTTTATCGAAAAATATGTTGAACTCCTCCTCGTCCTAATTCAGATAAAATTTCTGGGAACCTATTTGGCTTTAACTCCTACCAACTCCCTCCCCCCTCCGCTGTACCATTGACTGTGAAATTACTTCACCTCCTCCTCATCATAAGGAAATCTAACAACGCTATATCTATAGATTGTTATAATAAACCGACTTACTCCGGCACTGTGAAACTACCATTCCCAACATCTTTACCATAAAAAAATTAATTTGGCTAAAAACCTTATCTACTGATGCCTTTCTCTTTCCGATTTCTAACACCATGAAACCAACATACATCGTATCAAGCAGATCCTCTCAACAAATAACTCCCTCCTTCCCCTCTGCAATACCATTAACAAATTTATAAATTACAAAATCGCTACTCCTCTCCTATTTCTTTACCAACCAACACCTTACCTTCAGATACCAAAACAAGCTTTCCAACGTCTACACATGTCAAAAAGATTCTATTCCTCTTAAACACCAGTCCAGTATCGTATACCGCAACCCTTGCTCATTCCTAAATGTAATGCCTCTTACATTGGCAAAACCAAAACCTTCTTAAATATCGCAACACCCAGCATAAATATTCTATTTACTTTTGAAACTCTGCTGCCTCTAAATTTTTCGAACTACTCCTTATATAAATATTATTTTATTTTTCATTTCATATTTTTCTCTTTTAATTTCACTCCAGCAGAATCCCACATTTCTAATATTAATTGCCTGCCACCTTTCGTTTATTTCTATTATGAGTCCATTATTTATATTTTCGCCTTAAACCAGTTCTTAAAATCTTATTTTGTGTTGAACCATTGTTTAATCGACACAGCTCTAAGCAAAGTGTCATTTGTTAGTTCTTAATTAACCCCTTACGAGAGCCTCACTTACGTTTTCCTCGCACATCTTCTAGAACTCTAGATATGTCGGTATGGGTATCTTATTTTTCTCTTTCTCACTATACCCCTCTTTTGTTTTTCTTGAGTATTTATCCTTATTTATTTTTCTGTACATACGATGTTATCTTACAATCATCATCACATCTTATTATTTGCTATTGTACTACATATTCTTGTACCTACATAACTTCTATATTTTGTTTTTTTATTTTTGCTTATAAATTTTTATGTATTCTGTTATATCTTTCATGTACTACATACTTCTTTATTTTCAAACTGTTGTATTTATTTATCTTATTTCATACTGCCTTGATAAGCTAAAAGGCTCTAACTCAAAATCACTTTTTTAAATACATTTTTGTATTGTACTCGAATCGCTCTAAAAACTACACCTTTTTATGGTATTAGAAAGCCTTAAATCCAATGGTTAGGTCCTAACTATTGGTTTTAGGGTTTTCTAATGTCATAAAAAGATGTAGTTTTAGAGACATTCGGGTACAATACAAACATATATTTAAAAAATTGATTTGGAGTTAGAGCCTTATAGCTTATCAAGGCAGCATACCTGGTTGTTATCTTGTTTTGCTCGCCCTCGGTGAAGGCCTCTAACTTAAACTGTGATGTCGGCATGAATTAAAATAGGTTTATTCTTATCTTTATGTTTATATTTCCTTACCACTTACGAGCTTCTCCTTCAATTATGTCTATGGTTAACGATACCTCCACCATTACGCCGATTCCTTACTTTATTTTCTTACGTTTAAAATCAATAGTTGCTGAAAAACTCCCTTCATCCAGCAAACAGTGGACTGCAAAACAACTTACCTACATCATTATGTATGAAATGGAAGTAAGGAATTTTGCAGTTCACACCCTCACTTATATTCGCATGTTTTTGTTTGTGAAAAGTTAAAATGTCGGTTGAAATGTATGAGCTCGTTCTTCGTCATACACGGGTGCTGCTCAGTGTCACCTATGAGTATTGTTTAGGAGGGAATTAGTAGGTTATTTATCGATACTGGTAATAAGGAATCCGATTTGGAAAAGGTATTTTTAAACAACTTAATGAGAACCTTTAAGTACGCATGCGCCTGACAATAGCCCGCTATTGAAATACGGATCACCTTACATATTATGCACACGATTGAAAGAATGCAAAACAAATAAAGTTTTCACAAACTTCCATTTATCTTTATTAAAAACTACTTAGTTTCACAGCCACTTATAGCATGTTATGCTTTTAGATAGTCGGGCTATTAAAAGCCGTGCATTGGAGAGTATATTGCCAACAACCGTCCGTGCATCGGAGAGTATATTGCTTATGAACGTTATCGCTTTCAGGCTGGCATTCTTTTTTTTTTAATGAAACCCAACGACGAATCGGTCTTGATGGTTGATATATATCAAAATCATAAAGTTAGAAGGGCTAGAGAAGAAAGAGATAAAGAAGATAAATTTGCTGGGCCTTTGTTATATTCCCATAGTTTATTACGATGTTTCTTCAAATACATCAAATATGTATCAATGTACATTTTATGTGCATTCCATGAAGTTTAATATCATATATGATCTCAAGTAACATAAATAGTTTTCATGGAAATCGGCGTTGTTACAGCTTTTTGGGAATTTAGCCTCTTTTTCAGCGCGCTATAGCGGCTTAAATTTTAATTACAGAGAAATATTTTATAGACAGCAAGTGTAAGACATTGTCTACTTTAATATGGTATAAAACAATACTTTTATTCTTCTGGAATAAAACAATACTTTCCGAGATATAGGTGAAAAAACAAAAAAGTGCCAAAAGTTTGATAGTTTGGAGAAAACAAAGTTCGTGGCAAAGAGAGAAAACGTCAGATTTTTTGCCCTTTTCTGTTCAAATTTGGCTCGACCTCCATTTATATAATTTTAGTTTTAGTGTATTTTTTTTTCTATTTCTTCGTCAAACAACCGTCCTCCCATCCCTCTGGACAAACCCAAAATACCACTTTTTGCCCCCTCCCCAAGAATTTTTTCGACGAACCTTGCGTCGGAACCCTCCCTCTGTGGGTACTCCTGCCATTATGAATATAACTAATCATTTGAAAGTTATTACTTTGTCATATCTGCAAGAAAATTTATAAGACTCTGTGTATTGAATGAATATATTTCTAATTTTAACTACAGTTGGAATTTAAAGAACTCTACAGTTATAAACTTAATTTTTAATAAACATACCCTGATTTCCAGCCCATGAGTGAATTTTCCCAGGTAACATCGTTTGGATACGTCATAATAAAGCCCTTAGTATTGGCAGTTCCTTGCTGCATAACATTCTTTGCAGGATTCTTGATTATCGCGATGTTCTTTTCAAGTGCCTCTGATGGAACTCCGGAAATAGAAGTTAGATCCTGTCAAATATGGTGGAAAATGGATTGAGTGTGGTTCCAGATCATTCTCTAGAATTGTATTATCATGAGGGTATTCGATACTAATTATGTAGTAGTACTACATGAAATATTATATTGTTTGAAAAATTGTCTAGCATACTTAAAATTGACATTAAACAGTTGGAAATTAAAAAAAGAAAAGTTTTATTGGTTTAATTTCAACCTGCAAGAATTTATAAAATTCTCTCCTTATATCAGCTTAGAACACAGAAGAAATTAATTAAAATTAAAAATTAATAAGATGTTGCAGATAGCATTGCTATTAGTAACATTATTAATCTGTAGGCATACAGAATTTAATAGTCTTGTTACTAGTTAAAAAAAATTTCTATTCTTGTTTTATTTATTTTGCTTTAGCTATTTAATACCAAGATATTTATTTTGGGTATGTAAAAAAAAATTACAGAAATTGGTTCAAGATGAGAATGGATTTTTTATTTCTATGATTTCATTTTATTATATGGCTTAAATTAACTGGAAATACTCCAAAACCATTCCTGAAAGTATAGGAAACTTAAGGGTCGAATAAAAAAACTTTTAAAAAGTTCTTCAACTTTTTAAAAACTTCCATTGTAATAATGTTTTATTTTATATATATATATATATATATATATATATATATATATATATATATATATATATATATATATATATATATCCTCATTTATATTTGTTTCTAGGGAAGAAACCTATACAAATAGAGTCTATCTCTAATTGCACGATTATCATAATGCATTAACTTGATTTTTTTTGTTTTTATTCAAATATTATTATTTATATGCATGGTTTGTTCTCTTACTGTTCATTATGGATCTGAAACATGACTGCTTACATGAAGAAAACAATTCCTTAAGATTTTCAAAAGTAAAGTACTTTGCTTTGGGCCTACTTGGACCCAAAATGAAAAAGTAGGGGTCAATGGCAAAGGGCCTCTGGATCTAGCCCTGGTGCCACTATCTTTTGTAGAGATTGTGAATTATGTCGATATTTTCATAATCAGTGAGAGGAACTAGTAAAATTTAATTAATGAAAAAAAAATACATTTCCTCTGTTATGAAGGCTGTTAAAAAAATTATTATGATGCAGCCGCCTTATCAATAGTAGTCTCTAGCACCATTTGTGCAAACTAATTGCTTCATATTCAATTGTAAAATCGGTATTCATTAGAATTATTAAAGCTTTAATTAAATATTATTCAAAATTATTAGTGCTGTCAACTTCCAGTGATCTAGAGAAGTTTTAATTAAAGCAGTAATAATTCAAATTACATTAAGGTCCAGAACCCAACTGAAAAGGATTCGTTGGGGTTTTGTTTGTCTCTTGGGTGAACAGAAGTTGACAACATTAATAATTTTAAATAATACCTAATTAAAGCAGTAATCATTTTAATAATTGCAACAAATACGAATTTTACAATTGAATACAAAGCAGTTAGTTATCCCAAATGGCGCAAGAGAGCGCTTGTGTAGTGATCGCTGATAAGATGGCTGCATTATTAAGTTGTACCATAGTTTAAAATTAAAAAAAAAAAAATTGATTCATTAATCATTATTATGTACATAGAAGTATCCATACTTCTGTGACTGGTAGAGAAAAATTTCAAAAATCTTTTAAATTAATTGCATGTAAAAAGGTATTATACAACAGAATATGCATTAGCAATAACAAAGTACTCCCCTATACACTGTTTGTAAGTCGAGTATTTCTGAGGAGATTGAGGTTTTTTTAACATTATTAGCTTATTTAACTTTAAAATTTATTTTTATAACTTTTTCATATAATTAACTTCCAGTATAAATATAGGATCAATCTTCATTAATGAAGGCACCTCCACCTATGATATTGGACAAAGAATAGGAGAAGAGAGAAAAACCATTGCAATGCTAAATGGTGATCTCTGGAGCTTGAATATTTAGTCCAATACCAAGTGGCTAATATACAAATCTATATTTGAGTCCATAACGACATATGCCTCAGAGATTTGAGTCATTAATAACAAATACTGCAAATGACTGTTAGCTGTAGAAATAGAATTTTGGAGAAATGTGTTAAGAAAATCTCTAGACGGGAAAGAATTGAAAATGAAAGAATTCAAGAATTGATGAAGAAAAAAACATTAAGTTAGTCTGGGCATGTTAAGAGAATATCTCCTAAAATATTACCAAAAATAACTATGGCATTGGAAATGGAAAGAGAGAAGACCAAAGGTAAAAGGGAGAGATAAGCTGGAAGAAAGCCTTGCAGGACTTGGCATCAAAGATGAGCAAGCCTTCGATAAAGAGGAATAGAAAAAAAAAAAAAGATAGATGTTTTGCTAAAGAAACATTAATGGAAAATTCCTTTTAAAAAAACATAAATTGAAACTGAGTAATAAAATTAAAAAATCTCTTACAACAAAATGAAGACTGAACATATGCTTAACTACGTAGTTGCTAAGCAAAATTAATCAACATTTTTTGTTTTTGTATACACAATTATTTAAAATTATCATGTATATAATTATCTTTAAAAAAAACTAACAGTTATTTCATCTGGAACAGTTACATCCTTTTGTTGGACAGGTAGGCACATTCTGCATTCTTCATAAATATCAAGTCTCATAGCTTCCTTTTTACAAATTGCAGCTCTAATAAAAGCCTCCCGGCACTTTTCATCAGGAAATTTAGTTGTCATTAGCCTTTAAATAAATAGCTTATATTATTACGAATATTACACAACTTACATTAATTTGAATGATATTGACCTTTTAAATATTAATTGATACTGCCTAATCATGTTTCT
The DNA here is from genome assembly GCA_948150685.1 of Rhaphigaster nebulosa. Taxonomy (NCBI): domain Eukaryota; kingdom Metazoa; phylum Arthropoda; class Insecta; order Hemiptera; family Pentatomidae; genus Rhaphigaster; species Rhaphigaster nebulosa. Next base: position 40,510,802 of record OX411309.1, read on the forward strand.
TTGCAATAGTCTTATTGATATTTAAACATATGGAACAATTATCAAACAGTGTTACAGGAATTGGTGATCTGTGATGGTTTCATGTGGCAACAGCTTTAAGTATTAACATAATATAATTACAAGGAAATTATATTATTAAATAAATAAATACAAATATATTCAAGGCAATGGCGTAGTTTAATTAATCAATACTTCCATGATAAATATATTTATTTTCTCCTATCGACTTATACACTTGATCATACTTAAAGGGCACCCAAATGCCAAACAAACCACATACAAAATACAGTCAAGCATTTCAAGTTGTGTTGGCCATACAAAATTTATAACAGCCATTATTTGGTTTTATAGAATGCCACCAGGTAGCGCCATTTTCTAATCAGGTTCAATACGTTTTGATAGATTTTTAATTTTATTATGTTTTATTTTTGAAAATGTCAATGTTTTTCAATCGTAATTATAAACAAGTTTTCTAGCTTCAGCGCTCTCTAATATTTTACCGAAAATTAAAAAAATAGTCATGATCATAGAAGCCGTCTTATTAGCGCTGTATCTGGTTCCATCTTACCGGTGCGAATTTGTTACAAGATTTCACTGGTTTGTTTTGTGAAATGTAGTTTTAAACTAACATAACTGTGGATTTTTTTGGAGTCAAGAGCAGGTAAAGTTTATTACTTGAGTTTATATTTTAATAATTTTAGCGCCAAGTGATTGGAGTTGTGCTGTTGATGTAGCATGCTGTATGGTCCCTCCATTGATTTCACAACTTTCATTGTTAAAAGAATGATGTGTCCCATTAGCCATTTCAGCATTCAGATCTAAAAAATGAATTGATTTTATAATTATCTGAAATGGCGTTTTAGTAGTTTCCAAGGTGTTAAATTAAGTTGCTCTTCGTGTCCTAGTTAAAAATCATGACCAGTGGACCTTGATATTTCTTACTGCAAGGACTAGGTTATAAACATCAATACTTCCTCATGTAATAAATAATTGTTAAGTTAGTATGTTTTATTTTATTTTTTATTAATTACTCCTTTCTTAATGGCTATTAATTGTTGATTAAATGATTTTACTTGAATATTTTTTTTTTATGATATGTTTTTAATTGATTTCTCTAATATTGTTTTAGCATTACCATGCCAGCTCAAAGTGGAGATCCTATTACTTCAGCTCTTCATTTGTCACTTTCTACTGTGAAAAAATGCAAAAGTGGCGAGGATTTAGATTCAAGGCTAGTCGCCTCTGCTAAGCAAATTCTTTTTTCCGAAATTAAATATGAAAAAAATAAGTGTGTCAACACCAGTATTTTAAATGAATTGAAGTCCAAGTATATAGTTTTAAGTACAGTAGTTATTAATAATGTTAAAAGTGATGAAGTGACTAGTTCAAAAGACAGTGTTAGTGTTGAAGCTTCTACTAAGAAAGTTATGGTAGTTTCCAAGGAACCGACAGCATTACCAACACCTAAGAGAGTTCTTTATTCACCTGATGCTGTTAGGTTGGGATGGTCTAGTCAAGTTCCTGTCGGTTCAGGTTTTGTTAACCTTGGAAATTCTTGTTATCTCAACTCTATTTTACAGGTATGAATTTTAATCAACATGTCCTTATTTTTAACTTTTTTAATTCTACCCAGTTGTTCATAGCAATAGTTGGTAGGCTAATACATTAAGGTGTTGTATCTAATTAGTTTGTTGTAGAATAATTATGTAATCCTAGAAACCGTGTTTTGTAAATTAGTAGTTTCTGATATTTGGAAAATCAAATTAGTCACATTGCAGAAGACTAGGTGATAGTAATTGTTGCATTTTTAATGGTAATACTTTCTTAGCTATGTGATATGAGCCATATTTGTGAATATTATGTCGTATGCAACATTTAAATAATGAATATAAAAATTCTTTTTTAGATATTGTTATGAAAGGTTGTGTTCTTTAGTTTTATTGCTAACAAAACTTAATCATTCATTTCCAATTGTACCCAAAACAAATAATAGTGCTGTAGTAACAGTTAAGAGGTTTCATTTCTGTAAATAGGTAGTCTAGTTGGTATAGTGACTTTAAAATAATGTTTGTACTAACTGCTTTCAGGCTAAAGAATATTATTATAGGCTTTTCTTTTTGGTTCAATAAATATCTTCTTTTATTCAACTTTCTTTATCCAATTTGGGTGATTAGATTAGGTTTGTTTTAAAATCTAATTTCCTCTGTGTTAATTATTTTTTAATTTAATGTTCTATTTTTCCAGCCAATTATTTATTTATTTTGATCTAATAATAATAACAATTGTTTCTTTCTAGTATAAATTGTGTTCATTTTTTACTTTTATGTTGCCAAAAAATGTGGGTCATTGAAAGATGCATTTTCCTTCTATGTTGTATGGCATCCCCTGGTGAAAGCTGAACTATAATTACTCAAAATATATTAATATCAACATTGATAATTATTTATTATCCAAGGATAAATCTATTATAATCTCACAATTGAACCTTTCAATTAAGATAACTAATACAAAATTATACTAATTATATAAATTTATTCATAGCAGATTTGATTGAATATTAATTGGATATTCAATGGATTTTATGTGTAAAGAATGATTTTTTTAAATGGTTAACCTTTATGTAAGTGAGTTAGACCCATAAGTTAAAAAGCCCTACCTAACTCCGAATAATTTTCTAAACATGTAATATAATGTACCCGAATTGGTGTAAAAATTATACCAAACATAATTTGTTTTAAGACATGATAAAACCATAAAACAAATAATTTGAATCCAACCATTGGATCTAGGGCTTTCGGATATCATAAAGAGATGTCATTTTTTGATCAATTCGGGCGCAATACTAAAATGTATATAGAAAAATAATTAATTGTTTGGGCTTTTAATTTATCAGTGCAGCATCTCATGTACATTAGTTAAATTTTGATTGAAAGAGCTGATTTTTAACAGTTATTTAACTTTGGAGATTCAAGTTTTAAAGGAAACTAAATAGCCTTTAGATATATCCATATATAGAATTTGTCAAGAAATAATGTTTTATGAAAGGCGGTTAATATTAACTTCTGCACTTTTTTTTTTCTCTTTTTTTACACCTATGTCATTTACTGTATCTCTTCTATTTTTCACTGTTTGCTTCAAATTTCTTAGTTTTAATTTGATAATATTTAAAGTTGATTGTAATTATCGTCACCATAATTATAAAACATCAAAACTCCTTATAATTGTACATGGAGATATGAGGTTTTATAATTAGGGTGACAATGTGTAATTTAATGTTTTGAAAGAAATATCAGTAAATGTTTTTCATAATTTTAATATTAGATTGGTACCTTTCTCAAATTATTCTTAATTACTTAGAGAAAGTATAATTATGTAATTTGTATTTATATTTTAGAATAATCATGTTTATATAAAATCCAACTTACTTGAAAAACAAGAATTATTTATTTTTATCATTGTAATAAAGTAAAATTTTCTCTATTTCAGGCTTTGTTTCATGTTCCTGCTTTTGTCAATTGGCTCTTAAATGATACTACGCATACATCAAGGTGTGAATCGATGAGTAAGTAAATAAAATATAGTTGATACATCATTATTTTACTCGTTACATTGCATCCTTAATTTATAATTATGGATATGGATAACTATTAATATAAATTTTGTAGATGGCATTACTCACAGTGAATGTTTGATTTGCGCTATGTCAAAAACTTTACAGTCATCACATAAATGCACTGGGTCTGTTGTTAAGCCTCTGCAGATTTATTCAAAATTAAAATGTAAGTACTTTTTAATTTTTTTCCTTATATTTTTTATTTTTAAATTCTCTGCTGTGAAAAATATTACACAATCAATGATACCCAGGAGATGCTATTATATAAAATACAATGAGATGAAGACAAGAATGCTGAAGAAAACAAATGATAATACTCTTCAATGAAGTTATAAATTGAAGTTAATTCAGTATACGCATTATAATGTGTGTTCCAAGCAATCCTCCCTAGGGTTCCATGTGTTGTTATATTACGTAGTATAATTTTATTTGTCATTTTACATCATTTTCTGCTAACAACTAGTATTAACAATTTTTATTGCAATATTTAGTGGATCAAAAAATGGGCCAGAAAAATAAATAAATAATATATTCCACTAGATCATTGCTGTATGTAAATATAGTATATACATGAACATTTATAAATTTATTTTATATAATTAATTTTGTTTACGACACGAAACTGAGGTACATTATTTCAGCTGTAGTTTATTCTTGTTAGAATATGAAGCTCTCCAGAAAGTTTTAGCTGTTTATTGATAGGGCCTTTTTGTTAGATTTAGCTTAAAAAGACCTCATATTCCAGCTTATCCAAGGTTTTCTTTAGTATTACTTAAACTAGGGGACTTATGGTTTTGTCAGAATGTATAATTATTGATGTATGCATGGTTTAATTATAAGTTTCAGAACTTTAAGTAAGTTTACTCAAACTGGTATTTGTGATATATTTTTAAAATTCTATCTCAAGACAATCCTGTCAGTAGTGATTTATTTATTAATGCAATATTTTTATACAGTTGCTATTCAGATCATAAATTGGTTGTGATAAATATATTTACAGCTACTTCTGATCTATTTTATTTATTTATTTTCCTTGTGTTCCTTATTCATCACACAAACAGAAGTCACAGGTCACCCCAGGATGATCCTTAGAACTTTATATTACTATCAGCCATTTAGTTTTAAAATGGTGGCCGCTAAGAGGTTTCATACAACCATATCTCAGCCATTTATGAAGATAGAGGATAAATATTGAATGTTTTTGAAACATTTATCGAAGACATCATATAACAACATAATAATATAAAATTCAGTCTTAGAATAATGATTCCGAAACACTTTTAATAATTTTATTAAAAGTTAATAATAAATTAGTCAAATAAATAATAATAATTAATAATAAATCATTGTGTAATAATTTGAAACATTTTTTTGTTAACTATTTTTAATATCAGTGTCCTATAAAGAATTTTGTTAAAGTTCTATTCCCAATGTAATGTTTCCTGTATCAACATTTGATAAGTTTTTTTAATATTTAAAAAATTGTGACTACAATTAATGTATAATCATCAGTATTTACCTAATGAGGTAACAAAAATTATCGCTTTGAATAAATTTTGCTATTTTTGGTCGTGGAAAACTTGTTAAAAATATTGAAAAGCCAGAATATTTCTTCGAGGTACTTCGTTAGACAGCCTCAGTTTTAAAAAAAGAATTAATCAATTTTAATCTACAAATTAACCAATATGTAAATTTATGGTTCTTCACTTCTATTCCTGAGGTAATAATCTACTATGTTATCTCATACATAACAAAATGTAGTCATCTAATCCCTAGGCTTCCAAACTTATTTGATCCACTACTCCCTTTTTAGAAAAAAGATATTACAAGACCCCTTTGAAAATTTACCTTTTTTAATGGTGAGAATATGGTTGACCATGAAAAATATATTATATGTAGGAGAAGCTTGGTTGGGGATGCGGTTGATGAATAAACACATAAATATGAAAAATTTTATTTTATTGTGTGTCTAAGTTTTAGGCCATCATCAGGGCTAAGAAAAAACAAGATAACATTAGATGTAACAACAGTCGCAGCACCAGTAATAGTAAAAAACATTAACATATAGTAAGATCAGACATTATGATGAGAAAAAAAATATATATATGTATATATATTTAAAGAAAAATATGCTTATCATAGTGTGAACAGTAAGAAATTAAGAAAAATATGTTTAAGATAATGAAAATAAAGATATTTAAAATATTGTGAAAATGTAGAAAGAAAGGTTATGAATGATATGAAGCATAATAAATTTTTTAATTTATTTAAAATAAGTTTTTACTAGTATACCCGGGCGAGAACTCTCGCATTAGATATCAATGCTTATTCTAATCCCTAATACATTCGAGGTGTAAGCGATATTAGGGAAACAATATATAATATTACCAAAAAAGTTTATTTAACATACAGATTTGGTGAAGCTACATAGTTTGTAATGACTATGTTGAAGTTACAGTTCATACTTAATAAGTAATTAGCTTACCCCAGTGGGAAAGATCTCTTCAATTTAGCAGTTAGGCAATTCTATCCAGCTATAACATTTTCTATGTTTAGTATTCATACATAGCAGTGCCCTTTAGGGTTGGACATGGGAAACAATATATAATTTTCCACTCATTAAAAGTTTTTGTAAACAGACTCAAATTGATATAAAGTTGCCATGACAACGGCACGTACGCAAGATGGCATAGGACCCGTGCGGACCTATATCGTGCGTTATATCGAAAACGGTAGATTTTTAAGCTTTAAAACGCTGGACCAATACGCTCCATAGGAGCGTATTATGATCTTGAAGCCCGCGTCAAAATCTTTAAAACCCAACTGATCCCGTCTCGATCGTCAAAGTTTTGAAACCTTCCAGTTTTTTCATCATTTTTATTTAAGCCCTTGTAAGAATTTAAGAAACAAAATTGGAATTAGTCACATCTCTGTGAAATTCTCTTTCTTTTGATACCTCACTCGTCAAAATCCATCGCTCCTGAGAGCCGGAAAAGGGATCTATACTACCGTAATTATATATAGTAGTGATTATATATTTTATATTTAAAATAAAGATATATTTTATTATTATTAAATAAAAGATATTCGCAGTAAGGTCCATTAGTTTTTGGCCTGATGAACAAAGAAAAGTGAAAGAAAAGAACTGGTGTTATTGTTTTTCAATATATTCTTCTCTAAATTCTACACACTTAATACTATGCTAAGGTAATATTTATATACCATGAAAAAAAAAATCTTCTTTGTTAGTATAATGTTCCACTGCTGCTTGGGCCTCTTCTTCGGTGTTAAATCTCCTCCCACGAAGGTCAGGTTTTAACTTTGAGAAAATATAGAAGTCGCTAGAGCCAAGTCTGGGCTGTAGGGTGTATGGGAGGTTTCTTGAAATCCACAGTCCTTCACAGCGGCCTTGGAAATCAATGCTGTGTTGACAGGGGCATTGTCATGAAGAAGCCAGACCTCTGCTCAACTTCCGCCGCCTTATCTTTTTGATGTTGTCTCGTAAGCGGTGAAGTAGGGCTGCACAATACTCGGCATTCACTGTGGTGTTCCTTTCCTTAAAATCAATCAGCAGTATTCCTCTACAGTCCGAAAAAATGGTGGCCATTACCTTTTATGTCGACAGCGTGACTTTTGCCTTTAGCGGAGGGCTTTCTCCATTCTATGGACTCCCTTATACTGATTGGGCCATAGTATTAGAAACCATTGTCTCGTCCCCAGTTACAATTGAATCCAAGAAATTTTTTGGGTCAGCATTATACCCACGTAAAAATTCATTGCTGCAGCGAGCACGTTCCTTTTTTTGAGCAGCCGAAAGAATTTTTGGAGCCCATCTTGCACCTTGCTCATATGCAAATGTTCTTTAATGATCCTTAGGACACTTGTTTTTGAAAGGCACAACTTTGGTCTTCAGCCTCCGATCAGACAGCAATTCAGCTTCTACAAGTTAGATTGTTTCAGAAGAGACAACTTACAATGGGCAACCAGGATGCGGGTCGTCATCCAGACTTTTCTCTCCCTAACTTAAATTATTTTGTCCATTCTTTTACAGTGGCATACGAGGGGGAGGCTCTTCATACATACCATCCAAGCGAAGAAGTTTAAATTGCGTATGAGTAAGGCCCTCTTTAAGCAATAATTAACCGCATGGTATTCGATCTTGAACATTGTTAAAATGCACAGATTCCTTCAAGGATAGATTTCCTTAGATACGGACTGATAGGACTGAGGAAGTGCGGGTGATGGGTATGGAGAGTGCAGGCATAGACATGAACGGCGTGTAAGTCAGCCTGCTTGAAGAAGGGGAAAGAGGGCAGGCTGGAAACTTATGGATCGTACTATATCTTTAATATCATTCATCATCTTTCTTTCTATATATCCACAATATTTTAAATATCTTTGACATATTTTTCTTATACATATATATATATATATATATATATATATATATATATATATATATAGGTCGGAGAAGACAATGGAGTAAGATGTCGAGCTACATCACCTTTTTATAGATTTTAAACAAGCCTACGACTCAGTGGACCAGTCAACATATGTAACATATATAACTTCATTATAACAACATTACTCGGAGACCTTCTATCCCTGAGTGTTTCAAGGAATCTGACCAGGCTGGTAAGAATAACAATGGGAGAAACAAGAGGCCGAGGGAAGCTTCAGAGGGTAATATCTGATGAGTTCCAAATAACGGAAGGAATTTTAAAGGAGATAAAGGCAACCACACTCTTCACTCTTCAACATGAGCCTAGAAAATGCTGTGCATGCCATTAGGATAAACCCGGGGAGGCTCAATCTTTAACCGCCTCGCACAGCATCTTGTATATGCAGACGATATGGAAATCGTGGCCAGATCCCTTCCAGCAGTGGCAGGGGGACCTAGAGGAACTTGAGGCGGCAGCAGCAGAGAGGGGACATAAACGAAAGAAGATTGCTTACATAAAGAGTAATGTAATGTATAAGAGAAGCTTTTGTAGGGGTTTCAACGTCAAATTTGCCACACTTAAGAATAAAAATTGGTGTTCATTAAAAAGCTGAATTTTGACAGTGAATCTAAAAATTAAGACTTGGATTAAACTTCAGAAGATGATGTAACAGGTAACAGACCTCTTGGCCATAATAAACCAGAAAATAAATGAAAATCAAGAAGAAATCAATTTTGAAAGAACAACATTTGAAGAGGGAGAATATGTTTGGTATATATATTTGGATTTAGCACAAAGAGTGGACCACCAGTGCACTATGTAGGAAAAATCATTTCAAGTATAGCAGCAAATTCATGAAAAGATCCTAAGAAAGAAATATTTGATGTTGTAGCGGAAGATATTGTGGTTAAACTGGCAACCATGAATGGAGGTTTATATTATAACTTCATTGACACATGTATACAAATAAAAAAAAAATCCGTGAGCAGTAGAACTCCTTAACTAAAGTCGTATTTTCTCGTTAAAAAAAAATATATAAAAATGGGGGAGTAAGAAAAAAATTGAGATCCACAGAATACAGTTCCCTAACATACCAAAATTTACACGTACTTTTATTTTATGGTTCTGCTTCTCCGCTGACCTTCAATACAGTAAGTCCTGCATAAAGAATTTCAGCTCATTTGACCCAAAGAGGGCCACTGGAGGTGCTCAAATGTAGTGGGGGGGAATATATATATATATATATATATATATATATATATATATATATATATATATATATATATCAGACATCTCCAAATCTTCCATAATCGTGCTCTGGGGTTTATGAAACGGATAGAAAACACAGTCCATTTAATTCCTCTCGAATGGAACAGGTTTTGAGCTCCCTAACTCAAATTGGAAGGCTTTTAAAGGTGCGTAAATGTTTTAAAAAATCGGAAAACCCAGAGGAGTGGGGAAACCAAGTCGAGACCTCCAAAGGATACTTCCCTAAGACAACTCAATTCACTTATAAATTTTCAGCCCTATAAACTAATATTGTGGAGCTGTAGCAAAACTTAAAAAACGCCGAAATTTAAGATAAACATACCAAAATTTTGGCTGGAATTTACCCATTCTTTAATGGCATCGTTCTGCCTGGAAGAAAGCCCTACATACCGAATTTCAGCTCAATTGACCCAAATTGACTGGAGGTGCTCAAATGTAGCAGGAAAAAAAAAATTATATATATATATATATATATATATATATATATATATATATATATATATATATATATATATATATATATAATCAGACATCTCCAAATCTTCCATAATCGTGCTCTAGGGGTTATGAAATGGGTAGAAAACATAGTCCCCTCACTCACTGCCGACCTTCGACCCACTGCAATAGTCTTATTTTTTTCATGGGAAATACGACTAATTAGGTTATGCTTTAATACTTATATAGGCTTATACTTTAATTTTTTTTTTTTTTATAATGAAACAAAATAAAAATTTCTTTATAAAAATACTGTTTTTAATATATATCATCTACCTTATAGTTCAAAAAATGTTAAAAATCGAAGGTATGGCGTGGATTTAAACTATGGCATGATCAATTGTATGTTATGTTCTTTTACCAATAATCACATATCAATAAAATAAAATAAAAAAATTCCGTAACTGTTTAATTTTTATATTCCCAAAAACTACATATTATGTAAGATTAATAGTGGATTATTCCGCTATCATACAAGTGGATTATACTATCACTGCCCTATTTCATAATAAAGTACGACTTAATAAGGTGCAAGTAGACCAATGACTTACTACGCATATACACTGTTACTGATACACTGTTTAATGTTGAAATCTGATAAAATTTCAGTGTCATATGCTTAGTAAATCATAGGGCTACTTGCACTTGTACTTGTGTAATTTACTTCAAATAGGATCCGGAGAGAATCTTTTCTTGCTATATTTAAAAAAAATATATAAGTAAATTGTGATCCGAGGTACAACAGTCTCCCCTATTTTTTAGTTAGCAGTTTGTTATTTGCAATAAAAATTTTGCAAAAACTTATGCAATTTATTTATTTTATTTTTATTTTTTAATTTCTAATGGATGTTTTGATATTTGAAAAGAAATTTTAAAGGTACAAACTTAATTTTAAAGTCTTAATTTGTTAATATTGACTTAAAAATAGAATATAAATAACAACATTTAGATAAAGTAGTTTTTATTGAAATTAAAACTTTTGTTTTGAAATACAAAAAAAAAAATATTTTTTTTTAATGAGATAGATGAAGCTGGTGGGATAATATTAAATTATTTATGTTAGTTATTACCAATAGTAAATCTTCAAGAGCACTCATATCTGTTCTGTTTCTTTTTTTTTTTTTTGTGATGAAACTCAACTGCACTAAATTCATACTATAAAATAAATAAAAGACAGAAAATAATTCATTGCTTCTGTACAATGGCCTATAATGCAGGATATAAAATTGGTATTTGTTATTTGATCTTTGTTCAAACTTCCATAACAATGAAAATGGTCACAATTATTTTACTTTATATTAAAATAAAAATTATAATTCCTATTATCTTAAATATATTTTACATTTCTTGGACCCCCTGACATTGTTCACACACTGCTATATTGATTTAAATTTGTCCTCAGTGGTTCTAAGAGCCTCTGGAAGCTTAAGCCGCTTATTATTAATTATTACTACTTCTTATACATCAGTGTAAGAAATAATTGAAGTTAAATTTATTTATTTTCAGCAATTTGTAAACATCTAGTTCACGGTCATCAGGAAGATGCTCATGAATTTCTTAGATATCTGATTGAAGGAATGGAGCGCTCATATTTAACAATATTTAATGGCATCAAGTAAGTAGTAATTAAAAGTTTTATATATTTTCTAAGTGTTACCATTTTTTTTCTTTTTCTGTTAACGTTTATTAAGAATTGAATTTCATGACATTAAACATTTTTTTTTTTTTTTAATTTCTCCATGGCTTAGTAATTTCTGAATAAAACAGAGGGACAAAATTTTGATTCTTTATGCATCAGACATAGGATTTTGTCCACGTGAGTTAGATATGGGTTCACTGAGACTCGCAACAGATGATACGATATGTTTATTTTGATATTATGTTTAATACCGTTAATTATTTTTGTGATAGTTATTGTATGTAGACAATGAACTAATCTGGCAATTGATGATTGCAAAATAACTAAGAAGTATCATTCTGCTCTAGAAAACTAAAATAAATGTTGTGTGGCTGAACATTTTTCACATTTGCACATAAAATACTTAAGTGGCTGTAACTGCTTGCTCTTGAAATAAAATATGAAGCAACAGATTTTAATACAAGATTTGACCAATTTATGAAGTGAATGATCAGTCCTATTTTTTATTAGAGTTGCCTTTAATTTTTGTTGTTAATAAATAAAAGTATGTTACAGAAAGTTTAATAATTTTTTATTAAGATATGTGCTTCTCAGTTTTTGTAACTCTTTAGGCCAGTGGCTTTTCCTTTTCTTTTGTTTCTTCAGAATGCAGATAGCCAAATGCAAGGCAAGAAATCCGAAATCTCGATCTGATATTCAAACATGAAACACTTAAGCCTTTTCGAAAAACTCTGATTGAATAAACAAAATTTGTCAATTGAAATCATCTATCACCTTGATAATAATTTTATTGCTTCAGGAACCCTTAAAACTTCCATAGTTCATCAATTGCCTTATTTTTTTCATTGGAGACTATGATACAGTATAGAGAGGTATCCCTACACAGTTGTTATTCTCATGTTACTAAGTGGAATCTGCTCTAGAAATATACCCATTTAAAATAATTTTTCATTATCCTGATTTTCGACCCAGTAAATTTTGGTTTCCACTTGATTGATACCCAATTGTTCCATGCACATTTGTATTATTTTAAAAGAATGTGTATTTTTTCCAGATTGGACAGCTATAGTAAAGAAACAACACCACTTAACCAAATTTTTGGAGGTTATTTAAGGAGTGAAGGTATGATTTCTTTAAATTACTTAAATAGATCTTTTGTTAGGGTCTGCATTTTCCCATTCAAACTATTAATCAGTTTTCAAACAGTTTTGATGAGTCGAGTCAGCTGTATATTTCAAAATTGTCTTATGGTTTATGGAATGGCTGTAAAACATTAAGAAAATCTTTAATAAAGTTTTATTTTATTGTTTGCTGCTTGATATTAATTATTTGAAAGTTCTCTGACTAGGACGTATTCCTAATTTCTCACGCCTTTCTCTTCTAAAATGAAATAAAGAATTTCAATTTAATACAGTATATTCCCAATAATTCACCAAAAAAAGAAGAATGTAACTTTAATAATTTTTGATCTAGATTATTATTTTTTCATTAGAACCAAGGTGTACCAACCAACTTAATTGTTTCAGATGGAGCATGGAATAGTGTTTCAATTAAACTAGATTTTAAACAGTTAAATATGCGCTTTGTTGTTTAAATTGCCCCATATGCACATGTATAAGGTGCTGCTAGAAATTAACAGGACTGAATCATTGCAGTGATATTAATTACTTATTTATGGTTGGGAATTGAGCATGATGATTCGACACCAATTCGATGACTACAATGCACGCAGCTCCTGTTTGAATGATTATGCATATTGCCTTTTCACAATAATTCTTAGTGTTAGCGAAGAACTTGGAAATAGAAGGTTTTGAATATTTATTACAATCTAAAGTTTTTGAGTGGGCTAAAAGATATGAAAAGTGGAAAGAATATTTTAGAGATGAGCCACACCCTGTATGCTTATTCAATGAAAACTTTTATATAGCTGGTAAGATTATTCAAGAAAATCCTCGTCTTAGTTAAGTGCAGTTTGTGAATGAACAAACTGTTAAGCAGATTTTATCTGACAGTTTCAGCTGTACTCGCAGTTGGTGCTGAAAAACCTGTAGTGATCAAGTGGAAGCTCCAGTTGCCAAAGAGTAGATTATAATACATGATGAGTCTGGAGGATATTGATAAGAATAAGTTTTGAGCTTGTAACTACAGTGAAGTAAAAAATGATGTCACTGAAGGCCATTTCACAAGATGACCTGCTGAGTTGCTTTTAACTGTAGAACATTGGCATGGTGACTTGTAGTATAGGGATCATAGAGGGTCTGGAAATTGGTGGAGATTACGTTTTCAAAGTAAATATTGTTTAATAAAGATTTTAAAATAACTCAGCTCAGTTTTTTCAAGCTACATCTTGTGCATTTGTTCATATGTAAGCATATAGCATCTTTCTATTATTTCACTTGTCTGACTAATTTAAGGGGTAATAGTCTGTTTCCTACAGTGACCATCCATTCCAGTTAACAATAAAAGTTCCTCACCTCTTGCCTTAGTCACTGGCCTATTGATGTCATATTTTTTAAAACAGAAAGAAAGTTTTTAAAAATTTTAATTTTTCTTTGGGTTAATAATCATTGATTTTCGGGTACATGAACTTGTTACAGTAATGTCAACTACCATTGAGAGTCTACTGTATTACATTTGCATAGACCATTTTTTTCTTCTTTATTTTGTATCACAGAGGATTCTTAATTTTGTGTCCCGTTTTAGTTCAAAAATCATTTCTTATTTTTTTATGTTTTTTTTTTTTTAATTTTTTTAATAAAGCATTCCATATTAAAAACAGTTCTCTGAAATATACAACTTTCTGAAGTGAGCTTTTTTTTTTTCTTCCCTTTTTGTTAACTTTTATATTTCTGTCAAGGTGGAAGAGAGGTTTGGATGGGAATGCATTTTGGATCGGCCTCCGTTGTTTTTTAAGTTGGAAAATTTCTCAAGCTGCTCACATCTGGAGGCCCTTCCTTCTTTATTACCTTACATTATGATAACCTCATGGGGTTCATTTTGGCCCCGCCTCCTATTTCAGGCCATATTGAATGGTAAAGTACGTATTACTATTTAAAATGGGATGTCATTTTATTTATTTATTTAGTATTATTATTATTTATTTTTTTCTTAATAATAAGACAGTGTTGAAACAATGACAAAAGTTAAAACGGGTTTTAAGAGTATTTTAAATTTGAAAGATAAGTTTCTTAAAGTTTGTTATTTGTCTAATGCTTAAAAACTTCCAGATTTTGAATTCAGTATTGATTATTTATTTTTAACCCTGAATCCTTCCGCAACTGATCTGAGAGATCCAGTTCCACATAATTTCTAGGATTTATTATTTAATAATTTACTAATTAGATTTTCTAGTTATAGACTTGATTACTTTTTTTTCACAGTACAAGAAATCCATGGATAATTTTGGTTCACTGCTTTCATCTTTAACTCAGTTAATTTTGTCATTTTTGTGTGAAAGTGATCTCCCTGATATGTTTGGTGTGTTCATGACTTTTCTTTTTCATGGAACTTGAAAGTAGTTGCCACCTTGAATGTCCTAATGTATTGAACTTGACTACATTAATTAATGTAAAATCAATAAGTCCAGAGAATATACAAGAATACAAGCTATTCGGATGATGACAAAATTCTGGAAGAGCATAAGATATTATGGCATCTGAAACAGATTTTGGTTAATCCAATGATGAGGAGTGTATTATGGAAAATTTCTAATAAGAGAAAAATTAATATTTAACGAGGAAGAGTACATGATTTACCTGATAATTGAAGCATTTATAGAATGCAAAATAGAAATACTGCGTAAAATGCAAATGACAAATCATTTATATTAATAGCTGCATTTTTGCGTAATTACTGTTTAAAAAATACAAATGAAGACTCATTCATAAAAAATACAAATGAAGACTCATTCAAAATTAAATAAAGTTTAATAAAAATGTTAATTAATTGGAATTATCTTCTATCTACTGTTTTCCCACTCCTCAATTATTATATTAAGTGCAAATCTTTATTTTTGTTTAAAGGAGTATAATCCTTAGGTTATCAATGTCAAAATTAATGTTAATAATCCTTGTTGAAATTATTTATAAAAAAAGAGCTTTAAACTTGCTTGGATCTCTCAGATTATCTTGTGTGATGGAGTTAAATTTCGCATTGTTTGTAGTGGGGGGTTTCTTTAATGACAAAAATCAATCCCAACTAATTTTTAAGAACATTAATAAAGCAAAAAGTAATATAGAACGATTTATCAATTAATCAAAATATAATGTTGAGCACATTTTAGGATATGACAGGTGACATCCCAAAACCTAAAATTTATAACGGTGAAACTATAGTTGACCGTAGAAGTTGATTGGTGGGTGTGGCCAGTGAATAATAACAAGCAAATAAGCAGACTTATTTTAGGCCATCAGGACGAGAGGTGTAGAGGTATACAAAAAAGTTCATGAACATTAAGTATAGCAATTGTTTGCATCCCTCTATACCTATCACCCTGATATTGTTTTTTTTTTTTTTTTTTTTTTTTTTTTTTTTTTTTTTTTTTTTTTTTTATTCCCCCTTCCCAACCTTTCGGTCATACGGGGTCGTGGCGGCAGTGGGGTATTACGCTGGGGTAAGCGTATGCCACTACCACCAATAAACTACTCATTTATTTAATATCTTATTTTACTTGGGGATAATATATTTCTGGGGACAATGAATCCTGCTACTATGGTGCAGCCCGGTGCGCGGTTGAGCACCTTAGGGCTGCACCTTATCCTCTGCCGGGCGGCGTGGCTAGCCCTCCTGGCGCTCTCCATCTGTCCGGATCCGCCCGGATACCGGTCCAGCCCTCCTCGTCCACTGCATCCGTCCGGATCCTGTCTCAAGCTGCATCCGTCCGGAAGCTGGTCCAGCCTTCCCGGTCCGCTGCATCCATCCGGATCCCATCTCCTCCAGGGTGCATCAACCATCATGAGGCTCGCCAAAGTCGGGTGGTCTGACCCTTCCCAAGGTAAAGTGCTCAGGGCCCACCACCTCCTTCCACCCGTACACGAAGTCCTTGAAGAAGGGGTACACCTGTTCCTCCATCAGAAGCGGGAAGTCCGACTCGGCGAGGGCGAAGATCCCGGTACTTCTCGACAACCTGGCTTGGTGTTCTTCTACTGCGGTGCAGGACACGATCACGTGCTCTGCAGTCTCAGGGACTCCACAGGTGGGGCACTGGGGGTCTATGTCCTTTCCATGTTCCTGTAGTTTCCCCCAGAAACCTCCATGTCCTGTCAGCATCTGCGAGACCCAGTAATCAGGGAGGACCCATCTTGCCTTCAGCCTTTCTTGGACGGTGGGGAAGAACTTCCTTAGGGTAGCTCCCTTCTGACTCCCTACCCACCGTCCATTCCACTCCTAGATGGTATCCTCCCTCAATATCTTCTTCCATTGGTTGGGGTTCTCGCCGATTCTGGTACGGAGTCCCTCCGGTAGCACGTTGAGCCCCTGCCTCTTCACATTATACTTTATTCTGTCCTCCTTGAGGACGAGGTCTTGGGGCATCGCTCCGGCTAGCACCTGCACTGCCTCATGCGGCACCGTTCTGTATGTCTTAGTGACCCTAAGCAGAGCCAGTCTCTGGATCGTCGCCAGTCTCTTCCTCTGCAACTGCGTGAGGTGTTGGCTCCATGCTGGGGATGCATACCTCAAGATACCCATGACCACCCCCTTGTAAATGGTCATTGTAGGTGGGTATCTGATGCCCCAGAACGCACCCCCAATCCTGTACAAGCCATTTATAGACCGGGTCACCCTATCCTTCAGGTAGTCTAGGTGAGGGGTGACGTCGAATCTTCTCCTCATCTTCACTCCTAAATACGTCACCTCCTCACCCATCCTCACTCTCTGGCCATCTATCTCCAATATGATAAGGTGAGCCCTGTCTGTGGAGCCTCTTACGAGCATGGCTTGGGTCTTGGCTGCGGCCATGCTCAGCTTCCTCCTCACGTACCATTCCGACACGAGACTGGCGCACCTCTTGCCTGTGTTTTCAGTCTGGCTCTGCTATCCTCGGCCACTATGACCGCCAGGTCGTCGACGTAGACCGTGGCAAGGAACCCTAAAACTAGGGCCGAAACGTCGGCACACAAATAAATAAGCCTTCTTATTTGAGTGTTTTTCTTCACTGACCACCTCCTCCCCCCTCCCAAGCAACTTCTTGTATAACCTAAAAATTACAGTTCTGCCTCCACATTGTTTTCTAGCTGCTTATTATTTATTTAATATATATTTATACTTTACAATATTACTGTCTGGTAATTTTTTTTTGTTTTTTAAATTGGAGATTGTTTTATAAAAAGTAAACAATTTTATAATGGTTTTACTATCAAAATTCCCTAACAAGAATGTATTTCTTCTCTTACTCTAATTTTGTTATTTTTATGGAATCTAATAGAATATATTTTGGTTAATTAATAAATTGTTATTCTATTGATCCTTCTTTAACTAATGTTGCCATATTAATTTACATGTTGTATGAGGTCAGATGAATTTTATTGTAAACTAAGTCAAATAGTTCATTTTGCATAGTCCATCATGCACATGATTATGGAACAATAAGTGTAATACATGTTTCTATTTTGTCTTAAGAATAACTATTTTGCACAAAGATTAAGCTTTAAAACTAATTAACATCTGAACGGACAGTGTGCAATAGTCTCTCACAGGGCATGCTGAGATATTGTACGTATAAAATACATACCATAAAATTTCATGACAACTTCTCATGCTCTGTGAAACAGCCTTGTGCACGAGGTCCTTTCTAACATAGATTATCCTTCATCTGGTTATTTAATGCTACTGTATGATTTATTTTGTTACATAGCTGGGAGAATATGTAAGCTCCAATTTCACGGGGATTATAATAAAATATCTTTTGCTGCAGAACTGTTTAAATTGATTTAAAGTATATCTTTTTATTATACACACATGAATTTCCATGTAAAAAAAAAAGTTGTGTAAAAAAATTATATTAATTTCGAGTACACTGGATGTATAATATGAGTATAATATTTTTTCATGCCTTTATCTTTAAAATAAATTGTTTGCATAAAGATTAAATTTTAATATAAAATATAAATAGTAATATGAAGATTTTAGTTTATAGACCTATGGTGAAACAGCCAAGTTATTGCAGAAATATTGCACAATAGAGTATTCAAAAGCAATGAAGTTTAATAGAAGCGGATGATGATGGTAATAATGATTATTCAGTATTATAGTAAACATTTTCAAAGAGTTTAGTTTGAAATTATATTTGTTTTGAATAAATTAAAGTAGTATATTACTAATTTAATTTTGTGAAAAGACTTAACCATTAAAAAACTAATAAAGATTTGCACTTAATTTTAAATGTCTATTATTATTACCCAATATTCATGGGTTTGCCACAAAAAGAAAATACCTTCCTGGCCAAATTCAAACTGATGCTGCTTGTGACTTATATTAGGGTATTGCCCCAAAATTGTCCAAGTGCCAATGGCCTGATTTGGGTGCAATATGTCTACTACTTTGCTTCCTCCTCCTGCCTTTTGATACAAAACATTCTATTACTTCTAATAGAACTCTTTCACTTTAAATAAGATACTTGGATAAGGTAGTGTAGAGAACATTTAACACTATATTCAGTGATTTATTTTGTATTTTGTCATTTCTACATAATGACATTACATACGTTTATTAGCATGCATCGTAATTAATTATTTGTTCAAAAAACTCTATTCAAATTAGGGGGATCAAATCGGACTCAAGGAGAATTCTCTTTGCCTGTTTACAGGTATGTTATGTATAATACCATATGACTATTGTGAAATTTTGAGACCTATACACGAATCCTATGATTCAGAATGGTTAAAAAACAAAACAATGCGTGACGATATTTAGGATTTTTTTCCTCTGCTCCTATTGAACTTAAATGTTGAAAACTCACACATCACACCATAAATACAATGCAATTGTATTACCTATATGCAATTAAATTCCCTACCAAGGTAATTTTTTTTTTTTTGGAGATTAATAAAAATATGATCATTGTTTTTCATGCTTGTTTCTCTGGAAAAAAACAAAATTATACGTTTTGGACCGTAACTTCCTATATATATTTCTACCAGAATTTACATACATAAAATCTGATTCTCTATTCAGGAAAACCTCTGAATTTTTTGAAATGGTGGAACAAGTGTAAAATTTTACTCGAAACAAATTTCAAAATACTGACAAGGGGAGTGCATGATGTGTCCATCATTAAAAAATTTTTGGGTGATTCTACATTGAAAAAAAGTCAAACAATATCCTACCCTACCATTTTATTCAGTGGGCTCTATGAGCTGAGAAATAAAATAAATCATGCTAAAAGTGTTTTATTTTATATCTCGAGTTTGAAAAATGATATTGGCATGGTTTTTCCACCCAAACATTTGTTTCTTAAAGTGCTTTAAAGGAAAAATATAAACATTAAAAAATAATTGATTTTTGGTAAAATAAATTTAAAATAGTGTTTAAAATATCAAGTAAACTAGGCTTATAAATTTTTTCACACCAAAAATGATGGCTGATTTGGATTCATCACATCAAAAAACCTTAATGTTAAAAAAATATTATTGAAAACAAAAAAAACATTTTTTAGGATGCTCAAAATTTTGAAAGCCTCAAAATTAGTTTAGGTTTGAAGCACTGTATCTCGTCTTCAATTTAACCGATATTGATATTCTTGAACTCGTTCAAAATAAGGGAGTTTCTTCTTTCCATACATTTAAAAAAATTTGTGTTAAAAGAAGGTCAGTGTTAAAAAAGGAGATTACCATATAACAACAAAATTTGAGTTTTTTGTGGATAATGTTGTTTTTAAAACACCTAAAAACACCACGGTTAAAGCAAATTGCGGAGTTTAAGGACTTTTATCGATGCCCTAAATTTGTTTTGAATCGTCCGTAGGGTTCCTGATTTATGAACGATTATTTGAATCTCAAAAAAAATAAAAATATTTTTAGATTTGCTTGAAAATTTGAATATAGGTATTTTTCAAAGTTCTAAAACCAAATCTGATGCCTGTTTTGAATAAAAAAATTCGGTTAATATACTTTACTCTGTACTATACCGTTTTATTACGTAGAAGTCAACATACTCTTCAGATCGCTCTAAAATTCAATTACATTGATTTAAAAAATTGGATCAATTGGCTATTTCTGGATCACAAAAAATCTTTTATATTACATATAAAAATGACCTTAATGACTAGGTTCTTATCCGTATGCATATTATAATATAAAAATATTATGTTTTATCAAGTAATAGTAAATATTACACATTTACACCACTGCTAAAAACATTTTCGTAGTAAAGTAATATATTTTTACCCTATAAAAATACTATTCTTTATTACATGCTACTCAATAGAACTGTCAGAATGCTCAAAATTTAATTATATGGTTTCTTATATTTAATATTTCTTTTTTTAGTTTTTTTTTTCTACGATAATGTTTTTAGTGGTGATGTAAATGTGTAATATTTACTATTATTTGATAAAAAATAATGTTAAATAAAACATGGTAATGTTTTTATATGGTAATCTCCTTTTTTAACACTGACCTAAGATAATGCAGAATTTTTTTATATGTATGGAAAGAAAAACTCCCCTCTTTTGAACTAGTTCAAGAACGTCAATATCGGGTAAATTGAAGACGAGATACTGATTTTCAAACCCAAACCTAATTTTGTGGCTTTCAAAATTTTGAGCACCCTCGGACCTCAGAATACAAAACATTCTTATTAAATTAAAAAGAAATTTCCTTTGGGCAAGATATTATGGGTATTCAAACATTCATTTTATAGACCTTCATCATAGCGTCATTTTTCACGGGGTCAAATGATGTCACTTGATGATGATGATGTCACTCATTTGATGTCACTTTTCATGCCAACAAAACTATTAAAACAACTTTGTATTTGTTCTGGTGAAACTTGCTAAATTTGATCTAATTCTGTGAATAGTAAAACCATGGAACAAGAGCGAAAATCTTATTTATTGCCTTGTGCCTAAGTGATCACAACGAAAATTGCACCAAATAAAGTATTTTTTCTTGTTCCAAAAGACCCATCTATATGAGAAAAGTGGTGTAAAGCCATGAGAAGAGATGAAGTATCTCCAATAACTAGTTTGCATTGTTTTGAAGTTATAATAAATTTGTTGTTTCCTTTACAATCAAATTTACAATTTTGTTGCTTTATGTTAAAAAAACTATCATAACCTCAAAAAGTTTTGATTTGATTAGACATTTGATGAATTTGTATCACTTTATAAATTTTATATGTGAGATATTTATTTGCATATCAATTTTTTTTGTGGATATAATTGGTAATTTTTTCTTTGTTTTAGTTAAAAGAGGATACAGAAAATTATATTCAATGCAAATTAATGATTAACCATTCGATTCCCTTTGAGATCTATAACAAAAATATTAGATAAAATAATTCTAAAAACTGAAAATAATTCGTATTCTTGGCTGTATTTGTGGATAAAATTATTTTGTTTGCGTTTATTTATTTATTTAGTTTTCCAAATTAATATGGGAAATTATGTATTAAATGAGCTTCAAAACTGAATTAATCATCTTAAAATTATTTTGTAGATTTTGCTCCTTTAAATTCAGTACATATAAAATCTATATTGATATAAATTCTGAAAGAAAAAAAAATATATCATAATCGTATCAATTCTCGCAATATTATTCAACTGCACTTTAACAAATCCTCTTTCAGTCATTTTAATTAATGATTTCACGAAACATTTAATGAAATAAACTGTGATATAATTAAATTTATTGTCGATCACTTAAAGAAAGTACCAGTAACCATACGAAGTAGTTATGCTGAAATGAAATTTGATGTCACTACGGTCTAACTAATAGCACTGCTTTTAGATATTCTAAATTCTGTGTGTATTTATTGCATTTTTGTTTAATTAAAACTTATTATTTTGCAAAAATTTGGAAAGAGAAAACTATTCAGGTTTCAATCATTAACAATACAGATTCCAAAAAAAAAAAAAATTGAACGAAATAAAATTTTCATGCTTATACCCTATCAATCATCATCATCATGTTTTCATTTATTATAGGCTTGAAGTCACTCTTCTTGAAGATGTTCAGAAATTCAGCTGGTTTCAGTATTTCGGATTTATATCTCCCATGAGACAGTAGTACCCAATGGTTGTAACATGGGCTTGTAGTCCATGAAGCAGCAATAAATTTTTCTATTGATGTGGCGCAATTGGACTTCAAACTTAATGATGGTTGGAATCATTTTGAAGTACTGAATATCACCAGCCATCTCTTCCAAATAAAAAATAGCTTAACCCAGTGGACATGTCTCTGAAAAAAATATTTCGAGGCTGCTCTCAGTCTTTTCTGGAAAAACGGGAATCTCTGGTACCATGATTCTATGAAATATCGTATGTCTCTTGGCCCATCTCTCCTATTGAACTTGTTCGGCCTGTTGGGTGGCTGAGACAGTAACATTCTATCCATAGTGTCCGAGTCCAGTCTTTGTCCAAATAAGATTCTATGTGAGTATGTAATTTCCAGTAAGAATATATAGGAAATTATGGTCCAGAACATATAATGTTGGTATTTTTTTTTTTCTCAGAAACAAGCGCCAAGAACAATGATAATTAAAAAAAAGAAAGAAATTATCTTGGTATTGAATTATATTTGTGATGTGATAAGTGAGTTTTAAACATTTTAGTTCAATAAGAGTTGAGGAAAAAAATCCTAAGTATCACTGCAATGAAAATTTATTTTTTTACAATTCTGAGCTTCAGGATTTGTCTAGGATCTGAAAATTTCACAATAGGCATATTATTGCTTAACTGTAAACGGGGGAAGAAAAATCTCTCCATGGTCGATTTGACAGTCCTTATTTAGCTAGAGCTTTTTC
This sequence comes from Rhaphigaster nebulosa, assembly GCA_948150685.1. Taxonomy (NCBI): domain Eukaryota; kingdom Metazoa; phylum Arthropoda; class Insecta; order Hemiptera; family Pentatomidae; genus Rhaphigaster; species Rhaphigaster nebulosa. The sequence continues at coordinate 40,534,221 of OX411309.1, forward strand.
ATTTTCATAGTATGTCTATCCTAAATAAGCTTATAATTAGGGTCTCATGAATGTACAAATTTTATTTTTCATTTTCCCATTTATGATCTATTGTACATGCAATAAAAGCAAGGATGAGATCATTATGTAATACTAATAGTCTTTATCTTTTAATGGCTAAGCCTATTCACTAAATTTAACTAGAAAATATTTTAATTAATTTTATTTAAAGCAATTATCATTTCATATTAAGGTATAATACTGAATAATCTTAATTTCTATTATCATCTGTTTGTTGCAAAGTTCATTGTTTTTTGTTACTTCTCCAATGTTCAATATTATCTTATTAAATTTATCCAATAATTTCGCTTGCAGATAATTTCTTCAAATCTTTATATTTTCCTTCACTTGTCAGTCAGTAGCACTTCAGTATAATACTTTTTCCATTCCATTTTTTCAAAAAAGTGTTTTGATAAGTAGTGACAGATTGTTTTTGGAAAATATAATGTTTCTTTCTTATGATGTGAATCTGTCCAACATAATAATGACCAATTTTGAGTCCATTTTCAAGAACATACTTTCTTATCTCTGTAACTTTAAAAATAAAATACAATCCGTTAAGAGTATTGTATTCAGTATTTGATAAGGAAGTTTCTTTGGCAATGGTAATCTGGTCTGAATCGACCTCAACTTCCCCCCTTCTCCCCTCCCATATCGCCGCTACCATGGAAGAAGACCGGCACAACTTCAAAAACTGTAGTTTTGAGAAAACGGCATTTGAAGTTTTCATCATCAAATTCAACTGATTATTACAAGTGTTCTTACAATTTTATAAATAGTTTCTTAATCCATTTGCAAGTAAATGCTTTTAGGTAATTTGTGCCAGGTATTTTTTTATTCCAAAAATAATTTTAGATCTAAATTTTTTGACTTTTGTGACAGCTTTGTTAAAAAAAAAAACTACTCTCCAGCGGAGACACAATGAATATTTTTGTAGCTCTCTTCAACATAAAAAATCATCTCGTTGATTACAATTACATAAAAATTGAAAATTCGTTAGTTTTTAAGTTGTTGTGGTCTTGTTATAAGGTAGCGATATGTTCCTCTATCCCATTATAGGATAATTTACTCACTTTATAGAGGAAGGGTATGCACCAGAAGGGTCTTTCAATCCTAGAGTTGATCCACAGCTTAAGAAAATGATTTATTTTGAGTGGTTGAACCTGTGCCTATGAGTCCATTGTAATGAAGTATAGTAATCACCCAGAATATATATATATCTTTTTTTTTTTTAGATCTTACCTAATTGACGCATTTAGATATTTTTTAAGTACATTCAATGAACCCTAATTAGAAGTTTCAAAACTAACTTTTTTTCAATCTGGAGCTTGCAGTAGTCAACCGGTTATGTGATATGTTTAATGAGTACCGAAATTTGTTAAAACTCATTGCTGATGTTTAATCAATAAAAATTGTTTGTGGTTAAACATAATTTTGTTAGTTACTTAAAAAAACAATTACAAACTTTATAACTCCTGCAATACAATTATCTATATTTAGTAAAACAGTTATTATTATTCATTCTTTCTGAAGTGAATTGTTTCTTTTTCTCTTTCCAATTCCAGACAAGCTTTTAAAAGTATTGACATATTTCTTCTAAAAATTATTAAATAAGCTACATAGCTTTGTAATTGACTATCACAGAATTGTTAATTGGGCTAGAATTTTTTATAATTTTTGAAAATTGTTCATGGGAATTGTTTTAATTAACCCCTGTTCTAATATCAAAATGAAAAATTCATGATTAATGTCGGCATTTGCTTTCCTGTCAGTAATTTATATAATCTGGTTAATTTGAAAATTATTAGTTTTTATTTTTTTGTTAAACTGTTTGTTGTTGATTATTATATTATCATGAATGCAAATAGATAACTTTTTAATAATCATTGTTTTAAGGGCAAAAGAAACATCTTGTAATTTAAATAATATCAATTTTCTTCAAATTCTTTTTTTCTACTTTTTTGTTTGACTTAATTTTCTTATTTAGTTTATCAGAAAATAATTTTATTTGTTTAATATCTTATCTTTTAAAATAATCATTTTCTTTAGTGACCTGCCTCGAGTGCCAGCATGTCTCTACTACATTCCAGCACTTTCAAGATCTCCTGCTGGATATTAGGAATGCATCGTCTGTTGAGGATGCTCTGGATTCTTACTTCTCTCGTGAGAGGCTAGGGGATGGTGAACACGCATACAGGTGTGAGCAGTGTAAAAGAAAAGTTGCTGCAACTAAGAAATTTTCTATAGAAAGGCCACCAAAGGCTCTTTGTATAGCATTGAAAAGGTATACCTATTAATATTAAATCAAAATATTTTATTGATGATCCAATAATATCAATGGAGAATAATTCTGTACCGTCAGAGGTAAATTGTTGTAAGTCCAATTTTGCTGATTTAAATTTCATTATCGTATTTGCATTATTCTGGCTACACTTTCCAAAGGGTAAAGTATCATAAATGACCTAAAAATAATAAAAAATGAAACACTTGAAATATAAAGATTGGCTGCTATCCACAACAAGCAATGCAGTGCGATCTGAAATTTCTTTTTGCTCTACTGTAAAATGTTTCTTATGTTATTTATGATTTACCTCTGACGTATAAAGATTTTGTTTAACTGATTGTGTATTTATTCATGTTGTGCCTATCAACTGCACATTTTTTCTGGTTTTGTTTTCAGTAGTAGTTTGGTATGTCTTTCAAAATTATTATTTATAATTCCTCCTAAGTATTTCTATTTATGTTACAATATCATTTAACTATGGGCAAAATAAATTTATTATAATTGCGAAACAAAGGAATTAATTTATTCTGTAACTCCAAAGCTTTTATTATGAGGGAATCCTAAAGGGTACAATATCATTTAACTATGGGCAAAATAAATTTATTATAATTGCGAAACAAAGGAATTAATTTATTCTGTAACTCCAAAGCTTTTATTATGAGGGAATCCTAAAGTGTATTGGTCATCGGAGTAAATGTTTGAAGCCAGTAGATTGTATTTTCATTACTAAATTAATCACTATTGATTCACTCATTCTTGTATTAAGTATTATAATGTTTTCTTTAAACTGACATTCTGTTTGATGCTATCTGGTTGATTATTCAAGTATACTTTAAGTATGAAATATATATGTTAAGCTATTAAATCGAATTGTTCTTAGGAATCATATGCCTGAAAATAAAAAATTGATGTTTTTATAATCTTATGCCTTCACCTCTAACAAATATTGTACATTACATGTAAGATTATGGGCTCATTGAAATATTTTATACTATATGGCTTATTACTGAATGGAATAAATGTTTTTCTGATTGTGATTAAATTACTTTGTTACAGGTTTGGTGTAACAGGTGGAAAAAACAGCAAACCAATCAGTGTGAAACAGCACTTGGATATTAACAAGTATAGGCACAGGCCGACTCCAGAATTCCTTAAGTATAAACTTGTTTCTTTAGTCACACATCTGGGAACATCATCTTCTTGCGGCCATTATACTGCTGTTGGCCAGACTGCTTTTGGATCGTATTATCTCTTTGACGACAGTCTTGTAAGTAATTGTTTATAATATTGTTAGTTTTATTTGTTATGGCTGCAATATATTTTAAAATAATTTACTTCTTTCTTTCGATTTTGAAGGTTCGCCCAATGTCTATACAAAATGTTCTCAACACTAATGCTTACATTTTGATGTATGAAATGGAAACTGAAACTCAAAAACAAGCAGTGCAAAAGAAAGAAGTGTCAAATGGTTTCACCAATTCTGCTAATGGTAAATTTTTCTTATAAACTTTTTTTAATTGTTTGTTTTGTCTACTATAAAAAATCCTCAACACTCGCTTTTGAGATAAATTTTTCTGACAACTATTTGATATATTGATATATTGTTTGAAATGTCTTAAAAAACAAATAGAGTGTCTTCTGGAAGGTTATCTGAAATCTACAAAATCTGGTTGTGTGAAATGAAAAGAGATGTTCTTTTCGAGGGTGCTGAATTTTAATATTTCTTAAAAGATTCCTGATATTTTGGAAAATCGCATAGGGTAATCTAGAAATGTAATTCCTACTTCTTATGTCTTGAAACTTCAAAGAGATGAATGGGGCATTACTAATTTTTATTTTTTTTTAAAATTATTATTTTTGTACTAAAAAATGTATATATTCTGTCTTCTGTAACAATTGAAGGGTTTAATTTCCTACTGTTTGATTATTAAAAAATTTAAATATTTTGATTTTCCTACAGTAAGTGGTATAAACATTCTGTCAACTAATCTGAAGTTTTCACCTTAGGTTTCTTGAGCAATAAGGTAGATAATAGCAGCACTACAGAACCTAAAATCAGTGAATCGAATAGCAGTTCGGCCACGGCGGCTACTACCACCACCTCTAGCCCTACTACTACCTCACCTGCGGAAGTAAAACCTGTTCAGCAGAATGGTCTCAGCCTCCAACTACCATACAGGCCGAGTGGTAAAGTAGTTCTTTTTGGAAAGCCGAAATCTGAAAACCTACAAGCCAATTCCTCACTCTGTTGTTCGCAGGTTCTTCAACAACAACAGGCTCAATCTCCTAATAAGGTTCATCATCTGTTCCATTTTTTAATACTACAGTAAAACATCGATTAATATTATATTATATTAATATTATTTTAATTATTTGTCTCATAAGTTTGTCATTAATATAGATGAACATTTCTATGATAAAAGTCTAAATTCTCATGGAAAATTATTACAAATATTTGTTCTGCTTTAGTCAAAATTGACTGTTTTTTCTTTCTTGTAAATCTCAATTGATTAGAAATACTTGAATTGATATTTTACTGAATTTTAATTATAAATTAAATTGGACATGATTTTTCAATTTTTTTTTTTTTTTTTTTTGCGTTTCAGATCAATTTTCCTAAATTTATTCCACAGCGGAAGGAATCACCGACTACCACAGCAGTGGAAAAATCAGTTGGGCGGGACAAATTGTCCCCAGCTAAAAAGGTGGACCGATCACCAACACCAACTAAACAACAATCAAGCCATGCTTCCAACTCTGAAAAGTAAGTTAATTAATCTAATTTGGCTCTTGACTATACTCCACTCTTCCCTGATGATGGCCTAAAACTTAGGCCGAAACATCAGCACACATTATAATAAGTTTTTTCTTATTTCTGTGTTTATTTATTGACCGCACCCCCAACCAAGCATTCTACTATATAATCTAATTTATGATCATGATATTAGATTTAAATAGTAAAGAGGCTAAACAACGGCTTATACAGTTCTCTTATGGTGTTAGATATGTATTTAAATCTAATTTCTTTTTCTAATAATGTATTTAATTTAAAAAAGACCAATGGATAAGTCAAAATATTTCATAGAGATATCATTTCAAAGTTTCTGAAAAAGTTAAGTAAATTTTAATGTTTGGTATTTTTTTTTTTTTTTTAATGATCTGAATACAAAATTTATCTCAAATATTTCAAAAATTCAGATTATTAGTTACTCAGAAACAACATTCATATTGTTTAAGACAATTTATAGTTATAAAACCATTAAAATATAACATTAGAAGGCTGAGTTAACCATGTATGTTGATACAGCATCTCTGCATTTAAAGATAGAATTCTTCTGCACTGACTTATTCGCCATCTAAGGACTAGCACTGTTTGAAAATGTATTTCGATCGTTAATATCTGTAAGGAATTAATAATTTCTTGAGCTCCAAACATTTATTAGGAGTGAATTTAAACTTTAAGCATTCAAGTATGTTTTGATAAATAAATTTTTATTTATTGAATTCTATAGCGATTCAATAAAAACAAAACATTAGCTAGCTTTAAGGTTTTAATTTAATATAATGATTTTTTTTTTTAGAACACCTTCTAAAGAAGAAAACTGTGTTGACAGTATTCCTCTTCCAAGTATACCTGATCGGAAAGCAGAGGAAAAAATGTTTAGTAGTTCTGAAGACGAACGTAAATCAAGTCCAAGCTTAAGTCTCGTCCCATATCTTTCAGAATCGAGTGATAGTGAAATAGAATTCATACCTCCAAAATCGAGTCCATCAAAGGATTCAACAAAATGTAAGTTGCTGCTTTCTTGTTGCATCTTATGAAATTAAATTATCAAATTGATTTTAGTTTGTGTTTTCTTACCATTCATTTTTTTTTTTTTCCTAATATTAGGTAAAAATATTGAAAAGACGACAGCAGTTCAGCAGAAAGTAAAAGGAGTTAGGATTGAAGTAGAAGGTTGGGATTCTGTTCCCAACAGTAGCCATTTAGGGTCTCGACCAGAACTTCATTCTCCCGCTGGAAGTACATCATCAGGCAAATGGAGTGTAACTAGGTAGATAAACTTTAAAAATATAAATATGTTTTTAAGTATAAAATTAGCTGTACCCGCAGAGCTTTGACCGTGAAAAGAATTACGAGTTAAATACCCTCCCAAATTTCAAGTTTTTTGTTTAACTTTTATTAAAAGATAATGTGAGTAACAGAAGACTATTGTTCCTATCATCATTCATCATCACACTGTAAAGTTTATACAAAACTTTTACAAACAACAAAAAAGAAAAGATTTATTTAAGTTTAACTTTAATTTTTATATATAGCACATTTTGTCATACTTTTTGCTATATGAAATGAATGAAAAATTAAATAAAAATATTATAGCGAACTTTGATTCACCAATTCGCAAAACATTCAATTCCCTGACTTGCTTTGGCTTTGTGGAATGAAAGGAAAGGAAGAAAAAAGATGTTTTTTTTTTTTTTTACAAAAAAAATCATTTTTTTGTTGTAAAGCTAGTATACTCATTATAAATGTGATTTTATTACTTATACAACCATAGGTTATCAGAAAAAAATGTTTTTTTGTTTTTTTTAATTAAATCATATTTCTTTAATATTCATCTTCAATGTTGAAATTATTAGAACTTTTAGGGGGGGAGGAGTGGGCTATCAGAACTTTCAACGAAACAACCGGCTACCAACAAAAATTTTAAGTCTAAATATTCCTAGGTTGTTTAGAAATCGTATAATGTCATTTAGACGTTTTTTAGGAACAGGATCAAAATGATAATAAATTTTTCTAAAACAGCAATGAAGCTTCATATTTTTACACTTTTTCCTCAATCTCCATTTTTATTAACAAATGATGCTTTCACACAATAATTTCAATCTTGTCAAAATGTTTTCCTAATGAACTTGGTTTTATATGTTTGAAGTTGTCATGACAAACATTTTTTTTAGTTTTTCCTCATTTCTGCCCTTAAGGGCAGCATTTCAAAAAATTTAATGTATATAAACCTCCTTCTTGAATAAATTTTTTAAATGATAGTGAAAACCGCATCAAAATCGACCGTCTACTTTTCGAGTTTTGTGAACACAAACATACATAGGCTGAATTTTTATGTATATATAGATTTAATTCAAGGTATATACTGTAATATTTTAAACTGAAATTCAATTTTTTTAATGAGAAAAATATTCTGAATGATTTTGTTTTGAATCTCTTATTTCAAGTCAAATAAAAGTTTAAAAAAATATATAATTGCTGGAACGAATACAATTTAAAGATGAAAATACTATTTCATTTTTAAAATGAAAATTTTTTATAATAATACTAGCTATGCAATATACACTGAACACCTCACATAAACACTGAAACACTTATTGCAATGCTTGTATATTTGAATTTTATTGCTCGAATAATCAATATTTCTTTATTTGTCTAGTACTGAAAAAGAAAAAACGCCAGATAGGCAAGAGAAGTCACAGTCACCAAGCAAGGCTGAAGCTAATACTAATGGTAGTAACGGCAATGCCAGTAGGAAGGAGAGGTGGGACGGCAGCCGGGGTAGCAGCTCTACCATGGACCACCTCATGAAGGGCTCACACAGAGGATATGGTGGCCAAGGTATTACTATATTCTATTAAATGTGGGAGTTTGATCTTGCACCAACTTCATATCTTTAATAATCATGTTATCGTCTAACATGTGGAGCATCAATAGATAACTTTACATTAAATAATATTTCAAAAATTTATGCCAAGGTTGAATTTTATGTTAAAATAATGCTCTCGTATAATTCATTTAATGGAACTTTATTATAGTCTGTCTAATATGATTATTATAAAGTTGTTTGATTAAAACTAAATCTAATGTACATTATTTACCTGAATTTCCATGTTACAAATGAACATATTACAGGGTGTCTAACAACCTGGAAAATCAGAGAATTTTTTAATTCTAGAAAAGTGTGTGAATCAAAGAAAAATCAGGAAAACAGTCGTGGTAAGAAAATTCACGGTTAAATCTCAAATTTGGGCATGATCTACAATTTCTTTACTTATCGATCGTATATCACATCGAACTTTAAAGAAACAAAATGTGTCTTTTTGGTTAATTATTTTTAATAATGGACCTTTGTAATCTACCAAGTAGAAATAAATTCTAACACCGCCTCAAATTTGTTGTTTTATGTTTCAAGATATATAGAATCCAAAAATCAAATTTAAAAAATGTGTCCGTTTTCATCCGCCCTGTTCAGCTCTTCTCCGAGACTATTGGTCCAATTTTTTTTAGTTTTGATACTGAAGTCGCATATCACTCCAGAAACTCGGCATTACTATTCACCATTTCGTTTCAAAATGGCGGCCGATTAGGGATTTTATACGCCCATAACTCGGCCATTTATGAAGATACAGAAAAATATAATTGTAATCATTAAAGCAAGGCCTTAATAAAATATATATAATTTTTTGTTAAAATTATCATGAAACAATTACTAAAGTCAACAAATAAATATTAAAACTTAATAATAAATAAACCATTGTGTTATTATTTGCAGCATTTTTTTAAATATCAGTGTCTAATAAATATGCCTGTATCAACATTTGATAAGTTTTTATAAGTTAAAAATGGTAGTAGGAAATAATGTATAACCATAAATATCTAATGCATGCCTTATGAGGTAACAAATATTATCAGTTCGAGTAAATTTTACTATTTTTGGCAGGGAAAACTTGTTAAAAAATATGGAAAAGCCAGAGAATTTCTTCAGGCTGCTTTGTTAGACATCCTGTACTTGTTTATTCTGTTTAGTTACTCAAACCAAATTTTTGTTCCATAGTTAATTCATGGAGTGGTGGAAGAAGTGAATTAGATATGCAGGTTGAAGGAGAAAGAAACTACCTTAAAAGAAAACGTGACCATTATAATGACGAATTCGACAAAGGAAAGGTAATCTATTTTGTGCTAATTTCATCCTTTATTATAGTGTGGTTAAAAATGATTAAAAGTTTTGTTTTATTTTCATTTTGTGGCTGATATTGATAAGACAAAATAGTGCATGAAATTGGAAGTACTCAGGTTTTTTTTTTTTTTTTAGTTTGTTTTGATTGATTCATTTCTGTCTTTTTCTATTTTTTATCTGGCAGATGACATTAGCAAAGTTAACTTCTGCATGACAACACTCGGCTGTCATGCAGAAGAATAACTTTGATTTTTTCCGACCGTTTTTCTTGTAATGTACGGCTCAAATGAATCAATTGTAGGCTGTACCGATCGTCCGTAATGGAATCGACAGGTTGTAGCCGCTCACAGTATACAACAGTGTTTTTTCGAATTTTTTTGACTGTCCAGCGATGAAATCACCATTCTTCATTTCCTACATGATTTATCAGTTAGAGCATTGTCACCATAAACTTCCACAAGCATTCGATGCGCTTCAGCTGCACTTTTATTCCAATAAAAGCAAAACTTCCCGTTAATGCTGCTTAGTTAACTTAAAATTTGACATATTCAACACATTAAAAAACAAGGTTTTTGTATAAAACTCAAAGCAATATAAACTAAATATTATTGACAGATGTCTAACCTCTCTGAAACCGCCAAAATCAGCTATCACTATGAAACATTCATAACAGCCAATACCATCTTTTGAAAAAGGACCGAACTATTTTTGCTTCCAACAAATCAATTTTCTAATTGTATTTAAATTAAATGGCTAGCAATTAATGTAAAAATGGTTTTATGAATTTTATCATTTTAAGAAACTGCTATGGAAGCAATCTTGTTAAAGACAATTGTTTTGCTACAATTTTGGTAATGTTTGCTCCACAATTTGATTTCAGAATTTAACATTTTCTCAGCTATTTCCAGAAATATTCACCTACCCAGACCAAAGTCGTCAAGAGTTAGGCTCAAATTTTAAACTGTAAACGTCTTCCTGATAATACTCAGCGTACCGAGAATTGCTTTCTGCCCTTCCTCCAATACTTTTTCAAGCAGTTCCAAGTCTTCAACTGAGCAGATGGTATTGTCTGGGATGAGGCCATTCCTATTTTACTACTGGATGTAACATAAGCTCTAATCTATAAAGATGCCAAAGCTCCTAGCACAAATCTTGACATTTCTTGATCTTTTATGACATTGTTATATTGATATTGGTTGGAACAGCAATATCAATAACAGCCACTTTTTGCATTTTAATTTGTTGAGATTATGTCTGATTTATTATTTACAACTGCATGGTGATTAAATATAAAACAATCACAATATATTATTCTGTTTTCACCAGACAGTACCTGCTTTGGCTTGTATTGATAATAAAGGACCTATCATGCTATATAATATAATAAGGCCAGTACTTATTGGATAATCTTGGCCAGGTTATTCTTAGGTATTCTTTACAAATAAAGCTTGATATCCAGATGATATACTCAATTGCAGCCTTATATAGACGACATCGATTACTAATATCTTCTCCGCATATATATTTTCTGTAATCATTGGTGGCTACTACCTGATTCTGAACAGCCAAAATAAACTTCGATTTCGGGAAATAAAGTTTTTGGTTGTTAGCTAATTGTTAATAGCATCCCAATTTATTCTTTATTGCAATAGAATATGGCATAGAACATGGTGTGATATATTTTTCCTATTTCTTATCAGAATTCCCTCAGTAAGAGTCTTTATGCTCCTGTGAAATTAAGTGTAAAGCCGTATATTCATTGCCAAAGGACCTTATTGTTGACCACACCTAATAGTCACTTTGTAGAAAGCTATCTCTCAAGATATTTGCAGCTCCTTAACGGACTAACAAATCCCTTTCCTCCTTGCTTTTATGGTAAGTACATTCTTTCAATTGAAGATTTGGGATGTTGTTTTCTGGCTGAAGTAAAAAAGAGTTCTCTTGTTCAACGATTCATTTTTTCAAGCCTCATGTTAAAACACCAAAATTATAAGTCAGTAGTGGAATACGCCATGTATTTATAGCTTTAATTAAATTACCAGCTGCCAGATACTTATTGAGGAGTTTTCTGATTTGTCTTTTGAATTTTTTTAAATTATCTTTATTATTTTTCTTGCATTTCAAAAGTTGGACAAAACTTAATTTTATTTTTTTTATTTTATAGAGTCTGCATGGTTTAGTTGTTGCATTGTTAATGAGTTCAACATCTTAATTCGTTATTTCTCCCCTTTTAACATGGATTACAGCATACTTATCTATTCCCAGAGTCATGCCTATAACATTACTAAATGTCTCTACCATCTGGATCTCTCTTTCAGTTCTTTTTCACTATTGTAATACAGTTTTAAATCTTCCATTAGAGGTTATGGTCCGTTTTTTACCAAGTTTGTAACCCGTGCCGTATTCATTCAGTAACTCACTTGGAGGGTTCTATGCTATTTTAATTATTTATTTTTTACTAAACTATGTTTTCTCTAATTAGATAGAGAGAAAAACATTGTATTTTAAAAGAATTATAGGTATCAATAGTTGACTATGCATTAATAAAATGTGTGTGTTCATTCAAATTTATTGTTTAGAAACGGTTCTTAATAGTGGACTTGGGACCTTCTGATCCGTTATAACATATTTATTATGCTCATTATTGATATTTCTTTATGATAACAAATAAATAAAATAAGATATGCTGTATAATGGACTGCAAAATAGCTCTTTATACACCGAAATGTTTACCCATCTGAAGTTTATAGCCACTTGACCTTTTTTACAGGCTAAGAAGATAAAAAAATTCAACAACCACAACAAAGATGGTGGTGGGAAGAACCGTAATAGGTTTCAAGAATTTCAAAACTGGAAGAACAACGGCTGGCAAGGTCAGAGGCAAAAATTTTATCACCGAGACTACCTTGAAAACAGGTCTAAGCCAAGGTATTACTTCAATAGAAACTCTCCCCGTGTCTGGGAGTAATAAGGTAATAAATACATTTTACAATCTTGTTTTCATACTGCAGTAATGCAAGTGTTTCCTTTTCTAGCAGCAACATTACAGTTTTCCGACCATATTTAGACTCCTTTACGGGTTCTTAATGAAAGCTATGGATTAGACTGCCATTAGCATTGACATCTAGGAAATGAAGTAAGTTAAGACCCTTAATCTAATATTTCTTGCTGATATTATGGGACTTGTAGTTATGGTTGATTCTATCGTTAAATAAAAAAATTTTATCCGAAGAATAAAACACCAGTTTTAAAATCATGTCGGTAATGGCCAGAACTAGAGTCCCATTATGGCCTTGAAATATTTAGTTAAAAGTTAGTCAGAACTAACTCCTTAAAACGATGTTGATGTCAAACATTAACCGTAATTTTATTAATTACTGATGCATGTTTCCTGACTAATCATTGTTATAAGACACTTTAATCTGATTGTTCGTAAGGAAACAGGTGCAGGATTTTGTCGCATTGATATGATTTGAGTTCAACCTCAATACTTCTCCCTTTTGAGGTCCACAGTTTTTGTAACACTCCATTGAAAGTTCATGTTTCGCATGAGTAGGTTTCTGCTGGCTTTATACAAGCTACTGACCTTGTGGTAAAGTTTAGGTTTCATTGTATTGCACTAAGAGTAGACTAGTAGGTTCTATCTATTCTATTTAGTGATTTCCTTGTCTTCATCATTGGTTGGTGAAAGCTATTACTATATACCCATTCTAAATATGTTTCTCTGTTATTGAACTGATTATTAGTATTTGTAATATATAGGGATTAGGTGTAGTGCGCCAAGGTTAGGAAATTAATTTATTATTTATTATGGCACACGGTTTTATCTGTGTTAAATTTTTACTAACCCCTAAAATACAAAATAATCATTGAAATAATAATCTATGATATGCTGTTCGGGCTCAATTTGTTGTAGACATTTTCAAGAAACAGGGTTAAGACTATAATAAATTTTTATAAACGGCAATAAAGTTTCATGTTTTCACACTTTTTTTCGCTTACCCTTTTATTTACAAAATAACATTTTCGCACAGTCATTTATATAATACTCATCAACTTGTTCTACTTACGATCCAACTGATGTTATAATTTTCGCAGTGTATCACTTATGTCTTCAGAGCAATTGTATTTGTTGTTACTCTTATGTTATTATCCTTGTTTATATCTTGTGAACTAATAATGATGTTTTTTAATCATAGTGTATTAATTTTTAATTTTTTTTTATTTTGAGTTGACTATTCATTTATAAATTTTGTCATCAGGTACAAGGAATGGTGTTTGGTTTTATCTACCTCCGTGAGTCAATACCACCCATTAAGTTGGATGTTTGTTTTCCGCTGAGAGAGCGAGGAAGATAAACTCAGTCCTCAGTAGTTATGTCTTATTCTGTTTAGTGTAAATATTGTTTAAAGAGATCATTTGCACTTTCCCTCTTTTTTTAATTATTATTTATGCCTGATTTATTGTTTATTATTGTTGCTATTATGTATGTTTTGTTTCTTTTGTTTTCCTGTCTAAAAGGGATGACTGACGTGCAATGTCTTTTTGATCTAAGGCAGAGTACCATAGCGATCGTGTAGCGAGGGAACTGGCTAAGACTCGGTCGACATTGTTCATTCCAATAGATGTGCCTTCTTTAAGGTGGTCACTGTAAATAGTGTTTCCCGTTGTAAGATTTTTAGGCAGTTCCCTTTTTTAAATTAAAAAAAAAACTCCTAATTTCATAGGAGACAATAACTACACTTATTTTAATTTATATAAATGATGATGTACAGTTTTGACAAATTTTTTTTCATTACCTTGATATATACATAATATATATATATATATATATTTTAAGTACATACTGTGTATAAACTTAAAAGAATTGTAAATTATAAAGATAAAGAAAAAACTTAAACAAACTTATCTGAAGATGTTTATTCATTTTTTATAAAATATTTTTATACACCCCTATTTCTTCTAGGGACTGGTTGTATAAGTTTGTTTCCTTGTTTAGTTTAGTTGCTCTGAATGTAAATAATGTATGTGAAAGACGTATTGAGAAATGACCGTTGATATCTCGCTCATTACCTGTTCTTAATCGAGGAAACACCTCTGTATATGTCATTATTGGTACTGTTACAGTTTTTAAACAAATTATTATTATTATTAATAAAAAATTGATGATGTTATATTGTTTATTTGTCCCATCTAATCATTTTTAACCCTTCTGTGCTTTCAACTGACCCGAGAGATCCATCCATACATTTTTCTATCCTATCAATTTTACAATTCATTTCTGTCCTGGCTACAATTTTATTTTCTCTCATGGAATGTTGAACTTGTTTAAGAACATTTTAAATGATATCGAACTTTTATATGGCATTATTTTGGTTTAAAAACAATTATAACAGAATAAATAAATGGTGGGCATTCCAGCTAAAATCACTTGCTTAGTCCTTAAGCATAGTTTTGGGATAATTGGAATTGAATTTGACCAAGATATTTTAGAAAGATGGAGATGCCACTGCAAAGAAGTATTTTCTGGAGATGCTGAGGAGAGAATGCCTAGAGAGAGTATATGGGGAGAATTCGATGAGGTGATATGGGAAGAAGAGGTGGAGAGACTATGACTGTAAAAGCAGCAGAAAGAGACGGCATTGCCTCTGAATTCATCAATTATAGTGGAGCAGAACTATTGAAAAGCATTGCAGTGTCTTTTTCAGAAGTTACTTACTGAAAAAGCGATCCCTAAGGAATGGGAATTCAACATAATTATCCCGATTAACAAAAAAGACAATGCTAACGAATGTTAGAACTGCAGACCTATCTGTCTATCCCAGGTTGTGTACAAACTCTGCATCTCAATATTAGAAAAGAAACAGAGAGCTAGTAGAGGACGACTTGGAAGAGGAACAGTTTGCTTTCAGGCCTCAACGCCAGACTCAGGACCATATATTTTCTCTCAGAACAATTGTAGATAAGTCATTGAACGAGGCAAGAGTATCTTAGCATTTAAAGATTTTTAAAGGCCCATTTAGACGAGCAATTTTTCATGACAATTATTGCTGAAATAAGAGTTGTGGCGTCAAGTCAAAAATTGCAGAACAACTTTTACTCTGTGTCTGGCAACTTTTTTCCCTCAGTCAAGTTGCTCAATGTCTCCGACAACAAATGTCCCGAGTGGAGCAATATTGACGTGAAGTCAGCAACTATTTTTATATACTTAAAGGATACATTTGAAACGAGGCAACTTAGATGGTTCGGACATCCCTGCCGGATGAATGAGGAGTGGGACCCAAGAAAATATTTTGAGACGAGACCAACAGGAAAATGCTCTAGAGGGAGACCCAGAACTCAATTGGCTGACTACATCTGCAGGATGGGAGAGAAGAGAGACAAAAACTGGAATGCCATGAAGGCGCTGGCTCAGGATCGGGAGGCTTGGTTGCCTGGACAACCTCCACACTGAAAGGCACCCAGGATGAAGAGAAAGAAGAAGAAGAATAAATTGAATTTTCAACTTTCATAAATTCCTAAACTTAAGAATGCATTAAAAAGGAATGTTTTTTAATTCTTTTGAGCATATTAAAAAACAACTATAATTATTGATGGCGACAGTAAGAAGTTGATTACAAAATGAATATTCCTAACATTAATTGAGGCAAAATGACAGTGACTTTTGTCACAATACCTAAAAAGCAAATTTCTTAACAAGAACAGATAATTTAATTGTGTGTGTAATGTATCTAGTTGAAGTTGCTAAAGAACATAAAATGGAAATACAATGCTAAATACCTATATCTCAGATTTGTAAAAATTATTTATAGTTAAAGTACAATGAATGGATATTCCTAACATTAATTGAGACAAAATGACTTAGTGACTTTTGTCACGATACCTAAAAAGCAAATTTCTTAACAAGAGCAGATAATTTAATTGTGTGTAATGTATATAGTTGAAGTTGCTAAAGAACACAAAATGGAAATACAATGTTAAAAACCTATGTCTCAGATTTGTAAAAATTATTTATAGTTAAAGTACACTTCAGTTTTGAGAAAGATTCAAATCATTCAAAAATTAAGTTGAGTTAGGTATTTTTTCTTATAGTTTTTTGTTTCTGAATTGAATGAGACTACTCCCGTGACAATACAGTCAATTGTTTACAATTTATTACTTATTTTAATTTTTAAAAAAGAGTGTCCCGTAAATCATGAAAAATATTAAAAAGTTGATAGCGCACCTCAAGAGCAACAAAACAGTTCATTTGCATCCATGGTCCGATTCCACACAGAAAAACAGGAAATTTAATTTTTTAAGAAAACCACATTTTTTGTTGAATAGGAAGTGATCACTGCCGTAGCCGGTCCCAAGCCCGGTTGAGAAAGGAGGAGGGTGGGTCCTTCCTCTACAGCCTGAAGGGATGCAAACAACAGCACCGTCTCAGGTCAGTAGCTGGCTTCAAGACCCAAGCAGTGAAGCAGAGGAAAGTTTGCCTGAAAACTTCGAGGAAGCAAACCTTCCATCAGGCTATGGATGTGGCAGACCCATACTCTGTCCATCCAATATAAACTATTTGAAAAGAATAGAGCTGATCAGCTATTAACGGGAAAAAGGATTAATCAACTCGGAACTTGGAATGTCAAAGGTCTAAACAGGAAGGAACAGGAACTGATGGAAGAAATGAGGAAGGTCAGACTGGAAATACTGGGAGTTACAGAAACAAAGGAAAAGGGGAACAGAAAATCTGCCATACTCTGCTGTGGGATTAGAAGAACATGCCAAAAGCGGGGTCGGCATCGTCTTTCACGAAAACTCCAGCCACCTAATAAAGAACTGGAAAGCAGTAAATGATAGGCTTATTACGGTCACACTCACACAAGGAAACCATGTTTATTCACTGTTTGTAGCTTATGGATCCAACAACAATGCAACGGCTATGGAAAAAGACGCATTCTTCAAAATACTACAGAAAGAGGTGGATGAATGCGAGGGTATACCCATTATAATGGATGATCTCAATGGCAGAGTAAGCAAAGACACAGGAAGATGGCAAGGAGCTCTCGAAAAATGTGGGGAAGAAGAAACCAACAATGGAAAGAGGATCCTCAACTTTTGTCTTGCAAACGCCATGATAATAACAAACAGTTTTTTCCCACATAAACGCATTCACCAGTGCACCAGAGTAGAGCCAGGGAGAAATGAAAAATCCATAATCGACTATTTCATTATCCGATCAAATGAAATAAAAAATATTATTAACGTCAGGGTCATGAGGGGAGCGGAAATAGGCAGCGATCACATGCTAATGAAAATGGAAATCACCCTATGTATTAAGCCAGAAAGAAGAAGAAGAAAGAAAATAACGCAAGGTGGTTCAAAAATAAACAGTTGTAAGCTAAAAGACGAAGAAACTGCCTTAGCATATCAAAAGGTAATAGAGGAAAAGGCGGCATCCAGGAATTACCCTTGGGATTCTGAAAATATAGAGGTATGCTGGAATGCTCTCAAGAAAATTATCATAGAAGCTGCAGAAACAGTCTGCGGGAAAAGTAGGGTAGACCCAAGAAATAAGCACACTCTGTGGAATGAGGAAGTAAAGGAAGAGATAAAATTGAAGAAAATGCGATGGAAAGAGTACCTCAGCTCTAATTCAGAAACAGATTACAAAAAGTACAAAGAACAACGGAAAAAAGTGAAAGAAATAGCCAAAAGGAAAAAAAAGTCATAAAAAAAAAAAAAAGTCATAAAAAAAAAAAAAAGTCATGGGAAAACTTTGGAAGGAAGCTCGAAAAGAACTTCAAGGATAACCAGAAGCTCTTCTATGGAGCGCTGAGAAGAATGCGAAGAGAAAAGGAACCTGCCCTGAAACATGTTAAAGACAAACAGGGAAATATTCTTGTATCTCAGGAAAAAGTAATGGAGAGATGGGCTGAATATTTCAGGGAATTATTGGAAGACGATCAGGTAGAGGACCCAGAGAAACTCAGTCAACCCATAATACCTATAATATCTCCTGAATGCTGGGAAGAAGAAGACTACTTTGCTGATGAAGTTATAGATGCTATAACCTCTATAAAACTGGGACGTTCTCCAGGCAACCCCGGAGATGATGAAATACGTCGGAGAAAGAGGTGTAGAGATTTTCTAACACCTCTTGAACCTCATATGGAAAAACAAAACCATACCCAAGGACTGGAAAATATCAGTGATAGCACCCATCTTTAAAAATGGAGACAACAGAGAATGTAAAAACCATAGAGTAGTCTCTCTTCTCAGTGTTCCAAGTAAGATTTACTCTAAAATCCTAGAAAAACGCCTCAGAACAGCCACTTCAGCTTCACCACTCCTTGACGATGCACAACACGGATTCAGGCAAAATAGAAGTTGTCAAGACCTGATATTTACATTAAGGCAAATTTCTGAGAAGGTAATCGAGAAGAACAGGGAAGCATATGTCTGTTTTATTGACTTGTCCAAAGCCTTCGACAGAGTTAAAATACTAGATTTAGAACAGGCATTGCAGGAAATGGGTATAGAAATAGGACTAAGACAAGCTATCTTAAGCCTATATAAAAACAAATAAATGCAGTCAGAATATGCCACTGCAACTCCAAAGAGTTTGTAAGCAATATCGGCATCAGGCAGGGTTGCAGTTTGAGCCCTCTCCTCTTCATAATTACTCTCGACACTGCACTCAAAAAATCAGTACCAAGCATGAGACCCTCCCAACTGGGCTTTAGAAGACTCCAAAAAGTAACATACACAGCTCTAGCTTTCACAGATGACCTGGTCGTATTTGGAAGCAATTGCAGGAACCTCCGATTCAACCTCCTTATCCTCCAAGAAGAACTAAGAAAAATAAACATGGTAATAAATATAGAGAAAACAAAATATATGAGGATAGGAAGGAAAAACGACCGCACAGACAGACTGTTAAGGCTTGGTGGAGTAGAAATTGAACAGGTGAGCGATTATAAATACCTTGGATCTCACCTGAATGAGTGTGGGTGGGTGGATGGCGAGATAAGAGAGGATAAAGACTGCGGGAAGATTCTTCGGTTCCCTGAAGACTGGGTTCCTGGGAAGGAAAGAAATTACATAGCACACAAAGAAGGTCATTTATAAAAACACTTTCTTTCCAATATTGACATATGCCAGCTAATCCTGGACCCTCACTACAAAATACAAGAGTCAGATCCAAGCAATGGAAATGAGGTATCTTAGGAAGGTCGAGGGAAAAACAAGGCGGGACCGTGTGAGGAACACGATTAGAGCGAGCCTCGATATGAGACCAATCGAGGATATATTAGAAGAACATCGCTTGAGATGGTATGGATACGTGTCTCCAAGTATTGTCATTGCGAACATTTTCAGATTTCAATGGAAATATTCATTTTTGACTAGTTTCATCGTAACGTCTGTACGTTCGTATCTCGCATAACTCAAAAACGGTTGGCCATAGAAAGTTAAAAAATTTTATTTAGTGTTAGTGTAGCATTTACTTGTAGTTGTGAACCTCCCTTTTCTGTCACTACATGATCACTGGAAGTGGTACTTTACTTGAAGGTCATAATATATTTTCATAAAAAATTATATTAAAATATAATGCAAAACTTTTCAAATTTGGTAGATGACTTGTATATTAATGTAAATAACATACATTTTGGTTGATATTGGCCAACCGGAAATAGTATTTTACTTGAAGGTCATAATAAACTTTCATCAAAACTTATATTAAAATATAATTTATAACATTCCAAATTTGGTAAATAAGACTTTTATATCAATATAAATAATATACTAGATTTTGCTTGAAATTGAAGATCCGAAAAGAGTACTTTACTTGAAGGCCGTAATAAACTCACATAAAAAATTATATTAAAATTTAATACAGAGATCATAAGGTTGGGTGATATAAACACAATTTTTTTCCATTTAAATTCAATAATTTTATTTCTTGTTTTAAGTGTTAAAATTGAGTGTAAAATACTTGATTTCCTCTCCATTTGTGAGTTCAACAAGTCTGCAGCAGAAGAATAAGATATAAGTTAAGCTGGTTCTCTCACTTAAAATGCCAAAACCGTCGATTTCCAATGCTTTATCAAGGGACATAGACATTTCTATTGTCACAGAACACGAAGAAATCTCTTGGGAATTTGTTACCTACTGAAAGAAAACGCCATAAATAATGGAAAGAGACCCTCAGAAACAAGAGCTTGTGTGTGTGTGTCAATAGATGGGTGTCGTCACGCTGAGTCTCATTTTTGAGATACTACTATCTTCGGAAACTAGTAACCAAATTCAGAATCACTTTTTAAGCCTCAAATTTATAGTTTTATAGGCATACAAGGAAGTCATGCAGTTTCTACATCAGATATTTTTTTAAAAACAAATTTATTTCTGAATGTTGTTCTGCCCCCTGCCCGATTACAGATACCCACTTCTAGGAAAACTTCTACTTTTCTTAAGCTTTAATTTTGTTTAATTGAAGTTGAGGTTTCTTTCGGGATTAGTCTAGAATTAGCTCCTGATTTGCCAACAAATGTGGTGTGGAATTGGGTTTTTTCTGTCAAAGAAATGTTTTGTGAATAAAATTTATTGAATTCGCTTTGTTTCATGTTTAATGTGAATTCAATACATTCACTTTCGTCTACCACCAATACAAAGGAAATTATAGCCAAAGTTCCATGAATGTACAAATTTTGTTGTTTATTTGATCGATTTGGGCTTATTTTTCCTTTAGAAAATCATGAAATTCAGCAGAAAATGTCAAATTACTTTCACTTTTGACTCGTTGAATATAAATAAATATATACTTTTGCAAGAAAAGAGATACAATTTTCTACAACTTTCTTTCTGTTGATTTTTCTGTGAAAAAAAAGGGTGAGGAGTTAAAAAGACAAGTTTGGCAAAAAATGATGATGCAAAAATCAATTTTCTGGAAATTGCCCATTTATGAAAACTAAAGTAGATAAGAAAACAATGAATATAGGCATTCTTGTAGGATTTTTTATTTGCTTTAGTTTTGTAAAGAATAAATTTTTCAGCACGATGCACCGTTTTTGAGATAAAGTGAACAACTGAAAAAAGGGGCCATTCCACCTCCCTCTCCCGATGAGGCAGAAAGAGTAAGGGTGAGCACTTTTAGTATGTTTATCTCCAAAGGACCCCCAACATATTCTCAAAGTCAAATGCTTCTCCCCTCTCCATGTTCTCTACACCCTCTTCGTTGACTAGACTACATAATAATAGTACAATTAGAAATTGGAAATCTCCATTATTTTAACAGTCTTAAAATGAAATTGCTGCATACTTTAAGAGAACAAATCTGCTTAAAGTTTTTATGAAAATGAAGTATTGCTGAAATTTTAAGGGCCAAGAAAAGATGAGTCAACTGGGGATCAAACTGTTAATAAAAGTTTGTGTGGCACACAAAGATAAGATAAGGAGTGTGTTGTCTGATGTAGAATACTATGAAGGTAAAATGTTTTTTTATGGTACTGATATTAATCTTATCTTCTTGTTATTATTAATCATTTTGTACACTAACTTACATTTTTCATACATAACTAAGTTTTCATGAGATTCAATTAGGTTTAAATAATATAGTAGAGGAAGAGTGATTTTTTTTTTTTTTTTTAACATAAATTATTTATTTTACTTTGAAACAGTTTATTTTTTCAAAATTCTATATACAAATATTATTACACGAGTGAAATAAATTATCTTAAATAAATTACAAACTAAATTACATAGAGGTGTTTAAAAGGCGTTATCCTAGACGTAAGAGTCAAACTCTCTAACAGGTAAAACAATTTATACATTTGACAGCACCTTAAATGAGAACTCGCTTTAGTTAAAATCACCCTTCCCTCCATCGAACACCCACGATCTGTACATCAGTCTGCCTTCAGGTTTCTCCGTACTTATGGTAACCTTTGATATCTAAACTGAAAAGCAAAATAGAGAAATAATAGTTAATATATAACAATGTTTACAACTAAGTTAATTTCAAAATATAATAAAGCAAAAAATAAAATAAATAAGGCATCTAATGAAATGAGCCTAAGAAATTAAAACTTGTTGCATAAATAGTTCATAATGCTGAATATAAGATATGATAAGATCCTCAATTCCTCACCAAAACAAATAAAAGTGCAAGTTATTAAAAGATTGTCTTGGATTATTGCCATAGCGGAACAAAGAGTTTTACTGCCTATAACTCCACTACAGAAAATGATTTCTTAAAACTCTTATTCATGCCTCAGAACTACATACCCCAAATTTTTCATAGGTCAGTAGTTTAAGAAAGTGAGGGGTACAGAGAGGGGTATTTAACAGAATATTTTATAAAAATTATTTTCAATATTTGACCTTCCATATTATAAAGGTTCCATATTATTATCTTGTGGTCAATTAAAAACTCAGTAGTTTATATATATATATATATATATATATATATATATATATATATATATATATATATATATATATTTTTTAGACGTTTTCAGGATGCTTTGTCCCCCTCTTCAGCATCTAGTATAAACATTATAAATTATCACAATATCTTATATATATCCACAATACATTAGTTTTACAAAAAGTTCTGCTCAACCAGTCAATTTATAAAATCTAAAAACAATTTAATAAATTTCTTACCGAATCAATATCCCAAAATGTTGGGTGTGTCCTTAATTACTACTTTAACCCGTTCGCTGCGGAGCAGTGCAAGGCTTGACCTTGCTATGTGGCTAGCGCCTTAGCAACTGCCCAGTGCTGAGTTCTTTTTGGAAGTTTACCATCGCAAAATAATTATTTCTGATAAAAAATAAATGCCATCCTAGTTTTTTCATCTGGATTTTGGACCGACATTTTAAATTAAATTTTTTATTTATTTATTTTTTAAAAATTAATTTATGTTGTTAATAATTTAGTGTGTGATAAAACTTAAAACATGGCAATAAACCTAATGGTATATCATATATTACACAATGAACTTGACCAGGTAAAAGAGTTCACCCTAAGGAAGTATAAAAGGTCAGAAGAAGAACGGACAGAAAGCTGGCATAGATTGAAAAGAAGGTGCCTACACTATCTACTGGCAAGTTAAAGTGTCTATTAGTTGATTTAGCAACTGCTAGATGCCGTTTCTGAGGCACACAGATATGTGTGAACAGGATCTATTGGAGCCTAGTATTATTTGTAGAGCGTTACAATATATGTATAAATTTCCCCCTCCTCCTCCCCCTTACCAGACCCACCCTTCCTAACGCGATTCCTAATAGGCTTTTCGGGCCTAATAGCTTCAATGGGTATGAACTCAGAGATTGTTAAAAACAGCAGCTTTTTGTAGCGGTGTGATTTCAAAATCACAGACTTGTGTTAGTAGCACTGGAGGAGTGCTGACTTCACCAAACAGATTTATGTTAGAAACAATGAAAGGATTAAATGAATGATTAAAAAGTTTGAATAGAGAAGGGGGGTTTTAGTATTTAACTATCTTCATATATCATTACAAATTACAACATTCTTTAAAAACAACAATAATGCTACGCATAATAATATAATAAATAAACATACATTAAATCAAAGAAATGTAATAACAATGGCACAAAAAGCAAAAGCTTGATAAAAACAGATGGCCTTAATTTCTTTAGTTTTCATTACCATCCAATTATTGTTTCAATAGAACAAAGAATAATTGTAGAATAGCATGAAATTTTATAACCTAGTTACAAACCAATTTATCAAACTAATGGATAATGTACAAAAAATGGATACTATAAACAACATCTACCAACTACAATGTACATGTGGAAAATATATATATTGGTGAATACCTTCATTCATTGGCCATGTCTCGTTAAAGTGATGGTAACCAACATTTTGGGACATTCTTTAGGTAAGAAATTTATTAAATTCTTTTTAGATTTTATAAATAGACTGGTTTAGCAGAACTTTTTGTAAAAATGATGTATTGTAGATAGATATAAGAAATTGTGATCATTTATAATGTTTATGATAGATGCTGAAGAAGGGGAGACAAAGTATCTCCGAAACGTCTAAAAAATAAATACTAAAAACTACTGAGTTTTTAATTGACCACAAGGCAAATTGATTGAAGATAACATAGAATTTTTTTTAAATCACTTTTTTAACTCGGAAGATTCCGAAATATAGAAATCAAATGGAATAAATAAAAAAAATTGACTAATTGGATTACAACATATGAGGCAAGGAGATGAAAAAGGAAATAAATCCATGTTTTGTAATTTTTTATTATAATAATGTTTTCCACATTGTCTAGTGCCCTCTTTAAGGTAGGCACATATACAGCATGTGCTAAAGCACTCAAAACTTATGAAGTCCAATTTAATTTTACCTTTAAAGCCTGGGTAAATACCTGAATCATGTATAGTAGTTTTGGGGTTCTTGAAAAATTTATAAATTAGGATTTATACCCTCTTGCGTATCCACCCCTCATATGAAATGTCGGTTCCTGGAGTATGAGGAAAATGAAAGGAAAACAAACTTTAACGATATTATTTTTATTCAAAATAACTTCCATTAGCTTCAATATATTTCTTCCAATATCCAACAAGATTTTTTATACCTTGCTCGAAGAAACTATTAGGCTTTGAATCATTAAACTCGAGAAATGAAAATTTTGTCTCGTTTCTAATTTGGAATATTTTGTTTTTCAAAAATGTGTCAAGCACTTTGAAAAAATGGTAGTCAGTTGGAGATAAGCCAGGTGAATATGATGGGGGAATAAATACAAGAGAAAGAGAATCAAACAATTATCAAGTTAACAAGATGCGCATATTCCGTAGTGGTGAATATCATTTTATTAAATAAATCACACAACTTTCACTTACAACCCTACTTTGAGTAAAAATTAATTTTAAGTAGGGCTAGTAAAATTGTAACAGTTTCCATGGAAACATTTGAATAACATAAAAGTACAAATTATTTAATAACTATAACAATTACTTAAGTTTATGCTTTTTTCGTCACTCTCTATTAACTTCTACGATTGCATATGTTCAATATTACTTTTTCTAAAATCTTCAGTTTTCAAATGGTATATAATATATCTATATTACTTCTCTCTTTCCATACATTTGTTTTGACTTGAAAAATATTTTCCCTTTAATTAATTATCAAATTCTTATATAGCTTATATTTATTCATTTTTTTAATCACTACTAACAATGAGAGATGTTAAATTATTTCAAAAAACAAAATTAAAGATACTTTAAAGGAAGCCATTTTGAAAATTGAACAATTATGTCCTGTCAGGCTACTTCAATGAGATTAAGACCTAGCTGATATTATAGAGACCAACATTTTTCTTTGAAGTTACCGATCAAAAGGGTTATGACCTGAGGCATGTAAGAGAGCCGAGGTGATAGCAACTGTTATAACAAAACAAAAAGGGTTTATATTAAGAAATCTAAAGGTGTATTTTACACGTTTGCCAAATCATGGCAAATCAGACGTTTAAATGGGGTACTTTAAATTGGCTTGTGCCAGCTAACCTGTATTTGTATCCGATCCATCAATATAATTTCAGGAAGCACCACTTAAGTGCTAGTGTTACATCCACACATATCTGCATTTATATTTTTAATTGTTTTTATATTTTTAATAATTTATTTTTATAATAAAAACAGTTTAAACAGAAACTAATAGCTGATTAAAGTTCAACGTCCACCATACTATTTTACTAATGATTTGTTTACCAAGTGTTTGTAACCAATGTTTGCTGTTTGGTAAATGCGTAAGCATACCTTCAATACAAGATTCATTTGTTATTTGGGTTTAAACAACCATATTTAATCCAATTATACTAGATCACGATATTATTCACAACCTCAACATGCTCGGCCGCAGTGGCCTCGAAACAATATTTAAATTATACAATTACAAAATTACCTATAAAGCTGGACCAGGCTCATCATCCTGACTATCCTCGCTCGATGATAATCTCAGTCCTATAGGCTGCTGCGGTTGCGTTTCGATACTCGCAGCCAATAATCTAAGATTATCAACTCCGATCAATAAGTGCCTATAAAAATAATAAAAAAAACATCATATAAATAAATAATTATTTTTTTCTTAAGTTTTCTGAAAATCAAGAGAAAAAATTAAAATGGTATTACGGACATCAGCAGCATTAGCATATTATGATAAGTATGTGTCAATTCCGTCAAGACACTTTTTTAAAATTTATTTGTTGTATATTAGGGATGGGGAGGTTCTATTCTAAGCTTTCAATTATTTTACTTCATTTATTAACAGATATTGCCTGGTCTCAATAACAAAGATAAATACAGTAAAACCTCGTTGATCCAGATCTCCATTTTTTAAAATTTAATGTTCACATTAGATAATAACTTTTAACTGATAGCAAGAACGTAACTATGTATAAATACACCAAATATACCCTTTTTAGTTTGATTCATAAATTTTAAAATAAATAATAGTAATAAAATGTTTGTTTTTTTTAATTTAAGAAAGGTATACTTAAAGAGTATCACAGAATGTCGAAGTCGATTGACTCATCAGCTAAAAATAGTTTTTATTGTAATAAATGATAAGTCTAATTAGGGATTGATAAATTATTTGCCACTTCTATAATTTTGTTTTTATTGAAAACTAGTTTTGAATGTTATAGATAGATAGATAGATAGAAGAAGAATTTTATTCTTGGACTAAGTCCCTTAAGAATAACATGATTGAACAAATAAAACAGAAACAATATCTGATCATAAGACTACAAAATACAGATCAGTTAATGTTTACAATATTTTCAGTAAAATAAATAAGCAAATAAAATAAATTCTTTTCTCGAAAAATATAATTAATTTGAACAAAAAAAGAGAAAGAAAAAAACAAGAAAAAGAGAAAAAAATGAAAAATACAAAAGTAATGAGTAAAGTTGAAATTTGTACATTAAAAAACTATTATTCATTTCTGATCCAGATGTTAATTCTAAACTAAAATTTCGCAATTAGAGAGCATCATTTTGGAGAGAAAGAAGGTGTTGGAAAAGGAGGCATTTGAATGAGGATAGAGAAGAAGCATGGCGGATATTAGAAGGAAAGGAATTCCAAAGGGTAGAGGAGCGGACGAGAAAGGAATGTTCGAATGTTTTGGTTCTGTGAGAGGTGATATGGAGGTCAGAAAGGCGAGATCTTGTTTCCAGTGCGTGGACCGAGGATTTGAATTGTAGTAGGCTGTAGATGTAGGAAGGATGGTGGGTGGTGATAGTTTGGTATAGAAAAGATCCGAGGAAATATTGTCTACGGTTGCAGGAGAAGAACCACTCTATCTCGCCGTAAAGGTGGGACACATGGGCCCGTCTCGAGGTGCCGAAGACAAATCTTAAAAAGCAGTTCATGATCCGTTTCAATCTGTCCTCGAGCACATTCGAGAGGCCCCCGTATACCACACATCTGCAGTTAAAGTGGGGAAAGATAATAGAGGACACAAGGTGTTTGCGGGTAGGTTGTGGGAGAAGATATTGAGAACGATGGAATAATTTAAGGGTAATTATTGACCCTCGGGAAATTTGGAGAATGTGGGGTTTCCAGGAAAGGGTTTGGTCGATAGCAATACCCAAGTTTTCAATTGAGGAGCTGAACATGATGGGGTGATCATTTAGGATTAAAGTAGGAAAGGTATCACTGGATCTGAGGAGGAAATTGGAACCTATGACAATGGCCTGAGTTTTCAAAGCGTTTAATCTTAATCTATTCAGGTTTGTCCAGGCACTGATTCTATCTAGGTCTTTCTGGATACTGGCAAAGGCTACTAATAGCTCAGAAGGAGGAAAGGATAAATAGATTTGGAAGTCGTCGGCGTATAAGTGGTGGGAACAGTGGTGGATTGAATTAGGAAGATCATTGATATAGTTACTGAAAAGCAGTAGAGAAATACTCAAACCTTGGGCTACTCCTGATAAGGAGGTAAGGAAGGAAGAGAGGGGTTGATTAGAAATGGTAACTGCTTGAGTCCGATCGGACAGGAAAGATTGAAATCACTGGATAGAGCTGTTGAAAAAGGATAGTGATTTTAATTTGGCAAAAAGGATAGAATGGTCCAGGGAATCAAAAACTTTAGAGAAGTCAAGGACTATTAATACAGTTAATTGTTTTCCGTCCATAGTGGTATGCAAGTCAGTGGTGATTTTGACTAGAGCGGAGTGTGTGGAGAAACTGGGACAGAAGCCAGATGGGAGAGGGTCGAGTAGTTTGAACCTTTCAAGGAAGTTTGATATTTGTTATTGGACTATTCTTTCTAGGGGTTTGGGAAGATTAGAGAGAATGGAAATTGGGCGATAGTCTTTAGGAGGTATAGGATTGAAAGTGTTTTTAATAGGATGGACTACAGCTTTTTTCCACGAGGTAGGAAATACTGAATTAGGGAGGGAGAGATTATAAATGAAGAGAAGAACTGGAAGGATTTCGGAGAGACATAATTTTAACAATTTAACAGGTATTCCATCAGACCCTGTGGCATTGGTGTGAGATTTCATTATGGATGAAATAAGGTCGGCAGGGAAGATGTAGAGAAAATAAAAATTATCAGAGCTGAATGATGGTACAAAGGAAAAGCAGGAAGGAGGGGTTGGAGAAGTGTTAGAGGAGGCTGATAAAAAGTATGAATTTAATTCATCGGGTAAAACTGGGAAGACTGATGAGGGAGAGGATTTACAAAGGGGGCAGGATTTTGATTTGGCATCGGGAGCAGAGGAGATGATAGTAGTTGGATTTCACTCTCCTAACAGTTGCCTGTGTCAAATTGCGGAGTACCCTAAATGCTTGATAGTCTCCTAGCCTTGTCGCTTTAGACAAAAGCGTCTAAGGGTTGCTTCATGTCTTCTTTGCATATCTTTAATTTGTTGACACAACCAAGGAGCAGGTGGGAGATGGAAAGTAGAAGTTTTGAGTGGGGCATGGGTATCAAGGATATGGATGAGATTATAAGTGAAGATATCAACCATGGAATCAATGGAAGAACAGGAATATATTTCACTCCACTGCAGCGTTTCAAGGTCAGGTAAAAATTTTCATGGATGAGTGTGTCTAGGTTACAGAAAGATATGGTTTAAGGGAGTTTCGATATAGTAGGATATTTGGATACTAGTCCTGACTTTTTCACCTGGTCGCATTTCTTACAATTCCACATTTTTTTTTTTGTATCTTCAGCGCCTCTATTTCCTTATCATTGAGATTGCAGCATCTGCCATGAAAAATTATGTGGCAACTGCTGCAGTTGACGTTACATTTGTCCTCTCTCGATATAGCACTATTACAAACTGAGCACTGCATCATTAGGACAGATAAATAATAAACAGTATTCACAATCGTCAGCGTTTGACAACAGTGGCCTTAAATCCTTTGGTCAATGGCCTTAAATCCTCTGTGCCTTGGAGATTAACTTCGCTCTACAGCCCGTGGCACTGTTAAACCCGAACTTTCTTCGCTAATTCAACCGTGAATATTTCAAGTGCGTGGCTACTGTAGGTTTATAATTTATTGTGTTTTTCATTGTGTTCATGAAGACAGAAAAAAAAAATGATAATATAACTAAAATGAGGTTTTAAAGAAAAAGAAATACAGGTACTATTTTGACTGGTAGCTGTCACTGGCCAGACTGAGTAACTAGCTAGTTCAGGGCGAGAACAAACGTTTAAAAACTTTTTCTGTTTGATATAATCTTCTTAAACCTTGAACTGAAGATCAATGTATAACATTCAAAACTAGTTTTCAATAAAAATAAAATTATAGAAGTGGCAAATAATTTATCAATCCCTAATTAGATTGATCCTTCTATACCATCATGTGGACGTCAACTGAAAATGATAAGTCTGCTTATTTAAAGATTTTATTTTGCTTATTTACCCATGGCACCTGGATTTTCGATTACCGGCTTGGCTTGCCTTTGGTTCCAGTTAGTCCGAGTAAACGAAATTTTACTGTAATTAAGTAAATAAAATGAAGGTTAACTTGAAAATAATTTCAGGAAAAATTGTATTACTTCAAGTTGAAGGAACAAACTATTTACCTCTACATCTCCCAACATTCAGTTTAAACGAAAATTATAATAAAAATTACCTCTATTTGTCAGGCATCATTTGCATTACTCAAATTTTTATGTTGGACCTCAATGCTCAATGCTAAAACAGATGCGAGTCTACACTAGTTTAAATATAAAATATAACAGAGAAATAATATGTCTGAAATTTGAAGGAATGCAAAATTGTCTTTTCAAATGTTATATGAATATATGGGAAGGTAAAAGGAGAGACTGGTAAATAATTAATTCCTTAATTTTTTTTTTTAATTCAGGGTGTCTAGTGATATATAATGAAAAAATCAAGGCATAATTCAAGTATTTCAAGGCTGTGAACTATAAAATTCAAGGCACCTTTCGTCAATTTATTGAATTAAATTTAAAACAAAATTGGAACCATAAAATGCTGAATTTGGTCGGCTTATGATAAAATGTATAATTCGGACTTGAGAATGAATTTGAATGATTATAAAGGTTGTATTCCTGTTTGATAATGAAAAATTGTTACATAACTTTTAACACTGAGGGCTCAACACATTGCTAAATGTTGCTCAACAAGTAGAATATACAATACAAAAACAATTTCAAGTGTAAATAAATAAAATTTACGTATTGGAATAAATTTAACCACAAAATTTATGATAAAATTGGTTAGGGTTATGAGTTAATGAAGTATTATTTTAAAGTAATTTCTTAGAAAATAAATAATTTTATTTTAGAAGGAAATAGCTATAGCATTAAATGTGTTTAAAAATTAAATAAACTGTGAAACTAGTGCTTACTAAAGTGATCAGGAAGTAAAGTTTTCTTATATATTAAAGGGTATGTAGTGGATACATTTGTTCCATTAACTAGAAAATATATTTTGTTTAAATGGATAAGTAAAAAGAGGACATTTTAAGGAAGAATATCAATTTAAACATATAATTATGCCTCCTGAATTAATGAGCTGTTAAATTAGAAGAACCATCGTACCAAAAAGTCATAAGCGTCCGTTAGTTGGTTGTAAGCCATCGAGGAGAGATCAGCTCTTTAGCCCATTTGATTGTCGACCGCCCAGGAATCGGTGAGTAAAGACCAGTTTTGAATAGTCATCATATTTAATTATGAAACATTGCCACTTTGGGCTGTAATTCAATAAAGATGGACACAACCCAGGAAGAAAACATCAAATAACTTTATTTAATTTGTACATGAAATATTAAATTAAATTATTTATTTTAAGATAGGTATGATTTTATTTTGTTAATGTTCGAATATTTCACAATCCTAAACTAATCCACATTTTTTTTTTTTTAATTATAAAAACTAATTTTAATGCTTTTATATAGATTATTGTATTAATTCTTTTGGCTATTACATTTTTTAAATGAATATTACTATTCATTTAAAATAAACAAGTTGAATTTATATGTTTGTATAAATGTGATTTATTTTATAACCAAACAATTGGTCCTTAATTAGATAAATTCATTATTTCATTTAAAGTTAAAAATTAAATATTTTAATTATATATATATGATATATATATATATGATATATATATATATATATATATATATATATATATATATATATATATATATATATATATATATATATATATATATATATATAATATTGTATTATATTAAATAAAAATAGCTGATGAGGATAGAGGTCTCAGCCTATACAGAGTCAAGTGAAGTACTGCACAGTTGTCTGTAAGTATTGTTTTTTTATGTTGGATCTTTTTACCACAAATCACACTGTCATGGAGGTGAGATCATTTAGAAGCACCTAGATTTGTTTAAGGAGCCTACCAACAGCAGATCACTGGTATATTTGGGAAATGGTGCCAGTCATGGATTGCAGCCCTTATTGTTAATCACTGATAGTTTTAGCTGTATGTCCCAACTACCACCCGTCCAAAATGTTTCTAATCTAACCTAGAGTAGAGGTGAGACTGTATCCATCTCAAACTTTTAACTGATACTTCTCGTCTCAGACATTGACTATAAAGCGATCAAGATGTTTTTTTTAGCTTCCTCTATTGGTGGGGCATCTAAATGTCCTGTATCATGATTCAGATTTTTTTTAAAGTGGTATTTTATACCGACTTCATTGCACTCTTCCAGTACATATACAAAATAAATATTTAAAGGCGATATGTTGGTCATTAATATTAAGGTAATGAAGAACCATAAATCCCATAATGTTCCATGAAGATAAGTATAAGACTAGAGTTTTTCACTAAGTGTTATTTAAAAGTAAACAACAATTATAAACTTGTGGAAAAAAATTTCAATTGGCATTTATTTAGTTATTCTTTATTTTTTATTACATCCGATATTGATAGACATCTGTTCATAAAAAGTTTATGTTAAAGCAAAATTATCAAATTGTTTCAATTTTGATAAGGAGCAATCCTGTCCGTTTGTAAAAAAGCACAAATTATTCACTTTCTGTAACTAATTTGAGTGAATTTTGATTTCTAAAAAAAAAAAAAAATTACCTCTAATAACAAAAATAATATCATCACATATCAGGCAGAGTTTAGTAACATCCATTTATAACAACTAGGATCGCCCAGTGGTCGAAATTTGATCAGAAATACAATATTATATAAGTTTTGTGATTTACTTATACAATTAAAACGAGCCGAAAATGCTTTGTTCTGCTATTGTTTGAATGTAAATTGAAATTAAAAAATCAAAATAGAAACAGTAAACCTGTTCAAAAGATAATCGTGGCAGAGAAAGACACATGCAGACCAATGGCCAAAAATAAGTTCTTTGGACTCAGGTGACTCAGAAAGGTGTAGAATTCTTTAAAACTCAAAATACAATTCGAGAAAGTCTAATTAGTTTTAAAAAAAGAGAAATACATAAATAAATAAGTTAATTGCATATATTCATAGGCTATAAATCTCGGAATTATTCTGTTCAACAGGAAATGAAGGAACAAGAATGAGAAAAAGAGGTTTTAAGAAAATAATAAAGTACTAAATTTTAAGGAGTCTCAGCAGTAACTGAGACTACATGAATAAAACGCTTAATTCACAAATTTGAAATTATTTTTTATGGTTGCATAATATCGATCATACAGTATCAGCGGGTGCTTGGATTCGATTATAGGTTAAGGTATATTTTGAATTGCATTTCTGT
Organism: Rhaphigaster nebulosa; assembly: GCA_948150685.1. Taxonomy (NCBI): domain Eukaryota; kingdom Metazoa; phylum Arthropoda; class Insecta; order Hemiptera; family Pentatomidae; genus Rhaphigaster; species Rhaphigaster nebulosa. The sequence goes on from OX411309.1 coordinate 40,567,724, forward strand.
AATCCGTCAATTAGACACAGGAACATAAAAATATGGCTATAATGTTCAATTCGCTATATCTTTGCTATTAATGGTCCGATTTCGATGATTTTTTTTTTTTGTTTTGCAGGAACTTTGATAAATATATTTGATAAATCAAATGAGCATTTGGATAATGGACAAAAAATTTACCCTTCTTGAGTTATGTGCAAATAAAATATTTTTTCTGTCTTAACTTTTGTCCTTCTTTTTCTCAGGGATGTAGAACTTGTATGGATAGTTAAAGCGCTTAAGGTAAGTTTCATAAAAATCTCCTGAGCCGTTTTAGCGCTACCCTCTATGGAAGAAATGGATTTTTGGTTGCTATAATAGACAGAGATATGGTATAAATCGATTTAGTATACAGGCACAATGGGTCCAAACCTTACAAAAAAAAGAGGAAAGAAACAAAATCGGTCCACTCATTCAAGAGATAATCATGGAAAAGTCAGAAACAAAAAAGCAGAGATTTGTCTGCCTTAATGGAAAAATATGTGAACAATTTTTACATTGTGCACATCTACATGACAATACATATCCAATGATACATCTATTTCCTCCCTATTATGCACACAGACAGAGCTATCGGTACAACAACAAAAATCTGCTTGCCTATTAATATATAGATTTGCAGGAATAATATATTAAAAGAAAACTAATATAAAATTATACCCTAATTATTTATTTAAATGAAGACTGAAAATGGTAAATGAATTCGGAGCTATTCATAAATATTTTTAATAACCAATTTCTCAAGTCACTTTATCACCAGCATATCACACATCCAAAATGAAAGAGGCACAGCTCAAAAATTTGTAACGTCAGAAATTTTAATAGTAAGATCCCTTTTAGTACCCAAAGAGTACCCATTCCTAAAACATCAGATCAAACCGACATACACAGTAGTTGATCTACCAGCAGCATGTGTGAGAGTGTTTGTTAGTAATAGTACTAGAAACACTCTGGGGTCTTCTATGTACAACTTTAATGTGTCTCCAATGTTCATTCTAACAAAAATACATTTTTTGTTTCCTTTTATTGTGGATGTGTGTTATGCTATTGAAATCTTTAGTAGATATTTTCGACCACTTTCGAAAAATTTCTGGCACTTAAAGCATTATGCAATATAAAGAAATTTTTGAATAATTGGCATTTTATAATTTACTATTTCCAGTTTTTATATAATATCAGATAAGAAGGTTTAAAACATAGATTCATTAAGTAAAACACTTCATGAATGAATTTAAAAAAAAACAAACATGCAAAGCTCTGAACTCAACTTCCATCAATTAACTACTTATGATCCTCAGCTCGCTTTATTACAGTTCAAAGCACTATTCCATCTTTATCAGTGCTTGCCTAGGCTGCTCTGAGACTTTTTTAAATTATTTTATTTTCAAACTTAAAATTGAGCAATACTAAACTAATAAATGCAATTATACCTTAGAGAGAGTTCTGCGTTATTGGCTGCATTCCTCAACTGACTCGCTAACCGTTCATTATCAGTCTGTTGTGCAGAAGAAGAAGCAGCACTTTCCCCTCGACCTCCCTTTGCACTTCGAAATGCTTCAAGCTCGCACTAGAATCCCGAAATGAATGTTCAGTTAATGTAAAACATAAGTAAACACAAGAATAAATTCATGCATATCTACGTACCTTAAGGGCGTTGTTTTCTACCTTTAATTTACTAGCTCTATTTTCAGCTTCATCAGCTCTTTTCTGAAAAGGTAAGCAAAGATTACAAACAACTCACATACTAAAATATTGTTTTAATATAAATGGAATGGAGTTTTGCATTTTTATTAGTTATTTTTTAAATAAAAATTAATCTACAATAAAATACATTATAGCCCGGAAACAAAAAAAAGATCTTAACAGACGAATTAATAATTTATACAGCTATAAAGATTTCAACACTCTATGACTGTTAACTTAGATGTTCATGAAGAGAACATTGCAAATTTAAAAAGTACTGCTTGTTTTTAATTTTGATAAAGGGACTCAAATAAGTATTGGCATGATTATAATTTATTTTAAAATAAATACACATCTTATGAAGAATACAATTTTGACCAATATAAATAATTTTACACCTAAATACTATTGCCTTTTTTCTAAAAACGCGAGTTAAACTAAAACAAATCATTTTGAAGCCAAAATATATATTCTACTTTGTCAACAGTTTTATGAATGTTTTAATACAGGCTGGTGATGGCACAGCTCTTTTCCCTAAATAAAAGATATATTTTATTAGTAGTGCACTTTTTTTTTTTCATTATTGCTTGAGGGTAAACAAAATAATTTTGATTTTATCTGCCATAAGAAACCACTTAAGTACTTTAAGTAAATATAGAACAAAGATAAATCATTTTATAGGAAAGTCACAAAACTCTTGATATAAACAATACATTATTATTAACAAAACAATATTATATGCAGAGATAATTCAATGAAACTGACATAATTAAAAATTTATATATTTTGAATTGATTGCTATTTAATTAATAAAATTGTTGTCGTCTTCCCAACTATAAAAAACGCTGCAAATTATTACACCATGGTTTATTATTTACACTTAGTAATATTTCAAAAATATCTATTCTGTCCAAGTAAAAAAAAGAAGACAGATAAATAGCCTACGAAGTTCATTACGCTATATCTCAGCTAATACTGGTCCGATTTAAATGATTTTTTTTTCCTTTTGTAAGGAATTTCATCAGCTTTCGTTTGAATACAATAAAAGCAAAAAAAACAGAGGGATGGTAATGTTGAGTTCCAAGGATCATCCTGGGGTGGCCTGTGACATTGGAACCGAATCTCAAGAAAATCGGTCCAGCAGTCTCGGAGAAAAGCCGTGGACAGTAGACGGACGGATTTTTTTTTTTTATTCGATATTTGGATTCTACGTATCTTGAAACATAGAAGCTCAAATTTTGAGGAGGGATTACAAAAATTTTTTCTTTGGTCGATTCCAAAGGTCTATTATTGAAAATAATAAACCAAAAATTACAAGACTTTTAAGAGATAAAGCACGATACAGAAAGGTACAATTTATTCTACAAAGTGAGGGTTTGTCATGAAAAATAAATACTGAATTCAAAGAAAAAGTCTGTATTAACAAAAGAAAACTAACCAACATAAACACTTGAGTGGAATAGAATGACATAATAAGGAATAAACAACAAAACCTACAATAATAGAACTGTAGTTGATAATGTAAAAAAAATACATACTCTCGACCTCCTCAAATTGTCTTCTAACTGTTCGATTAAACTTTCCAAACCAGACCGGTCTCTTTCCTTCAATAAACTTAATTCAGTTTCCAAAGTTTCAGATCTAAAAAAATTAAATGTAATAAGACATTTTACACAATAATAATTGAAAATATTTTATTAAAATAACTTCATTTTTTTTAAATAGCTCTTTTATGAGTGAACACTGCAATTTGCTTAATGAATACTGGTCCAGACGCGATTGAGAAAATATATTCATTTTTTTAAATGAATTGCCATAGGACTTTCTCTACATTAGGAATTGCCATAATTAGGAGAAAAATAGTACAAACAAATTGTATATGTTTTAGAACGGTATGTAGCAACATGGTGAAAAAAATTCATAAAGGTGCCGAAAATTGTTTTTTTCACGGTTAAGATTTTAAAAAAATTTGTTTAAGAAAAAAAAAGTACCTAATAGTGTTTAAAAATACGGAAAAAATTGTTTTAAATAATTGAAATCAGTCAACAACTTTTAACAAAAAAAATGCGAAATAGGGCCATTTTTGGCTATATTATGATAGGGCTTTTAATTATCGCAGGATCTTTATCGGTGTTTAAATTGAGGCTTTTGTTGGTGCCTATCTATAATAAAAATTGTATGTAAAAAATAATAACTTTTCCCGGAATCAAAACAATTCAAAGCAAATTTGGGACATCGATAAAGGTTCTTAAACTACACGATTTGCTTTAACCGTGGTGTTCCTACGTGTTTTAGAACCTGCGTGATCCACAAAAAAACTCAATTTGGTTTTTAATTAGTAATCATATTTTTTACACAGACCTTCTAAGATAGTGCAATACTTGTTTATATGTATGGAAAGAAGAAACTTCTCTCTTTCTAATCAATGCAAGAACTTTGATATAAGATGCACTGGAGAAAAGATAAAGAGCTTTAAATCGAAAAGTAATTTTGTGGCTGTAAAAATTTTGAGGACCCTGAAAACAAAAAAATTTTTGTTTTCAGTGATTTTTTAATCATTAAGTTTTTTTTGGTGTGTGTACTGAATCAAAACCTGCCATAATTTTAAGTGCGAATCTATGAGGCTAGTAGAAAAAATCTATTGAGGCTTACTAAATAATTTTAACACTTTTCAAAATTTATTTGACCATTACTTTTTAATTTAATGTTTATATTTTTCCTTTAATAAACTCAAACTTAATGCTTCGCTGCAAAAACTATATCAATATCATTTTTCAAACTCAGGTATCATTTTTATTTTTTTTCTCAGCTCCTAGGACCCACCCATTGGACAAAACGGTTGGATATGTATCGACTTTTTTCAATCTAGAATCACCCAAAATTTGTTTATCAAAATCGGTGATGGACACTGTGCACTCCCCTTGTAAGTTAATATTTTTTTTTTTAAATACGGTTTGCTTGAAATTTACCTCACTATTTGATCACTTAGTTGTCTTCTTAAGACATCCAACTCCCTCCTCAGCCTTTCATTTTCAATTTGTAGCTGAAAATTAGAAAATATGCATATGTATATATACCATACACTTATAACTTAAAGGAACAAAAGTTTGAGAAGAAAATTCCCATATCATTATTTTTGGTTTCACTATTTGAAATTTAAAAAACTTTATGACATAGGAAGTTTCTGGCCAAACCACGATTTTCTCCCTTAAAAAGCTGAAGGTTCTTTAAATTTCTCCAAAGGGGATTTATTTCTTTTTGCATTTTAAATTCTCTGAGATTATTAACTCCAACATTTTTAGATTCATATTTTTATCCATGACAAAGCCTTACACCAGCATACAAAATAAAAACATATACATTGAATGTATCAAATTATGTATCAAAAATGATTTTTAAAAATTTGATAACAGCCAATATAAACAAACTAATGGAATGCAAATGGGTGAAGTTTTATCAGTAAATCTATCAGGAATGTACATGAATAAATTATTATCAGATATAATTAAAGATTCAAATATAAAACCAAAGTTAGGCTTGAAATATGTTATTTAATATCTTATTTTTTAAAAGCCTAAATAATTATAATAAAATTCACAAAAGAAACATAAAATAAAAATGCAGAGATTTCTAGACATGAAAGAATATAGGGAGGACGAGGAAATAACTACAGAATGGACAAAAAAGGATGGATCTAGTAATCTTATTTTGAATTATTTTTCTAACCACCCTAATAACGTGAAAATAAATGTAATTAGGAATGTTATAAATAAAGCATTAAAAATAACAGATAAACCAAAAATCAAAATAATAACAACAACCAATATATATAAATTATTTCTAGATAATTTTTTCCCAATAAATATTATGAGAAAAATTTAGGAAATTTATGAGAAACTAGTAGGAAATAAAAATATTATAACACCAAATATGGATATAAAATATATAAAATCTACATATATAAATAAATTATCCCATAGCTTAAATAGAACATTTAGAAATTATGACCTACCTGTATAAAGTATAATGTAAATTCGGGTATAAATGTACAAATAAAATATCCAAACTACATAGCAACATGAAAGATAAAATTGAAAAAAATAAAACTGCAGGTATAGTATATAAAATTAACTGTTTAAATAGTCCTGGGATATATTATGGAGAAAGTGGCCAATATATAAAGGACCGAATCTATCAACATACAAATGACTGTAAAAATAAAAATAACCCAAAATATAATTAATTGGTACATCAAACTGAAAAAGATCACAATTTTGATTTTGAAGACATTAATAAAATTATTTACAAAGAAAAAATGTTTTCAGTAGAAAACTATAGGAAGCCTTTACAATAACAGAAAATTTGTATAATGAAGTAAATTTTAAGACAAATTCTAGAAAAATCAATATCACATATGTGGAATTGCTTAATAAATTGTAGAAATAATATATTATACAATTTTTATATTTTATAAACAAAAAAATTGTTCCTAAACCATTCTTTCTCTCATTTTCAGTGAATGTAGTGGTTAATGAAGGATGGCCCTCAATAGGCAGTATTGTTTTGTAACGGACTTATTAAGAATTTAAAAATATAAATATGTTTACTTGGTTTGGTTATTGGGTTTATAGTAAATTTTGCCTAAAATATAAATTTAAATTTAATTTTTTGTTATTTATCTATCTATCTATTCTGGCGCTACAACCCGCTCGTGAGTCATGGTCTCCGCCAACAGCAACTGCCAGGCGTCCCTGTCTTATGCTGCCAACATCCAATTTCTCACTCCAAGCCTTTTGTCATCATTGTCAACACAGTCCTTCCATCGCAGCTTAGGTCTTACGACACGTCACCCTCCATGCAGGATCTCAGTCAGGAGTGTTTTTGGGGCCATATCATCTGTCATCCTGGCTATCGAAGCCACCCCATCTGAGTCGTCCTGTTTTTATGAACTTGACAAAATTGGGCTCGATCAACCTATTGTAGACCTCTTGATTTTTTTTTCTGCTCCACCATTCTCCATCATATTATATGACTTCAAAATGCTCGGAAAGAATATTTATGAAGTAAAATTTCATTTACGAACCAACAAATTCTGTATTCACCTGTTATGTTAGTCAAAAGATAGTATTAAAACAAAAATCAAAACTCATTGTCTTAAATTTTATTAAAAATACCAGAGATTATGAAATTAACACACCTCAATGTCCAGATAACATTATATATGTTTTCATTTGACGATGAGGAAAAATAATTTTTAATTTGTTTTGTAATGTTTTACTAAATGCTGAAAAGTTAATTCTCAAATCATTCCGGTAAATATTAATAGTAAAATTTTCAAAATATGCCCATACTTCCTCTTGTAATGGTTAACTATTTTAAATCTTAAATCATGTATTTCTTTTTTTCTTATGAAATTGAAAACAAAAAAAATTAAATTGCTAATAGTTTGACACTTTCTTTCAGTTATTGGTGGTCTGCTAAGAGACAAGTAGCTCAGCGACTTGGGACGGAGCATTGGTCATTTTGTAGAATTCTTTGTTGATTTGAGTAGAGGGGAAGCTATGGAGGTAAAAATTTAGGTTGAGATTTATCAATGATTATGATTGCTTTGACCAACACTAATGCTGTATTAAATGGAAGTTTTTAAAACTTAAATTGTGTCCCATAGTTACATTTAATGAAAACTAATGAATTTACATTAGAGATAAAAAATGTTATGAAAAAATGATTTCAAAAATTTCACATACCGAACTGGAACGACGTTCGGGGCTAATGGATGGAGAGGGAGTAGGCTGCCCTCTTTCATTTCTAATAGGTCCGTCAGAAAGAAAATCAGGAAGACTTTTAGACGTACCAACTTCAGGTTGTTGTCCTAAATCAGGACGAGATGTCAAATCAAATGGAAGATCCTGCCCAGAACCGTAGTTGTGATCAGGAAATCTGAAAAAAATATAATCATTCAAAATACACATGAAAGGTAATAATTAAGATTCACTTATACAATAAAATGATTTCAAAATGGATTTTTAAAAAGCTTTGAGATTAAATCTTTATAAATAAAATACATGTAGATACATCTAATAAATAATAAGTAATATAGATAATATACAAATAAAAAATAAAGATAACATAAATTTGTAGTTTTGAATTTCTTGAAAACATAAATTTGGAAATGTTCAAATACCTTCAGGAATCTTGCTACTTATTTACAATATTTTAAATCAATTAATGAATCCTGTTATCTAACAACTCTTGGTTAGCTCTTAGAATTTAGTTAATTATTATTTCTTGTAATGTTAACTCTCAAGTTTTTCTTAACTTTTTTAATTATATTGTAATTCATTAGTGTATTTTGTGGTAATTTTGATGCATAGTTAGAAAATTGACGATATGTGTAGTAAAAGGCAGCAAATAGTAATGTCTGTCCAACAAACATGTTTTCATACAATATTTTGGAATCAACCAAGATAAAAAAATTTAACAATCCAAAATTTAAAGATTTTATTTAACAATTAAACCTACATTGGAAGATGTAATTTTTTCAGTTTATTAAGGTTAAAGTGAACTCCCTGTAATTTTATTCAGATTTACATCATTATGGACCAACGTTTCGAGGCAATTACTACATCCTCAGGGTCTATTAATACACACATAATATACACATAATACAATAAACAAAATTAAATTAAAAATATTGCACCATTTACATTATTATAACAAATAGAAATTACCACGAAATATTGGTTCATAATGATGTAAAGCGGAATAAAATGACAAGGAAGAATGTAGTTCACTTTAACCTCAATAAACTAATATTTTACGTTTCAAGAATCCAAAAATCAAATAGAAAACAATCCGTCCATCCACCGTCCACAACTGTTCTCCAAGACTACTGGGCCGATTTTTTTTAGAGTTGGCACCAGTCAAAGATCACCCCAGGATGATCCTTGGAACTCGACATCTGCCATTTCGATTTAAAATGGTGGTCAATTTCATACACCCATATCTCTGCCATTTATGAAGATAGAGAAAAAATATAAAGTTTTTGAATGTTTGTAGCAAAGATTTAAAACTTTTTCTTTTATTTTAATATTTAGAAAAAATAAACCATAGGGTATTAATTTGCAATATTTTTTTATTTAATGTTTTCATATCACCTCTTATCAGGAATTTTGCATTATCCAAATAGTTCTGGCCATATTATTCTGGGTTCTACTGTATATATAAAATAATAAGCTTAATATAATTTATATATAAAAAATCATTATAACTTTCTGTAGAAACATAAAAATGTAACTATGTATATTATTTTGTTATTTAGTCCAAAAATTGGAAAATAAATAATTGTAAACCATCCACAATTAAGGATAATAAATTGTATTTTTTGTTGAAATAAATAATGTGCAAGATAAAAGGTTCATTATATTATCCTTTCAAAATAAAAATAATTAACATAAATTTATAAGAATCCCATAAATAAAGAAGGAAAGAAAAGGAGATCAATAAAAAAAAAAAAATCCTTTTTTTATTTTTATTCTATTTAAAATGTCAATTGATCAATAAATGCTAACTTCATATTAACATTAATGAATAACATTTCACACAAAATCATCAGACTTTTATCTAGTAACTTATAGAAAATTTGGAAATTTCCTTCACTTAAAGGAAGGAAATTTATTTCTTAAGTCATTTTGAGATATCACCGGTTTATCGTGTATATATATATATATATATATATATATATATATATATATATATATATATATATATATATATATATAATAAAATAAATGATATCAGTATAAATCAATAATAATAAAAATTTCGTATGAAGTGGGCACAGGTTCAGCTTACCCAGCAAATTCTGAAATGCTATCTAAGTCTACTGATAAGTGCTGCTGTGCCAGCCCTTGACCAAGATAGCATTGCTCGATGACCAGATGGTCTTGTACAAAATCAGGAAGACCAGAAGTCACTTCTGACCCTGACATCAACCGCGGCGAGGGAGAAGGCGGAGGTGTAGGAGTGGGGTAAACTTTAGGCCGAGCACCACCATGTGACTCTCGGCTCAAGAAGTGTTTAAATGAAAATGGGTTCTCCTCCCTTCTGGTTGAATCACTACTGCTACAGGCTGTAAAAAATAAAAAACAAAAAATAATTACATAATGATCGAGATGTAGTTGACCATGGATGAAACCATGGATGAAACCGGAAACCATGGAAGAAGAAGGTTGGGATGGTGCGGTCAGGAAGGAAATACACATTAAGGCAATATACTGTTTTAATGTGTGCAGAATTTTCGGACTAAGTTTTAGACCTTTAGTAGGGCTAAGAAAAACAAGATAAAACTATGAAAACATAACTTCCATTTACTACTTCATAATTTAAAAAAATAAAATAAGAAACTATAGCCAAACAATTAGAAAGAAAAATAAACATAAAAAAAATAAGAACACTTGATAAATAAGAACTAGTAGTTTAATAATACAAATGTGATATTTATATAAATGATATATATATATATATATATATATATATATATATATATATATATATATATATATATATATATATTATAAATTTAATCTCTCACATTAACATGAACTTAGCTATTACATCTTTATGAACTGAGGAAAATTCAAAATAAAATATACCCTATAGGAAATAGGTACAAATAAAACATAGAAACAAATAAAAACCTAAGCAGGTAAACATATTTTCAAATTTGTTAAAAAAATTATAAAAATAAATAAATAATTTATTTATTTATAATAAAATTATTAATTATATAAAATTATAAATTAATTATATATTATATTATATGATTATAATTATATAATATATAATATATATTATATATAATATATTATATAAATTATATATTATTATAATTATATATTATATTATATTAATTATATAAAATTATAAATTATTATGGAATTAAGTTATTTGTTCAATGGGGCACTTCTAACATCGATTAATAAAAGCAAACTACTATTAGTATTTCATATAGTACATCTTTTAATTTATCAAAACAAACATCAGTCAAGTTTTGATAAGCCTCAATAGATTATATTCTATCTACTTGTAATTTTTTCCATAAGATTCCCGTGATATGTATCATTCAAGTAGCAGTACTACTCCAGTTTTGCTACCATAGCATGGCGGGTGGTCTCGAATTTTAAGGACTGACTTTACATTGAATGCTGAAGGCAGCAAAGTCTGTCCGAAAGTAGACAGAGATAAGAAGGCCACAGCTTGAGTAGGTTTAAACAGATTAGATACAAAAGAAAGAGGTGATGAAAACACTACACTTGGTTTTTACTCAATTACATCATAAAAATTTATTCATTCTTCAAAATTAAACTGTTTAAAAAGTTATCTGATAAAAAAAAGTAAACAACTATCTGACACATCAATGTTTTTCATAGCACATCCTATCAAATCTGCACAGTAACTTCAAAACTATAGATTTATGGTTATCCATTTTCACTTTAAAACTTTCATTCTAAACTAACAAATTTTGTTTGAGGTTGAGAAACTGTATATTTCATTATTATTCATTGTAACTATTAAATTATGTTTATATCATCCATTTTAGGCTCAATAAATTACCTGCGACTTATGTATATTACACTGCAACATTTAATTTCAAATTTTCAAAAGAAAAAAACTAATTTTATGAAAAATCTGTCATTTAATCAACTAGTCATTTCTTAATTTATTTACAAACATTGTACTATTGGTATGCCAACAATAGTTCCTTCAATTTTTTATTAATAACGAAAAAATAAATAATAGAATCTAAATAAATGGAAACCCAGTAATGAATTTCAAACAGTTGTAAGAGTTCTTTTATCCTAATGATGAAATGAAATATAAATAACAAATGGTAAACATGAAAGTACAACTGCTACAAAAATTTAGAATCAGAATTATTCTTCATACGTTTTAGAAACTTACTAAAACTTGATGTTTATATTTGATTAAGAAAAGATAACATATAATAATATCATTTTTATAATGTATCAATTGATTTGTTTACCTGGTATTGTTAAACTTGAAAATTTTTGTTCAATAGCTTTTCTTCGTAATTTAAATTGATTAGCACAAATATATAAAACTACGGATTATTCACTTAAACATTGAATAATGTTTCAATAAGCTCATTTAATAATTATCATATCATGTGTAATATAAATGAAACAATATACAACAGTGTATTTTATAAATATGCGATACTAAGTGACAAAGTTTAATGACAAGTTTAGAAAAAAAATAACAAAAGTTCAACTATTAAACCAATAGAAAATTTAAAGGGTAAACTCCAAGTTTCAGAGAAACCATTGGCTCTTGATGAATTAAAATCAGAATAAAAAAGAAGTCAACATTGTGAAATAATTTTACAAACAAGGAGACACGCCCAAACTAGAGTAAAAAGCATAACAAGTGTACCTAATATCAACAATCAATGAAGTAATTAAGCTAGAAAAATAATCTAACCTGTCATGAGAAAATCCATACAATTGTTTGACATCTAAACGGTGATTTGAATTTTCCCCTAGTTTTTATTTTTTACCAGCTATGATTAAAATGTATTTGTACAAAAGATTGGTTAATGCCTGAAGATATCATGAATGCCTGCAATAAGGGAAGGATGAGTATAAATGTTTCAAAATTAACTGCTATAATATCAGATCTTCCAATAAATGAGCAATTTCAGTCAAGTTCATTAATAGCTAAACTGGGATTAGTTGATATTCGTGTGGTGTCAATTCACTCTGCGGTTTTTTCTTTAAATTTCAGATAAGAAAGGAAAATATACAACTTAAAGGGGGAGAATCAGTCGAATAGTAAATGAAAAAATAGGAATTTTATGGGTATGGACTTGGAAATGCATTATAAACATATAATTGATAACCTGCATTGAATGCCCCTTCCGCTGGTAGATTCCTACTTTTGGGTTGATTGTTGTTACCGAGGCCGATGTCCAGGGCGATAGCGGCATCTTCGTTCTCCTCACCACTGTCATTCGACCCGGAACCCTTCCCTTTTGTTTTATTACTGAAATAATTCAAATCCCTACCGTTAGCCCCATCGTCCTCAGCCATGATATGGAGGACAGGCTAGCTCAGCTGAGAGCCGGCCAATCAGATTCGATCCAGTCAAGGACCCGCCAGCGGGAAGCTCTTCATTATATGAATTTCTTGCAGAGGTCTTATTGCTTTCGGACAAGTGCCCTCTGCACTGTCGGTCCCAGTGCATTAATTGAGCGGGGCGATAGTCATATTCTTAACGTGGTGGAAGTTGTGTGAAATCATTTAATCTTTTTCTTCAACATATAAACAGTGTTTTAATTGTGTAACAATGCTCAGGAAAGCTCATTTGACAGGTAGGAGCTATTTCATTATCATAAAATTAAATGTTTCATTAAAAAACTCAGAAAATATTAAACAAGAAACAGATGCTTTAAAAAATAAAAGTCTATTACCATGAAGAATGCATACCCATATCACGTGAGGGCGACTGATAGTATACCAAGGAGTGTGTTTGTATTGATAAATAAGCATTTATACCCCTTACAAAATATTTAATATTATATTGTAATAGCACAATTTAAAAATAGAATATAATTAAATTATTTAATTGTTATGAATTATTAATTTCAATCCCTTATCGTCGATAATTAATTTATTGATTTTTTTTGTATAATTTTCATCCAACAGGAAGTCCGTTCAAGATTTTTCTCAGGACAATGGTGCAAACAGAAATCGAAGCTCCAGTAATGCCGCCTTGTGATTACATTCCGAATCCTTACAAGGTAAATTTGATGAAATTCTTCTGTCTCGCGGCTTGATTGAATTCCATTTGTTATTACAGAAATATCGTTAACGGCTATCGATTCTTCAGAATAAAATTAATTCATATGTATAAAAGGTTACTGGATCTATAATTAGAAACTTGCCTTCAAGGCCATTGACACAAAGGATGTCAAAAATCCTTCTGTAAGATATCCACGTCCTTATCAATATTTGACGAATTCTCTCGAAGATAAATCACATCTAGTACTTTCAACAATAGATTATTTTCATTTCTTACGTAAACAATAGTAACCTATTTAATAATTCTATAAAAATATCTAAATCATTAAGAAATTTATTGTCTAGTTTTAACGATCACATAGTCAATAGCTGGTAAAATAATTTTGTTTTTGTTTTTTCAAATGCTAAAATGTTTTAAAAGGCTAGTTATTGAAAAAGGTAATAATGGATTAATTAGTGGAATTGGCAAAAAATGTATGAATAAATATATTTAGCAAGGAATGTTTTATCTTTTCTACTAACAGTTAAACATAAAATATAATATGGAAACAATAAATATATGACTTTTAAAACAGTAGTACAAACTTATAATTAATTTAATTCATTGATATAAAATTTTAATCTTCTCACAATAATCAAAAGCACTGTTGCTCTTATTTATATGGTAAAAATTAAATACATAATATGAAACTCTGCCCATTCAATAAATATAATATAAAATAAATATTTACCTACTAAAAAAATCACAGTTTATAACTTCAATTAATGATAATACTTGCATAATAACAATTGTAATATAATTATTTTTTTTTTGAACTTAAGATGTTACACAACTTTTTTACTGATTTATTTATTTAACAAATTATAACTTTAATCGGGACATCTTCCATAAGCATAATTTACAACCATATACCTCTTTGATTTATTAACAATATTGTCAAATGATTTATCTTAGATTAAATACATTTTAAATGTTGTTTTTTTGTTTCTGCAAAATTAAGTTCATCTTTATTTGTTTTCTATACAAGGTTTCAAATAATATTAATTTCATCAATGACAGACATTCTAACATCAGAAAAACTTTTAAATTAAAATATTCTAGTATATACATAAGTTGGGTAGAGCATTAAAAGTTTTTTTTAATTAATGTGTTCAATTTTTTCATGTTACTAGTATCATGTTTAGGGCTGACCAGAACAGGCTGGGCATTGGCAGAGGCGGGCTGTCGTTGTCGAAACATATTAACAAGATGGCTTTTATCAGCTGTCTTCAATCCCTTCATATCTAAAACTTTCTGAAATTCTTGAATGTCTGATTCAGGAAGAAGTTTTAAAAATTGATCAATAAAAGCAGTATCAGGTTCAGTGTGGTTCATAACAACCTTTAATATCATTTCAGCACGGGTCATACCTTTTATAACTACTTTAGTGAAGCTAGGTGGAGCATCTCTAGTTATTTGAGAACCGATTAAAGGAAGTCCAAGTAAAACCGTTTTTAGCATGTGCGTATCTAGTAATAATTGTTCTGCACCAGCAGTGCTTAGTGGTTTACATTTGTATATACTTTGAATAAATTTAGGTATGAAGGAATTCGCAAATTTGATGCAAAATTGGGTAAAATATTTCCTTGAGGATGCTAAATTATCCCTAATTACAGGTACTGTAGTTTTCAAATGTCCAGTTATAGCACATACATAAGGACTTTGGTCACCAACTGTTTCCACACTTTGCCACTGTGTTTTGGTCATGGCAGTAAGAGCAGGTTCGCAGGCCATTTCCAGGTCCTGAACCAACAAATGTATACAGTTTGAAATAACAGAATGAAATATATCTTGCTCCTGTGAAAGCTTTATGTTTTCTGAGAGAGATGGGTCAATTTTTTCCTTTAAAGTTTTTTCTAACTGTTGTGTTGTGTCTAAACAATATTCAGCAGTGGTCAATATACAACAAATCCTTGCCTGTTCTTGTTTGTTGAAGCGGGTGCTGTCCCCTTCTTTCAGAAAGTTTTGAATCAATCCTGCAGCTGTAGAAAGATCTCTTAAATCCCTTGTAATATTTGTTACACTCGTAGTCAACGAGTTTGTGACACTACCCAATTTAGGCAAATTATTTTGAAGAACTTTAAAAGCATATTCACGGAGATACTTCTGAAATGTAGTAGCTAATGCTAACATTGGATTTCCATTGCTTAGTTGTGTACACTGCACTAAACACTTTTTATAAAAAATAAACAGATCAGCACATGATGGTAACACCCCTACGGAGGTTCCTGGAACACCCAGACCCTTATTTAGATCTGCTTTTCCTTCAATAATAAACCTTTCCATTAATTCATAGAGATTCCTATCTAGACTGTCTATGTAAATATATAAATAAGGCTGAAAACACTCGCTAATGATACTAATGAAAGGTGAAGATATAGTTGATTTCCCACCTAATTTCTTTTCACTCTCATCATTAGGATCATTGGAACTGTCCATTTCAAACTGCTCACTAATTGTCTTCATATTTGGTTGTTGAATATTAGCATTAACAGACTCCTCATTGAACGTTACTCCTGAAAACCGTTTAGATAATAAACTTTCAAAAGCAGTAGTCTTCTGGATCGCATAAAGTAAAAGTTTAACATCAATTTCATTTTTACGTTTACCCATTATTTTGGCTAGTTCTGATTTTGTTATATTGCAAAATTCTACTGTTATTCTCTCTGAGACATTCCAATTGGGTGGAAACATGGCACCAAATTTATCTTCACATTGTAATAGATGTTTTTTAAACCATGCATAACGCTTATCTAGTTTGTCCAGCCATGAATTATCCTCGCTTTCACGAAACAAAATACCATATTCACTCAACTGTATACTAACGAACCATTTTAATAAGTCTTTTTTTACCTTTGGATCAAGGATAGAAATTACTAAGCATGCTTCTGCTAATTGCCTATTGGGAACAAATGTTTTACTGTTTGGTCCAGTGAATGCATCATGAAAATCAGATGTTATCTGACTTGCTAAGGAAGCTTGTATTTCTTTTACCTGATCTGCCAGCTGCTTTATTTGAGGTATGTCTGTATAATTTTCAAAGTGCTTCATGACTTCAACTATCGCTTGAAGTGGCATTACAATTTCTCCATACTGTCTTTTAGCTGTCAAAGCCTTAAGAGTTTCAACTCCACCAACTAACATATGCAGATGATTCAGGGTAGTGATTGCAGCTGTTAGATTCCTTTTGGCACAGTCCAGTTGTTTTATGTCTCTTGTAATCTCCCGAACTGTTTCTTCTGATTGTTCTGCCTTACATTTAATTTCTGTTATTTGAGTAAACAGGTGCCTAATGACCATTTGCGCCTCTTTTAAAGCTGCTCTTCCATCCTGTCCAACATTAGTTTGTCCTCTAACAACAGAACGTATATCTTCATCAATCATTCTGATCTGGTTTTCCATTTTATTAACAACATCATCTAAATTGGAAAGGGACTGTTCTGTTGGAAAAAGTGAATTAATATAATCTACTGGATTAAAATCTGGTTGATCCAAAGGGTCATTGCTGGGTACCACTTGCTCTATAGCCTCCTGCACTCCCCTCGGGTAATTAAGGAATTCGTTAAGTGCATCTTCCAAATAATCTTCATCATCCAAAGACCCATCTGTCATTTTGAACATTTAAATAAACACAGCCTAGTTAACAGCAACGTAACCTTCCACTAATCAATGCTCCTCGCTCCAATCTTACAATTATATAATCAGGCTTTTAATATAAAATTATTTGTAACTTCTTTTATTAATTTTGTTTATTATTTGTTCGTATTAAATATATCTGAATAAAAGTTGAAAATTGCATACTATTTATTTAAATAGAAAATAGATAATTTTTCTTAACGAAAATCTTCATCCCCCCTTATTCTAATTAAGGTCGAAGTTTGTTTAATTGTGGAGGCTTTGTTGTCTTTATTATGTTTTTCAAATGCATTATAATTCAAGTGTAATCATAAATGTCTTCACTAAAGTTTTTACGAAAATAAATTTTTTGATTAATGGTAGTTCTTATATTTTCAATTTTTTTAGTAGAGATTACTATCTATTTATTTTTTAATTATTTCGAAGTTGATTTGATTCTTATTATTTCAAATTATTATGCTGTTCTTTTCATCTTAACGTAAGAGAACCATAGAATAATATATATAGTTACATTTTCTTTAATGAAGCCCGTCTGTAGCGATTTATGTTTTAAGATAAGTTATTTTTAAAGTTTCCATTGAGTTAATCCTTAAAATATATGTAAACAAACCATCTCTATTCCAAGCCAATTAAAATATTTTTCAATTTTCATGCAAATCGTGTGATTCGCAGCTGAAGTCTCTCTACAAGAATGATATCTTATTATGGATCTTTTAAATAGGAATTCAAGATAATTATGCAAAGGTCAGGCCTTAAAATATTCAAATTGAGGGAGTGAGTATAAAATGGACACTCGAGCTCATGTATCTTTTTTGCGGAGAACTCATTTTTAGCTTCTATTCTAATCTAAGAAGTTAATAATAAGTTTTCAGGAAAAAGGACCCATTTGCTCGGGTGTCCTTTTTGTACGGATCTGAATTATTGTTGATACGTGTTGGAATAATAGAGACAAGGAATGGCTTCTGATCAATCAAAATACACATTTATATTAATTATTTCAATAATAATAATTATTCCATTATAATTATTTATTACCTTCTTGTATTAGCGTTTTGGGTATTAGGGGCGATTATATTAAAGTATACAAGTATTATTAATTGTGGATTTCTAACTTCCTGGCTTCTCTACTTCACCCATCCTTGGATTATTTCTACACTTCCGTTAGCTTCTTGATCTTTCCTTTTTCTTTTCCCGCTGAAGTTCTTTTCCGCACATCCAATATTTTCCTCTGCACCATTTTATCCTCTGATTGCATGGGCTAACCATCTCAGCCTACTTGCATTGACACAGCTTTTTCTTAACACTCCCAGTTCAGTATTCTCATGGCGATCATCTTGGGACAAGCTTCAAATTTCTGCTCCGTTGGTGCCTATTGCTTTATTTCTTTGCGGAACTTGGTAGGTATCTTTTATAAAGTATTCTGCACATGCTCCTTTTCCGAAACACTCCAAATGCTCATTTGAAAGGTAATCTAATTATCTAAACTGTAAACGAAAGCAATACAGAAAGTTCTGTGAACTGACAGACCAGATATTTAGGAAATATTACTATTTGGAAATAATAAACCATTGTGTAATAATTTGCAGGGTTTTTTTATATATATATATATATATATATATAAAAACATGCATATTTTACAAACAACTTTTTCATGATGGTCGGTCCCAACTGAAAACATGTAAACAAAATCATACTTTGCAAGTATAATGCAAATAGACACGTCACTTATGAATGTTGATTTGATAACAAACAAAATCTTGTTTGTAATATCTTCTTTAAAAAAAAAATTAAATTCAAGGTCTTTGAAAAAAACAAAATAAAAATACAAACACATGTGTCACCATCCACTGGTGAATATTATACGCTAGTATCATTTCCAGTTCATCGAATGATTAAAATCTTGTAACATAAATAATTTTTAAATAAATTAAGTAATAGATGATATTTGGGTTTCATGGTGAAACCAAGATAACTTATTTTGATTTTCTTTTTTCACTTTTTTTTTCAATAATTTTTAAAAGTAGGTAGGGAACATTAAAAACATGTAATATTTATTACGTAGGTAGGTACTACTTATATTTATTGCATCGTCAGAATTGGAACATCAGTTTATCTCTCTCCGTCTTCTGCAGATACATTGTACCTTGCTAAACACTATTCTAGAACTTAAAATTGTTATTCTAAAACTAAATCCATTTTTTATCCACGATGTATTTTTTTCCTGTCACCTACAGCCCAGTAGTGGGCGCTCACTTGTTGTGCACGTGTTCATCCATTTAGATATAGTTGAGGTATTTCTTTTATTAAGATTTTTTCTTGATGTTTATTAACGTACCATGATTATTAATGAATTCTAATCATTCTGAAATAGAACCTTTTTTTTTTTGGATAAATTTCCGTTTATTTTATTTAAAAATTATCATTATTAGGTAAATGACTCGCAATCCTGTAACACTGAAATATGCTTCATCAATGATTCCTTCATCAAGGATATACAAGTCCGAGAGTGTCTGATTTCTAGAAAATTTTCGAAAGAGTAGGCGGAAAGTTATCTCACTGTAGAAAGGCAATATGAACGCCTGCCACCCGAGATCGGATGCGTTCGAATTTGATAGATCAACGTTCTCATCATATTTTCTAAAAAAAATTGACTTATTTTAAGATAGATTTTCTAAATAAAACTAGCCCGCTCAGAGGTATAAAAAAAAAAAACTCTGTCAACCGGAAGTGCTTGAGTTCGGTCGGCTAGCGTAAGTCAAAATCCAACTTTGCTTCAAAATTTGATTTATTTTAAGATGGATGGAAGCTTTTCTAAATAAAACTAATCCGCTCATGCGTATTAAAAAAACAAGGTCTGCCAATCGGAAGTAGTTGCATTCCGTCGGCAGACGTAAGTCAAAACCAACTTTTTTACATAACAATTTTACTCATTTTAAGGTGGATGAAACCTTTTCTAAATAAAAGTAGTTCCACCCAGGGATTATAGGTTTTTTTTTTCCAATAATGATACCTACCACACTAAATGAACAAACAATAAAATACAATCTTACATTCATGATTTTACGAGTTTGTTTTAGTGAACGAACCGAAAGTGCTATCGGCCAAAGACAAGAAATATGAACGTCTGTCACCCTAGACGAATTCGTCATTTTATTCAGATTTTCCTCAGTAACTCGTTTTCAGTGCATTTTAGTTAAAACTTAGACATTACTGATTTTAAAGAGCATTAAATTTTCTGGAACTATTATCGGTAATATTGCTTAAAGCTCGGAAAAGCTACAGAGATACGGAGCCGTAAACATGTGGAAAATGTCAAGAAACCGCTAAAACGTAGATCTTCAATGTTTTCGCCTTAACAACCACTTTTTAGTGCAATTTATTAAAAAATACATAATAACCAATCTTCTTGATGAGTAAATTTCCTACAAGATTCATACAAAATATTTTTAATTACTCTAAACAACCACCAAGGGATATTGAAACAACAATCTTAGATAAAGGAAAATTTGTTACTTCAATATATCTTGGCGTCTGTTGAGAGTAATTACAAATATTTTTTATGAATCTTGCAAAAAATTTAATGCTATACAAAATTAATTATTATGCTATTATATTGGCCGAAACCACTTAATATCCACGTTTTAGCGTTCTCCAAGTTGTAGTAAATTTAATGTTCTTTAAAATCAGTAATGTCTAAGTTTTACCTTAAATGCACTGAAAACGAGTTACTGGAAAAAATCTGAATAAAGTGACGAATTCGTTGACCTATAAAATTTGATAGGAACCGATCAAGGGTGGCCGACGTTCATATTTCTTTTCTATGGTGAGAGTACTTTCCCATTTTTTTTCGTGTCCTGTAATGATTTATATTTTATTTAAGATTCATTCACTAAAACATACTTATAAGATCATAAATATAGGAACAATCCTTATCATTAATTTTAAATACAAATTTTATTGGGTGTTCATTTGTGTGGTAGGTATTGGAAAAAAAAAGTAAAATCCCAGGGGGGAACTAGTTTTATTTAGATAAGAATCCATCCATCTTAAAATAAGTCAAATTTTGAAGCAAAAGAGTTGGTTTTTGACTTACGTTTGCCGACGGAATTTCGTCCTTCTATGATGAGAGTACTTTCGGTCTATACTTTCGAAAATTTTCTTGAAATCAGACACGTTTTTCGGCCTCAACTCCCGTACTATACTGGAGAATTGGGCCTTCTATGACCATTTGAAGAAGTCGCACAGATGAGGCATCCATTTTTTTATGACATTGATACGAGCCTTGTTGAAGTCAAGTATGGAAGAAATCATCACTGGGGAAATGAGATTTATGTCTTTGCCGAGTCATCTGCCTTTTCATTCCCTACTATCTCTATATGGCTTCGATCAGATCTAATTCCTGTCGAGTAATGTTTTGCACTAGGCGTGTACGCAGAATTTTTTTCGAAGGAATATACATTTTTTTCGAGAGGATATCTTATTAGAAAAAGGCAAATAATCCCTCAAGAGTCTCTAATCGCCAGATTGGGCGTAAGTTTTAAGGATAAGAGTGAACATTTGATAACAAATTATTACTCAAAAAGCTAAACTTATGTTGTTGGTCATGAAAATCATATTTTTCAATCTTTTTTGGGGGAGATATATCACTCTGATGCCTCCCTCCCTCCTGCGTATGCCACTGCTTAGCACATTATAGTCCTACCACAATAATGATGCTGTTATTGGATGATAGATTGTATGCTGACGCTTCGGAGTCAAAGAGAAATAGACCTATCTTAGATGGTTTATATAATTTCAGATGTAGTGTAATATTGTTTTGCAGCTATATAGTTAACGAGGTTTTCCGAAGATAATACTTTGTATGTAGAGCTTGGGAGTAACCTAGACCAGTTTTCCTAAGCTTGGGAAGGAAGATGTAAATACATATATTCATTCTTCTGGTGGGTACAGAATGTGAATATGTAGTCTCCAAAGTTGTCTTGGTTTAGTTTAGTCTACAGTGAGAAATAAGTAGTTTTTGAATGATATTTAAGTTTTTAAATGGGTAGTAGATTTCATAATTAAGGAGAGCCGTATCACGCGGATTAATATCTTATTACATCTATAATTTAGACGCAATCCCTAAAAGAGTTGTCTTAATTTTTCTGTACTTCAGAGGTATACTGTCGTAATTCAAATTTACGACAGTTCTAACCATGTTATTTATCCAGTAAGTTATATCCATGTTATTTATCCAGTTATAACTATTTTGTTTACCCTGTTATATCCATTTTATTTTATTCTTGTTATATCCATAACAAGCAATACAGTACGATCTGAACCTTCTTTTTGCTCTTTTGTAAAACTTTGAAGATGTTACTTACGGTAGTTTACCTCTGATATACAGTTTTGTATTTTAAACTGATTGGGTTCACTAATATTTTTCATTAACTATTTTTTTTTTCCACCAGTGCTTTGCACCTGTTATGACTCAACAGAGCTGCTGTATATTATTAGTCTAATTGTTTTATTAGCTGTTGACAATAAACTAAGGGTACAATCTTATGATATGAATGATGAGGGTACCCTGCTATAATGTAATTTTACTATAATGTTCAGTTATTCATAACGCTAATGTTACCGAAACCTCATCAGATGTATTCATTTTATTTTCGGACACATTGCTTTTATAAGGAGTCAAAGACAGTTTCGGCAAACTTGTGTGAAATTGAACTAAATAATCAATTTCATTTAAAAGGAAAATCCACAGCGCTACTGGATTGAGGACAGATATTAAGACTAAGCAAGGTGAGATTAGTAGTGAAGGCTCTATAATCATGGAGTTGCATGCGAGCATTAGCTGATCGTAGGCCGGTCGCGTACCTGATGGCCCTGGGCCAACCAATGGGGAGGTCGATCAGTCCCGCATTCATAATCATAAAAAAAAAAAGAAAAGAAAAAGACCAAAAAATAAAAATAAATGAACTTAAAAAAACAAACAAAAAACAGGAAATAAAGGTTAAACAAAACATCGTCTTTTATTCCCAAACAAATTATCTTTTTAATTGAGTGAGCATAAAAGATTTTCCATGTATTCTCTCTTATCTTTCTTTACAATTCATAGAGGTTTCAGGATTTTCCTCATCCTCAAAATATATCTTTAAACATCAGTCAATCGACTATACCTAACATCACATAATAACATTTATGGCTCAAAAAATTTGTTATTAATTTTTATCGAGGTACGAAACAGTTAATGAAGTTTTTCAGACAGTCTCAGTTTAGCTGTTTTAGAAGAACTTTTACAATTAAAGTATTAACATGAAAATTCAACACAAAAGAACATTTTGGTAAAAAGTTCCTTAAGAACTTACGTCATTACATGTTTTTTAATAAAAGTTCTATTAATATAAGTTCTTGTCGACACTTTTTTTTTCTACTACTACTAGAACATTTTAAGTATAAGTTTCCACATACGATTGGACACATCTTTTTTTATAAGCTTTATTTTGTAGAGGTCATTAGAATGAAGACACAATTCCATGAATATTCCTCACATTATAGTAGAATATTTTTTATTTTATTTTTTAGAATATTTTTATTTTAACCGGTTTGCAAATGTCGGCCATTTTTTTTTTAGTTTTCAGTTATTTTTAGAATTCGCAAACATGTGCGACTTTCTAAATTACTCAACACAGGATTGTCATAGGCCTTTCAGATAACTGCATTGTGTTCAGTTCATTCTGCCCTACAAACCAAAGCTCTTTTTGCCTAGTTAATATGTTTTTGTTTTTGTACAATATCTTGTCAAATTTATCAAATGAGAAAGAAAAAACACCTCAATTTTCGCAGGATAATTTCATAATGAAGGAACAATATCTCACACTGTTTTTTTTTGTACTTGTAAACCAGTACATACAGCACATAGTAAAAACAAAATAAATACCGTGGTCTAAATAATTATTCGTACACATTGCGAATAAAAATATGTTTAATGAATTATACAACAAAACTTAACTGATGTATATAACAATCGTACATGAGTTGGCTTGCTTTATATGCTTACAATATTAGTACCGAGTAACTTACTCTTTAAAATTTACGCCCTTTTAATTTTTTTTTTCATTAGTTTTTCTACTTTCCCAGCTTCTAACTACTTCCAATATCTCTGTTTGGGCACCAGATTTTTTTTTTGTTTGTTTGTTTAATTTTACCTATAAAAGATCTCTAAGGCATCAAACTCCATTTTAAATTTCAACTTTTAGATTTAACTCTGAGGAGATATAAAAAATTGTTAATTATATCGAAAAAATAGTTTTTTCTACTTTTTCAGATACAATAATATTAGGCATCAAATTCTATATTAAATTTCAGCTTTAACAGAATGATTTAAACTCTAAATTAGTTTTAAACGAAAATCGGTTTTAAATAAATAATAATAGGGTATTTAAGTATTTCATTCTGTAACTTTTATTTATTCACTTCGCCTATTAACGTTTCGCGAAAATGTAAAAACAAGTTTTCTCGAAAAATTGCTCGAAAATGGTCCTAAAGTGAATTTTGTTTATGAAGATTTCTTTTAGAACTATATTATGAAATATATGTGAGCTTCAACTTAATACCTCAAAAAAGCGTTTGAAAATAGAGCTTTTTCTATCTTCAGCAGCTCGAACGTGCCAGCGAGGGGGAGTGTTGCATACCGCGATGTTATTATTATTTTAGCATGACATTTTTATTGTAGATATACATCTGTAAGAACCACAATTTTATGCCGAAACATTTTCTTGTGGAAATTGCAAGCCCTGTAATTAAAAGTCCAAAAATGGCCATATTTCACGGATTTAATTTTTTTTGTTTGCAAAATGTTGACCGATTTAAATTGACCAAAGATCATTTTTTTTCCGTTTTAAGTTCTATTAATTATTGTCTTTTATTTTTTTTTAAATTAAATAAAAAATGTCACATCTCAAACGTGAAAAAACACTTTT
Organism: Rhaphigaster nebulosa; assembly: GCA_948150685.1. Lineage (NCBI taxonomy): Eukaryota > Metazoa > Arthropoda > Insecta > Hemiptera > Pentatomidae > Rhaphigaster > Rhaphigaster nebulosa. The sequence continues at coordinate 40,592,902 of OX411309.1, forward strand.
CGGCACGTTTATTTTTTTCACGAGGCTGCTACTTACAGATTTTTTCTAAAATATTTGCAATTTGTTTCTACTATTTTTCTCCTAATTATCAAAATTGAGAAATAACATTTAGGATTTATTTAAAAAAAATTAATATTTGTTGAATGCTTGAAGAAATTTCCTTGAATCATCGTCATTAGTTTTGGGTATAACGGTAAACGATTCCTGAATTCTGGATCTAATTCCCGATTGGAGCAACCCTTTTTGGTTATTTAATTCAGATATTTAAAATAATAATAATAAATAAATAAAATAAAACCAGTACAAAGAGCAAGATTTTCTATTCAATGCTCATCGTTGGAATCTCCACCATTTTAGAACAATTTCTATCTTTGTTCTTTAGTTAGGTCAAACCAGGCTAGCTGATAGTGAATAAGGTATAACAAAGTTGAATCTAGATGAAGATATCTTTATATTAGCAAAGACCTTTGTCCATTACCCTTGGTATGCACTTATAAATAATGCTTTGTACGCCAGTGCATATTAATATCCCATAATGTTCCATTAAAACAATTAAAGTTATATTTTTATCACCAGGAACATAGATCCAGTCCCTCCCTCCCGAAAAATAATTCCATGTACGCCATTGAATTGAAAAGACTACAGGTAAGATTTGTCAGTTTCTTATCTACTTTTCACGATCACTTAGCCAAACATAACATTTCTAATTTTTATATATATATATATATATATATATATATATATATATATATATATATATATATATATATATACATTTTTTTTTTACAATGTTTTCGATAAAATTAATCAATGAGCACTGTTGGGTTTGATTCATGAACAATCCTTCCGAAGTGCTCCTAACAGTCTTGAACAGGTCTAGATTCTCAGACCAGAATGTACTTCACCCACCGCATATGCCCAATTAAATACTCAAACCAACGAATCCTTATCAGTTGGAATACTGATATAGGGTTAGGTCAGATTTCCCGCCTTTTACCGAATAAATCTTTTGTCACCACCGCCTTCTTTCCTACACCAGATTTAAGTTTAAATATCAGCTTGAACCGTCTTATTCATACGCCTTTCAGCTCTTCTTTGAAATGTTCGTCGATGCTGCACTTCTTACGAAATAATTATAGTAAATGCATATTAAATTTTAGTATTAAAATAATTTTATAGATATATTATGTTATAATAGATATATTATATATATATATTATTCCTTAGTTACTTTAGTATTCCTTAGTCTTTGATGTTCTTGTGGGAAATTTCGAGAACCATGGAGAAATGGCAGCTTCTCCAGAATTTATTACAAACTCCCACTTTATTATTTCTAACTATTTACAAAATATATTATAGAGACATATGGTGGGGGTAACAATACTCCTTCGTAAAACTGCGGGAAGTCTGACCTAACCCTGCACCAGCATTCCAACTGAGAAGGATCCGTTGGTTTGAGAATTTAATAGGGCCTGCGCAGTGGGTGGAGTACAGTCTGGTCTGAGATTCTAGACCAGTTCAAGGTCGTTAGGAGCACTTCGGAAGGATTACCCAAATAAAATTTAGTCAAACATTAATAAAGACATAAGCTAATAATATTTCTAATTTCAGCGAACAAATTAAAATAGAAGACAAATTTTATAAGCATTTTACATTTAACAAAATGTCAATTCAATTAATTTAAAAAAATAGTATCAATGGCATAAACAGTCATGTCTACAGATAACCTTTTAAAAACAACTACTAGATAATAAAAAAATCTTCAGATTTAACTTGGTTTAAATATCAATGGTAGGTCATAAGGGTTCATTTTTGGTTTATAATTTTCAATAATGAACCTTTGTAATCGACAAAGAAATTTCTTTTTTTAAACATTCTCCCTCAAAATTTGAGGTTGTACGTTTCAAATACGTTCATATCATCGTAGAATCCAAATATCAAATAAAAAATATCCATCCGTCCACCTTCCGAGGTTTTCCCCCGAGACAACCGATTTTGATGAGATTCAGCGCCAAAGTCACAGGTCATCCTAGGATAATCTTTAATCTTTGTAATCTCTTTTCCATGTTTTTTTTACTGAAACGAAGAATAATAAATAAATAATAATTACGTTTCGTATTTTATATTATTTTGTATTAAAACCGTTCATGGGACGGGCTCTCCCATTCATTCATAATTATTAATGATATAAACTTTGAGAAAGTTTTTCGTAATTATCAACGATAATACCTTTTTTTAGTATAAAGTACTTGTTTTAGCTCAATTTGAATACTGCTTCGACTTTATCAACAATGCTTATAATAATAAGAAGTAATAAACTTAATAAAATAATCATAATTTCTTATATCTATATCACTATAGACCATGAAGATGTGGTATTCATACATACATATATAGCTTGCGGGAGAACAGACCGTCTGGAAAGGGTCACCCAACCTCACGTTGCTGCGTACAATGGTTTCTATGGTGCAGCGGCAGGCTGACCATAGCTCCATAACGGGTCCTTTTGGGGCTAATTTGGGAATGTCCTCCCCACCGACTCACTCGGTTTCAAAGACATTGACAAACCGGTCAAGATCCACGGATTATGGGTGTTCGGAGACAGCAGGCGCACGAGGACTTATATTACTGTCCCCGAAGCAGACCGTCCATGGAGCAAACTTCCGGACGGCTAGTTTACGTCCTGGAAAACCACTCCGTGATTCGCAATTCAGGTACACGGGGTAGGGTCATCACTCCTACGTCCATATATATATATATATATATATATATATATATATATATATATATAAGTATACGTTATTTTTTTTCATTATGAAAATGAGGCCATGAATAAGGTTTTTTTGTTAATTTGTTATTCCCGACTTATGAACAATGAAATGAAATTCCTTTAATTCCTTAATGAAACTACGAAAAGTATGAACAACTTGTTCACTAATTTTTAGGCAATTATAATTTTTTAATCCGAACTTTTTTTTATTCATGAATAAAAAATAAATGAAGAAATGAAAAATTTGGAATAAATTGTTACTTAGCTATTCACTAATGGCAAATGAACAACATACAACATTAGTTGTTTCCTGATTTTAATTAAATGTTTCTCCGCATATTAAATTAAATATTTTAAACATTATCTGAGATCAATAGATTTACAATAATCTCATTCGAAAATTGTTGAATAAATACTGAACAGTAAATAATATGTTATTTGTCATTCAAAATAAAACAGTACGATTACAGAAAATTACATTTCACCATGGTAATGAGTTAATGAATAATACAATTTTGAATAGCGATTACAAAATTATTTATTCTTTACTGAAGCAATTTTTATAGGATAATGCCCGAGTAAATTTAAAAATTATATAATTCTCTAAAAAGGTTTAGAATATCGCAAATTATAAAGTACAAGAGAACGTTATGCCAATATTTCACTGGTTAATTTTGTATAACCGTGAGTGTATCAAGGTTCTTCCTAGCAGGAACTGGAACAGGAACAGGAACATATGGCGTCTGGTCATAAAAATCGATTTACTGTTTTTGCCAGCGCGCCCAGACAAGATAATAATATCAATTTCTACAAAATAGCAGTTCTATAATAGAATTATCCATAAAGAATAATATCCCATGATAATAAAATCAGAAATTATTCAAAGGAATAAGTTAAAAGAACTAATAATGGCATCTGGCCTTTCATTGTTGATATTTCCATTTCAACACGGCCATTTTGGCATTCCTTGAATGAAGCATCGAAGAACATTTCGAAGAAGAGCTGAAAAGCGCGAAATACGACGAAAACATTACGAATAAGCCGGTTCAAGCGATATTTAAACTTAAATCTGGCGTAGGAAAGAAGGCGGTGGTGACAAAAGATCTGTTCGGTAAAAGGCGGGAAATCTGACCTAACCCTATATCAGTATTCCAACTGATAAGGATTCGTTGGTTTGAGTATTTAATTGGGCATATGCGGTGGGTGAAGTACAGTCTGAAAATCTAGACCTGTTCAAGGTCGTTAGGAGATCTTCGGAAGGATTACTTATGTTACCTCACCAAAACCAGGGGAAGGGAAACTAAAATCGGTTCCATTAATTTTGGCTTCTAATCCCGAAGGCCGGCCTACAAAAAATTAATGTAACGTTTTTTATAGAGCTTCAAATTTATCAAGTTTTACTGGAAAAAATATAGTTAAAATATGTACCCTAGTTTTTAGGATTCCAAAGATTTTTTTAAAAATACGATTACGATTAATAAGTAATATGACTCATTATTTTCAACCTGTTTTTGGTTTAGTATTTATTTTCATCAACTAAGAAAATATCTGATGTGGACAACAAATGACTTCCTTGTACGCCTATTAAAGTATAAATCGGTGGCTCAAAAAGTGATATCCTAAATTTGGGTTACTAGTTTCCGAAGATTGAAGTATCTCAAAAACGACACTCGACGTCGCGACATAAATCTATTGACACATACACACAAGCTCTTATTTCTGGTGGTCTTATTCCGTTATTAAATGTCGTTTTCTTTCAGTGACAAGTTCCCAAGAGATTTCTTCATGTTCCGTGACAACATTAGTCAATTAGTCAATGTAAAGCATTGGAAATCGACGGATTCGACATTTTAAGCAGAAGAACCAACTTAACTTATATCTTATTCCCCTACTGCAGACTTGTTCAGCTCACAAATGGAGAGTCAAACAATTATTTTATATTCAATTTTAACACTCGAAAATGGTAATAAAAATGTTAAATTAGATAGGGATACGATATCTTATATTTAATTTTAACATATTTTTTGATGCAAGTTTATTATGACCTTCAAGTATAGTACCCCTTTCGGCTAACCATTTTTAACCAAAATCTAGTATATTATTTATATTGATATGAAAGTCCTATTTACCAAATTTGAGATGTTCTCCATTATATTATAATATAATTTTTGATGAAAGTCTAATATGACTTTCAAGTAAAGTACCACTTCCGGTTTTCTAATTTTGACCAAAATTTATTATGTTATTTATGTTACTATGTAAATCTTAAATACCAAATTTGAGAAGTTTTTCATAATATTTTAATATAATGTTTGATGAAAATCAATAATGGCCTTCAAGTAAAGTACCGCTTCCAGTAATCATGTAGTGATCAAAAAGGAAGCTTCACAACTAGATTTTTTATCAATCCTAAATACAAAATTTTAACTTTTTACGGCTAACAGTTTTTGAGTTTTGCGAGAGACGCACGTACAGATGTCACGACGAAACAAGTCAAAATGGATATTTCCGTTGAAATCCGAAAATTTTCGCGATTACAATACTTGCTTTACTTCGTACAAAGAAGTAAAAACAATTGTAACCTCCCTCGAAAATTTGGGGTTTTACATTACAGTATACGTAGAATCCTAAAATCAAATAATGCAGCTTTTCTGTAAATCCATTCGATAAAATTTCAATAGAAATCTCTTTTCAATCGATAATTCTTTAGGATGGGGAACTCGTCCGACTCATCAAAGTTGCTAAATTGTTTCACGAAGAACATCTGTTTAGACGGTGGAAAACAAAAATAATTGTTTTCGTGTTCTCGTTTTTATAATTAGGTCGTTTTATAAAAGTGAAAGTTAGTTATTATTCAGTTATAAACTTAGTAGACTTTGATCCGTAATTTGTGATGATTTTATACGACAATTTCCCCACCACTTTCCATTGTTCCGCTTGTAGGCCCTGTCAAAACGAGGTGTTCATAAGAAGTAGTATAATCAGTTTTGAAAACATTCTTGGTTCATTATATAATACTTTAGTAAGGAATGGCCATTGAGCGTTGAACAGATGCTCGGCTGTTTACATGTTATATCGAAGGGCATACAATCATCAAAAAGAGATAACTGTCGATTCTGCGTAAGCTGATAACAAGCCAGAGAATAAATAGTTTTGATGTATCTATCTATTAATAGATTGGAATATACAGCTGTAGACTATATCTGTGGGGAGAGAATTATATAACTGGAAACTAGTACGATCCTTAATAAGGTCGAAGAGGTCAAATGGGTGCGTCGTTCTTGTCTGCTGATGAAATATGTATGTCGAGGGCCTCTCGAGAATGAGTGCATTTTCTTAATTCTATGTTATTTTAATGCGTCTCAAATTGATCTTTAGTTTTATTTAAACAAATTAGTTCTTATGTTAAGAAATAATAATACATTTACAAACACGAAAGTTTGAAACGATGGAAAATGGTGGAAGGAAATCCGTCGGTTTGGTAGGAAGAACGATACTCTCCTACACCACCCGAACTTTCCATCCACTCTTTTTAATTGATTTCACCCATTTATTTGATTCATTCTTCTTTTTAATTTTTATAATACAATCGAAAACAATTAAATCAGAATGTGATTATTATTCATTTAAATTTCTTCGCTGACCAATGTTCATATGCTGAGGAAAATAAATAATAATTATTGTTCGAAGTTGACAAAATTGAGAGGTCTCTTTAAGCGAAGGATTTCTTAAAAAATAAAAAATCATGAAAAATAAATAAAAAAATATCTGATGTGAACAACACATGACTTCCTTGTACGCCTATTAAACTATAAATTGGTGGCTCAAAAAGTGATCCTGAATTTGATTACTATTTTCCGAAGATTGTAGTATCTCAAAAACATTCGGCGTCGCGACTTCCATCTATTGACATACACACACACAAATGGGGAGGAAAACCAGTATTTTGCACTCAATTTTAACACTTAAAACAAGTAATAAAAATGTTTAATTGGATTAGAAACCAAATTGCGTTTGTAACCTTTATTACCGAAACATATGATTTCTCTTTTAATTTAAATACTAGTATACCCGAGCGAGAACTCTCGCATTACATATCTTAATGAATCCTTAATGATATCGAAGTATAAGCGATTAATAATATAATATTATCAAGAAAGTTTATTTAACACACACATTTGATGAAGCTTTATAATGATTATGTTCAAGTAATAGTTAATACTTACTAAGTAATTAACTTGTCCTACTGTAAAGTACCCCCTCAGTTTAACATTTAAGCAATAAGACTCTACTTTTTGTAGACTATTCTGTTTGTAGTATTCTATCATTCATGGAAACATAAAAATAATATTTTATTTACAAAACGTTTTCACAGTTATTAATACGTTTTTGTTAACAGTCTCAACTGGCTTTAAAAGGTATAAAGTTGCCATGACAACGGCACGTACGCAAAATGGCATGAGGCCCGTGCGGACATATATCGTGCGTTATCTCGAAAACTGTAGGTTTTTAAGCTTTAAAACGCTGGACCAATACGCTCCGTAGGAGCGTATGTGATCTTGATGCCCGCGTCAAAATCTTTAAAACCCAACTTATCCCGTCTCGATCCGCCGACTCTTAGTATTAAAATCTTTGAAACCTCCCAGTTTTTTCTACACTTTTATTTAAGCCCTTGTAAGATTTTAAGGAACAAAATCAGGATTCGTCACTTCTCCGTGAAATTCTATTTCTTTTGATACCTCATTCGTCAAAATCCATCGCTCCTGAGAGCCGGAAAAGGGATCTATACTACCGTAATAATATATAGTAGTGATAATTTTTGATGTAAATTTATTATGACCTTCAAGTAAAGTACCCTTTTCACCAATTTCAATCAAAATATAGTAAATACATTCATATCGATATAAAAGTCTAATTTACCAAATTTGACATGTTTTAAGTTACATTTTAATTTATTTTTTGATGAAAGTCTAATATGACCTTCAAGTAAAGTACTACTTCCGGACTGCCAATTTTGACCAAAATTTATTATGCTATTTATATTAATATATAGTTCTTGTATATCAAAATTGAGAAGTTTTGCATTATATTTAAATATAATTTTTTATGAAAATCCGTAATGACCTTCAAGTGAAGTACCACTTCCGGTAATCATACAATGACCAAAAAGGGAGGTTCACAACTAGATTTTACAATAATCCTAAATACAAAATTTCAACTTTCTACGGCTAACCGTTTTTGAGTTATGCGAGATACTAACGTACGTACAGACGTCACGACAAAACTAGTCAAAATGGATTCAGGGATGGTCAAAATGGATATTTCCGTTGAAAACTGAAAACCGAAAATATTCGCGATTACAATACTTCCTTTACTGTCTACAAGGAAGTAATTATTGTTAAAATTACCAAAAATTTTAATTAAAATACTAAGGGTTGTATTTTCGTACGTTCGTACGTACGTTCGTATCTCGCATAACTCAAAAACGGTTAGGCGTAGAAAGTTGAAATTTTGTATGTAGGATTGTTGTAAAATCTAGTTGTGAACCTCCCTTTTTGGTCACTGCCTGATCACCGGAAGTGGTACTTTACTTGAAGGTCATAATTGATTTCCATCAAAAATTATATTAAAATACTATGCAAAACTTCTCAAATTTAGTATTTACTACTTATATATTGATTTAAATAACATACTAGATTTTCGTCTAAATTGGAAAACCGGAGCGGTACTTTACTTGAAGGTCATATTAGACTCATCAAAAATGATATTAAAATATAATGTAAAACATCTTAAATTTGGTAAATAGGACTTTTATATCGATATATGAATATTATATATTAATGTATTTACTGTATTTTGGTTAAAATTGGTGAGCCGAAAGGGGTACTGTACTTGAAAGTCATAATAAGTTTACATTGAAAATTATATGTAAATTAAATACATAAATCATATGTTTCGGTAATAAAGGTTCCAATCCAATTAAAGATTTTTATTACTAGTTTTAAATGTTAAAATTGAGTGTAAAATACTGGTTTTTCTCCCTATTTGAGTGTGTGTGTCAATTAGATGGATGTCGCGATGCCGAGTGTCGTTTTTGAGATACTGTAATCTTCGGAAACTAGTAACCAAATTCAGGATCACTTTTTGGGCCACCGATTTATAGTTTAACAGGCGTAAAAGTAAGTCATGTGTTGTCCACATCAGATATTTTTTTTTCGTACATTTCCGGGGCGCGCGAGAAAAGGTTACAGGGGCAGTGACGTCATAAAAAGATATTTCATAATTCATAACTAAAATCCACCAAGTTTCAATAATTTATGTTAAAACTTGTAATTTATTTCATATATCAAAGCCTCCATTTTTTCTATTTTTTTTTCTTTTATTTTAAAATAATAGATTTCCTTCTCCACTATTCAGTTCTGAGTAGAAAGAGTAGGGTCCTTACCTAGTACTGAACCAAGACCTTTCATAGGTTGTAGTGGTTTTTACTTCATTGTACGAAGTAAAGGAAGTATTGTAATCGCGAAAATTTTCGGTTTTCAGATTTCAACGGAAATATCCATTTTGACCATCCTGGAATACTTTTTGACTAGTTTCGTCGTGGCGTCTATACGTACGTACGTTCGTACCTCGCATAACTCAAAAAAGGTTAGCCGTAGAAAGTTGAAATTTTGTATTTAGGATTGTTGTAAAATCTAGTTGTGAACCTCCCTTTTTGGTCACTGCTTGATCACCGGAAGTGGTACTTTACTTGAAGGTCATAATTGATTTCCATAAAAAATTATATTAAAATACTATGCAAAACTTCTCAAATTTAGTATTTGCTACTTATATATTGATTTAAATAACATACTAGATTTTCTTCTAAATTGGAAAACCGGAGCGGTACTTCACTTGAAGGTCATATTAGACTTTCATCAAAAATTATATTAAAATATAATGTAAAACATCTCAAATTGTTAAATAGGACTTTTATATCGATATGAATGTATTTACAGGTAGTGTACAGAATTTTTGTATTAAAATTGTTTAAAAAACCGTTTTATTGTACTTAAGTGGGAGAAGAAGTGAATGCTGCTGAGTTTATTAGAAGCAGTGTTTATGTGAACTCTTTAAAATTACATTCAAAAGATAATTATTATAGGACGGTAAGGGAAAGTTGTGTGATGTGCGCACCGCACCAGATTTTTTCTTCTCCATTTTGTATGGTCATCGTTGCTTGGTATCCATACCCCTTGGAAGCACTCCACAGTGGGCTAAGGCCACCTATTTACTAGATAGCCCAAGTGAGGGGTAATGTTGAAGCCTCTTCCGAACCTTATGGCAAAATAGGTGACAACCTCTCTTAGTCATTTTCTAATTCCTTCTATGGTTGGAGCCTTGCTGATCTCAAACCAAACTCCTTTGAGTCATTGTTCCATATGATTCCAGGTTTGCTTTACAATCTCTAATCCTGCTATTATGCCATTACCCATATTCCTATTCATTTCAAATTTAGGAACTTTAATGTCTCTTCCTTGCTATCTATTTTTTTTAGACACACATTTTATATGCTCCTCTTGTCTTGGTCAATTCCAATTATAGCCACTATATTAACTGCTCCTTTTGTTCTTTTTGTTTTTTAGGTACTTTCCCTCCAAATGTTCAGCATTTTTTTTTTTTTTATTGCTTTGAATGTACTGCTAGGTCTAATGATAATCATGCACATCTCTACTTTTAATCTAATCTGTCATCTAATCATCGTCTAATCATTTAATCTGTTTTATTTCATCTACAAATTCGTTATTAAGACAAATAAACTTGTTAGAATAAAAAAAATAACTAAAAAATAAAAACATGCATAATATTGAATTTCATCAATGAAAAGTGATCTATGATGAGGTATAAGGTAAAAATTTATAATTCAAATGTTAGAAGTATTATCTAGGTTCAAATATAAGAGGAATATCTACATATTTATTAAGAAAAGTAATATTTTTTTTTTGTTTTTAAGGGTTTTGATTACGACAAACTTCTGAAAGTGAAAGAGGAGCACATCGTTCCTTGTATACAACCCTATTACAAAAAACCTTTATTGATACATGAAGGGCACCTACAATGGCTATTTGATCATACTGGAAGGAGATATTTGGATATGTTTGGAGGAATTGTTACAGTAAGCGCTGGACACAGCCATCCGTTAGTATTTTTATAATAATTATATTTTGTTACTATTCACATACTACTATATAAATGATACCTGTAATATAAATGACCTGATCTTTGTTTATCCATTTCTTGAAAGAGCAAGACTAAATTCAGTAAATATTATATTATGATAAGGATGAAGTTGGTGGTATTTTGTTTGCATTATGTTTACTAATAAATATGTTTAATAGTAAATGAAAAAAATCAGTAAATTAACAATTTTCTCATTCTGGTACTAAAAAAATACAATTAAAGGAATAAAATATTAAGTATGATTTTTTTTTTTTAGAAAAATTAATGAAGCAATTTTCAAGCAAATGAAAACACTATGGCATACAACTAACATTTATCTACATCCAAAACTTTATGAGTATGCAGAAAAATTAACTGAAAAATTACCAGGAGACTTGAAGGTATGATTATTGTATTATCTATTTATGAAATATTGTTATAAAGTTCCCAGCTTATAAATTATTTGATTTTAGGTTGTTTATTTTGTAAATAGTGGTTCAGAAGCTAATGATCTTGCAATGCTCTTAGCAAGAATATATACAAAAAATTATGACATCATATCATTCAGGAATGGATATCATGGTATGAGCCCATATTGTATGGCAATCACTGGGCTTTCAACTTGGAGATATGATTTACCGAATTCGATGGGAGTACATCACGTATGATAATGTTTGTTTTAGTAGTTTTGAAGACTTAAAAGTAAAACTAAAATACATTTAGTTTATAACAAATAAATATATCAAATAACTTATTTTTTAACGTATTATTCTTAAAGTAAATATACTTCTAAGTATTTAGTGCTGGAAACTCTTGTTATTTACTAGCTCATCGATTTTAAAATATTATTTTTTTAAAATCTTATGATAGATTATATGCAAGAAAAAAAAATGGGTTAAATTGAATAAATGAATTGATAAGACTATTTCTGACATTCTGTACCGTACTGTAAAATACTGTATATTGTAAAATATATTATATATGCAAAGAATAAAAAACATTTTAAAAGTAAATATTTGCTTATTTTATATTATCAATTGTATCCGTCTATCAACATTTCTATCAGTGTTAGTAAATTGATAATAGGTAATTACAAGCACCTTAAGATTAATTTATTTTTTGTTAACTGATGTTTAAATAAGGCGGCAAGGAAAGTCGTGTGAGTGGACACGCCAGATTATCATGTGATCGTTAAAAAAAAAAAAAAAAAAAAATAGATTTTTTTCCTCAAGCCAAAGAAAAAAATTAAACAATCAAAGACATAATTTATTTATGTATGATTTGTTTTTAAAACTGTACTTGTATTAAATGCATTAATTTGCAAATTTTTACATATAAAATATCTTCATTTGTAAAAATGAATACAGGGATATACTCCTTATTATTGCGCACTGTAGCTTTTAATGACTTTTTGCAAAATTTGTTGCATAAAAACGTATAATAATTGAAATTTAATAAATTTATTAGAAAGAAAAATACTTGAACGTATTATTTTATAATACACAGTCAAGCCTCCCTGTGAATATTATCTTAAAGTTCTCTGAAAAAAAATGATTTGTAGAAATTTTGACGCACAACAAAATTTCAATATTTCAATAATGATATACATATGAATGTGGTCCTTGCGGAAAAAAAAAAATTTGTTAAATTTTAGTGTTGAAGAAATTCATTTAAGGTGGAAGAAACAATATTTACCAGTCAAAGACTCACATATTTATTATTTATTTATAGATTTTTTTTTTAAATTGTACGAATTATGTATTTACTTGCAGATTTTTTATATACAAAATATTTACATGCATAAAAATGAATATATAGTGATTTTTCTAATAGTTGTGGAAAGTAGCTTCTAATATCTTTTGGAATTTTTTTTATATTTATAATTTTTTTTTCTCAAAAAACATATGTTTTTCTAATTAAAATTCAAAATTCTTGAAAAATAACTCAATATATAGCTTTCAACTGTATTTCTTTCTATTTTGAATTTGAATTTCCTAATTATGAGTTTATTTTAGTCTCAGAAATAGGATTATTAGAAATTAACTCCCGATAATCATTAGGTAGCATATTTAAAATTTATGAATAAGCTTTATTATTTTGTTTATTTTGTAATAGGCCATGAATCCAGATGTCTATAGAGGCCTTTGGGGAGGATCAAAATGCAGAGATAGCCCAGTCCAGACGGACAGAAGCTGCGATTGTGAAGGAGATTGTAAAGCTGCCGACCATTATTATAATCAACTAGAGGAAGTATTCAAATACTCTCTGCCTCGTGGGAAAGTTGCAGCACTTTTTGCAGAATCCATTCAGGTTTAATATAATTTTTTAACAAAATCAAAATTATAAGTTTTTATAGTTTATATCACATCTTTTACTTTCCCTTACCTGTATACAAAGTATATAGTAAGGGGAAGTATTGCGATCGTGGAAATTTTCGAATTCGAGTTTTCAGTGGGAATACACGTTTTAAGGTCCTCTGAGTCCAAATAACCAAGTCTCGCAAAATGGTCTGTGTGTCTGGTGTCCATGAGTCTGTGTTTATGTGAACAGTCTAGTTCAAAAATGAAAAGTTATACGATACTGAAATTACGTATTTAAGATAGGCACATGCATGTGATGTCACAGCAAATTTTTCGTCAAAATTGACTAAGCTGGAAGTGCCACTTTATATAATCGATTCTTTACAATTTTCTCGAAAACGGCTCTAACGATTTTGATGAAACTTGCTTAAAATATTCTTCATAAAGGCCTTTAACTTTTCATGTATGTAGTACATCAACGAGGAAATGCAGGGAAAAAAGTTATAATGAAAAGTATATTTCATTTGTGCATAATTTAAAAAGTATTCATTTTATGGTAAATTATGTCTAGATGTGCATGAAAGGTAATTAAATTCCCAAAAAAACAATTATTTAAATCAGGCCTGTATTAGACTACTTAGACAGAGAGAAAACCGAGCACTTCCGGAAGGAGATTAAAGCGACCGAACTTCCTCCCACCAAGCTGCCAACCTGTTAATAAAACGCTCTGTAACAATGTAATTTAATAACATAAAATTAGAAATTAACTTAATTATTTCTACTTTTATATTATTTAATGGAAACAAAATGATTCCATGGAAGCTAAATGGAATTTTCATGGAATCTAAACCGAAACTTTTAAAATATATTTTCAGCTTGACAAACCAAAAATATTTAGTGTACAGAATTGTAGTTCTAATGTTATTTAAAAACTAATTTATTATACAATTGTGAGAAAAGACCTGAAGACGTGCATTCTGTTGAGTTTATTTCGAGTAGTGTTTATGTGAACTCTTTAAAATAATTTTAAAGATTATTATTATATAGGTTGGTAAGGGAATGTTGTGTGATGCGCGCACCACAACAGATTTTTAAAAAAATTCTAAAACAGCTAGGGAGCAGTATATCTTATTTCTCAATTCATTTTGTACGACAGTATGTTGTTTCTAGAATCAAATTTGAGTATTGACAGTTTCAGTTTTTAGTTATTCTACTATTCTATAAGGATAAATAAAGATTATTCCTATTATTATATTACCTTATCATTTGCTTCTCAAACTTTTATGAGAAATTACTTCCTGTCAATAGCACTGCAATAAGAACTTTATTGACTTTTCAATTATTCTATCATAAACTTATCAATTTGTTTATTAATTACATTTTTCAGCTTATATAAAAACGTTTTAAAATGTATTCATTGATTATTTTTATAATTGATTTTTTTTTTTTCAATTTTGTTTAAAGGGTGTCGGAGGAGTTATACAATTTCCCAAAGGATTTTTGAAAAAAGCTTTCGAACTAATTAGGAGTAATGGTGGTATTTGTGTTTCAGATGAAGTAAGTTTTTGTATTTTATTGACAAAATGTTTCAAAATTATCAATATTAAGTGTTTGATTACGTTTTTATGCATTTTTTTTTAAATTCAATAATGTAACATATTTTCAGTTGAATTAAATCAGAGTCGGAAACTGAAGACATCGAATGATAAAATATATGAAGATCTGACGAGTATTAAAAACTTGAAAAAGCTGTAAACAAATGTTTTAGGCTATAGAAACTATTATGTTTTTTTTATTTATTTTATAGGTTCAATCTGGTTTCGGACGAACTGGTGAGACATTCTGGGCTTTTGAGAGTCATAAGGTAGTCCCAGATATTGTCACAATGGCTAAGGGTATTGGAAATGGATATCCTTTGGCAGCAGTTATAACAACAAACAAAATAGCTGCAACGCTGGGTCATGCAAATCATTTCAATACATTTGGTGGAAATCCAATTGCCTGTTCTGCTGGCATAGCTACACTTGATGTAACTTGATATTTTTGTTGGCTTAGCTGTAGTACAGTTTTATAATGACTTTTTGAAATTTATAATCGGTTTTAGGTTATTGAAGAAGAGAAATTGCAAGAGAACTGCAAGAAGGTTGGAACATATTTATTGAAAAATCTAGCAAAACTAAGAGATGAATTTGAAATTGTCGGTGATGTCAGAGGTAAAGGTCTTATGATTGGAATTGAAATGATAAAGAAAAAATCGACAAAGGAGCCACTTTCAGCGAAACGATTTGCTGACATTTGGGAAGACTGTAAGGATATGGGACTATTATTCGGCAGGGGAGGCTTAAATAGCCATGTGAGTAATTGTTAATTTTAAAACTTTTAATGTATTCAGTTTTTGTTATGAATTTGGTACTTTGATGTATGATTGTGTGTTTATATTAGTATGAATTTGTGTTATGCAAAACTAAACAACAAATGGTGTAAGAAAACAAAAGAAATTCTATATATATAAAAAAAGCCTGCTTAGTAGGTCAGTACAGCTTCCTCACCGTTTCTATTGGATACATAAAGAAAAACAAAAATATAAACAAAAATCTAAAATGTTTTATTTAGACATGTTTCGGAAAATTATATACATACATACATCCTGTGCGCTACAGCCCCTCACGGGCCCTGGCCTCCGTTAGAAATCGTCCCCATTGTTCTTGGTCCGGTGCCATCATCCACCATCTCTCTGCACCCAGCCTCACAGCATCGGGGCCAACCTGGTCCATCCATCTTATCTTTGGTTTTCATTTCTATCTTTTTCCAATCATGCGATATTCCAAAACTTTTTTGGACATCCTATCTTCTGCCATCCTTTTCACATGACCAGCCCATCTGAGTCTTATGATCTTGATGAATTTTACGATTGGGATGTCATTAAATTTTGTGTATATATTCACATTATGCCTTTTTATCCATATTCCATTTTCCTGAATTGGTCCGTAAATTCGGCGTGGTATCCTCCTTTCAAACAGCGACAGTCTCTGCTCATCATTCTTCTTTAGAGCCCAGCTTTCTGAACCATAGGTTAATATTGGTCTTATTAAGGTTTTGTATAGGGTTACTTTTGTTTCCTTGGTTATTAGTATTGGATCTAAAGTGCTTATTTAATCCATAGCAACTCCTATTAGCTGACAAAATTCTTTTTTCGATTTCTTTGGAAGTGCTATTTTCGTAGTTAACGTACGCTCCCAGATTTACAACCCCATTAACTTTTTCGAATTTATAATTTTTTATCTGAAGCTGTGTTGCATTGTCGTTATTGTTTGTAGTCATATACTTTGTCTTATTTTCATTAATCGACAATCCCATTCATTTAGCACATGCCTCAAGGGCTGTGAATATTTCTTTTAATTCATTTCTGTTCTATTTATGATATCAATATCGTCAGCGTATGCTAAGAGCTGGATTTCCTTATTAAAGATATGCCCTCTGGTCTGTATCTTGGAATATCTTATACCTTACCTTCTCAAGTGTCATGCTAAAAAGAAGACATACCAAGGCATCCCCTTATTTGAGACCATTGAGTGTATTGATCGGGGTTGAAATGTGCGATTGTACTCGTATCTGGCATTTGGATTTGGTCATACACATTTTAATGAACTTTATAAGTTTTGATGGTATATTTAATTCTCTCATTGCTGGGCAGAGCATCTTTCTGTTAATAGTATCAGAAGCTGCCTGGAAGTCGTCAAATAAATATGCGTTGTTACCCCATATTCTAGTATCTTTTCCACTATCTGTTTAAGAGTGAAAATCTGATCTGTTGTCGATTTTCCCTTGGTAAATCCACATTGATAATCCTTTATGTTTTCTTCAGCATAGCGGTATAAACTTTAATAGTTTGTAGGCTGTATTCAGCAATGAAATTCCTCTATAGTTTGTGCAATTAAGGGGGCGCCTTTTTTATGTTTTAAACATATTACTCCATTATTCCATTCCTCCAGCATTTCCTCTCTCGGAAAATTACAGACAAAAAAAATTACGCACAATCTCTGATAACTTCATCAAAAGACAATTAACGGTAGTAGGTATGTTACGCCCATCACATGAATTTCATTAGAGACATCAAGACAGGAGACCAGATTTGTTTTTTGATGTCTAAAACGTAAAACACCAGTGGAAATTTTCAATTATGACATAAATTGTTTTCACTTCCTGCAGGAGTACAAAGCTTCCCTAACTTTGGCAGTGAGGAAGCAAAAACAGTTTCTCTAAACCATTCTTAGGCCATGTGATGTTCATATCACAGATCAACAGTTTCCTCATGACTTAGCTCTATCGAAGCTGAACAGAACTTAAATTGAAAATAAACACTAATTTAATTATTTAAAGCTCTGGAATAGCCATTCCGGCAAGAACTGAGGAAAAGAAGAAATCTGCTTGTTGACTTACTGGTATTGTAACTGTATCCAAGACACTTTATGAGTTATTGTGGTACATGCCTCATCTTAATTTATGTTTTGAAAGTTTTTAAATATCCATTTTAGTGAAAAGATCTTATTGTACCATTTTTTAAAAGACTAATCCCTCATTAAAAACTGTGTTAACAATTAAATCAAGAGTTTAATGTTGAATATTTGAGATATATCAATATAATATAATTAATGTCAATAATAATCAATAAATATCATGTAATATAATATATAAAATAACAGAAAACAGACTGGCCATGAGTTCTATAATTAAATAAATATTGATCGTACTTTATTGATATCAAGGATATTTCATTGCAGGTTATGAGAATAAAACCACCGATGTGCATTACACAGAAAGATGCAGACTTTACTGTTGAAGTCCTTCGGGCTGCGATCAAAAGGAATACCGAGAAGTGTTCTACCCATTGATGTGACGATCATTAACGCCTGGAAAGTCACATTTATTTTTAATTTTAAAACTAAGGTTAATGTTATGGTGGTAACCTACTCTGATTTGTACTGTCCATCATGATAAACAACAATTTCTATTTCCAGCATTTGGTGACAAATGCCTTATGAAACATTTACATTCCTGTGTGTAGAAATATCTGTTAAGATATTTAAGCTGGATATTTTGTTTCTAACTAAGTAATTTACTTTTAGACTTAGCCATTGAGTATTTTTATTAAAAATATATGTATATATTTTTTTATTCATTTCTATAAAGGCTAGTCAATTTTTTAATTTAGAAAGTTATAATCTTGTTCTTTGAGTGGGCAAAATGACTGACAAAATATTTACTTTACTTTATAATAATGAAGCGTTTGATATTATTCAATGATTTGAGTTTTCAAGATAGCATTCTGCATATATATTTTGTATCATTCCTATCACTGATTTGATAATCTGTTAGAAGTTTATGAGCCCCCTTTATAATAGAGATAAACGAATGGCATGATTTTTTTTTCCCATATTGAAAATAGGGCACTTGACCTGCCTTAAATCAGGTTAGAAAGCCAAATAAATATCTTGCTTTTCACCAATTATTAACATTCTTTTCTATCTTATGCATGAGCTTTGCCAATTTCTTTTCAAATGGCTGTTTTTGTTGGCATTTGAAACTGTTATTTTGGTTTCATCTAGGCTTATCTTGAAAGCTCTTATTTCTTTAATTTAACTTCTTGGACCAAAATAATTTGCTATATTAACTGTTAGATACTGTTTTTATTTATCTTCTCTCCCTCCCTCCCCAAATATTGAGCTATAGAGAATTGGTTGATATTAAAATGTAGATAAGCCCATGTTCATTATCTTAGGCTATTCTTTGCCTTTTTGCACCAGCCTACTCTACGTTACACCCTTCCTAATTTTCTAATGATTAGCTGAAAGAGAAATTAATCACCCAGTGAAACATGAAACATGAAAGCTACAAAGGGAATTGATTTTCTCTGAGATAAAAACTCTGGTTTACATTGGTAAACGGTTCATCATACCTAACTTATATTTAAGAAAATAAAAGATTATCTATATTGGACTGTGGATTAATTTTAGAGATAGAAACACAAAGGAGACAATACCATTGTCCAGCAATTTATGTGATTTGCTAATAGAAGAAATGAACTGTGAATGCTTTACAATTTTGGACTTAGTGACTTTTGCTTGAACGCCGACAATATGTGTTTTTTTTTAGTTTTATATTTACTTTTTATAATATTATTTTAATTTAAGTTGTTTCCTATAAACATGCAGTTAACATTATGTCTTCATGAAAATACTATTGATTTTAATTTTTTTGTTGATTTAGTTGAAACTTGTTTTTTAATTAAGTTTTAAATAAAGAAATATTTAATCTTATGAAGTCTACTTTTATTGTATAGAATAAAACTTCAGTCTGAGAAGTGATTTTGGACAAGATCCATCACAGCAGTTTTTTTTTTCTCTCTCTTTTGTTCTTTTTTGGTATATACTGGTTATCCTCCCCAATATTTTGTGAGCTGAACAAGTCTGCAGTAGGAGAATAAGATATAACTTAACTGGGTTTTTCTGCTTAAAATGTCGAATCCGTTGATTTCCAATGCGATATTGATATGATAGTTCTAGTGATATTGACAGTTCTGATGTTGTCACAGAACACGAAGAAATCCTTGGAAATTGGTTACCTACTGAAAAACCCCGAAATATAACAACGGAATCAGAATTCCAGAAACAAGAGTATGTGTGTGTGTGTGTGTGTGTGTGTCAATAGATGGATGTCGAAACGCCGAGTGTCGTTTTTGAGATACTGCAATCATTGGAAACTAGTAACCAAATTCAGTATCACTTTTTGAGCCACCGATTTATAGTTTAATAGGCGTACAAGGAAGTCGTGTTGTCCACATCAGATATTTTTATTTTATTCCAAATTATTAACTCTTCTAATTTTTTTTATACATATTGCAATGCAAGTAACTTATCCTAAAATTATTTTCCTCCTTATATTGAAACAAGAATTCTCTTTCTTGGTTATTAATAATTCCTAGCTGCTGCAAGAGATGTGCAAGACTCCTATGCCTCTAACATATAAGAATAATGAAATATTTGGGTGTGGGATTAGCTTTGATATCTTCTGCTTTAAAATATAATATATCTGCCATGAAAAATTAGGTTTTTTAAAATATGAGTTCATGATATTAATATGAATACTGTAAATCAGTTTTTCAGAGTAAAATTAAGATGCAGTATTAAAAAAAAAAAATAAATACAAATTTAAATAATTAGTAAAAAGATCACTGCAAAAAAAGTAAAGCTTTTAACTTACCTAGTATTTCATGACCACCACAGATATATAATTATGAAAGACTTTGTTGAGGTGCATATGTGTTCGCTATGCTGTTCTAGATCATGTGATAATCCTGGATAATATTATAATTTGAGTGTTTTAATTTAAATTGTAAAAATCCATTGGAATTTCATAGATTATACAGGGATAAAATTCCTGATTTTTCTTCATTTAATGTAGCTTTAGTATTCTAATCTGAAGTCGGAACGCAAATATTTAAAACATCAGATCAAAATATCTCAACAATAACAACAGTTAGAAATATAGTACAAGAAAAGAAAAACCTGGATGATTTTTTTTAAAAACTGATTCATGAACAAACTGCTTACCCCTCTAAGAATTATGATGGAATAGAAACAGCACAAAAAATTGAAGAAAATGGTTAATAATTAATTTTATAGCATTTGCATTATTCCGATTCTTAGCACAATAAGAATTCTATTAATTATTTTTGTAACTTAAAAAAAAATAATGATTAGGAAGAATGGATAGAGATTCAATAAAGTTTTCGAATCAGAAGTTTTTTTTTTGACAGCGATTGCCTCAAAGGAAATTCATGTGCTATGACGATAATTCCTTTTGGTATACAGTAAAATTTCGATTAATTGTCACCACCGGGATCAAAAACGTGACGGTTAAGTGAATAGACAGATGACAGAAACGCCATTCGAAAAATATCTTAATCTGTAATTAGCAATCAATTGACTTTAATTTTAATATAAACATAACCTAAACATGTTTGCAATATAAAAACAAATTTTCATTAAATAACTACAAAAGATTTACAGTAGAAAACTAGCAAGTATTTAAGTAGGTAATATGTAAGCATTTTCTTAAATTTTAAAAGTTTATGATTTTCTTAGAAACTCCTTTTCTAATTCTTGTTCCTTCACTTCCTATTGAACAATAATTCCAATAGTTTGAGCCTATGATTATAATTAACTTAAGTATGTATGTAGTTGTCTTTTTAAAAAACTAATTTGATTTTCTCGAATTATTTTTATCTATCAATAATAAAATATGGTGCATATGTTATTAAATTATTCTTTGTATTATTGTACTTTATGTACTTATTTTTCTACTTTTCTGACAAAATTTCTACATTCTCCTTTTCTATTACTTACCTTCAACTTTTCTACATTTTCCTTTGAAATACTCACACTATGAGCTAAAAACACTGCCTTTGTTTGGGCTTTACTGTTCTGACAGTTAAACGAGTGATGGTTAATCGAAGTTTTACTGTACCTGATAGATCCACTGATACCAGAGAAACCTATTTCAGCTATTTTTAAAACTGTTTATAAACTTTTAGTAATTTGAAACTTGTTTGAAAACAGCAAAAGGATTTTATTTACTTTTGAAATTTGAATACATTACATATTTAACACAATTATTCTATATTAGAATAAAAATAAAAGAAAAATTAGATTTATTGGTTACCATCTGTAATGTCTAACGAGCATTGATTTGCTATTTTGAATCTCACAGCCAGGCACTTAATCTTTCTTACTTTTCTCTTCCTCCTGGTTAAGATCCAATGTGGTGATTATTTGTGTTCTACATTCATTACAGTTCAAGGCTGTTTATCTTTTATTTTATCATACTATTTAATAAAGTTATATTTTAAGCAGTAGAGACATTCCAGTCCCTGGGTAGAGGGATAGCACCGGATGGGGGCACAGAACAGGATGTTGTAAGTCGAATCCGTAAAGCCAGAGGATCATTTGCCCAACTGAAGAGGATCTGGCAATCAAATGAAATCTGTCTTGAGACAAAAATCCGCATTTTTAATACAATTGTTAAGGCCATACTACTGTATGGATCTAAAACCTGGAAGGTCACCAAAACTATAACGAGGAAATTACAAACCTTTCTTAACAAGTGTTTGAGGAATATTTTAAGAGTGTGGTGGCCTAGATTGATTAGCAATGAGGAGCTCTGGGGAAGAACAGAACAGAGGGAGGTTGATGCCGAAATTCGCGAAAGGAAATGGAAATGGATAGGGCAGACGCCATCCAAGGGACATTACAAGAGAAGCTCTCTACCGCAACCCTCAGGGATGCCGTAGAGTTGGTCGACCCACAATAACTTGGAGGAGGTCCATAGAAGCTGTTGCAGAACGTGCTGGAATCCGATGGGTAGAAATAGGAGAACTGGCAGCAGACAGAGAAAGATGGCGAGCATTCATAACGGCCCTACGCCCCCCAGGGATGTCAGGAATTAATCATCATCAATCAATATTTTAAGGAATACGTTTGATTTTTTGTACTTTTATAACTTTTAAGATTATAAATATATTTTGTCTTTATTAGTATCATCATTTTAAACCATCCAAATACCAACATTAGCGCCTGTATATAGAATTTTCCAGTCCATACTAATTAAATATTTCACAAAATTTGATCAATTGTAAAAAATAATAAAAAAATGCAGAAACTTTATTACATAAATAAGTTTATTTTATATTCAACATGATTTTTATCTAAAAAACTATATTAAAAATCATCATTTAAGGCATCAACTACATAGTAGTTGATGATAATGTATATGCAATAAGCATTAGATTATCTACAATTAAGTAGGTACTTATGAATACTTCGAACAATATATAAAAAATACTTTTGACTTGTTATGAAATCACATTCATTTAAAATTAAGTCTTGATAAATATTAACTCGTGTGCAGTTTTTTTTTCTATAATGACTACAAACAAACAATTTTGATATAACAATCTGAGTTGAATTAACCATTATTTTCTATACGAGATAGGAACAGGATTCAGAATATTATCAGTTTTGTACTGCTAGTATTATTCTATCAAATAAAAACAAAACAAAACAATTAAATTAAAATTTCTTTTGATTTTTATCATTCTCACACCTCTGCATCATGCAATAAAAATACTTTTTGATGTCAACATTTAAGTTGACTAGTCTGTTATAATTAAACAAGAAATTGCACTAGACAAAGTGTTAACAAACTGAATGATTTTTTTGTTTTTTTAAATTTTATGTAATTAGTTCCTATTTAGTTCAGTCCTCATTTGTACCATTTTGTTAATAATGGAATAAACTGGAAGTTTTTACAAAGCACAATTCGAAGAAATGGACCAGTACATGAGGTTCTTCAGAGGGCAAGTTCAGCAGCACATAAAATTGATTTACTTTTATAACAATAATTTGGTCCAATGTGAGTATCTTTATGGCTGATTGTTGCTTTAGTAATCATTATTGTCAATTACTCTTATCACTAATTATCCTTTGAATACTCTTATTGACTTATTTACCCTTTAACAGAAACTTGTTATATATCACAGTTAGACTAACACCGTCCTTCATTGAGATAGCACCATTGGGGTGTGATTTGATCCACTGTTATTCCCCTTCTTATCATCCTTTCCCTCATTTCAAGCAGGCGATATGTGGCCACACTCGAATCAGTCAATGGAGACGACCATAATCTTTCAGCTAATGCTGATGCTCTCGGCCATATACGGGTATCCATATTGCTAGAGTCTGCATATTCACTCCAAAGAGAAACTTCTCCTCCTAAAACTAAATGAATACCAAGTGAAAACATGCCACAAATAATTAGTTAGTAAGAAAAAGATTTTTAAGTTGGAATAAATAATGAAGTAAGTTTGAAGAAAGATATATACAATTTAAAAAGTCTTGATGCAAAACATTTTCCACTGGCAACTGATAAATCACAAAATGACAGTTTTGATAAAAATAAATTTATTTTTATGCAATAATCTATACTAATACATAAAGCTGAAGAGTTCCTTTGAACGCACTAATTTCAGAAATTGCCAGTCGGATTTGAAAAATTCTTTTTGCGTTAGATAGACCGTTTATCTAGGAAGGCTTTAGGATTTATAACATCATGCTATGACCCATAGGAATGTATCAGTAACCATAAATAAATTGTTTAGAGAAAAAGTATCCAACTTGCGAAGGTGTGGTTGTCATGTCAATTTCAAAACCATGAAAGTAAGTTGACTACGCAAAATATTGAAGAAATGTGAAATTATAGTGTGAAAATTTTATTTTGTGAATAAAATGGGATGGTAAAGGGGAAAAAATTATGAAAACATAAAAATTTATTGCCATTTATAAAAATTTGTTGTCGTTTTGATTCTGTTCTTTAAAAATATCTGCAGCAAATGAGACTGAATAACATGATATAGGTTATTATTTTTAAAGCTATTTTTTATTTTAGGGATTAATCCAAATTCAATATGGGTAAAACCGGGGGCACAGAGAGAATAGCAAAACGTGCCAAAAGTAAAAAAAAAAAGTTTTTGACAAGCTTCTCTTTATTTATTTTATTAATGAATTTTTAAAGGCTAAAATATACTTTTTTATACTGTTTTTTTTTTTAATTACCAAAAACATGAATGCTTCAGATTTCCTATCAATTTAAAGATTTTTCCTTATTGAATCTGACACTGAGAAATGGTTTGTGCTGAGGATTTAGCAATAAAGAAGTTATGACAAAACATAAAATCAGAGTTCTTTGTAAGTAAGGGATGACAACAATTATAGAACACATTTATTTCTATCAACCATTCTTTTTTACTGTCTATCAGACTTTTTTACTTTCCCTTACCTATATAGGAAGTTTATATAGGTAAGGGAAGTATATATAGGTTACTATATACTTCCTATATAGTAAGGAGAAGTATTGCGATCGTGAAAATTTTCGAATTCGAGTTTTCAACCGAAAAACATATTTTAAGGTCCCCTGAGTCCAAATGACCAAGTCTCACAAAATGGTCTGTGTGTATGTGATCAGTCTAGCTCAAAAACGGAAAGCTATACGATACTGAAATTACATATTTAAGGTTAGCACATGCATGTGATGTTACAGCAACATTTTCGTCAAAATCGACTTACCGGAAGTGCCACTTTATATAATCGATTTTACACATTTTTACAATTTTCTCGAAAACGGCTCTAACGATTTTGATGAAACTTGCCTAAATTATTCTTCATAAAGACCTTTAACTTTTCATATATATGGTACATCACCGAGGAATTGCAGCGAAAAAAGGTATGATGAAAAGAATATTTTATTTACGCATAACTTCAAAAGCGTGGTATTTATGGTAAATCATCTATAGACTTGCATGAAAGGTAATTAAATTATCTAAAAAAAAATAAAAGAATCATCAAAATCGGACAAGTATTAGCAAAGATACAGCGCATCGGACTAACCGGAAATAGCTATTATATTATGGATATTACACTTTTTTACAATTTTCTCGAAAACGGCTCTAACGATTTTGATGAAACTTGCCTAAATTATTCTTCAAAAAGGTTTTTAACTTTTCATTTCTGAAGTAAATCACCGAGGAATTGCAGGGAAAAAAAGTTATGATGAAAAGAATATTTTATTTGCACACAGCTTAAAAAGTATGCATTTTACGGTAATTTTTCTATAGACTTTTATGAAAGGTAATTAAATCATCTAAAAAATAATAAAAGAATCATCAAAATGGGACCAATAATAGCAAAGATACAGCGCATCGGACTAACCGGAAATGGTAATTATATCATGGATAGTACAATTGTTTACAATTTTCTCGAAAACGGCTCTAACGATTTTGATGAAACTTGCCAAAATTATTCTTCATAAAGACCTTTAACTTTTCATATATATGGTACATCACCGAGGAATTGGAGAGAAAAAGTTATGATGAAAAGAATATTTTATTTGCGCACAGCTTAAAAAGTATGCATTTTACGGTAAGATATGTATAGAATTGTATGGAAGGTAATTAAATTATCTAAAAATAAATAAAAGAATCATCAAAATCGCCCAGTATTAGCAAAGATACAACGCATCGGACTAATCGGAATTAGCTATTACATCATGGATTTTACATTTTTCTCGAAAACGGCTCTAACGATTTTGATGAAACTTGCCAAAATTATTCTTCATAAAGGCCTTTAACTTTTCATTTATGTAATAAATCACCGAAAAAATGCAGGAAAAAAGTTATGAAGAAAAGAATATTTTATTTTCGCATGGCTTAAAAAATATGCAATTTATAGTAAATTATGTACAGAATTATATGAAAGGTTATTAAAGTATCTAAAAAAAAAAAATCACCAAAATCGGACAAGTATTAGCAAAGATACAGTGTATTTTATGAGGAGCATAAAATAGATGGATAACCGAGCGCATCCGAAAGGAGATAGATGCGACCGAACCTCCTCCCACCAATCCGCTAATCTGTTCTAAACAATACGCTCTGTAATAAAGTAATTTAAGAATACAAAAGCTAAAATTAACTTAATAATTTCTACTTTCACATTATTTAATGGAAAGAAAATGTTTCCATAGAAACTAAACCAGCAACTTTTAAAATATATTTGCAACTTAACAAAGTTAAAATATATAGGTAGTGTACAGAATTGTTGTACTAAAATTGTTTTAAAAACTATTTTATTATACTTAAGTGGGAGAAGAATTGAATGCTGCTGAGTTTATTTCAAGTATTGTTTATGTGAACTCTTTAGGATTATATTAAAAAGATAATTATTATAGGGCGGTAAGGGAAAGTTGTGTGATGCGCGCACCGCACCAGATTTTTACTCTAGCAATCAAGGTTTTACCATACTGGAATAACAAATAGTTAACATTTACCTTTTGGATATTCTGGAATCCTGTAATCATAGACTTTTTTCCAGTTATGATATTGTGTATTTCCCCAGAAGCCATGGTCTAAATACCAAACATCCGTTGTAGCATAAATCAATCCATAACCTAAGGCTATAAGTTCTCTGGGAATACTATCAAACTGACTTGTCCAAGCTTCAATTATATACCTAAAAATAAATAGATACACTCTTTTATGTAAGAACATCAAAACTAAAATAACTGTTTAAAAGAGATTGACCCCAAAAGTAATGTGCCAAAATGATGTTATCTTTTAAGAAAATTGATGTAGAATAAGAAATTTCTTATAAGCACAAACGTTTCAGTATGGGGAAAATAAAGTTTTTGACCTCATATTTAGAAATAAATAAAAAAACTGTTAATACTATAGTAATACAATAATGATGATGCCTGTAAATTCTGTATTGAGTGAGACCAAAACCATTAAAAATTAATAGGATTAAAAAACACTCCAATAGTCAAACAAGATTTTTGGCAATCCAAGATTTATTATGAAGTTTAAAAAGATTGATTTATGAAATTTAATTGAACATTGACAGTGATTTGAAAAGTTTCTACAACATGATAGTATTACTATGCTTTAGTATAAAATTAAGGCCGAAGTTGTAGCACTGAACGTCAGTGAATTGCAGTAGTTAGTATCATGAAAATTTTAAAAACAATGTAAGGCAGTCACTGAATAAAGTAAGGGATTTCAGATCATTGCCTAAAAAATTGTCAGAAAAGTGGAAATCTGATAATCATCTCAATAATTTAGAATGAGGGGATTGAATTTATTAATGTTGAACTTTTTTGCCATCCCCGAGAAAAAGTGCTTTTATAATCAATTTGTAAATAGTCTTCTTAGTTGATATTTTGAATGCCTGTCCAGTCGTAGCCTAGAAAGGAATCCATATTGTTGTTTGATTTCTTTTCTTTAATATGTGGTCATTTGCATTTATTCATTTTTAATAAAACCATCCCTACTATCTGTAATATCCAAGTATTTGAGTTCTTGAATAAAGTCGATCTTTATTAGTTGTCAGAATAGCCACATTCCTTAACAAATTTAGCTAATAGGGTTTCTGGATATAGCGGGACATGTGAACAATAAATATTGATAAGTATAAGACTCAAAACACTAACCCTAAAGTGCTTTAGTTTTACTTTCATTTTTTTAAGAAACTGGGGATCTATTTGCTCTGGAGAACATATCTTTCAAATATAACAGTGAAATTAAGTAATGTTGGTGGAAACAATATTTTCAATTTACTGAGTAAGCCTTTCTGCCAAAGGCTTGATTCATGCCGTGGCAACCGCCTAGGTAGTAAGTTTTTGACTTAGAAGAAAAATATATAAAATCTACCAAATGAAACATTGTTGAATAGTTGATGTTTCCTAAACCCACAATGAAAATTTAGGATTTATATGAATATATGAAACAGAACTGTTTCATATATATTTTAGATGAATAAGGCAATAGAATAACAGGGCAATAAGAATTTGAATAGTCAAAATTAAAGATAGTTTGTATGTTGATTGGGCATGGAGAAGAAAATTGGCGAACCCATTGCCCGGCCATCTTTTACCGAAATCAGCCACTGGTGCTTCAGATTACGGAAACACCTACACTGATGCCATACAGTACTCTATAACACCAAGATCATCTACAGTACACCTCCTAGGACCATATTTAATATCCAATATCCTAGGCGTAGGTGGGGAACCAGCGGCCTCGAGGTCATAAGTGGTTAATGAGAATTGTTATATCTCGTGAATGGATAAACCAATTTTTGTGGTTCCAGCAATATCCCAACTATATGGAGGTAGGATAAAGAGGAAAAAAAGGGTGAATGGATTTTCGCAGTTGAAATGATTTTCCGACTGTTCATCAGTAGACCAAAAGAAAAACAAGTGTGAACATTTTGTCACAGTTTGTGAACATTTTTTTCACACACTTTTCCTCTTATATTTCATGGATGGATGAATGGATTTTCGAGACTTGAAAGATTTTCTGACTGTTTAGAATTTGGCTAAAAGAAAAATGAGTGTGATAAATTTTCTGACTTTTCTTTTGCCTTTTCTCTTATGTTTTGTGGATGGCTGAATGGATTTTCACAGTTCAAACGATTTTATGACTGTTTTGAAGTAACTTAAAATAAAAACGAGTGTGAAAATTTTTCCGAATTTGACTATCTTTAAAAAGTCGAAAATGGAAATCATTCACAAAATATAATAGGAAAAGCGAAAGTAAAGTTGGAAAATATTTCCATATTGTTATATTTTTTCCCAATCTCTATTGGGTCACAAAATATTTCATCTTGTTTTATTTTTTTCCAACCTCTGAACAGTTGCAAAATCGTTTGAGCCCTGAAATTTCATTCACCAATTCACGAGATATAGAGGAAATGCAAAAGAAATTAGGGAAATTTTTAACTTGTTCTCCTTTCAGTCTACCTCTAAACAGTCGGAAAATTGTCTAGACCGCAGAAATCCATTCTACCGTTCACAAGATAAAAGAGGAAAAGCGAATGAAAAGTCAAAAAATTTTCAAACACATTTTTCTTTTAGCTCACACCTAAATAGTCGGAATAACATTTGAACTGTGAATATCCATTCACCTGCTCACGATCTATAATAGGAAAGGCGAATGAAAAGTCAGAAAATTTCAAAATTATATTGCTAACTGAAAAAAAAATAAAATACAAATATATATATATATATATATATATATATATATATATATATATATATATATGTGTGTGTGTTTATAAAAATAAAAATGCCAACTGCATAATATAAAAAATTACTGTGGCCCCTTTTCTTACTGCCTGATTTAAATGCAGTCTCCAATAACAAAAAGGTTCCACAGCTCCTTTCTCTGCTGCTGGATTAGCCCTCCAGGGAGGAGTTATTCTAGAGGATAGAAGCCGAACAGAATTTTTTCATATAATTTAGAAAAAGAAGGCAATAGACTAACAGAATGATAAGAATTTGGATAGTCCAAATTACAGATAATCTGTATGTTGGTTGGATTTATGAATCATAACTATAATTGAATATTTCCACAGTTGGAAATTTCCAGGTATTGTTATATTATTGAAGTAATTCATTATTAAAACACATGGCTGAATGTGAAATAAAATTGAAAAATCACCTTTCATTTGGTATTGGATATAAAACAAATGTATCTTTAGTCTTGAAATTTAGGACTTGTTGTGTTTTGATTTTACATAATTTATTTAAAATTAGATATTTATACCCTTGTTACTCACATTAAACTTTTAATCCTAACTTTTCATTGCATACCGAAGAATAATGAAAACAAATATACAATAAACTTGAATACCTGTCTTTATCTAAGGAATTGGCGATAGTCTCAGGTCTTGTTAGATCACTAGTCCATAGCACAATTTTTGTATTAGAGTGCCCGACAGTTGAATCCCAGGTTTGTAGTGCTTTACTATGGAACTCGGTCCAAAGTTGAGTAAATCCTTCGGTTGTCCGAGGATATTTACGAAGTTTCATATAATTTATTATTTCATCTGATGAGTTCCAACATCCAATATGAACCTGGAAAATAAACATAAACCACGGCATAATAACACTTTTCACTTGTTTTAAATAAGCAAAGAAATAATATATTAGACTATGGTGCTAAAAACATAAATAGAAAATTAATAAACATTAATAATAATCCTCTCAAGAAAATCTGTAAGTGTATAACATCAAAATGTGATTGTTGGCTGATGGTTTCAAAGATACATTGGATTGCTTCGAGTTGCATGGGATTTATACAGTTGAAATGGTTATATTCTTTAATATGACCAGCCACTGATCACTCAATCTTTACTGATTATCAACCATAAATATCTCATTTGAGAATGATTGTTACCCCAGGTAAAGATTATCAGGTTTATATTACCACTTGTTATGACTATATTTCGTTATCTATTATTGTTGAAATATTTTTTTTTATTTACCAATATTTCTACATACCTCATCACCTCCCATATGAAACATGTCATCGCTTGGAATCAACTCTTGTAAATTTTTATAAACACCACCTAAAACTTTGTATAAATTCTCATTTGCAGGATTCATTTGACCACAAGGTGGTTGGACACAGAATGCTTGCCAAGGAACATTGTTTCGGCATAAAACTAGCTTTCCAAGACCTTCTTTTTCACCAAATTGCCAACCATTACCTATTAGTAAAAAAATAAAGCTTGATTCAATATTTTTAAAACAATATTTTTAACAGTATTTTATTTATCTACTTTAAAAGTTTTTGAGTAAGAAGGTTGATTGTCCAGACAAAGAATTTCGCAGCACATTTAAAAGTACTTGAAAAAAATATTACCAAGATATTTTTGATTTATGACGTTATGAGCAAAAATAACTTAACACATATTAAAGCCTGAACTAACAATAGTTTATTAATTTTCATTAAGTCCTAAAATCATACCTGCATGAGCTGGTGAATCGATCTCCATTAGAAGCCTAATACCTCTAAATTTTGCATAATCGACTAGATATTTTATATCTTTTTCAGTATAAACTTCTTTGGCTGAATATGCTCCCAGGCTAGAATATATTAGACTTTTAAATCTTTGAAAATTTAGTTCCATAGTATAAAAAAAGAAAGAAATATATAGAAAAAAAAATTATATGTGCAAGCTAGTTTACAAAAGGAAGATGTATGTTTAAAAATACAGAACAATTATTCTTTACCAATAAAAAATAATTTGTTTAATATGTTTTAGCATCCTTGCCTAAAATTGACAGCATTAAATTTTTTGTCCACTTGTAACTATTACTTGATTACAAATAATGTGTACATGGTTAAGAATTTGCCTTGCTTGGGATGTCATGGTAAATTGAATTAAATTTGAATAGTTAATACCCTATTCAAAGTGTTATAAGTAATATAAAAACATTGTTCTTTATCCAGAAATAGCAAATTTTAGAATGATACAATTTAAAAAAACAAGATAATTCAATTTTAGAGCGATCTGAAAAGTCCATTGAATTATATGCAATGAAAACAGTACTCTTCTACGAATTGAAGTATATGCAGAATTTACAGATTTTTTTTTACTATAAATTGGTGTCAGATTTGGTTTTAGCACTTTAAAAAAACCTATATTCAAATTTTCAGGCGAATCTAAAAATAATTTTTTTTTTTAACTAAAAATATTGATCTAAATTGATTTGACACTTAAGATTCATAAAATCGCTCATAAATCAGAAACCCATCGAACGATTCAAACCAAATTTGGGACATTGGTAAATGTCCTTAAACTACCCAATATACTTTAACTGTGGTGATCCTATATGATTAAGAACCAACAGTATCTGCAAGAAAGCTCAATTTTGTTTTTATTTCATAATCATATTTTTTTACACAAATCTAATAAGATAATGCAATAGTTGTTTATATTTGAGGAAAGAAGAAACTATCCTCGGACTCTAACAAGTCCAATAAAGTCAATATTGGATACACTGAAGACGAGATACAGAACTTCAAATCGAAATGTAATTTTGTGGCTTTAAAAATTTTGAGCATCCTCGTAAATTATTTCTTTTTTTTTCAATAATTTTTTCAACATTAAGGTTTTTTGGTGTGCTGAATCAAAATCTGATATCATTTTTGGTCTGAAAAAATCTATACAGTTATCTATACGGTCTAATTTAAACAATTTTTTAAATATATTTGCCCAAAAATAAATTATTTTTGAATGTTTATATTTTTCATTTAATATACTCTGAAAAATAAATGTTTTACTGGAAAAACTATGCCAATATCATTTTTCAAACTCCACAGAGGGTCCTGGGGACTTAATCTTTAAAATCAGACACCCATTACAATTCTCCATAAATTTTATCAGCAATTTTCCATATTTTTTGTGGATAAACTTGGCCACAAATCAACAACTTCAAGATAAACCAATGTTGTTGATTTTATTCAACAGAATGGTTAAAAATCGGTTTGGAGTCCCTCAGACCCAAGTGGAACATTTGAGTGAATACAATTTTCATATTCACAGTTCATATTCACAGTTACTTATTGCTTTGAGTTAACATAAACATTGCTGAAGGAGGTAGGTAAGTTATGCTACTTTTAAGTACATGATTTATATATTATGTACAGATATAGGAAGGGAACATATTTTGATTAAAAATAGTATCTAATTGCATAGGGTTAGTTCAATTTATTATAATAATAAATATTCTCAACTCAAGTCACACGTCAACGTTTTCTCTGGCTCAAAATTCATCAATAAATCTGCTAAAAAATATAAGAGAAGAATAGAAAGCCTGAGAGTGAAGGAGGGGATGGGGAAGGCCGCCAATCTGGGGGTCAGTCTCTCCCTACTAGAAATACCCTATGGCCCCTTCTATTATATTCCATGGTCTTTGCACCCTGCACTCCCCATGTCAGTCTATTTTTGCTCTTATAGTGGAAAAAAGAAAATTTTCTCATTTTTTTTTTTATATATAAAAATTATTGTTAAAAAACTTATATTTTTTATAACATCGATATCAGTCATAACAGATAATATCTATGTAATAATGGTTTAAAAATTAGTTATAATTAGGTCTAAGAGACAAAATAATTATTTATGGGCAAAAACAGACTTAGGAAACTACTGCCAATGGTTATATATAAATAAATAACAATTTTAAGAGAAAAAGTAAAAAAAAAAAAAAAAAAAAAAAAAAGAGGATGAAAGAAGATTTCAAAATGTCGGTTTGACTGGAATAAAAATTTTAATATTATAAAAATAAAGATATATTTAAGGGAAGTTGTGTTTGTTCACAATAAAACATTATAATATATTTTTAGTGTAATTAAGAGCTACACTAGTTCAACACAAAACAAATTATATATTAATTTTGAAAAATAATTTTTATTTTATTTTTTACTGTAAAGAATTTTTGATCATAACATTAATAAAATAATTGCTTCTTAATATATATATTTTAGAATTTTTAATAGTACAAAGACCAGTCTCCAATTATTCAGTTAGTGCAGTTGGGCTTAATTGAACAGTTTAAATTTCCCTCCACTGGAAGATGTTACAGATCAAGTTTCCATTTGTGTTCCCTCCATTTATCATTACTGAGTTGCTATGTAAAAGAAAGGCTCATTACAGGTAATTGCTATATTTCTTTTTTCAGAAAATACTAATTATTTTAACTGTCAAATATTAAAATAGTACTCGAATAAGTAATATTTGATATATTTCTCTATTTTTATATCAATACTAATGGCCCAATGGAAAGTATAAATAATTAATTACAGTTCTTTAAAATTTATCTTTAAAAATCATAAAATAAATATATTAATTTTTTTTTTTATAGAAAAAACATATTTTTGAAAAATGATTTTATTTTTATCACAGCTTGTTGAAAGTTAATCATGAAAAAGGGAATTTTTACTTTTATTTCATCCTGCACTAGCAAATAATTAGAAACTCATATAAAAAAACATGAAATGTATATATTTTTTAAAAATATACGATTATTTAAAGATTATTAATGTCATATTGTATAGAATACTTAAATAGTTAAAAATTTAAGAGTTTTTAAATAGGTATAAAACAAAGCAAAAAAATAAGATTATCATGAAAATTACCCAGTCAAAAGTAAGATGTTACTGAGTTCCTTTGCACTTTCTATGAGATTAATTTTTTTTTTTTGTCCAGCAAGATAGAAAGAAATTGATTTTTTTTTCCAAATTTGGAATAAATACTTGAGCCAAAGAAGTCATTTATAATGATACTTACTCTGCTAAAGCAGGGACCTTGCTGAGAGCAAGGGGAAAACTGTGGGTGTCCGTGGCATGCCAATGAAGAACATTGAGTTTGTTTGCTCCCATAGCCCTGATCGTTCTCTCAAGGTCTGCAATTGGAACGTAGTGTCTAGAGGTGTCAATCAGTACACCCCTGTGCCCGAAGACTGGCTTGTCCCTTATGAGTGCTGTTGCCATCATGTACACACTACAGGTTGATCGGGGACTATGACGCCTGCCAGTCAATTGGGAGAGGGTTTCTAGGGCATGCCTTGCTCCGAACACAGTCTTTGCAACAATCTCAACATCAATGTCGTCACCTAAATTTATCAGCATTAGAATACACCAGTCAATAATAAATTATTAATATCAATATTAGTTATTCAGTAAATTAAGGCTCTATAAAAGTCCTTATTATTGATTGGAAACATGTCATTAATACAGCCAAAGAAACAAATTTTATAACTTAAATGCATGGAATTTAGTAAATTAGTGAATTTGTATTTTTCTAATACCGAATGTATTGATTGAAGCAGGATAAATCACAATAATACGTGGTCAATTGGTTGCCAACGTTCAACACCAGCATAGGAGTCCAAAGCAGATGAAGATGGCATAAAACATGGTCATCAGCCAACAGAGTAAAGAGTATGTAAATCTTTTGATTTTTCTTTAAAATTTAGTTATTGAGTTTCATGTTAATAGTTTTGTATGTTAATGATGGATGATGAATGGTTTTTATATGATCAATTTCTTTAAAATATTTTCATGAATTGTTCTATGACTGTCATATGCTACATTCATACTGTATATATTTTATTATTGAATTGCTTATAGTTGTGCCTTATAGAGTAAAAAAAAATGGTGATACATTATTGTTTGATCGGGTTTTTGATAAACAACCTGATTATTAACATCATCATGGTCTCTTCCTATAACATGTGTTTATTAATTAGGAATGTAATTAAGACTAGAAATAAAAATATATAGTATTTAAAAAACCTTTTGTTTTATAAATTTAAATTATAATAGAAGATATTTCCTCCTTTATGCTCACTAAGACTAAAAATGAAGGGGCAGAATTTCCCTGTCTTATGCTTATTGTGGTTTATATTTGATACAATGTTCCATTTGATATTAATTATTAAAGATTGGAATCTCTTTTTGTGTTTCAACTAGTTCCTTTTTGTTCAATAAGTTTTAAATCTGAGCTACAAGATGACCACTCTCGGATTGAAACTTTTCTGCAAAAAAGGATAGTCACTTTATTTGCCTTTCAGTGTATATACTAGTAAAAATATAGCAGTTTAAACTCTTCTGCTTGTACTAATTTTCAGCAAATATCTTTTTCTTTCTTTAAGTTATTTACAGATCATGTACTGGTCTTCCTGCCGAACAATTCAAGCATGGTGGAAATAAACTTATCAAGCTCCTTCACAATTTTCTAATAAGTATCTGGAATGAGGAGATCATACCAACTGATTGGAAGAAACTGTTATCTGCCCGATACATAAAAATGGTGGCTTATTGAAGTGCTCTGACTACCGTGCTATTGCTCTACTCCCTTGCGCATACAAAATCCTATCCAAAATTTTGCTCCATAGACTTTTACCGTTTGCAGAGCGAGAACTGGGCCATGTCAGTATGGATTTCGACGTGGAAGATCAACAATAGTTCAGAGTTTCTACCTTAGGACCACTCTGGAAAGAGGACGTGCATACCAGATTAAAGCACATCACCTCTTTGTCAACTTTAAATCAGCCCATGACACCATTGAACACGCAAAGCTCTATAAAGCATTGATTCATTTTAACATCATCATCAAGCTTATTAGACTGATAAGGTTAACCATGGAGGAGGTGATTTTTGTCGTGAAAATTCGAGACTGTATCTCGGAAGAATTCTTATCAAAAAGAGAAGTGAGACAGGGTGATGCTTTAGCTTACCTCCTTTTCATTTTAGCTCTGGAAAGAGCTGCCTGAGACACGTCTGGGAATAAATTCAAACGTCTGGAACAATATTTAAAAGGATGATGCAGCTGCTTGCTTTTGCAGATGACTTTGATATAATTTGACACTCTTGGAAGGTGGTTGTCCGATCCTTTCTGGAATTAGGAGGAAAAGACAAAATATATGGAAAACCAGGAGATCCCAAGACAAGATGGCGTCAAGGTAGATTTCAACAAGTTTGAACAGGTCTCGGAATTTGCATATCTGTATTCACTGTTGGTGGAGGCCATGACTCGCCAGCTGGTTGTAGTGCCAAATTAGATAGATAGGTAGATAGATCAAAAATAATTAGAAAATGGAAAATAAATCTTTATTCAGGTTCAATGTTCCTCCTATAAAGATATGTTAAGTAAACTGAATAAAATTTATTCTATTATGCTGGCCAACAAAAAAATAGGTATTTTGTGTACCCGCTCTGAATAAATGGTTAACATATCAGAAAAATTAGTTTACTCTGAGACTGTTGTTGACTGTTCCACTATGTATAAATAGCTCTGAGGTGGCTGTCACAACCATGAATATTTGAAATGTTCAATGTAACCATTTATTCAACGCTTCCGATACTGTTGTTTTATTTTTTGACTCATATTAGTGTTATAATTTGGTTTCCCTTACCAGATACATATGAAACTTGCAGCTTATATTCTTCATTTGTAGTCATATTAAGAACAAGACTATCCTCAGATACTTTATATCTAACATTAACGGGCACACTTGATGAAGCTATTGGGTCTCCTCCACATTCGGTAATTAAATTATAGCGAAATATTTCAAAAACCTCATTCATAAAAGTTGCAACTCCTGTTCCACAACATTCGTTTGTGAGGCGCATATTTTTTGGGCTGACGGGCACCAATTCACCCCTTGAAACAATTATAATAAATTAGAAAAAGTAAATTTACTTTAAAAGTTTTATAGTTCATATTTCTTATATTTAATTATGAATAAGGTATTTATGGTTCCTGAAGAGTGAAGAAATACCATAAACTGGCTTAAAGCGATCAACATAATTTTAATATTTTGCCAATCAAACTCTCTTGTTTACTTGCTCACCACCTGATTCTTCAACCAATAGTGTTATAATGATTTGCGTTCTTACAGTTTTCTTTTTTTTTTTTAAATACACATATTAGAATGTGAAATTTTAAATGAATAATTTATAAAGAGATTTTTTTTAATAATTGAAAAAATTATAATTATGAAACTCATTTCATATTTGAATAAAAAAAATCTAAATAAATATCAAAGTTATTATTAACTCCAGTAGAGAATAAGCTCATTCTCCTCACACAATCTTTTATTCTTAACAAATTACAACAAATAAATAATTGGGTAAAAAATATATCATTTTTTTTTACGAATGAAAAGGAATGTGTCAAATTTTGAGACAGTTTAAATTGCGCTGCCTCCAATTGAGTTAGCTGTTAAACACACAGTAGTTTGCCCATAAACCACAGAAGGCCTTCTCACCAATGCTCGTCACTCCACAGGTTTTTGATACATCTGCTCAACATCAACCTAACCTATTAAATCTCAGGAAAAAATCAATATTGTAGCTTTGTACATCCCTGAACTGAAACACAAACATAAAATTCGAGGGTGAAGTAGAGGGGAGGAGATCATAATGGAGATTAAGTTTTGGAGTTCACCATTTATGAAACAAACACGATGATGGTTGGGGCTGCAATCAGAAATAAAACACACTGTAATGAATATTCAATGTCTAAAGTGTGCCGACTTCATCAGGACTAGGAAAAACAAGATATGAGAATAATATAACAAAAGAGAAGAATGAGTATAATGGGATTATATGGGAGAACATGACAACACTAAAATAGAATATGGAAGCATACAAAATAAATTCACACAAATAATATGACAATTGAAATTAAATAAGAATAGTAGAAAGAATGAGGTTGTACTCAAATGAAAGTTATCACATATCTAAATATATAAATGTGATTGTGATTTGTAATATTCACAGAATTAAAATATTTCAACCATGAGTGTAGGTAGCCATATGCAGTCCCACAAGGTGGAGAAGCTGCCTCTCCTTGCAATGTGGAAAACATTTAAAATTTTGCAGCTATTCCTCGCATACTATTGTTTTAGAATTTAAAAAAATAAATAAATTATGTTCTTTCGAATGTTACTGTAAATTTTTGCATGGCATCATGGACCCCCTCTACATGTTCTATATGAAAGTAATTTTTTACTTTGGTTCATGAAAATATACTCACAGGTTTAGGGATTAATTTTATTTAAATAAGCTTTTATTACAAATATTTATATCAAGTAAAGAATAATATATAAATTACATACTAAATATTGAAAATAATAATATATGAAATACATAAGATAATTAATTACCCAAGTTCTCCAGCCAGTGTTGGTAAAGGCCAAAGATTACCATATTTCCCACATAACAATCGACAGTTTTCCATTGACTGAAATGTTGTAAAATTTGTACTTTTATTGTGGATATCGAGGGTTATTTTTGGAACACAATTTCCCTGTAAGCATACATATCTGAAAAAAAATTATCAATATAAAACTTGCAAATATTCAGTGTGCATGAATACATACTTATTTATACATTTTTTTTTATCAGGAATAATATTGCTATAAATATCTCTTCTTTATTAATTGTTGATTTTTTAAAACTCGTTTTTGTCATCTATTAACTGATCACAGTTTCATACAAATTTTAGCTGTCCTAAAAAAATTTTTTTTTAAAGAACATTCAACTCTTAATTGTCCACATAATTTGTTATTTAGAAATAAGAATATTTAAATTGAATAAACTACACATTCCCTGCCTGATTGATAAGTTTCGGAATGGGAACTGGACTTGGGCATGCATTTAGAGTCTGATTTTTATCCAGCCATTGGTCTGAATTTGGAAAGAACTCAATTTTGATGAAGATTAAAAATAAAAAAAAAGACAATTGTATACAGGGGCATCAAAGAATGCTATTTTTGCTAAGTATGGTCTGTGTATGATTTAGAGGAATCCTGAAAAAAAATAAGCAACGAAAAATTAAAATTACTTTGCCAGTCAGTTGCCTTAAAATATTAATAATAATTAGTATTAAACTTTTATTAAAATTGAATTTTCTTTTTAACCTTTACACTAGGGTGGTATAATGTTGGTCGATTACCCAGTTAATCTGAAATCTGGATTATCGATTCTTGGCAGTACGTCCGAGTTAATCCGCTTTTGCGTCTTTTTTTAAAAAAAAATTCTGCCCAACGTTTTACGAGTCTGTTATATTTAATATTAGTACTTCACGTCTTGACTATCTAATTGCATTTAAAAAATGCACTGAAGTTTAGAATAAAGTCAATGGAAACCAAATTTACACATTCTTACGGAATGTTGAACGAAATGAGTTTCCTTCTAGACAAAAAATTATTTTTTTTTACTAGATTCTTTCAGATCAGTGCTATAGAATTAAGGGTATCATATCGACAATACTTTTTCGTGACATCTTATATGCCCCAAAGGAGAATGCTACTCGCCGGTACCATTATAAACAAAAAAAAAATGTTTTACCTCTACTATGAACTCTCTTTATCTCTCTCTCTCTCTCAAAAAAAAAAAAAAGATTAGAATTAGAAGAAATGGACGTTTGACTGAAACGGTAATTCTGAATAATAATTTGTTGAGAATCTTATAAAACAGGAAAATATAATAAAATAAAACAAACCAGTCCTTTTCATTTCTAATTATACCAGCCAACATTTTGACCAAACTTTGAAAGCTATCTAGAGCGGTGGTTCCCAAATGCTAGACAGTCGCGTACCCTCAATAAATGAATTAAACCATCGGGGACCCCCTGTCATTAAAATTATACCTACGATACTCATTTTACTATCTCCATTGTATTTAATGGTTATATTCAATTGAAGGCAAAAAAGGAAAAGAATAATAATAGAGAAAAATAAATTGCCAACTTTTTCTAGAATTTATAACATTAAAAGAATGAGTCTGCCGGTCGGATCATCCTATCTAAAAATGCCGGCCAAAAATACTCGAAATTTTAAGAATATTTTTGGTTTCTCATCTATAATTCATAAACGGTGCATTCAATCGAAAACGTTATAGTGTAATAAATTAAAGAACAATAAATAATACGTCTAATGTGTACCACAAAATAATAATTTGGTTAATTGTCAAAAACCACGGTAAAAAAAACGACGATTTTGTCAAAAAAAAAGAGATAGAGTACTATATATGAACATAGAGTACTATAAATAAGTACTCTAAGAGGATAAATTACGTGATAAAAGTTATAGAGCATCAAATTCTGCGTCCTTTGATCACAAACAATTTTAAATTCAATAAAATAAATTAATTGAAATTGAAAAACCGCCAAGGAAGATCAATATAACTCGCTTCCAGTGCGTTTAAGGTAAAAATTTGTCATAACAATTTTAAAGAATGTTAAATTCTCTGCAAGTTTAAGAAGCGAGATAAACGACGCAGAATATGGTGCTCTATAACTTTTATCATGTGATTTATCGTCTTAGAGTACTCTATATTCATATATAGTACTCTATCTCTGTTTTTGAAAAAATCGTTTTTAAAGTCAATACTACGAGGATTCAAATAATTGCTATCAAAGTTTTCTTCAGATATGATAACTTTTTGCATGAGCACTCGGTCTCCTACAACTGAATTAACGGAAAAGTTATCCATATTTTAATAATGTACAATTATAAAGTTTAACTAATAATAATTTTATAATTTTTTATCTGTAAAATGTTTTATAAATGATTTTTAATTAAAAATAGGGAATTTATAATCGACAGGAGTACTCCAATTTCCGTTTTGAGTACGCAATTTGTCTATACTTATTTTAATATCAATTCGGTTTTAGTTTTCTGAATATTATGGATACTATTTTTTTTTTAAATTAAGATGGTTGGCGTGATAAATTTGACTGGAATGGCCATGCTTCAACCAACATCAGATAAGTTTGGTGTTTGTTTGCTGATGTTCCGGCACCAGCCCAAGTAAAGGCTGAGCATCATACAAGTCTTACTGTCCCCAACTCCTATAATCGAATTACCACACTAGGAGGCAACTCCTTAAGCCTTACTCAGTACTGACCACCCAAATATACCTTCTAAAGGCCAATACCAGTCTGACTTCCATGTCCGCTCCACATTTGTAGTTGTGTGGTACTACATACTTTTCTCCCCGCCTTTGGGAATTTGTAGATCTCCATTTCGAGTAACAACAACTAAACTAGCTGGTTGACACTGTCTTTCCATATACTGATGTTCCCTTTGAAACCAATTAACAAAACACAGGCTTCGGTATTCATTTAAATTCATTCATTGAGGAATTTGGAATTTTTCGAGGCGTCATATTTCAGCTTCTATTTCCAGAAAGTATCCCCAACCCTCCTTAACACTTGCGCAAATCATATTGGATCATATTCCATAGGTGCGCACAGGGAATGTCATAGGTGCACAGGCACCTGCCAATCTAAAACCGCTGATAGAACCAAAGTTTAAAGATTCAACTTTAGAAAAAAAAAGAAGTTGCTTAGAACTAAAATTCAAAAACTTCCGTTGCTTACGTTGATCTGTCGTCTTCTTTCTCTAGCTCCTTCGTTGCCACGTGAGCGTAGAAAATATTGATAACCGCCACTAATACCAGCAGCGCCATAATTACCTGCAACAGATAACGATTATAAATGTGTGATCGTAACATGTTTTTCAAAATTTTAACATTAATTAAAGATTTATAAAAAAAAATTGTAAAAGTCTACTATACCGTGGACAACCTATCTGCTTAAGAAATCTTTGCATTTACACCACTTTTGCAAGATGTTCATACAATTTTAAGACAAAACATCTGGGTTTTTTAAAAATATGTTTATGAAACATGGAATATGAAAGTCGCGTAGCAGCAGGCTGTTGGAGTATTTGAACGCCGCATAATTAAGATTCATGGGTGTACAGAAATACTTTCTAAGATGGTGTACGGAAAATGAAAAGCAATAATGAAAACCAAGATATCATAAGATTTATCAAGTCCCAGAGAATCAGCAGGCTAGGGCCATGTGCAGGGGACGAGGTGTGACCGATTGCCAACAAAAAAAAAAAACTTGAAAAATTAATTGCAAGAAGAAGGAAAAAGGGATATCCACGGTTCGACGATGTAGAGGGCGGCCTCAAAAGAATGATTTTTTTTTTTAAACTGTTATGTAAAACCAACTGTCTTAAACTGTTATAAAATTGAACTAATAACTTATATAAATTTAACAGATTCCCTTATTTTCAAGTTCGATCTAAATACCAATAAGTTGGATCGCAGATACATTACAATAGTATTGAGATATTCGGCTGTACGGTGGCGTAACAGTAAGGGTAGACATAGAAAGGAAAGTAGTCCGAACTGTTCGGTGATGGCCAGGTAGGCCACGAGAAAGGCAGAGGTGTGGGCGGTCCGAAGAGTGCACCTCCATGCCGATATGCTACGGTTTGGGGTCTACTATGTAACAAGGAGGCGTTTAAAGCATGTTGATCCGTATCACCTCAACTATTTTTTATTTAAATTCAATTATTATATTTCAAACTCTTTGACCAAACAAACCCATTTGTTCGTAACCTTTCATCCCTATGTATTCCCGATAACCCACTGAGGCGTTTGAAAAGATGGCCACGGGATCTTCTAACTTAAAATTGACATTGAAGTACTGCCAATAGGTAGATCCTTCACAAGTTATTATCATTACTTATTAGGCTTAATTAACATTTACTTATTGTATGCTGCATGCATACAATCTTTAATTTCAATAAATATTTTTTTTTTAATGAATAAAAAAATTCTACTCTCCTTTCCATTTATGCAATTTATTGTTTTATAATTTATAAGTTTAAAAAAATCAGTGAATTTTGCTAGAGACGTTTAACATGATTTATAAATATCTAAACTGTTGGGTTATTTTTTAAAAATATTTCATGTAATATTTTTTCATGGTTTTTTTATTCTCTACGACTTTTAATTATTTCAATATCCCTTTTTTAATTAAAACGATCGAGCGAATTTTAATCTGATTCAGTTCAGTGGTTTTGAAAGAAAAGAAAAAAATATCCGATGATTTTTGTGATAGAACCATATTTTTAAGACTACAGGGCGTTCATCCGATGACAGGCTGTAGCAGGCGTTGCAACTATTTAACGATAGACCACGAATTTGATATTGGACCTATTGATCTCATTTTCTGTTAAGAAAAATAAGATATCAAATCAAATTTTCGCACGTCCGCCATCTGTAAAAAGATTGCCGATAACAGTTTAATGCTTGCTAAAAACTTTTTTACGGGTCTAATTAACAATAATATGAGGTATGATCTAAATTGTTTCAACCGTTTATTTTTAAAAAGCGAAAAAAAATTAGGTTATTGATTCTCCGCCATTTTGTTTAAGGTGTTATAGATTAAATGTTTTCCATTTTTAAAAAAATTATTGCTTGCATGAATGGAACAATACATACT
Source organism: Rhaphigaster nebulosa (assembly GCA_948150685.1). Classification (NCBI taxonomy): domain Eukaryota; kingdom Metazoa; phylum Arthropoda; class Insecta; order Hemiptera; family Pentatomidae; genus Rhaphigaster; species Rhaphigaster nebulosa. The sequence goes on from OX411309.1 coordinate 40,637,439, forward strand.
TCAAATATATTTAACTCTCATGCAGAATCTGACCCGAAAAAATCATTGGCGGTGAGAGTTCAAAAAAACAAGATATGAAAACTACAAAACTGGTCTGAGGTTGGTTTTGATTTAATCAAGTCGTCTCTCGTATAATGGGATATACTTAAGACCTCTTTGAGCTCTAAAAGGTGTAATTAAGTGGAAAATTATTGAGGACCAATGCCTGCACGCAGCGGATTTAAACAGATTTGCCGAGGAATACCTTCGGGTAATGTAAGGAAAACATTGCATATATATGTATGTATATTATGTATGTAAAAGAGATTTTTTAATAAACGGAGGATAAGAAAAAAAAATAAGTGGAAAAATGAATATATATCTATTTTTTTAACTATTAACATAAAGTCCGGAAGGTGGAGGTGGAACATCCAATAATCAAAGAGTTGATTTATTAATATCAAGCCAAAAAAATTTTAACATCTTCAAAATACTGTGCCCTACAAAAATATAATATAGTTCAGCTCTTGTTATTGAAATAACAAGCAACATACGAATTAGTGCACGCGATTGGAAGAATATAAAACAAACCAAAATGTTAACAACTTAAAATTCAAGAGGGTATATTTGACGAGGTATTCTCAAGTTATGCAAAGGGTGAAGGCTTTTCTCTCCTTGAGCGTATCTTCCCGGCCTAAGCTTCTTCCATAGTTCGCCCTCGTCTTTTGTCTGCCTACACTAAAGATCCCCAAAAACTTTTGAAATCCAGATTTTAGAAAAAAATGAAGTGATAATTGTCTCTTTAAAAATCTATTCATCATTCTTGAATTTTCATCCTTCGTCATTGACCAATATTTGATGTTCACAACGAAAATTTAAATTATTTTGAGGTAAATTCTTTGTCCGATAAAATAGGCGGATTTGGGGTTATTGTAGTGCATTATGGCAATGTTCTGAGGTTATATATTTCAGGTATAGTTTTATTTTCTGTGGGATTTGGTATTATAATGTTTTCTAGAAAGCTATAGTTAAAAATTAATATAAACTTTTGCACGCCAGGTATCAATATAGTTTTTATTCAACCTTAGTTGAATTGTTGAAAAAGCGAAAAATATACAAAAGGGTCTAAAAAAAATCAGGTTTTAATCAATTTCTTTGATCATGGTTTAGATTGCAAAAATATAATATTTAAAAATTCCAGTGGACCTGCTCTAAATTTCCTCCAATATTTTGTCTATTTCATTCCTAATGATACCTAATTGACTAAAATCTCTCCGAAATACTTGAAGGCTCTGGTATTTTTTTCGCAACATCCTTATCACCGACTAATAAGACAGAATACAGAGATGAAAACCTGGTAACTGGTTCATTTAGACAACCCGGAGGTGCTTATTCGTTTACTATTGTGGATCATTTCACGACCTCGATGAGACTGATTGGTCAGTGGCCGAGTAATCTCCATCACATCCTGGTTCCTCCGGATCGTGGGATATCCAACTCCGGTCGTCCCCAGATCGGCTTGAAATCGCCGAATAATAAGATCCAGATCGATTAGATGTTTATTGAGATATTTATGCCAAAAAAATATGCTCATACCTCATCGAGTATTTATCTCATTTCAAATGTTATGGTTCTAGAGTGTATGCGAAATAAAAATGTATCTTATCAACAACTTTTTAAATCTGTTTAAACGAATGTTTCATTGTCAAACATAATTAGCCAGTTAGTAACCCTAATACTTCTAAATTATTCATAAAACTGTTAACATTTTTACACACTCTTGATTATCGAGTATGGAGTAGGATTTTTGTAATCCGAAATTCAGTCGATTCTAATTTATGTTAAATAAAAATAATTTTTAGGATGAAATTTCTCGTAAAGAAAATGAATTGAAATATTAAAAAAAAAATACAATAATATCCTTAAGCGTTAGCAATTCTAATTCCGAAAAAAAAAAATCTGATGTGGGCAACACATCGCTTCCTTGTACGCCTATTAAATTATAAATCCGTGACTCAAAAAGTGATACTGAATTTGGTTACTAGTTTCCGATTAAGGAAGCTAAAGTTTGAGTATAAACTCCCAACTTGAAAATCGGTTGAGCCTTTCGCTCAAAAAATCTCAGGAATATTAAAAAAAAACGTTGGGCTCAAAATGTATTGAATTAAATGCGTTCAATCTGTCCGTTTATTGGTAAGTAACGATTTTTTGAGCGAAGGGCTCATCCGATTTTCAAGTTTGATGGCTCAAATTACTCAGATGCTTTGAAACAATGCTTTGAATGCTCTGAAACAATTTGGGATCAAAATTCTGAAAAGTTTGAATTATATCGAAAAAGGCTTAAGCACCAAAAGTTCGAAATTTAGGTTTCAATTTATTTTGGGACGCAAACACCATCTCTATCGATTCTCGCTCACAATATATTGAAAAAAAATTGGAAATGATCTAAAAATCGAATACCGATGACATAAGTACCAAATATTAACGACTCTCAGTCGTCACTCTGGCCTTAACAAGTGCTAGAATCCTTTACAATATATTGTAATTATAAATGTTTTGCCAGGTTAAAAAATTCCTACTCTATACAATAAAGAATAAAATTTTAAACAAATATATTGTTATTTGGGGTAAAATCGTTTCATGTGTTTCCTGTAAAGTGTGTTAAATAGCGCTTACGCCTTTTTCAAAAAACGACGTCGATATATTCCAATCTTAATAAGTGAGAGAACTAAAAACCATAGATCCTGCTCTTCAGTATCAATCCAATAGGTCTCATCGAGTACAATTCTGGACTAGTATAAGTTTTCGTACAGCAGATTCTTATGGCTTAACTGGTAATATGATGAGCTATTTTCCAGTGGGGCAACCCAATTAAAAGTATATTGTTACTTCAACATATTCATTAAGAAGTATGTAGCTTTACAAATTGTGTATGGCTTTCGATGATAGGAGACTGTGGTGGCCAGGAGTGCGAAAGCGTCACCTTAGCAATCACGAGTCTAAAACGGCATCGGCTCAACACGGGATAGGGCGAATTAAAATTTATATCTTGGCGGATCCACGGAATGAATCTCGACCATCCCGCTCTGGCTAGAATAAGCTGTAGGATTAGCCGTCCAGTCTGCCTATTTGGAGTTGGTAAGGGCGTTAAACCCAAACCTCCCCTTCTCACCCTTCTCAAAAAAAGACCTTGATAGCATTATATTGTTTATATGAATAAACATGGTTTCCTAAAATACCTTATTCCAATATATTCGGGAGAAGAAGGGTAGCTATCAATTGCGAGAGTTCTCGCACGGGTAAGCTAGTCCCTATATATTAATTCCTTACTATAGATCCCTTTTCCAGCCCTAAGGAGCGATGGATTTTGACAAATGAGGTTCCAAAAGAAAGGAAATTCAATGGAAAAGTGACGAATACCAATTTTGATCCTTAAATTCTTACTAAAACTTTAATAAAAGTGATTGAAAAATTTAGGTGGTTTAAGACGGGAGAAGTCGGGTTCTAAAGATTTCGACACGGATATCAATATCCGAAAGGTGATGTATATACGGGACGTAGCGGGTCCTGTGTTTGTAAGCCCTAAAATTTATTGTTTTCGGGATAGCACACTGAATTGCAGCCCGCTGCAGAGGTCCTATGCTAACAAGCTTACGTGTCATTATCATGACTTCATTCCCGCCGAAGCAAATTGTCTACACACAATTTTTAATAATTGTGTTAAAACGTTATTTTATAAATAAAATGGGAGGCTAAAGGAAAGAAAAGCGTTAACTTATTTGAGTGAAACTTTATTGCCATTCATAAAAATTGATTGTCGTTTTGACCTTGTTATTTCAAAATGTCAGCACCAAATGAGACTGAATAACATATTGTAGGTTATTATTTTAAAGGTTATTTTGTATTTTAGAGGCTAATCCAAAAACAACGCGAAAGCTAGTCGTCCCATATTTGGTGAATTTTGCTGCTTTAATGAAACAACTGCATTCTCCAATTAAAATAACAGAAATATTCTGAAGGTTTTATTTTTTCTAAGCAAATTGGTAATTTATCGTTAACCTAATGCCCCAATAATGCTTCTAAAAATGAACAATTGTTTTCTATGAATGTCGGTTCATTGAGTGGATCAGCATTCAATTATTTAGGTAAAATTCATTACGTTATGGCCATATATGTTCAGGAATCATGAATACAAAACACCTTAAAAACTTTTTTATATTAAAAAATAAAAATCTTAATAAACTAAATCTTTGAAATGTTCTTAGCACCTTTCTTGGAATATTATTATTATTTATTATACATTTTTTTTTTTTTTAATCAATTTTAATTAAATACAAAATCGTAAAAGATTCAACCAGTATTGCTAGCTTTTCGAAAAGGCTCGAACTATATAAAAAACTACCTACCTGCTAATACAGATTTAACTGATGTGAGTGTACTGATTGCAAGCTCTCTTTGTACTAAAATATAACATCATTTTTGTCCTGTATATTACCTTGCCATCACCAAGCCCAAGGCCATTAATATTGTGAAACTTTCGGCGAAAAAAGTGGTAAGACTGCATAATGTAAATTATTTTATATTACGTGATCCTTTACAGGGGGATTAATTTTAGAATTGAATATAATAGAAATATATCTTTATCATAGGATTTTAATCCATCAAGAATAACAAAGGTGCACAAACAAATGAAATGCACATAATCATTTTCTAAGCTTATGCGCATGTTCTATGCACTTTTCTTTGCTTTTTTTATCCACTTCCTTTTGATATATCTATATTTTTCTAGCGATTGTCGGTGGATATCGATATATGGTTTCGCAATATTGCAAAATATCGAATATCGATATTTTGATATTTCAACCATGCTGCAGAGGGATAGAGAGAGCCTTCTCCCATCCTTCAACCTCCATTGTATGCTCCTTATAGACTCTAATAAACTATTAATAGTCCGTTCAATGAGGGGGTTGTTGAGAAAAATAATGGGACAGCCAAAATTGACTTCGGATCGTTGTTTGGATTAGCAAGATACTACAAGTCCCCGGATCTAGGAACAGAGGCAAAGAGAGGAGGGGAGAAGGTCATGAATTTGGCTTTTTGTTTATATCCCGAAAACGGTTGATCCTAGCTTAAGCATTACATTTAAAAAATTGAAGTTCATTAAATTTCCTACAAGAATGTTCCTATTACTTTTTTTTCGTATCTATTATAGTTTAAGAAATATACGCTCTTCAAAGTAATAAATTTGAAAAAAAATCATTTTGGACTCCAAACCATTCTGCCGTCATAAGCTAAAAGGCCCCTAACTACAAATCATTTTTATAAATACCTTTTTTTAAAGTACCCGAATTGCTATAAAAATTAAATCTTTTTACATTACAAAGCCTGAATGCATTCAGGAAGAATGCTGAATCAACGGATTAGGATCTAACCATAGGATTTAGGGCTTCCTACTGCCATAAAAAGGTGTAGTTTTTACAGTGAGGAACATTCTTGTAGGAAATTTAATGCTCATCAGCTTTTTATGTAAAAAGTTTTAAGCTAGGACCAACCGTTTTCGAGATATAAACCAAAAATCGAAAACACACCTTTTTCCCCTTCCTCTCTTTGCCTCAGCTCCTAGATCCAGAGATGTTTAGTATATTTAAGTCTTAACTAATTCAAAAAAGCCCTGAAATCAATTTTGGCCGTCCTATCATTTCTGTCTACAACCCACCTTTTGAGCATTCATTGACTGGACTTATGATAGTAAAAATAGAGTCTTACTATATAAATATGTAGTCCATGCCCTAAAGTAAAGTGGGACAATTTAAGTTTAATTAAACCTCCGAACTAGGTATATAAATAACTAGCGTGACTGTTTCTATGTTACTAAAACAATTATTATGTCTAATAAAATATTATGGAAGGAAAAAACTCAATTATTGTTTTTATAATTGTCACTTATTGTATAATTTGTGTATAACGAAAAAAATTATTATTACCATAAAATACGGCAATATAATCTGGCAGATGGACTGTACTCCCTGTTGTCTAATATTAGCATTAATAATAGGATAATCCAATCCATTTTATAACGATCAACCCATTGTAATTTATTGTTTATTCATAAAATTAAACCTGATTTTAAGAGGCTTTTAAAGCGTTTTCAAAATATATCCATCGAGTATTTTTTATTTTGTTGAGTCAGTAGTACACAGGAGACAGTACAGTATCAAGCTGAGAATGCTGACACCGTTGCGTTCACAACCCACTTTCTTATCAACTAGGGACATTATCTGGGGTTAGACGGCATTTTTTAGATAGCTTAATAACTGTGCTGTAGGAATCATATTTTATTTTTTAAAATCCTAGAATAGGTTTTTTCTATCGACTTTACTTTATTATTATGATTATGATGGAGATTTTATGTAGGGGTTGTAAGCAAAGAATGTTAAAATAATTAAATCAGTATGTGGTTATAATAAGTAGGTTATGCAAGGTAAAACAATAAACAGGCATAATAATAAGTTCTTAAATTTCTTGAACTTAACACCGAATCTATTAAAATTTCTAAATTTGTTTCTGTTTCTTTCTGTTCTATAATTAAATGTATAAAATGACAGAATGGTATCTCCCCAGTAGATATTCTTCTAGGCTTGATACATTAAATGAAGAAGGTCCAAAGTTTGTGAAGAAGAGAAGAGGAGAGGGAGAACAATAACAACCTCCTTCAGGTTCCTTGGAGTTTTCATCGAGGGTTTTAGTATCCTGCCATTTAGCTGTGGAAAAGTCTGCAAGTTTGTTTTATGAAAGAATGTATTGTTGGAATTTCAAGCTCTGATTTGATTTGATATGTTGTTTTTTACTTATGTAAGTCCCTGTGCAATCATGCACGTAAAACCTGTATTGCACTAGTCCAGATGGAATTTAGCTATTAGATGCACACATTGCGTCTCTGAAGCAAAGGAATTTTTTTTTGTGTCTTAAAAGTGAATTAATATTATTGTAATCCATTGTTGATATCTATCTGTTTTGTTTCACATGAAAGCTGTTTACATATAACCAACTAGAGCCGTCCTACAGGATACCAACTGGTCTGCCCAAAGTGGGAAGGGCGAGGTTTATTGCGTCTTCAGCGAAATAAAGTTGATTAGGGATTGATAAATTATTTGCCACTTCTATAAATTTGTTTTAATGAAAACTAGTTTCGAATGTTACACATTCGTCCTCAGTTCAAGGTTTAAATGGATTATATCAAACAGAAAAGTTTGTACCGGTTTCTTCTCGCATTGTACTAACAATTGTGAGTACAATGCGAGAAGAAACCATTACAAACTTTTCTGTTTGATATAATCCATTTAAACCTTGAACTGAGGATGAATGCATAACACTCGAAACTAGTTTTCAATAAAACAAATTTATAGAAGTGGCTAATAATTTATCAATCCCTAATTAGATTGATCCTTCTATACCATTATACGGATGTCAACTAAAGAAAGTTGACACCACAAATCGGATTCCAATTCGAGACAGCTGAGGTGGTGCCTCGTTCGGCTACTATTGCCTCAATTTGGAAAGTTCCATTTCTAAATACTAAAAGGCTCCATTTCCAGTTAAGGCTACTTCATTGTCAAAGTAGATTCGGGTGCATTTATGTTTCTAATCGTATCTTTCCCGAAAAAAATAGATTTTACCTAAAAAACGACGAAATATTCCATTTACATTCAGTGTATTTTTAGCCCGAAAATAATAGACTTTTTTCACTGTGTTGAAGATCATCGAGGAAGTGGGGGTTCATTTTAAATCCGTTTCATAGTCCCTAGAACCCGATTGTAACGCTATCCACCCGCTCCATTAAGGCATTTTCAGTGCCCGCTTTTGGATTAAATGAGCTTAAATCCGTTATGTATGGTTGTTTTCTGGGCAGAATGATACTATAAAAGCGGGGGGAAATTTCAGTCAAAATTACGATCTTTTTAAATGTTCTTTCGGTGTTTTTAATGTTTCGCGCTTCTCCCTTGAAAATTGTATGTGGATTGAGCTGGTGCTCGAGATGTGACTTTTGGGAGCATCAACTTTTTTCTCCCATTTTCGACATTTTGATAATTTCAAGTCCGTATTTTAGTGAAAATATGACCTTAGTGGTATAGCTTTGTTGCTCACGGTTTGTTTTTTTTCTTACTCTGTTATCATTATTGTGCGTATCATTTTATTTTTAAATGTTCTTAATAATATGAATCTTTATTGTGAATATCACCTAATAATCCCATAGTTATAAGATTTTACAATGCACTCTGTATCGTGAATATAATTGGTATGTTTATTTGAGGAAATGAAGTGGGATAATTCTTGTAAATTGCGAGACAGAAAGTCTTTGTTCCGGTTTAACCCGTACTTTCCAGACTTTCTCCACATCTTGATTGCGCTTATTCATGCGATAACACTTTGACATTTTATACCTTTAATCCACAGCATTTGATTTATGCATTGATGTATGCAATGTAGAACTGAAGATTATAGACAAATCTATGAACAGGATTGATTTAGTAGCGTCTTATTATTGTTACTAAATATATATATATATATATATATATATATATATATATATATATATATATATATATATATATATATATATATATATATATATATACATATATAAAGTAACAATAATAAGACGCTGCTACATATATATATATATATATATATATATATATATATATATATATATATATATATATATATATATATATATATATATATATATAAAAGCATCTTAAATCAACAAACATATTTTTCTTTTTTTAGTTCGCTGGTTTCTTTTTATGAGCAAGTTTAGAAATGCATCCATCCACGTATTCCTGAAGAGTTTCATTAAAGTTTTGTTTTTGACACTTCATTGTAACATGTGGGTATTAAGTCCTCCTGCTGAATGTGTGAGGTCCAGATATTTTAATTTGAGAATTAAGTTGGCATTATAGTTTTATGGAGTGGACTTATCGTTTCGGACAGGCACTTAGCTTCAGCCCCTCCGATTTTTTTTTTTTTCATTTACTTTAAAAAAATCAATATTTGTGCTTGCAACATAATATATGAATCGCTCGTTTTGAAAAGGGGTTAATTCCTTTTGAATAATAATCGAGTTGAATCCTCCTCAATATCGAACAAAGAGACAAAATTATAAGCCCCTTCCTCCGAAGTATAATCCTGGCTATCATGGACGTGGAGATGGTGAAATAGTAAGATTCGTCATTATTAAAATGTTTTTCTATTATAAGTTAAATTAATCAGATATAAAAGTAATCTCATATGGATATGTACACAATCCCTTCAATCCTAAAATTTGGTCTCAGAACACGGCAGGTGAATTGACCTTATTGCGCAAATATGTTTAGCATCTTTTGTATTACCTGCTAAACAAGGATTTGTAAGATCCGACACAAACACTTCAAGAAAATATACCCGTGATCTTCAAATGGTATGTATTTAAAATCGAATATTTATGAAGTTTCATTAAATGATAAAAACAAAACAATTAATGCATTTTTGTCCATAGTTTCTTATTATTGATGTGGTTTATCGCAATTATTTTCTGCAACTACTTATATTTACATATGCTATGAATTTCTTGACAGCTATCTACGAGGCTGTCTGTATAGACAAAACTGTGTACCAAAAAAGACTTATCTTAACGAAAGATCAATACAAATGCATGGCTCATTTGGATGGAATTCGTTGTTTCCAATTATTGTTTATTTATTGTTTCTCTTGAGCGACAATTTTCGGCAGTCAGCGCTCGTGTGTCTCCGTTTTGTTGACATCGTAACAATAGTTTTCTATGAATAAATATGAAATATTATTAGGAGATAGTCTTAATTAGGCGCAATAAAACTATCTATATTAAATATCTTTATATTATGTTCAGAGCATCCGATGTTGTAGGAAAAACATTCTAATATATAGATCAACTACAACCACTTCGCGATAGTTAGGTTATCGTTAAAGATAATGAATTCATGGTATTTTTCATACGGCTTTTAATGATAACTATAGACCGAGTTTTTGCAGAAAAAAAAAAAAAACCAAAACACGTTGAGTGGAAATTATATAAACCAAAAGATACAATTAAATAACTTAAATATGCGATTTAGTTTATATAAAATGCAAATGCATGAAGGAAAAAAAAAGATACTGATTGTAATTAAATAATCAATAAAATTAAAATTGAATAAAATAAAAAAGGTTATAATAATATTTATAATAAATGATGAATTGTAATAGCTATCTGCTCATTAACTGGTTTCACTGAGTGAGTGGGAAAAGAGCACATTTTTCAGTGATTTACTAGCTCCTTTAGATGTTAAAGCATTTGACCCAGCTACTCGACCAACTGCTTAAACTTGCACAAAAGACTTGACGACTACTACCTTGAAGAGAACTTTACTAAGCCCATTTTGTGTTATAGTTTAGATTAGAATGCTGGGAAGTAACTAAAAAGGCCAAACATTCAGAAAATTCAGTATTTTCAAACAAAAATTGTATGATAGTAAATATCCTACCATAAGATATTTTTGCTACATAACTTGATAGAAATATGAATCAAAGATATTTGGATCAGACACGGTAAAATCTTAGGCCCTTTCATCGTTGATACTTTCAGAAACCCTCCGCAAAATCTGAAGAGAAACTTACAGTCACTATACAATTTAAACCTAATGTAATAACAACATATTTTCTTAATTGTGGAGCGCTCAATGTAAATAGAATTAATATAATTAGATTGACTAGATTTAAAAAACACGATTAAATATTGACTCAATACTTCGTTGTTTTAGTTGATATCATCACAATCTAGAGAGGAACGAAACTACTGCTGGAAGCTAATATTATTGTAGCATTTTGCAATCGACAGTTGATTCAGTATTTAACAAGAATCACTTGCTTCGAAGGTTTTAGCGCTACTTAATATCAATGCCGTGGCAGATAATATTTCTTCTCAGTAAGAGTAATGATGACCACTAAAGAGCTAGTAAGCCTTCTTACGTATCCTTGATCGGCGCCTGTTAACTACAACGAAGACCTTTCATAAGGAAGTAGAAAAGACTCGGATAAAGATCTTGTCATGGAAGCATGACGTGGTGAGGTACAGTCTGTTTCTTATAGCCGTAAGACTGTTGAGGATCCTACGGCTCTCTTCATTTCTCACTAGAGAAACCAGGGATCTCCGAACATTTTAGGCAAAGGGCCAGCCTGACTCCTGCACTAAGTCCAAAGAGCCAAGATCTATTTATCTCATCCACCATATCTACAAACTCATATCATTAATTACGGATAAAATGTAGTTGCTCTATGCATGTCAGTGTATTTTATTTCTTAAATAAAAATAAAAAATCGTTAAAAATAGTTAAATAAAAACATCGTGTCATTATTTTGTACGATTTACTTACATTGCAATCAAAACTATGACGATCTGAATTGGAGGATCTCGAGGGCCGTAGTTTTGAGACCTATGATCTCGATTCTGTAAATAAAATATATTTCCACAGACGGAGCTCACTTTAAATTATAAATCATTCAAAAAATGATTTTTTTTTCTCCATATATATTGAAGTGTACAATATGTGGTATTGCAAAAATTAAAAATTAAAAAAAAGAACGCAACCAAGAACATTATTTATTATACATGAGGGATAAGAAGCCAAAAAGTACAAATGATTTTTTTTTTTTCAAAGATAGATTTAAGTGCGGTTATTGATAGTTAGTGCATATTAAATGTTTTTCAAAAGCAATATTGCTCAATATTCAAGGGATTACAGTAGAGCAATAATGTAATTATGATACAAACTTAAACGTTTTAGTTTTTATCAAAATGTTTTAATTTTAAAATACGTTTTCACAAAATTTTAAATTGTCAGGTATGGCCCTTGCCTACATCCTGATATGTCTAAGTAATATAAAGGTTTTATTTGGTTTAAGAGGAATGTTAAATAAATAATTTAAAAAAATATATATAAAAGGATAACATATAAAATAATAATATTTAAAAAGCGAAGCTAGAATGAGTTATGTTTTAAAACTAATATTTTAAAATTTTCTGTTCCTTTTTCTCTGGTTGGGAGTGACCCTTTGTGCTGTATTCGAACAGGGGTGTCTGTACTATTGACGCCTATTATAATTCAGATATCTTCAGGTATCTAACTGGCATTTGTGATACAAAAACAAAAAAAAATTGCATGACTTCCTTGTACGCCTATTAAACTAAAATCGTTGGCTCAAAAAACCCTGAATTTGGTTAAAATTGGCAAACCGGAAGTAGTACTTTACTTAAAGGTCATATTAGACTTTTATCAAAAGTTATATTAAAATACAATGTAAAACATCTCAAATTTAGATAGCTGTATCTCAAAAACGACACTTAGCGTCGCGACGTCCATCTATTGACACACACGCAAGCTCTTGTTTCTGGAGGTCTTATTTCGTTATTAGATGTCGTTTTCTTTCAGTTTGTAACAAGTTCTCCAGAGATTTCTTTTTGTTTCTTGACAACATTAGAACTATGTCACTAGATAAATCATTGGAAATCGACAGTTTCAATATTTTAAGCGGAATAACCCGTTTAACTTATATCTTATTCTCCTGCTGCAGACTGCTTCAGCTCACAAATGGGGAGAAAAAAAATAATGTGTTTTTTAAATGTCAATGTACCTTTTGATGTAAGTTTATTAAGGCGTTCAAGTAAAGTTGATATTGATATAAAAGTCTAATTTACCAAATTTGAGATGTTTTACATTATATTTGAATATAGCTTTTGATAAAAGTCTAATATGACCTTTAAGTAAAGTAATACTTCCGGTTTGCCAATTTTAACCAAAATTTATTATGTTATTTATATCAGTATGTAAGTCTGAAATACTAAATTTGAAAAGTTTTGCATTATATTTTAATATAATTTTTGATGAAAATCAATATTGACCTTCAAGTAAAGTATCACTTCCGGTAATCATGCAATGACCAAAAAGCAGGATTATAAAAAAAATAACTTTTTGTAGAATAATATTTCTTCGACGGCATCCAAATCGTGATTTGAGAAACATTTCATCGCAGTATACCGTGATTAATTACAGCCTGTTTGTTCTGCATCGTCATGAATCATATCACAACAACAAATTTAGAAAATTAATTAAACCCAATGAAGTAATGACCAATAAAGAAAGATTTAAGTGACACAATACTAAACGTAAAAAATCTGGTGCGGTGCGCGCATCACACAACTTTCCCTTACCGTCCTATAATAATTATCTTTTTAATATAATTTTAAAAAGTTCACATAAACAATGCTTGAAATAAATTAGCAGCATTCACTTCTTCACACCTTCTCCCACTTCAGTACAATAAAACGTTTTTTAAACAATTTTAGTACAACAATTCTGTACACTACCTATATATTTTAACTTCGTCAAGTTGCAAATATATTTTAAAAGTTTCGGTTTAGTTTTATGGAAATATTTTCTTTCCATTAAATAATATGAAAGTAGAAATTATTAAGTTAATTTCCGCTTTTGTATTCTTAAATTACTTTATTACAGAGTATATTGTTTATAACAGATTGGTGGGAGAAGGTTCGGTCGCATCCATCTCCTTTCAGATGCGTTCGGTTATCCATCTAGGGTCTTGTGCTCCTCATAAAATACGCTATATCTTTGCTAATACTGGTCCGATTTTGATGATTCTTTTTTTGTTTTTTAGATAATTTAATAACCTTTCATACAATGCTATACATAATTTAATATAAATTGTATGCTTTTTAAGTTAAGCGCAAATAAAATATTCTTTTCATCATAACTTTTTTCGCTGCATTTCCTCGGTGATAAATGAAAAGTTAAAGGCCTTTAAGGAGAAGATATTAGGCAAGTTTCATCAAAATCGTTGGAGACGTTTACGAGAAAATTGTAAAAAAGTGTAAAATCGATTCTATAAAGTTCTTCCGGTTAGTCGATTTTGACGAAAAATTTGCTGTAACATCACATGCATGTGGCAACCTTAAATACCTAATTTCAGTATCGTACAACTTGTCGTTTTTGAACTAGACTGTTCACATACACACAGACCATTTTGCGAGACTTGGCCATTTGGACTCAGGGAACTTTAAAACGTGTATTTCCGTCGAAAACTCGAATTCGAAAATTTTCACGATCGCAATACTTCCCCTTACTATATACTACGGATATAGGTAAGGGAAAGTAAACATAAATAAATAAAATCACACAAATATGGCAGAGGTGTGATGGTAAGAATAAAATGAAGGTATAAATGCTTTTTATGTGTTATTCTTACAAGCGTACCATATTTATATGATTTTAATTATTTAATTTTGTTTTTACATATTTCCAATATTTATGCTACTTCATATATTTGTGCATTGCTCAATTTTTCCCTCAAAAAGTACAAAGTAATACAAACTCGGGGTAAAGGACGTGAGTCCCAACTGGATATATTTTATCCAGAGCTGTTAGTATGGAGAAAGGCAGGATCGGAACTAGGATTTTTTTTCGCAGGTGGGGTAAGCTTAATTTTGCCGTCTATTTTCCTGCCCCCCTCTCCCAAATAAAACTCTATATTACTATTCTATTTTAAAACTCAATAAATTATGTTTCGAAATAAATTTCATAACATTAAGTCAATGTAAAAACAATCAAAGAGCAGAAATATTTTTACTTAACCTAAAAATAAAATTTCGCTCGAAATTTGCCGCCATCTATATTCTGTCGCTCGGGGCAATTATCGTCTTTGTCCCTCCTCTTTCCCTCTGATTTCAGCCTGAAGGAAAGGTGGTGAATGATGAAGGAGTTCACTGTCTATATTAGAGAAGGATTAGCAAGGCCACTTTATAAATTTTTATTGCTAACTACGTTTAGATAAAATTGAAATTCCGTCTTCGAGACCTTCGGCAGTTACCCGTCTAGAAGACTCGGCCGACATTACGAAGAACCGTAGTCTTACCATATAAGTAAGAGTCACTGCCCTCCAGGCTGCAATGCTTCCTATATTGGATGTCCCGCTATATCACATATCTAGTTAAACACACTGATGGCGTTTCAGTGAAGTTGACGTCTTTGAATATTGAAACTTGGTGTAGTAATCGAGTGCCTTTCTTACCCGAACGAAATTCAAGATTCTCCATAAATCTTATCTATACTTTGATAATAAATTAATTTATTTTTTGTATATTTACATGCACAGATGCATGGGACGGAATGTACTTATAAGGAGCTGAAACGTGTGGTAGAGGGCGCACGACTACAATTCCTAGTTTCAATATTCATAGATGTCGACTTCACTACCAGCCCACCAATGTGTTCAAGTAGATATGCAAACTTATTTATTTCGTATCACGTATACGTACACATTACTTATATTCCTTCTATTCTCCATAGGAGGAATATGGTTACTTCCGAAGTCGAATGTTTTTTAAATAAAATTATTTTCCAGTCGTATTTTCCCCGAATAAAATAGATTATTGCATTGAGTCGAAGGTCGGCGGTGAGGAGCAGCGGGAGTTGCATTTGCTATCTTATTTTTTTTATTTTTGTGAAAATATATCAGTGACGTAGCTCTACTGCTATTAGTGCTCCGGTTTCAAAATATTTACGTATTTGAGTTTGACATTTCAACATTGAGTAATTTGAGCCATCATCAAACTTTAAATCGTTCGAGCCGTTCGCCCAAAAAATCGTTGCATACTTTCAATTCAAATGGACAGGCTAAATACATTACACTCCATGTGGCTTTCAGCCTTCAGCTTTTTGTGGTACACTAAGATTCTCACTTTGCTGAAGGCTATATATTTTGGAGATTTTTTATGCTTTCAGAAGCTTTAAAGTAATCGTTAAACTAGAGGGATAGACACTTCATCTTGTTTCTATTGTTTATTTCAGGTTAATTAATGTAAAATAATATTCAGAGCTTTCGTAAAACTTGCCTTACTGGAGAACAAACTGAGCATGCCCTGCGGAGACAGACGGCATCGAAGGAACCTCTATTAAGAGTACAATAGCCGCAGAAGGCCGTGGGTGTAATGTGATGAGGCATCGCATGAGGCAATCGGGGCAGGACCAGTTCACTTATTCTCCTTGTTCTCCCATCATCTTAACGGTCATCGTACTTATTTTGTCTATTTGTGCGTTCCTGAGTAAATTATCAATAGTTGATATTAAATAAAATTTTGGTGAATATGAATAAGCGAAGACGTTCCCAGAGCTTTGAGCCATTACTGGAGGAATGGCATTGCTATCTTCTTGCTTGATTCTTCCCTTTAAAACATCCAGAGAATTAGGTCGGTGTTTGAAACACCTTAACCTTGAGATATTGAAAAATTTGTTGACAGTGCCGGCGACCCCAAGTAACCCCTCAAAGAGATCGATCTGCCTGGGAACGTTTTCTTCAAAACTCCAAGCGAACGTCGAAATATGTGAGCCGTTGTTCCATCTTGTTGGAACCACTCATCCCCTGTGTCATACAACTTAGGGACCAGCATATGCACGTAACGGTCGGAGTTCACAGTAACCGTTACACCTCCTCCTCAAAAAAGAGTGACCGATAACACCGAACTCACCAAAAGCCGTCTAAAGTATTCTCTAAATGTGTCAGTTATTCAACCAGAAATAAGAGTGGATCGAAGGGTGGTCGAAAATTTCCGAGAACGTCTTTGGCAATGCATAGTCAATAACTGGCGACGTTTGGAAGATGTAATTTTTAAAATCCACTGAAATAAAACTATTCTCAATGTACTTAAAAAACAACATTTTTTTAAGATGCATTGATTTGTTTTCAACAGCACTTCAACATGTATCAGTTATTTCTGTTCCACCGTGTACTTAGAAACGTATCAGTGACTTTTATAGTACAAAAGTGCGATTAGTGGCCTATGGTTTTCAATAATACGACATTTGATATAATACTCATTCCAAAGTAGAAGCTCCCTTTAGAAAAACGCGAATCCTAACGCGGGATGAATCGAGTGTTCTAAAGATGAGTTTTAACTGCTATACTTCATAGTAATCCCCCACTTGTAACCGTCATTTTGACGATAAAAATGGATTTGTATAGTTATTGGGATAAAACAAACGAATAAGAATAGGTTACACCAGAAGGGTATTCCGAGATTTAAATTAGAGAATGAAAATAAGCACAATTTTATTAATTGAAGGTGAGAATACACAGACATCGAGGTTTTATAATGAATTAATCACTAATGGGCGCTGTTTCTTTAAAGCAACTGAAAGGAGAAAATGTGTTTATAATAACTTGCAAAAACATTTAATTCAAAGCAACTTAACATTCTCGCAATTAATTTTTAAAAAACATTTGTCCGTGTTTCCTTAGTTGTAGAGAATATTTATTTATATCAGTTGAAAACCGCATGATGGTATAGAAGGATCAATCTAAGTAGGGATTGATAAATTATTTGCCACTTCTATAAATTTGTTTTATTGAAAACTAGTTTCGAATGTTATGCATTCATCCTCAGTTCTTAAAACACACAAAAAATTCAAAATAAGCAATTCAAAATATAGTTTGGTATTATTATATATATTAAATTAGATTAATATAAATCAGTATTATAAAACATTTAAGAATTATGAATTTAATGAAATCATATACATGTTGGTACTCACCAACATTGATATAATCCATTTAAACCTTGGTGAGTACCAACATGTATTTCATTTCTTGTCTTAATTAAATTCATAATTCATAAATGTTTTATAATTCTGATTTATATTAATCTAATTTAATATGTATAATAATACCAAACTATATTTTGAATTGCTTATTTTTGAATTTTTTGTGTGTTTTTAGAACAGAGCATGAATGTATAACATTCGAAACTAGTTTTGAATAAAACAAATTTATAGAAGTGGGAAACTAATTTATCAATCCCTAGTTGTATTATCCAGCGGATCCAGCCCTCTCGGTTTTGTGCTATCAGCTTATTTATAACTAGTTTAAAAAAAAAAAATATATTTCTTATTTTTACAGTGTATCTGATGCCGTGATGGCCGGAAGTTTTGAGACGTCACAATACACCTCGAGTCTGCAGCGGTTTCCGGTTCTATCTAATTCGGCCTGAGTGGGTTGAAATTTGATTGACCCACGGAATGAATCTCGACCTTCCCATTCTGGTTATCATAAGTTGGTAATCTGTATGATTATCGCGTTCTGCTTGTCTTAATAGGAGAAATAAAGGACGTTTTTTACCGATTAAAAAAAATATATATATATTATGATTTTAAAAAACTTAAGAATTCTCCTCAATTTTTTTTTGTATAATGTTTGAAATCTCATAATTTTTCATTTTTTCGCCAGTTTTTTTTTTAAATAATTAGAATATGTGTAAGAAAAGTAGGAGATCAATTTTAAATAAATAGTTTCATACAATAAATAGTAAAGAAAATATTTCCGTAAGATTCTTTAAGTATTTTTTATTTTGTGGAAAAATAAAATCAACAAATGAGCTGCTACGATAAAGCCGAAAACAAAGAAAGATATTAGTCTTCTATTGGCGTTGAACCTAGAGATCAAGAGTTCAATGGCATTGAGCAAATGCTGCCTGCAATAGCGATTAGCACAAGGCCAAAAAGTTCCTTAATACATAATCCAATGCACCTATGTAAATATATATATATATATATATATATATATATATATATATATATATATATATATATACACACACACACACGTATTTATATCATTTTATATTATACTAGCTCGTGAATTATAATCACCCCGTTTAAAATAATGGAAGACAACTTATCGACTCTCATTAGCCAAGATCCATCTTGAATGTATTTGAAGTAGGAAAGGATCGGATCTGGGAGGAAAAATCACTGCGAAAAATAGGTCCCAAAATGTTATCAATTTTTTTTGTTTTTAAAAAAACGAGAAATCGCCATTTAGCGAATTTAGTTAGGCAAATTTCATGAGAACTGTTCTTCCTCTGAAGAAAATCACTATGACCTACTTTATAGTGCATTTAAGTACGTAGCTCTATTGTGAGTGGTAATAGGCACATGTACGTCTAATAGTTCCCGAGATAAAGTATTTTAAATAACACACTGCACAACCATATAGAAATTATACAAAGCAGTCATATCTTGAAAAATGTTAGGTTTCACGGAAACACTAACGCTGTGGCCTGAGTGGAGAGCAGTAGCGGGGAGTGGCGTGCAGCGTTTTCAACTATAAAATTGACATAAATGCACCTGTTCTGGGTCAAATAGGCGGGGAGCGTGCTGTTTACTGCCTGTTGTAGTGGGCAGCATGCATCTCAAGCCTGTTTTTTCTCGTTGAGCGTGTAAATTGAATTGAAGAGATTATAATATAAATACAGATCAAATCTGTATTGCTATACATTACATTAATAATTATAATTATTAAATAATTAATAGCATTACCAAGTCATATTCAACCGTTTCAAAGAAAATTCAACCTTTTTTTTGAGTTCAATAAATTAATATAAATCATGTTTAAATGATTATTTATAGGTTTATAGTTATTTAAATTATCTATTGTGTTTTTTTAAACAACGTGGCTTGTTTTCATAAAATAGATAGTGTTTTCATAAGAAGGGGCCTCGATAATCCAAGAATGGGCCTCAATTATGAGGATATCCGAAAAGTTAAAATTAATCGATACGAATACCACTTATACGTTTAAAAAAATCTGATGTGACACGCCATGGCTTCCTTACACGCCTGTTGAACTATAATTCGGTGGCTCAAAAAAAAAGTCGGAAAGTAGAAAAAAAAAAATATCGTTTCAGGTAAAGTACCACTTCCAGCAAGCCAATTTTAACCAAAATCTAGTTTGTTATTTATATAGACATACAAATTTTGTATTCCAAATCTGAGATGTTTTTCATTATATTGTAATATAATTTTTAATGAAAGTATAATATGACCTTTAAGTAAAGTACCACTTCCATCAAGCCAATTTTATCCAAAATCTAGCATATTATTTATGTTGATAAAGAAGTCTTATATACCAAATTTGAGATGTTTTGCATTATATCTTAATGTCATTTTTGGTGGATGTTTATTAAGACCTCCAAGTAAAGTACCACTTTCGGTTTGCCAATATTGACCAAAATCTTGTATGCTATTTATATTAACATACTCGTCTAAGTCTTTTATACCAAATTTGATAAGTTTTGTATTTTAATTTAATATAATTGTTGATGAAAGTTTATTATGACCTTCAAGTTTACTTTCAACCTTTCTTGGTTTTTATAAAGTAATGTAAATAATATTTACATAATTTAATTTATTATAATTTAATATTATAATATTAATATTAATTGATACTCGAAAAGTTAAAATTAATGGATAAGAATAGCACTTGAACGAAGCCACGTTTTTAAAGAACACAATAGGTAATTAAAATAATCGTAAACAATAGCATTATGTAAAAATGATTTATATTAATTTATTAAAATAAAAAAAGGTTGAATTTAAATGCCAAGGTTTAATTTAAAATGGAAATGGTTTAATTTGACAAGGAAATGCTATATATATACACACATATATATATATATATATATATATATATATATATATATATATATATATACATACACACATATAAATAGCATTTCCTTGTCAAATTAAACCATTTCCATTTTAAATTAAACCTTGGTATATATATATATATATATATATATATATATATATATATATATATATATATATATATATAAAATACTTGTAGGAAATGAATCTTAAAATGAATATTAATATCAATCATGTTTACATAATGATTATTTTAATTACCTATTGTGTTTTTAAAAAACGGGATTTCGTTCTAATGCAATTCGTATCGATTAATTTTAACTTTTCGGAATTCCTCAAAATCGAGGCCTATTCTTGGTTTTCGAGGCCACTTATTATAAAAACACCATCGATTTTAAGATTGCGCATGTAAGTATCGATTTATTTTAACTTTAATAGTATCTTCGATATTGAGGTCTATTTTGGGGTTATCGGAAATCCTTTATATGAAAATACTATTGATTTTAAGATTATGCACTCAAGTATCGATGTATTATAACTTTTCGGATATCCTGGATATTGGGGTCGATTTTTAGACAATCGAAGTTGCAGTTTCATCTGATTGCATAAAGTGAGCGCGCAATAATTTTTGAAGATTCTGAATTTGCTATCAATTTCATTTATTAGTGCTTTTATAGTATTATATTTTTGATCGCGCATGGGCATTTTTTTTTATTGTTATCGCTTAATTCAAATATACATTGTAATAAAATGGTAAAAAAAGAATTTTCAAACTAAGAGCTTATTATTTATAAATAAATATGGAACTAGATATTCAAGAGGTTAAAATACATCGATATGCGAGCGCGCGATTTCAAAATCGATAGTATTTTCATAATAAGGACCTCATATTTCAATATTATTTTTACTATAGGATCTCCCGAATACCTAATGATGGACATCAATATCGAGGATATCCAAAAATTTAAAATAAATCGATACTTAAGTACGTGTTCTTAAAATCGATAGTATTTTCATAATAAGGGCCTCATATTACCCAATAATAGACACGCTATTGAGGATATCCGAGAAGTTAAAATAAATTGATACGTGAGCACGCGATTTCAAAATCAATTGCATTTTTGTAATAGAGGCCTTCGATAACCCAATAATGGACCTCAATATCGAGAATATCCAAGACATTAAAATGAATCGATACCTGAAAATAACCTACACGGAAAAACACAATTGGTAATTTAAATAACCATAAACAACATAATAATGTAAAAATGATTTATATTAATTTATTGAACTCAAAAAAGGTTATATGACTTGGAAATGCTATTAATTATAATTATTACATTATTCATAAAATGAATAACAATACAGATTTGCTCTGTATTTCGACAATTATCTCTTCATTTCATTTTACACGCTCTATGAACACAAACTGGCTTGAGATACACTCTGCCCGCTACACCAGACAGTAAACAGCACGCTCCCCACAAATCTGATACAGGACAGGTGCATTTATATCAATTTTATAATTTAAAACGCTGCAAGCCACTCCCCGTTGCACGCTCTTCTTTCAGGCCACAGCCTAAGATGTGTAAATGCCTATTACCACTTAAATAAGAGCTAGTTAAATGCACCTTAAAGTATTTTATAGAGATTATCTCCGTAGAAAGAACAGTTTAGATGATATTTGCCAAAATAAATTCACAAATTTTGTTTTTTTACATTCTATATCTAAGGAACTAGTTTACATAGAGACGTCTATTAGGGCTCAAATGTTAGCAAATTTTATTTACTTTTAAAAAGATATTCTGCATGGAATGAAAACTGGGAGAAATTTTTAGGTTTTTTCTCGAATATAATGTCCTCATTTTTGAAAATAGCGGCTTTGGAACGGCATACAAGGATTATTTCACTTAGAATACCCTATATTTTCGTAATTCACCAATCCTTCTCCTAAAACGAGTAACCTATTTTGGTCATGCTCCCCTCCATCTCTGCGTTATATCTAATGAAAAAATGAATAAGACCAAACTTGTAGAAAATTTAATTGTCTACAAAGTTCATAGTAACATCTAACGACGTAATAAAAAACGAGATATTTACAAAAAACCGATTTTTGTGGCTTTTATTAAACTTTAATAACTTTAGACGTCGACTCGAGATTTTATGTGACTTTTTAGCCAACATTTAGAAAACCATTTATAAAGGTTCATATAAATTTTCAGCTCAGTAGCTTCCATTCCGAGGTTGAATCCTTATTTGACAGAGCTAAAAGGCGAAATTAAATTTACATAATTGAGGGATAATATTCATTCGCCTACCGATTTATTTCTCTCATTCTAGAGCTTTTGATTACGGAAGCTCTAGAATGAGCGAAAATGAAATAACAAAAGAAAAAAAATGACGGAATATTATATTTATGGAAGACTATTTTCCTAATATGATTTTAAAATTGGTGAACCATAATTTACTAAAAAAATTAGTTTAAATTTAACATCAGACAGAAGAGGCTGTTATATAAAATTACTGACCTATGCAAAAAGACTTTTATCGATTTCAGCTAATTCTTTTGAGGAAAATAACCACACTCAGCGCTTTTTTCTTCGTAACTACCTTAGGGATAACCAATATAGTTTTCCTTCAATTTTTTTTTCTCTCTTGATATCTTTTAATTTAAACCTCTAAAAAAATCGTTGTAAATGAAGAACGCACTGGCACCACTTCCGCTTACCACCATACTTTGAGAAGAAATTAATTTCTGCTCAAGTAGGCCTAGTGAAATTTTTAAAGTTTCCATTTAGTTTCTATGGAAATTACATTTAATTTCAATTAATTAATATAAAAGTCGAAATTATTCACTACAACAGTAATAGAATGCAATGTCCTAAATGTTGGAAGATGGCCCAAATATTCCTCTGGATAGTTCAAGAGACCCCTGGCTTATAGTAAAATTGAGAAAAAAATACTAAGTTTCATGATACTTGGACTAATTATGGGGCACTAGAGATCTGAAACTTCGGTGATAGAATTTCTTGTGAGGATATAGATGCGTGTAACTCGGAAGCATTTATCACTCTGGGACACTTTTCCCTACCTTACCCGGACAGAGCCTTTCATATATAGGCAGGTGAAAGTAAAAAACAATATTCCACATTTCACTAGCCCAGGCATAATTTATATCCTTGAACTCTCAACTCAAATCATTTCTCAGGGGCAGATTGAACAAGCACATTTTTCTAATTCGATATGGAATAGTGAAAAAATGTTTTCTCCGATTTTGAAGGCTTTCTCCCAAAAATCGTTTAAAAACATGATTTTTCCATAAAACTTTTGCACTGGATTCGATGAAAATTCGAGAAATCTTATTATTAAAAAAATTATTTCAAAATTATAAAAACAAAAAAAACTTTTTAATTTAGGAACACTAATTAGTATTACCAAATTTACGAGTGCATTAATACTCTGTATTATGAATTGTGTATTTAGCAGTTTAATATAAAATGTCCTCTATAATAAATAATTAAAAATGAGGTGGACTACATTTTTTTGGTTGAATAATTGCTAGTAGATGATATATGTCATTGTCAGCTTTAATTATTATAACCGGTTTTCTAAATGATTTTTTTTTTTTCAAGTGTGCTGTAATCGTCATGTGACCCTGAACCATTGAGGTTTCAAGGCCTTGCATCTTCAAAAATCCATATTTACAAAAACCGCAGTAACAAGCCATTAAGTTACTAGCTGCACCCCGCGGTTTATCCACCTGAAATTTAGATTGACCCCTAAAATACATAATAACCTTTTAAATAATAACCTATAATAAATATGTTGTTCAGTCTCACTTATTACATTTTCAAGTAACAGGGTCAAAATTACAAATAAATTAAAATTACAATAAATTTTCAACAAAATAAGTTTCATGTTTCTACACTTTTTATTTTCTCTTACCCTCCCATTTTATTTATAAAATAACGTTTCCACGCAATAATTTCACACTTATGAGAAGTTTAATTTAAGAAGTTGTAAGTGGGGATGTGGTCAATGAAGAAAAACACACTACTACGTTTTTTTTATTGTGCCGACGTTTCGGCCTAAGATGTAGGCCTTCATCGGGGCTAAGTAAACATATCTGGTGCGGTGCGCTTATCATACAACCTTCCCTTACCACTCCATATTAATAATCTGTTAAACATAATTTTAAATAATTCACACTACTTGAAATAAAACTCAGCAGCATTCACTTTTTAACGTCATCTTTCACAAAAGTACAATATAATAGTACCTATTTTAAACAATTTTAGTACTACAATTCTGTGCACAATATATTTTAGGTTTGTCAAGCTGAAAATATATTTTTAAAGTTTCGGTTTAATTTCCATGGATGTTCCATTCAGCTTCCATAAGAAACATTTTGTCGCCATTATATAATATAAAAGTAGAGATTATTAAGTTAATTTCTACTTTTATATTCTTACGTTACATTAGTGCACAGTGTATTGTTGACAACAGATAGCAAGCTTGGTGGGAGAAGGTTCGTATCCGTCTTCTTTCGTAGGGGCTCGGCTTTCCATCTAGTGTCTCGTAGTCCTTATAAGACACGCTGTATCTTTGCTAATACGCGTCCGATTTAGATGATTTCTTTTCACTATTTAGAGAATTTAATTACCTTGCATATGATCGTATACCCTAAAATGCATACTTTTTGAGTTATGCAAACTATAAATAGCTATAACTTTTTCCCCTGCATTTTCTCGGTTATGTACTGAATATATGAAAATTTGAAGAACTTTCGTTAGGCAAGGAAAACATTAGGCAAGGTTCATCAAAATTGTTAGAACCGTTTATGATAAAATTGTAAAAATAAAGTGTAAAATCGATATGATTGATACTTCCGGTTAGTCCGATACGCTCTATCTTTGCAAATACTGGTCCGATTTTGATTATTCTTTTTTTATTTTGTAGATGATTTAATTACCTTTCATATGATTGTAAACATAATTTACCATAAAATGCATACTTTTTGAGTTAAACGCAAATAAAATATTCTTTTCATCATAACTTTTTCCCCTATATGGCCTCAGTGATGTACTACATATATGAAAAGTTAAAGGGCTTTACGAAGAATAATTTAAGTAAGTTTCATCAAAATCGTTAGAGCCGTTTTTGAGAAAATTAAAAAAAAAAGTTAAAACAATTATTTAAAGGGGAACTTCCGGTTGGTCACAGTTGCTCTAACATCACATGCGTATACCTACCTTAAATGCGTAATTTCAGTTTAGTACAACTTTTCGTTTCTGAGCTAGGATGACACACAGATCATTTTGCGAGACTTGGTAATTTGGACTTAGGTGATCTTAAAACGTGTATTTCCGTTGAAAACAAAATTCGAAATTTTTCAGGATCGCAATACTGCATATACTTTCCCTTTCTACATATTTCATACATAGGTAAGGGAAAGTAAACAGTTAGTGTGGTCAACTTGGTCCAACGGATATGATGTGACACTTCATACATCTTTTAACGCGAACAGAATTTTTCCAATTCGGACTGGTTGTTTCTCTACGGAATAAACTCTATAGCTTTACATAATGTTATTATGGATATAGATTTAGTCAAATTTACGCATGTGATTCTTTATTAACTCCAGATATGATTCATTTTTATTAGATTTTCATTTTATCATTTACATTTAAACATATTTATTTAAATTTTCAAAAATACAAATCAAATTCATTGCTGTTTTTAAAGATATGATACTTTTAAATATCTTGGGCCTCCCTCCTCCCTCAATGGTTTGAAAACCCAAAATGTGGGGAGATTTGTGATTTGAGAACCTTCTTCAATCTGCCAAAATTCTGGTAAAATATTTTATCCCAGGAGTTACTAAAATTTAAAGCTAATACCCCTGAACTTTGGATTTTATCGGTACAATGTTGTTTGAATAGAAGGGATCATCTTTGGTATCTTTATACATCCACGTCTGTGATACCTGTTAATAGAGGGTTAAGTGTAAAAATCGGGATTCTGGAGAAATGCAAATGAATGTTTGAAATTTTAAAAGACAATGTTCGATTTTAGAGTTCCAACCCACTATGAACAAAGGAATGTTATACACTTCATTACTCCTGTGATACCCTTCGTTCTAATAGCCTTAAAACTTGGTCCATTAGACAAATATAGACATAACTCGAAGTCCAGAAAAGTACACTATTCACAGGTGTCACAGGCATATATGAGGTGTTCAGAGCTAAAGTGGATGAAGTCCATTTGAGATAATCTTACAACTTTATTATACTTAAGGAACCCTAAAATGAATAATTAAAAAAGATTTCGAAAGCTTTACTCTTAAAGACTACTATACTTCCTCAGCATAAGGTAATGGAACAAATACAATTAAAGAAATGACCCTTTTAAACATCTCTTCCAGCCTCGGACCTTTGAAAAGTTAGTTCGTTTCAATTGTTTCCATGCATGTATTACCAACCTTTTATTTTGTTATAATTTTAATTAATTCAAAAACTTATTGATTTAAAAAAATAGTACTTATGATCCCTACCAAACTTACGTTTTTAATGACTAGTTACTCTGTTTACTTCTGCCTCCTTGAGCGCTTTAGGTCCCCAGCAACCACAGATTAGATTGGGGGATATAACTTGTTGAGGTAATGTGTTGGTAACCATGGGACTTCTACTCAACAAGCATTAAAAGCTTTAAATCAATTGAACTTTTTTAAAAATTAAATAGGATTTTCGAAATTATATTGATAAATGCTAGAGATCTTTGTTGTAACTACGTATGTTAAAATATGAAAATGCATATTATGGTTTTGTGTTTATGTATTAGAGAAGAATAGCGTGCATATAATAGATATTATAAATAATAATAATTCCCAAAGTTTTCAACTGTGTGAGGTTTATTCATTAGCTATTTTTAAACGGTGTTTTCAACTTTTACTAGAATATACACATCAACCTTAGCATGATAATGAAATACAGACCTTTCTATCAACAAAATAACGGATATATATTGCATATGAATAAAAATACATAAGATCTGCTTACCCGGACGGCTACCAGCGGGAGTCGACGTAGACAGTGAGGCTGCCAGAGGAGGACTGGAGTGGGAGAGTTAGAGCGGAGATGGGGATAATATTAGGGTTACTAGCGACCTTCTACCTGGATACTATCCCGATACCCCCTCTGGGATCATGTTTCCTACCTTTGAATGGAGGGTCAAATGTAAAAATCGGGTTGTAGGGAAATTCTAATTGAAAGTTTGCAATTTTAAAACGAAAAGTTCGATTTTAGATTTCTTACCTCCGATTCACAAGTGAACACCCTTCGTTGTTTTATCCACGTCATTTGGCCGATTACAAACAAAGGAACAGGGAAAATTAGATTTGAAAAACATAATTCGAAATCCACAAAATTGCACTTAAGATTTTATTGGCTACTGGTCAGTTATCTTCCCTCCCAAGTGTTGTTTTCACAATTTCTTTTAATTTGAAACGACGATAATATTATTATTCTAATCCTATCTTTTCGAAAAAAATAATCGGACAGAGCCTGTGTCTACCATATACTAGCGGGATTTTAAAGGCGTTGAATTACTTAGAGTGCTTATTTTTGGGCGAAAAAAAATCATGTTACTGCTGAAATAAATGTTATTCATTGAAAGTTAGCTTATGCACATTAGGGCGTTGACAGGAGAAGTAAAAAACTAATGATAGTAATTCTGGCGAGTTGTTTTTTGTAAAAGTAAGATTCATAAATGTATTGCGAACTGTACATACTAGGATGTTTATTTAATGAATATTAAATGATTGAATATAATTTTTACTTCCTTATACGAATTAAAGGAAGTATTGTAATCGCGAAAATTTTCGGTTTTCAGATTTCAACGGAAATGTCCATTTTGAATCCATTTTGACTAGTTTTGTCATGGCGTCTGTACGTACGTACGAACGTTTGTTCGTATTTCGCATAACTCAAAAATGGTTAGCCTTAGAACGTTGAAATTTTGTATTTAGGATTCTTGTAAAATCTAGTTTTGAACCTCCCTTTTTGGTCACTGCTTAATCACCGGAAGTGGTATTTTACTTGAAGGCCATAATTCATTTCCATCAAAAATTATATTAAAATACTTTGCAAAACTTCTCAAATTTTGTATTTATAACTTATATATTGATTTAAATAACATACTAGATTTTGGTCTAAATTGGAAAACCGGAAGCGGTACTTTACTTGAAGGTCATACTTGACTCATCAAAAATTATATTAAAATATAATGTAAAACATCTCAAATTTGGTAAATAGGACTTTTATATTGATGTGAATGTATTTAATATATTTTGGTTAAGATTCGTGAGCGGAAAAGGGTACTTTACTTGAAGGTCATAATAAGCTTACGTCAAAAATTATATTTAAATTAAATACATAAATCATATGTTTCGGTAATAAAGGTTACAATCGCAATTTGGTTTCCAATCCAATTAAACATTTTTATTACTTGGTTTAAGTGTTAAAATTTAGTGTAAAATACTGGTTTTCCTGCCTATTTGTGTGTGCGTGTCAATAAATGGATGTCGCGACGCCGAGTGTTGTTTTTGAGATACTGTGATCTTCGGAAACTAGTAAGCAAATTCAGGATCACTTTTTGAGCCACCGATTTATAGTTTAATAGGCGCACAAGGAAGTCTTGTCCACATCAGATATTTTCAAATTGATTTAATGAAGTTAATAACATGTGAGCGGTGACGTCATCAACTCAATTGTTAAACTTTACTCGCTTACTTTACTTTATTTGGCCAAAATAAAGTAAAGTAAGCAAATTTTTGCAAAAATTATTTTTGCAATCTTCAATGGAACATTTTCTCTATTATGTGGGACCGATACTTACTTTCTAACATTTATAGAAGCCATGTTTAACGACGACACCAACAGTGTTTGAAACTTTTTCTGTTCAGATGGAGGAACGTAATTATACTTTAAAAAGTTTATTTGTTGTACTGTAGAACGACTGGCATAACTTAAATGGGAGCAGTAGTGCAAGGCACCCAGACGCAACCCTCAGAGGGCGCCAAAAAAGTAGTGGAAATATCAACGGGAAGATTAAATAATTACGTTTTTCAAAGTTAAACGGAAAGAAAATTTATTTTCTTTATTTTCTGAAAGAAAATCTATAGCTTAATAAAGGGAGAATATCAATTTAGCTCAAAGAAGCAATAAAATAATGAATGCGTCGGTAAAGGAAATTTATGGCCTAATGTTTTTATCACATACCTCATGTGTTTGTTTTAGAGCATTCTAAAATCGAGTAAACTGTAGAAACCACGCCACTGGCAACTCGTCACTTTCCTCTCACCAACTCTATTACTTTCCCCCTTCGTTCCTCCTCTAACACAGTTGTTCCCAAAGTGCTATAAGAGGGCAAATAAAGCAGTAATAATAGTGTACGTTATAACACAACAATGATCGACTGTTTAGTACGTAAGTACCAAATTGAATGTACTACTTGCATTTTTTTTTTTTATTATTACTATGCAATGCAGCAATTTCATTTTTTAAATATTGGTAATTGATTTTTATTACATCATTTCGCAATGTTTTTTTACGCCATAAAAAATATACCTCCTCATTATAAAAAATATACATCCTTTTTTTTCTCGCCACGGTCTATAAATGCCAAGTGGTGTACTTTTCCTCTGTTATACCGAGGCGCAAAAAAATCCAGTTATGGCACTGTGTTGAATGTCAATTTAATTGCATAGATCTTCTTTCTTTACATTATAGATAGGATACCAAAGAGATGAAAAGGTTATGCGGATTCGGAAAATGGAAAAATGAAATGGAGATCATCTCGCTTCTTACTCGCCCCAATGAAGTTTCTGGTTGAGTCTCTGTTATTGAAATACAGAGAATCCAGATGGGAGCGTTGTAGGTTTAATTCCCGTTTGGGTAGGCTAATATATATTTCGTGGTACCTCAGAATTAACTTATGGTCAGAAAAGATAACTAATCTATCAGATAGTCGTGGTGTTGATACAGTCAGATCACAAGAGATAGTTCTTAAATGTGGCAACCAGCTATTAAGCGAGAAATTCCACCTTCCGGAAAAAAATTAGAATTTCCCTAGGCCATCTTTTTAAACAAGTGAAAGCAATTGAAACTGATTGAATAAATGGAATATAATATCAGCAAAATAGATAATGATGAGTAGAAATATTTAGTAATATTAGTAGTCGAACAACTAATAAATCGTTATTTTTTTAAATTGGTTTATTTGCAACTGTATTAAATGTAAGCAATAAGTAAATATGATGCCTGATTAATATGATGTGACAATAAAGACCTGAAGAGACTACCCAAACAAACTACTAAAACTCTAACGACATTTTTATCTTAGAGCGTTCCGAAACCATATTCTTTTTTAGCGAATATATTGGAAAACTAATGGGCTATGTTGGACACGGAGTTTATGACGGAAGTATAAGTATCTGTGTAATATCACGCCTGATCTGTAACTATGGGACGTTAAGGCCATTGTGGATAGTTTTATTTGTGAGCTAATAAGGATCGATGATTTTGTATTGTGAGGATTGAATCCGGCAGGAACTCAATGGAGCCCAAAAGCTCAAATCCGTATGCCCAAATAGGATCTGGTTGTATTAAACGAGCTTTTTGTATTAAATTTGAAGTTCAGAGCCTTTGTCAAGTTAATTATGAAGTAGTCTGAAACGATGAACAATCTCATATCATTTCTCTCTTGTCTAAGGATTCCACGCTTCTCTCTTCTCAAGATGAAGTCATAGGCAGCGGATCTGTTGAACAGAGCGGAAGATGATTAACAAAGGATACAATAGGACAATATATAAGTTAATGATGTAGGATAAATTGATTATTCATTCCATAAAGCTAGATGACTGACTACTTTAGGTCTATGTTTCAGCGAATTTGATGGGCTGAACAATTTTTTTTTTCAGACAGAGTATTCTGAGAAACAGAAAAGAAAAAAAACTGAAAATGTAGTTTTAGAATCCTGTTTAAAATTATCAGAGGAACTGGAGAAATTATAGGATTGATCATCGTTTCCTGATAGCATTATAATGGACTTTATATAGGCCTTAAATATCTCTCACCAGACGATTAAAGAGCTCAGATGATAATAAAAGGTGAGTGAAACTGGCACTAGGCAATTAGTGGAACTCCATTGGAAAATAAAAGTGACGATAAAAAGCACGTCTTTATCTGCAACTTATCGCGGAGATAATTTGAATAATACGTTATGAATTAATCGGATGCATAACCTCATCAACTCTATTGTCTGCTGATAAGGAGGAGAAATCGCCAATGGTGTCATGGGACACAGCCTTCTACATCTGTCAATATGTTATTTTGTATTGCCCTTACTTATGACAGTGAGGGTTAGATTCAGGATTATGTACATAAAGTAAACAAAACAATTATTTTTACACCAGACAAATTTAATATGAATAAAAGGCCATCTCATGATTATCATCTTATACCGAAAATTACAGTTGATATAAAGTCGTATGGGTGATGCAGTAGAGCAAGGTGAATAAATAATTATAATAGTATAAATAATATTTATACACCTGGGTAATAAAATAGGTTTAGAGACCACCGGAAGCGATCTATCGATACCTACTTCTAAATCTATAGAATAATTAGAAAATATTGAGAGTGCTTTGTGGTAAATTATTAATATAGGGCAGTATATTAAAAAGATGACGTTTTACTTTGGGAGTAACATTATAGGTTTAAAATCGAAAACAAACCAACAGTTTTGTCAGGAACAACCTTGCTCAGGAGGGCATCAATATTTTATTTCTTTAAAGCTAAATTTAGATTTTTTTTTCATCAATAAATGATGTCATACAAAATTTAAGGCTTTAATAAAAATAGTGATTGGTTAATTTATTTGAAAAAAGTTAGTAATTGAGGATTCGTTATCATATGTGCATATCACATATATCATTATTAGGTGAAGTATTAAGATGATTTTATGATCAGAATATTTAACAAAAAAAAATTCGTCTATGAGAGCTGCCCTGACGATGAAGCAAAATAAGAAAAAAGTTAAAATGAAGAAAACTATGTTAAAGTGGGTAAAACAGTTCAGAAAACTCCTTTAAAGAAAAATGAAGTTTCTTTAAAGAAGTTTGCTGAACTGCTTTATCCTCTTTAACATTGTTTTCTTTATTTTAACTTTTTTTCTTTTGCTTCATCATCAGAACAGCTCTCATAGACAAATTCTTTTTTCGTTCTAATAAAATCATCTTCATACTTTATCAATCTGCTTCCGTACATGTTTCTTTCCAGGAGTAGAAGGAATCACATTTTCATCTTCCTCCACTACAGTTGGAGGTGGTGGTTGCTCCGGCTCTACTTCCATATCGCAATCACTAGATTCATTGCCACTGGGATTGGTAGATTGGCATTGATTTCTTGCCTGATCCTCACCTTTAAATATCCAGAGAACGATGCCAGTGTTTAAACACCTCGTCCTTGAGATATTCCCATAGAAAAAAATCACTGGAGTTCTCTGGTGATTGTGCCGGCCACTCCAAATCATCCTTCAAAGAGATGAACCTGTTAGGGAACAATTTCCTCAAAACACCAAGTGAATGTTGAGATGTTTGAGCTATGGAATAACACATTCTCTGTGTAGACTTCATCCAACTTACAATAATTTCCAACATGTGTATGTAACGGTCGGAGTTGACAGCTACCGTCGCATCCCCTTCCTCAAATAAGCAGGCCACCAAAAGTCGCCCACAGTGACCTACCGAAATGTATCAGTTATTCCACCAGAAATGACTGAAAGGGTGATGGAAAATTTAAGAGAACGTATTTGGCAATGCGTAGTCAATAACGGCCGACATTTGTAAGATGTAATTTTTAAAATCCACTGAAATACAATATTTTCAATCTATTTTTTAGAAAAAAAAAAACGGAATTTTTCTACAGATTTTGGTTTGTTTTTTACAGTCCTTCAAAATGTCAGTTATTTCTGCCCCGCACTGTAATTGTCTTATTTTGCAAATTATATTGATCCGAATTGACAGACAAAAGTATAGAATACAATATTACAATAACATGAATTATGTTACTCTATTAAATTTAAAAATTATGGTTCAACATTTTCTGTAAGAGACAATTATTACCATATTTTTTTTTGTAGTTTTAGAGATAAATGGTGCTTAACCTCTAAACCTTAATTTTGATAGACTGATTATGTACTTCTTTATTCAAGAATTAGTCATCTTAATGAACCTAAGGGAATCCGTTCCTAGATCTTAATAACTTAAGAGGTGAATCAAATCGATGCTTTCTCTGCCTGTTCCATGCCCAAAGTATAAATAAATAACCTTTAATGAAGATCTGAATTAAAACAAGTATGCCAGAAAAAGTTGATTTGTGCAACTTTCTAAAAAAGTGGATTAATGCTCTACTATTTGAGTATATTTAAAAAAAATACTAAGTCAACAAGACTCTCAGATTTGTATGACCTGTTTTAGAACTACTTGCCTCCCCATTGATGATATGTATTTAGTTTATGAATTAATTGCAGTTGGAAAGTAACAACTAAATGTCATGCACTGAGCATATAGATTGAATAATTTATTCAACTGCCTTCCTCGCTCTATTTACAGTTGATGCATTATATGGTTCAGTTGAATTGTGCTATTACCATGCTTTAGTTTAACATTATTATATTTTCAATTCATATTCAAATTTGTCCCAACTGGAGTAACCATCAATATCCAGAATTTTTAAATTTTCTTCAAAAGGAATTTTCATTCATAAAAGATAATAATTGGAATTAATTTCTTTAGAATGAATTAATGGAGAATGGCACTCAGGTGATTGATAAAATACAAAAATGCATTGATTCCAATCAATTACAGACATTACTCCAAGAGTTCTGAAATAAAATGGCTCTGTGACTTTCTAAACAATAATTACTGTTACGGTTCCTGATTTGGTCATAAAATGGGTATTATATTTCTTTGATATATTTTGTAAAATAAATATATAATTTTCAATAAAAAAAAGTCATAATATATATATATATATATATATATATATATATATATATATATATATATATATATATATATATATATATATATATTTTAGTTTTTTATCAAAAGTTAATTTATCCACTTTAGGAAAATTATTACGAAAAAATTGTCTCAGGGAGATAAGACAAATTTTTATTGAAAATGTTGATGTGTAACACCTATTTGACAGGAGAAAATTTAAAATTTAAAATAAGCTGAATAATTTTTGGATGTAGAATATTAATTCTTCCAAAAAATCTTTGTTTTCGAGAAATGGATATATTAACTTTTGATAGAAAATTCCTCATTTAGTGCTTCATTGATAGTATTCGGACTTATGTTACGGTACATGATGTATTATTTGTTTTTTTAAAATTATATAAGCCTTATCGACTTGCAGTTTCTGATTTTTTTTTATTACTTAAATTGTTTTTCCCTAATACCATACATATCATTTATGACAGGCTTTTATTTTAAAATGTTGATTTTTTTTTTTTATTACATGGTCAAATAAAACTTATTTATTGAAGAGTGGTATGTCGGACATATTTGTTTACATATCGCTCTTCGAAATATAATTACAGATATTTTAATTTATATTCAATAATAATTCAAATAATTTTAAGTAATATTCAATTATTTTTCTCTTAATATTATTGAAGTAAAAATGACAACTATTTTTTTAATAGAAAACTGTATTTTTTTAGTTTTGTGTTCTGAAAAAACAAATTTTCAAAATCTGTCTTATGTCATGTCTTTCAAACATTATGGTTAATTCAAATGTGAACAACAAATACTAAATAACAAATTTAGTTTTACTTATTTTTAAATTATCTAAGTTTATAAAAAAATATCAAAATGAACCTTTTATGTTTCCTTTCTGTATGTGAATAAATTACAAAGAAGCTATGAAAATGAACAGTTGTATTGATAAATTTTATGAACTCTAGGTAATTTAGATGTTTTACTTCCTTCCATTAAAGGAACAATATTTTAAAATTATGTCTTCATAAAAAAGTATTTCAAATCATGAACAGAATAAGTAGGTAATAAAAAATGTGAAAATGTTAGACAATGAGACTGCTATTAAAAAATAAATAAATAACTTTACCTTAACGAAAGAAGTCTCTTATGTTATTCCTAACACTTTTTATACATTATTGATTTTTCTTTTTCCTTATTTAATTTTGCAAAATATGTCAAGATAATATACTAACTATGTAATTAATGAGCACATCAATAATCATTGGTTAGATGGTAGGAGGATTTTCTTTACAGAATCCATGCAGAATTTTCTGGGACCAATTCTAAAACAAGGTGGCTTGATAAAGCCAGCAAAGTTTGTGGGCAGTTTACTACTACTTTGACTGAATAGGTAGGGACATATTTCGCTGGTACTGCCCGGCAGTCTAGAAATGACGTAATACGATTGGCAAGCTCTGCCAGTCGCAACCGTGGGCAGTACCAGTCTGTCTTAAGCATTTTTCATTCCTATTCCTTGTGAATAGGAATGAAAATTGCTTTATAGGACAAGTTTTTGGTCAGAAGTAGTTGTAAAAGATCTTTATGTTACATACTGACTATATGGACATTTCTAGTTCTTAAAATGTTTATTTCGGTTTATTATTATAATGCCTAGCTCAAACCAAACAATGGAACTAACCTATCTTCTTTGAAATCTATATTTTAGCCTTACTATATTTTATTGTTATAAATAAATGTGTCTCATAAGAAAATGGGAGAAATCCTTTATTTGAATGCTGCTCTATTTTATTTTTTTCATTAAATAAAAAGTATCAAGTGTTTTTAGAAAACAAACTAATATAAAAATCAGTTATGTGCTTTAAGCTGAATTAACAATGTTATATAAATTCTGTAGTTGCTACTAAATGAATTCATTTTCTTGCCCTTTAAAGCTGGATGGTTTATGGTTTTCTCCATCCTAAGCTTAACTTGTACAAGGAGAGTAAAATAGTTAATTTAGCAGGAGTTTTTTTAACATGAGCATTTATGTAAATCCTATTCTAAATTAAAAATCACTATTATTTTGTGTAAAACGAAAGAAAATTCTTTGTTTAAGAATTTCTCATATTATTTTAAAAAATGAAAGTTCAATTTGTTTGGATGAGACTCATTATTGCTTAGCATTTTTACTTATTTGCCTTACTATGGGAAATTATATTATTTTAGAAAGTACATGAGGTTAACTTTCAACATTAGAAGAATAATAGAAAACACTGAAGTTACCACTTGGTACAGGCACTTATGTTTTAGGTTCTCAGTAGTGTAGCTAAAAATCGGTAGATAGCAGCATGAGCCTTCCAAGTATATTTTCAATCTCAACTAAATATTTAATTACTGAATAATATTACTTGTTGATTAATAGATCCGTCAATAAAGATTATTTAATTTATTAAACTTTAATTATAATTATTTACGTTATTATAATATTTATTAATATATTCATATTTAGAATAATATGGAGCATTATTTTCATTCAAGCATAAGGATGGTTCAGCATTTTTCTTGCATTACCTATGCAATTTTAATTGCCATTTTTTTTTTTACTTGAAATTTACGGTTTTAAATAAGCTCCATAAGAATATTAGTCCATTTGATTCTAGTTCTTATTTGAGAAGAGTGAATTATTATTAATATGTTTTCTATACTAACATAATTCAAGTTGATTCATATTCAAATTTATAGGTGGCATTTATAGTATGGGAGATAATATTATGGCTTGAATTATTAATGACCATTTAAATCCTCTTTTCTGTTATACAAACAATATTTAAACAATTTTTTAAACATAAAAAAATAGTTAAGCCAACTAATTGTAAAAAAAAAATATTTTAGAAAATAGAAAAATACCTTAGGAAGATATGGGCCACTACGAAAATACAGATCCAATCATAAAAGTAAATACTTATTGTGGCACTAATTGATACACTCCAGTTTTATGACAGAAATATAGGTGGCAACATTACATTTCCATTATCACTCTTTATACTTAATTTACAATAGTCATAAAAGTGGATTATTTATAACACATTACTGTGGATTATTATACTCACAAGTTTTACATCATATACATGATTTACAAAGATTATAGTTTTGTCGAAAATTTTCACAATGAAGATTATCTGCATTTTCAAGTGTTCCTTGAGTTAGATTTTCCCAATCTGTTGTTGGTTTTTTAAAAATTGTTTTAAAATTCCCTTTCTCATATTTTTCAGTCTCCTTTTCTTTTTTTTTTCCAAATACTTTCTTAGTTGTTCAAATTTTAATGTTGGACACTGAAGTTCAAATTTTGCTCTTTCTTGCCTTCCTCTTTCTGTTTCTCAACCTTTCGGGTCATTTTAAATGAAACAGGAATATTAAAACATGGTATACAAAAAAAAAAAATGATAATTCAAACTTTCAAAATTAGCAGTAGTAATAGGTAGATGAGGAATTGTATAACTCATACCAGTGTTTTTTAAATCAATTAGGAATGTCCCTACCTCCCACTAAAAGTCTTACAACACCCTGGTGAAACATTATCTAAGGATCATATCTATATGCCTGTATCATGTGCATAATGGATAAAAATATAAATAATTATTAGTACCTAAGTGCTTCAGGGGAGGAGGGGGAATAAATAAATTTATATATATTTGATCATCCATAGAAGACCCAGAACATATTTGAATGTCTTGCTTAAATA
Organism: Rhaphigaster nebulosa; assembly: GCA_948150685.1. Lineage (NCBI taxonomy): Eukaryota > Metazoa > Arthropoda > Insecta > Hemiptera > Pentatomidae > Rhaphigaster > Rhaphigaster nebulosa. The sequence continues at coordinate 40,675,759 of OX411309.1, forward strand.
TAATAACCCAAAAAAAGTTTAAAATTAAATTTCAAAATTGTATTTAATTCACTGTATACTAAGCTTAGCATTGAATTCAACATAAATAATTCAAAATTATCTATTTGGAGATTTTACTCTTTTGTAAAAAGGTTAATCGAGTTAGCTTACGGCCTGAGGCAGAACTAGGATTTTTGTCAGGGAGAGCAAACTTAATTTTGTGACCCTTTTTTTTTTCACCTCGCCCTTCAATAAATGTCAACAGTTTTATAACAGTATGTTATGTTACATATTTCGAAATGAATATCATCTCAAAGCATTAACCATTTTGTTGATTGAATTAAGGACAACAAAAAGAAAAAAAAAACCGAAACAAATATTTTTAACTTAACCCAGAAATAAAATTTCTTTCGAAATTTTCCGCACTCTAAATTTCGCCGCCCGGGTACGTGCCCCCTTTCCCCCACTTCTAGTTCCGGCTTTGCTTATGGCAATAAAGTCGAGAACTACTGGCGCAATAAGGAAGAGCTCTATTATATTCTAAGGTATTTTTGGAAGCCCCTATTAGATTAGTATAATAAACAATAAAATTTATAAACTTTTTTAGAGGGCGCTATTTTAATTATGTATCAGGAAATTTCACTCCACTGCTAAACTTATTATATCGAATACATTTCGCTAAAAATATTAAATATATGAATCAATTTAAAGTTCTCGATATATTTCCTTTATTATTATTTAATTTAATTTTTTTCCTCTTCTCCCTTTTTCCCTTCTTCATTTTTATTTTCATTCTGAGAACTGATTTTAGTTTAATATTATTTTATCTAATAATTATATTAAGAATAGACCATGATCTGTTTTTAGTAACATATTAAAATCAATAGTGTCGGCAAACACCACCTCTGCTATGGATTGCAATAATAATTATTTCAATAATAATATAACTGTAATAATCTTATAAATAAATAAAATATTAAAATCGTGATTGTTAGTTCTGATTGCAGTCATAATTGTTATGGATACTTACAATAAGTGTTCGGTGCCATTCAATGTCACTATCATTGTAAAGTCTATTGATGTTATGAAGCAATGACTATAATTAGTTAAGATCGGCTCATCGTTACTGTAGTTTTCCATTTTGGCTCAAGTTAAATTGAATTTCTTATTTATTAGTCAATAAATAGCTTTTACATTATTTAAATAAATGTTGGTGCTTATGTTTGCTACCTCGAATCCCTATGTACTCCAATCATCTTTCATTTCGATTTTACTTTTACAAGAATAAAATTATAATTATAAATATAATAAATGCAGAGGAAAATGTGTAAAGACGAGCACAGGTGTAGGCATACGTGCAGACTTAGGGGAGGGGAAGAGGGGTGAGTGGAGCGGTCGCCTCCTCAATAATAAACGCGTGGAGGCGAAAGTATCATTTTGCTCTCTCCCTCCCAATAATTTGATGTGCAAACAGTTAATACAACCAATAACAAATAATTTAGATGAACGAGGAAAAGTCGATTAGATGGCTAAGGCAATCATGAAATTTGAAGTAGAGTCGAATTCTGTAAGTTTATATCAGACCGTTGATCGTTACTTCATTTAAGCAGTAAACAATCCCAAGAAGAAATAAGGCCTGGATGGGCTAGGAGAGTGGGAAGTAAGCTCAACTCAACGGATCCAGTTCACTACTGATGCTTACTGAGATTTAGAGGAGACGAGAGAGGGGCTATCGCTCCTCCCAATCAAAATGAAAAGTCTGGGCCTATGGTTGTAAGTATGGGCACACCTCTCCAAGAAGGTATGAGAGATGCAGACTGACAAACAGGGCTGTAAACAGGGCCGCTAGTTGATATAAGATAGCAGGGAGCAGTTGAAACATTCTTCCGAGCAATGTTGATGCAGCGTCTGTCATTGTGCGAATTGGTTTTTGTTCCGGATTGCAAACCTTTGACACGTAGTTGAAATCGTTTTGTTTTCATGTCTCTGTGGTTAGTTTAAAATAATATCAGGGTGATATCCGGAAAGCAGAGATCTTAAGAAAGTTTTAAAAGTACGCCTTTAAGTTACAGATGATAGTGACCATCTTGCTTACGTGGGGTTGGTGCAATATGGGCACCCTAATTAGTCTAAATATTGGGCCCCATTGGCTCTAGCTATGCCAACTGATGAGGCCACTAGTATAAATAACTTCTTGTAAAAAATAATTATAATGTTATAATTATATAATTATAATTATATAATGTTATAAATAATTTCTTGAAACTAATACTATATTAAATTCTTACCGAGGTTACAATATCTCAAACAGCACAGCAAACAGGACACACGTTTAAGCAATAACTCCTTTTCTATGCTCTGGTCCAGCCACTGCATGTTAATATCTTTCAAATAATAAGAACCATTGCTTTTTTAGTATGTATTATTGCTTCAGATAATACATAACTAATAGTTCAGATTCCCGCACAGTGGGCTAAACAACGAATTGAGAACGAGAAAAATTCAAATTTCGAATATTTAATATTAACATAAAATTTGTTTGTATTACTCTTGATTGTGTACTCAAATAATTACAAAAAAAAGTAAAAAAAACAAAGTAATAAATCATTTTATTCTTTTTCAATATGAGTTTATTCAACAAAGAGTACAAGTGTTATACTGAAATGGAAGATACTGAAGGCATGTAAGTTTTGATTGATTGATTGATGTTAAAGTAAATTATAGCGCTATATCGATTTTAAAATAAGTACAGAAATGGTTGTACACAATTGTATACCTTGTGGTTTTTATATTTCTGTTGTGCTTGTAGTATATATAATATAGCCTAAATACCTCGACATTTTTGGACTTTGTTTGATATATTCAAATTATCTCTAAAACCGTTGTTGCTAGGTCAACGCTTGTTCACTCCATTTTTAAATAGAAGAAAATTCTCTACAACTTTCATCTGCGTAATTTTTGTGTACATGAAATACCGGACGCGGTATCGAATTTCTATAAAGTAATTACTCAACTAATGGTGTCTTGGTGGAAAGTTTTGAAGAACTTCTGAAAATTTGCTCATTATTTAGTATAAAATCAATATCCTAGGACCTTGATGATGGCCGAAACGTCCGGCACACAATATTATAAGTTTTTTTCTTCTGTATGCGTTTGTTCATTGACCGCACCCCCAACCAAGCTTCTCCTACAGGTTAATTTTAACTTTTATTTAAAACCATGGACGATTTTTATTTTTTTAATAAAAAAATTAATGTTATATTTTGATTTGTCCAAAAAATTAATTCTCAAAATCCCTGTTTGAGATACACAAGACTTAATTTTGGAATATTCCTATAATATCCTAATTTAAAAAATCTCATGAAACAAAAATTACAAAAGATATTTTATTTTTATTTTTAGTTATTCCTTATTTTTTATTAATTGAGCGTCACTGAAAGAAACTGAATAAGCTCTGGACTAGTAAGCTTAACTGAATTATAGTACGCGAAACGACTCGTTTGCTTAAAATGAATGAGGATGTGTTTTATTTATAGGAGGGGAGGTAAATTAGCTGGGTTGTTGACTGGCAACCCTGAAGGGTGACGGAGCCATCTTCCGTTTCCATCGCTGTTGTCGCCGTATATAGGAGGCAACGTCCTAATTAGCGTCTTCATAACTCCTCTCAAGTTCATCGTTATGACACCACTAACATGCTCTTTTATGCTGTAGATAATTACGTTTCGGCCTGGCTGAGGTTTCTTGAGCAGGCTATTATTGAGCTATGACATGGCTTGTGCTTAAACTGTTTCATATACTAATATAGAATACTAAGTTGGATGCTGCTTCTAAAATTGGATTCCGTTTTTCTATCACTTACATCTGTCATCATGCTAACTTTCCTTTGGTATCTAGATGAAAAACTTTAAAGTACTGTTTAAAAATAAAAAAAATTACTCATGGATCGAAAAGGATCATATTGAGACGGTGATGGCAGTTGAGACGGACATTTCCTTTCCGCGATATTTACCTAGGCCAAAAGTGAAAGATGTGTAGAAACAATTGCCTTGTTCGAAAATTACTTTTTTATGGTTACCCTGAAACAGCTAGATATTGAGTAGCTCTTTGCCATCGGAAACAAGCTAGAAACGCATAACCCGTTAGTAATTTCACCAATCGCAAAACAACTTTCTTCGAAATAACCATTACCATTGAAGCGTTTGAACCAAATCGACTTTCCACCGCACCTACTTCTTTGGCTGCCAACTTTCCATTTTGGCTCTTTTCCCAATAATATTTTGAAGCAGGATTTTTTTTCAAATATTATTAGAAGCGATGGCCAACAATAAAGATATAATGGTAAATAAGTGATGCATTCATTAATAGATCTTCATCTATTGAATGCCTGGTGTTTTATATAGATTGGAAACTGATATTCAAGATTTGTCATATATTTGGTTGACTTAGGAAAACAATCTGTTTGATTACTCTTTCGAGTTCTTTGGCGGTAATCTTTCTTACTTACTGAAAATGCATATTCATTTACTTTTATTTTTAAAATTTACAATTATTAAAGATTTCACAACCTTTAGGGTCATCACAATCTATAGTTTCCTAAAAGATCCCGAAACATTTCCCGGTCGATGACACTTTCCCCTGGGGTCACTTCCAGACCTAACGCGGCTTATTCCTTTAAGAGCTTTCTTTTCATATTCATCACCTGCATTTTATCACACTTGTGAAAGGTCTTGATAGCTAATTACAAATAAACACTGGCTCCTGTGTTTTTTAGGATTTTCCTCTACTTATGTAATAATATAATAAGCTGTGCTAGAGTAAATAAATGATTAATTCAATATCTACTTAAGCAAAAATGGCGGCCTTTTACTTGAATAAAATAAGATGCAGAAAATATTATTTACCTCCATTGCTAGCTGAGAAATGGACCAACCAATGACACAAAATCTTGATCATAATTGGGTCGTAAAAAACCTATTTTTATCAAAACAAAGCTTAAAATATTAATAATTATAAAATTTTAAGAACTTGAGATCGCGCTCTATCAACCGCATTTTTTTCTTATTTTTCACCCAGCTCAATGAAGGGTCCGGTTCCTCTATTTATAATAAGTTGGGTCTACACCAGAGTCGACCCACGGAAGGTATGAGAGAAAATAAATTTTCTGTCTCAGCCGGCCTCGAACTCTGGATCGGGAATCAGATGCCCAATGCCTTACCCACACTGCTTCTCCGCTGCTATTCTCCAAGTCTATGTAATAAATTTGCTACATTGTCATTTTATTCTAATTAGCTAATAATTAGAATTATAGATTTGATAATAGCCCCTGCATCGTCATTTAAGGAAATTCAAGTAAATAAAGTGTTTGTGAAGTTTAAATATTCCACATACAAAATTATTTTGGATTAGTGAAAATTAATTAACTAATTACAAAATATTTATTTAGTTCATTTATCTATCTAAAGTCTAGGAAACCTATCAATATCACCTTTTACCAATTTACTGACGCATTTTAATTGATTTGGAAATAATAAAGGCAAGATAATGTAGAGTAAATGCGTAATCGTCTCGTTAAATCCATATCCAGAACTTTTAAATCTACCACGAGATTTCGCTAAGGATATCAATTCCAACCTATTGATGAAGTTGGATCTTTCAATTTGTACAAGTGTATCGGTGTTTATCCACTAGCCATTTTTTTGCGGTAAGTGGAACCTTCAGAAGCTGTTCTTTAAAATACTTTGTTATTTGCATATCTCCTTGACGGTTTTTAATTTGTATGCTCTAGTGAGTGTTACCCCGGCAAAACATGACAGCAGGGATAAGTGGGCCTCTGTTGTGGGACAAGTGTGTGTGGTGAAACTTACTTTTACTGCCATGTTTTGTCGAGGTAACTGGAGAATAGCGCATTAAAATAAAAATCCTTTTTTCAATACATTTATTCAATTATATTTCACAACCCTTTTCATAATTATCACTGAAGATTGTAAAATGTGATTCTCACATGCTGTAACTTTTTTCGATGATTACATCAGTATAATGTCCCCTCACAACCGCTACTGCTTGAATAATGTATATGTATATGTATACCAGATATATCGTACACACTTACCTCTTAAGGCAGCGACACGTGCGTACTAGGCACTACTAAATTTAATTATCAATCTCATCAAAATTGATGTTGAATGTAATATTTTAACATAATCGTCTAAGTAACATTTTTTTTTTTAAAAAAGAGGAAAATATAGCTTAAAAAATAAAGATTTAAAAATAAAGTCATGTCAAGTCGAACCTAGTAAAATCTAGTGCGCATTTTACCCGCCTTCCCTTGCTAAGATCGTTATGAATGATTTTATTTTATAAACGTAATAAAAAGCTTTGTGGATTTTTGAATTCGAAAATAACAATTTTATTGTGTCGCTCGCTATACTCCTTTTACATATCCTGGTTTAAGTCTTCTGAATTAATAATATTATTATAATTTTAACGATTTACATTGAAGGTATAAATATTCATGAACTAGATATTGATCATTATTATTTATCATTTTATAAATAATGTACACTGAGCTTTTGTGGTATCAAATAATATACTAGAATATAATTTACAACTGGATTTTATTACAATTTTTTGTTAAGTATTACAATTATCTCTCCTCTAAAAATAATTTGTTTTTAAGTGTAAAATTTATAATTCTCATCTTGTTAACTCACGTTAATACATTATAGTTTTATTCAAAATGCCTTGTTCATTTTCTAATAAAGTACCATACGGATCATACTCTTTATTTTATTTAACTAGTTTTTCTTTTATTAAATTAGCTAACGCAAATGAAGAAATATAGTACAAGAGTGATATACTGTACAATCATTTATTTCAAAATAATTTTACCACTCTATTAAACACCTGACAATATCAATACAATAGAGGAGTGATTCTCATGGCCTCGGTTAATATAATAATAAATATTTTACTGATGTGCACAACACATGACTTCCATGTACGCCTATTAAACTATAAATCGCTGGCTCAAAAAGTAATCCTGAATTTGGTTACTAGTTTCCGAAGATTGCAGTATCTCAAAAACGATACTCGGCGTCGCGACATCCATCTATTGACACACACACGCACACGCACACGCACACGCACACGCACACGCACGCACGCACGCACGCGCACACACACACACACACACACACACACACACAGAGTCATAATCTTGTTTCTGGAGGTTTAACACTTAAAGTAAGTAATAAAATTATTTAATTAGAGTGGGAAAAAAATTGCGTTTATAACCTTTATCACCGAAACATATGATCTCTGTAATAAATTTCAATATACCTTGTGATGTAAGTTTCTTATGACATTCAAGTAAAGTAGACCTTTCGGATCTTCAATTTCAGCCAAAATCTATTAAATCACTTATATTGATATAAGAGTCTAATTTACCAAATTTGAGATGTTTTACATTATATTTTAACTAGTATACCCGGGCGAGAACTCTCGCATTAGAAACCTATCTATCTTTCCCAATGCATTCGAAGCGTAAGCGATATTAGGAAACATGTTTATTCCTATAAACAATATAATATTACTAAGAAAGTTTATTTAACATACATTTGTTGAAGCTACATAGTTTATAATTACTTCGTTTAAGTAACAGTTTACTTCATCTGCTAATAAGTAGTTAACTTGCCACACTGGAAAATACAGCTTCAGTTTAACAATTAAGAAATAAAATTCACTTGTACCATTTTCCGTTTGTAGTATTCATATTTAACAGTACCTTTAGGGATAGACATGGGAAAGAACATGTATTATCTTCAATCATTCATAGAAACGTAAAAACAACATTTTATTTACAAAATAACGTTTTCACTCTTATTAGCATGTTTTTGTAAACAGTCTCAACTTGCTTTTGCAGGTATAAAGTTCCCAAGGCAACGGCACTACGCACGATGGCATAAGGCCTGGGCAGACCTAAACCGTACTTTATCTCAAAAACGGTAGGTTTTAGGGCTTTAAAACCTTGATGCCCGCGTCGAAATCTTTAAAACGCGGCCCACCCGTCTTGATCCACAGACTCACTACCTTCAGAATTTTGAAACCGTACAGTTTTTCCATCACTTTCATTTAAGCCCTAGGAAGAATTTAACAATTTAAATTAGGATTCGTCACTTCTCAGTGAAATTCCCCTTCTTTTGATATCTCATTCGTCAAACTCCATCGCTCCTGAGAGCCGGAAAAGGGATCTATACTACCGTATTAATATATAGTTGTGATTAGTATACCCGAGCAAGAACTCTCGCATTAGATATCAATCCTTCTTCTAATTCCTAATACATTAGAAGTATAAGCGATATTAGGGAAACATGTTTATTCGTATAAACAATAGAATATTACCAAGATAGTTTATTTAACACACACATTTGGTGAAGCTACATAGTTTGTAATGACTATGCTGAAGTAATAGTTCATACTTAATAAGTAATTAGCTTACCCCACTGGAATATATCCCTTCAGTTTAATAGTTAAGCATTAAGACTCAACTATATCATTTTCTATGTATAGTATTCATATTTAGCAGTGCCCTTTAGGGTCAATATATAATTTCCCACTCATTAAATGTTTTTTAAACAGACTCAAATTGATATAAAGTTGCCATGACAACGGCACGTACGCAAGATGGCATGAGGTCCGTGCGGACATATATCGTGCGTTATCTCGAAAACGGTAGGTTTTTAAGCTTTAAAACGCTGGACCAGTATGGTCCAAAGGAATAAACATGGTCTTGATACCCGCGTCAAAATCTTTAAAACCCAACTTGTCCCGTCTCGATCCGTCGACTCTTAGTCGTCAAATCTTTGAAACCTCCCTGTTTTTTCATCACTTTTATTTAAGTCCTTGTAAGATTTTAAGAAACAAAATCAGGATTCGTCACTTCTCCGTAAAATTTCCTTTCTTTTGATACCTCATTCATCAAAATCCATCGCTATTGAGAGCCGGAAAAGAGATCTATACTACCGTAATAATATATAGTAGTGATATACTTTTTGATGAAAGTCTATGACCTTCAAGTAAAGTACAACTTCCTGTTTGCCAATGTTTACCAAAATTTATTATGTTGTTTATATTAATATGTGAGTCTTAAATACCAAATTTGAGAAGTTTTGCGTAATATTTTAATATAATTTTTGATGAAAATCAGTAATGACCTTCAAATAAAGTACCACTTCCGGTAATCATGCAGTGACTAAAAAGGGAGGATCACAACTAGATTATATGATAATCCTATTTACGAAATTTTAACTTTCTACGGCTAACCGTTTTTGAGTTATGCGAGATACGTACGAACGTACGAACTTTACTGCGTACAAGGAAGTAATTATACATATTTAAAAACGATTTAATTCTTTTCCATTACGATTTTCTTATCCAATGTACTGTTTTCTAGATTCACAAGTGGGGCCAATAGGTTTTGTCTATTTACCACTTTTTTAAAGTAATTTATTGGGTTAGTCAGAAAACTACTCTTGACTTTCATTCATTCCATAAATATTATTTTTTTCACATTTAAAAATTATTTATATCTACAAATGAAGAAACCTCTTCAATATAAATATATAGCAATCCTAAACAGGTGTAAAATTTTAACCAGAACAATAGGAATGTTGATTTTTTTTTTGTTTTGGTCTTACTTCTATACTTGAAATGATAAAGAACTGTAATTATTCTTATTATAGACTTTCCAGATATAAATATAAATTTATAAAAATTATTGTGGAAAAAAAATTGCCATTTTTTTAATCATATTTTATTATTTTCAATAATAGACCTTAGTAATCAACCAAGACAAAAAAAATTAATCCCTCTAAAAATTTGAGGTTTTACGTTTGTAGAATCCAAATATCTAGTAAAAAAAAAAATCCGTCCGTCCGCCGTACGCTTTCCGTGACTTTTCTCCGAGACTACAGAACCGATTTTCTTGAGATTGGGCACCAAAGTCACAAGTTACCCTAGGTTGATTCTCGGTATTACCATCCGTCTTTTGGTTTCAAAATGGCGGCCGATTAGAGATTTTATAATCCCGTAACTCGGCCATTTATAAAGATAGAGGGGAATGTAAGGTGTTTTCAGCATATCAAGGCATTAAAAGAAAAAATGTAAAAAAACAAAAAATGTATATAAATGCTTTTGGTAATAAATGGTTTCATAGGCCTTTGTAATCGAACTAGAATTTTTTTTTTAATCCCTCCCCCACAAAATTTGAGGTTTCACGTTTCAAGATACGTAGAATCCAAATATCGAATAAATAAAAAATCTTTCCGTCCGCCGTCTGCCGTAAAAAAAAAAATCGGACCAATATTAGCTGAGACAAAACGTAATGAATTTTCATAATGAATTCTACGGCGCTACTGGTCTGCGTGACCCTAGGCCTCCTGACTGGTCTGCGTGACCCTAGGCCTCCTGACTGGTCTGCGTGATCCTAGGCCTCCTGACTTATCATTTGCGGCCTCCTGGCTTCTTCGCATATCTCTACTTCAACCTTTGTTGGATTATTTCTCCACTTCCGTCAGTTTCTTGGTCCTTCCTTTTTCTTTTCTTACTGAAGTGCACCTCAAACATTTTCCTCTGTACCATTTCAACCTCTGATTACATGTCCTTACCTTTTCAGCCTGCTTGCTTTGACACAGTTTCTTCTTAACAATCTTTCACGCCGATCATCTTGGGACAAGCTACAAATTTCTGCTCCATAAGCTCCTACTGCTTAATTTCTTTGCTGAACTTGGTAGATATATTTTATCAATTATTCTGTACATGTTCATTTTCCGAAACATTCCAAATGCTCATTTGAAAGATAATCTAATTATCTGAACTGAAACCAAAGCGATATCTAAAATCCCGTGAATGGACAGACAAGATATTTTTGAAATATTACTATATGGAAATAATAATTAGATAATAAAAGAATTAACATTGTGTAATAATTGGCAGCGTTTTAATCATTTTAGTTGTGTGACGGTAGTGAGTAATATGGGACGGTAATGATAAGATAGACCAATATCTGTATCTGTTAAGGAAACGTGATGAAAGCAGGTTAAACTGTTCATTGGAGATATAAAAATAGCGACTTTGAACTTCAATATACTACTTCAACTGATAGTTTCATTTAAGATGAAACTTTACATGATAAGTTTCATCATTTAAATTAGTTCTGCAATGCTTTAAAAGCATGCTCTAATTGAGTACTTTGAACCTATGAATCATAAATAGAAGGATATAGGAACATAATTTCTCATTCAATTCTTGACAAAATCTATCCAAAAGCAAAATGCTACTCCATAAACCACCAAAACCCTAGCACGGTATACCCCTTACCTCTTAGACAACGAATTTTTCTAAAGGAACTTATTTTTTCAAAGGTATATCATGATTCATCACCACAGATTCAATTAAAAGTTCAATTTTGTTTTTAAAAACATATTTAGCTACCTGAGTCATAAAATTTTGTTTGTAGTAACTAGAAAACTAAATAAAATTTATAACAATAACGTTTACAGTTTGAGACTACAATTATAGTAAATAAATTATCAACTCCAAAATATTTACTGAAGAATTAACATTTGGAGAATACGCGTTGGCGTAGCTATTCCTGGCAGTGGCCTGCCCCCCATTGAGGTAAGGCTTCACAAGGACAGACTGAAATAACCCACTTTTATTTTCTGTTGTAGCCAACTCGTTCTTCTTCAGTCCACTGAACCCTCCCAAATCAGGACATGTACCAATACTCCAACTGAGGATGTCGTCCTAACATAGACATATAAATTATTTTGTGTATTTTTATATATTATGCCATTATTGATCATTCATCTGGATTAATATTTTTTTTCCCTCCAATGAATTATGATTACGGATTCGATGATGTCAAAGAGACGTTTTAAATAAATTGGACGTCCCTTTTCCCGTGCTTCCTCCTAAATCATTTAATACGGGAAAGTTATGTGATGCGCGCACCGCACCAGATTTTTTTTACGAAACCGAGAAAATTTTCAGATAATATGGCTTCCGAAATTAAAAAAAAAATACAATAATAACAATAACCTCTACAAACTTAAATAATGTGATATTTGATAACGATTTAAAGGTTTTCTCTCGTCTGGATTTTCCTGAATCTGACGTTAAGAAATTATTTGACCTGAGAGTTAAGGAAAAGAAAAATATCCGTTTCTAAAAAATGTTTCGGCGAGGAATCTGGCAAAGATTATTAATTAATATTAATTCATCTACTTGGCGAATGAAACTGCCCAATTCTTAACGATCAGTATCTATTTTCTCTTGTTATAAGTGCTTATAAAATGTGATAAGATTTTGACAGGCTGTAACTTCGACATTGACATTTTTTTCGAAAATTTTTGGGTTGCTAAACATCCTGAACCAACCTCAACACATCCATAAAGTTCCACCGAAAAATGTTCAGAAGTTCAATAGAAAGAGATGCCCTGAGGGACAGCGGGTATAATGGCATTTCATTAAAATTAATTTTCTGGACTTCGGATAGGACTTTGTAAAACTTAAAATAAGTGAGCTCTAGAATTTTTTTTATTTTTTTTTTAACTGGAAATCTTACTTCCTTCACGTTAACGAAGCAGTAGTAATCAGAAGGAATAAACCTTATAAATCAAATCCTTACAGTAAATGATAGTTGAGATATAATGCTTTTGCCATTGATGATATGACATTTAAAGATCTAATAACGGTTTTGAAAGCAGTGCAAGGTTTTCTATCGAAGGATTTTCCCAAGCAATCAAGGATATCACCATGAATGAAGAAGCGTATTTTACAGAAAGAGAAACTGATGGATTAATCTATAAGCAAATATTTCACCACGGATAATAACTATGGGATCCTTCATGGTGAACATTCAAGGCGAACGCTAAACCTTGCATGCATACGTTCGCTGAGCATAATATGCAAAACAATACCTTTGGACGGTCGATTATAATCCTTAAAAATTCTTAAGTACATTTAAAAAAAATATAGTAATCGATATTGAAATATTTGCATATCCCAAGTATCTAAAAATACATAAAACATTTGAATTATCAGGAGGTGATTAAACTAAAGTGAACTAATTGAAGGCGAACTATATTTAAATATAGTATCTTTTCGCTGTATCTTTGCTAATACTGGTCCGATTTTAATGATTCTTTTTAGATAATTTAATATTACCGCCCTATAATAATTATCTTTTTAATATAATTTTAAAGAGTTCACTTAAACAATACTTGAAATAAACTCAGCAGCATTTACTTCTTCACATCTTCTCCCACTTCAGTACAATAAATAGTTTTTTAAACAATTTTAGTAAATCAATTCTGTACACTACATATATATTTTAAGTTGAAAATATATTTTAAAATTTTCAGTTTAGTTTCCATAGGAAAATTTTGCCCATTAAATAATACAAAAGTAGAAATCATTAAGTTAATTTCTGCTTTTGTATTCTTAAATTACATTATTACATAGCGTATTGTTGCCAACAGATTGGAGGATTGGTGGGAGGAGGTTCGGTTGCTTCCGTCTCCTTTCGGATGCGCTCGGTTATCCATTTAGTGTCTTGTATTCCTCATAAGATACGCTGAAGCTTTGCTAATACTGGTCCGATTTTAATGATTCTTTTTTTGCTTTTTAGATAATTTAATAACCTTTCATACCATTCCATACATAATTTACTAAAAATTGCATGATTTTTGAGTTAAGCGCAAATCAAAAATATTTTTTTCATCATAATTTATTTCTCTGCATTTTTCGTTGATATACTACATAAATGAAAAGTTAAAGGTCTTTATGAAGAATAATTTAGGCAAATTTCATCAAAATCGTTAGAGCCGTTTTCGAGAAAATTGTAAAATTCATGCCACAATAGATACTTCCGTTTAGTCCGATACGCTGTATCTTTGCTAATAATGGGCCGATTTTGATAATTATTTTTTTTCTTTTTTAGGTAATCTAATTATCTTTCAGGTAATTATATACACAATTTACTATAAAGTTCATAAATAAAAAGTTAAAGCCCTAATGAAGAATAATTTAGGCAAGTTTCATCAAAATCGTTAGAGCCGTTTTCGGGAAAAATTCTAAAATCGATTATATAAAGTGGCACTTCCGGTTGGTCGATTTTGACGAAAAGGTAACATCAAATACATGTACCTACCTTAAATACATAATTTCCGTATCATACTGCTTTTCGTTTTTGAGCTAGGCTGTTCACATACATACAGACTCACAGACTATTTTGCGAGACTTAGTTATTTGGACTCAGGGGACCTTAAAACGTGTATTTCCGATGAAAACTCGAATTCGAAAATTTTCACGATCGCAATACTTCCCCTTACTATATACTTCGTATAAAGGTAAGAGAAAGTAAAAATATCCTAACAGGTTTTTTTTTTTTTTTAAATACTGTACTGAATTCATACTTAACGTTGTTGAACTCTTTTCTTTTTACTGCTGTTGACATTTTTAAAATATATCGTCTTCTAGAAATGAAGGAAACGTGTTTTACTCCTACGCCTTCAGAGAAATAACTTATTACTCTCATTATATCCCTTTTAGATTTAAGTTTTTACTAACGCCTACTCAAAATAATGACGTTTTGGGCGGGCTCTTTGCATAATCCATTTTGTATAATTCTCCGAGAGCATCATAGATTTGTCAATGATTCGTATTTTATTCACTACAATCCCTCTTGAGCTTTTCATCTGAACGCAAATTATATATGATAACATTTAATTTAATAAATAAATAACTTGAATGTGTCTCCACGTGATACTTTTGACTACGGTGCGAAAAACAAGACAGATAGAAGTTGGCAAACTTACAGAATTTAATAAGTACTTTGGGAGGCCAAGTCAGTTTTAGAACTCTTTAACTGAAAATTGAATATTTTATTCAGGATTAAAAAAAAATATTGAAGAACAATAATTTTTTTTTAGTCACAAACTACAAACATTAATAAAGCATACTGATAATAATTAAATTAATTAATTCATAGTTTAATTTATTTAATAAAATTTGATATCGTCCCCTTTCTGAATGCTATTATTGTAGTTAAGTATCTGTTGATTTGGAGAGTTGATTCGACCATTCTTTTCGGTTTTTGTTGTAAAGGAATTATCACCGTAAAGCTACACTTTATGCAATATTGTATAATGCAAAAAAAATTCAACTTATTGTAATTCTAATAAATTCTGTTAAGTATACATTTAGGTATATGCCCTCATTTTGGTAATTTTATTATTTTCTCATCAAAATTAGTTGTCATGAAGATTGAACTTGGAGGATTGGAGTCTGTAATCCTGCCATTGAAGATATCTTCTTGAAAATCTTAGCGCTCCTTACGTCTGTGGACTAATCGTAATTTGTCCCTTTTCCACGCACATGTTTCACCATTTTAGGAGGGCGAGCTGTTCTTGAAAGTGGGGACGACGTCAGAACTTTTTTTTCAAATAACTTTTTCGGATTCAGAGAACCATAAAAACGTTTAAATTAAATTTGAAAATTTTCTGCTGTATTAGGTATTCGGGTAAGTAAAATTAATGCATATCGATAGTGATCGCTGTGTTGAAGTTAAAGTTTGTCATAATTGCTCATGCGTTTTAATCAGATTATTTATACCACCCAATATGTTTTCTGAGGCAAGCGTATGGTTTCCTTGCATTCGTCATTCGGGTCTGTGTGCTTATTCATATCGCGATTCCCGAAATAAAATTAATTAATATTCCGAAAGCATGTGCAGTGGTATTGAAATATTCAGAGCTTCGTGAGTTCCTGAAATAGATCTTATCAACTTAATGTAAAATTAAATTAAAATTGTATTAAATACTGAAGCTGAATTCTCCGCACGTACTGTTCCTTCAATATTAAGCTTCAGAATTGTTTTAACTCATTTCCTAAACATTTTCTTTTAAAAAAAGAGGGCTTCATTGTTGCAGGTGTCTTGGGAAAAAGAAAAAGTGTATTAGCATTGTTGAAAGAATACCTACCGATTCCTTGGTGGCGTAATATGATAATCAACAATATAAAAATTTTCACACATTTAATTTCTGGTTTAATTAATGAAAATGGATATTAGATTATCCTTGAGAGGCTCAATAGTCTTCTAAGAGGTCCTCAAGATCCTTACGATAAACTGAGATCGACCATAGATCATTAGAAGCGGACGCAGACTTTCTTTTCGGGGATGGGGTTTAATAAAAAGAAGGCAATTAACCGCCCAAGGGTCCATAATCGCCAAATTATTCGTAAGGTTTAAGGATAAGATTTATTTTTCTTTACAATTAAGTATTTTATTGCATAAGTATTACTCAAACTGCAAAGCTTATGTTGGCGGACATGAAAATCATATTTTTTCATACATTTAGGGAGAAGAGGGAGGTACATATCTTTAATCCGCCCTTGCTTACGCCATTGCTGATCATTATATCACTCAGGCGTTCTTTCTGGCTTAATAAGGAAAATTAATAAAAACTACAAGCATTTTGAAACTAAATTAAAAATTTCTCAGTTTACTGCAGGATGTGGATGTGATAAATGTGATTATCGATAGTCAGGGATGTAGCCATGGGAACGGGGAGGGGGGAGGGTATGTTCGCTCTTCTTCCTTCTACCAACAATTTGGAAACCCAAAAAGTTGGGAAATTTAAATTTTGAGAACCTGCTTCAAACTGCCATAATTGTAGTAAAACATTTTATTCAAAGAGTTACTAAAATTTAAAACTAATACCGATAACTTTTAATTTAAGAAATTGGGATTTTATCTATACAATGTTGTGTTTTAACAGGAGAGAAAATTATTGTTGGTAAATCTTGTTAAAAAAAAATAATCAGTAAGAAACCGACGGGAAATTGATATTTTTGACAGGAGTAACAAGAAGGAACAAAAAATGCCCTCCTGGCAATAAAGCGTAATCGACAACGGAAAAGAGATAGCCAGATCAGCACTAACTCATATCTGACTGTTCGCTCAGCCAACGATAGCGGGCAAACTAAATAAATATAGACATATTTAAAAAACGCTGCAAATTATTAGATAATGGTTTATTATTATTTACTTTTCAAATTTATTATTAATTATAAATAGCATTTTTTAAATTTGGAATCATTATAACAAGACTAAAAAAAAATAATAATAATTTGAATTTTTTTTTAAAGCTATAATGATTTCAAAACACAACATATATTTTCCTCTTTCTTCATAAATAGCCGAGATATGGCCAATCGGCGTTTGAAAGAAAATAGCGGTTGGTAATGTCGAGTTCCGAAAATCACCCTGGGGTCACCTGTGACTTACTAAATCTCAAAAAAAAATATGGTGCGGTGCGCGCATCACACAACTTTCCCTTACAGTCCTATAATAATTATCTTTTTAATATAATTTTAAAGAGTTCACATAAACACTGCTTCTAATAAACTCAGCAGCATTAACTTCTTCTCCCACTTAAGTACAAAAAAAAAGTTTTTTAAACAATTATAGTACAACAATTCTGTACACTACCTATATATTTTAACTTTTTCAAGTTGCAAATGTATTTTAAAAGTTTCTGGTTTTGTTTCCATGGAAACATTTTCTTTCCATTAATTAATGTGAAATTATTAAGTTAATTTCCGCTTTTGTATTCTTAAATTACTTTGTTACAGAGCGTATTGTTTACAACAGATTGGCGGATTGGTGGGAGGAGGTTCGTTCGCATCCATCTCCTTTCGGTTGCGCTCGGTTATCCATCTATTTTATGCTCCTCATAAAATACACTGTATCTTTGCTAATACTGATCCGATTTTGATGATTTTTTTTTTGTTTCATAGATAATTGAATAACCTTTCATATAATTCTTTACATAATTTACTATAAATTGAATGCTTTTTAAGTTAAGCACAAATAAATTATTCTTTTCGTCATAACTTTTTTCCCTGCACTTTTTCGTTGATATACTACATCAATGAAAAGTTAAACGTCTTTAAGTTGAAGAAATTAGGCAACTTTCATCAAAATCTTTAGTGTCGTTTTCGAGAAAAATGTAAAAAAGTGTAAAATCCATGATATAATAGCTAATTTCGGTCAGTCCGATGCGCTGTAACTTTGCTAATACTGGTCCGATTTTGATGATTCTTTTATTGTTTTTTAGATAATTTAATTACCTTTCATACAATTTCAAACATGATTTACCGCAAATTGCATACTTTTTAAGCTATAAGCAAATAAAATATTCTTTTCATCATAGCATTTTTCCCAGAAATTCCTTGGTTATTTACTACATAAATGAAAAGTTAAAGACCTTTATGAAGAACAATTTAGGCAAGTTTCATCAAAATCGTAGGAGCCGTTTGCGGGAAAATTGTAAAAAAGTGTATAAGTGGCACTTCCGGTCAGTCGATTTTGACGAAAATGTTGCTGTAACATCACATGCATGTGCCAACCTTAAATGTGTAATTTCAGTATCGTACAACTTTTCGTTTTTGAGCTACTGTTCACATACACACAGACACACGGACACACAGATCATTTTGCGAGACTTGGTCATTTGGAATCAGGGGACCTTAAAACGTGTATTTTCGTCGAAAACTCGAATTCGAAAATTTTCACGATCGCAATACTTCCCCTTACTATATACTTCTTATATAGATAAGGGAATGTAAAAATCCTTGTCTCAGAGAAAAGCTGCGGACCGTGGACGGCGGATTATATACTGATGGATATCGTTAGGTATTATATTCAGTAATTGTGTTGTATATTTCTGCATTTTCTTTAACTTTTTATTAAATTTACTATTTTTAGATAATTATTTTCTTCTTAACACGGCAATATTTCTATTTCTCTCAATAAATTCTTAAACGCTAATTGTGCCTCTTTATAATATTATTCTTTTAATATTCTCTACTTAGTTTTGTTTGATAAGCATAATTAAGGTAAACCTTAAGTAGCTTTTTCTGTGTGTAACATTAGCCTGTATTAAAAAAAAAAAATTAAATAATATAAAAATTGGTCGATGTTACGTTGAATAGCTGTATAGTCTGTTTAGCTGTTGTCTATAATTATAAATCATTCTATACAATTATAATTATGATTCTATTGAAAAGTTTTAGGAAGATCAATATTATTCTAAATTCTATAATAAAAACATAGACATTTTGAATTTTAGTGTTTTATAGTTTTAATATTCCTGTCTTATTAAAACCCTATGAAAATCTTCGTATTTTTTTTCTTGAGTTGTTTAGGAATATAAAACTTTTTTTATTTTTTAAATTATATTCTATATCTCCGTCCCGGAATTTTTTTTCACGAAACGTTTTGCCTTCTTTTCGAAATAACCGTTATCATATGGCCTAGGTTCATTAGTAATATAGAGTTATAGAAGTTTGAATTAGCGTGTCAATTATATTTATATTTTTTTTAAAGTAGGCTATTTACTATTTATTTTAATTTATATTTACCTTTTATTAACTATTGTAAATATCGATTCATTTTGATACGTTTGTTGAATTTGTAGTGTGTTAAGTATGCCATTAGTGTTTTTTTCTTGAAATACCGAAAAATTCACAGGATTTGGCCCTCCGTCTGGACATTAACGTAAGTTTTAGTTTAAAATGTAACCAGACTTTTTTTGCAAGTAATTCTAAGGTGAACAACTTTTGTTTGGAACTTTTTTGGATCAAATGCCTAATTCCTGAAAAAAAACAACTAAAAGAATGTTCTGTTTTTTTCATAGTGTATTATGACCTAAACCATAATAAAGCTACTAATTTCAATTCGTCATCTACGCAAAAAACTGAAGAATCATCTTTACCCCATAAGTGAGCATATTATATGCCAGTACCAGTACCAGTGAGCATATTTACTTAGAAATCATGTCCTTGCAGGAATAAAAAAGAAATATCCAGAAATGTATATTTTTTAAATAACTTTTTTGGGCTCTGAAAATCCTGAAATCTATGGACTGAGTGTGATTAAAAAAATCCGCAACCATTCATTACTACTTTAGGTAGCAGAATTAAAACTCTAATTAGGGTTAGATCATATAATTGGTAATTTTATGAACTGATAAAAAAACACCAGTAAATGTGTTATAAATATAAATGTGGTATAGTTTAAACAAAAAATGGGGTGGCTCCGAGCTAAGGACTGATAACACGTATATGTTTATGAATGAATAATGATAAGAGGGAAATCAAAGATATCGAACTTTACTGGTTTTTGTGATCATTATAATGTTATTTACGATACGTCTATAGTGAATGGCATACATACTACTTCGTAATTTCTAGTTATTCAGTACATATATTACGTAAAATACAAAGGAGTTTGTAAATAAAGTTGCTTAACAGGCAGTATGATATGACTCATTTTTCATATTGCACTGGCATTGCTTTGATGTCGGATTGTGTCATGCTATAAAAGAATTCGAGGATGCATAATTCAATTTCTCATAAAAAGAGAGCAATGCCGCGTTGGGACGACAATTTAGATCTGAGCTGTTGAGCATGAAGTCCACTAATGAACGGCCTTGCTAGCCATTAATTAATGTCACTGCTAATTATCAATGTAACGTCACAATCCTATCGTAAATATTTGTTTTTTTAGTGATTTAACTATATGTTTCTGTAATTTTACATATCTAATTGAAGTTATTGTTTGTTTAGGAAAATTATTTCGTACAAATATTTTTTGTAGACATTTTCACTGAATTTTCAATGAAACTTCTTACGGTTATTTCGGAGTCTTCTGCAATATCAGAGCCACTAAAAATAAATTTGCATTGAAATGAAGTCATAAAAAACAGCTTTTTATCGAACAATTAGCATAAGCAACGCCAAGTGGATCATAAAATGTGATAGCTCTCCGTGAGGACAGTAAAGGACTTAAAGTTCAGCAATAAATTATTTAACAATGGCATATTGTATACAAATAAATGGATACGGCTGATTTTCGTTCATAAAAAAAAAAAATCTGTTGCGGTGCGCGCATCACACAACTTTCCTTTAGCAACCTCTAATAATAATCTTTAAGATTATATTAAAGAGTCCACATAAACACTACTCAAAATAAGCTCAGCAGAATGCACTTCTTCAATGCACTTTTTCTGTCTTTTATCACAAATGCAGAAGAAATTAACTTTTTTTTTTTAAATTAGTACTACAATTCTGTACACTAAATATTTTTTGGTTGTCAAGCTCAAAATTTATTTTAAAAGTTTCGGTTAAGTTTCCATGGAAATTTCTATTAGTTTCCATGGAATCATTTTGTTTCCATTAAATAATATAAAAGAAATTAGTAAGTTAATTTCTTTTATGTTATTAAAATACATTGTTACAAAGCTTTTTGTTAACAATAGGTTGGCGGTTTGGTGGAAGGAGGTTTGGTCGCATTCGTCTCCTTCCGGACGCGCTCGGCTTTCCATCTAGGATCAAGTAGTTCTTATGAGATACGCTGTATGTTTACTAATACACAAAACAACACGAAGAGGACCCTCACCTCTAAATAATGAGAAGATTCCCTGAACGGGAAATATCATTTCAATTGTAAATAGTCAACAGACCATCAAGTACCAACAGGTAGAAAAAGGTAAAGTACAATAACTTTTATGATTTTTTAATTATTTGTTTTATTAATTTTCTTTTTTGTTTAAGGGATTAGAAAAAAATTAATAAAAATCTAATACAAGCCCGATTTAAGGGATTTTAGGGAATTATTTACTTTTCTTTTGAATTCATACAAAATTTGCCATAAAATGATCACTTTTTGAGTCATGCGCAAATAAAATTTTCTTTTCAATATAACTTTTTCCTCTGCATATTTTCGTCGATATCGTGCATACATGAAAAGTTAAAGAGCTTTAAGGAGAAGATATTAGGCAAGTTTCTTCAAAATCGTTAAAACCGTTTACGAGAAAATTGTAAAACAGTGTAAAATCGGTGATATAATTGCCAGTTCCGGTTAGTCCGATGCGCTGTATCTTTGCCAATATTGGTCCGATTTTGATGCCTTTTTTTTTGTTTTTTAGATAATTTAATTACCCTTCATACAATTCCATACATAATTTACCATCAAATGTATCCTTTTTAAGTTATGCGCAAATAAAATATTCTTTTCATCATAACCTTTTATCCCTGTATTTTCTCGGTGATGTACTACATAAATGAAATGTTAAAGGGCTTTAAGGAGAATACTTTCAGCAAGTTTTATCAAAATCGTATGAGCCGTTTTTGAGAAAATTGTAAAAAAAAAAGTAAAATCGCTTTATATCATCGATTTTGTCGAAAAAGTTAAAAATACCATGAATATACCTACCTTAAATAAGTAGTTTTAGTTTCGTACGACTTTTCATTTTTGAGCTAGGCTCTTCACATACACAAAGACCATTTTACGAACCTTGGTTATTTGGACTTTGAATGTGTATTTTCGTTGAAAACTTGAATCCGAAAATTTTCACTATAGCAACAATTACCTACATCCTTCATATATAGGCGAGGGAAAGTAGAAAAGAATTACTTCCTCAACAACTACCTAACATTTGTTTTTAAATTATTTTTTTTAATGATTTATTTCTATAATCAAAACCACCAATGATTTCATCTTCGAAAAGTTCAACAAGGCGAAATCGTTGCAATTTTGATGAAACTTTTTAATTTTTACTTCCTTGTACGAAGTAAAAGGAGTATTGTAATCGCGAAAATTTTCGGTTCTCAGATTTCGACGGATATATCCATTTTGACCATTCCTGAATCCATTTTGACTAGTTTCGTCGTGACGTTTGTACGTAAGTTCGTATCTCGCATAATTCAAAAACGGTTAGCAGTATACAGCAGTAATTTTGTATTTAGGATTGTCGTAAAATCTAGTTGTAAACCTCCCTTTTTGGTCATTGCTTGATTACCGAAAGTGGTACTTTACTTGAAGGTCATAATTGATTTCCATCAAAAATTATATTAAAATACTATACAAAACTTCTCAAATTTAGTATTTATAATTTATATATTGATTTAAATAACATACTAGATTTTGGTCTAATATCGATTTGGACTTTTATATCGATATGAATCTATTTACTATATTTTGGTTAAAATTGGTGGGCCGAAAAGAGTACTTTACGTGAAGGTAAAGTTATTTTTAAGCTCACATCAAAAATTATATTTAAATTAAATACATAAATCATATGTTTCGGTAATAAAGGTTACAAACGCAATTTGGTTTCCAATCCAATTAAAGATTTTTATTACTTGTTTTAAGTGTTAAAATTGAGTGTAAAATACTGGTTTTCCTCCCTATTTGTGAGCTGCAGCATGAGAATAAGATATTAGTTAAGTGGGTTTTTCCGCTTAAAATGTCGAAACTGTCGATTTCTAATGCTTTGTCCAGTGATATTGACAGTTTTATTGTTGTCACGGAACATGAAGAAATATCTTGGAAATTAGTTACCTACTGAAGGAAAACGACATGCAATAAGGGAATGAGACCTCCAGTAACAAGAGTGTGTGTTTTTGTGCATGTCAATAGATGGATGTCGGGACGCCGAGTGTTGTTTTTACTATAATCTTCGGGAACTAGTAACCAAATTCAGTATCACTTTTTGAGCCACGAATTTATAATTTAATAGTCGTACAAGGAAATCATGTGTTGCCCACATCAGATATTTTTATCATACATAATTTATCTACAAACGTTTTTCATGCTTTGGATATTGCTGTTATTAACAACAGAAAATACTCCAGGAATTTTATTAAATTCGATTGAGAAGTTTTAAAAAAAAAGTGGAGGTTTTAAAATTATTTCTAGGACAATATCAAAATACATTTTAACTGTTCAAGAAAAATAACCTGGTTACCGTATTTCATATCGATTCCAAGGTTTATTCCAAAATACGCCCTGATATGTACTATGAAAGGAACGAAAAAAATAATGTTTGTAGTTTAAGTAATATTTTTAGTATTTTTTTACAATAATTTTTGATCCAATTTTCATGCTTATCCTTAAAACTTACTCTCAATTTCGCGATTATAAAAGACATTTAGGTGAATACTAGCCTTCTTATGAAATCCACCCTTTAAAAATAATTTAAATCCCTCCAAAAAATATTTTGCGTGCGCCCCTGTTGACAATGAATCCCTGATTGTTCCGCCTCAACGCGCAGTTCGATCATTCTTACATCCCCGTGCCAACATATTAATAACCTACAGGATGTCACGTGCTGACCTACTAGCGCCATCTGTAGCAGAATCTGAAATGACATATTAAGTCACTTTCTTTTTTTTCAAAATTGGCTCTGGCCTGATTGCTCCGAGGAAGTACGGCAAAAGGAAGTATTGTTATCGTAAAAAAATTCAAATACGATTTTTCAACGGAAATACATGTTTTAAGGTTCCATTAGTCCAAATAAAGAAGTCTTCGCTGAGCTGATCTAAATGGAATCCTAACCAAGGTAAAAACAATTTTATATTTGTTCCAACCGTATGTATCATTTGTCATTGGGTTAACAATTACTGGGATACCCTGCCAATCCCTCCTGACACAGGATAGTTAGTGCCTGAAAGGGAGAATATATGCATAAATTCAAAAATACCAAAAAAATGTATGTTATAATCCTGGCCTGCTCAAAGGTGTATTCAATATTCTGTCGCCAACCTGATAGCACCCTTCTCCTCCCAAAGCCTGCCTCTGGATCCGCTCCTGTGAATGGGAACCGTGGTTTGGTAGATGCTTACTTTGCTCTAAAATGAGCATTTGACGATAGTCACGGGATGAATCATGATATTGGAGCACAGTGTTGACCACACTGTCTACCAGGTATAAAATAAATTTATGAAACTGGCAACTTTTTGACCCTTTATGAACAATAACGATACTGATTAATTTTACATAATTTCGTTTTGTTAACATTATCTTTATTCGTTATTCTTATGATAAAAAAATTGCTATAAGTGTGAAAGAAATTTGTTTTTTCTAGAAAGCTGTATGTAATTTCCTTTTATCTAATTTAATCTAAGAATATGGCAAAAATTCCATAAGCGACATCAAATAATTGTTAGGGTATAAATGGAAGGTTTCAAATAAAGCCTCAAGTCTCGGTACACAACTAACCAGGCATCATCGGGACAGTAAAAATATAAGATCACTTTCACGTTTTGCTTTTTGAATGGTTTTTATTGTTCGTCCAACAATTTTACTTTTTATCTATTTTAGTTTAAGTCTCTATATCTCTTGGAGATTAGACTAGCTTCGAAAAGTTGGGTATAACGTTTGAATCAATTGTTGATGAAATGAAGCAACTTTTTTTTAATTCCTCAAGGTCATAGCTAGAAAATTCCGTGAACTTAAATCCCGTATTTTTAAAAATTATTCGTTTTTACTTATTCACTTTGCTTAGGCAACTATGATCACCTGACGATGCAATATTTTTATACAATGTGATTGCTATCTTACTGGAAATTCATCGTAGACTCCAAAAATGGTAAAAAAAGTTGAGAAATGTTCAATTACAGTAGATAAATTCGGAAGTTTATCGGAAAAAAACGTGTTTTTCTTAGAAAACTATTCAAAAAATCATACCTCGAAAACGGATTTACATAAGAAGATGCGGTTGGTGGCACTGAACTACATTTTTGATAGACTGTCTCTCTCTAAATTAGTGACATTTCCTCCTGGGACATCCTGTATAGAGAAGGTTCTGGTTTAGGAACATATTCTTCCAAATTTCGGTTAGCCTGAGGATATATATATATATATATATATATATATATATATATATATATATATATATATATATGAAGACAGCGAGATACTAGATGAATGTAGTTATTTTCTTTTCTGTTGTCAGAAGATTGTTGCTGCTACGACATCTTGGCGGTTTTTATTGCCTTCGAGGAGATACCGATGTGTCATCGGGGTCGATCCTTTGGCGAGTTATGATTTTGTTCTAATCATTATAAACCATAACTATACCATAATATATATTCAGATATCATAAATCTTCTTTCATGGTAAACCCCTACCCTTGAATCAGCAATATGTAAATGTGTATAATACTTGATAATTGTAAAATAACGGATATAAAATTTAAGCGAAACTGACACTCTGGTTAAACATACTATCATCATTGGAGCACTGGGCAAACCAACAGCTGGAACTTAGTCAAAATGTAAAAGAAAAAACTCATCCATTCCTTGAGAAACATCGTAAAGTTTCAACTGAAATTAGGTTCAGCGCAAAACCAAACAGTTTGTAATCTTTCATAAGAAAATTAAGTTGTTTCAGAAAGGACCGAAAAATGATAAAAATTGTAAATGCGGTAAATATTGAGATTAAAAATCAGGCATTTTTTCTCAAAGAAATATGAATGAAGTTTTCCAAGCAAAATGAATAAAATAAATACAAAAAAATTCGTATTGTGGCGCTTTTCGTCCAAGCCAAAGATGTGCATAATAGTTTTTATAATTAAAATAAAAATTACAATAAATTATTTACTTTGAAAATCAAACATTTTTTTTTGTTTTGTTAGAAATAAGAAATATTTACAATTACCAATTGTAATAGTTTGTAACAATTACTTTTCCCCGAGCCAATTATTATTAGTAATACAGATTAAAGCAGTTCTCTGAAAAAAATAGTGCGACATGTAACCTTCGTTAAATTACCTTTTTTTACCAATTTAGGTTTAGTTATATAAACTATTGTTTTCACAAGGTCTCATAATAAAAATCCCACAATTGTGGGAAAGCATTTTATTATTATGACTTTATTTGACTTAAATTATTTAACTTTAACAATGTTTACAACAAGCTAATGGGCTAGAAAAGTATTTTTAAAGTTTCTATAAATTGTTAAATTATTGTATCGAGGAGTTACTGTAGTTACTTACTTTAAACTTGGCACAGTGAGTTTTCTAATACATTTTAAAGATTTTTTCCACCGCAAATACCAATAAAGTTATATGCTTTTATTTTAAATTGCATACGGACTTAATGGTTGTATGTATAAAATCATTAGCAAAATACTTAGCGCGCTTTGATAAAAATGAAAAAGTCATGCCCATTGGAGTTTATATTGATGAACTATACGGCGCGCTGGGAATTGCGACTTTCACTATCAAGGGTATAATCTAAACAGCTGTTATCAGTAATCCCGAGATGACGATCGTGTGGTCTGAACCCAGTTGTAAACTTGTTTGTTACTGTTCTGATATGAAACCGGGTCAGCTCGCGCTTTTCTCCTCTCCGGCTACTGATCACTATCACTATCTTATCGTCTTCTTTGTTTAGTTGCATTCATCGGGGAAACGTCGTAGGCGGCTGGCAGTAGACACCGGGATCACTGGGACTCCCTGTATTTTCACACGTTCGCCTATATATATACACATACACACACACTATATACTTAAAAAGATATAGATACGATGCAATACATACCTTGAGGCTGGAAACCCAGCCCCGCTGTAAGAAGGGCCGGCAGCGCATGTAGAGCCGTTGTTGCTGTCGCGGCGACCTGTGGCTCACTGGCTGGCCTTCGTAGTCTATCGCATCGCCAAGATGTTCCCCTGACGCCGGCCTACCTCCTCCCTTCATCAACAGTAAACTTGTTATAGCTCTCTTTATTATGTCGGAACATGTATCAATATGTTCAATTTTCTCAAAAATAACACAAAAAATTAAGATTTTTTTATTTCATACTACTGAGAAAAATCAGTACCTGTTTTTTCTTTCTTTTTACCATTCTTTTTCTATACCATCATTAAAGTCATATGATCGAAATAAATAAATAAAATAATTCCGTTTTTCCACATTGCAGTAATCTTGCAATGGGTGGACAATACCTATTACAGTAACATATTGACAAGTTTATATAAAAGAAATAGAAATAGAAAACAAAAAATTAATATATTAAATAAAGTGGAGGAAACAAGAATTAAATAAATACAATGAATTATTTATGTGCACAATATTTACAATAAATTCACTTAAATTAATGCCTTAAACATATTTATCTGTTTAATTCCAAATAGTCTATCCATTCCAGAAATGCATCGAATTCCGAAAAGTATTTTTCTATTAGATCCCTCTTTGGAGGCGATTACTGTTCATCGTTCAACTGGATTGCAGATTTAGCACAATTATACAAAATATGGTCGTATGTTTGTTTGTTCGCTTTTCTCGTCTCACTTACAGATTTTGTCGTCAGTTTGATTCTAAACAAATAACTTTTGGATGCTTCATGTCCCGTCAAAAATTGAATTAAGTTTTTATTATATAACCTTTTAAGTTTGGCTCTGTCGTCTATCGTTTTTATGTTGATGTAGCCCATTTTTTATTCTAAGTCTGTCTTGTTGTCAATCTCAGCAGATGTTTAACTGCACTAATCGGTGCCTTGCTGAAAACTATCGGAAGAGCGGTGTCTCTTGAGCCGCTTCATCCGCCAGCTCATTCCCTAGTTGACCGGGAAATAAAAACGTGTCCGATTACAAAAAAAATTTTGAAAGTGTCTCTGCCGAAATTAGTCTCATAATAGACTGGAAATATGAACGTGTGTGCCACCACTAGATCGGTTGCAATGAAATTTTATAGGCAAACGAATTCGTCATTTTCGTAACTTTTTTTCAGATTTTCCTCAATAAAACGCTTCCAGTGCATTTTAAGTAAAACTTAGATATAAACAATTTTAATGAATGTAAAATTTACTAAAAGTTTTATATTTAGTATTTTTTAAAATTGGGAACAACTACTGAAATACGGGTCCGTACAAATCTGCAAAATGTCAAAAAACGCAAAAAGTTAGATATTCAGTGGTTTCGCCTTAATAACTATTTTTCAGTGCACTTTGGTGCACAATGGGCAAGAACCAAACTTGTAGGGGATTAAATTTTCTACAAGATCCATGCAAAATATTTCTAATTATTCTCAACAGACGCCAAGATATTGATTGAAATAACGATTTTAAAGAAAGTGAACTTTTTTCAAATTTTCATTGGTAACTCGCTTCCAGTGGATTTTTAGATAAATCGCTGACATGACCAATTTTAAAGAACGTTAAATATTCTGCAAGTTTTATATGTAATAGTTTTTTAAATTCGAAACAGCTTCTGACATGCGGAACCGTAAACATCTGACAAATGTCGAGAAAACGCAAAAAGTTGGATTTTCAGAGGTTTTACCTTAATAACTATTTTTTAGTGCAACTTAGTGAATATGCTCATTAACTAATCTTGTAGAGGATTAAATTTACTGCAATATCCATATAAAATATTTGTAATTACTCTCAGCGGACGCCAAGAACAATTAACACTATTTAAAAGTATTTTGTATGGATATTGTAGGAAATTTAATCCTCTATGACATTGGTTATTATGCACTTAATTCAGGATTAAATTTCCTACAATATCCATACAAAATACTTTTAATTAGTGTTAATTTTTCTTGGCGTCCGTTGAGAGTAATTACAAATTTAAATGGATATTGCAGTAAATTTAATCCTCTACAAGATTAGTTAATGAGCATTTTGCACTAAGATGCACTAAAATATAGTTATTAAAGCAAAACCACTGAAAATCTAACTTTTTGCGTTTTTTGACGTTTTGCAGAAGTTTACGGTCCCACATCTCAGCAGCTTTTCCAAATTTTAAAAGATATAACATATAAAACTTGCAGGAAATTTAATGTTCTATAAAATTGGTCATGTCAATGATTTGTCTAAAATCCACTAGAAGCGAGTTACTAAGGAAAATTTCAAAAAAGTTCACTTTCTTTAAATTTGTTATTTCAATATATTACCGTCTGTAGAGAGTAATTACAAATATTTTGCATGGATCTTGTAGGAAATTTAATCCCCTACAGGTCTGTTTCTTGTCCATTGTGCACTTAAAAATAATTATTAAGGCGAAACCATTGAATATCTAACTTTTTGTGTTAATACTAATTATAAAACTCGCAGTAAATTTAACATTCATTAAAACCATTCCCGCATCTCAGAAGCTGTTCCGAATTCAAAAAACTATTACATATAAAACTTGCAGGAAATTTAACGTTGTTTAAAATTGGTTATATCAAAGATTTACCTAAAATGCACTGGAAGCGAGTTATTGAGGAAAAACTGAAAAAATTGATGAATTCGTTGACCTATGAAATTGGATTGCAGCCGATCTAGGGTGGCATACGGTCTGTTAGGAATGTACATTCAGCCTAGACGATCAAAAATTTTTTTGAAATCAGACACGTTTGGGCTAAAGCATGCCAGCATATGCTTTTACCCATTTTAAGAAAATATTCATGCTTTGGTTGTAGAAAAAGATCAACGAACGCATGATTTCCTCAAAACAAATACTCTTTATTTATTTTATTCCATTAAGGAAAAAATACCTTTCTTAAAAAAATAATATTTTTATTTATTAATTGGAATTTATTTGTATTAGAAATATGCAACAAGTTAATGATGATTGTGATCAATATGGAATAATAAAGAAACTATCTATTCATAACACTCCGATGACAGTTCCGTTTAATAAGTTCCCGCGGTCATCATCTTCTTAGACGCCTAAGAGTCACAGTAAGATAAAAATCACAGTATTACTTCAAATTACTACTTTATTTCAAGTGAGAAATATCTCTTAATTTACATAGTTGAGATATTTATTTATTTATTTCTAATTATTAAATACAATTTCATTTGTGGTTTAATATTTCCAATAATAGGCCTTTGTAATCGACCAAGAAAAAGAAAATTTTACCCCCTCCCTTTTTTTGAGCTTTTACGTTTCAAGATACGTAGAATACAAATATGGATAAAATTTAAAAAATCAGTCTGTCCGCTGTACTCCGTCCGCGTCTTTTCTCCGAGACTGCTGAACCGAATTTCTTGAGATTCGGCTACAAAGTCACAGAATACTCCAGGATAATCCTCGAAATTCGACATTACCATCCGTCATTTCATTTCAAAATTACGGCCGATTAGAGATTTTTTAAGCCTATTACTCGGCCATTAATAAAGAAAGAGGGACAATGTAAAGTGGTTTGAAATCAGCAAGCCAAGGCATTAAATAATAAAAAAAAATCTCTATAAATGCTTTTGGTTTAATATTTTCAATAATAGACCTTAATAAATCGACCAAGATAATATAAATTTTAACCCTCCCCCATCAAAATTTGAAAAGTTTTACGTTTCAAGATGCGTAGAATTCAAATATCGAATAAAAAAAATTCTTCTGTCCAAATTTTTAAAATTATTTAAATTGGCAAGTTTTAGCTGAAATATAGCGTAATGAACTTTTATAGACCAATTCCTTGGTGCACACTGTGGTCTACGTGGCCCTAAGCCTTCTGACTTATCGATTGCGGGCTCTGTGGCTTCATCGTATCTCTCTACTTTATCCTTTTTTGGATTATTTCTTCATTTCCTCCTCTCACTGAAGTGGCGCCTTCAACATTTTCCTCTGTACCATTTCACTCTCTGATTACATGTTAGCCCATATTAGCCTACTTGCTTTGATATATGTTTCTTTCCAGCACTTTCAATTTATGGGGATCATCTTGGGACAAGCTTCAAATTTCTGCTCCAAAGGTGCCTACTGCTTAATTACTTTGCTGTACTTCGTACTTATGTTTTATAAAGTATTCTGCATATGTTTGTTTGGAAAACGGTTCAGCTTTATATAGTTATTTGATAACTCGATAACATTTTAACTTTTCCGAAACATTCCAAATGCTCAATTGAATGATAATCTAATTGTCTGATCTCTAAACCAAAGTGATATGGGAAGTCCTGAAAACGGACACATCAGGTATTTTTGAACTATTTGGAAATAATAAACCATTGTGTAATAATTTGCAGCATTTTTATTTTTTTATGAAAAATTATATTATAAGTATAACTATTTAATTATTTGAAATAAAAAATAAGTAACTCAACTATGTAAATTACGCGATATTTCTCACCTGAAATAAAGTAAGCGATTTTTATTTAATCGATTCTTTATTTAAAATAACTTATATAACTACGTGTGTATGTGTGTGTAGTTATATTCTTTAGCTATTGAACACCTTAGAGGAAAGTTGAACAGTGTGGACATAGCTTTACATTATTTTAGAGAGACGGTGGTGCCCAAAGAAGCTTATGTTAGTTCACGTTACCCAACATGGCGAGTCATACGAATCTTCTGTCACATTTGTTACTTGTCGCGATTTGAACCCAAGTCGTTCAGCGTATATTCTGATACTCGGTCCACTGGCCTACCTCACTATATATGTCAAATCTTTCTTTCATTCCGATGGCGCTATGGTCCGTGAAGACCTTAAGACAGCTTCCTCTAGAATCCTTCTCAGATATCTGGTATAATTATATAAGTAAATTGTATACAGTAAGTATCTGAAAATTTCATGTCAGGAGTGAGCCCCATCACTGGTATCATAACATTTTCTGGGTAATATCAATAATCTTTAGGTGTCTCACTAACTACAGAAGAAGGGTAGAAGATAAGAAATAAATAAAAAAATAAATCAAGAAATAAGTAAAGTGGGGATTGGAAAAAAACTAAGTAATGTGAATTGGTCCAATTGAATAACAGAAAAAAGTTTTTTTTTTTTTTTTAGTTGCTATTTCTTAGCCATTAACTTCCTCATATGAATTTTAATTATTTCAACCTATGAGGTCACTTACACTTAACTTACAAATTTACAGAATACAATGTAAAAAATAAAGCAGCATTTTTTTAAATAATAATATGGCAAAACTTTAGTTTTGCCCGAAAGCATCGTACAAAAGTGAAAGTTTACCTAATCAATTTAATCAATTAAAGTTCTCTTTGGCTAATCGTAAATTAACTAAAAACAAAAATAAATAATAAATTTTCGAAAACTTTTTACATTGAAACAGACCAACGGAACAATTAAGATAAATGGAACAGTCTTATCAAAAGCTTGTCATTACTGTTCTATTACAATCCCTTCCACCTTATCACATCAGGTGTATGCTCGTTCCTTGTTATCAATCCTATGGGAAATCTAACAAAAAATTAAGCCTATAATAAATAAAAATTCCTATCCGTGGGATATATATGTAGGTCATCTGAGGAATATAATAATATTTTCTTGAGATAGAGTGATTTGAACGAAGAAATGACGATATATCATCATAGGCATTGTTGCTAAAAACGATTCATTATGTTGCTGGTTGAAACTAATTAAGTGTATTTGATAAACTCAAAAAAGGGAATTCAAAATAACTATTGGAAATATTGTTGGTTTCAGCAGCGTCAGACATAATGCACCTATCTCTCTAATCATATGAGAATGGGACAAGAGATACAATACAAGTTTTTTTCTCAAAAGTTAGGACTAGAAAGAACTTTCAAAGTATCAAGGGGGTGATGAAAAGCTTTACGCGAAAGCAGGCCATTAGAGGACTTCAAATAGAGGGAACATTTATTTGAAAAATAATTTATAGTAGCTGGGTTATGTGACGGCTTAAGAAATTTTTTTAGAACTGAGGATGAATGTATAACATTCGAAACTAGTTTTCAATAAAACAAATTTATAGAAGTGGCAAATAATTTATCAATTCCTAATTAAGAAATTTTTCACAAGAGAAACATAACAAACGCAAAATCAGGACATGAAAATGACAGTTTGGACTTGAATGCTACCAGGAAGGTAACTCTGGTGTGTTAGGTGTAACTTCAGCCTCGAATAGAATTGTAGCATTGTTTAAACTTTCATATTAAAAAGCATGGGTTTCGTTTGTTCAACTAAAGGATGGCCGAGACAACGGAACCTTCAAGGTTTTCTTTTTATTTCTTTACGAGACCTTCCCCTCCACCATTTTTGTATTAAGTTTATTTTACAATAAAGAAGAATGGTTAGTAATTAGTTTATTAATTGGTCGTAGTTTACTATTAGTAAAAGTAATAAACTATCGCAGTTTATCACTCTCCTCAAGGTCCTCTCGCATTTTACAGTCTCTACCATGGCAATGTTAATAACCCAAAGTCACCGATGAAAATGAAAAATAATGGTTTTATAAAAATATTTTAGACGAGATTCAAAAAATGAATAAATAAATACAAGATGAATATGGCGCCGAAAGCTTCTGTTAATGATGAAGAAAAATAAAAAATGAGACTGATAAGATGGTTTATTTCCTTTAATTAAATAATATATAAAATATTCCACTCATTACAATAAAAATAATATAATAAAATAAATAAATAAAAATAAAAACTCGCAAAAAGAAAAAGTCTAGTACCTAAAGCTACCTAGGTAGTTGTACTTATTTAAATAAATCAAATTTAAATAAGTTGGTACCTACTGGCATGCGACGGTGGCACGCCTTAAACTCAAAATTTCCGGTCAATAGGACAGATATTTTGGCCTCAAACACGGAAAAAAACAACAGTAACACATGTAATGCAGATAAAGTCAAAGTACAGCCTCACTGGGTTCAACAATCATTTAATTGAACCACAATACTGTTATAAATATATAAGCTGATGTATTTTGGTCGTTTCACAGGCCGAATAAACCATAAATACCTATCGCAGGACATCAAATCCATAATGAATCATGTGCCCCGGAGGTAACGTTGCATGCTTTTCGAAGGATTTCTGTGGATAAAGGGTCTTGAAAAAAGTACCGGCAAACGGGCAACGTGACATCCAGGACACCGAACTAAAATCAAGCACTATGTTCTAAATATAAAATAATTAGTCAAAATGAAACCATAAATCGAAAGTGCAGAACCTAATAAACGCGAGGAAAAAATCAAATACTGAAAAATAGTGGTAGAATTAAATGAAATCAATCAAAGGACTTACCGACATCACGACGTCCTGGTGCTAGCCCGAAAATGACGCCTATATAACGCCCCTAACATTCCCATCTTTTGCCGCTCAAACTCACGTTAAGGTTATAATCACTCCGTAGGAATGAAGTTGAAGAATAATGAAGAGTTGAAGAATAAATGGATTTGTGTCGTAACTTTTTTTGTTTTTACGAATAATATCCTTTTTCAAGATTTTTCCTAAAACCGTGTGACTTGGAGGTAACGTTGCCCGTTAAAGGGTTACTCTCAGGAATGGATTGGAGTAAGAACGTGATTATGTTAACAGTGCAAGATGATACAGTGCTACCAAGCTTTGAATACAGCCATTCTTTACAAATCGTTTCCCAGACAAATCACCTTATCTTTTGTCACCCAAATTTAAACTATTCCCCATAAATTAATAAACATTAGAAATTAATAAACCGCCAATAAACATTAAAATAACTGAACAAATGTTGTTTGTTTTAACGCTCTAAGGTTCTCCTACTAGGACAGGAAGGGAGTAAACAACTATTGTACCCTGTTCATTGTGTTCGAATCCCTCCTTTGTGCCTAAAGTACCACCACTCATATTCTAATATTCTCATTATTTTAAGTTGGATTTGATTGAGGAAATGCATAATTTGGTAGATAACTTTTTAATTTTTGTGGAAAACATGTAAATTTAACTGACAAAATGTTCAATTTCTCTGGCAAACTGTTTAAATAGAGTGGAAAATGCTAGAGATCAAGACAAGGTCGTTTCCAGTTGTTTGTTTCTGTTTTGAGGTCATTACAGCTTTTATCTAATGCCGGCATTGTTTTGGTTCTATTGAAATTGATTTTTTTTGTTTACGGAACTCTTGTAGCTATTTTTAATGACTTTTATGCATGTTTCCTAATACGCATAAAGTATAAGTACTTCAGTGCATATAAAAGGAAGTCAATTTATATGAATTCAGAGGCACGTTTTGTAATGTGCTTAACTTAATTAAATTAGACAAGAGGTAGTTTTCTAAATTGAAATCATATTTACAAAAGGAAATTATTGACAATGAACATCAGTATATCTAACGCCTAATAAATAAAGGCCTTACTAGAAGAAACTTAGGACTTAGGCCACCAAGACGTATTTTTTCCCTGAAGCTACTTGAGTACAGCAAGCGCAACCATAGAATATACCCATACATGTAAACAAATTCAAAACGTCGAACATTTAATAGGTCATGTTCAAGTTACGGATAGAAATTCAGACGGATTGACTCAAGTTTTATGATAAAAAGAACTACATTAGAAAATGTTTTTCTACTGCTTCTGATTTTTCAACGATAATGGGCGCTAAAATGAAAATTAAATTACTTAATCGAACAGAAAGAAAGCAATCTTTGGATAACTATAGGCTGTGATTTCCATTTAAAAAAAGTCATGTTAGATTTTAAATTAATTGCTACCTATTTAAATGCCTGTTTCTTTTTATTAATATGTTATATAAAAAGGAAATATAATAATTGATTCATTTGAAAAATATCTGGGTATTTGTTGAGGTATAATGCCTTTCAATGTTGTTAGTCTCTTTTAATGTGAATCTAAAATTTCGACTGTAAGACTACATACTAAATTTAAATTTAAAACTTGTTTATTGAATTACGTTGAAACACTTGCCAATAGATAATGATTCATAATTTTCAATATGTTTATCTGGTATAAAGTGTATTGCATTATTTCAATAAATTATAAACGAATATATAATTATGAATAATAAGAAAACAAACTATTCCCGAAATCTTATTGCAATCTGTTTTTGCAATTTCTTTACGATTCATTAGAGCTAATAATAGATCAGGCCTATCGATAAAAAATGATGTAAAATATCGACCTACCTTATAGAAGTGAAGAGATGAAACGAACTGAAGCCAATTGGGACGACTGCTTCCTGTAGACTAGAAACATGACTGTGGGCTTGTTCACATCCTCAACAGAGCGTGCCAACTTCTGTCTTGTCAACGTGAGCCTCCTTTCTGCCAAATTACAAGTCTACTTTGGCAAGCTGATTCTCATTACTGCTGCCATCTATGCGTCACTGAAAAATGAGGATGTTGCTCCTTGTGCAGTTGATATTAACGTATTCATATTGCCCTCCTAGGCTTTTCTAATTGTAATAAATCTGAAATAGCCTTTGGAGATAATTACAAGTAGTTACGTCTCCTTCCGGTTTTTTACAGGGCGGATCTTCATAATTACAGTCCATAATTATTCTACACATTAAGCATTAGAGTGAATATAGACTTTTGGATTTTAATTTTAATTTTTTTATTCAGAAATGTTGTATTTAAATAGGACAGAGGAATAATTGATGTATGAAGGATATGGGTTCGAGTTAGTTCCTTTTGAAAATTACTAATGTGTAACAGAACAGAACGTATGTGTATAAAATCTCAGAGATGGGAATTAAATTCTGAAACTTTGAAGAAATATAAATAGGATTCCAGTAATATAAAATAAATACAAGAAGATATAATATCAAATAATCCTGAATTCCTTTCAGATGAGACTGTATAGATATTGTATTTTACTCAATTTTGTTTTAATAAATTACAAGTCTTAAGAGATGTATAGATAAATTGTAAAATATAGGTTAGCATAGTAATTTAGGTAATATCTTGAAGTAAACTATGATTGCAATATTTTTATTTTTTTTTTAAACTTTCCCTAATTATAAGTAATATAATATTAGTTTAAGTATAAGGAATTTCGCGAAAGATCAAGTTTATTTGAAAGTGCGCCTTCTATTTTTATCAGCTTCTGCTACTATAAATAAAATTGTTTCTTATCTATCAACCTCTCAAAATGAATTAATGTGTAATACATATAGCAATAAAATTACTGTATAATAATATAAAATGTGTAGATAAATAAGAAGGATAAGATTGAGAACTAACCAGAGGTGCCTCACTCCTACTAAAAATTGAAATGTGTCTGACCCCTTGAATAAATTTCACCTTTCTCTCTCTGGTGAGAATAAGCTGGTAACCTTTAAATAACCCACTTCTTGTCATAGTTGCATAGATGTTAATGTTGGATAGTTTAGGATTTTTGGATTACAAAAAAAAAAAAAAAATAGGCTCTCTTGGTTTGTCCCCTAATATTTATCTTATATTTTGATATAACCATATTGTTGAAAAAATATTTATATTATTATATGATATGGGTTAAAATATTTTTTTTACAGAGTATTTTGAAGATACACAATTTGGAGTTGCTTAGATATATTTAATTCTTTTTATTTAACAATTCCTGTCTACCCTTGGATAATAAAAGAATAGTAGTTTTTGTGATTGGGGTTTAACAATATGAAAAAAAAAAATTATTGCAAAAAACTGCTAGAGTTAAACCACTCACGAATATCTCCATTCATAAAAATAATTTACTGCATTTCTATGGTGAAATTGAAATTTTATCATTCTCTGACATTGTTTTTGCATCAAGTTTTGGCAAGTCGGCTGAAATTTCAGCTTTTAAGCCTATTAAAAATAACTAAAATGTAAACCAAACTCACGAGTGTTACTACATAACAAACAAAATTAAAATTTTTATTTTTTTAATGGCTATCCAGTTTCAAAAACATTGTACAATTAATTAGAAACCAATATGCCATCTGCCAGAGTAATGTGAAATAATCAAATTGATCACCCAAAAACTAATGAATTCTCAAAGTGATTTTCTAGTGAGAGACATGGTAACACTGCACGTGTTAGCTAATCAAACCTACACCAGGGAGGGAGGGAGTCATAGTAAGAAACAAACAATTGACTGAACAATATTTTATTAAATATATAGATAAAAATAAATACAGAAAATATCCAAAAGATCTTATTGGCTCAATGTTAATATTGAGATATATTTTAAGCATTGACCAATGAACACCTACCAAGGAAAAAAGTAACTAAATTCACTTATTTAAAAGTTGCTCTACTTTTAAAATTCCAACATTCTATTTTGAACAAAAATAGTCTTTTTGAGCTCCTCTTTGTTCTCTTGGTGTCATAACAGTATTTTATTTTTTTCCTTTTAGCACCTCTAAAACAATATATAAAGATAAATAAATTTGCATAGTCTAGCTTACACCTTTTGCAGAATGAAGATTGCAGCAGCGGTTCTCATATAGTTTGAGTTAAATGTAAAATTAAATTATAAATATATAATAAATCTTTTTCCTCCTCTTTGTAATGTAAATCCCTTTCTTGATCAAATTTACTTTTTCCCTGTAGTGCTTGTGTGCTGGGTTTAAACACTTAAATTGGCTTAAATAATGTAAAATTCCAAGAATCTTTTAACACTCTCTAAATTGTTATTAACATCTAATAAACATTACCAGCCAATTGGTAACATTCGTGTGCAGTAACATTCACGATATTTAAAAACAAAATAGGTTTTTAGAAAGTGAAGTTTACATTCAAAGCTGTCTAGCACTTAATTCTGAATTACTTATTTTTAAAGTAAATGAAAAAATGGTAACATTCAGGAGAGTGAATAAAAATACCATGATTTCAGGATCAGCAACTTTCCACCCTGATGTAGCATGCCTGACTTGATGCCATAAGCCAGGAGTGGCCAAACCGTGGAATATGCACCAATCTCGGCACATTGGATGTACTATAGAGTCATGTCTATAAGTGCAATTCTATTGGATATTAAATTAAATTAAGTACCAAGATTCCTTGCAAACAGAGAGAACAGACTAATCCATGTTCTAAGCTGATCTCACTCTCAATACCAACTATTGAGGTCCAGAGTTATCTTGACCAATCGATAATCTCTGGCAGCTGTAGAACCATCACAAAGTGATCCCCCTCTTGTACAAGAGATCATTTCTGATTGTTGTAGATTAGTGCTTTAAGAAACTGGCATAAATTAATTTACTTAATTGCGGGATTAAGTTGTTCATTTTCCTCTCCTAAGCGAAGGGAGTAAAAGGAACAACTATTTTATAAGCCCTAACCACAAAAGTAAGAAGATATAATGTTTGAATTATATGGTGCATCTGAACTCGTACGTGTAAAAATTGTTTGCAAAATGTTGGTCACCCCCGCCCTTAGTGTTAGGGTAAAACTAGAAACTTGCACATTTGAAGTATGTCCCTAAACTGGCAGTAACACTCGTAAGGTAACTATTGTGAGGATTATGGGAGTCTTCCCTTTAAATTTTGTACATTCGTTAAATCTTTAACATGTAATTTAATCTAAATGAACTTGATAATTTTCTGAACAAGTTACACTAATTTTCAAAGCCGAAATTTTTTTTTTTCCTTATGTTCAAAATGGCTGAAAGTTTGCAAATAGCCTGGTGACAGTAACAATTGTGAGTTTTTATTTTTTAAATAATTTAAATATTGTTTCCATTAAAAAAAGATTCCAATTCCCTTTTAATAACTCTAAAACATTCAATTTTCAAGCTGTAATAGGCCATTATTTTTTTCGTTTGTAAGCTATGATCCATTTCCTCACAAATTAATACTGAAGTTCAAAGACAGAAAATGTGTAAAAAAAAAATATATTCACCCATATAATATCATAAATAGGAAAAAAGGAATTACTATAAGGTGGGATGGTTAAAATAAAATCTCCTATACCGAGTGTGCTTCACTATAGCGTTGGGTAGTATTTTTTTTTAAGTAAGCATACATATGAGTAGAATATCACTCTTTTTAATATTAACAATTTGCACAAAGGCAAGGAAATCTATGAGGATAAAGTATTAGAAAGTTCTTCCTTAAGTTTATTTGAAAAAGAAAACAATATTATAATTAACAAATATTAAATATAAGTATAACAATCATTAATAATTATTGAAACAATAAATTAATTTACATTTATAAATACTATGTACAATTGATTGTGGCATTGACATAGAAAAGCATGGCACGTTTCCTTACTATTTATTTATTTCATTTTTATTATTTAAATATGATATATAACTGAAGTTCGATTTTATACATTTTGCTACTGTTTTATAAAATTGAAGGTTTTGCTAGTCGAATGTTAATTAGTTATGATCTACATGTTTTTCCATATCAATGCCTCAATTGATGAATCGTGTTTAAAGAAACATATAAAATATGGAATGAAAAAATATGAAGAATGTATTTTTAAACAACATTTATTTATGCTTATCATCTAAATTTTATTCTTGATGGGAATTATTTTTGCTTTTTGAAATATTTTCTTGCATTTAAGATTGCATTCAATACCATGCTACATATTTAGTTGATTATGTTTAAATTGAACTTTCATAAATCAAAAAAGTTTTAGATTTTGTACCAAAAGTAATAAAAACTTTGTTTTCTTATTAATATTTAAAAAAAAAAAATCTTTGTTCAATATAACACTTGTTTAATAAATTTTAGACTAAATGGTTCCTTAAAAAAGTTAAACCAGATATAGTTGGTCTCAATATGAAACCGCATAAGAGCAAAATATTTTGATTTAGGGTTGTTTCATTATTGTCTAAATTGTATGCCCAACAATTAATTGTTAATTTTCCTACTTGGTTGAATATTACTTGCTGATACTTAATATTTCAAAAAAATATATATATATCTCAATATGATGAAAACCTGATTTTTTAAGCCTGCTTTGACAAAGCTATGAAAAGTTGGGATATGATAGTTATGTGGTTTCACATAGTAACCGACGATATACTATATAAAATGGAACCAAATATATTTCTCTCAATAAATTTCAAGATTTTCTCTACTAAAAATAGTTACAAGTGTTTTAATTAACTCACCATAAAGTGTTCATAAAAAAATATTTCAGTAATAACTTAAGTCTGAAAGAGTAGCATATAAAAAAGAATCATTACATTTGTTTGAAATAAATTTTATAGATTCCATTTTATAAAAAAAAACCACACACATATATATATATATATATATATATATATATATATATATATATATATATATATATATATATATATATATATCCCACATATTGTTCAAAATAATATAAATAGCAAAATGTTTACTTTAAACATGATTTTTTTTTATTTTAGATAAATTGGTTTAGGAATCCAATTGTTAGAAATGTCATTTCATGAAAAATCCATTAAATTCATTTGAAACATGATTTAGCTTTTGATGAGTGCCGTAAAACTAAAATTTCCATTTTATACTTTATCAGAACATTCTTCAATAATTCAAAGGTATGTAAAAGAATATTCAAATAAATTCTAAACTTGTAAATATATTACAATTTTTTTCTAAAACATACATTGGTTACATATTCTTAACAATTTTTATGAATATCATAATAACTTTTTTGAGGGACTAGAAATACACTTCTTTTGACTTGACCAGTCAACTCCTATTTACAAAAGTTTTGTCACTCCATCAACATTACAACATTAATCAGCGTTAATGTTGTTATCATTAAACAGTTGTTATCATCAACAGTTATCATTAATAACATCAACAGCGTGTAACATTATAACACACTATAGTTCAAATCTGATGTT
Organism: Rhaphigaster nebulosa; assembly: GCA_948150685.1. Lineage (NCBI taxonomy): Eukaryota > Metazoa > Arthropoda > Insecta > Hemiptera > Pentatomidae > Rhaphigaster > Rhaphigaster nebulosa. Next base: position 40,718,078 of record OX411309.1, read on the forward strand.
ACACAACCATTACTTATGATCAGCAAAATTTATCGGTGTGTTGCTGAGATCTTGAGTTCCTTCTGAAGGTGTTGGTGGACTGTTAGACCTAGGGCTTTTGCTCAAGTTCTGTTCCTTTTCTGAGAAAAAACAAAAACATTCATGCATAAATCATGATTATCTAGTTTAAAACAAATGCAATGAGAATTGTTTACATTCCTTGATAAATTAATAAATATTTGTGTTAGACAGAGGTTGAAAAAGGATCAAATAAGTTTAAAAAGTATTAAGTTCAATGAAAAAAGTATTGAAATGTTTAGAAAAAGGATTAAATTAGTTTAAAAAAGTATTAAAAATGATTACAAAAGTTATAGATATTATGAATTACGATGAATATAAGTTTTTGAAGCTATATTTAAATTATTCATAGGCGAATATATGCAGTTGAAGAAAAAAATTGCATTTTTACCTGTCATGGATCTTGGGATTTGTGGAACATTACAGGGACAGATTGAAGAAGTGAGGCTCTGAACAGAATAGCTTGATTGTAGGCTTGTGGGGGGCTTTTCTGGCATTGAAGGGATACTGCAATCATTCAAAATTATATTTTAAAACCAATAAAAAATATGCATCATAAGAACTTTTTGTTATGTTTTTATTGAAAAATAATTGACAGACGAAGACTGTTATCTAACAGTCTACAAACAAATAAAATAAGACCATAAACAAAACAAATTAAGATACGGAGATATTATTGATCAACCCGAGATACATTTATATCAAGAATCAGATATTATGACAACAATTAGATACAGCATAACTGCATCACATATTAAAAGTGAGATATTCGACTAGAGCAAATAATGAAAAATATGTGTAGTTATAAATAAATAAATATAAATGTATAAAGTATTCATCAAATGAAATCAGTATAAATAAAAAAAAAATTACCATGGTAAGTTTAATCTATAATTAAGTGGTTCAGATGAAGTATTATTAATTTGTGGTGTAGTACCCAATCGCAACGAAGCTTCATCATGTTCAGGAAGAAGTCCGTTTTGAGCTCCTCGACCTATAAAAGATAAGTAGATACAAAACTAAGTACTATCTTTTCAAATAAATAAAAATAATTTCTGATAAGTAACAAAGAAAAATCATTCCAAGCCAAAGGAGGAATAATTCAAATAAAAAATGTGCGATTGAGGTTTTAAAAGAATTTTGAATACTAAATTCAAAAAGTTAGAAAATAAATCCTAAATTTTTTTTCTTATTTTTATGGTAAAACTTTCTAGCCTTACATAAATTTTGTTCCCAATTCATCTAAAATTTAAATATTTGTATCTAATGTATTTTCTTAATGAAATGTAACAGCATTTCTCACTGTTTATTTATTTATTTGCCTCTGCTCCAAAATTCTTACATATTTTCTTCCGACTGTATAGATACATTTCATTTCTCTTCTATAAATTAAATTTTAAGAATTGCCAAAATTATTGTTTACCCGATTTTCTAAAATATTCATGAAAATTAAATACATTTATTAATCTTGAGATGATTCTTCAAAGAACCTTTTAAGTCTTATGAATATTAGAGAAAACAAGAATAAAGCCTGCCACAATTAGTGGTTTATCTGTTAATCTATCTAGATTGAAAGAATTTTTCAAGTCTGACTGGTAGTTCCTGCGTGTTCAAAGCGTTAGCGTGTTCAAACAAACAAACTCTTCACATGTAAATATTTTAATTATGATGATGACATTTATTGAATTAATTATTTTTTAATATCCTTTTCAGCTTGTAATTTAAAGCTTTAAAGGGTCGTTGGCGTACTGTTTTTTTACCAACGGTTTTGCAAGGAGGTTCTGGCCAAACATAAACTGTTTATAGCAGTGTCAAAACAACTCTATATTTCAATGTCTATATGAATATGTACTGTATGAATTCATAATAAAATAAAATTGTAGAAACCATAAATTATATTTAAGACTAAATTACAATTATTTTTTAACATTTTAATTCTTTAAAATTTATTATTATTATTCTTTTTTTTGGAGGGGGGAGAGGTAGAAGAGGTGGAGATTATTTTATTTGATTACTCTAAATGAAAGAATTATCATTAAATTATAACTTCAAAAAAAAAATAAAATAAAGATGGAATTAGATGTTTTTTATTAGTATTATTTATTATATATTGATATTATTTGTTTTGTGAAATGATTATAGCTGAAATTCGACAAATGATCCTTATGGTGGGAAATAAATATTTTTTCAAAAATAACCTAATATGATTTGTAAGTACAAAATAAATAATGAGAAGCTTTGAGACTAAATAAAGCATAAATGTTTTTAGAAATTAGAATTTCCTAACTTTAGGAATTATTGACTCCTTCGCAAAGTCCCAAGGAAAAAACCTAGCTAGCTCATCATATCATTAATTGCAGTTGAAATGTTCAGTTTCAGTATGTCTCAATTTCATTTTTTGATTACTATTTTGTAAGATTTACTTAAATTGCAAATTTTTCAATGTAATCAAAATAAACTATAGCGGGCCAGATTGGTTGTTCTCGTGGGCCTTAGTTTGGATACCTCTGCTGTAGTATAAGATAATAATAATTACCTATTAGTAGAGGTGGAGTAGTTAAACCAAGGCAACGTATCCTCCAGGCATCCTGGAGCAGTTGAAGTCTTGCCTGCTTTCTCCATTTCGCTCTTCGATTTTGGAACCACACCTGTCATAATAACAATTAAATAAATTCTCTTAAAATTTTCATATTATAAGTTAAATTAATAAAACTTTTAGTCAATTAAAAATTGTTATAAGTGTAATTATATGTTTTAGGGAGGAGACAAAGGCCTGCTCAAAATAATGTTTGCCTCTTTTTAATTAATTTTTGTTTTCACAAGTTTTTTAATAAAAAATTATTTAATTTTTTTTTTAATTGCAATGATAGGAAGTCTTAATATAGGTAGTATAGCATTATAGTTAGCCAACCATGGGTAAATCTAAAACCATTAACATTTGTATTGTAAATGACAATAACATTTTAATAAATCATCTTATGACCCAACCATTTTAAAACAAGTAGTTCTTAACACAGCTGCTGATTATCCCAACAACATTCAGATAATCACAGATGCCTCCAAATCTGCCAGCGAAATTGCAATAACTATGATAGATCCAGTAAAAGAACAGACACTTTTAGTCTCCATACCAACCAAATTTAGTATTCTCAGTGTTGAACTTTTTGCAATTCTCAAAGCCACATATTACAGTTGATATTCACATACAAATTCTAACATACTTGTCTTCGCAGATTCAGTCTCCTCGTGCAGATTATAAAAAACAGTCCATAGAAATAAAATCACATCTCATATAACATTAGAAATAATCCATAATATAATAATCTGCAAAAGCAGTTACGAATTTCAGTGGATACCAAACCACATAGGGATTTATGGAAACGAGGCTGCTGATAGAGCTGCAGATGTAAGGCAAACTATAAAAGAGAATACTGAGAATGCCTATGCTGAATCTCTTAATATTTTTAAAGGAAGAAGTGATGAAGGAATGGCAAGACCGATAAGAATATCACTAGGAATCACAAACAAAAGGAAAAGATTATGCATTATCATGTTCAGCCAACGAGAGCCCTGTACCCTGGCTTTCTCTTAATCATGACTCAACGACAAGATATAGTACCTAATAGTAAGGCAAAGGCGAACAAATCATGGGTGCACAAAGATGTTTCTTAATCTTATGGAAATTGAAACAGATAGCAATTGTGAAGTATGCATAGCACAAGAAGATCCATATCATTTACTGTTAGATCCATTAGGAACAAGGCAAGGAAGAGAAGAATAAGAAGCTATTTTTCTAAAAAAAAAAATGGATAAACAGAAGATTAACAAGTTTTAGATTTATTTTGCAAATTTTATATATATGTATATGTATATATATATATATATATATATATATATATATATATAAAGAGGGTTGGATATATATATATATATATATATATATATATATATATATATATATATAAAGAGGGTTGGATATATATATATATATATATATATATATATATATATATATATATATATATATATATATATATATATATATATATATATATATATATAAAGAGGGTTGGATATATATATATATATATATATATATATATATATATATATATATATATATATATATATATATATATATATATATATATATATATATATATATATATATATATATTCAAGCCACTCCTCCAACCCTTTTTGAGCTTCAAGCCCTGAAGAATAACTGCAAAGTAGGTCGAAACATCGGTTCCTACTAAATAGTTTTTACTATTTGAGAGATTTACGACTGAGATTCGTTAGTATTTGGTGCTTACGTCATCAATATTCCATTTTTAGACCATTTCCAATTTTTTCTCTCGATATATCGTAAGCAGGAATCGATAGAGAAGGTGTATAGATTCCAAAATAAATTGAAACCTAAGTTTCAGAAACCATATATTTACATGTATATATACTATAATAGGATTTACTGGCAAATCTTAATGGTCATTTCTATAATTAAAAGAAAGAAAAATAACAATTTAGAATAGAAAAGAAACTTAATTCTGGGACGAACTCCCTTAAGAATAACTATGTTGTAAAAAAAAAAAAAAAAAAAAAAAAACATTTCTGGCTTATAAATATATAAATTTATTATAAATAAATAAACAAATTAAAATCATAAATAATATAAAAGTAATAAAAGAAAAAAAGATTCTTGTGAAACAATATAAACGAGTAATAATAAAAAAGAACAAAGAGAGTTATATAAGAAAATTATATTCACCTGTTTAACAAAAACTTATTCATTAAAATAATTATTGAACGGGAACATTATTGAACTGGTAAAATGAAATTTTAAAAAAATTATATAAATTTAAATTGTCATTTGGTACGGGAAATAAAAAAGAACGAACATATAGAAGAAAAAAAGAAAATCAATATCTAAAAAACATTGGTAAAAAATAATTAACAAATAATGTATTTGAATTTCTTGTAAATCGAAGATAATAGAAAAAATAATTCAAAAAGAAAAAGAAAAGAGTCCCTGAAACTAACAAAGCAAAAACCGAACTGAATGATCAGTAAATAGAAATTTATATTCGTGATCAAATAAAACATACTGTTGCGGAAGGAAACTGTTGCATTACAGTATAAGCATTTTAGGATCTTGTTTGAATATAATGAGATCCTTCTTCTCTGTTCTTCCCATTTATACCTAGAAATCAGGAGATAACTTCATGAATTCAGTAACTCTGCTGAACTTTTCTTAATTTCCTTATTTCTTTTCTGGGCTCTGTTTTGCCATATACTAATCTGTTTTTTCTTTTATCGTGCATGTTTGTTGGATATGATCAGTGGCCTGCTCACCATTAAAGCAATTGCAAATAGAATTTCTAGCTTTTATCAATCCATAGATAAAAAATAAGTTGTTTTGGAACCGAGTAAAATATGTTCATCATATGGACCAGGAATGTTTCAAATCGCAATTCACTTTGATTAGTACTTCCTTTATTTTTTTATTTATATTTTTCAAAGAAACCCTCTTCTGGTAACTTTTTTGGTATGAGGGAGTCAATACAATCCACAACAGAGGTCTCTGTTCAGGCCAATTTCTCACCTCCTCTGCCGATATAGGTAATGACTTCCTATAAATAATCCTCCAACTTTTTTCATAGTCTGCCCTTTGGTCTTTTCTCTTTTACTTAGATCTCATATATTTGTTTGGGCAATGCTGTTGTTTTCATTCTGACCACATTACTGTTAATTAATTAGCGTGGCTCTAAGTGCATCAAAATCATAGTGTTCCTTATTTAGAGCCTGCAAGTTTTTCTCATGATTTTTTTCAGATATATCGTTTATGAGGATTGAATGCTTAATTTACAGATTTTATTTTATCTACATATAGAACAAAATAGCTTTGCACCCTTTGAAGTGATTTCCTAAAAAAACTGATCTCATTTCTTATTTTCATTTATAACAATATTTTTATCATAATTTTGATAAAACTGAAACATGACAAGTAATCTCTTTTATTTCTGGATCTTATTGTAAGTAGCTATAAACATTGGAAAAACAATTTTCCTTATTTATTTTTTTTTGGTAGTAAGCTTATTACGTAGATGTAATTCAAAGTTTTCAATTACCAACTTTGGTTAGTTCATTAAAGTTTCTGATTTAGTCACCTTTTGGTATATTTTTGCTGTACTTTTTAATCTGCGTTTTCTAATAAATAGTGCAAAGATTTCCTTCCATTAATTAATGATTAAGTTACCTGAACTCTGGCTTCAGACAAGCTTATTCTCAATGCCACTTCCTCTCTTAAGAAAACGTCAGGATAGTGAGTTTTCTGGAAGAGGGACTCCAATTCTTGAAGCTGTTGGGGGCTGAATGTTGTCCTGTTTCTCCTCTGGAAAATAAAAATAAGAAAGTGTTAAAGTAAAAAAAAAAAAAAATTAGATATATATTGCATTTGCAACTGAGCTTCAGCACATCAAGCATATTTCATGTTTCTGTTTGGCTTTGGTGTTCCTGATTGTACAAAGTTAATTTGTCTGATTTATTATTATTAAATTTTTAGGAGATCATCAGGCCATTATTTTTTAGCCATTTTTCTAGATTATCAGATAACAGCTAGGATGAAAAAGATTGTACTGGAGAAGATTATATATAAATGCTAGTGTATAATGTGTTGTTTTTTAATGACATTAAAATAAAATTAATATTAACCATTATAAGTAATTTTTTTTTAAATATTGCCATCTGGCACAATTTGCCAGTTGTGACATTTTTTGACAGAAACCTGGAACTTATTTTTATAGCTGAAGGAGGTCACCATAATATTCATAAAAATTATTTTTGCTATTTATGAATATTATTTATAAATATTTATTATATAAGTTTGTTTTATATATTTTTTTAAGTTTCTTCTTATAATTTTACCTCCTTAGTTAAATTAATTACTCTTAATTTCATCCAATTTTTATTTACTATTTATTTTTTGATATATGTACTATTTATAATTTTCCTAATTTACAATAATCATTTATTTAAGAATAAAAATCTTCAAGGTAAATGGTTCTAATATGAATGTCAAAGTAGAACTGTTAGATATTTAGATTTATTGTATAATTTAAAAACATTCTAGTCTATTGCTGCATTAGCAGCAATCTCCTCTTGAACATAATCAGGGCTGCAAGTCTTCAAATGTGTCAAAAATAACTATATGCCATCAAATCTCATATTTTAATTGTGCATATTAAAAACCTCTTCTAAAATAAATAATTGGTCAGGTTAGGTATTGTTTCTTATGAACACTAAATCTTGGATCATTAGTGTCAATCTATTATCTCATAATAAGATTTTATATTTTGTTAAGCAGATTATTATTTTTGATATCCATTCTCAATTTTAAAGTACTCTATTATAGGAACAAACTCAAAATCAATCCATAAAGTAAATTTGTAACAGGAAAAAAAAGAGAAATATTTTAAAAATATAGTAAGTACTATTCAGTCCAACTGGTACCTATTAAGATTGTGTTAAAACTTTATGTATCACATTGAAATTGTAGATTGTTCTTTGTGTAACATATAGGGTGATTATTCCGAAAATGGGCAATTTGTGTCCAACGTTCCTGGTTTGGCTCACATCAACATTTTTTTGCCAGATCAATTTTTATGACGATATATATCATAGACTTCTACTATATTCATTTTTTAATCTCGAAATAGCTAAACATCATTGTTTTGATTGATCATAAACCACCCAATTCTCATTTCTTTGAATTATTCGAGGTCGCGCTTTGTTACATTTATCAGCTTGTGTAAGGACAATGATGGGTCTAGGCTAGATTTTCCATGATGATATTTATACCAGTTTTGGAAGCCTCTGAAGACAAGGAATGGAAAATCCTCTAATGCAATACACTCGTAATCCACGACTCATTTTATCCCTGTTCCACAATACAACTCTCATTCCTTTGTCAAAATTTGAATTTCCTGTCAGTCTTAAACTTGTTAACTAGTCAGTAGTAGAATTAATTAGTCAGTAGTAGTAGTAGTCAGGCAACACTGACAGTTCCCGCCTAACAAGTTCCCACTATTTTTGTTTTTTAAATTAATAATCACTGACCTTAGAGCCGTATTATGGAAAGTAATTTGTCGTGTTTCCGTTCATTCTCCTCATTCCTTTGCCGCCTAACAATATCATCTTGTAAGAATGTTTCAAATATGTTATTACTTTATCTTTTTATAATGGATGGCCTAATAATCCATAGGCATAGCTTTTTTTCTAAGTAAAAGGTTAAGAGTCGAAATTCTCATTCCTTTGTCATTATTATTTTAACAGTCGGGAATTTTTTATCTATTAAAACGTAGGGACATAACAAACACCTCTGTAGTCCTCACGTAATAGTAGATCACAGGCTTGGAGAAGAAGGAGGACTTACTTATTAAAAAAAGCATTCTATTTGAAAAATAATTGGTAAACAACTTTTAGACAGACCCAGTGGATCAAAATCTACTGTTGAAGGGATTTTTAAAGAGGGTATTCCAAATATCAACCAAAAAAATAGTTCCAAAGACAAAAGGTATATCTTTTATTTTTTATTTGAATTAAAAAATTATATTTTCTAGTAAATATTTCAGCCAAGACGAAAAACTTATATGGATGAAAGTGGTAGTGAATTTGCTAAGAAACGATTTTGGTGAAAAAATCGCCGAATTGGTAACACTTTATTCAATGAAATGCCCACATTCAAGATGCCCAGTTTAGGGAGAATCACCCAACTATGACATTCAAATTGTGCAGGTCTTCTTAATAGCAGCTCTTCGCAACGGTTTTATCTGATGTTTGAAGGCGCTTCTTGGATAAAAGACTCGAGAAGAAAAGAGCAGGAGTTCACTGAACACTGTCAATGAGTGAATAATGCCAAGTTGAGGTATCGTATAAAATATCTACCATCATGATATATTTATACTCACATTCGCATATATATACTAGCTGACCCGGCAATGCTTCGCTATGTCACATAAGAGTACATGTAAATATATATATATATATATATATATATATATATATATATATATATATATATATATATTTTAATGAACACAATTGAAAGTTTGATAAAAACTATTGTATATATAATAGTAGTATTAAAAAATCGAATTAATTGAACTTCAAAATAGAATTAATTCACCCATTCAAGAGATAGTCGTGACAGACAGACCAATGACCAAAAACACGTTGTTTTTTTTTGTGACTGAAGCTGTATAAAATTTTTAAAAAATGGCTACAATGTTCAATGTGTTGTATATTTATTAATAATTGTTCGATTTCGATGATTTTTTGTTTTTGTTTTATATAGAATTTAATTATCATACAAATGATCATATATAGATGATATAGTTAAAGATTGGTTCTTTAGTTTTCGTAGTTTTCACGGTTAGCGCTTACAAACGATAAACGGACTACCCTTTTATTCAATAGTAGGTGATAGTAGATGATACTGCCCTTGTTCCCATGGAAACGTCTTCACTTTTAAATAGTTTTTCAATTATTTTCAAAATCAAGGCTTTTCGGTGTGCTTAATCAATATCTTCCATCCTTTTTGGTGTACAAAAATCTATGAGACTAGTTTATTTAATAATTTAAACACTTTTTAAATTTATTTAACGAAAAATAAATTATTTTTTAAAGTCTACATTTTTCTTTTAATATGCTTTGAAAAACAAATGTTTTGCTGGAAAAACCATGTTGATATCATTTTTTTTTAACTCGAGATATAAAATAAAACAGTTCCAGTATGTTTTTTTTTTCTCAACTACTAGGGCTCACATTAATTTTTTTTTTTATAGGGAATTTAAGCATCTGTCAAATGATCATTCGTATAAACATCGGAAAATGTAACTTTTCGAATTATATACATAAATACCATAAATAATCTTTCCGTAAAAGCTTTTCCCTTCTTTTCCTTGAGGTTATATATATATATATATATATATATATATATATATATATATATATATATATATATATATATATATACTTTATATATTTATATATTATTTATATATATAAATGTATATTTAATGTATATAAATGTATGATATATATATATATATATATATATATATATATATATATATATATATATATATATATATCATACATTTATATACAAGGATATATACCAGCTACACATATGTGAGAGTATATGTATAATTTGTATAATTTCTCCCGTAACGAGATGAATCCATTAAACCATACATATTGAGTTCTATCTTTCAAATAAGAAGCAAGCAGAGTTATCAATTCTATTGATATACCCAACTTATACGTTTTTATTAGTAAAACGTCATGGTCCATTTTATCGAAAAAGTATATAAGTAGTCAGCAAAAAGAAACTAAATTCGTTAAAGTGGATCTTCTAGAGAAAAATCCATGCTATTGAATTATAATGTACTTCCTAACACATTCTATTAATCTAATAAATAACATATCATAAACGTTTGAAAAATATAATAAAATTGAAATTGTTCTATTCATATGTTCATAAATTTTCTATTAATATAAGTTTGAAATAGACACGGGGCAGCCTATACAGTACCCGAAATACTGAACGGTTGAGAGGGTTTAGCGGGTCTAAACGACGGAAACGGTAGGACGTACCGAAGGGCTTTATTATACAGATATTTCTGTATACAGATTCATTTTGAAATATGCTAAAGTTATTTTCCTATTTTATTTAAGAAGATCTTAACTTTTAAGTAAACTAGGTAACTGGTCCTTCAACGGGATGAGAGGAAAGCCATCTCCTGGTGTAACCGCTGGCAAAGAAACTTCACTCTCTTGTATCCATTAAACCCAAAATCATTTTTTCATGAGTTATAGAGGCACAGATGATTTTTTTTTTTTTTTGCAGAGTATCTCCTTCGTGGCAAACTGAATAAAAGCACCATATTTTATCACTTTATTCACAATATTCCAGTTATAAGTTACAATCTCACTTCTTATAGCATGGTCAGAACTTTATTTAGGAAGAAATATATTAAGATGATTTCTTTTAATTAAAGTTCTTTAGAAATGATATTATGAACTTATGTATGAAATGATGTTTTAGAAGTTTTAAAAGTTCTTAAAATATATTGAGTTATCGTCTGTTTGATTTGTATTCACTCATTATCAAGATAACCTAATCTTCTTTCAATTTATGCGATTATTTTATAATTATTATTTCTATGAGCGTAGATTCGATAAAAATAAATAAATTGTATGATTAATTATAGTAACACGTATGATTAATTTACAGAGATCGGTACCTCAATCCTAACCTTGATTACCAAATAATTCAAAAAAGTGATTATAAAATTATAAACTTAAGTTCAAATAAAATTTATTGTTTCAATATTTCAGATGAGCACTTAATCCTGTTAATAGAAATATTTTTTATTGCTAATCTAAATATATTATATATATTACATTATTTATTAAAGTTGACAGCGATTCAATGAATAAATATGGCGATTGGAAACTTAAACTATTCTTTGTGGAAAAAATAGTCAGTAGTAATTCAGGTTGGTATATTAAGCTAAAGCCTGAATTTTCGTGCAGTTAAAAACCGACAAACGTCCAATAAAAAAAAACTCAAAATGTGCAAAATCGTGTAGTAAGAACCCAAATAATTCACTGATTCGATTTGTGAAAAAGTTTTATTATAAAAAATCGTCCATTTTTTTTAGTTTATAATAATATATGGAAAGCTTATCTAACCTTGTGTTAGAATTGCAGCCTCTGAATTAAAACTACGCGTAACGTATTGTAACTTAAGAAAAAACCTCCTTATAATACAAAAATAAATTACGATTGATCTAAATCTAGATGAAAGAAAAACTTAACCTATAAGTTAAAAAAATGATTAAACAAGGAAAACAATTAAATTAAAAACAATAACTATTTAAATACATACCTATATATATATATATATATATATATATATATATATATATATATATATATAAATATATTTGTATTATATAGGTAACATATATTATATAAGTAATTATTATATTATATATATATATATATATATATATATATATATATATATATATATATATATATATATATATATAATATGGGCAATTTGGTAAAACGTTCAATAATATGCTATTAAAACCAAAATTATGTAATTTAGCCCTAAAATATGCAATTGCATGCAACAAAAATCAATATCGTGCGATTTTAACTTAATTTTAACATATTTTTCAATAGATCCTGAATCGGATAGATAAACGGTTAGGCGTTACATACAAGCGAATAAAATGTTTAATAACATCGTAATCCTGTCTAGTTGAGACTAGGAACCATTTTCGTTTCAGTTCTCCGAGGATGGTTTTGGATCAGGGAATGTTAGGGGCTTAAATGTTTTTGGAATATGTCCTGTAACATATTATATATTTAGTTTATCTTTCTAGCGTTTCTATATAAAGCATCGTTCGTGTACATTTGAAAATCACAAGTTCTCCTAGTTGGGTTGTAAAATTGCTCTTTACAGGAATCATTTTAGAATAATTTACCCACTCAAGATTCATGATTCACTGATTCACGAGTGAAAGGAGTCGGCTCGAATTCAGCACCGGGGTGGAAGAAGGATTTGGACATCGAGAGAGCACCGTTTTGACTCCATGGCATGAAACTCTCATCTTATACTCATCAAGGGAATTAGCGGATAGCAGATATATACCTTTAGTCAGGCCCTGATATTAATATATCCAATACTACTGAGAATGATTCAAACTCTTGGAAGGATTTTTGAAATGTAAAAATTTAATATTGGGATAATTTGATCGTTTCGTCGAACCTTATCACCTTAAGACCTGTTTATCGTCCTCTAAATAATGTTTTTAATAAACAATTTAAATCGTAGAGTTTTTTTCAGTCTTGTACTGATTCTATGCGAAAAGGAATATCTTTTAGTTATTATTATTTACGATTGTAAGAGGAATATTTAAAAAATAAATATTAAGTATATATATTGAGAATAACACCGTTATAAAAAGTTAGTTCCTAAAAATAAAAGTTTTTATACTTCTTTTATACTTTTTTTAATTTTCAGTATTATTCCATTATTAATATTGGAGTTTCTCAATCATTAATTACATTTAATTATATTCTAATTAATTATTTATTATAAATAATTAATTGCTGTAACATACCTGCCTTCTCCTTCCGAACATATACTCGGTGAGGAGGTCTCCGTGTAGGGGTGATATGAACGGACCTGCCATGGTTCTGCCGCCACAAACTGGATTCAACCCCCTTTAAACTTTCGTAAGGCCCCGCCTCCTTCGTTCCTATTGGCCGAACCGTTACCCCCACCCCTGGTTTATTGACCTCCCTTCAGCCACCCCATGATTTCACTTGATCAATTAGCCCGGTCGTAGCTTTTTATCTAGAGGCAGTGATGCCAATTAGAGTTCGGTTTATAGATATACCATGTCCTTGTTCATCCCACTTGTCCTCTTTTTGCGGAAACCCAATGCACTCCTCTGTCCCATTCAAATCCACCCGATTCATTTTACCAGCCACCATTCGAATTCATTAAAAGGATTCTGTGGTAAAGGGATGAGAGGAATTCACATTGCACCAAAAAATAAAAAAAATAATAATAAATAAATAAAGTTAAATGAAAACAGCCAACTAAATATTACTATAAGCTAAACAAACGGAAATTGTCTTTTTAAAATATAAAATGAAATTCCGGATATTTACAGGGTTATTTACCAAAGCATTCGGTACCCAATACCACAAAACTGCATTGTTTTCTGTCAAAAATAATCAGGGCTTTGAGTTTTATAAATATTTTGTGAATAAATATGCAAAATATTTTTTCCAAAACCATCCAGAGACACTGACAAAAGTTCATATTTTCGTCTTCAAATTCTACGAAGTTGGTGCCCAGTTCAGTGGGTTGGGGAAGAATACTTGAGTATTCAAAGGTAATCCTGACCAGATCACCCGTGTGTATTAACCTTGGTCAAGAAGTGTGCTTTCTATCATCGTTTCTTGAACCCCAAGATCCTTCGTGGGTTATAGCGGTACAGGCTTTTATTTATTTAAAATCCTCAGAACTATTATTACTTCATTATAATCTTTATAAACCTTTACAGATTATAATGAAGCAAATCTACAATGATAGCACATTGCTTCATTATCATCTATATGTTGCATTACTATGTTACAATCTGCCATAATTGACAAACTTAACGACATCATGTTCACTGATCAACATTTATCTGCTTTATACCATTTCTCCATTAATTTCTTTGCAGTATTCTCCCTATCCCCACTCCCCCAAACAAACAAAAAAATAAAAATAGAAAGGAGTTTTCTTTGACTTTTTGATTAAATTAAAAAGCCTTGAGTAAATCGAAATCAATGCTAAAAGACTTTTGCAGTAATATTTGCTGCGGTATTTAGGCGAACTATGTATTTTAGTAGAGAGCTTATAAACATATTATATAAGGCACAAGTTTTATTTTTTATTTTTCTCTCAGCTGAAATCATTTCTCAGGTTCAGAATTAACTTAGATAATAAGTCCCTACTAGTAAGATATAACAAGATAGAACTTTTTAAGTAAATTCAATTGGTTTATTTACAAATTTAAATATATTGGGAAAAAATAAAAACGATAACAAAATAAATAAATAAAATGAATATCTACAGAATAACAGGTGATTTATGATGCACATAGCTGGCGTAAATCAATGTTTGCTATGAACCAATTCATTTAGAACTTATGAAGTAATTTATGTAACTTTTCCATTTTTTTTAAATTGTGGAAGGTATAATAAAAAAACCTCGCGATGGTTATTATGTTGCTTATTTGGTATAGAATTAGGGTCGTCGCATGGGCGAGGAGCAATGTATCGGAGAAAAAAAATATGCTAAAGTAATATTATTTTTTAAGAAGTAACTAAATTTACAAGCCAGCTATAAATTCACAACTTATCGACCACTGGTGGATAGGCAAAGATATAAAACTAAGAAATATAAGAAAATAAGCAACTTACCAAAATCTCGCCCAGGGCGCCTACAAACCATACCACGACCAAGTATCATTTGTTTTGGAAATGGTAGATTCTGAATAATGGCATAATGCTTATTGTTAGTTTTAGCACATTGAACATTAATTATTTCAGCGGAAAGAGAATCCGTTAATGCATTAGTAATGTTAGCTCAATAGTAGTCTTATGTCTTCACCTGTTGCATTGAACAATTTTTTATTATAATTGAATTGAACAGTAAATTAAATAAAATAAAAAAATAATCGTTTTTTTTTTTTCGAGAAATAAAGACTTCTAAAGATTAACAACGTAGAAAACTTGAATGAAATTTCGTCTTGATTTATACTCATTTATGAAAAAAAAAAACTATTTGGAATGAAAGTGATTTAAAAATTGTTCACTAATAAATAAAGGTGCCTAATAAAAATAACTTTCATAATAATACAGAACAAAAATATTAAAACTAAAACTTCTTATATAATAAAACAAAACATAATACATATAATAATTTCTGATTAAGGTATAAAATAATAATTAAATATAATATTAAGAATCAATAGAATCACATTTACAGATGCTCTATATAGTAAGTACTCTTCTACATTAGTCTTTTCAAAAAAATCAAGCAGGATTTGGATGCCACTGCACTTTAAATAGTCTCATCTTTTGAGTTTAATTAGTGATTTCTAGGTAATCAGTTGACATCCGCATGACGATGTAGAAGGATCAATTGAATTAGTATATTCCCATTCTTTTGGTATCCTCTTCTCTCCAGGCTTTTTGAAAAAGCATTTGGAGAGACCTCACTAGTTCCATGCCTCCATACTTCACAAATTCTCCAACTATATTATCCCGTCCTGGAGCTTTCTCCGTCTTCATCCTTGCAATAGCTTGTTCGACATCTTCCTCCTCTATCACCTCATCGAACTCTGTCTCATTTCAACGTCCATCTTGATTATTCATAGGATTCAGGGAGTCATCACTCAATTATCTTTCATAATATTTTATCCAAATTTCCAGAATGCCCTTATCATCTGTGATCATTTCACCTTGCTAATTTTTCTTTGCATTTACGGTCCCTTAGTGCTTTTATTTAACTTGAAAAGAGCTTTATGTTTTCACCATGATATTGGTTAAGCTTTCCTCCAAATTCCTCCCAAGATTTTCACTTAGTCTCCTTTCCAGCTTCCTTCGCCCTGTTCCTGACCGTCACCTATACTTGCCATTTTTCAGGAGTTTTTTTCCGACAGTATTCATTCTTGGCTGTCTTCTTTTCCCTAATCTGTGCCCTCAGTTCTTCGTTCCCCCATGATGTTCGTTTGCTTTTCGTGGTTATCTTTTTCACTCCACAGACTATTGCAGCTGACTCTAAGACGCTGTTTTTTTATATGTATCATCTAGTCTTACATCTTTGTCTAATTTCTGAAGTCTTCTTCGCAATTCTTCTTCGTACTGG
Source organism: Rhaphigaster nebulosa (assembly GCA_948150685.1). Lineage (NCBI taxonomy): Eukaryota > Metazoa > Arthropoda > Insecta > Hemiptera > Pentatomidae > Rhaphigaster > Rhaphigaster nebulosa. Next base: position 40,734,645 of record OX411309.1, read on the forward strand.
CATTTTTCTCAGGGTCTTGCAGCTTTTTCACTTCGATTCTGTTATAGACTTTCAACTTTAACTTGCGTTTCTTTAGTACTTTTGTGTCCGCTATCAGTAGCATATGGTCACTTCCTAGTCACTCCACTCCTCGAATAACTTTTACGTCTGTGAAAAACCTCCTGATGTCCCGTCCATAAATAAAGTTGTCTGTAATCTATTTATATTCCTTTCAGGGACTGAGAAACTTTTTTCCATATTTATTAACGACCTTCCAACATTTCCAGTGCTTTCTATATGTTGACGACGTCCAAATTTACTTTCCTTCGACCCCCACTGACACCTCTGATGCCATTTTGATACTGCTGGAAGACATCAATAGAATAAGTACATAGAATTTCTCTGACGTGTAAATATCTTTATAAATCGTATTCTGTAGTGCCACACAGCTCCGATCATTACAAATGTACTGCAAATTATTTTAAATAGACTCCAATCTCAGTATAATAAAAAAAAAAAAATCATTTCATTTCATAGTCTGCACTAGCACTCCAGTTCTCCTGCCTGGTCATAATTAGAGCGACTAATTTATCCGAAATTGACTGCAGTCCAAGCTTCCTGTTAAACTCTTTCTTTTCTTTTGCAAAAGCACGAGCGACCGAAGAACGCAAGTAGGGCACTATGATTGCTTCTCTAGCTTGAAGCAGGATAAATAGGCCCTGAAGCAACCATGCAACTGGATTATCAAATATTAAACTTCTTCATGTTCCCGGGATAGCTGCTACAATGTCAGGAATCAGGCAGTGGGTCCATCTTCCAGTTGATGAGGCATTTCAGCATCTCTGCCATCTTTCAAGAGTATAATTTTTCTCTTGTTCTCCGTTACAAAGTGACTATCCGAATATTTTGTTCTTCGTAGGTATATCCGGTTCAGTTCCTCCGTCAGAAGGTGTAGTACCTCAATAATTCTCACGAGGTATTGTAGGACCTCCATCTCTGGCATTCCTTCCATGATACAATCCCACCGAGCTGAATGAAAAGCATTCCTCAGGTCCAACGTTATAACGATGCAGTGCTTTATAACCCTTCTCCACCTCTTTCCCGCGATGGCCACTCTTGCAGCTTCAATCACAAAATCAATTGCATTGATCGTCGATCTGCACGGAAACCATACTGGCTATCACCCTCCACTGTGGCCGGTAAGATGCAGGATCGTCCGAGAGCCCTTTTCCCTTTGGCAGATTATTTGGCTTATTCCACTGGGAAAGGTGGAGAGATCCCTTCCTGGAGACAATGGTTGTGTACCTCCAGGAAGAGTTCGGGCCTTTTCGGGCAACATTTGGGACATTATCCGGTCCCAGAGCTTTGTTGTGTGTATAATATATACATATAGAAAATTTTGGTTATCTTGAACGAGCTAAAGCATTACTACAACTGAGATTCAGTCAATAACGATAACAACACCCACTACGATAACAACTAAATTTCAGTAATTTTTTTTTCATTATTACCAAAGGTTTTCGGGTTTTAGCGTCTTACAAGAACACAACAAAGTGACACGACAGCCCTCATCCTAGGTCGTCTCTAGCGTTCAAAAAAATAAGGGGAAGGGTAATTTTCTAAATTTAATTTCTCTCATGTACAGGGGAAATTATTGAATAGTGCCATACAATAATTTACAGTAACATTCTAAAAAGTTGATCTTTTAAAAAATTAGTTCTTAAACAATAGTTTACGAGGATTAGCTCTGAAATTCAAAATATTTTCTACGTTGGAAAAGAAGGGAGACAGCTACCCGATCTTGCTCTCTCACTGCCTACGCTCATGACCTTACGTACATTATCTAGTCGATAAAAATTGCAATTTTTCACTACACAAATTGTATGATATGATATATGGATTATATCATAGCGGTAGTTCATTGTAGTAAAACTAGTATTACCATCATTTGGTACAGCAATAACCATTATCTCAACTGTTTTGTTATTACTATCAATCAACACGATGTTAGGTCTAATAAGGATCAGGGAGTGGGTCAGTTTTTAGAAGGCTGATTCCAAAACAGCTTTGGTACATTTATTCAGGATGAGCTGTCTAAGATTATATTGATAATTGAGTTATTTAAAAACTTTCTTTCCAGATCAATTGCCATCTGAAAAACTCTCGCAGCATCGCCGTGCCTGACGATGCAAGGTATTCTGTGACGCCATGCGTTCCACATCCTCTGACTAGATTCGTATGTATACAGAGCCTGCATTAGTTGACACATTCTCTTGCATCACTTATTTCTATCTATTATTATTTACGTTATCTCATCATAATACCACCACTTTTGAATTTCAATTAATAATTGTTATATTCTAGACATTAAGGTGAAATAATAAAGTGCGCCTTTATTATAGAGGTGTGCCTTTTGTTTTTACTGTATATGGCGATATTACTGCATATTCTCTCGGGTTTCCATGTTATCCATGTTATCAAATGATTTATACAACTGACACACATGTACAAAACAAATAATATTCTTCAAATAAATATATGATGTTACACTAGTCAATTATGTATGCCCTTTTGTTTTATCCTCTTTAATGTATAGTTAGTGGACCGACATGCAAAAAGGAAGAGGTGATCTCATTGGCTAGGACGATGAGAGGGGAGGAGGGAATGGGCGGAGATGATTCGCTTTGAACAAGCCACAATTATGCTAATTAAAGCGAGGCAATCCCCTTGATCCAGCCATTACAAACCCTACTGTAATCAACTCCAGTCCCCTTCCCTTCCTCTCTGTCCATTGTTCTAGCTTCATAATAAACTTAATTAACTCTTTTTCTAATAATTCAATCTTTACAGTATGTACATCCAACAGCCGTGTATAAAAATGAACTCAACTCTAATAAATTCGGTGGACTACCATGGAGTAGCGGATTCAGGATTTAATTTTGGGGGGAGGGCTAGCACCGAGGGTCTGGGAATAGAGATACCTCATACCAGCAGGAGGTCCTCCTTCGGGAAATTGTTTAAAGTCACTGATAAAAACTGCGTTTTTTACACTATTTCAAGTAGAAAACTCAAATTATTAGATATTCAGTTTTATTTTTTAGAACGGTATTTAAGATGATGCTTTTAGGGAGAAAATTTTTATATTTTTTCTTGATACATACTTACATTTAGCAGCTGAAGTAGTTTTAACCCATCATTGAGGTAGACGACACTCCCTCAATTGTATTGCTTTATTCTTTGCACTATTAAAATTTATATAATTTCAAGCAAGGTACTGTGAAGACAAAGTTAAACGATGTAGTCGTTTGAAAACACAGTTTAATTACAATGATGCGTTTTAAACAAAGAGGCAAAAATGATATATATTTTTTTAATAATACTGCATGTCGTCGTTTCAGAGGTAAACTAATGAAAATCACTACTTTTGAGTAGTGCAAAAATACGTTGTATTTTTCTGTGTAAATACAATACCAACAGAAAAAAATTAAAATTATCGAAGGTGTTCCTTATAAAAAAAAGGATAAAACGGTTTTTTTTTCCTCTTGGGAACGAAGATATATCAAAAAGAAAAAGCCATTTATATTTTCCATATCTGTGTATCTCAGAGTCTGTGCCGCTGCAGAGGAACTGCAGTCCTCTTAGGTGCTTTCGTTTTTTGTTTTGGAGGAGCTTCGGCCCGAAAGACCCCAACCTTGAATTCCCTAGTGCTAGCATTACATTAATAGTGATAGCATAACGTTAATATATGCATGTAAAAGCTCTCGTGATGCAATTAGGATTCATCTCCAGACATACTTAATATACGATTGAGTGTCATATAACTCTTGGAGTGAGGTAAAAGAAAAAGTATGACAATCGCTTGAAAAAATATATATGATACTAGTGCCCCATGAATTCATAGTTAACAATAAGGCTCCTGATCCAGGAAGTTATGTTTATAAAATAGGTTTATAGCACCAGGAAGCAATGGCATTGCTTTCTGAACAATGTGTACTAACTCAGCTTGTGCAGGTGCATTCACCTTAATCTTTCCACTTTTCTTATGAATATATATGTTAGCTCTAGAATTCAGAAGATAGTCTATCTGTAAATTAACACTGACAGTAGCTCACTATTTTATATGATGTAATTCTTTAACTTATTTAATAAAGGAATTTTTAAGACTTGCACGCATCGCCTTTGTTAATTATAGCTAGAGTTTATTATCAGGAACGAAAAGGTTTTCGAGTAAAAATGTGTAATAGACAAAGTTTGTGTCACAATAACCGAAATAATCACAAATTTTTCTGACTGATTTTTCACTAACATTTTTTGGTGTGTCAAGTCCTAAATTTCTATTGCCAGTACCTTCAAATCGGTATTAATTAAATTAGAGAAACGGCTGCTATTTTACAGTTTTCACGACTTGTAAAAAAAAAAAAGACTATTATTTTTTAAAAATACTGAACAGTATTAGATGATTTTTTTTACAAGATCTGGAGTGTGTATATTGTAAAATGGTTGTTGGAAAAAATAAAGTGTGATGTGAAAAAAATTTTTATAACAAAGTTTTTGAACATAATTCCTTAGTAATTTTGAAAATTCAAACATAATTATTATAAAAGAAATCGGATTAAAAAACAAATAAATGAAAATGCGTTTTTTATTTCTTATGGTTAAGGCAAATCAAAAATAAAAGAATTATGAAACCAAAATGGGCACAATTAAAGTAAAGTAAGAGGACTTTAGAAATTAGGACAAGGACAGAATTTTTTTTATTATTCAATAACATAAGGATATTTATAAAAAATAAGCATTATGTTAATGTTATGTTTGTTTCTAATATGTATTTAAATATATACAATTTATAATTGTATTAAAATATAAAGATATATATAATTGCATAAAATATATATAAGTACTGGAACTGTTAATTGCATTTGATACGCTGATGGAGGTGGGGAAGATCCCGGGTGGAGGTGATCGTATCTGATTAGCCTAACCCTCCATTGAACTCTCCTTATCGGCTTTTTAACCGAATCCATCAAAACTTTATATACTTGTGGATTTCTTAATAATGCATTAATTCTTAGCTTAAAGCCTCAAACATTCTCGATTGAATGCCTATTTTTGCTGTATGTCATAATCATTAAATTATACTTAAAAGGACTACATATTTGCTTCACGTTTCCAAGTTTCTTTAATTAAATAAAAACCATATAAAGAATCTGAATTCAGCTTTTAATAAAAATTTACTGATTAAATGATTACATTACATTTTTAATGGTCTGCAGTGAAATTATTATTTTTATTTAATTTTCGACACTTTCGAAAAAGGGTTTTTCCTGGAGAGGGGGAGCATCAACTCCAACCACTCAGGTCACTGTTTGTTTAGTCGTTTTTATTGTATGTTTAGAAAACTCCTTACAATCCTTGAGGTATTCAAGAGCACAGCTTTCTGGGCTTCATTTATAACAGCCGTCGAGAGACCCAGCCGTTCAGTCGCTTCCACAGTGGACACTGGTATCAGACCATTGCTGGAGATCACAATAGCCCTCACAATCACTTTATCCAGTCTGTACAGATCTTTTAATTCAGCTGCTAGAGCTTGATATTTTCGAATTTTTTCTGCACATACTGAATTAGTGTTTCCATCATTCGGCACAGCAATATCTATTATCTCTGCTGTCTTCATATTACCATCAATCAGCACGATATCAGGTCTGTTGTGGGTCACGGAATGGTCTGTTATAAACGACTGATTCCAATACAATCTTATCCCTACCCTCTGGACGATTTCTTTAGGACTGTACTTATAATATGGCATCAAGTCATTTAATAATTTTCTTTTTACTCCTATCGCCTGGTGATAGATTTTGGCAACATCATCATGCCTCTTGAGGTATTCTGTGCCAGCCAACGCACCGCATCCTCCAGTTATGTGCTGAATAGACTCGTATGTGCTGGCACAGAGCCTACACTTGTCTGATACGTTCTGTTGTTTCAAGACGTGTCGGCAGTAAGACCTAGTTGCTATGACCTGATCCTGGATTGCTATAAGAAATCCTTCTGTTTCGGGGAACAGACTTCCTCTAACTAGCCAGCTAGTAGACAAAGTTTGATCTATTTCAGTTTGCTGGAGCTGGTGATAAAATCTCCCATGTAATGCTTTCGATTTCCATTCTTCCAGTCGTTCGCTGTTGGTAATAATGTTGGACGCAACTTCTTGAGAGACTAATTGCAAGGCAGTGTGCCCCCGGTCAAGACTGCATATTATTTTATGCAATGGCACCTCGCTTTGTTTGAAGTACTGCCCTAGGGTCATTTCTTGCTTTCGGCACGCCTCTTCAATGTTTGTGAGACCCCTCCCACCTTCCTTTCTAGGCAGATAAAGCCTTGCGATGGATGCAGTCGGATGATGCATTCTGGACCCAGTCATACTCGTTCGTATTAGTCTATCTAATTCTTGGAGAGATGTTGTAGACCATTTTAGGACTCCGAAGCTGTATGATATGGCTGGTATAACCCACGTATTTATAGCTTTTATTTTCGATCCTGAGGATAGATATGTTGCAAGGATAATCTTCAATCTCTTCTTTAATGATTCCATGAGGCTATTCTTTACATCCTTCCTCGCAATTTTAACATGTTGTTCTATCCCAAGATACTTGTACATTTCTTCTTTTTGAAGATGCTTAATCCGCAGTTCATCATCAAACATACTTTCAGAAATAACTGGTTTTCCTTTTATCACATGAAGAACAGCGCATTTCTCAATACCAAGCGACATCTGTATTGAATCTCTAAACTGGATTACTGTTTTTATCATAGACTGTAACTGAGATTTATTCTTTGCATAAAGCTTCAAATCGTCCATGTAAAAGCTATGGCTGATTACTGCAGTTGATTCATTAAATTTTATTTTGTATCCGTTTCCTTCTCGATTTAATAAAATCGATAAAGGAGCCATCGCAAGACAAAACCAAAGGGGGCTGAGGCAATCTCCCTGGTATATACCTCTCGAAATTGTAATGTACTCCAAAGGGTCGGATAGCTGATCATGTCCCATCCTCAATCTTGTTTTCCAGCTGCTCATGAGTTTCCTCAGAAGATCTTTAACATGTGGATGTATTTTATAGATATCCAGGACTTTTAACAGCCAGCTGTGAGGGACTGAGTCAAATGCCTTTCTGTAATCAATCCATGCTAATGACAGATTTCTTTTATTTATGGTCGTTTGGCCTGCAATGAACGAGTCGATGATGAGTAATTCTTTACATCCCTGGGCTCCTTTCCTACAACCAAGTTGCTCGAGTGGGATCAAATTATTGGATCGCAGATGAAATTCAATTTTGCTTGTGAGAATGGAGGTTAAAATCTTATAAACTCAAAAAAAAAAAAAAAAATAGCAATAATATTCTAAACGGGATGTCGACATTTATTTTTAAGCTTTTTATCCTTTATTATTTATTTATTTTTTATGTGACAAACTTGAAATTTACAATCAGCATCCCAAAAACCATAAATAATTGGGTTTTTAAAACTTTCCACTCCCTTTCTGGTTCCCATTTGACTGGACTACTGCCTTTCGCTTCAAAACGGAGTGGCTAAACAAAAAAATCCTTATAATCAAAATTGTAGGTAATTTAATCTTGTTTAATTTATTGTGAAATGAATAGTAGAAGTTATTCAAATTAATGTTTTCAAGTAATGAGCAAAAAAACATGTTTTTTGGCATTTTTTTATATTTAAAGAAAACAAATTGAGGCGGAAAAGTTGAAAGTCGTTATCAGCACTATAATAAACATGAGGGAACACAATTTCAGAATTTCTCCAAAACCTTTCACCGAGGTCCTCTTCAGTAAGAACAATGCTTTTTTTACAAATTAAAACAAAATATCAAAAAAGTTCGATTTACTTAGCTGAGTACTGTTTCCTATAAGGCGAATAGGTGAAGATGAAACAAGAGCACTGCGCTCGGCTAAGCTCATAAGATAAACTATATTTTTTTTTTTAAAAGAAGCTGTTTAAACAATTTTAAAAAGTACAAAAAATACTTTTAAAAAAGCCCTCCTACCGCCCGCAGATTTTGCATTTGTCAAAACAGTGTCATTGTATATTCAAAGAAAAAAAAGTAGCAACAAGAGATTCAGAATTTTTACATCAAATTCCATACTTTAGAACTTGAGTGATTATTGCTATCAGTTTCAGATAAGTAAATATAACTGTGAAAATGCCATTTTTCCCGTAAACCTGAAAATGGACTCGTGAACTATTCTAAAATGGTGGATTATACTTGAATTGGCATTTTAAGAAGGTTGGGATTTAAGGTTTTTCTCCACTTTTTGGCCACTATGCGCCGGCTCCCGGGAATAGGAAAGTAGACAACTCAAAACATACGCGTTATGCGGGTCAGCATTGTGGGTTTCCGCCGAAAGTTCTTCAGGAAACAATAAAGCATTAATTAAGTAAAAATAAATTTATTGATAAATTATTTTGTAAATTTACTAATTAAGTATTTAAAAATACAGAAGTTGACAGTTTTCATCTTTAATATTTGTACTTTATATTACAAATAAATAAATCGCTATGAAACATGGTACTATCGTCCATCTTTATGGTAAGATTTAAAAAATCAAGAAGAATTTTCAGGTGCTTTTTTTTTTTTCAAAAATATTATTCCACAGTTGGTTTTGAAGAAAATTTATGGAGCTGTTCGGAAGTGGTTCGTTACCTTTACCTCATGCGCGAGAATCACCAGATCATCGGAGTCAACATTTGCTCCTCGGTACATTCTTACGTTGATCAGATTTGATATGTGCCTAGTACTGACCTCAGTGCGCACAGAGGGTGCCACAGGTGCACAAGCACCTACTTATGAGTCAGTCATATCTTTTATAAACCAAGATTGTTAAATTGTTGGCTTGATTTAAAAACAAAAATTGGTTAAAATACGTTTTGGACAGCATATTCATTAAACAATTTTCCAGGAGAGTAAATAATTTCCATGGACTTCGGGCGGAGATGCCCGTTTGGGGAGTATGGAAGGACTCCACTAATAAAAGATGATACGAAGGCCTATTTTACAAGGCCAGTAAATGATCCATTTAGTTGGTAGTGAAGCCATCATTGGATTCTCATGTTGAATTTTCTTGTGAGGAAAAAATGTACTGACGATTACTATATAATTTGAGGCAGCAAAGTAAAATCAGTCTCGGTCCATTTTCATTAGATTCTTTCTGAATAATTTGTTTGCCAAGGGTGGGCCGAAAGAAACTTTCATGTCCCACTTGGGCATTACAGTTGCTCATTACAATTTTAATATCACCTTTCTGGCATTCATCTAGCCACCTTTCTAATTTCTCAAAAAAAGAATCTATCTCATCCACATTCGTCATTTATAGCGCGTCCTCTTCTTGGATTAATTGGATTTAACCCAATAACAGATGGAGACTCTTTTTGGTTCACTATGAATCCGATTACAAAGATTTGGTATGCTGGGGGTCGTTGCAGATATAATATATTGTGTGACTTCTTTTCCTGAAACTGTCTTTCCATTCCATCTTATTTCCTGTACGGCAGAAATATCTGCTTTGTATCCTTCTGTATCATTCTGATAGTCAGGTCTTTTCCGTTTTATAATTTGGAAAAAGGGTTTTAAAAGAAAAAATCACATACTTTATTTGTGTCGCAATAGACTTTTTTGTAAATATATTTTATTACTAGCGCAGCCAGGATTTCTTTTCGGGGAGAGGAAGGGAGGGTTAATCCAAGGATCTACTTTAAAAAGCCCACTCCAACCGGGGATTTCGGGAGCCCTTTCTATATCTAATATTTTCCTTGCCAAGCTATATTATTTATGAAATATTTAATAGGGTTATACAATTTTTGTTTATAGATAAGAATAAGTAAAAATATTTTGTGATTTCGGGAAGGAAGAGAAGTCAGGCCTCCTGAATCCTGAAAGAATGGTGCAACCAAATCGAATCTAAAGATCTAAAATGTTTCCTACTTTTATGTAATAATCAATGAAAAGAAATTGGTCATCTGAGATAACAATTGTTGAGTCTAATAAGATCTAATTACAAGTATGCCTATGTATATGAGGCCAGAGAATTTTTACTTTTCGTAAGTAAATTTTTCCCCCTATAACATAGTCCCCAGAAAATTATTTTTTGTTTTAAAGTATAGTTTATTTAGTATTTAACTATTTTGTATTCATTAGTATTATGCACCGGACATAAATATTACGACAAAATAAAAGTAACATAAATTGAGAGTTTTTCTTATTATTTAATTAATCTGGGATTTAACTTGATAGGACACGTCCCAAGGATGTTTTGCAGCCTAACCAAAGAATTGACATAGTGAACCAAAAAGAGTCTCCATCTGTTATTGGATTAAATCCGATTAATCCAAAAAGAGGACGCGCTATAAATGACGAATGTGGATGAGATAGATTCTTTTTTTGAGAAATTAGAAAGGTGGCTAGATGAATGGCCGAGAAGTGACATTAAAATTGTAATGGGCAACTGTAATGCCCAAGTGGGACATGAAAGTTTCTTTCGGCCCACCCTTGGCAAACAAATTATTCAGAAAGAATCTAATGAAAATGGACCGAGACTGATTTTACTTTGCTGCCTCAAATTATATAGTAATCGTCAGTACCTCTTTTCTTCATAAGAAAATTCAACGTGAAAATCCATTGATGGCTTTACTTTCTGAACTCAATTGAAAATACATCCTCTGCATAAATGTGTGTAGACTATCAGAGTAAATCACGGAAGAAGGATGTTTTGGCCATGCATTCTTCTGCTTTATTGTTCCTTATGTTGTTTCATAAACTATATCGGGCATTTAAATCCCCAATTACCCAGTGGTTAGTTTGTTTCGTAAACTTTTGAACTCGTTTAAGGAGCTATTCGGGTATCAGAACTACGCAATTATTCGGGTAGATTGCTGGAGCTGAACCTGAACGGAAACTATATGGATTCTATTGCAGGTTTAATGTATTAGTGAGGGCAATTTCTTCCAAGCGATGCCATTTGGCTGAGGACATGTCTGAACGAATCATTCGAATTTTTCTGGACTACAGAGTAGCTATACATAAAAAGATTTTGGCGTTTCAATGTTATATTGGCGATGACAGATATGGTAGATTGAATTAGTGCAATGAGGGTTTTGACTTCTATATTGTTTTCAACTCTATCAGTATTGAAATTTTTAATTGGTTGATCATTCACAGAGTTTACGATAAAGTTGGAGTTAATATAAAGTTATTATTACCCTAATAAAGTTTTTGTAGTGAACTTGCTTCTACGGGTATAAAGTAATGACAAGGATGACGGACACCTACCTATGATATTTCATTAAAATTTTCAAATGTAATTTTGTGGGTTTACATATTTCAGGATTACTTCATAGAAAAGTATATCAATTCTTCACTATTTTCTGTATATCTAACAATATTGCTGCGTTGTTTATAAAGAGATATTATGTAGATAATATGAAACATAATGGCAGGACTGCTCAGTTTCAAACAGGTCAATATCGATGTAATGGTCACTGATCTCTCACACTGACCTTATGCGAGCCACCATTCAATTATGGTAATGAACATTTACTCAAATTGTATGCAATAAGTGATCTATAACCATTCAAACAGTATCAGCAAATACTATAGCTGGCTGCTATGGCAGAATGACAGGTGCTGACACAGATCCTATCGGCCGCAGTTGACTCTGCTCAAAGAGGGAGCACTCGTGCCCCGCTGAGGATAGGGGTACATCTGCTCCCGTCCTATCAGTCCACTGTTATGGCAACATATTGTACCACTTCAAATCTAACTGATAAGACCAGCTTCTTTTCTATACTTCAAAGGACTTGTTTTCAATAGGTGCATTTGATTTAGTAATGAAGACCTTCCAGTTGATACAGAAGTTAATTACACATTATAACTGGCCTCGTCTTATTCCTCAGTTGCACCTAGTAGTAATGAGTTTAAATAGAAACATATTTCGTATCGATTTAAAGACCTTTCTTTGTTATATTCAAACCTCAATAATAATTTTAATTAACAACATATTTTTTCATAAACCCCTTTAAGAAAAAAAGAAAAAAAAAGTATTCGTAAGTATTAAAATTTTAAGTTTTAATGTTTGCCGCACGGAAAGGGTGATCATTCTCAACGAAAAGCTAAGTTTAAAAGCATTCTCAGACAATTACTCCCGCACAAGCATAAGTGAAGTTCAGCCTAGTGAACGCAACACACTCCGAGTGGACGTAAGAGTGATGGCTCTAAAATCACTGCATTGAGGTCTAGTCTGCTTGGAACCAGCATGGCCAGGGGGGAAGACATCTAGATCCAAAATGGCCTTCTGATCCTAAGCAACCATAATTCGAAGATCTAGACTTTTGGTCTACAAAAAACTTATAGTTGAGTTTTTTGAACTTTAATTCTAAGCAACATGTTTCTTTAAAAGTAATCTTTAAACTTTGCTTTTAAATACTGTTTTATAGAAAAAAAAATATCTGATATGGACAACAATCCTTGTATGGCTATTAAACTATAAATCGGTGGCTCAAAAAGTGATGCTGAATTTGGTTACTAGTTTCCGAAGATCGCAGTATCTCAAAAACAAAACTCGGCGTCGCGACATCCATCTATTGACACACACACAAACAAATGGGGAGGAAAACCAGTATTTTACACTAAATTTTAACACTTAAAACAAGTAATAAAAATGTTTAATTGGATTGGAAACCAAATTGCGTTTGTAGCCTTTATTACCGAAACATATGATTTCTGAATTTCTGAAGCTTATTATGCCTTCAAGTAAAGTATCCTTTTCTGCTCACCAATTTTAACCAAAATATAGTAAATACATTCACTTCAATATAAAAGTCCTATTTACTAAATTTGAGATGTTTTACATTATATTTTAATATAATTTTTGATGAAAGTCTAATATGACCTTCAAGTAAAGTACCGCTTCCGGTTTTCCAATTTAGACCAAAATCTAGTATGTTATTTAAATCAATGTATAAGTTATAAATACCAAATTTAAGAAGTTTTGCAAAGTATTTTAATATAATTTTTGAAGGAAATCAATTATGACTTTCAAGTAAAGCATCATTTCCGGTGATTAAGCAGTGACCAAAAAGGGAGGTTCACAACTCGATTTTACAACAATCCTAAATAGAAAATTTCAACTTTCTACGGCTAACCGTTTTTGAGTTATGCGAAATACGAACGTACGTACAGACACCACGACGAAATTAGTCAAGATGGATTCAGGGATGGTCAAAATGGATATTTCCGTTGAAATCTGAAAACCGAAATTTTCGCGATTACAATACTTCCTTTACTTCGTACAAGGAAGTAAAAAGAAGACAAAATCTGAGACATCAGGTGCCTGTGCACCTGTGGCATTCCCCGAATGTACGCCTATGCAAGCAATACAATGCAGGTAGAATATATATACTCGTATATATATATATATATATATATATATATATATATATATATATATTGGACACAGTTTTCTTCTTTTAAGAACTTAAAAATTATATTATTTTATTAGCATAATGTATAAATAAATAATATACTTACTTATTGATTTGCTACTTTCATGCTATTACTTGGGGTCTGCGCCTTATCCTCTGTGCTGCTCCAACTGTAAGGACTCAATTTTTCTACCTTGACAATTAAGGCTGATTATCACTAATCAAACATGGAACCCTCTCGGGGAGGGGAGTCAAGTTCTAAAGAAGAAAAAAGGAAAACTCCGTTAATGGATAATTAAGGAAACTCCCCTTTGGTAATGATAATGAAGATGGCGGGCGTTGATGAAAACCCTTTGAACGTAGATCTAACCTAGTCCGGGTCATTAAAGGCTCTTTGATGGTGTTTGATTGCCTCCTCATCAAAGCCTATCTCCTTATCGCCCCGCCAATCTTAATCATAACTAACTCATCATCAAAGACCTCCCATCCCTTTCACCGTCTCTTTACTCTCTCATGGTTTACTTAAGTGTTTTTTTCACAGCTTTCCAGGACCAAACTGGGTTTGCTTATCTCCCTACAGTCAGTAAAGTTAATGATATACCTCGAGAACTCTGAATTAGCCCGGAAATGAAATAATACATTATGACGTTACCGTAGAATAAAATGGAATCTCTTCAATTCCGATTAAACCCTTTCTATTTCCAAACCCCAAAGTTTACAACAAATGGAATAAAACTATATCAGCAGGTATTTCCAGTCTTATTAATAAATGCACAATTGATTGATTACCATTAGGAACATCACGTCTCATATAATGGCACATATCTTCTAATAAATAACAAACGTTTTATTATCAAACCCAGAAATAAATTACGTCATAAACTCAAACCCATTAGTTCCGAAACTCCTCCTACATAACCAGATGAATCCGAAAATGAATTAGCTCTGAGACCACCGCATTGAGAACAAACACCAAATTTATATATGCGTTAGTTTGTGAGATAGAAATTAAGTATTTCAGTGTCAGGCAAAGCCAAACTGCAATATTTCAACTATGACCAAAAAAAGTATGTTTATTATTAAAATCCAAAATTGAAATGTTATATATTACTAAATTTTTAATCAGTAAATCTTTTGGCCACGTCACATAGTGGTCCGAATTAGGACTTCAACTTGGCCAAAATTCTAAAATTTGCTATATGGCCATTTCTCGTTACTATGAATGATTAACTTAAACTCCTTTTGTTTGAATCAAAATGGTAATAGATTATTGCTATAATCCATTTCTTTTTCTTTTTTAGATTACTAAAAAATATTTCTTTTTAAGAAATAACTAATTTAACTGGTTGTAAACCATTAAATTAATATATATATATATATATATATATATATATATATATATATATATATATATATATATATATATATATTTAATAAGCTTAGGATTTACTAAAATAATGAGTAATGCCAGTAATATATATCTAATTATTTTATCATCTACTTTTTGAGCCAACGCCCGCCCTGGCCTGTTCAGTCATCCGATGGCGTGCGACCCAGTAAAGCCTTGCCCTATTTTAAATTATATTACAGATTTAAATTAAATATAATTAATATTAAAAACAAAACAAAAACTAGTAGTTTAATTATTTGTTTTTTTAGGACCAAATTAATTTCAAGAAGCGATTTCAAAATAATTCTCGTGTAAATTCCTGTGAAATTTGGAAATTCATATTTTTTAAAAATAATTGTTTCGAACACTTTTAACTCTGATAACATTCACACCTTTTAAAAGACTCTGGTCCAAAATGCAACAGGAATGTAAATAGATTTGGAATACAGCAAATTGTACGAATTTATTTATGAAAACCGCTCGATCGATTTTGTCTATATTGCACTCTTTTTTTTTATAACAAATTTCAAGTTAAACATGATACTGGATCATTAACAAAAAAGTTAAAAAACTAACTCTGGTGATAACTGTACCAAAGCATGCCAGCAACTCCTAAATCGAATTAGTTAACGTCACAGTTTCCAAATGAATTTATTTATCAATATCAAACCCGCAGGTATCTGTAGGCAAATTTTATTGAATTACCTTCCAATACTTGTATTTTAAAAGGTCAACGTAATTTCACAATACTTACGACTGAAAGGAATTCAATAAAAAAAAAAAAAGAAGTATTAAATAAATTTATGAATCTGGTTTGAAGGAGAGAGACATGCCTATATTTCATGTAGACAGTAATGAAACTGCCACAAATAACGATTTAATTAAAATTTATAAAATTTAACCTGATTATTTTGTATTTTGAGTAAAAGACCGAGTACTGTTTTAAAATACCACCGTTGGGAATAAACATTAGTTTTTGCCTGGAATCACAAGAGGCCCTTTGTTCTAAGATCTAGCATAAGCCCTTTGGTACCAACCGGGCCGAAACATTTTAAATGGCTCTTTTCTTCTATTTCACTCCGGCAAAAATAAAAACGAGGAAGAACAAGAAAAAAAATTACGGAACCGGCTAATTTGTTGCGTGTTCTTATACACGCCGGCGATAGATTTGAAATGTTTCATGGTTTTAGAAAAAAAAGCAAAGCATAACAAAACGAAACGAAACAAAAACATAGAGAGAGATAAAGCTAAAACTAAACAAAAGGTAGAACAATAGATTTTGACCGAGATAGAGGGAGAGGATTGCGGTTAATTGTTTGCCTTTGCTCGGCAGACAAAGAGAGCGACTAATCCCCGGAGCCGGGTTATCCCCAGCGAAGTAGGCGGCCATTGTTGTGAGGAACAATGGCCCCCTCCCCTCCCCCCGCGCCGGCTGGGGCTTTTAATTAAAATTCCATAATCCCAGTGGCGGCTAATTAGCCACTCCCTCTCATCCCATTGCTCCCATTGTCCAATGGGTGGGGCCGTTTTAATACTGCGCACACACACCCGTCTCTTCTCCAATAGGATTGATTCAATTAGCCAAGCCACGCCCACCTCCTAGTCCCCAGCCGCCCTTCTCTCCGGGGTTGCTCCATCTTCTGCCGTAGATCGTTTTTATTAACCTTTTATTATTGTATGTGAAATCAAACAGTGAACATTGATATACAGTCTCTTAGGCGTGCCAACACGGTACCTAACCTTTCAGTTTTCTATTGATGTGTAAAAACAGTTATTTTTTATACTAACTATAATATTCCCACTTATGATACATACTGGTACCTTACCTATGGAAGAGAAGCTCTTTAGCACGATCGCGCCTGGGGCTTGTCAGCAGCCGAGATGGGTTCTTGCCTGCTACAGATATATTTCCATATTTTTTCAATCGATAGGGATAAATGAAATAGAACTGGCAGGCAAGTTAGCTACACATCATAACATTTAAAATAGCATCCTCCCCTCCCCCCGTCTTGATAGTTATAATATATTGGGGGCCCAGGCGTATACGAAAGCTTATCTTCGATAATTTTACTAAAACTATTACAGTTGTCCCTCGTTAACACGAACTCGGTAGGGCTGAATAACTGTACTTGCCAGTTCGTGTTAAAAGCATTTCAACAAGTTTGTCTTATCCTATTGACTAAACGTTTCTCTATGGATATTTGTTCTTATGTATTCATTTTTTTAAACGATTGATACATACATTTTGCTAAAAATTTGTAATACACTAGTTATAATTATAGTTAATAAGGTTGATTTTGGAATATTAAATTTTTCAGCTTCGATTTTCATTTTCGATAGAACGCTACTATCCACTTCTTTTAAAATATCTAATTTGGTTTTTATATCAATAGATACATAGATAACTGTACACCCGATAATATCACTTCTAATGTTTTAAACTCCGCTTATTTTTACATTTTTTTAAGTAAAATTTAATAGATCTGTTTAATTTTTTTTTACAAAAACGGATTTTTCATTCAGAGTGCTGTTGAAACTGAAAAAAAAGAGGCTAATGCTATGTTCGTCGCAGGTGGAGGATTACCAAGAATTGTTTACTTAATATTCGTAAGTAAAATATACCAGGAAATGCATTGTTTTTGACGGGACTATGAAATTAGTAGTATCATCCGATTTTTCGCGTTAACGGAGTTCGGAGTAATCACTGTAATAAGAATATTAGCGATATGGCTAATAAATGAGGCACTCGGTCGTAAAACATGATATCTAACATTTTTGTGAATTTAAGATTTTGGCAACGCCGGATTCCTTACTTGGGCTCCTTACCTGATTTCATAGGTTGTTGAAATAATCTGGAGGAAATTTGATTTTTTTTAAGAATAATGTTGGTATTAAGTTATGGTGACTGCATAACCCTATTTCATAACAATGCACAATAGTACAAATGGAAAAATGACAAGTAGAAAGTAAGGAATAATTTGAGCCATTAAACTTGAAAAGCGGTTGAGCCGTTCACTCAAAAAATCATTACATACCTACTAACGGTCTTGCTAAACATATTACCCTCCTTGGAACTTGTGGGGTAAAAATAGTTATTAATTTATACTAAAGGAGGTATAGTAGAATTTTACATTGCTTTAATAAAATAAATTTAATAAAATTAAAAAAACATAAACACTAACAATTGCGTAACCACTAATTTCATTCCCATTGCAATGCACAGCTGAACAAGCAGAAATAAGAAATAAATCGATATATAGTGGACAAATAAAGCATTTGTATACTTAGTTTTTAGGGTAAAAATATTTTTTAAAATTTATTGAAAATAAATTAACCGACGGATTTGATGAAAAAAACAAACAACATCCAGCATTAATTTTTACAGTTGAAGGAAATTAGAAAGCTGTACTACTTCTTAATTAATAACAAAGATTGAACAATCATTTTTTTCAGGTAGAACTTCATCATTTCGATTGACGACCCTTTTGGGGGAATTATCCTTCGATTCGGACCATTTCGTCCATTTTGGGATTGTATTTGAATAAGAGATTATGTATTAAGTGAAAACCATGAGCTGAGAGCAAACGAACAAGTTGTTCTCACAACTGTTACTGTATGAATAATTTTTTTGCATGATAAATTTTCAATTTTTGTTGTTAGTGAGGTTAACAACCCATTCCCGCCGTAAATCGAAATGATCAAGTTCTACCTGAATAAATTAGTTGTTCAATTTTCGTTGTTAATTAGAAAGCACGGGTTTCAAATTTCGTTTACCTGTAAAAATGAATGCGGAATGTTGTTCTTAATCATATCCATCAGTTAATTTATGTTCAATAAATTATTAAACATATTTTTATCCGAAAAACTACTAGTAGAAATACTTGTCTATTGAACAACTAGAGATGTGAATTGCAGCAAAATAACGCAATCTGACCATAGCACACGATACTCAACTTTTATTTTAGAAGCTTGTTCAAAAACATTCCTTCTAAAATGATAATAGGTTCTACGAAGGTAATTTAATAAAGATGGTAGTAAAATAAGGAGCGTCTGCTATTAATCCAATGACTTGCTACAGAAACTATATTAAGGCTAGATCTAACAATTCTTAAGGCTTATATTTTTTTATATGCTTTAAATTAGTAATAGTAGTAAAAGGAACACTTTTTCTAACAAAATGAAAGATACCAAATGGGATATAAGTTTTTTCTTTGAATATGCAGCGATAATGTGATTCAGTAAAACAAAAAAAAATAAAAAAAAACTCCAAAAATATTGGAATCATACCCCAGTGTCTGTTTCAATTGGCCCTAGGAGCCCAGAAAAAAAATAATATGATTTCATAACAGTATCACAGAATGGTAATATGCCTTTCAACACTATAACCACAAGTAATAAATATATAGTTACTGTTCTGTTTTATTTGACGGACCCGGTTTTCTCCTTTTGACTAACAGACGTGAGTGAAGATTTTGTTGAAAATTTACTATGTTCACTCATTTTTCAAACAAAATAAGAACAGAACAACACGAGATACGAACTACAAATGCAAAAATACTAATAGAAGAATTTAGTATATGTGACAACCAGGATTGTATTTAGATGAGGTGTTATTCCTCCTTTACAATTTGGAAATTCCAAAAAGTTGGGAAATTTGAGAATTGAATACTATTTAAAAATTAGTAGAAAAACATTTTCCACAAAGCTTTTCTAAAAATTAAAACTAATACAAATACATTTTTTTTTTATGATTTAGGTGAAAAAATGTTTAATTCGATTAAGAATAATGGGCTGTATTTTACTTCAACAACTTTGTTTTATTATTTTAAAAAGTTTCGGTTGCACATGCCGTCCTCAGGTACATTATATGTTCTAAGTGTTCTATTGTATGGATTTATTCATACCTTTTGTGTAAGATTGGAATTTTATTTATAGAATATTGTGTTCGAATAAAAAAAAAAAAATTTGTCAAGTGTCAAGAATCGAAATAGTTACGTGAAAAGTTCAAATTCTTTAGTATACTTGGAAAATCCGGTGAAAAAAAAATTGTAGAGACATTTTAGTAATTTTGAAATTTTTCCTTTTGCGTGGTGGGCATAAAATGAATTAAAACGGTAAGGTTCAGCCTTATGTAGATATGAAGATACATTCCGTCCCTTAGGACGATAAGGTTGTAAGATATAAAAGTTATTAATAAGTTATTAGTCGGGGTTTTTATTTTTTATTAAATTAAATTTTATTTTAACGTTTTAGTTTTTCAAGTATTATATACTATTTATAATTTATTACCGTATGATCATAACTTCCAAATGATCAACAAGCCGAAAATACCTCAAATATAATGAAATATTTTTTAAATATTTTGAGCTCACATTCACGGGAATTCACTGAGTAATTTGAACCATCAAACTTAAAAATCAGTCGTGCAGTTCGCTCAAAAAATCGTTAGATACCCTTACACGAACAGCTAAACACATTTAATACAACGTTTCTTTAGTATTTCAAAGCTCACAAAGTTTTAAAACATTCACGAGATCACAACGAGTAATTTGAGCCATTAAACTTGAAAAGCGGTTGAGCCTTTCGTTCAAAAAATCGTTAGATACCTACTAACGGCCAAGCTAAACATATTACCCTCTTTGTTGCTTTGCCTTAATCCGCAGGAGCTCAGTGGTAGATAATTATTAATTCTGTTATCAGCCGTGGATCGACCCATTGGGATTGGGAGACACTCCTGGGGCTCATCCAGCCTCTATAAAGTGGATACCCTTAATTGGGAGAAAAAAACCTGGCGATTGAGCGTGATCTCGGCAAAATCACCTCCTTGCACAATCGTTGGCTTAGAAACAGTACGGTCCTTACCAAGTACTGAACCCAAGACCCTTCATGGATTTTAGTGGTCAGGATTTTTTAAAAGAAATAAAATACTGCAAGATGAACCAAAATTAAGTTGATATTTTAATTATTTACAAAATGTTCCAAAATTAATCTGATAATAAATTAAGAAAAATATCGATGTCTGGCTCTCGATGGTTTTAAACATGGGTGCATTGATTTTTTAATTTTTTTTTCCCAATCCACTCAGACCTAACACCTAGACTGTACCTTAGAACCTGAACCGCCGAACAAACTCAATGGTTCTTCCCCCTTCCTAAGAGTATTGGAAAGGATTCCCAGAAATGCCGGTCCTTGAGATAGAAATAAAACGGAACAAGGATTGATCCTTTGAGGATGGGCTATTGACAGGTCCACCTCAAACGACCCTCTTCCCTCCCCCAGCCTATCTATCGCCCCACCGCTTTAACGCTTCATTCCTTACTTCTTCCTTCGAGATCAACAGGTCCATGTCAACTGTCTCATTTTATTGATACAGATATATAAATATATTTATTGTTATCTACTGAACCACTATTTCTTACATTTACAAAGTGCAATTAAATTAATTATTTATTGAATTGAACAATCATAATTATAATAACGCACGATTATAAAGACAGTGGAGGCCGATTGTGATGTGGCAGCAAAATTTCCATATCGTGTCAGAAAAGGTGCCGGTCCGAATCCGGTCCGGGATGGAGGCTGGAAGGTTGGCATATTTCGAGAAGAACCCAATGAATTAATTTCGACCCACTCAGACTAGAAAAGGGTGGAAACCTGTGGGGTAGCACTTTGCTATGTGTGTAACTATTATAGTTAATATTGCGGAAAATATGAGATATTCGATGGTAGGGTTATGGAACAGGAATAGTCAACCACTATTTGCTATCTTTGGTATTTTATCTGAGAAAACCGAAAGAAAAGGAGGACAGAAACTTGAAATGAGAATCATCATCAAGTCACACCTCCTCAAGAATAGTATACATAGACATGCTGTAGTTTCTATTTGGCCAATTCTAATTTGTAAGTATGTATTGTTTATAGGCGCATTGCAAACTGATCAGAACATATAATGTTTTTTATATGGCATTTGAATTCATTTTATTTATTACTTCCAAATAACAACTCCCCTCAATCAACACGAGTACCTTTGGAAAAGCAAGGGCCTTTCTATCTCATTGATAAAGATAAATATAGATTTTTGTAAGTAGTTTATTATGAGATTTAATAATGCATGTGAAGGCCCTAATATGAAGATTATTAAGAATAATCTCTGCTGCGGCGATCTCATGGTTTTCTTTTGCATATTTCATACGCTTATGGTAATTATTTTCCAAGGGGAGAAGGAGATTTAATAGGAAGAAAGCAATTATTCACTTAAATGTCTGAAATTCGGTGTGAGTTTTAAGTGAATATGAAAATTGGATAAAAAATTATGGTTAAAACTTACCAAAATAATAATCAAAATACAAACTTTACGTTGGTGAATATGAAAATTTAATTTTTTCGTACATTTCGAGAGGGGGGGGGAGGGATATATCCCCTTGATCCATCTTTCTGCATACGCCACTACTGACATGGAAAAATGACATTTTTCAAGTGTTATACCTCTGCTCCCTTAATTGGGAAAAAACCTGGCGGTAGAGCGTGATCTCGGCCTAATCACCTCTTTGCACAACCGTTGGCTTAGAAACAGTAAACATCTAGGACAGACCCTTCATGGGTTTTTTTTTTTTATACCTCAGCTCCCTTACGTCAGATTGTAATAAAAATTTTGACACTTTCTGTTCTCGTATAGAAGTATATCTGTGTAAAATTTAAAGCTCCAAAACTTTATGTTTCCGGTGATCCAGTTACCCGAAAGCCCACACATTCTTGTTACTTCGGTAAAATAATAGTCACGCGGCTTTTGCTGTATTACGATTATTTTGAATAAATAGTTAAGAGTTGTTTCTGCCACTCCACAGTAAGCATTTAACACTTGGGCCGAAAATGGAACCTTAATAATTATTATTTTTTTAATGAAATCGGAGGTTTAGGAAAAGAAATGAATAAAAAAGTTTTAAAATATTCAAGTGAAAGTTTATTGCCGTTTAAACAAATTTATTGTAATTTTGAACCTGTTTCTAGAAAATGTATGAAACAAATTATACTGAACATTTTATAGATTATTATCTTAAATGTTATTATGTATTTTAGTGGGTTCATAACCTTAAAAAATAGGATTATTGCTATATGTATAGTCATTATAATTAATTGTGTTTGGGCAGCACCTGCCGTGATAAGCTAAAAGGCCCTAACTCCAAATCACTTTTTAAAATATATCATTATATTGAACCCGAATTGCACGAAAAATTACACCTTTAAACATAAGAAATTCTAGGCAGATTCTAATGATTGGTTTTAGGAACTTCCTAATGCTATATGCTCATGTAATATCTCTGAGTAAAGTCTCAATGGCGAATTCAGTATTTTCCGAGTGGAGGGGAACGCACCTATGTATAAGCTGCATTACATATACCAAAGTAAAGGGCCATCAATCCTTCCTTCTTTCTCTCTAGACGATTTAAAACATTAAATGCATTGTTTCCGTTTTAAAATTCACATTAATCAGTCAAAATTCAATTAGTATATCAATAAAAGCGGCTTTGTACATGTAATAGAAAACAGTTTTCAAGAAAAAGAATTATTTTTCAACTTCCAGAGGAAGGGAGCGCCCCCTTCTGGATTCGCCAGTGAAACAACTCCGCTGTAATAATGTCCCCGCTCCAAAAAAAGAACAGCCATAAAATGGAATGATATTAAAAAGGCTGCACAGCAGGCTTTGCACATCGGTTTAGGAGACTTTGCTGAACTCCGAGTGTGTCATCCTCAGCGCTTCACTCCTCGGTTTAGCAAGAACGTCTTCACCTGAGGAATAGCGACCGTTAATGATTCCAACCAGAAGAATGCACGTGCAGGAGCGTTGCTCCACAGCTCAGGAGAAAAATAAGCTAAAGTTGGTCTGAGTATCTCATCTCTTGCGAGAAACAGAGAAATATGGAGATCCTGCGTTGGAGCAACTCTTGTAGCGGTTGTAGTCTTTTGACTGTGGCAATAATTACAATTGAAACCTTGGCTATCAATTGTACCAACTTGGCACCAACCTGCCCAATTTTATCTTCCATTTCTCATAAACAGAGATATCTAAATATCTGACTGATCCGTACTAAATTGATCAGCAATATGGCACATAAATTAGAAATTATTTATTATACCATAGTCAATCCTCAACCAGAGATTTGGGCGGTGAATATTCTGACCTCTTAATAAAGATATGTTCAATACCTGCTTCCAACAGCTCAAGTACATTACATATTGTAAAATTGTTTTGAAAACAAGACATGTTTATCTCTCATTTGAGAATCAAAACATAGTTATAGAATGAATCTAATTTGGGACAGGGGTTATTAGATTTGACAAATGGTGCCTCTTCATGCATCAATCCATGAAACGGCGTTCAAAAAGTTGAATTAATCAAACCTAAAACATTTTAGAGGGTATTAGTACTACAAAAATTGACTACAGTTGAAATACTCCGTATTGAGCCATTTTGCACTGGCACTCTCAAAGCAACCTGCTTCCTTTCTTTTGTAGGACAATCCATTTACTGATTAATCTTACAAAAGTCGAAATATTAACAAGATATTAATTTTCAATCATTAATACCGTATAATATGCCAATTTTAAGCCTGTTCTCTGGATTTGGAGCAGAGAGTTGGGTCCTTCCAGACAATAAATACAGCCGAATTACTGAATGGAGATGAATGGAAAATGGCCAGGCAGAGATAGAATCAGGAATGAAACCTTCAAGGAAGAATTAAATATGCTAGCATTGAAAGAGAGCCTGGAGAAGAGAAAGTTGAGATGGTACTGGAATGCATGCAGAATGAGCCCTGATCGTGACCCTCGAAAATTTATGGAGTTAAGAACAGTGTAACCTAGGCCTAGAGGGAGATCTCGGCTTAACTACAATTGCTATGCATCCATGTTGGGTCAGGCGAGAGGAAAGATCTTGCAGGGGACGACGACTCTTGCGAGAAACAGAGAAATATGGAGATCCTGGATTGGATTAACTTAACGCTGAAAGGCACTTTAAGTTTAAGAAGACGGAGGTATCTGATATCAAAACAGATTGATCATCTCGAATAACTTTTTTTTTTTATTATTATAATTTATAATAATTATAATTTGTGTTGGAACGGTCTAAATTGTTCAGGATTTTCCTTATCAGGTAATAATGATAGGGTATGGTACAACTGACAATTTTATGAATTATTTTGGTTTTTAAAGTAAATGTTAATTGACTGAATAAAATTTGGTGATAGAACGGAGATATATATATGTATACACGTATACATATATATATATATATATATATATATATATATATATATATATATATATATATATATATATATATATATATATGTATAGGATATATATATATATATATATATATATATATATATATATATATATATATATATATATATATATATATATATATATATATCCTTGAGGAGACATCAAAACTTGAAATGGTAGAGAAAATATAGGGATATGTAAAACGCATTGAAATTCCTTTATTCAATTTAAAAAATACAAAGTAGCAGGAATACATCAGGAACAAAAAAAATGAAAAACATAATTAATGACAAAATATTGGCTAAGAATAATCTTAAAATATTAAAGCTAATAATTCTTCAAAGAATGTATCATAATTATAATTAATGTTCTTAATTAATTAAATAATATTCAGATTAAATAAATAAACAATAGAAAACATATTTCATTTCTGTGAAGTAAACAAGTTACTCTTCCGTTATTTAGCATCCAATTCATTTTATTATTTAAATTCAAGTAATATGTACTTACATCATAGTTACTTCAGTAATAATGTTGTTTAAATAGAATAGACAATAAAATAACATCGGATGATAACCGAGACAGGGAGTCAAATATAAAAAGAGTAATAAAAGGATTAACTAAATCAGTATTTTATTTATTTAAAATAAGTATCATTCATTAATATTTTTATTTTTTATTCTAATATTAAAATTAAGTAGGTCTGAACTGGGTACTAACGATATTAGGAAATAACGGAAAAGTATACTGTTTTAGTGACAACAATTTAAAGTATAACAGAATGAAAATATAATTAGAAAAAACAAAACATATAATATTGTAAATTCATACATAATGGATCTAAGACAGGAGAACTCTTGATGAACAAACATAAATTTATAAACAAACAGATCTAAATATTTATTAATAGAACTAACACATACATTAAAATCAAAGAGTCATAAATAATTATTTTATAACTCAACCATTCCCTTTTCCTCAGCTCGTCATTGAACAACTATACAAAACTTTCTAAAACATCACGATTTTACTTTTACAAAAATTAGAATACAAAAAAAAAATAATAAGGCATCTAAATTTAAAAGATAATTAAATACAACAAATTATAAATTTTATAAAAAATAAGGACTAATTGGTATAAAATGCAAAAATAATACTTCGTTTATAATTTTAAATAATTAAAGGAAAACTTAAAAATAATATTTAAATAAATATCGAAGAGAATCATATCGGAAACTAAAAACCGCGAATGGATCCAAGCACATTTAATAATTGAAGGTTCGACGATAAAAAAAACTGAATTTGTTTCAATATATAAAACTCAATATTCAAATCAAGATGAAATTCACTCACCTACAATTGCATGTTTTAATGTAAAGCTCTCTTGATAAAAAATCAATTCATGACTATTTTAGAATACATTAACAAATAATATTAAAAAACAAAACACTACCAGGTGTCAGGAATTTAATTTATGAAATGTCATATAAATATATATATATATATGTATATGTATAAATATTTATATACATTATATATAATGGACATACATTATCCATTCGTGGAGTAATGCTAAATTTTGATAAAATCCTAATCCGATAAATTTATATACTAACAAAATATTAGTTGCCTATCATTTCCTTTGTTTCAGGTATTTAAATTCAATAACAGATATACATAAAAAGATTTAAGATATACCTTAACATTTGCATGAATATCTAATTTTACTAATTAATCTTATTAGTCCCGAGAAATCAAAAATGTATTTAATCTTTTTTTTTAAATTACTGGACTCTTTTCACAGCCTTAAGGAATAAAAAATACTGAATGAAAAAATACTGTATATAAAAAAATATTTTTTTTTTTTAATTTACAAACCCTAGAAAAAATCGTAAGATTTGGAATCAGACTTTATACTACTGATTTGAGGAAAAATTAGCTAAACTTTTGGATTAAAAATGTATAAGCTATTAACTTAGCTTCAATCAATTTTGTAATTTTATTGAATTAATAAATATTGTATTTGTGTTGGCATTACTTTAAAATTGTCTCGATTTTACAAATAACAGGTAAATTTAAACAAAATTCAAAATTTTATTATCTTTTACATTTTTGCTATTTTATATAGCTACAATGAGTTCAATTATTTGAATGTGAGAGAAAATTTTAATGGACTATTCGTAACAGAGACTTGCTGCAAAATGGATAACAAGACCAACCCTAGTCATAAGAAAAAGTTAAACATTAATGAAAGAAATAAAACAATACCGCTTATTGTAGTAAACCTTGTCCGTTTTTCGTTCCAATCGTTACAAAACTAAGCCATTTCACGATTATCCGTAACTTTACTAGTCCAACAGCAAACAATACCTACTAATATATAACATGACATTAAAATACATTACTCTAATTAAGTACACATTAATTAAAACACCAATAAAGCTATAAATGAACGGATCAAACTAAATATAATTAAAATGCTCGAAATGAGCAAAGATTGGATGAAATATCTACTTCAATATATACATTTATTTGAATTATTAAAAAGAAAATTATCGCAAAAAGTAAAAAACAAAAAGGAACAAGATCATCTATGAGCAGTATTGAAGGAATGGAATTATACTGAAATGTAGTTGCCGCGAGGCGTGTAGAGGATCTGGCCGGTGAGCAGTCTTCTCTGCAGCTCAGACAGTAGCATCCTCTTCTCTTTCTGGATCTTTTTTAGGATCCCCTTGTTCTCCTGGGCCCTCCTCGACAAGTATGGAAGCACTTCGTCCACCGGACCGTACGGGATGTACTTGTACACTGAATAGCCAGCCTGTCCAAGCGGGAACGTGATATAATCACACATTCCCAACAGCTGCCCGAAGCAGATGATCTTCTCTTCTGGAGATATTCCGCAGTCCTTCATCTTCTCGATGGCATACCTCACTGTGTCCTCGTTGTGGGAAGCCACCATGATGGCGATCCTCTTCTGCAGACCCTTCTCCCGCAGGTCCGTAATCCTCCTTAAGCACTCGACCAGCGTCTGCTTGTACATCTCTGAGGTCGCTTCGTAGGTGGGGTTGATCGGATCGGGGTATCCGAGAGCCGCAGCCCTGGCCCTCTCCTGTTCCATATAAGCCCCTCTCACGAGTTTGCAGCCAAAGTAGAAGTTCTGCCTTTTTGCTTGTTCCAAGTCAGTCGAGACTTCCTTCAGCGCATCCTTCAGGTAGCACTGGTAAGTGTTGAAAACTATGGCTTTGTTAGTGTTGTACTTCCTCATCATTTCGAGTGTAATCCTGGATATGGCAGGCTGGAAGTAGGTCTGTTCGGCATCTATCATCACGCGCACGTCCAAATCCTTGGCAGTCTTGATGAGGGTATTGAGCCGCCTTACCATGTTTCTGAACATCTCCTCCTCCCTGGATGAGAGCTGAGATATCAGCCGGACCATTCTGCCTTCCTTTAAGCTGGGAACACGGAAGGTATCGCTCAGTTGGAAGTTCTCGTCAACAATACCGCTCCAAGGGAAGAGATGAATGACTCCTTCGCTGTCCTTGACGACCTTTGCAAGAAACTTCTTTGTATCTTTGATTCCCGCCTGTTCGAGCCTCTTCTCTAAATCTGCAGCGCTCAATTTCTGACCGATGACATTCCCCTGACCACCTATGACTTCGCTGACGAATTTTCTCGCTCTCATGATGACTTCTGAGAGCTGCAAGAGGAGTTGAGGTCTTCCTAGAGCTGTGAGTTTTATCGCAGTTATTCCAGTTCCATAAGTAGCTCCAGCAGCCGCATGGAGAGATTCTTGAAATATCTCGACATTCCTTTCACACGATGCCTCGTTGAGATAGAAATATGTTCTTGCGCTCTGTACTTTATATCTCCTATCTGCGAAGGTTTTAGTGACATTATACTGAGGCATCTCTCCACCGATCGACCTAGCTTCGCTGACAGCTTCCGACGATTTGATCTCGGAGACGCTGGATTCGACCTCTCTCTTCTCGGCTTCTTCTTGGCTTATGTCCTCTTCTACGGAATAATCTAAAATTGGCTTCACACCAAAACTCCTGAGCCTGGTAAGAGTGGGAACTATTCTGTTCTGGTCCTCACCAGCCACGAAGTGGCCATAGAAAGTAGCTTTCATTAACTGCCTGAAAAGTCTTTCTCCAAGTATTGCTTTAGCTAGCTTCATAAGGTTCATGTTTTGTTCCACGACGTAGTTGGAAGAGCACAAAGTGTAGACAATGTAGGCTCTTACTACCTCCCATGTTGTCTTACTTCTGAAGGCCGCTTCAGGATCGTTGAAGGACGTGTCTAAAGGATCCCTCCTGGGAGGCCTATCGTACAGGTCTGATATTTCCGTGGATGTGCTCCTCCTCCGAGCCTGGTTCAGATTTGCAAATGAACAAAACGAACTGTTCGCATAAAAATTATTTAAGTTAATAATATTCCGAGGAAGTTTTCTAATAGAGTACAACAATGCCATTCCTTTAGTTCCTGTATCTTATAACTCACTGGTTCTTGCTGTTCGAAATAAAGTCAACAACACTTAACAGGCCTACGAAGAACCTGAAAGCCAGGAATTTCAAAAATGTTAAAATATAAAGTTTAACCAAAACTGAAATGGGTTGTATTTATTGAAAATCATCCTTACCTCACCAATTTCTGCTTTCGAGTGGTATCTAAGCTCTCCTCCAAGGTTCTGAAACAGTGGAAAACGGAACTCAAGAATGATTGTCACTCATATCCAATAAGTAATTAATATCAAGCACTAAACTATATATTAACAACAAAAATTGAGAAAAAGCTTTAATAATAAATATCGCAGCAAAAATAACATAACAAAAATATAACCTTCCAATGGTATGATCGATAATAAATATTGATAGGTACTTTAAAATAAACTACTATTCACGAAAAACTAAATATTAACAAACAATTACAATTTTTGCATTTATGACCAGTAATATTCGTCTATAAAAAATACTACATTGTATGAATCAGTGTACGCTAGCTCGATGTTTCGAAAGAGATAAGCACTGTTTTGTAATGGCCATCATTGTAATGAGTGTTGGCGTGTAGAGGTGTAAAGGTGGTCAGCCGTATCTACACCTACACAAACCCTCAGTATTTTGGACAGCAATTTACTTTTAAGCAGCTATTAACATACTCTAATGTGATGGAATGGGCCCAAAGCAAAACATTTTGAAAAGTCCCTGTGATTCAGAGAACCGAATCCGTCTTCAGATACGTAACCAATACACCTACAGAAGCCAAAAATATTCATCAAAACTATCTTATGTGACTACTGAAGACCAACAACTGAAAGCAACAGGAACTTTAATTAGTCTCTCAGCCATTTTATGAAAGTTGTCAATCATAACTGATCTTCATTTCCACTGAAAGCCAGGAGAGGAGGGGAGTATACAGTTTTCAAAATCATCGCTATGTAGTTTTAGGGGACGTCTTAATTGGAAACACAAAAAGAAAAAGCACTGACTACATAGGATTATCAAAGTTAGACACCATCGGGACGTCAAGAGTTCATTTAAGTTAAGTAAGAGTTCTGAAGGGGGAATAATAGACCGACTATAAAAGGAAGACTGTACCAGAAAAATTAATTTAACGTTGTAAAAAGAAAGATAAAACGGAGGCAAATTAGAAGCGCAAAGAGTGACCAGAAGTATAATGAATACTGAACAGAATAGGGGAAGAGGTGTGGCGGGATACAATTAAATCAGAGGGAGACAATTCGGATTTATCGGAAGGAAATCCATAGAGTCCGCTGGTTTGTTTGATCAAAACCTGACGGAAGTCATAATTCAATTTCATCATACACTCAGGCAGATGGGTATAGGTAAAACGATCAGAAACAGCATATAAATCAGATTTATGTACCCAGTAACTATTACGGATACTTGAAGAACATACCAGGAATTCGGATTTGCATACATTGTGTAGAAACTTTGCCCCTAGAGGAGTAGTAGTCTGAGTATTCTAGTAAGCATGGGTCGTTAGTCAACCATCGAAATACTAACAACGCTAGAATTCCGACAATTCATGCACCCACACTAGCTATTTCTGGCCAACATTTTTTTAAAATATAAAATAAAAAAAAAATAAAAAAAAATTTACGATTAGATATATGTACATTACGTGACCTGTCTGTCTCCATTGCAAACTACAAGCCAACGAACCGAAGACGTGAGTTCCATTTTAGGAATATGACTTCAACCAATATGAGCCAACTAATAACTTCAATTGAGAAAATAAATAAATTCGTATATTCAAAGGTGGATATGAAAAATATCCACACGCAAGCACACACAAATTAGGATATATTAGGACGATTCGAAAAACAAACCTTGAAGTCTCCAAAATACCAGTTTAATAACAAAGCTGTCAACGTTTCGCTAATTTAGGCATCCTAAGGAGGAAAAAACAAGATCACTTAAATGCAGACCAAACACAGTACATCTCACACCCACTAGCCAAAAAAGACTAGAGAACTAGAGACAGCATATCACTCCAAGATATCTCAACATATATTGAGTTTTTTCTCTTTCTTATGTATACATAAATATGTGTAGATTCTAGTTTCAACTTATGGACAATATAAACAATTTAATATATAATGGTTTTATATACGCATAATAATAGTAGGCACATGTCAAAAGCTGAACTACTTTAAATACATAAAATTTGGTGCATTAATAAATATATATAATATGTGAGAATTAATATATAATTGTAAAAATATATAGAGAGGAAGGTGCTATTAAGATAAGAGGAGACATCTGGACCGCATGTGTGCTGGAAGCCGGGCTTGATAAAAGCTCTTGCTGACAAAAGGAGAGACTCTGGGATGATTAGGAAAAACATTAGACCCCTCGGGGATGATTGTGGACCAGGACGGGGGGAGGAGGAGAGGGAGGGGAGTACAAGACTAACCTCGTGGGTGAAATTATTTTAGCCACAATGGGAGGGAGGCCGGATATTACAATACACCGCATCCGGAAATGGCATCTCTAATTCATAGCTACGTCATTAGACTGAAGCTTTTTGTCACTAGCGCCCTTTTCATTTCCTTACCACCGCCAGCCCGCCCGGGTTTTCCCTTCTTTTTTTTCATTTTTTTTCTTTCCTTCTGTATTAAAATATTTCTGCCTTGTTTAGGACTCCTTATTACTGGGAACTCTTGATGTTACCCTATTGTTAACATTTCTCTCCTCTTGCCTTCCCTTCCTCTGTCCATTTACTAGATCCTCTCAGTGTCCCTTTCCGATTCCAGTTATATCCTCCCCCTTTCTCAGTGAGCGTCCTTTAGGGACTCTTCAATTTCGTAATGTCATTCATACCCTGGAAATTAAAAAGGAGCCCTGCAGCGGCTGGTGCTACTCTCTCTTGAATAATTCTCCGCTGACAACAGTATCGTTGTTGAATTAGTGATATTAATAAATGCCAAACACGGATGTAGTATTGGATTCTATTATACCAAATCATGGAAACACCATATTTTAAAAATTAAAATATATCTTAAAATACTCCTACAATCTTGATCCGATTCCGATCAGACTGATGACTAAAAATTTTAAAAGTATTTTAGTGAATCGTTGCTATTTGATATCTTCTAGTTAACATTATCATACCAGTGACAAGCCTCAATTCTCACTGTAAAATTTCCTTGCAATTATAACTTATCTCTAACTTCATTACATGATTCAGCATCCTGCCACCGTTCTGGGCCTGGAGAAGGTGCTGTGCTGTCAAACGGCGGCTTGTTTTTATGCTGCAAAGAATCAAAAAACATCACCTGGTGGCGCCATATGAATCGTTCCAAAGCCGGAAGTCGCTGAGTGCTATGAACATTCGGAACTTTTACTTTCCAGAGGG